>JAILYB010000056.1:4069385-5425847 GCA_021437785.1 Rhodomyrtus psidioides
AATCTGCATGAAATCCTGAATCAAACCTACCCCACCCAAAATTGCGCCTGCATGAATTCTTAGCTAGGAAAATCACTCGCATTAGGTACCGAAAGGGCGTTGGCAATGACACCAGCGTAACCAAGTCCCCGAACCCAAAATCTCTGGTTCCACAGAATTGATCGATCTCTCCCAATCGGTCAATAAGGTTTTCGGTCTACCCTCCAAGAAAGACCGGTGGCGACTCCAAATGCATGCACAAGTTGCACATGCCACCACGACCACACTAAGGTCGAAATCGATCGGCTCTTATCGCCGAACCCTTTAAAAATATACTCCCGCCGCGATTTGGTATGGGCCTGGGAGGGCCCGCGCCGATCCAAGGCCCGCGATCGGTAATCCATTAGCCGCGTCCGCCTTTCGGACGGGTCGCGACAGCTGGCGACTCCACTGGGGACCTCTGTTCTAGAACCTATGGTTCTAGACCCCAAGTGGACTTAGGCCGTAATTAAAACGCTGAGTGATTTTTCTAACCCTGCAGGCGCTCTTGAAGGTGAGGTAAGTCCGCTCATGGTATGTGTTATATGTTTTTGCAGATTGGAGAGATAAGGGGTGTAGTCCGTGATTAACATTGTCTTATACAGGTTGGCGTAGGAATGTATGTTTTGTGGATGATTTGAAGCGCTGATTGATAAACTGTTGTGCATGACTTGCATTGTGATGATCACGACACATGGACACACACAACCGCGCCTAAAACCCCGGGCGCCGCCTATAATAAAACAATAGAAGGGATTGAAAATGGAATCTCCGTGAGGAAAGACACGGGGTAATCCACTTTTCAATTCCGCTCATTTCGAACTATGGATCGAGCCCCAATGCAACGATAGTTGTGCAATGGAATCTGCTCTTTCTAGAACTCGAGGTGGGAACCTTGACCTTAGGTGCCAAATCCTTTGATTTTTAGAAGTTTTATCCTCACTTGTCTCATGTGCATGTCGTTAGATGGTTGGTATGTCTAAAGCCACCTAAAAAAAAAAATCGGTGATCCTGAAGTCACGTCTCGAAGATTGGAACCGGGGCATCTCCAAGTGTTCGGACCACATTCCTTTGATTGGTTTGGCATTTTTGGTTCTCTTGTATAAGACTAATTTTGCTGAGGTTCTCTCTATCTCGTCCCTTAGATTGATTGTATTAGGGATCTATTTGTATTGTATACATCTCGATAAGGCTCATTTCCATCGATCTTAGGGGCAAATTCCCCAAACCCGTGGAGCATAGTGGAATTCGTCTCTCCAGTGTAAAATACATTTGGCCGCGGAGCCACTCGTTTGGTAAAAGGACGTATCGTTCCTAATTGATTTTCAATCAGATCTGGGGATAAATTTTTCTCCAATTTTTTTTTTATCTCAGGTGATAAAAGAGACAACGCACCCAAAAGCTCATGCATTCAAATGACAAAACAGACGTCGCCCAGCTGGGGCAAATGAACCGTAGGCGTTGCAAATACCTTCAAGCACGGATGAAGGGATTTGATAGATGTTGTTCATATTAATATGCAACATCAAAACGGAATGCAAATCAAGTGTAAAAGGACGTATCGTTCCAAAATGATTATTTTCTTGATATGGGAATAATACTTCCTTTCTTTTTCCTCTCAGATGATGATCAAGAGCAGAGGACGCAGGATGTAATTCTTTCAAATAACAAACAGGGAACATCAAATACCTCAAATGGCGACTGTGATTGAGAGAATCACCAAACCGCCACATGACGAATCCCAAGAATATTAAGCTGTCTGGAGACAGATAAAATTGATCAAGGACTCTGACAATCGAGATGGATGAATCTGCAAAAATCAATGGGAGCAGGTTCCCCCCATTTGCTTTGAGGAGCCAAACCGGGGGCAAACTCTCATGATCCCCCATGAAAGCACATCAGACCAGGGTCAGCGAATCCAGAGATGACAAACAGCAAAACCATGCCTAACTGGGGCAAGTGAATCATTTGTACACCGGACGTTTCTCCTCTGGCAAAGTCAATGGACGCAATAACAGAGTCGTCCGCATCAGAATCAAACCCCAAGATACGAATTTGGGTGAACGGTAACCTTGTATCGTTCCAGTTTGGTCTTCGAAGACCACCTGCCTAACATGAGTTTTTACTCATTTTGCAGGAAATCGTTGGCACCGAAAGCCTCAAAAGAAAAGAACTCGCCAACGAGGAGGCGAATAAAATTATTGACCTTGGGAGTCAGCACTCCAAGAAATGGTCTTTGATTACAAGATCGAGTGGAGGGTAAAAAGTATTGCTTCCACACTTCATGCTTTGACATGCATTTCGATAACAATTTCCTTTTTCCTTGAATAAAAGGAACTCTGAAGAGTGGTGTTGGAATGCGTCCAAAAATACAAATGGATCTCCTCTGGGGCAAATCCTTGAGAATGATTCATCGCCAACCAAACGGAGGGATCAAGACCACAAGATAGAGGGCCAAATCCTGCAAGCCACGAGTTTGTGTTCAAATGGAAACACAAAGCAAGAACAAGGCTGTATCGTTCCAATTTGCCTTGAATTTTGGAATACAAACTGACAACTAATTCCCGTCTTTGACAGGGGATCGCCATCAAGGTGAAACAGGTTTTCACACCCCATGAATTACCCGTTGGAGTACACGACCGAGGGTAGGATGTATCGTTCTAAATTTTTGAAAAATTCGTGAACGTACAATAACATGTTTTCTCTGCATTTTCAGGGATCTCCAGCCGCGGGGGACAGGTAAGTATCCCTTTCCCCAATCCATTGAAGATGTTAAATAAAAAAGAAAAGCTTTCAGAATCTAATGTCTAGAGAAGACATAGAATTCAAACCTCATTGGCATTCAGGTTTTAAGACAGGAGGTTGTCTGAACATGGATAAGAACATGCATGGTGCATCGTAAAATCCCCTTGACGGGTAAAATTTTTGGAGAAAATGAAAGAGATTGTTTCCAATCAAAAGTTCAAAACTTTCAAAAGGACGTTTTCTCAAAAGACGAGAGGCAAAGCCTAATCCAAACACGTCCTATACACACTTGAGAGAGAAATAGAGCGGATCAGATAGTAAAATCTGGACCTACGAAAATAGGGATTATTCCCAGCAATTACATAGATTGGGATGACGGAGGCATTCGTTTCATATCCCCAAACACTACAGGTGACCATTGCCAACCCATTCGAACGGCGGTTTTCATTCTCAACCCTGGCAAGAACCACCCCACGTCGGGGCAAAAGGGAGGTGAGTCCAGCAGCATCATGAGAAAATGGTTAGAAATTTTCTTGCTCGGACTAACATTAATCTTTGTGTGTTGTTTATATGGTAATCCAAGTGCCATAGGATGACGAGAAGCATTCATTTCTCTATCCCACACACCATATCCTTTGCATAGCCAAGTTGAGCCTGCAAATTCATTTCATAAACCCGTTGGTGATCATTGCAAATTCCAAGACAAAGGCAGATCACTTCAGAAACGAGGGAGTTCAAGACCTAGGGTTTACGGAAAAACTACTAAGTCGATACTCAAGCGTGCTAAGAGCCAAATCATATATCTAGCACAATTGCCAAAGCATCTCACTTGCGACAAGGGATTAAAAAAATCCCAGCATCAGAAAAGAAAAAGCAAAGTGCCTGGTAAAAACAAGGCCGATGCTCACATAAACTGTTTGAGTGATCCCCAATGAAACCTAGTTGGGAAGAGAAAATTTCTAAAGGAGTCAAATCAAAAGACCGCTCCTCCAAATGATGTCAAGCGTGGAAGAAAGACGCAGACAGAGTTGTCAATCCCTTAATGCAGCCAGGGACGCTCTCTAAAGAATTCGTGCACACCTCAAAAGCTGTTGCACGTCTCAAAAATCGAAGATACAGAGAGGAAAGGGCAGGTGGTAAATTTGCAATGATCACCAATGTCAAACCCCTCATGAATTCTGGGCCAAAAAAAAGCTTTTTCGGTCCCCAATCCTACCAATGTTACAACCCCGAAACAGTCTTCTCTGACTAAGACACTTGGGTTAACATATTGCTTAGCTCGAAGAAGTACGAGCAAGACTATTTCTTTCTCATTTTGCAGGGTTCTTGACTTGTAAACCCGGAGCAGATGGTGAAGACTTTCATTCAATGGCCTCGACTCCAAAGCGGGTCCCCTTTGAAAACCAATATCCAAGCCTAACATTACGGTCCCGTGGAAGACCTCTCGACCGATCAAAATGTATGCGCTGCGAATGAGCCTAAAACCTAGGCACAGGTTAGTAGGGAATTGAGTGCATCCCCTGTAAAAAAACCACTATCGCAAAACAGGTGAGAAGACTTCCTTGTCGAGAAATATTCCAATTGATGTTTTGAACAAACTCTTTTGGAAGTTTCAAATTGTTGGATCCAGATTTTTCGCGCAAGGGATTTGTGATCACATTTGCATGTTGCAAGAATGCTTTGGATAACCTCCAGCAGCAAAATGCACATTTCATGATTAAAACTTAAATCATACGGTTTTGTCAAAATGGACAGTCGTGGTCTTCCCAAAGATTACTAACGTTTTCTTGGTGAAGAAAAATCTTTCAGGCTCAAACTTCCGCAGGATACCTGGAGAACCCAGCTCCCAGAATGTCGCCTCAACAGACCCAAGTGAAGCTTTGTCAAGATGAAATCTTTCACTGCTTCAAAATTGAATTCCCTGCAAATTTCGGGACCTTTCAAAAGAAGGGGTAAGGATAGAACCCTTTTTCAAAAGAAGTCAGCAAACTGTCCCAGCAGGACGTGGAGAACCCTCGTCCTAGGACACCCTCTTTAAAAATATCAAGCAGTCTCATCGGACGTGGAGAACCCTCGTCATGAGACCCCCTTCTCAAAATATCAAACAGTCTCATCGGCCGTGGAGAACCCTCGTCATGAGACACCTTTTCAAAATATCAAACAGTCTCATCGGACGTGGAGAACCCTCGTCATGAGACCCCTTTTCAAAACTTAGGTAGTCTCATCGGACGTGGAGAACCCTCGTCATGAGACCCCTTCTCAAAACTTAGGTAGTCTCATCGGACGTGGAGAACCCTCGTCATGAGACCCCCTTTCAAAATTTAGGTAGTCTCATCGGACGTGGAGAACCCTCGTCATGAGACCCCTTTTCAAAGCAAAACAAAGGTAGATACCGCCTGAAGGGTCAATTCAAGGTAGATACCGCCTGAAGGGTCAACTCATGGTAGAAACCGCCTGAAGGGTCAAATCATGGTAGATACCGCCTGAAGGGTCAACTCAAGGTAGAAACCGCCTGAAGGGTCAATTCAAGGTAGATACCGCCTGAAGGGTCAATTCAAGGTAGATACCGCCTGAAGGGTCAACTCATGGTAGAAACCGCCATAAGGGTCAACCAATGGTAGAAACCGCCATAAGAGTCAACTTGATGGTAGAAACCGCCATAAGGGTCAACTAATGGTATGACCTACCATACAGGTCAGAGCTTAATCTCCCTAGGATATTCTGAACGAGTCCTAGGTATCTTCTTGAAAGTCATCGCAACCGGCAGCATCTGACAGGTAAGCTTCAGGTAAGCCTCTCTCACTCCGGCCCATGTTCGAATTGCAAGAGTAAACCGGTGATTAATTTGAGCATTCATCAAAAGACTTGAAGGTCCGATGTCATAGCATTTTTTCCCCCAGTCGAGTCGGTCAAGATCCAGGTGTCATTTTGTCTTTGAAAGCAACCTCTGACGAGCTCACTCTCAAAGAGGGGCAGCTGTTGACACCTGATTTTTGACCATCCGTTATTATAGTTTTTATTTTATTTCTAAAATTAATTAAAAATAGAAAAAAAGGTCAAAAAATTGCAAAATCAAAAGGGCTTAATTGCATAAAAATCTTTCAATTTAGTCCCCGGTTTCATAGGTTTTGAAATTAAATTTCACACGGGTACACCCATTAAAATTAAACACCTCTACCCAACAGTTTTCATCATGCTGAATCCATTGGTGGGCTCAATTTTGGCTAATTCGATCGTTTAGGCCTTCGATTTGGCGAAATCAAATTTCGGATCCTAGGGACAATTTGGGGTTTTCACAGAATTTCAATAAATTGATTCACGAAAATACCCATATTTGATGGAAAACATGTCAAGGAATCCGATTTTGCCATCAATTTCATGAAAAGAGGTCATTTGGGGGGTCAATTTGACGATTTGGTCGATTTGGCCGAACCGGGTCGGTCGGGTCCGACCCGACCCGACCCGGTCCGACCCGGTTCTGCGACAATGCACAGAATGTGCAGCAAGGTGCCCAGAACGTGAAAAAAAAAACAGGGGGGCGGCGAGTCGCGATTTTCTAAGAAAAAAAGGACGACGCATGCGGGGGACACGAACGTGTGGTCGACAATCGTTTGTGCGGGTTAAAGGACCCGAAAAAAGGGTTGGTCGGCCACGAGGAGGGGGATATACTCGGTTTTTTTAACCGAGCTCGGAGGGATGAACAAAGGGGGAGCCGAGAGAGAAAGGAGGATTTTTTGAGCTGAGGGGAAGCGCGAAACGGCGTCCTCGGACCTTCAACATACCAAGGCGAACATCACCAAAGGCTCGGCGGTCGTCGGCAAGCTCCGGATAGGTCGGTATCTCGCCGGATCTCCATTTTTTTTTTCCGCGCATGCTATGTGTTCGATAAAATGCTCAAATGAATGTTATGTCTTTGGGGGTCTCGGTCGTGTCTTCCCGAGCTCCATTTGCGCGTGTCTAGCCTCAAGCATGCATTAGAACCGACTCTAAGCCTCGTTTCCCCTTTATTTTGCATCGAACGCCACCGAAAAACGAGGGCCGGAGGTCGCCGAGCCATACCCGGACCAAGAGCTCACGCCGGCGAATCCGGAGGTCGCCGACCATCAAAGGACCATAGGTAAGCTTCTAAACCTTCCTTAGATGCCACGTGAATGCCCGGAACCGAGTTTAGACGAATAAAATTTTCTCAAAATTCCTCGCCGGAGCCGGGTTCGGGGAGGTCCGGTTTGGCCATTTTTCGAGGTAAAATCTGTCATAATTTGCTTATATGTTGTTGCTGAAGTTGTGAGGAGTTGAATGCCGCAAGAACGGGCAAAAAATACCAAGTTTCGGGCCCGTTTCGCAATTTTCCGGCGACCTCGCCGGAATTATTACTATTCATCGTCTTCTCCGGCGACCCTCCGGCCGGTCAACGGTCAACGGCCGACGTGGCGTGCCACGTAGGCAGCCACGTCAGCCGGGTGGGGTCCGATCCATGTATTTTCAAATAAAACAAACGGACGGCCACGATCGCGACACGTGTCGCGATCCTGGAATTTTTGGAAAATTAAATAAATGATTTTCGAATAATCGATCCGGCGGACGAGGATGTGCCACGTGGCTCACTGAAGGACGTCCGATCTTGTACAAGATCGGACGCACCAGAGGAGGCCACGTGGCACGTTCTAGAGCGTCCGATTTGTGGGTTTTTCTAAAAAAGGAAAAGAAATTGATTTTTGATCCGACGGTCGTGATCGAGCCACGTGGCTCTCTGTGAGTCGCCCGATCTAGTGGAAGATCGGGCGCACGAGACGAAGCCACGTGGCACGACGTGGGCCGTTCGATTCAGGAATTTTCGGATAATTAAATAAAATAGATAAAAAAAAATCAAAAAAATTGTTAAAAAATGGAAAAATGTTTAAAAATATAAAACGACGTCGTTTTAGGCCGGTTTCGACCCCTAGGGTCGGGCCGGGCGCCCGAGAGGCGTGGGCCGGGTTTGACCCGGCCCGGAAAATATTTTTAAATATTAAAAAATTCAGAAAATAATAAAAAAAAAAAAAAAATCAAAAATCAATAAAAAAAAATAGAAAATCATAAAAAACTCAAAAAAAATTCGGAAAATTCAGAAAAAAAATTATAAAAAATTCCAGAAAATAGGAAATGGCCACTTTCAACTGGCCACGACCTGTTTCGGGTCTTTTGACCCCCGATCTTTCCAAAAATGACGGTTTTGCCCTTCCGGCAAACCGTCTTCCAAAAAAAATTCTAAAAAAAATTCAAGAAAATCCCAAAAAATAGGAAATGGCCACAATCAACTGGCCAAGGCTCATCCCGGGTGTTTTGAACCCCGACCCCTCTAAAATGACAATTTCGCCCTTTGGGCGAATCGTCCTCCAAAAATTGAAGAAAAATCAAGAAATTCCAAAAAATTCTCAAAAATGGGAAATGGCCACAATCAACTGGCCATGGAATATTTTGAGTAATTCAGTATCCAAATCTTCCAAAAATTGACGATTTTGCCCTTCGGGTTAATCGTTCCCAAATCTTCCCATTTTGCCCCTGGTCCTAAATCACGCCTTCCTTAAACCTTTATGGTTATACTAGGAAGCCATTGATCTGAATTGATGTGCATTGATGTGATTTATTTATACACTGGATTGCGCTTTCACTTAAATTGATTGTGATTGATAGGAACAGTCTGCCAATCTGCATGAAATCCTGAATCAAACCTACCCCACCCAAAATTGCGCCTGCATGAATTCTTAGCTAGGAAAATCACTCGCGTTAGGTACCGAAAGGGCGTTGGCAATGACACCAGCGTAACCAAGTCCCCGAACCCAAAATCTCTGGTTCCGCAGAATTGATCGATCTCTCCCAATCGGTCAATAAGGTTTCCGGTCTACCCTCCAAGAAAGACCGGTGGCGACTCCAAATGCATGCACAAGTTGCACATGCCACCACGACCACACTAAGGTCGAAATCGATCGGCTCTTATCGCCGAACCCTTTAAAAATATACTCCCGCCGCGATTTGGTATGGGCCTGGGAGGGCCCGCGCCGATCCAAGGCCCGCGATCGGTAATCCATTAGCCGCGTCCGCCTTTCGGACGGGTCGCGACACCGATCTTGTCCCTTCTCGTCCAAAGAGCGTCTTTAGTCTTTGAAGTGCATATTTGTCTTTAGAGAACGTCTCTCTCATGTCAAGACGGCGTCAACATCTTGTCTACACTTTCGTCATCTGAGTGTGACATGATTTGGGAGCATCTTTCGCAGTCTAGCTCCCTTGGAATTTTTCTTTTACAATCAGATCTCACTAGTGACCTATACAAAGGTATCATGCCACCTTTTGGCATTTACAAGATCAAACACATGATTCACAAGTGTACAAGTATTTGGATGGGCATTGGCCTTGCTTTTACCAAGCACTTTGCTTTTTCTTGATGCCCAAGATTAATTTTTTTCTCTTCTTTCTTTTTGAGACCCCATCTTTTCTTTTCTTTTGGGGATCAGAATTTTCAAATGAATGTGCTAGATGTATAGCTTGAATCTCAGCACTCGAACATTAATCTAGGAATTTTTCACAAATCCTGTGTTTTGAACTCTTCCGCTCTTGAAGTGACGTCGTTTCCACCTTGGAATATGCAATGATCACCAACGGGTTTGTGAAATGAACGTATAGGCTCAATTGGGCAGTGCAAAGGGTAAAAGTGTATAGGATAGAGAAACGAATGCTTTTCGTCATCCTAAAGCACCTGAATTACCATAAAAGTTAAAATGACAAGCAACACACGAAGATTGATGCAAGTCTGAGCAAGAGAACTTCTAACCATTTACCTCCTGATACCTCTGGACGTACCTCCAGTTTGCCCCACTGTGGGGTGGTTCTTGACAGGGGTATAGAATGAAATCGTCGTTCAAATGGTTATCATTGGTCACCTGTAGTGTTTATGATAGAGAAACGAATGCCTCCGTCGTCTCAATCCATGTAATCACTGCGAATAACCCTTACGTTCGTAGGTTAAGGTCTCGCTATCCTTACCATTCCACTTATCTCTTAAGTGTGTATGGGACGTGTTTGGACCAGGCTTGCCTCTTGTCTGAGGAAACATCCTTTTGAATGATTTAAACAACTTTTGTTTGGAAGAGTTCATTTTGCTTTCTCCAAAACTGACCCTCCAAGGGGATTTATGATGCACAATGCATATTTCAATCATGTTCGGATAACCTCCAAGTTTAAACATGAATGCCAATGACATGACTATGAGAATTTTACGTCTTTCTAGACATGAGATTTGAATACATGCTAGATTCCAAGAAGCCTTCAAATTCTATCAATAAGGATTCCGACAGTCTTGTAAACCTAAAAGATTAGGGAAGGAATACTTACCTGCCCAGCGCGGCTAGGGATTCCTGAAAAACATAAAAGGAATATGTCAGTGTATGCTCTCGAATTTCAGAAAATTAGAACGATACACCTTACCCTTGATCATGCATTCCTATGGAAGTGGATAGATTCGCGAAAATCTGCATTTTTCTTAACAACACAAGATGGTTAAGTTGTTCTAAAATTTCTTAAAATTCTCAGTCTTTGGAGAAGAAGACGTGCACCTGACCACCATGACGTTAGGTCTCCTTGATCATGCGTTCCAACTTATCGCGACCCTGCTTCCTTGGATCCTGCAATATTGAACACATGCTAATGTATGCATAGATGCATGACATGCTTATGCAAAGACTATCATGAAGAGTAGGCTCAATTCGAGGCAGGGCATATGACCGGAATCTGATTTTATTTCAAGGGTAATATTTCTTCACAGCATCTGAATTCACAGGGTGCCCCAATTCTTCTCCCTCAGAGTTTACAAGAATTAATGCTCCTCCCGTGAGGATCTTCTTAACAATGTAGGGGCCTTCGTAATTTGGAGTGAATTTTCCCCCTGGATGGGTAGTACTTGGCAAAACTTTCCTAATTACCAAGTCATTTACTTCGAAGTTTCTGGTCTTGACCTTTCGATTGAACGCCCTGGCTACCCTCTTCTGGTAAGTTTGTCCATGGCAAATGGCTTTAAGACGTTTCTCATCTATTAAGTTCAGCTGTTCATATCTGTGCTTGAAATACTCTGACTCAGAGAGTTTATCTTCGGATAAGATTCTCAAAGAGGGAATCTTAACTTCTACTGGTAGAACTGCTTCTGTCCCATATACCAAACTATAGGGAGTTGCCCTTGTAGAAGTCCTGATCGACGTTCGGTAAGCCATCAAGGCGAATGGCAGCCTTTCGTGCCAATCCCTGTAGTTTTCTGCTGTTTTAGCCAAGATTCTCTTGATGTTTTTATTGGCTGCTTCCACTGCCCCATTCATCTGTGGGCGGTAAGGAGATGAATTCAGATGTCGAATGCTAAAGTGATCCAGCAGACCATCAACAATCTTGTTGTTTAGGTTGGACCCATTATCTGTGATGATCGCTTGAGGGGTACCATACCGGGATATGATATCTCTTTTGACAAATCTTGCCACATTTCTTGCAGTGACATTCTTGTAAGAGCTGGCTTCTACCCATTTGGTGAAGTAATCAATCGCTACCAAGATGAAGCGATGACCATTCGAAGCCACAGGATTAATAGGCCCTATCATGTCTATCCCCCACATAGAGAAAGGCCAAACTTCAGACATTTGGTGTAGTTCGTTCGGGGGTGCGTTAATCTTATCCCCGTATATTTGGCATTGGTGGCATGACCGGACGTGCTGACAGCAGTCTGATTCGATGGTCATCCAATAATAACCTAGCCGCATGATCTTCCGGGCGGGGAGGTGGCCGTTCATGTGAGGCCCATACGCACCCTCATGGATCTCTTTCATGAGAATATTTGCTTCTTTGGCACCTACACATCTTAACAGAGTAGAATCAAACGATCTCTTGTACAGAATTTGTCCATTGAGGAAGAACTTGCTGGCCATCTTGGTTATGTATTTTCGGTCTCCTGACTGGCATCCTTTAGGGAATTCCCTTTTCAAGAGGTAATTCTTGATGTCATAGTACCATGGCTCTCCATCACATTCCTCTTCGATTAGCATGCAATAAGCTGGCTTTTCAACAATGCCGATCCTCAGAGGTTCTATATCCAACCCTTTAGTCGTTTGTAACATCGAGGCTAGGGTGGCTAATGCATCTGCGAATTGGTTGTGAGACCTTGATAGGTACTCGAATGACACTTCTTCGAACTTGAGTATCAATTCTTCAAGGTATTCATGGTAGGGGACGAGTTTTGCATCTTTCATCTTCCACTCCCCTTGTGTCTGTAGAATAATGAGCATGGAGTCTCCAAAGACCTGCAATCTAGGTATCTTCATGGAAAGGGCCAGTCGTAGGCCCAGAATGCATGCCTCATATTCTGAAATATTGTTGGTACAAGGAAAAGTTATCTTTGCCGCGACAGGGTAATGTTGACCATCTGGGGATATCAGTACTGCCCCAGTGCCTGCCCCTGATAGGTTAACAGCACCATCGAAATACATGATCCACTTATCCTCTGCTAAGTTCAGAATTCGGCCTTCTATGTTCGTTACCTCAGGGGATTCAGTGCTCGATGGGTTTTCTGCCAGCATGTCCGCTATAGCTCTTCCTTTTACCGACTTCTGCGGAGAACATTTAATGTCAAATTCAGACAACATTACTTGCCATTTTGCCAGTTTCCCAATTAAAGCGGGTTTCTCCAAGAGGTATTTGACGGGGTCGTTCTCTGTTATGAGCTGAATGTGATGATGTAGGGTATACTGCCTTAGTCTTCGTAGTACCCATACTGCTGCTACGCAGGCCCTTTCAACTGGTATATATTTTGCTTCAGATGGCGTGAATTTCTTACTCAGGTAATAAATGGCCCTCTCTTTTCCATCTATCGGGCTTGTCTGGGCAAGTAAGGCTCCCAAGGACTCTTGTCGTATGGTCAGGTATAAGGTCAATGGGTGACCGGGAATTGGTGGCACAAGCACCGGTGGTGTGATCAAATAGTTTTTGATCATTTGGAATGCCTTGCTGCACTCGGCGTCCCACGTTATTTTCGCGCCTTTCTTAAGCAATTTGAAGATTGGTTTAGCCACATCAGACAGCTGATTGATGAACCTGGCAATATAGTTCAATCTCCCTAGAAGGCTTCTCACTTCTTTTACTGTGGATGGAGTTGATAAATCGTGGATGGCCTGGATTTTTGAGGGATCAATCTCAATGCCCCTGTTGCTGACTATGAACCCAAGGAGTTTCCCGGATCTTGCCCCAAACACGCATTTGTTAGGGTTCAGCTTTAACTTGTATTTGCGCAGGCGCTCAAATAATTTTCTTAATACCTGTATGTGATCTTGTCCTTTCTTGGATTTAGCGATCATGTCATCAACATATACTTCAATCTCTTTGTGGATCATATCATGGAATAACGTGACCATAGCCTTCTGGTAGGTAGCCCCGGCGTTTTTCAATCCAAAGGGCATGACTTTGTAGCAAAAATTCCCCCATGGTGTGGTAAATGCAGTCTTGGGTTTGTCTTCTTGTTTCATGGAGATTTGGTTGTATCCCGAGAATCCATCCATGAATGAGAATAATTCATAACCCGCCGTACTATCCACCAATACATCAATGTGGGGGAGTGGAAAATCATCTTTTGGGCTTGCTCTATTCAGATCTCGGTAATCTACGCAGATCAGAACTTTTCCGTCTTTCTTCATGACGGGGACTATATTTGCAACCCAGTCTGAATATGGGATAGCTTCAATGAAGCCTACCCTAAGGAGTTTCATGACTTCTTCCTTAATCTTGTCTTCTAACTCGGCTTTCATCCGCCTACTGCCTTGTTTGACAGGTTTGATGCCAGGATCCGTGGGCAATGCATGTTCCACAATCTTAGGATCAAGGCCTGGCATATCCGCGTAAGACCATGCGAAGATGTCTTGATATTCTTTTAGTAGCTTGGTGAACTCGAGCCTTTCATCACGGGATAGGTGTCCGCCGATCTTGACTTCTTTGACGTTCACGGTGTCTCCCAAATTAATGACAATTGGTTCTTCTGAGGTAGGAGGCTTTGACTCTTCAAAGGTGTTCCAATCCCTACAGATAGACGCGTAATCCTCGTCTTCATCTTCCTCAATGTTATAGGAGTGGTTAATGGAGGGATCCGAATTTTGTAACAACCTGGTATGCATGTTTGAGATGATATGCCTGAAATGTCATGAGTATGGTTAGTTTGTGCTCAGTAAAAATGACATGCATGATTATGTAAAGTTTTTTTTTGAAAAAGTTTTTCGAAATAGATGTAGGTACAGATGGGACTAATCCTCATGTCATTGGATATCCCGGCCCCTTGAAAATCTTTTGAAGATTAGGAATCATATGGCAAATCAGGCCTCAAGCTTCTATATGGAAGACCATTATCATCATCGGGCTGATTCGTGGTTCCATATGTCCTTAACAAAACATGCGTGGTTTTATTGAATGCGAAATGGGCCGCGTTACAAGATGTGCTATTTGGACCAACGGCCGGAGATCCAAAGGCGTTTTCTTATGCGTTCAATAAGGAAAGAAAATACAGTGAAATGCAGAAAGTTCTAAACGCAGTATTTAAAGATGAAGGAAGAGTCTATTTACTCAGAAGAAGTGGCTTCACTGTCCAACCACTCCATGATGACATTCACAGAGTCATCTTCGAGAAAAGGATTTGTCAGATCTGGTTCCATTGGCGAAGTGATACCCTCTTCAGATAGCCATTTGGAGTTCTGGTCGAAGTAGGTATTTAAGGGATTCTTGAACATTCGAGACCTTCCCTTCCAGGTTGGAGAACCGATGAATGAGCTATTCGGGCTGTTTTCGCCTCCACGGCGTCCCAGGCTTTTGCCTCGGCCTCGGCCTGTTGCTTTCGGGACAGAATCATTCATGGGATACTTCTGGTACCCCAAGCCCATTTTATGTGGATTAGCCTTCAACTGTAGCGGGGCATTTATACCCTGATTATGTTTGCCTAGGCCTTTTTCAGGATTGAACCCGTATGCCAGCAGCATCTTAGCTGGTAGAAGACTGGCTTCTGAGATGTAAGGAGTTCTCAACTTCGACCCTACTGGGGTATGAACTGTTGCTACCAACTCTAGGGAGTGATAGCTCGCTTCAGTTTTCTCTTCAGGCTCAATATAGGGAATGGCACTGTTCTGGTATGCCTGGAGGTCGACTTCCCCATGTACGGTAATCACCTTCCCATCTACAACGAAACGTACTTTTTGGTGCAGGCTCGAAGGGACAGCTCCTGCTGTATGGATCCAAGGTCTTCCTAGCAGGAATCCAAATGCACTGGGCAGATCCATTACTTGAAAGTTTATAGATAACTTTGTCGGACCGATGAATACGTCAAGCTCGATCTCTCCTTCTACAGTCTTCCTCATGCCGTCGAATGCTCTTACAGCTGTCTTGGATGCCTTGACCATCTCTTCATTGATTCCCAGCCTCCTTATGGTAGCCAAAGGACAGATGTTAAAGGCTGATCCATTATCGATCAATACGTGTGCCACTCTTTTGCCGTTACATTGGGCAGAGATGTATAAAGCTTTGTTTTGCCCTCTTCCTTCTATGGGGAAGTCCTCGTCAGAGAAGCTCAATTGGTCTTTTAAGAGAATTGCCCCTACAAAGTCCCCTAGTTGGACCTCATTAATTGTTTCAGGGACATGTACTTCATTGAGTACCTTCAATAGTGCGTTCTTGTGCTTCTCTGAGTTGATGAATAGGTCTAGCAGGGATATCTGAGCGGGCATCTTCCTCAGCTGCTCTATCACTTCAAACTCACTGGTTTTGATGATCGATACGAGCTTTTCGGCATCTTCCTTTGAGACATCTTTTTTTTCGGATTCACCATCTCTGGGGGCATAAAATCTTCCGGACCTCATTATTGCATCTACTTGTGTGGTCCCATAGTCCCAATGAACAGCTTTGGGATCATACTCTTCTACTGGGGGGACTTTTATCGTTACAGTTGTCTGATGAGGTATTTCTGGTCCTGACGTGTTGCTCTCTTCCTCCTGAGGCAATTGAATTACGACAGGCCTCACTGGGCAATCTTCTACCTTGCTCAGGCTAGCCAGCTCATCCAATCTGATCACCACGGCCGTGGCTACTTCGATCATCAATATGGCGTTGTCGAGTTCTTTCATGCCGTTTGAGGTTTCTGGTTGAGAGAGATCATACATACCTCCCCATCCGTCCGGTATGATGTCTTCAATCTTCTGATAAAAGCTGGGAGGGGCCGAATATTTCACCTTGAAATTGTATCCTCCAGAATCTTGACCCAGGTTGTCTATAATTTCGCTCTTCCCAAGCGCGTCAGCCATAAACTTGAGGTCTGCTAGACTTCTCCTCCTGGCTTCTATTTCGTCTTCTTCAAATTCTTCTTCTGATTGAGTGGCCGGCCCCAGATCGTTTGCCAATTTCTCACGTGAGGTACCACAAGTGCTACTCTGCTCAGCTGCGATCAAGAAGTGGTTTCCTTTCAAAGATAGAGATGCTTCAATCCCTTCGAATTCTTCATCAGTAATGTCGGACATTATCCCCAAGCTCTTCATCTTGTTGATACACAACTTCCTTTGGTCGGTTGATATCTCCCCTTCTTTTGGGTATGATGAAGCGGTTGTTAGCAGGTTGGCCAGCTTAGGCACATCTACCTTCAGTTTAAGGTAGTCCTCTTCTTCTTCAGTGAATATTGCCCCTACTGTTTGGTGATCTGGCAACGGATTTTCTTGCACATTTGGGGCTGCATTGTCAAATTTCAAAATCTGACTATCAATTAGGGCTTGCACTTTCAGCTTCAGGACATAGCAGTTATCCACATTATGCCCTCTTTCGCCCATATGGTAGGCGCAGGTCTGGCTCTCATCAAAGCCAGGATATCTTGCGGGGTTTGCCCTAGGTGGTTCTTTTGCCACCAAGTGTTGCTCCAGCAGCATCGGGAGTAGCTTAGATAAAGGTCTCGGGAGCTGAGAGAATTGTCTCTGGGGTTGCTTTCTTCTAGGCTCTTGTACCTTTGGCGCTGACTAGGATGATCCGCCTTTGGCCTGATTAGAATTGCCAAATGGCTTTAACTTGTGGGGATCTGGTATAAATGCTATGTCCAGTCCGGCTTCTCTTTCCTTTCTCAGAGGATACTGCTTCCTAGTAGGAGCTTCCTGAGGCCTTCTTTCTTTCAAGGCCCATTCCAGCCTCTCAGCAACCTTAATCAGGTGTGCGAATGTCTGACATCCAGAAGTGTTCAGTCTGTCAAAGTACTCGTAGGGGAGTGCTTTTAGGAATAAGTCGATCAGCTCCTCTTCTGGGATTGAAGGCTTTACTTGGGTAGCCAAGGCTCGCCACCTCTGAGCATATGTCCTGATCGATTCGCCCCTCACTTTTGAAGTTCGTAGGAGGTCTTCTCTTGTTGGGGCTGTAGCCGTGTTAAATTTGTACTGCCTGAGGAAGTCTTCTGCAAGGTCCTCCCATCCGTCATAATCCTCTAAGTCTAGCTCAATAAACCAAGCCAGAGCGGCGCCAGCCAAACTCTCTTGGAATGTGTTCATTAACAATGGAATGTAATCCGAGTAGTGCGCCATCTTGCGCAGGTAGTACTTGAGGTGGGCACGGGGACAGCCTGTCCCGTTGTATTTTCTCACGAACTCTGGCTCTCTATAGTCAGGAGGAGTCTCTATTTTAGCAAAAGGAGATATTTTGTCGAAGCGGGCCAGCTCATAGCCTTGACTGCTCAGGCATTCTTCGATCTTGGCCAATCTCTTAGCCTCTGCCTCAGTCTTCACAGTTTGTTTTCCCTTCTTCTCCTTTTCAAGGTTGATGACAACAGGCGAGGCTTTTTGTTGTGCCCGACTATTTGGTTCATGAACGTCTTCCTCTGTATGTTGGGTATCCCTGGTTGCTTCTTTATCTGTTACATCAGGTACCATGGAAGGGCCTGAGTTGTTCTGATTGTGGGCGGTTGTCTGTCTAGCTTGGTTGGTCTCCAGCATGGCCTTAATGTCAGCCATCATAGTCGCCAGGGCAGTCATATGAGATTCCAACATGCCTACGCGCGGAGTCAATTCCTGTTGTTCCATTCTCGTCTTTAGGCGGGTACGGAAACGATGCGTTGGCAATTCCGTGATGAGAGTGTACCTGTAAAAAGATTTCGAGTGAGTACTTCTTTCATTTTAGCAAAAAGGAGCAGCTAATTCTTTTAGTTGCATGCTTCTTGTCAGTAGATGAGAAAAAGGGCTACTTTGTGAACCTTAGCCTCATGTAAGTAGTTCTTTTAATCATTTCCCGATAAGAACTCATGGAATTAAAAGAAGCGTAATTTCTGACGATAGTTTTTATGCATTTGCAAAACATGTTCACATTCATACTTATGTGTCCAAGATAGTATTCCACAGAAATGAGAATGTATGAGAAGGCATCACAATGCTTGCTTATTTTACACTTGACAGAATAGTCTATTCAAGTCTAGGACGTTTGAAGCCTAAGGTATCCTCATCATCCCAGTATAGATTCCCCCTCTTCAGCTTGGGGCTCCTCGTCTTCTGAACATGACAGTGGTCCCATGTCTTCGGGTATGTAGGGCTCTATTCCAGGTACGTACGGCACGATGTATTCAGGTATGTAGGGCTCGACAAGGCTTCGTCGGATCGCTTTGAAATGTTGAATGTATTCTGTGGTGGCTCTATGAGTGTTTTCTTCTCGAGTCATGTCTTCTGGCCAACTTATTTCTTCAGCCTGGGAATTCTTCAAGGAGTGTATGATGGATGCCACCTTGGCTTCAAATTGTTTCTTCTCCTCCTCCGTGAGGGTCTGGCTTGGTAAGTCAAAGGAAAAGACACCAGGTCGCGGTGAAGAAGGGATCTCCTGAAGTGCTCCAAACTGTCGAATCACCCTCCTTGGATAGTATGCAGTTGCGCCCGTGAATCCTAGCAAGGGGACTGGGCTTTCGTCATCGCAGGTCAATCTGACCTTGCTCAGCGTCGATAACCTTAGCCGCCATCGGAGTTGTTCGGGTTTTAGGACTTTGAAGAAGTTCTTCCATTCTACAAAGTTAAACTTAGGAACACGTGTATGGGTTCTAGCAAACGTTTTAAGAGGGTGTGCATTGGGGCTGATTTCAGTGAAACCCATGCGGATGTGGAATTGTCTGATATGGGATGTGAACCACAGATACAGCAGATCACTAGAAGCTCTAAAGATTCCCTTTTTGCTTTTCTTGAAACGATTTAGGGAGAGGAAGGTTTCGGCAAGGAGGATGTTTGAGTAATCCCACCCACAACAGACTTGCCTAGCTACTATAGCCATGATAGGGTCGAAGGTGACAGTTGAGATTGGGAATAGCACAAAGCTAAAGAATGCCAAGATAAAGGCTCTACCAGATTTGGTTCCTTTAGAAGCAGGAAGGCGGGAAAATCGGTCTATAAGGAAGGACAGGGAAACTCTTCCAGAATTGCTTTTCGCATCTACTTTGACTTCATTTAGGTTTGTGTCAAGGAATTCAGCCACCTGACTTAGGGGTTCAAGTCCTATAGGGGGTCGGACGAGCGTAGGGGTGAATTCAACTCCGATGACAGCGCTGTATTCCTCGATAGTGGGAGTGATCTCTAATCCTTCCATGCAAAATGTAGCGGTGGTAGGATCCCAGTAGAGCGCCATGGCTTGAATAAAGGCAGGTGGGCACTCAATCTTCAGTAGGTCCAGTAGGTATCCTAGTCGTGACTCCGCATACTTCTGGCTGGCTTCGCCCATGCCATCCCACCATGATTGGAGTTCAGCTCGGGGGATCTTGAACACTTGAATATCATTCTTTCCCATCAGGTCTAAAATATGCAAATGATTTTAAAAGGTCAATCGCCAGAAATTACTTTAAATGTATGAATATGCATATGTCATGAAGTATGCATGAGCTAACTTGATTGCATAGTTCAATTTGAAGAAATGGAGATTAGGACCCTTTTTCAGGTCTTGAAAGCCTGACTCAAAGCTTAATTTGCATTTCAGGGAAGTGAATTATGCAATTTAGTCAGGTTTACTCAGTGACTAAAGGGAACAGCAATGTCACGTTCCATTGGTCAACACATCAAAGGAGCAAAGTGGGATGTACTCTTATTACAGTCAAGATGTCTAATAGAAGAACGGTAAAGAAAGGTTTTTCAAACAAGAAAGCCATAAAAGACAATGGAACGTGAGGGTCTAGATCATTCTTCCTTCAGAAGTCTACCCAAATGACAGTCGGTCAGAAATTCTCCTTTAATCTAGGGTAGGGGAGTTATCTTCAGTGGTTTGGTCGAGAGGTTGTAGTTCCTCCGGCCACTTTCTAGTCCAGGGTAGGATGACTTCGGAAGCCTTCTCGGGTTCTACTTTCTTGATCATGATACGCCTTGGCTTGGTCTTGATCGCAGGGCGTCTCTTCCTACCCCAAGAAGTAATCATGGGTATGTTCTCTTTGGCCAGCAATTCAGCCTTCCTGCGGGCGTACGCTTCCCTAGCTAGCTGGTTGCGACGTTGTCTCTTCATCTCCAGATAATCCTTCATCATTTCGTCTGCTTGTCGCTTGAATCTGAGGTTATCAGCATAGTAGCGGGTTTGACAGTCCTCAGCATACCCCAGCTTACGTCCAGTCAGTTCCCGACCATACACGAATCTAGTAAAGTGTAGCCTCGTGTTTGGTCCAGGGCGAGTAACTTTTCTCAAGTACTCGAAGGTCACCAACTCCGTCGAGCTCTTAGGGAACAGCGACATCCTACCCCATAATCATTGTTGTTCTCATTAGTCACCCGAGTAATCTTCATGATGCGAATGCATATGGATGTATGCAATGTATGAGTCATATCATGAAGCAGGAATTAAAGTACGTTTAGAGATAAATGTCTTACCAACCACACTTTGGGGGACGTGGAATGCCCCCTGTATCAATGGGTGGTTTTAGGTATACCAACCATCCATAGACATGCGCATGAGACAAGTGGGTATACTCTAAGAAATCAAAAGTCAGGTGAGGAACCTACGGCTCAGGCTCCCACGATCCACATGAGGCAGATTCCTCCCCAAGGGTACCTACCCAAGAGGGCTAGATATCGCCAATGCAGATGGTAGGCGAGAACGAATACGAAAGTCTCAAGTGCCATCAAACACAAGATCCTTTTCGCATCCTTTCCCTATCTAAGGTAACCTAAGGGTGGTTGCAGTCGGGGTTTGACCGCCAGTGTGTGCGATGTGTCGTGATCATCACAATGCAAAGTCATGCACAGCAGTTTGTATCAAACACCGCTTCAGTAAATGCATAAAGTAAACATACATTCCCAACTCCAACCTGCAGGAAAGATGTCAACAATCACGCCACCCCTTATTTCTCCAATCTGCAAAAACATCTAACACAATGGTTAGCATACGTACCTCACCTTCAAGAGCAACTGCGAGAAACAAGGTTAGATAAACCAAACAACTTTTTAATCGGCTCAAGTCCTCTGGAATTCGTAACCAGAGATTCTGGTTTTAGAATAGTCCCCAGTGGAGTCGCCAGTCTGTCGCGACCCTCTCCCGAGCTCGGAGGCGGGAGCGGGCTAATGGGCCGCCCGATCGCTGGGCTTGATCGGACGCGGGCCTCTCCCAAGGCCCATTACCCAAGTTGCAACTGCTGAATATATGTGGTCGACCTTCAGTGTGGTCAAATGACATGTGATGAGTGTACATGCCAAGGAGTCGCCACCAATCGTTTCGTGGAGGGTACGATCGGAACACCCTATCGAATAGTTGGGAGTTGTCTATTCGATTCTGCGGAAACCAGAGAAGTGGGTTCGGGGACTTAGTTGCGCCAACTGTCAAAGTTGACGCCCTTTCGGTACCTAAGCTGAATGGTTTATCTGATCTTAGGATTTCATACAGACGAGTGGGGTACAGATCCTAAATCTAGGAGTTCATGCAGATGGGAATTACTACCCTATCACTCACAATCAATAGAAATAAGTGCGAAAATCAAGGATCCAATACATGCGGATAAAACACATGAAACCAGCATGGCATCCCTAATGAGGCCCTATTAGGCTAGAGAAATATCAATCAAGGCTTAGGAATGATTTTGGCATGATTTGCCCATGAGGGGCAAAATCGTAATTTTGAACAATTTGGGGACAATTCCCCCTAAAAAAGGACAAATTCGTCATTTTTGGCGAATTGGAGAGTCAAAGGACGGGCAAATAGGATTGGCCATCAATCCAATCCATTTCCTATTTTTTCAGGATTTTCCAGAATTTTTCTGGAATTTAAAAGTGATTTTACCCTTGGAGGGGTAAAGTCGTCATTTGGACAAAGACGAGAAACTGAAAATCTCAAATATTAGGGTTGGTCGTCCACCTGATCCAAACCCTAACTTCAAGCAATTTTCAGAACTCGATTGAGACAAGAAAGACGATTTTCCCATTAAAGGGCAAAATCGTCATTTTGAGAAAAGAGGCGGGACTCGAAAACCCAAACCTAAGAATTGGTCGTCTAATCGACCTTAATTCTCACCTTGGCATTATCGGCCTTATCTAGCATGCACAACAGAGGCGACTTACCCCTAAAGGGTAATGTCGTCAAGTCTCGGAAAATTGGATAAGAAACCCCAAAAATAGGGTTGACAAGTTGTCTGTGGTCAACCCTCGATTTTCGGGGATTTCTGGAATGTTTAGGATTTTTCCACAAATTTTTCCACATTTTTTTTGGAATTTTCTGGAATTTTTCCGATTTTTTATTTTTTTAAAATCATTTTTTATTTTTTAATTAAACAAATATGATTCGGACCGGGACGACCCGACCCACTCGGGTCGAAACCCGGCCCAGACCCGGATCCGTGAAATCGAAGACCAAAACGACGCCGTTTGATGCATTTTTTTTTTGAATTGTCGAATTTGATCTAACGGCCTTCATGGCGCCGCGTGGCTGACTCAGGGTCTTCGGATTGACTTACCGAAACCTACGGCTCAGATTGAATGGAGACTCGACCAGGGCCGTCTGATCTAATTACTTAAATCTACGGCCACGATTAGAACGTGGAACCTGATCTGAGCCGTCTATTTTCATTAACCTAAAACGACGTCGCCTAATCCTTCCTCTAAACGGCACCGTTTCTTATTCTGATTGATTTTACGATTAAAATCATTTTCGAATAATCCTAATTTCTAATCGGACGGTCATCATTTATTAGATTCGATTATTCTCGGCCATTGGATTCTTTTATTTGAATAACAAACTCAACGGCCATGCTGACTGGGCTAACACGTGGAATAATCATGGGATGACATCTGGACATTTGACTAGTTGACCGCGCCATGTCAGCTTCGTCTTCAACCTCGCGACTCCGGCGGAATGGACGGCTGTGGTTCTCCGATGATGATCTGACGATGAACTCTCGATGAAATCTCATGAAACTGACGGGAATCGATTCGCAATCATCTCTATCTTAACATATCTTAGAATCGAGGCAACCTACTTGCAGAATCGAGAGTATCGCGCGAACTGCCGAGTACGGCCATGGAGACTCAATCGCACAGGTTACGCTAAATCAGATCAATTCTTTCGCGGATTAACATGTCAGGAGGTTCAGGAGACTTACCTCAGGCTCCGATTGAGCCCGTTCGACCCAGGTTTGGCTGGGCAAGAATCGGCTGTGGAGGTTAAGTGTATAGACTCGATTCAGGGGTTGTGAACGAAATCGATGCAAAATCAAGACGTGAACATGGTCAGTGATGTCCAAGGAACGAAAGGCACACACTAATTGTATGAATGATTAAGGAATGCGCGAATCGCCATGAAAGCTTGAAGAAAAACTCGGGACTGAGACTCACCTGTTCTTGCGATTTCACTGGGCGCGGCCGGCGGCGATCGCTTCAGGGGACTCTGGGCGATCTCTCAGCGACCTCGTGGAGCTCTGGTTTTGCCTCGGAAGGCCCAACCGGCGCTCTGCAATTTTGAGCTCCAACCTTCGACCACCGCGAGGGAAGGTGAGCTCTTTCTCTCTCTTTCTTTCTCTATCTCGATTCAGTTTCTTCTCCTCGAACTGAATCCAACCACCTCTCTCTTCGCGAAGGCCTGTTAGCTTATATAGCTTGTTTGATTTTTGGCGCCGAACGGTGGATCTCCAACTGACTTGGTTTGGCACGTGTAGTCACGTGCAATTGGGTCAAAACGAAGTCGGGGAAGATGGGCATTTCGCTCAGTCCCTTTTGGTTCCACGGTGAGATTCATTTCGCACGAATTTGGCAAGGATTTGAGCTATTTTTTGCCTTTGTTGACTTTTGCAGGTCCGAAGGTTTGACTGGCCGATTGCTCCCTCTTCCAGCGACGTCGGATAGTGCCGTCGATGTCAATCGACGGGGGAAGATGAGAGGAACAAAACGCCCACCGTTCCTCTTTCAATTAGTTGCGAATTGACCTTCAATTTGGTCTTGGAAACTTAGTCAGTCATTGTTCATCTGCACGGAGGCTCAGCGGGGAAGATGACACTGTTCTGGACCGGTTCGACCGGTCTGACCGGCGGTCTGACCGGTCTGAACCGGTTCCGAACAGGATTTTTCAAATTAATCCCAAATTAATAGGAAAATTTTGCAATTAAACCTCAAAATCGAATCTAAAGCATGAATTCTATCTAGAAATGTGGTTTTGCCCAAAAGTTTTCATCAATTTCTACAAAACCCCCAAATTCCAATTTAATTGGAAATTGGGGATTGTGTAATTGAGGGTGCAAATGATCAAATTGGGTCAAACCACCTATGCCAATCGATTTAAAATGGTGAAATCCATTGGGTAGCATGTTTAATTTGCAATGATAGCCCTTGAATTGAAAGTAATTTCAATTATGCTTAATTTCAAGGACTAAAATGCAATTTCAGTATATAATTTTGTCAAATCCGTGCAATTGAGCAAATTGCGCAAACAATTGGGCTAAATCGAAATAGGGGATAGTTAGATTGAATGTCAAGATCTTAGAAAATGCCAAAATTGCAAATTAAAAGACTCAATTGTTATTTTTTCTTCAAATTCAATACTACGGGTTACAAAGGAACACCTAAAATTGAATCTGATTTTGGATTTTTTGTGAGGTCAAAAATACAAGGGATTAAAAAGAAAAATATTGGATATTTTTCCATATTTTTGTGACCTCAAATTCTATTTTTCTTGATTTTTTAAGTATTTTTCTATTTTCTAAAAAATACTAAAAAATGTGAAAAATATGAAAAATTATTTTTTGGTCAAGAATGGTTCCTTGGGCTTGGCCAAGGCCACCAAAGTTGATTTTGTAATTTTTTGACTTTTTATGAATGTTTTATGATTTTTCGAAAATAAAACTGAAAAAGACTTGGTCAAAAATCAGGTGTCAACACCATGACAGTCATCATCATTGAAGGGGAGAAACCAGAGCATCTTGAGTCTTTAATTGACTGATTTCATACGCATTTCCGGGGCAATTCATATCTTCCCATTCCTTAAGATTTATGAGTGGACTTGCATAGTTTATGCATGTCCATGTTTGATCTGCACTCATTTTTCTTATATGCTGGATGATCAAGTCAAACTTCATGAATCTCTGCTCATCATATACTTTTGTCTGCATTATTAATTTTTAATGTGAGATAATTTCAATCAGGAAGTCTCTTTGGTCTTTTTAGATTGATCATTTTGAATGAGGAATCTCAGGACGACGAAAGGCAAGCCATTTCCATACACGTCATATATCACAACCCCCCAGTGAGGAATGCGAGCGAGAATTTCCATGCTTACAAGGTACAGGGTTATCTCGCGAAAAGTATGACGACTGGAACGACATGAGGCATTCATTTCATCTATCCAAACACTACAGGTTGCGCTTTGCTTAACCCCTTTGAACGGTGGTTTCATTTCATAACCCTGTCAGGAACAACCCCACATTGGGGCAAATCTCAGAAAGTTCAAAGAATGAGTAGAGTTTTCTTGCTTTCACTTGTATCAATTTTCAAGTGTATTTATTGCATGCGAATTCTATGTTAGCTCAAGTGCTTTAGATATGACGAAGAGCATTTCGTTTCTATACCCGTACACACTCATCCTTTGCTTAACCCAATTTGAGCGGCGAATTCATTTCTCTAAACCCAGCTGGTGATGGTGATCATCCTAAAAAGGAAATTGTTTCGAATCATTTGAGAAGCAAAGTGCCTCGAGGAAAGCTGAAACTTGGAAAATCTGCCAGCAATATGCAACAATTCAGATAAGACACTTCCTTCCTTAATAAAAAGAGTTTGCCATGCAAAAAAAAAAAAATCAAAGTTGGCCATGCAAAAAAAAAAAAGAGAAAGGAAAAGCTTGCCGTGCAAAAAAGGGCAAAAACGCCTACTCTCACCTAAAAGGAAAAGAAAAAGCAAAGAGCTCTCTCAAGAATTTTCGGAAGGAATGGAGGTCTTGCATTGGTTCAAGAAAAGAAAGACCATTCCTGAAGTGCAAAGTGACAAAGACGGATGATCACCGATTTTCTCATCTTCTTATATCCTTTGTCAAAAATAGGCCTTTCATTTCCAAGCCTACTCTGAGCCTACATTACAACCCTTTCCAAAAATCTCTTCAGATTAAGGTACTTGGGTTAATGCAGGGTTTCAAATGCTTATGAATATCGCTCGGAGAAGTGCGAGCAAGATCATTTTTATCTCATTTTGCAGGATTCCTAACTTGTAAACCCAATGCAGCTGATGAAGATTTTGTTTCATAGCCCGATGACTCGCAAGAGTCCCCTCAGAATAGCCTTTGATCGAGCCTGAATTACAGTCCTTGAAAAAGACCTCACGGATTGGTCTAGTCATACTGATTGCGAGAATACCCGAACCCTTGTCAGACATGATGATGATAGTTCTGAGTGATTCTCTTACCCGTATCAATGATCGGGTCTCAAAAGCCTTTTTCATGAGAAAGAGTGAAAAGTCCTTTCTGACTGCATTTCCTCATTCAATTTGATCAGAATTGTCGAAAGGGTCAGACAGACTTCCTTATTGACAGAATTCCCCAGTGAAGCTTTATAATGCAAGCAAAAGCTCACAAATTTTTCTGGCATGTAACATTGCATTTGCATGTCATCATTTTTAAGAGAATGGACAGGTATGTTGCAGTCAACCTAGCCATCGCTTACTCATTGCTCGGAAACTCAGGTAAGTTTCCTAATTCCCTTTCAAAATATTATATCGATACTTGATCAGCTCAAGATGTCCCCAGGATCTTATATCATTTTGATGCTTGATTAGCTCAAATTATCACTTCTTTGTGTTCGTTTTGATTAGCTCAGGCGTCGCATCCTGTCGTGTTCGTACCGATTAGCTCGGGCGTTATATCCTTTTTGTGTTTATTCCGATTAGCTCGGGTATCACACCCCTTTGTGTTCGTTATGATTAGCTCAGGCGTCACCTCTCTTTTGTGTTCACACTGATTAGCTCGAGTTTCACATTTTTACCGACTCACGGTTTATAGTCCACATGGCGACTTACCGAGAGACAATGTGTTCGTTCTAATTAGCTCAGGCGTCACACCCTTTTTGTGTTTGTTCTGATTGGCTCAGGCATCACACCCCTCAATGATCACACCGATTAGCTCGGGTGTCACATCTTTACCGACTCAAGGTTTATAGTCCACATGGTGACTTGCTGAGAGATACTGTGATTATACCGATTAGCTCGGACATCACATTTACCGACTCATGCTAACCCGTTGAGGAGGTCGTAAGAGACACCTTACCGACTCATGCTGACCCGTTGAGGAGGTCGCAAGAGACATTCTACCGACTCATGCTGACCCGTTGAGGAGGTCGCAAGAGACACCTTACCGACTCATGCTGACCCGTTGAGGAGGTCGCAAGAGACATTTTACCGTCTCATGGTGACCCGTTGAGGAGGTCCCAAGAGGCATATCTCGTCTTGATAAGGTGAGACTTTCGGAAGAAAGTCGCCATAGATTATTTTACCAACTCATGCTGACCCGTTGAGGAGGTCGCAAGAGACACCTTACCGGCTCATGCTGACCCGTTGAGGAGGTCCCAAGAGGCGTCTCTCGTCTTGATACGGTGAAACCTTCGTGAGAGGGTCGCGAGAGATTAGTTTTACCGACTCATGGTGACCCGTTGAGGAGGTCCCCAAGAGACAAATGGCCAGCTCGAACCATAACTCGAGCACATTTTCAACCCTACACAGATCTTGCGCTGTCCCGCATCGAAGGGAAACCTTTGGTAACGGATAAGGCCCCCAAAACCTAAGATCCACACGTGATCTTCGTTTGTTTGCTTGATTTCACAATGTATGCGCTCTTGTGATTTCGAAAAAATAAAATGGCCATCTCGAACTATAACTCGAGCACATTTTCAAGTTCTACACAGATCTTGCGCCGTTTCGCGTTAGAAGAAAACTTCTGGCAACAGATGGGCCAGTACCTTAGCATCCTGGCAACCACTGGAAGTTTGGAGGTTAGGGGAATCATTAGCTTATAAGGTATTTGGTAAAACATGTATTTTCATAAGCGATCCATGTGCGGACTTCTTTGATGTGTGATAGGAGGAGTTTTAGCACATGTTATTTATAGCACTACATTGCATGCATCATCTCTATTTTGCATTAGAAAATGGGATTTGAACTCCCGCCAAAAATTTACCATTACCATTTGCATTTGCGAAATTTAGGTTTCAATTTTAGTCTTTGAGCGAAAGCTCTGCGAGCTTCCACTCAAAGAGGGGCAGCTGTTGACACCTAAATTTTGATTTTAGAAAATCCAGTCATAAAATGAGAGTTAATCATAATTCTCGCAAAAATAAATTCTCATGCATTGCATATTTATTTTCTGTCAGTAGTTTGCGTTTAGGGTCAAAAGTGAGTCGATTGAGCTTTATTCTAATTGGCGATTAGGACCAAGCTCGTCATGAAATTTTCGCTTCTAGCTAGAGGGGATGCTGAATTTGCTTTGTTCTTAGGTTCAATTCAATTCATTTCATTTGAATTTTTTAGGCTTTTAATTAAATGTTAATTATTTAGAAAAGCCTTAATTGGATATGAAAATTTGAGAACTAGCCTATTATTGTACTAGAACTTTCGGCCATGAAGTGGAATGGGTAGTGCCGAATTTTTATGGGGTAATGGATCAAATTCAAGGCAGCCCGCTTTTGTTAATTAATTGTGAGATGGCTTTAGTTGATTATCCATAATAGTTAATTAAGTGGAGGATGTCATCTTAAGCCCATGGAAGTATAAAGAATTCGGCCATCACATTGCACCATCCGCTGAATGCTTTAAATTCCTAATGAGGATAATGGCTCTTCAAAATTTTCAAGAAAATCTGAGAGTTTGATAAGAATTTATCCAACTAGAGTTCTAGTCGATGCGGAAACTTAAAATCTAACGGCTTGAAACAAATCCTACTCTAGCTAGCACAAGCAATCCGACGGTCTCAATAGATTCCGACTCTTACTAGGATTGTTGAGTCAAGCTCTATATAAGGAACTCCTCATTCACGTTACAGAGGAAGGGCATTCAATTTTTTTCTGGTGTCTAAGAGAGAGTGAGCACTTGGGGAGCAGAAAAATTCAGAGTTGCGGTCTCGACACAATTCCCTTGCGGAAAGCGTTCCACGTAGAGGGACCTCCTCTCAACTTCGGAGTTCCTAGCATCGCTATCCATCACAGACGTGGTGCCACTGTCTAGCAACCGCCGCACGTCCATCACAGCCCGATTTTCCAGCCCTCTTCACCGCTTAGAAATCCTAGGAAGCTCCGCTGACAACCAGCCCTAGCTCATCCGTCGAGCGGCCGCCATCCTTTGAAGACTTAGAGGTCAAATTCGCTAAAAGGACTACGTCTCTGGGCGAGAATCAACCCCGCGAGCGTGCTGGAATTTTTGCGTAAAAAGGTATTTTTCCTTCAGTCTTCGATTGCAATTCAATGTTCGGTGAGTTGATAACTGGCATGCATGTTTACCGTTTACATGTTGATTTGCAATTTAAAGTCTGAAAATTAAAACCTTTTTAGTCAAAGATTGGATGAGTTGTTACTGAACCGACTCTTGAATGTTGCTTTGCGACATTGGATTTGATCAAAGGTAAGGATAAAAAAAAAACTGGCTTCTTATGCAGTAAAAATTCTGATGCAACGTGTTTGGACTTTCATAAAAATCAGAAAAGGTGTGTTTTCGGTAAATAAAGAGGAACATCCAGCACTTAGGTTTTCTTGACCGAATGGCATAATGCATGGTCCTAAAACATTATTTTTGAGTGGTTGAATTTCATGGCGACTTGATGTTACTTCCATGCCGCGAATGGTGGAGGACTAATGTTCTTGGACATAGGTTTTTGGTACACATGCATACTTGACCGAATGTGGTTTGCTAACGGATGAAGATTTGTGCTTATTCGGATAACGTTTGATTAGCTCTTGATCGTTATCTATAACATGCAAGTTGGTTGGATTGAGTAATTTTTTGAGAATTATCAGAAACTAAATTTTGATCTTAAAGATAATTTCTCAAATTCAAATTGGATAAGATTTTTTTTAGAGGAAAGATGGACCCCAATATCGCAATCTCGGCAATCCCTCTAAATTTTCGATAGTTCCAAATCAATTGACTCATTTTCATTTTATTTTTTGTCGTGATTGGTTGTTTTGCTTTGTTTATAAAGTTTGCACTTTAATAAACAATATTGCCCATAACACATGCTCCCAATCGTGTCCTGCCCCTTCCGAAAACGTACATTAAAGGTAACATATGACTTCGATCTCGAAGTACGACCGTGCTTGTATGTGTGAGTTAGATATCAAATCCTCAATCTTGAGGAGTGGATTGCTAATTCCTAAATAGAATTTCAAGGTTTGCCCTATGTATATAGGGACGACGGTTATTCTATAAATTATTTACTTGCTAACCCTAATCTCAGGGGATGTTGTGAATAAAATCGGATTTAAATGTGTTTTATGGGCAATATTGTTTATTTTTGTTCAAATTTTCTGTGTTTTCATGCTTAGATAAATTCCTAAAAAACCTCCAAAAAATCCCATGATTTTCTTAAGTCTAATCACATTTCTTTTGACTTTAGGATAGCTTTTTCACCTCATTTTTTCATAAATCCGAAAGTGCATAGAAAAAAAAAGGTCATTTGCATTGCATATCATATAATTTAGCTTGCATATCATTATGCCACGTCCTGCATTTTTTCCATATCATTATGCCACGTCATGCATTTTTGCCATATCATTATGCCATGTCATGCATTTTTACCACGTCATCTTGTCACTATGCCATGTCATATCATTTCACATGTCATATAGTTAGATTGCATTAGCATTGCATTTAATAAAAAATCCAAAAAAAAATCAATTCATCAAACTAAGGATATTTCATGAAAATTAGGTACCGAAAGGGCGTTAATTTTTAATTAACGTAATCAAGTCCCCGAACTCATTAACTCTGGTTCGTAGAAATAAAATAGTTCTCCCACTATTTTATGTAGGTTTCTAATCGACCTACCGAGAAACGATTAGTGGCGGCTCCTAAATTATAAATCATTTCAGTGAAACCTAAGTTGCGATTTGGTAAGACTTTGGAGGGTCTGAGTTAGGTTAGTTAATTTAATTGACCTAATAATCCATTAGCCTATTTTTTTTAGGTCGCGACAGCTTGGCGACTCCGCTGGGGACGGAAATTGGAATTTTCGAAAATCGTGGAGCACTTAATGTAGTACTTTAAATTTTCGAAAAAAATTAAATGACCTAGTGGACTTAGGCCTAAGATTTTTCATGATGGATTCCTTGTTTGGTGATTGTGATTTGTCCCTAACTTTCTTAGGTGTTATATGTTTTTGCAGGGTTATATTAATTGTAATGTTCCCTAACTTTTGTTTTGCAAGGATGATTTGCCTTGATTCTTGCAAAAAAATTGAAATGCTGGGTGGCATAAACTCTTGTGCATGAATTTTCATTTATTTGCACTACACCATTTTCAAAACCTTAGTAAAATTTTGGATGGTATAAAGATTGGGAATTTCCTTGGCCTCGATCTCGAGGAGTAGGTGGCCCCGTCTTCGATCCCGAGCTTTGGTACGGAGGATTTCCCAACCTGGCTATGATCTCATGGCATGGAATGGACCCTCGGCCTAAATTGAGTTTTAAAGGCTAAACATTGACCAATTTAATTTGGTACGGTTTGTCTTTAAGATTTCAAAAAATTTTAAATTCATGAAATGAGCACACACTTTGCACTTGTCATGCGCATGTCTGTGTGATTGGCATTTTACTTTTCAAGGTAGAGTAAGTTCTCTAACTTTTATCTTATTTTTATTTTTTAGTCGGTCCATGGCAAATTAAGTTTGTCCTTTTGTTCATTCAAGCCATGTCGTTATTTTTCTTTCTTATGTCTCTCGTTAGGAAATTTCGTTCAGTGTTAGGCTTGCTATCCTTCATTACACTTTCAATCACTAATTCAGTTATGTTTTCATTCCAACCTTATGGATTGATCAAATTTTTACACCTTATTTGAATTGGATTCGATCTCCGAACTTCAAATGAAAAGTGTTTGTGAGATTCCGACCTATCACCAAAAACAATTTTGCGCCAATCCAACAAATTTTCTATTTAATACGGAATTAATGGCCGTAATGGAGCAGGCTGGAATTTCTCATCTTTTTCAGACTCCAGATCATTTTGCAGAATGTCCTAAATAAACGACTCCTTTTGCTAAATCTCAAAAATTGAAAGTTGTAGGCTGATGTCTCAACTAATAACCTGCAAAATTCCAGATTTTAATTCACACTTTCAAGGGGTCCTTCGTTCATTCATCCATAGACGGACGAAGAAGTTTTCTCTACGTCTTTTTTGGGAAAACGCATTAAACTAGGACTATCGGATCATTTTTAGCTCAATCGACGAACATGAAAGTTGTTCGTTACCCTCTTTACTACAAGCGCGTAAATTTCCACACCATTATGATGTCCGGATGATTTTTTGTAAATTGTTTACCAAAATCCGATGGAACTGGAATTTTCCTAGCCACTAGCATTCGTCAAGTTCAAATGGCGTCAGTGAGTTTAGATTAGCCATGGACCGACCCAATGTGTATTATATGTCTTGCTCACCATATGATTGTCCTTCACAGGTAACTTACCACGGGTCATCCACATATCAACAGATCAGTCGCAAAGAAAATGGCTGACAAAGCTGAACTGAACGCCGCAATCCAAGAATCCCTCCAGGAGCACGTGGACACCCTCACTAGCAGAATGGATAACATGCTCTCCCAGATGGCACACAAAGTGCTGTTAAGTCTCATGGCTAAGATGCCATCGCCTGGCCAGGCATCTCAACCTCTAGCACCACCTCCGCCTCCTACAGTTGATGATCCAACCAAGAACCAGGGGAAGTTCTTGTCACTGGAGGACATGTTCGTCCGAGGCTCTAGTATGAATGCTCCGCCGGTGGCTCCAGCTCACCAAGCCAGCCCTATGGCACCGGAGCAGACTAATGATACCGCAAAGCTGATGGCTCAAATGGAGCAACAGATGGAGCAAAGGATGGAGCAAAGGATGGAGCAAAAGATGGAAGAAAGGCTCCGGGAAATTCAGGGAACACACAGTATCCCCCACATCAACTTTTCTGCATTCACGAAAGTCGATGTACCAGAGAAGTTCAAAGTGCCCGATTTTGAGAAATACGACGGCACCTCCGATCCTGTGCAGCATGTTTGGATGTACCAAACAAGAATGAGCAAATATGCTGACAACGGCCCCCTACTGGTTCAAACTTTCCAAGCCAGTCTGAAAGAGGCAGCCATGCGGTGGTATATTGACTATGAAGTATACCGCATGGAGTATTGGAAACAGGCGGCGACTGCTTTTATCAAGCCCTTCAGTTTCAACATATACGTCCTCGTCTCCAAGGAGGACCTGGAGCAAGCCGAAATAAAGAAGGGCGAGACGGTCAAGCAGTATGCTACCAGGTGGAGGAACATTGCGTCCCAACTCAAACTCGTTCCTCCTGAGAGAGAACTCATGAAGCTGTTTGTCTCTACCCTTCCGCAGATTATGCGGACACGAGTCCTTGGCACCTCTGCGATATCATTTGCTCACCTCATAGCGATGGCCGAGGAGGTAGAAGGAGGCATGAAAAAAGGATGGTATAGTGAGTTAGGTTCAGCTGGCAAGAGATTTTTTGGAAAGAAAGACAAGGAGCCCATCCCTGAAGTCAATATGACTTATGCGCAGAAGACACCGGCTCAAGTCTCGAACGCGCAGTTTGCTCCTTCACATGCATCTGGTTATGGCCAACAGAGTCAGAGGACTAACCAGCACAAGAATCGAACATTCACTCCACTTCCTGGGACACTTTCCCAAGTTTTGGCTGTCCTACGTAAGAAGGGTTTATTGTCCTCTGAGCCCCAACGTCCCAATCCTGCGAGGTATCTTAGAGATGACCCTGCACAAAAGTGTGACTATCATTCTGGAGAAATAGGTCATTCGGTCGATGATTGTCCCGTGCTCAAGCACCGCATCCAGGATCTACTCGAAACTGGGGCATTTACATTTCAGTCAGCCGATAAGCCCAATGTGCAGAGTAACCCGCTACCAGATCATTCGAGCAATACTTGAAGAATCGTGAATGGGGTGGAGGCAGACTTTAAAGCATGACCTTTCGTTTTTATCCAATCCCCTGCGTGGGATTTTCCTGCTTTCTTTAGGCGTTTAGGTTGCACTAAGATTTTCCTTTCATTCAATATTACATTTCCTTTTCAATAAGATGTAATTCATTAATTTCATATCAATAAAATTACACAATTTTTTATTAATTTTGAAATCTTGTTGAAGTATCCCAAACCAACCCAATGACGATAACCAACGATCGAACAATCTGTCATCCATGGTAAGCACTGAGGGTTGGGCTTCTCGAGAATTCTCGTCCCACGGTCTTTAAAAAAAATCAAGATTTTCGAAATGGCACGCTGATTTTCGAAAAATTGCAATACATGCATGTTTAAACCCTGTTTGTTTCGCTAATTCCGTCACTTTATCTTGCAGGGACAAGAGTAGAAACTAAGGACCATAAGTCAAACTCCCAACTTGGGTTAGGTCGTGGAGGTTGGCTCCCTGGCTGGAAGTTGACGGCGGTGGCGTGGGAGGTCGGCAAAGAAGGCGGTCAGTGCTGATCGGGTGAGTTGTTCTCGGCTGGGAGAGAAAATGAAAAAGAACGAATGAGAGGAAGAAGCTGTTGCGCCAGGGGAGGGGCTTGGCAGAAGAAAAATGAGGGAGAGAGAGAGAGAGAGTTTTGCTTAAGCCCACTTGGTCAACCTTGGAATGGTAGGTGAAAAGCAAACAATAAATGCAACTAGCTTCATCCATTGACATGTGTCCCCTTTGTCCACCAACCCAATCCAAGGGCTGTCATTTTTCCTCCAATTTCGGCAGCAAGAGAGGGGGGGTAAAAGACCAAAACGCCCCTAGCCAAACTAAAGAAGAGACCAAAGCTTGAGGGCGAAAAGGTCATTTTTCCTCCGGCGTCCAAAACTTCGGTTTTCCAATCCAAATTTTCTTCGACGAGGCGGCGTCCAATCCAATTAAAATGTTGAAATTCATGATTCACCATTTCCAAATTTTGAGACTCGTCTCTGACTCGATTTTCTATTGAATGCGATTCCAGTCTATCTCGAACCGACGGGCGGCTTTTGCAGACGTTACGCGTATCGACTCTGTGACTTAAATCACACTCAGGGCTCGTCAGTCCATGGCGACTTTGGGTGTCATGTAATTGCGAGGGTCGATTACTAGTTCCGGCGGTCTCGATCGTCATCGTTCGATTTAGGAAAATTTTGCAAATTACGAATTGGTTAAGCGGCATCACCCGCGCTCCAATCACATAACGCTAGCAATGGATTCCTTAGTCGTTCTTAGATCGGCCTTTTCATGGTTCTAAATGTTCCCTCAATAATCCTTATGGTTAAAGCGCCATTTCCTATTCGAGTTCCTAGGTCCACGTACTTATCTCGCGTTAGCCTTTACCTTTTGGTCAGTTAACTCGAGATTGATCAGATCCGAGCGAAATATAACTGAAATACATCGTTAGATATGTCCTCATTGAAAAGTCTCAAAATGACTGTAAATCAAAATGTCACAACTCTTCCCCCCTTACAAAAATTTCGTCCTCGAAATTTACAACAAACCCAACTATTCAAACAAATGGGGGTAATGACGCGTCATCGCCTCCTCGTTTTCCCAGGTAGCGCCTTCTGTTCCATGGTGCTCCCACACTACTTTAACCAAAGATATTGTCTTGTTCCTTAAAACGTGTTCATTTCTTTCTTCAATCCTGACCGGCTTTTCCACATACGACACTCGGTCGTCCACTTCAATAGTCTCATAGTCCAAGACATGCGTCGGGTCCGGCTCATACTTCCTTAGCATCGACACATGAAAAACATTGTGAACTTGGGACAAACTAGGCGGCAAGGCAAGTCGGTAGGCTAAGGTTCCAATCCGCTCCAAAATCTCAAATGGGCCTACGTATCTCGGGCTTAGCTTTCTTTTCTTCCCAAAACGTGACAAACCTCGCATCGGTGATACCTTAAGGAAAACATGATCACCTACTTGAAACTCCAGAGGCTTGCGTCGCTTATCGGCGTAACTCTTCTGACTACTCTGAGCCGTCTTCAGCCTGTCTCTACTGACTTTTCCACTAACTCGGGGCCCGTGATACTCCTTTCTCCAACTTCGTCCCAGCAAATCGGTGTCCTGCAAGCTCTTCCATAAAGTGCCTCAAAAGGTGCCATTTGTATACTCTGCTGATAACTGTTGTTGTAGGCAAATTCTACCAAATGCAACTGATCCTCCCATCCGCTTTTGAAGTCTATAACACACGCTCTTAGCATATCCTCAAGGGTCTGAATTGTCCTTTCCGAATGCCCGTCCGTCTGCGGATGGTACGCGGTGCTAAACTGTACTCTAGTCCCCAAAGCATCTTGCAGACTCTTCCAGAAATTCACCGTGAACTTAGGGTCTCTGTCTGATGTGATGGTTATTGGTACACCATGAAGTCTTACTACGTGACGCATATACAGTTCAGCGTACTTGTCCAAAGCGAAGTCTTTTCTCACAGGGATAAAATGTGCCGACTTAGTCAGTCTATCCACAACCACCCAAATCGAATCATGGCCCCTCTAACTCCTTGGTAATCCCATAACAAAGTCCATTGTCACGTGCTCCCATTTCCATTCGGGGATCTCTAGCGGCTGTAGTAATCCACCCGGCTTACAGTGCTGCGCTTTTACCTGTTGACAAGTCAAGCACTTTGCTACATACTTCGCCACATCCACCTTCATTCCATTCCACCAATAATGCTGCCGTAGGTTCTGATACATTTTCGTGCTGCCAGGATGGATACTATAGTTACTCCTATGCGCCTCTGATAAAATCCTCTCTCTAAGTTCCTCATCTTTGGGCACACACAGACGTCCTCGAAATTTCAAGATTTCACCTTCTGACACTTGGAATTCTGGTTTCCTCTGCGTCACGTCTACTGCGAGGATTTTCTGAATCTCTGGGTCTAAAGGTTGCAAGGCCTTTATCCTTTCTTGGATCTCAGGTTCAATTCTTAGCGTGGCCACCAAACTGGATAGCTAGCAAACTTCCAACCTAAACTCAGAATCCCTCAAATTTTCCAATAACGACCATCCTTTGACCAGAAGAGAAGCGATACTTGATTTCCGACTGAGCGCATCCGCAACCATATTCGCTTTTCCATGGTGATACATGATGTCACAATCATAATCCTTCAATAACTCCATCCACCGTCGCTGTCTCATGTTCAACTCCCTCTGAGAGAATAAGTACTTTAAACTTTGGTGGTCCGCAAAAATTTGAAACTTTTCCCCACAGAGGTAATGCCTCCAAATCTTCAAGGCAAACACAATCGCAGCCAATTCCAAGGCATGCGTCGGGTAATTCATCTCATGAGGTCTTAATTGTCGCGAAGCATAAGCTACTACCCTTCCATATTGCATGAGCACACATCCCAATCCTTTAAGCGAAGCATCGCTGTAAATCTCAAAACCTCCGGGTCCTGACGGAATCTTAAGAACAGGCGCAGTCGTAAGTCGATGTTTAAGTTCTCGAAAACTCCCCTCACACTTGTCCGTCCAATCAAACTTTGCAGTTTTCTTAGTCAACTGCGTCAACGGCATAGCTATAGATGAAAATCTTTCCACAAAGCGTCTGTAATATCCAGCCAATCCCAGAAAACTTCAGACTTCTGTAACCGCCAAAGGTCTAGGCCAATTGAGCACTGCCTCAATCTTCGAAGGATCTATTGATATTCCTTCACCAGAAATTATATAACCAAGAAACGCCACTTTATTCAACCAGAACTCGCACTTGCTAAACTTAGCGTACAGTGAGTGTTCACGCAAGATTTGTAAAACCATTCCCAAATGTCTTTCATGCTCCTCGTTACTCCTTGAATAGATCAAGATATCATCAATAAACACTATGACGAAACGGTCCAGATAGTCTCGAAACACTCGATGCATCAAGTCCATAAAGGCAGCTGGAGCGTTAGTCAACCCAAAAGGCATCACGGAAAACTCATAGTGTCCATATCTCGTCCTAAAAGCCGTCTTCGGAATACCATCTTTCTTGATCCTCAGCTGGTGGTACCCTGTCCTCAAATCTATTTTAGAGAAAACCGAAGCCCCTTGTAGCTGATCGAACAAATCATCAATCCTTGGCAACGGGTACTTGTTCTTAATGGTCACCTGATTCAATTGCCGATAATCGATACACAACCGCAGGGATCCATCCTTTTTCCTTACAAAGAGCACTGGCGCTCCCCAGGGCGATGCGCTTGGTCTGATGAACCCCTTGTCCAGTAACTCCTGCATTTGTACCTTTAGTTCCTTCAACTCTGTCAAGGTCATTCTGTAAGGTGCCTTCGAAATGGGTTCCGTCCCAGGGGCTAACTCGATAACGAACTCGATTTCACGCTCGGGTGGCAATCCGGGCAATTCTTCGGGAAAGACATCTGGAAAGTCTCGTACTACCGCTATGTCATCTAACCTCGGTTCCTCAACAGTCGGATCTACCACCGCGGCCAAGTAAGCTTGGCATCCATCATCCATTAACCTTGTCGCCTCAAGAGACGAAATTGTGGGAATAGAAGTTCCTCCCCGGTTTCCTCTAAACTCAAGCTAGGGCAACCATCCGGGTAAAAACGGATTACTTTGTTGCCACAATCCACTACCGCCCCTAGCTTGCTTAACCAATCCATCCCTATGATCACGTCAAAGTCGTACATGGACAAAACGGCCAAATCTATAACTCCATCATTACTACCAACGGCTATGTTACAATTTTCACAGCCTGACGAGACCAACACATTATCTTTCAATGGAGTAGCAACATGCAACAACACATTCAACGGTTTCAACTTCATATTAACCAAATCAGCAAATCGAGTAGATACGAAGGAATGCGTAGCACCAGGGTCAAACAACGCATAGGCAGCCCGATCGCACAAATAAACCGTACCTGTGACCACCCCAGGCATCTTCTTCGCGTCCCAGCGTGCCACAGCGTAAACTCTTCCCTGAGCTGGGGGTCGATTCTGAACATTCTGAGGCGCCATATTTAGTGGTCTTGCTTGAGGTCGCTGCCCTTGAGGCCTAGCCATTTGGGTCTGGTGGGGGCAAAATCTCATCTGATGGCCCATCTGGCCACACTTGAAGCACGCTCCAGTCCTAGCCGGGCAAGGTCCATTTCCATGCCTCCTCCCACAAAGACGACAGTTTGGGCTGAACTGGTGTGGTGGCTTAATGATGTTCTTCCTTGGAAGTGGAACGAAACGTCTAGTATTCGTCATAGGCCTCTTTCCCACTGGCGATTATCCCTAAACGAAGGAAATCACGATCCAGAAGCAGCTGTTCTTTCCCTCATGTCTCGTTCTATCATCTGTCCTCGTTCATATATCTCCTTATAGGTCCTCAAATTTACCGTCACAATTTGACTGCGAAGTTCTGGTTGCAACCCGTCTCGAAACCTCCGCGCCTTCTCCAATGGGTCCTCAACGTAACGTGGCGCATATCTCGACAGTCTAGCAAATTCCGCTTCATATTGGTCTACCGTCATGTTACCTTGCCTCAGATTCTAAAACTCTACCAGCTTGCTTTCTCGCGCAGTCTCTGAGAAGTATTTATCATTAAAAGCCGCTGTAAAGGCATTCCAATCCAGGGCTGTGCCCTCAGGAAACACTCCGTCCTTCGTAGCTTTCCACCAATCATTTGCGATACCGTCCAGTTGGTAAACCGCCAGGAGCACTTTCTCCTCATCATTACATTTCAGCACTCCGAAGATCTTTTCGAGCTTCTCTATCTATAAGGGTGCCAACTCGGGATCACCAATCCCATTAAACTACAGAGGCCTTAACTTTACAAATTGCTCCACTAGCTGGCCTATATCCCTCGGCACATCATTAGGACCTGGCGTGTTACCTACTCCCACACCTTGATTAATATTGGTATTAGCTTGTGCGTTACTCGTCCCAGCACCTTGGCCGATGCTACCACTTCCTCCACCTTCAGCATTAGTGCTAATCGTAGCATTTACTGCAGTCAATTCCGCGCCCACAACTTGGGTTATGGCAGCATCTCGATCGTAAGCCTGTCTATCTATCAAGTTGCTGATCCGCTCCAAGGCTCGCAACACGTCTCCCATCCCAGGGTCCTCTGCCGCAGGTGGTCTCGAACTAGAGGCCCTACCACTAGGCCTTCTACGTCTAACGGGTCGGTCACTCATCTCAGACTTCCTGCACCACTATGGTTTCACAACGAAATTAGAACTCAACTCTACCATCTCAGACTAGTGGTTTTATACTATACAGCAAGTAGTACTCATAACAAAGCAACCATTAGCCAGAAGTCTCAAGAGCACAACAGTCTAAAATACAGAGCTGTACTGCCAACTTAAACAAATCAATCAAGACTCCTCAAACAAGCATTCACATCCAATGTACCTAATCAGCGAAGTTCAATCGTACCTAATCATCACCATAATATCACTTTCAAGACATCAATCACATAAGTCACTCATGCGCCAAGCATGCCTCAACTTACCCTAGCGGTCCCTTTCTATTGTCTCGCTATTCTATCACCCCAGAATTCGTTCCTCCTTATTACTCCAATCCCTCATCCAGTTAGATTGAGCTAACCTCGCTCTGATACCAAGAAAAGCGGGATGTCACGCCCCGTGCCATGTCCTCGACGCGTGGACGCGACGATCCCTACAGAGTACAGCTCTCGAAGTCCCAGGACACAATTACAAGGGAAAGAAACGCGAGAGCTAGCATGCGGAAACGGAAATACAACTCACCCCCCAAAAGATAGAATAACAAGGGAAACCTGAATGGCAAGACAAAAACTGAACATGGCCACTTTACTTCCAAAAGATGTTTATACAAAAGCGCGGTCACCTAGACCAGCGAAAAAGTCGGGTAGACAGCCAAAACAACAACCACATAATTACACTTTCCAAACAGAAACATCACTACGACCACACAAAAAGTATCGACCAGCCTAACTGTAACTCCTAAGTCGAAGCACTGGAGTCGCCAGACGCCTCGGTATCCTCCGTGGGCTCGTACTCGGACCAAGTCTCAGACCGAACCTCAGTTGAATCCTCTTCATTAACCTCCATGGCGACATCTTCGGGTCGCTCCACTAAGTCACCCTCAGAGGCTTCAAGCTCTCTCACCTCAATGGTGTCCTCGTGAGTCGGGGTCCTCCCTGGCACATTAACCGAACCCGCTACCGAACCATCTACCTCAAAAGAATCTCGAGAGGGATGACAAAAGTTGGGGACTACCCCACGAGGTACCTCAGAGGGCTTAAGTGGCCCAGTAGTCACCTCACCTACGCATCGGAACTAAGCCTCGAACCTATGAGGCACCTCTTTCTTATCGGCTTCATCCACTCAGACCACCGTGGTCTTTCTCACAAAAATCGTTCCCTGTCCATCAGGGTACTCTTCCCAAAAAGGAGTCATCCACTGCGGGTCTCCGTGTCGAATAGGCGGCATTCTTACGGTCTAGGATCTGGAAAAGAAATGGTCCCGCGACGGGGTGAGATCGAAATCTCAGTAAAAGAGGTCCTAACCCCAGGTTAGGCAGACTGTACACTCAGACAAGCAGTCATTCGCAATAACAAAGCAGCAACAACCATATAAAGTATCAATAGGCACATTTAGCACAAAAGAGCAAATAAATCTCAAGCTCATAGTCAAGCCACCGCATATCGTCATAAGAATCGAATATGCAATTTAAATCGAACTACTCCACAGCCCTTGCCAACCTCACATTTCTTTTATGCCTGCGTATACAACGTATCAGGCCCGGTCCGCGTACTTACGCCTCAGACCGATCTCATTGACAATCCCGCGTAAACGCCTCAGGTTTTCAGTCTCAACCCGGATCAGTGCCAACACAACTCAATATCTGTCCCGCGTCGTTCTACGCATCAGGACCTTGACCACCTCAACCCCGTATGTATGACGCATCAGGGCACTAACATAATCAAACATGCCAGAATTCCATTCCCAAGATAAACTTCATGATCGAATATAGTTCATACCTTGAACTAATGATTTATAACATGGGAAAGCATCGACTTAGGCATTTCATAGCGACATTCAAATCACAAAGCACACATGCAAACCCCCAATATCAAATAAGACTGCACAAAGTAAAATCATGAGACGACGCTCCAAAAATCAATATCGTTCCTCGACTAACTCATCCAATTGAGCCCAATCTTCCTATCGAGAGTTTAGGAACTCCTTACCTCGCTCTAGAATCAACGCAAGCAACTTCCCACAGCCCACAAAGGTTCGGTTCCTAAGACTCACAGCAGGACAGCAACACCTAGCATCAATATCCATCCAATTCGTCACATTTTCTTCATCGAAACGCCAATTCACTAAACAAGAACCTTACGGACATAACTACGGACAATTTAACACGTCACTATAAGGAATCTCCAGCCAAAAATCAACTCCCACAGCCCACAAAGCACACGACCAGAACAGAATTACACAGGGCAGGGATCGATTCTGCTCCGTCCTCACCAAAACAGCCCACAAATCACCCAAAGGCCACCAATTAAACCACAAACTCATCACCAGCAGTTCATTCTAGGAGTGAGGAAGCCTCACCGAAAATTTTGAACCAAAGCGACGCCACGAACTCCTTGTTTGGCCCCCAACTCCCTCAGTCCACAAACCAGCAGATTCTGCCTTGCAAACACAGCAATAGAAAAGCACCGAATCTTCATCAATTTCAGTTCAGCTTTTTACCACACGTTCACCTACATGTCTACTAGCAATCTGCAAATTTTGGGCAAAAAAAATCAACAATCTAGGGTCTTAAGGAGGCAAAACCGAACCTACCTCAGGCTGGAGCAGTTTTCGTCGACCGGCGCGCCAAGTCTTGGTCGGGGCTGTACAGAGGTCCAAATGCCGTGCTTCCACCTCGAGGAGTTCGGCAAGACGTAGGGCTAGGTCGTGGAGGTCGGCTCCCTGGCTGGAAGTTGACAACGGCGGCGCGGGAGGTCGGCAAAGCAGGCGGTCAGTGCTGATCGAGTGAGTTGTTCTCGGCTGGGAGAGAAAATGAAAAAGAACAAAGGAGAGGAAGAAGCTGTCGCGCTAGGGGAGGGGCTTGGCAGAAGAAAAATGAGGGAGAGAGAGAGAGAGAGAGAGAGAGAGAGAGAGAGAGAGAGAGAGAGAGAGAGTTTTGCTTATTCCCACTTGGTCAACCTTGGAATGGTAGGTGAAAAGCAAACAATAAATGCAACTAGCTTCATCCATTGACATGTGTCCCCTTTGTCCACCAACCCAATCCAAGGGCTGTCATTTTTCCTCCAATTTCGGCAGCAAGAGAGGGGGGGTAAAAGACCAAAACGCCCCTAGCCAAACTAAAGAAGAGACCAAAGCCTGAGGGCGAAAAAGTCATTTTTCCTCCGGCGTCCAAAACTTCGATTTTCCAATCCAAATTTTCTTCGACGAGGCGGCGTCCAATCCAATTAAAATGTTGGAATTCATGATTCACCATTTTCAAATTTTGAGACTCGTCTCTGACTCGATTTTCTATTGAATGAGATTCCAGTCTATCTCGAACCGACGGGCAGCTTTTGCAGACGTTACGCGTATCGACTCTGTGACTTAAATCACACTCAGGGCTCGTCAGTCCATGGCGACTTTGGGTGTCATGTAATTGCGAGGGTCGATTACTAGTTCCGGCGGTCTCGATCGTCATCGTTCGATTTAGGAAAATTTTGCAAATTATGAATTGGTTAAGCGGCATCACCTGCGCTCCAATCACATAACTCTAGCAATGGATTCCTTAATCGTTCTTAGATCGGCCTTTTCATGGTTCTAAATGTTCCCTCAACAATCCTTATGGTCAAAGCGCTATTTCTTATTCGAGTTCCTAGGTCCACGTACTTATCTCGCGTTAGCCTTTACCTTTTGGTCAGTTAACTCGAGATTGATCAGATCCGAGCGAAATATGACTGAAATACATCGTTAGATATATCCTCATTGAAAAGTCTCAAAATGACTGGAAATCAGAATGTCACAGGTGAGGTCATAGGTGCGGAGCTTTTTCAAAGAGGAAGAGAAAAAGATGGACCAAGGCAAGGCTCATTCGAAGCTCGCGCTTTTGATTCTTGAAACGAAGCCATTGCCGAGGCCACCGAGGGTTGTTTCACCGCCTCCGATCTCACAGGCCATCCATTGTTTTATTAGCACAGGGATTACATCTTAAACACGAGTCACAGATATAAGATTGCGAGTAGTAATAAGTCTCGAGTTCGCCACTCTACAGCAATCGAAACATAGCTTCCCACAACAAATACAACAAAAAGTTTACGTCATTTTATAAGTAAACGTGCAAGAAATATAAATTGGCCGAATCGATGGGGGGCCATACTGAATCATAAATTTACAGGATTATCGATTTACCTGTGCCTATGCAATCAATGCATACGTCATCGAACAATACATAGGCCGCCCCATTCTGGTTTGTAGAAACACCCGAAATGAACCATCAACAGCCAAACAAAGGAAAGAAGCTCTCCACCTTTGCTCAACACCTGCGCATGTGCCTCGCCCTTAATATGAACTGCTGCATAACACAGCATCTCAACCCACACTCTGCTTATCACCTCCCACTTCCTTTCCCCAAGCCTTTCCATCTCTTTGGTCAAAGTCTTCCCCCTGTTGAGTATGTGTGCCCAAGGGAGATAATCAACCTTATATAATGTCTTGCATAACCCTTCCACATCCGTGGTTGCATGATCGATGAGTTGATGTGGCCTCTCCACATCCTTGGTCACATGATCGACGAGTTCTTGTAGCTCGAGCAACGTCGCCGCTGATATGATTTTCACGACGCCTGCCACAGCGGATACCAGATTAGGCTGATTAAGTACAAGGTACAACATGTAGTCGGAGAGGATCTTGCTGAATTCCCTTTCATCGTTTCTTGCTGCACATGGTTTCTCCATGTTGTACAGCACTTCAGTTGCAATATGCAACGGCACAATACTATGGTCGAAAGTTTTGTCGGTGACAAGCTTTTTAAAATCGCTGCAACCGACTTCCCCAACGCAACTCCCGATATACAAAGCACCTCTAGCCTCAAATATCTCCCTTGCCTTTCCCGGACATTCTGCATCCTTCACTTTACGTCTCACCTCCTCAAAGATAAAGACCCATAGTTCATTAATGAAGGGATTCTTGGACACATACTTCGTATTCGCAATCGTTGATGTCCCCATCTTCAAACCACAGCGTTTGGCGATTGTCTCACCGGCTTGATGGACACAAGAGATGATCTTCTCAGCCGTACAGAATGGAAATCTACAGCCAATAGACAAGGCAATGTTTCCCCAGTAGCGGTCGTGCTTATGCATCTTTCTCGGACTCTCCTTCAAGAAGATAGAGAAAAGGTTGCAAGCAGAGATGGATTCTGACCACCTTCGAAACATCAACGGCGTATCTAAAGCCGCGTAAGTGACATAGACGTTAGGTTCTGCTTTACAATTGGCGTATCGGGGCTTCCTCCAGCTATACGTGGTGGATATCAGCTTGTGGAGAAATGAATCTCGATCGATACGAACGACGGTCCAATCGGAGAAAATAAACATGAACAAAGCTATGACGTCAAGAGCAATCCCTCCGAAAAGAAGGGTATAAGTAATTTCCACATTGAGTTTGGGGAGCCGATGCTTCTCCAAGCGATTGAACAAGACGAAAGCAATCGCAATATTGGTGGAGGCTATGAAACGAAAAATGTAGCTCCACTTGGAGCGTATTACCAAAGCTTTTGTATGGAGCACCTCGTAAAGGAAATTGAGCTCGAGAGATATCACCCTTAACGCATCCACCGCAGAAATTTTGGAGAAATATTCGCGGCTCATTCTCTGCTGTCCCCATGTGAACATGAGATCGCCGATGAGGACCTTGAAGATTCGAAAGAAGGAGTGAGCATGCTTCACCACAATAGTCTCGGGAAGCATTGCTTCTTTTTCATTAGAATATCCATACCCTAGATCATTGAGTTCATCAACCAACTTCTTATCTGCTTCATCCCAATGAATATCTACTTCACCAGATTGGGTCATCGAGAGCATCGATTCCCTGAACCTTTGGAGGCTTGAGAGATAAAGTGCCAGTGCCCTCTCTGCATTTTTAATAACCGAGGCAAAAAATACCAGCATCGTTGGGATCACCAGCGACTTGTCGCTGGGAAATATCTGCTCTAAGACATATAGGGCGGTAGCAACTTGGAAGATAAGACTGAGCAGGTGGCGTCGTCAAAGCGAACTGTCTTCCAAAGAGAAGGCAGTGATGGTGTCCGGACCGCCAAGATGTAAAGAGAAATGAGGCCCAAAATGCCGGAAGTGCTCTATCGACTTCAGCTGCATGAGCAAAAGAATTGCCTTGGTTGTGAGAAATGAGCCCAATCCCGAATGCAGCTACCCAATGAGCCATCAAATAAGCCAACCACAAGAGGGAAACGACGAGGCTATTTGATGTTTTCTTTCTAAGTGGTGCGGATAGAATCAAAAACACCTGAAGCGAGAGGCTTAGGACGATGAAGCCTCGGATGTTCCATTCGTTCCACAGGACTGAAATGGAGCCAAAAGCCATATTTTTGCCAAAATGCATAGGAGGAAACAGAAGCGAGAACGCATGAAGAGAGAGAGAGAGAGAGAGTTTCTCAGTCTCTGCACATGATACGTAGCACCCATAACATAATTCGTCTAGTAAAGTAGAATAGAATCAAATCAAAAAAGAAAAAAAAAAGTGAGGGTGCGGGGGTTCTTCGCGAACCGCCCATGCCCATTCGCTTGTGGGTAACTTTTGATTTCGCGGGGGTTGGGTGCCCCACCGTTTTGCATCTAATTCCAGTTAGAGCAGACAGGGCTACTTTTACTGGTTTCAGATCCTAAAATATTGGGGATTAGTGCGGTCTCCTTTTGCAAAGAAAGAACGTGTACACGACACGAATTCAGAATGGAATTTCCTGCCCGCCAATTTCGATCGTCCATCGTGTTCGTGCTGACCCGCCAAATCTAGGCGGGGCACATTTTATCTACTCATCCAATGATCATGTCTACTATCCCGACATCAAATAAGGGACGAGAGCGTCGACAATGGGGCACAAAATCGACACGCAGTTGGCGTTGCAAAGGAGAGAGATGCTGACCTAAGTGAATGGTAAATGTTCATTGAAGCTTCAGGTCTTCGGAAGCATTCTTATTCACTTTTGGATTGCATGTTACAAAGTGAATGTCGCGGATGCATTCAATTCATGAAGTCGAGAGTTTGCGGCGCAAAGCAGCTGTCATAGCACGTATAGATAAAACGAAAAATGTCGTGAGCATCCAAACTTCAAACCCCGGACTAGTTGTGTTAGAAATTTAACGTCTAATACCACGAAAAAATTTCAAACTGGCATGCATGACAAGTTTACCCCCAAACTAATTTTTTTACTACCAAAAACTCCAGATTGGTAAACAAGTGATAAATTTAACCTCCATTGTTTCTGTTATATTTTAAACTTAATTTGCTAATTTAGATGACCGTTGACGGATGAATCGGTTTGGAATTTTTCTCCTATGTTTGTCACAGGTTTACCAATTTAGGGTTTTTCGTAATATTAGCCCAATTTAACAGAAACTAACGATGGTGAATTTGTCACATGTAAAAGTTAATTTTGAGTTAATTTATCACAATTGTAAAAGTTTGGGGTTTTTCATGCTCAAAAAATTAGTTTGAGCTAAATTTTTCATGAGTTTGGATATTTCATGATGTTAACCTGAAATTTAATGAGTAAGAAATTAGCTTTGTTCGAGGAATTTTGCTACTTCTCTTTTTCTTTTTCGGAATCATTAAGATTATATACCCATAAAAGAATTAGGTAGTTTGTAAATTCCCAAATAGGTCCCGATATGGAAAGCATTCTTCAGGGGAGAAATGACTATTTAGTCGGACCAGATTATGGTTCTCCAGTCTAGTCGAATCAAATTCCAATTAAGGTAGATTGCCTTGAAGATTTGCAACACAACCAAAAAAGCATGAAGAAATCGATCAAATCATTGACGACATTGATAACTAATCCCAAGCAAGAATGACGCAACAAGGCGGTCTTTTTTCCAAGTCAGGATTTTTTTTTTTTTACCAAATCAGGTGTGAAAAAAAGTTATTTATCAGACCAGGTGCCGTGATTTGGTAATTTTTTTTAATTTAATCCTGGTTTGGAAAAAAGCCCCAACAAGACCTACTTGTTACGGTCCTAAATTCCAAAAGATACCATTCAGACAGTATGCCCCAAGTTCATCCCCGGTGAAAATAATGGCCGGCCGACGAGCATGTGCTCATCACACACATGTTCTCGTACCTTCCCTAGGGGTATCTCGATTCAAAAACCGCCGGAAAACGTTAAGAAACGGTACCACTTAATGGGTTTTTCGGACCAAGGCAAGGCTGATTCGAAGCTTGCGCTTTTGATTCTCGGATTGAAGCCATTGGCAAGGCCGCCGAGGGTGGCCGTTTCATCGCCTCCGATCTCGCAAGCCATCCATTCGTTTATTAGCACAATGGATTACATATTGAACACAAATCACATATGTAAGATCGCAAGTAGTACTAAGTCTCGAGTTCATGACTCTCTTACAGCAATCGAAATATAGCTTCCACAACCAAATACAACAAAAGTTTGACATCATTGTATACGTAAACGTGCAAGAAATACAAAATTGGTCGAATCGATGGTGTCTGTTGGAATATATAAATATTAAACCACACATTCTTCTAACAGCTTAAGCTTTTAGAGCAGTTGGCAAGTGGTCCCATAAAATCTAATATGGTATCAGAGCAGGAGATCCTGAGTTCAAATCTTTCCAAACCCCTATTTGCCTCCCCAATGAATTTATCCTAGTACTAGGCAAAAGACCAGACTAAGCGTGAGGGGGAGTGTTGGAATAAATAAACGCTGGACAAAGGTTGTAAATTTGCAGGATTATCGATTTACCCTATGCAATCAATTACATATTTCGTTGCAACTTTTTTAACAATTTTTTTCGATTTTTTTTTTCATTTTTTTCTTCTTTTGTCCTTTACTTTTTATTATTATGGCCACTACCAGGCCCTCACAGACCACGGCAAAGAAAAAGTAAAGAAGAAAAGAGAAAATTTAAAAAAAAAAAGCTATGAAATAATCAGAAAAAATATTAAATATTATTTAAAATTATGTATGTCAACGTAGGATGGAGGACATCCATGTCGATTACCGGCCAAATATTATTGGGATTGACTCATTTGGCAAGACGTGAAAATATTTAAGACTCAATTGTCATAATTAAATGATTTAAGACTGAATTGCAAAAGTGCAATAATTAACAATTTTTGACAATTTTTCCTAACACTTGCGTATTATCAAAGCTTTGTAAGTTCAAACTTCAAACCGTACACAGATCGCACAAAAAAATTTATTGCTTAAAAGATCTCTTTTTTTCAATTTTTTTTTATATTGTTCCAGGAACAAATTAGATGTGGAGGAGGCTGGTCCGCATGAAATGAAATGTCCCCCATTTTCATTTCCACCGTCTCGTATGATTTTCAATTCATTCACGGGTCCACTTCGTGGTCATGTGTTCTCTATAACAGGCTACGGCCGTTCCAAAATTTGAAGAGGCTCAAAAACTTTTTACTATTGTTTGCCCTATTATCTTTCGAGGGACATCGATCGGGTTCATAAGATATTTTAGAGCGAAATTAGATCAGCCGTCGTACAAGATTGCATCTTGTTGGTTGGGGATCCATTTCCAATTCTGCAGGCAGCAATGGGAATACAGCTTCCGTAACAGAATACGACAGAAGATACACATCTTTATTGCACTTGAACGTGCCGGAAACATAAAATTCGTTGGAATCGATAGTGTGTGGTACCGAGTCGTAACTCATAAGTTCGCCAGCCAAAGCTTGCGACTTACGAGATTATCTATTCACGTATGTACCCAATTGCGTATTCATCATAATGTAACATATGCGCCCACTTCAGGTTTGTAGAGGCAACCGAAATGAGCCATCAACAGCCAAACAAAGGTCAGAAGCTCTCCACCTCTGCTCAGCACCTGCACATGTGCCTCTCCCTTGACATGACCTGCTGCATAACACAGCATCTCAACCCACACTTTGCTCATCACCTTCCACTTCATTTCCCCCAGACCTTCCAACTCCTTGGTCACATCACTCACCGGTTCGAGCAGGGAAGGATCACGCTGCAAAGCCTCAAATAATCTCTTGCATAGCCCCTCCGCATCCTTGGTCGCCGGATTGATGTATCGCTGTAGCTGGACCAAAGCCCACGCCGATGAAACTTGGGAAATACCCGCCACAGTGGATACCACATTAGGCTGATTAAGTACGAGATACAACATGTAGTCGGAGAGGATCTTGCTGAATTCCCTTTCATCATCTCCGGCTTTAAATGGTTTCTCCAAGTTGTACAGCAATTCAGTAGCAACATGCAACTCCAGAATAGTAGAGTGGAAAGGACAATTGTTGATGGACCGTAATAGCTCTCTGCAGCGGTCTTCCGACTCTTCCCCAACGCTACTCTTGATAGCCAAAGCACCTCTAGCCTTAAATATCTCCTTTATCTCGTCCAGATCTTCTGCGTCCTCGGATTTACGTTTCACCTCCTCAAAGATAAAGACCCATAGCTTGTAAACGAACGGATTCTTGGACACATACATCGTATTCACAACCATTAATGCCCTTGTCCTCAAACCACAGCCTTTTGCGATTGTCTCCCCAGCTTGATGGAAACGAGAGATTATCTTCTCAGCCATACGTGATGAAAATCTGCAGATGAGAGAAACGGGGACGATGCCCCAACAGCGATCGCACTTGTACATCTTTCTCGGACTCTCCTCCAAAGACAGAGAGAAAAGGTTGCAAGCAGAGATGGATTCTGACCACCTTCGGAATATTAGTGGTGTATCTAAGACCGTGTAATCAACATTCGAATTAGGCTCTGTTTCACATGTGGCGAATCGACGCTTCCTCAAGCTATATATGACGGATACCAGCTTGTGGAGGAATGAATCTCGATCCGTATGGACGACAGTCCAGTCGGAGAAAATGAGCATGAACAAAGCTATGGCATCAAGAGCAATCGCTCCGAAAATAAGGGTATAAGTAATATCTACGTCGAGCTTGGGGAGCCAATGCTTCTTCAAGCGACTGAACAAGATGAAAGCAATCAAAATGCTAGTGGAGGCTACGAAGCGGAAAATGTAGCTCCACTTGGAGCGTATTACCGGCGCTTTTGTATGGAGCACCTCGTGAAGGAAATTGAGCTCCGCGGATATCACCCTCAACGCATCCATCGCAGAAACTTTAAAGAAATAAGTGCGGCTCATTTCCCGCTGTGCCTCTGTGAAAATGAGATCCCCGATGATGACCTTAAAGATTCGGAAAAATGAGTGAGCATGCTTCACCACAATAGTCTCGGGAAGCTTTTCTTGTTCTTGCCCAGAATATTGATACTCTGGAGCATTGAGTTCATCTACAATCTTCTTATCTGCTTCATCCCATTGAATAACCGACGTGATATTTCTAAAATTGGAAGGAGACTCGGCCATTTGAAGCATCGATTCCCGGAACCTCCGGAGGCTCGAGAGATTAAGTGCTAATGTCCTCTCTGCATTTTTTGTAACTGCGGCAAGAAACACCAGTACCGTTGGGATCACTAGCGACAAGTCGCTGGGAAATATCTGCGCAAAGACATATGCGGCGGCAACAATTTGGAAGATGAGACCAAGCAGGTGGCGCCGCCAAAGCGAACTGTCTTCTAGAGAGAAGGCAGTGATGGTGTCTGGGCCGCCAAGATGTAACAAGAGAAACGAGGCCCAAAATGCCAGAAGTGTCCTGTCTACTTCAACAGCACGAGCACGCGAATTGCTTTGGTTGTGAGAAATGAGCCCAATCCCGAATGCCGCTACCCAATCAGCCATCAAATAGGCCAACCATAAGAGGAAATGGATGAGATCACTCGCTGTTTTCTTTCTAAAGGGTGCACATAGAATCAGAAATACCTGAAGCGAGAGGCTTAGGATGACGAAGCCTCGGATGTTCCATTCATTCCATAGGTCTGAAATGGAGCTAAAAGCCATAGTCTAGTCGAGTGTGAATTTTATTGCTGCTCTCTCATATAATTTAAGGGGCAACAAAATGCATTGGGAATGGCGAGGGAACGTTTATATACATGTTGAGATGGTTCCTTGCTTGTTTATCAAAAGGCAAAATTCATTCAAAAACCCAAAAAGGCAAAAGTATCATGAATCAACCATTCAGCGGATGAAGACAAGCAACGTAAATCATGCATTCAATGACAGATTAAAAATATTGCATTCACGAATGATGCTTATTACTTTACGCGGTTGATGCTGCATCATCCAATCAGTCCTAACTCAATTCTACTTGCATGTCCTTATGTGACTATATGAGTTTCAAACTATGAAAACTCAGTATCCATCACTAGTTTAGTGAAATGTTTGGTGATACCACATCTATCATGATCCTTGAAATTGCTGTTGAATAAGATACTACCTAGCAAGTTATCCGAGTGTTCCTGCATAGGACAAGTAGGTTATCCCCACATATAATCCTCTTAAACCAACTGGAAATTGAGAACTTGACAAGCCAAATTTACAATGTATACGTTCAAATTGATCAAGCTGGACGGTTCACGAACAAAAGTTTTGGTCATAGCACGTATACATTATCAAAACGTTGCAAATGTTCAAACTTCATACCCTACTATTTGCATTTTTGCACGAGGAAATAGTTCTCTCTCTCTCTCGGTTTCAATTTTTAGTTTTCCTATTCTTCCATAAGCAAATTATATGAGGTGGAGGTGGTCCGAATGAAATGAAATGAACCCCCATTTTTCACTTCGTAATTTTCAATTCATTCATGGGTTCACTTTGTGGTCAGATTCTTATGTTTGAGTCTAGTAGAGGCAATTCCAATTAAGTCGATTGCCTTGTGAATTCGAGTTCACACAATGGGTTGGACAAGATTGCCAAATATAAAAGTAAAGACATGAAAAAGAAAAATCAAATCATCCAAGACAAGGATCAAACATCCAAGAAAGTATATGAGGCAACAGGGCCTACTCGTTATGTAAAAGCGGTGCTGCACGTACTTCTTCGTTAGGAGGCAAGACGGATGAACAAGCAAGGTATCACATGTGTTCAATGGTAGAAGAAAAGAATATGATGCACGATGATGCTTACTGCTTTGTGTCGGGTTGATGTTTTTCATCCAATCTGTCTTATCTTAATTCTACTTGCGCATCCATTTGTGACTATCTGATTTTCAAAATATGAAAATTCAGTATGGACGATTAGCTTATGAAATGTTTGGTGATGTCATATCTAGAATGACACTTGATATGATTGATGAATAAAATACTCTCTAACTTATTATCTGAGCGTCCACTATGTTTGTCCTGTGAGTGGATGTATTCAAAAACCCAAGAAGGTGAAAGAATCGTGAACCAACCATTTCACGAAGGAACACAAGCAAAGTATCTCATGCATTTAGTGGCAGAAGAAATTTATCTCATGCAAGGATGATCCTTATTGCTCCGTGTCAACTTGAAGTTTATGAACCAACTGGTCCTACCTCAATGACACTTGCACATCCATATGTAACTACGTATGTTTCGAACTATGAAACTTTAATATATCCGTGATTAGTTTAGTGAAATGTTTGGTGATACCACATCTGGCATGGCACCCGAGATTATTGATGAATAAGATACTATTTTAACATGCTATATGAGAAGACAGTGGATACTCATGATGGCAGTATTTTGTGATCCATGGATGATCAAATACAATTTGTAAATTTCAATGATCATTTAAATCTCAGAAAGGGCAAAACTTCTACTACAGAGGCACATTGCCATCTCTCTCTATAGGAGAAAACCTTGCGGCTTTCTACTTGTGTAGTAATAAAATTCTCAATGTAAATAATGATCCATAAGCGTCCCGGTTTGCTTTCACGCCAATACATCACTATCTTGATAAATACAGGATTCTCAAAAACTATAGGGATGCACAACTGAACCCGGATACTTTATTATGGGGAATTCGCTAAAAGGGAGCTCAAATCAAAATTTTATTCTCATATTTAGTTAGACGTGACTTCACACAAAAGTCGAGCCATTGAACTATCGGTAATCACTCGACACGCAGCAATTATCTAAAACGAGAGCTCTGTTAAAAACCTAATGCGACCCTCGCTCAACCATGTGGGATCATCAACCTTTTGTTTTTTTTTCTTATTTATGTTATCAATGTTCTAATTCTCTCGATTTGTGTCATAAAGTCCTTATTCCTCCCGTAATTACACCTAAATAAGTGGATCGAGCCTAGTACCGGGTCTGAGAACCACATCAACCTCCCAAGATTAAAAACATTGCGTTTTACATTACGCCGCTCATCCAACGATCACGTCGATCATGTGGCAAAATTGACACGTCGTAACACCGAGTTGGCGTTACCAAAGGATTGGACAGCACATTGGGAGTAAAAGGGAAGATGCTTCAGTCTCTGGAAGCATTTCGTGCGCTTTTGAACTGCATATTGCAAAGTAAATATCGTGGTTTCATATAAATCGTCAGAAATAAGTCGTAAAGTTCAAACTTCAAACTCTAGAGGTTGCATTTTAAAATTTAATGGGTAGAAGATAGCTTTGTACGACGACCTTTGCTTTTTTCTTTTTCTTTTTCTTTTTCTTTTTCTTTTTTGCCTTTATATATTCTTTCATAAGCAAATTAGATGTGGGGGAGGTGGTCCACATGAAATGAACTGGCCCCAGTTTTTACTTGCTTTGTCTCATATAATTCTTACTTATCTATGCGTCCACTTGTCCGATAAAAATTATTGATCACACGCAAAAGCTAAGTTCATTGTGATAAGAAAGAAAGATTAAGAGAGAATGGTATATATTCTCTATTAATGATGTGTGGAAACAATGTACATGAGAAGCATTTATATAGGCTTAGAAGAGGTAAAGAGCTTAGTGCTCTTCCTATGTGGGACTAAAGAGAAAGAAGAAGTGCAAGAGAAAACTACAAGACTATAAAAGTATGTCTAACACCCCCCCTCAAACTCAAGGTGGATCAAACAACGAGAGTTTGGAAAGAAGAAATTTAAAGCGTTGTGATGTGAGAGCCTTCGTAAAACAATCCGCAAGCTGATTCTCAGTTCCAACAAAAGGAAGAGAAATGGTGCGAGCTTGAAGATGATGACGAGTCAGATGACAATCGATCTCAATATGTTTTGTACGCTCATGAAAAACTGGATTTGCACCAATATGGATGGCACTCTTGTTGTCACAATGTAGAGGAGTGGGATCCAGAAGTGAAACACCCATGTCAGCAAGTAAGCGGCGAAGCCAAACAATCTCAACGGTAGTGTCAGCCATAGCACGATATTCGGACTCTGTAGAGGAGCGTGAGACAATATGTTGTTTCTTGGCACGCCAAGAAATGAGAGAATCGCCAAGAAAAATACAATAGCCAGTGATAGATTTGCGATCAGTCATATTAGAAGCCCAATCGGCATCAGAATAGGCACGCAACTTGAGCGCAGAAGAAGATGGCAGAAATAAGGAACGCGATAAAGTGCCTCGGAGATAGCGCAAGATCCTCAGAACAGCAGCATAATGAACCGTGCGAGGAGCAGCAACAAACTGACTAACAACATGAACAGCATAAGCGATGTCGGGTCGGGAGATAGTAAGATATACAAGGCTGCCAACCAAAGTCCGATAGCGTGTCACATCAGAAAGAGGCTCCCCGTCATCCGGGTAGAACTTCTGATTCAGCTCAATAGGAGTAGCAGCAGTGCGTGAATCTGAGAGAGCAGCTCTAGAGAGAATATCAGCAGTATATTTTTGCTGAGAAATAAGGATACCACGCGAACTGCGAGCAATCTCAAGCCCTAGAAAGTAGCGTAGTGGTCCGAGATCCTTCATGGCAAAATGTTGCTGAAGGTGCCGCTTGGTATGTTCAATATGATCGCTATTATCTCCAGTAATAATCATATCATCAACATAAAGAAGAAGAATAGTGCAACCAGCAGAAGAGGTATGAACAAACATAGCATGATCAGCCTCGCTTTGAGTAAAACCAGCAGATCGAATAGCATCACTGAACTTCTCAAACCAAGCACGAGGAGCCTGTTTAAGACCATAAATAGCCCGTCGCAAGCGGCAGACTTGTCCAGAGATATGAGCAAGACCAGGCGGAGGCTGCATGAAGATATCCTCCTGAAGATCCCCATGAAGAAAAGCATTCTTGACATCAAGCTGAAAGAGAGGCCAATTACGAATTGAAGCAATAGCTAGTAAAGCTCGGACAGATGTCATCTTTGCTACGGGAGCAAAGGTCTCTTCATAATCAATACCATACTCCTGCGAGAAACCTCTGGCAACTAGACGTGCTTTGTAGCGCTCAATACTGCCATCAAAACGGGTCTTAATCTTGTATATCCATCGGCAGGATACTAAGGAGCGACCTAGAGGAAGAGGCACTAGCTCCCAAGTACCAGTACTTTCCAAAGCCGAGAGCTCCTCAGACATAGCCTGACGCCACTCAGCATGCTGAACTGCCTCACGATAACTGGTGGGTTCTTGTACAGCATGAACAGCAGCCAAAAAGGAGCTAAACTCAGTAGAATAAGAAGTAGAAGCAACATACCGAACTGGCAGACGCCGATCTCGAGGAGGATTACGGCGTGGCTCTAGAGGTGCATAATCATCAAGGGCAGGTGGAGCAGGAGGTGCAGTAGAAGGGAAAGGCGAAGATGGGGATGGTGGCGATATATCTGGATCCAAGGTGGAAACATGACAAGGAGGATCAGGAAAATGATCAACAGGGAAATCCATAAATGGAACAGGAGACGACACAGGAGGTGTGGCATTGGTAGGGAAGAAAGGAACGTGTTCATGAAAAGTAACATTGCGAGAAATACGTATGCGTCGCGCATTTGGGTCATAACATCGATAACCCTTGTGTTGGGTGCTGTAACCCAAAAATGCACACGAGACAGAGCGAGCGGTGAGCTTCGTACGTTCAGTGGGGGGAAGAATGACAAAACAAGTACACCCAAAAACTCGAAGATGATTATAGCTAGGAGATCGAGAATAGAGACGCTGGAAAGGTGTGTCTTGATGAAGAACAGATGAGGGTAGACGGTTAATTAGATGGATAGCTGTGAGAAGGGCCTCAGCCCAAAACTCAGTAGGAACAGATGTCCCAAGTAAGAGAGCGCGAGTGGTGTCTAGAATATGACGGTGTTTGCGTTCAGCAACCCCATTCTGAGCTGGAACCCCAGGACAAGATAGTTGAGGAAGTGTACCATCATTGGCCAAGAGGGAACGAAAAACAGTAGAGAGATATTCTCCTCCCGAGTCTGAACGAAAAACTTTGATTTTTGTATTAAATTGGGTGGAAATCATGGCTGTAAAAGATTGATAGATGGAAAAGAAATCACTGCGTTGACGCATAAGATAAACCCATGTATAACGAGAATAATCATCAATAAAAGAGACATAATATTTGAAGCCACTCTTGGAAGAAAGCGGTGCAGGACCCCATACATCAGAATGAATAAGATCAAAAATTGCACTAGATCTTGAGTTACTGATAGGAAAAGGCTTAGCAGATTGCTTGGCCAAAGGACATATAGAACAGGGAGGAAGATTACCAGAAGAAACATGACCCAAAGCACCTCGTTGATGAAGGACGGCGAGACGAGAAGAAGGAATATGCCCGAGACGCTGATGCCATCGGGCAAGATCCATGGTAGCCAACACAGGAGAAGGATCAGGAGAAGTTGGAAGATGTAAATGTTGCATAATATAGAGCCCGTCCTGTCTACTGCCCTTCCCAATCATCCGACCACTCAAACGATCATGCACAAAGCAAGAGCTATCTGTAAAGCTCACAGTACATCCAGCATCAGTAAGTTGTCCAACAGATAATAAATTGAGAGCCAAAGAAGGAACATGTAATACATCAGGGACATTGAAATCTCGAGAGACGGTGAGAGTACCCCGCCGGGTAGCCAAGAGAGGAGAGCCATCAGCAGTAAAGAAATGTGCTGGATGCTTGAGCTCAGAGAGCTGAGTGAGACAAGCAGCGGAACTAGACATATGTCTAGCAGCTCCTGAGTCAAGTATCCAGGTAGTAGAAGTGTCACATGAAGATGGAGTAGCTGCAGCATTTCTTTCTGTAGAGGAAGAATGTGTAGTAGTGCCGGAATCAGGAAAAGACCCAAGTAGAGAAGGACTCAACCGAGCAAGCTGGGCTTCAAGAGCAGCAATACAATCATCCGTAGAAGAAGAAGCCAAAGTAATAGGTCGAGAGTGTGGAATAGGACGCGGTGTCACAGAAAGGCGTGGAGCATCCTTATTCTTTTCCCAACAATGCGACTCTTCATGTCCAAGATGGTGACAACAAGTAGATGAAAGATGCCGAGAGCCACGTGTATGTGGAGCACGTGGTGGAGCGGTCAAGATAAACCGATCGAAAACATTGATGTGATCACTAGAATCGCCCATGAAGACAGAAAAATCGTTGGCGAAGCTAGAGGTGTGAGTTGAGGTGCACAAACTGATCGAAAAGATCGAGAAGCACTGATTTGAGGCGCGAACAAAACCTCTAGAAAGAAAGATAAATATAGGGAAGCTTGACTAAAGCAAGCAAGGAAGATAGCACAATAGCCCAAAACTCACTGTCTTAATTTCTGATGCGGAAGATCCAATTTATGGCAACCGCAGAGCATACTTTTAAAAACAATGAGCTCATTGTCTTAATTTCTGATGCGGAAGATCCAATTTATGGCAACCGCAGAGCATACTTTTCAAGACAATGATCTTGGCTCTGATACCATGATAAGAAAGAAAGATTAAGAGAGAATGGTATATATTCTCTATTAATGATGTGTGGAAACAATGTACATGAGAAGCCTTTATATAGGCTTAGAAGAGGTAAAGAGCTTAGTGCTCTTCCTATGTGGGACTAAAGAGAAAGAAGAAGTGCAAGAGAAAACTACAAGACTATAAAAGTATGTCTAACACATTGAATCCTGCAGATTTAATTTTTTTCATATTCATTAAGAGTATCATTATAAAAGAAATAGGTAGCTTGTAAATTCTAAATTTGTCCCGAAATGTAATGTCCCTTGAGTTCATTGCTGCTGAAAATAATTGATTCAAGAACCACTGTAAACCTAAAAAGATTGACTTTACCCCGTATTTCTCGCGCGTAGAAAGCGTCGAGCTAGGTCCGCTTCAACCGTAACATGACATTTTCATTACAGATCTCCCTCTCGCGTTTGCAGTGATCATCCATATCAAAAAATTTCGATCTATGCGCGAAATAACTAACCCTTCTCTTTAGGATCGGTAAATGTGGGGGCAAGTTGGACGCTCTCTTGCAAAGCAATCTTTGCTTCTTGAACAAAAGATGGACCAAGGCAAGGCTCATTCAAGCTCGTGCTTTTCATTCTCGGATCCAAGCAATTGCCGAGGCCGCTGAGGGTCGTTTCATCGCCTCCGATCCATTATTTTGTTAGCACAGTGATTACACACTAAAAACAAATCGCAGATACAAGATTGCATATAGTACTAAATCTTGTGTTCATCACTCTACAGCAATCGAAATGTAGCTTCCACAACCGACATAAGTTTACCTCATTTCATATGTAAACGTGCAAGAAATATAAACTGATTGGATTGATATTGCCATACCGAATCGTACAGCTTCCTCCTGCATTATTTTCTTTCTAATGGGTTCAAATAGAATGAGAAAGACCTGAAGTGAAAGGCTAAGTTTGTGAATCCTCGGATATTTGCTCAACGGATCTAAAATGGAGCTAAATGCCATATGTTTTGCTTAGTTTGAATTTTACCGCTGCTTTCTGGATTGGGGATGCTTACATGCATGTTAAGACAGTTCCTTGTTTGTTAGAAGGCAGTATCTATCAAAAAGCCTAACAATGCAAAAAAAAAAAAAAATCGTGAATCACCATTTCGCGAATGAACACAAGTAAGGTATTTCATACATTCAATGGAAAAGAAAAGTAACTGGTGCACGATGTTGCTTATTGCTTTGTGTCAGGTTGATGTTTTAGCATCTAATCGGTCGTATCTTAGTTCTATTTGGACATCAATATTTGAGTATCTAAATTTCGAACAATGACTATTCAGTATTCATTATTAGTATAGTGAAATATTTGGTGATATCACATCTAGCATGACAATATATTATTGATGAATAAGATGCTATTTGACATGTTATATGAGTGTCAACCGTGTTTACTCGATATATTCAAAAACCCGAGAAGGTAAAAGAATGGTGAACTGACCATTTTGCGAAAAAAAAAAACACACACACACACACACACACAAGCAAGGTACCTATTGCATTTAATGGCTGAAAGAAAAGTATCTCTTGTATGAATGACTTTTGCTATTTTATGTCAGTTTGATGTTTTATCGACTAATTGGTCCTATCTCAAAAGTACTTGTACATCCATCTATAGCTACATGAGTTTCGGACTACGAAACTTTAGTGTCCATGATTTGTCCAGTGAAATGTTTGGTGATAGCACATGTAGTGTTAGAAATATGTCTCGAGTACATGTAGTGTTAGAAATATGTCTCGAGTTTAACTTTTGATATGATTCAAGATTTAATTCTGAGTGAGTATCCGTAGAAGAGAATCTGGCTAATCTGTATCAGCTACTTTAGTAGATGAAAGAGGAAGAGCTAATACTCGTGTTAGCATAAGTAGTATGAACATGAATAGACGCGGCAAGTCTAGGACTGGCGGTGATGTCTGTTAGAACTGTGGCAAGATGGGGAATCTTAGAAGGAATTGCTTTAAGCTGAAAAACGAAACGGGTAAGGGAATTAAAGTTAACTCTTCGAATGATGTTGCAGTTATAGCTGAAAATTCTGATCGTGTCGATAGTGTCTTATTTGTCACTGAGGATTTATCATTTGATGTATGGATTATGAATTATGTTTGTTCTTTTCATGCTACACCAAATAGGAACCGGTTTGCTACTTATCAATGCACATATAGTAGTAAAATGCAGTTGGGAAACAACGCCGAATGTGATGTTGTGGGTATTGGTGATATTAAAATTAGAATGCATGATAGTATTGTGGTACATTGACTGGAGTAAGACATGTTCCAGAATTGAAAAAGAACTTAATTTCCTTAGGTGCCCTAAACTTAGCTGGATGCATGTATTCTTCACGAGGTGGAGTTTTGAAGATTGTTCGAGGTGTCCTGGTGATAATGAAGGGGAATCAAGCATGGCGGCCTACATGAACTTCAAGGTGAGACATTGATAAGTTTCACTCCTAAGACGTCGATATCTGTTCGAGGGTCTAATGGTTGCTCGAGAAAGGCCTGGGTAATTGTGCTAATGCACAAATTTGATGCGGTTGTTAGAAATACGCAGACGAGAGCTTTGATCAAAACGGATACTGGTAAGTTGATCAAGCTTGTGCGAACTTACAGTAGCATAGAGTCGTGTTCGAAGCTAGTAAATGAATTTTGCATGAAAAAGGGCATAGTGAAACACCGCACTAGTGCCAATAAACCACAACAATTTGCAGAATTGATGAGCAGAATGTTACTAGAAACGGACCGTAAAAAGATCTCTAGTGCTGCTATGACTAGAAGAATTCCAACGGATGCGCTTAGTATGGCAAGCTACTTGATGAATAGATCTCCATCGACTGCGGTTGGATATCGGACTCCCGAAGAAGTGTGGTCAGGTAATGTTGCTGATGATTCTATTTTTAGAATGTTTAGTTGCCCATATTATTATCGAGTAAGTGATGGTAAGCTCGATGTGAGAGCAAGGTGCATATTCCATGGCTATGCACGAGGTGAGCGGGGCTATCAATTGTGGTGCCTGAATATGAATTCACCTACTTGCAACAGAGAAGTTGCCTTTGAAGAGTTTCTAGTACTTCAGGCTAGGAGTGATTATAGTAGTGTTCATACGGATCTAGACGGTGTTCAGCTTGAGGTGGAGTTGCAATCAAAAACTCCTGAGGTAGCGGATATTAGCGAAATAATCGACACATATGGTACTTATAGTTAGGTGGAGCCTGTAGAGCGAATAGTTGCTGTTACTGCTAATATTAACAAGGTACGTGTTCGATTTCCTAACAGATATAGATGCAACAGTGGTTTTGCTTTATATGTGGTAGAGGAGCTTGTGTTAGATAGTCCTTGTAGAGTAGTTAAAGGTGCATGTGCAGTTGGTGTTCTGATGAGCCAAGGTGTAGATTGTTAGAAATATGTCTCGAATTTGAACCCAAAGTAAAAATCTGAATATTCTGAATTGGATATTTCCTATTTGGCATTAGAGTCCAAAGTGAATATTTTGAAAATCAAATTGCAAGTCCATAATCTGCAGATAATGGAAATCAAGTTCCGTGCGAAAGTCGACTAATAAAAGAAGAGATATTGCATGGGCATGAATCTAATATTCGGTCAAACTTGGAGATTTCGTTGACCAATATGGGCTATTAAATTTTGTTCTTATTTCTTACGCCAATATATGCATTGAAAAAAGAGTGCTCCACTGGATGACAAAAAAAATAAGTCCTGAAGCGCCTCTTTTATCGTGAGTGCTTGATATCTGAAGAAGTGCGTCCCATAGTTGATGTGAAGAGGTCTTAAAGCACCGTTTGCCGAGTGCTTGCTGGTGGATTTTATTCCGTGGAATTGCATCGATTATCCGAGTGTTCAAGCCGATTAAATCTTGAGGTTAGATTTATATAATTCCTTTGTGAGATGGAGAGATTATTTCACTAGGAATTGGAGACTAAACACTGTGTACGTTGTTGGATGTAATTGGGGCTTGAAAAACAGTGAGAGTGTTTGAGTAACTCGAGTGTGATCTGTAATTTCTGTGTATCGCTTGATCTATAGTGGAATTCTTTGCTGCTCTCCCCGTGAACGTAGGTCTCTACGACCGAACCACGTACATCTGGTGTTTGATTTGCTTTACTTATTCTATCTTTTTTTATTATTCGATCGCTTGTTCTGTGCAACATGTAGCATGACACTTGAAATTATTGATGAATAAGATACTTTCTAACATGTTATATGAGTATGCACGTTGATGTCAATCCGTCCTATTTCATGGTATTTGTACATCCATCCATAACTATTTCAGTTTCGAACTGCGAAACTTCAGCATCCGACATTAGTTTAGTAAATGTTTGGTGAGCAACGAACTACGAAACTCCAGTATCGGTGAATGATTTAGTAAATGTTTGGTGACATCACATCTAGCATGACCTTTTTTTGTGGGAATTAGCATGACATTTAAGATTATTGATGAATAAGATATTATCTAAAATGTTATGTCAATAAAACCCGGCGAGTGCGTCGCGGCCCTCGCCCTCGTGGACCCTTGGTTGGTGGAAAAAAACTAAAGAAAGAAAAGAAAAATCATAAAAATTCAAAAAAATTATTAAAGTATACATTATTAGAAAAAAAAAGTCCTTGCCAACATCGATAATGTCACGTTAGTATAGGCCAGTCAAATGGGTTGAATTGGAATAAATTGCAAAAGGTTTAGAATTCAATTGGCACAACTGCAATAAGTTTTTGACGTTTTTAGTAAATTTCCTGATTGGATGAGAAGGAGGTGTTCCGCACAAAATGAAATGGCCCCCATTTTTCATTTCTTCTGTCTCATATAATTTTCAATCCGTTCAAGGGTCCACTTTGTGGTCACGTGCCATCGTCTTCAGGCCACGGCTGTTTAGGGTGCTTAGCAATAGTTTGATTTTTAATATATAATTGCCCATGACACACAAGAAAATAAGTGCATTCGATAGTGTAAATTTTTCCTTTTGGTATACGTTAAGACTATCCTTATAAAGATAAATAGGTAGCTTTTACTAGGGGTGAGCGGTTCCCGGTCCGATCCGGTCCCCTCAAGAATTGGAAACTGGACCAATAGTCTCGGTTCCCATTTTTTGGAACCGTGGACCGGACCGGCCAGCCCGAGAACCAAGAACCGAACCGGACCGGCGATTCCAGTCCAGTTTCAAGGAACCAATAACACAAACAAGAAGAGTACGACCTGGGAGGTTGCTCTGGTGTGTTTCAAAATCATGAAGAATGAATAACATGTTTCAAATGCCGAGTAAACACTTCACATACCATCGCTGCTGAAGATTCTCGTGCGACTAATGGGAAAATCAGAACCTAAAATTCACATACGCATTTCATCAAGCATGTGGACGACAACATGCATACTTCCAACAGAACAGAAAGCATCACTCATTTTGTCGCAATGATACAAGACCCAGTAGGAAAAAAAATCAATCTTTCCAATTGAATGAACCACCTGAGTTCGATAGGCATATAATCCGTGTTCTAGCAAATTGGCCTCAGCAACATGTATACTCGACTTACCCCGGTCACCACAAAAGAACCGAAACGTGAAGATATCACACGGCAATATCAAAGCTTCCGGTGGAGATGGGTTCGTTAGCTTTCTTGGCAGTCTCCCTGGGATGTGACTCTGGAGACAACCAGTGAGCTAGAGAGACGAGAACCTGGATCTTTCCACGACGGAGAGATTAAGCAACTTGGTTTTCTCAGGATAATTTCTTCTGTTGAACGATATATGGGTCCAACGAATTTGGTGTGCTCTAGCGAAGGATCAATGGAGCTGGATGGTGAATGAAATTGAAGGGAAGTGATGCAGTGGCAAGCAGTTGAGACTAGAGTTGCAGGGGATCTCTCGGTCGCGCTCTCTCTGGCGAGAGAAGAGAGGACAAAAACCCTAATGTTCGCTTGGAAGAGGAAGAGAGGACTGAGAGAGACTGGGAAAGGTGTGCCGTGTGAATTAGGGGCGGGACCGAGCGAGAGAAGAGAGGACAGAAACCCTAATCTTCGTCTTCCCCTTATTTACGACGCGTATTGTGCTTCCCAGAGGTGTAAAAGTGAGGAACATATATTTTCTTTTCTTTTTTTAACTAACGGGGGGTCCGGTTCCAGAACCGGATCCGGGAACCGGACCGCCCGGTCACCGGTTCCAATTTTAGGAACCGAGGACCGGACCGGACCCCCGTAAAAACGGGAACCGGACCATCGGTCCCGGTCCGGGCGGTCTTTTTTGCACACCCTAGCTTTTACCCAAGTTGGTCCCGCAATTTGCAGCAAAGCAATTCCAATTGGGCCGATTTGACTTGTGGATTCAAATTCACGGAACGGGTTGGGTCAAGATGTGCCAAAAACATAAGCAAACACTCAAAAATGAAATCTTCCAAGACATCGATAAAGCATCCAAGTAAGAAAATGAGGCAACAAGGCCTATTCGATATTAGGGTGGTCAATGAGTCGGGTTGTGTTTCCATAACACCCGACCCGAAACAATGGAGGAATGTGGTTGACCCGATCCGACTCGACCTGACCCAAAACACTGTAAAAGATAATGCAAAGCAGTCGGGGCCAAGTCGGGTTTCATGTTTGAAGTTTGCTTTTCTCTATATTCGTCGCTTTGCTTCCATTAAACATTGCCAGAGTGCCCAATCCTTCTGTCCCTCATTTGTCTCATATTGCCTGTGGCCTCAAAACATTCAGCATTGCCCGGCTCTGACCGGAAATCATCAATGGAGGAGGTGCCATCAGCTTCTCTTTTACCTACAGATGCAGAATCCGAGTCTTCATCAGGATTTGGAACGTCCCACTCAAGCACCATCCTAGTCAAAGTACACATCAGTCTTCATTGCCCCATTCCTCCTTTAACATCTCCATCATATCGTCGTCGTATTCTCTCTCGGACTCAAGTGTCAACTCCTCCCTTGATGTGCAAATGAAGTAACCAATCCGCGAGATAATCAAAGTGGACGATATACCCTATCCGAACACGAACCGACCCTGTCCGATCTGACATCTTGCGATTCCCAGAATTTTAAGTGATTTTTTTTTTTTGTTGAAAGAATTTTAAGTGATTATCCGCCCTGAAAAAGACCCAAATCGAAAATATCCGAAAATTCGGGTCAGTTCAAATTGGTTTGTATTCCAGTTCAAATGTATTGTTCGGTTTTGACACCTCTACTCGTTATGATTCAAGCTCTGTTTGCACGTCCTCTTTAGGAACGTGAAATCCACCTTGGAGTGGCGACCGTTGTCAAAATTCCCTTTGAGTTGGGCTTTATTGCGAAGTACTCTTTGAATTTTGATCATTTTGACCCAGCATCTCCTTGAACTTGATCACTTTGACACAATAACCCCTAAGTTCATCCAGGTGAAATAAATGGCCGGTTGACTAACGAAGGTGAGCTCATTTCGCGCCTTTCATAGGGGTATTTTGGTCCAAGAACTATCATAATCTGAAAATTTGATATGAAAACAAGGGTTAACACCACGAAAAATCCCAAACTGGTACACATGTGATAAATTTACCCCAAACTATTTTTTTTACCACCAAAAAATCTCAAACTGGTATATTTGTGATAAATTTACCTTAAACTATTTTTTTTACCACCAAAAATCTTAAACTGGTATAAATGTGAAAAATTTATCCCAAACTAATTTTTTTTACCACAAAAAATCTCAAACTTGTACACATATGACAAATTTGCCCAATGTTAGTTCGTTAAATCACAAAAAAAATTCAAATTGATACACCTATAGCAAATATAGGATAATATGTATACTCGACAATTGTCACGTGTCATTAAACTCAGCGATTTGGCGATAAAATTTAATTAAAACTAACATAAGGTAAATTTGTCACAGTTGTACTAGTTTAGGATAAATTTGTCATAGCCGTATCAGTTTGGGGTTTTTCATGGTCAAAAAAATAGTTTAGAGTAAATTTGTCACAAGTGTACTAGTTTGGGGTTTTTGGTGGTGTTAACTCAAAAAAAAAACCCCTCAATTGACTTTACCCGTAATTCCCAAGCGCGGAAGGCACCTAGCTAGTTCAGTTCAATCCACGACTCAACATTCTCATCACACCTCTTCACTTGTGTTGTTTTCATCTCAATGTATGCAAATAAAATGATAAAGACCTAAAGCGAGAGGCTCAGTATGATGAAGCCTTGGAGGTTCCATTTGTTCCACAAAAATGAAATTGAGCTAAATGCCATATTTTCGTGTAGTTAGAATTTTGGCACCGCTCTTTAATATGGTTTATGGGACAACAAAATGCATAGGAGGAATCATGAACCAACATTTTGCAAAGGAACACAAACAGAGTATCTCATGTATTCAATAACAGAAGAAAAGTATTTTATGCATGAATGATGCTTATTGTTTCATGTCAGATTGGTGCTTTATCAACCAACCGGTCCTATCTCAATGGTACTTGTACTTCCATTCATTCAGTTTAGTGAAATGTTTGGTGATACCACATCTAGCATGACAGTTGAAATTATTAAATGAACAAGATACTAATATGAGTGTGCATGTTACAAAGTGAATAGTGGGGATGCATTCCAATCATAAATTGTTTGGGAAAAACTCATGAAAAAGAAAATCTAGGAAAAAAGGCCTTTTTTGTGATATGTTACCGAAATCATTTTCTAGTGTTTGGTTCTCATTCAAAAATGATTCAATTCTTTTTTTTCTTTGGTCTTCTTCTTCTTGTCGCGACCTAAAATTAAACATTCTCGGTTAATTGATTATCAGGTTAATTTTAATGACTAACCTAATACGAACTTTCTCAAACCCTACCAAATCGCAACTTAAGTTAATCAGGATGATTTAGAATTTGGAGTCGCCACTAACTATTTTTGGTAGGTGGGTTAGAAACCTAAATAAAATAGTGTGAGTACTATTTTATTCCAACGGACCATAGATTAAAGATTCGAGAACTTGATTACATTAACTAATTAAAGTTGATGCTCTTTCGGTACCTTAATTCCATAACATATCCTAAGTTGGCAACTCAAGCTTGATTGAATTAATTTTAAGTTTAAAAGAGGTGTTTTTTTATTTTTTATGTTTTCACTATTTCGATGCATTATATGAATGAATGCATAGATGAAACTACCTAAATGATAGATGATATGCAAAGCATGTGAATTTAATGTCAAATTACCCTATATGCAAGAGTTAACTAATAAAATTAAAGCATGCAAATGACATATTCTAACTATATGCAATGATATGACGATCACTACATGTGCATTAGATGATAATTTATGAATGCGACATATGTATGAATGACATGGAATGATAATGGGGCAAGATATAACATGGCAAATTTATAATATGCATTCTAACCTATATGATATGCAACATGATTTTTTTTTTTTTTTGGTATTTTCGGAATTAAGAATGGACTCAATTGAACATGACCCGATTAAGATTTCCTCAAAAGCTTTAGAAATAATTTAAATTAAATCTCAAAATTATTTAGAAAATCTTCAACCTTACATCCGTCAGAGATTTCTTTTTTTTTAATTTTCAAAATTATGAAAAATAATTGCAAAGATATGTAAAGTATGCAAGATACGATATCCTAATCTACATGAGATGCAAACATGAGACATGTGAATGAGATAATGCAAGAATGAGATACGCATGAGATAATGTTTATGCATGATATGTGCCGAAAATACGCATAGATATGCATGAGATGACATGGCTTATGGCAAGATATGCTGAATACGACATGAGAATGTGATGAAATATTCAAAATATGTATGAGATAATGCAAGATGCTCGTTCCCTTTGAATTTTCGGCAATATGGGATGAGATATTGAAATTTCATTATCCTAATTTGACTTTCAATTATCCAATGAGATAAGGTTTTCTAAGAACCTTTATCTTCCTAACTAGATAGGTTTCTAATAAACCATATTTTACTAAATATTTTAGGAATCTTAGATAATTGAAATCAAAGAAATATCCATCAAAGGTATTCAAAATTTCAGGTAAGGCAACATAGCATCCAAAATCAAAATGAGTATCCGTTTCTTAAAAAAAATCGAAAATTAAGATATCAAAATCTAAAATCGGCTTATGAAGATAGTGAATAAGATCTAAATGGCAATAGATTGAATTGGCTAACTTCCTGTTTTTACTAAGCCGGAGAATCGTACGGGTAAAATATTTCCAACTTAATATAAACGTTGCCTATTAGGAAAAGTAATTTTTCTGATTTAGATTTAGGTATTTTGTATTCATAAAAAATTGCACAAAAGGTTCCAATTTTCCGATCAAAAGTTTATATCTTGTGATAGATATCAAATCATTCAATATAGGCAAGATATCTAAAAATGCAATCAATTAAGGCCACATGAATTTCGAAAATCCCTAAAGGATTACCAGAATTTTTAAAGAGCATATGGCCCCAGCCCTATCCGTAAAGGATTCACATCTTTTAAAAATTGGAAAGTTATCTCTTGAAATTTTCAGAATGATTTAGATAATTCACAAATTTAAAAGATACGATTCATGCGAGATATGGATTTATTTTATATGATTGAAAATAGCCAAAGATATGCACAAATTCATATGTAACTCAAGATATGCAAAAATGATATGCAAATATGGCAAGATAAGCAAGTGAATATATAAAATTTCGAGATAGGAAACATTTAGTTTGTTCTTCAAAATTCGCTCTCCTAATTCGTACCATCGGATCTTCACGACCAAGCTGGGACGGACCGTCTAGGCTAAGAAGCACGTTCGGAATGGGAATCCTCGGAGTAGCCACGAGTTTGGGATTCCTTAGAACGACAACACTCCACAACCAGGCTCATTTTGGGCTATTCTACAAAGTAAAGACAATCGCCCAAAAAAGGGGTCGAGGCGATGAAGTTTGCGGTATGGTGCCTCAGCGATGTCCTCCAAAACATAAAACCCAAACCCAACTTGATGCACCTAGGACTAGAAGACAGAATCAGTCAACGACATCGAATTTGGCTCAAATTCGGTAGGTTGAAGCGAAACGGCCGATCAATACTCGGTGCCGTTGGCATTGGATTTTGGCAATTCGGGATCGTTTAGATGGATTTCCGGGTATTTTTCTATTTTTAGGTAATTTTATAATTTAATGGTATTTTTGTAATTTTTGCGTTATCTTTTATCATTAGGGTTGACACCTTTATAAGGTCGTCTTTAGGGTTTTGAAAGCAGTTTATGACAGACATTGATATTTTCGTTGATTTTGATAAAATCACACCTGAGTGAACGGTGGTTCCTCATTATCATTTCGATTTTTCCGTTTAGCCTTACTTTCTATCGGGCTTCGGCATCATTTGGTATCAGAGCACATATTGCTTGAAATCAATGGCTGAACTGAATCGAGGTGGTCGAAGATAGTGTACTCGTGGAGGCCGGGAGCGTGGAGTCGTTCCTGATGCAGATGAACAGCCGCGTCTGAGAGACCTGCGAGATATAGAAAACGAAGAGCTACGGAGACGAAAGCAGGATTTGAAGAGACAACTTGCGCGGGCGCTAAGAAGGAAAATCCAACGATTGGAGCGACGACTTGTGCGAGCAGGGTTGGACTTTCAATCCAAAAAATATCCGATCGTTGATGAGTATCCGATCGTCAATGAATATCCGATCGTTGATGAAAATCCGAACTTTGATCAAGAACCAATCTTTGATCAAGATTTGATCGCAGATGAACAGCCGCATCTGAGAGACCCGCGAGACATAGAAGTTGAAGAGCTGAGAAGACGAAAGCAGGATTTGCAGCTACGTCTTGTGGAGGCAGGGCTAGACGCGCAATCCGAAGAAGGAGCGAAATCTGCTGAATCATCCGATGTTGAAGAAGAGGACGACAATCCTTTCGAGGATTTGAACCAGGGACGGAATCGAGGAGTACGACTTAGAAGTCAGTCCACTTTTCTTAATTTCGAGATGAAGATCGAGATTCCCAAGCTTCAAGATCCAATCTTTGACAAAGATTCAATTTTTGAGCAAGATCCGATTCTTGATCAAAATTACTCGTTCGCCGCGTTCGTAGATCCAGTCTATGAGAATCCAGTCTACGATGAATCTGACGGAGAACAAGTGGATGCGGATCCGACTTGTTATAAAAATCCAATCTTTGACGAATATCCAGAATTTGACGAAGATCCAATTTTTGATAAAGATCCAGACTATGATGAAGATAGACTTCCAGTCTACGATGAATCCGATAGAAAACCACAAGATACGGACCCAGGAGCGATGGTAGAAGCTTTCGTGTCGGCGAAGGGCGGCGAGTTAGGCGATGAAGGCGCGGAGGAGGTCGATGAGACCATCGACCCGGAGCAATTGATGGAATTGACGCTCGATCAGCACAACAATCAGGTTACTTTTGTCAAGTGTTTGACCAATTTCTTTAAGAATATTGTATTGACAATCAAGGACAGCAGTGTGAATGTTTCTAATGAATCTGGAGAAATTTATGGGACAGAGGCCAAAGAGCTTCGTCCAGCGTTTAATACTCGGGACCAAGTTGGTTTGTACAGGGATGAGACGAAACTAGTTTCTCGGAGAATATTGGATGTGTTGGCTATTTGATGATTTCTTTTGATAACCAATTAGAATCTCTCACAGTTAATTCTGGGATCTCATTTTCTCTTATGGATGAAAGCAAATTGCAGTAGCTTTCCTCTTTATCTGTCTGCTGTGATCGACCCAATTGGCGACCCAATTGGCTTGAGTTATGGGCAAAAATTGAATTCAATGACACACTGGATAAGTTGAAAGCTGATGTTGATGTGAGAGAAATTCGACAAAGAAAGTTTGGGGAATTGACCTTATATCTTGTCCAGAAGATTTCAGGTATAAGTTTCTCAAGTTAGTTGGTGCACCTATAATACACAAGTTTTCAGAATGCTTGCTAGTCAGGTACCAAGAAGTCGAAGGATTGACTGCAATGACAGATAAATCTCCTCTTACTGTGGCATATCAAGAGATTTCCTAAGGAGGACGAAGTTCGAGAGAACAAGCAAAACATGAAGTATAGGCGCATGAAAAGAGCCTTTCAAAAGATGTTCTTATCAATGACGACGAAGCAGATTCGAGGGCGAATCTTTTTTCTAGCCGGGGAGGATGATGCACCTAGGACCAGCAGACAAAATCAGTCAACGACATCGGATTGGGCTCAAATTCGGTAGGTTGAAGCAAAACGGCCATCTGATTAATACTCGGTGCCGATGGCATTGGATTTTGGCAATTCGGGGTCGTTTAGATGCATTTCCGGGCATTTTTCTATTTTTAGGCAATTTTATAATTTAATGATATTTTTGTAATTTTTGCGTTATCTTTTGTCATGAGGGTTAACACCTTTATAAGGTCGTCTTTAGGGTTTTGAAAGCAGTTTATGACAGACATTGATATTTTCGTTGATTTTGATAAAATCACACTTGAGTGAACGGTGGTTCCTCATTATCGTTTCGATTTTTCTGTTTAGCCTTGCTTTCTATCGCGCTTCGGCATCATTTGGTATCCGAGCACAGGTTGCTTGAAATCAATGGCTGAGCAGAATCGTGTTGGACGAAGACAGCGTGCTCGTGGAGGCCGGGAGCGTGGAGTCGTTACTGATGCAGATGAACAGCCGCATTTGAGAGACTCGCGAGACATAGAAGTTGAAGAGCTAAGAAGACGAAAGCAGGATTTGCATCTACGTCTTGTGGAGGCAGGGCTAGACGCGCAATCCGAAGAAGGAGAGAAATCTGCTGAATCATCCGATGTTGAAGAAGAGGACGACAATCCTTTCGAGGATTTGAACCAGGGACAGAATCGAGGAGTATGACTTAGAAGTCAGTCCACTTTTCTTAATTTCGAGATGAAGATCGAGATTCCCGAGCTTCAAGATCCAATCTTTGACAAAGATTCGATTTTTGAGCAAGATCCGATTCTTGATCAAAATTACTCGTTCGCCGCGTTCGTAGATCCGGTCTATGAGAATCCAGTCTACGATGAATCTGACGGAGAACAAGTGGATGCGGATCCGACTTGTTATAAAAATCCAATCTTTGACGAATATCCAGAATTTGACGAAGATCCAATTTTTGATAAAGATCCAGACTATGATGAAGATAGACTTCCAGTCTACGATGAATTCGATAGAAAACCACGAGATGCGGACCCAGGAGCGATGGTAGAAGCTTTCGTGTCGGCGAAGGGCGGCGAGTTAGGCGATGGAGGCGCGGAGGAGGTCGATGAGACCATCGACCCGGAGCAATTGATGGAATTGACGCTCGATCAGCACAACAATCCGGTTACTTTTGTCAGGTGTGTGACCAATTTCTTTAAGAATATTGTATTGACAATCAAGGACAGCAGTGTGAATGTTTCTCATGAATCTGGAGAAATTTATGGGACAGAGGCCAAAGAGCTTCGTCCAGCGTTTAATACCCGTGGCCAAGTTGGTTTGTACAGGGATGAGACGAAACTAGTTTTCTCGGAGAATATTGGATGTGTTGGCTATTTGATGATTTCTTTCGATAACCAATTAGAATCTCTCACAGTTAATTCTGGGATCTCATTCTCTCTTATGGATGAAAGCAAATTGCAGAAGCTTTCCTCTTTATCTGTCTGCTGTGATCGACCCAATTGGCTTGAGTTATGGGCAAAAATTGAATTCAGTGACACGCTGGATAAGTTGAAAGCTGATGTTGATGATGAGAGAAATTCGACAAAGAAAGTTTGGGGAATTGATCTTATATCTTGTCCAGAAGATTTCAGGTATAAGTTTCTCAAGTTAGTTGGTGCACCTATAATACACAAGTTTTCAGAATGCTTGCTAGTCAGGTACCAAGAAGTCGAAGGATTGACTGCATTGACAGATAAATCTCCTCTTACTGTGGCATATCAAGAGATTTCCTAAGGAAGACGAAGTCCGAGAGAACAAGCAAAACATGAAGTATAGGCGCATGAAAAGAGCCTTTCAAAAGATGTTCTTATCAATGACGACGAAGCAGATTCGAGGGCGAATCTTTTTTCTAGCCAGGGAGGATGATGCACCTAGGACCAGCAGACAGAATCTGTCAACGACATCGGATTGGGCTCAAATTCGGTAGGTTGAAGCGAAACGGCCGTCTAATCAATACTCGGTGCCGTTGGCATTGGATTTTGGCAATTCGGGGTCGTTTAGATGGATTTCCGGGCATTTTTCTATTTTTAGGCAATTTTATAATTTAATGATATTTTTGTAATTTTTGCGTTATCTTTTGCCATGAGGGTTAACACCTTTATAAGGTCGTCTTTAGGGTTTTGAAAGCAGTTTATGACAGACATTGATATTTTCGTTGATTTTGATAAAATCACACTTGAGTGAACCGTGGTTCCTCATTATCGTTTCGATTTTTCCGTTTAGCCTTGCTTTCTATCGCGCTTCGGCATCATTTGGTATCCGAGCATAGGTTGCTTGAAATCAATGGCTGAGCAGAATCGTGTTGGACGAAGACAGCGTGCTCGTGGAGGCCGGGAGCGTGGAGTCGTTACTGATGCAGATGAACAGCCGCATCTGATAGACCCGCGAGACATAGAAGTTGAAGAGCTGAGAAGACGAAAGCAGGATTTGCAGCTACGTCTTGTGGAGGCAGGGCTAGACGCGCAATCCGAAGAAGGAGCGAAATCTGCTGAATCATCTGATGTTGAAGAAGAGGACGACAATCCTTTCGAGGATTTGAACCAGGGACAGAATCGAGGAGTACGACTTAGAAGTCAGTCCACTTTTCTTAATTTTGAGATGAAGATCGAGATTCCCGAGCTTCAAGATCCAATCTTTGACAAAGATTCGATTTTTGAGCAAGATCCGATTCTTGATCAAAATTACTCGTTCGCCGCGTTCGTAGATCCGGTCTATGAGAATCCAGTCTACGATGAATCTGACGGAGAACAAGTGGATGCGGATCCGACTTGTTATAAAAATCCAATCTTTGACGAATATCCAGAATTTGACGAAGATCCAATTTTTGATAAAGATCCAGACTATGATGAAGATAGACTTCCAGTCTACGATGAATTCGATAGAAAACCACGAGATGCGGACCCAGGAGCGATGGTAGAAGCTTTCGTGTCGGCGAAGGGCGGCGAGTTAGGCGATGGAGGCGCGGAGGAGGTCGATGAGACCATCGACCCGGAGCAATTGATGGAATTGACGCTCGATCAGCACAACAATCAGGTTACTTTTGTCAGGTGTGTGACCAATTTCTTTAAGAATATTGTATTGACAATCAAGGAGAGCAGTGTGAATGTTTCTCATGAATCTGGAGAAATTTATGGGACAGAGGCCAAAGAGCTTCGTCCAGCGTTTAATACCCGTGGCCAAGTTGGTTTGTACAGGGATGAGACGAAACTAGTTTTCTCGGAGAATATTGGATGTGTTGGCTATTTGATGATTTCTTTCGATAACCAATTAGAATCTCTCACAGTTAATTCTGGGATCTCATTCTCTCTTATGGATGAAAGCAAATTGCAGAAGCTTTCCTCTTTATCTGTCTGCTGTGATCGACCCAATTGGCTTGAGTTATGGGCAAAAATTGAATTCAGTGACACGCTGGATAAGTTGAAAGCTGATGTTGATGATGAGAGAAATTCGACAAAAAAAGTTTGTGGAATTGATCTTATATCTTGTCCAGAAGATTTCAGGTATAAGTTTCTCAAGTTAGTTGGTGCACCTATAATACACAAGTTTTCAGAATGCTTGCTAGTCAGGTACCAAGAAGTCGAAGGATTGACTGCATTGACAGATAAATCTCCTCTTACTGTGGCATATCAAGAGATTTCCTAAGGAAGACGAAGTCCGAGAGAACAAGCAAAACATGAAGTATAGGCGCATGAAAAGAGCCTTTCAAAAGATGTTCTTATCAATGACGACGAAGCAGATTCGAGGGCGAATCTTTTTTCTAGCCAGGGAGGATGATGCACCTAGGACCAGCAGACAGAATCTGTCAACGACATCGGATTGGGCTCAAATTCGGTAGGTTGAAGCGAAACGGCCGTCTGATCAATACTCGGTGCCGTTGGCATTGGATTTTGGCAATTCGGGGTCGTTTAGATGGATTTCCGGGCATTTTTCTATTTTTAGGCAATTTTATAATTTAATGATATTTTTGTAATTTTTGCGTTATCTTTTGTCATGAGGGTTAACACCTTTATAAGGTCGTCTTTAGGGTTTTGAAAGCAGTTTATGACAGACATTGATATTTTCGTTGATTTTGATAAAATCACACTTGAGTGAACCGTTGTTCCTCATTATCGTTTCGATTTTTCCGTTTAGCCTTGCTTTCTATCGCGCTTCGGCATCATTTGGTATCCGAGCATAGGTTGCTTGAAATCAATGGCTGAGCAGAATCGTGTTGGACGAAGACAGCGTGCTCGTGGAGGCCGGGAGCGTGGAGTCGTTACTGATGCAGATGAACAGCCGCATCTGATAGACCCGCGAGACATAGAAGTTGAAGAGCTGAGAAGACGAAAGCAGGATTTGCAGCTACGTCTTGTGGAGGCAGGGCTAGACGCGCAATCCGAAGAAGGAGCGAAATCTGCTGAATCATCCGATGTTGAAGAAGAGGACGACAATCCTTTCGAGGATTTGAACCAGGGACAGAATCGAGGAGTACGACTTAGAAGTCAGTCCACTTTTCTTAATTTTGAGATGAAGATCGAGATTCCCGAGCTTCAAGATCCAATCTTTGACAAAGATTCGATTTTTGGGCAAGATCCGATTCTTGATCAAAATTACTCGTTCGCCGCGTTCGTAGATCCGGTCTATGAGAATCCAGTCTACGATGAATCTGACGGAGAACAAGTGGATGCGGATCCGACTTGTTATAAAAATCCAATCTTTAACGAATATCCAGAATTTGACGAAGATCCAATTTTTGATAAAGATCCAGACTATGATGAAGATAGACTTCCAATCTACGATGAATCCGATAGAAAACCACAAGATGCGGACCCAGGAGCGATGGTAGAAGCTTTCGTGTCGGCGAAGGGAGACGAGTTAGGCGATGGAGGCGCGGAGGAGGTCGATGAGACCATCGACCCGGAGCAATTGATGGAATTGACGCTCGATCAGCACAACAATCAGGTTACTTTTGTCAGGTGTTTGACCAATTTCTTTAAGAATATTGTATTGACAATCAAGGACAGCAGTGTGAATGTTTCTCATGAATCTGGAGAAATTTATGGGACAGAGGCCAAAGAGCTTCGTCCAGCGTTTAATACTCGTGGCCAAGTTGGTTTGTACAGGGATGAGACGAAACTAGTTTTCTCGGAGAATATTGGATGTGTTGGCTATTTGATGATTTCTTTCGATAACCAATTAGAATCTCTCACAGTTAATTCTGGGATTTCATTCTCTCTTATGGATGAAAGCAAATTGCAGAAGCTTTCCTCTTTATATGTCTGCTGTGATCAACCCAATTGGCTTGAGTTATGGGCAAAAATTGAATTCAGTGACACGCTGGATAAGTTGAAAGCTGGTGTTGATGATGAGAGAAATTCGACAAAAAAAATTTGGAGAGTTGATCTTATGTCTTGTCTAGAAGATTTCAGGTCTAAGTTTCTCAAGTTAGTTGGTGCACCTATAATACACAAGTTTTTAGATTGCTTGGTAGTCAGGTGCCAAGAAGTCGAAAGATTGACTGCATTGACAGATAAATCTCCTCTTATTGTGGCCTATCAAGAGATTCCTAAGGAAAACGAAGTCCGAGAGAACAAGCAAAACATGAAGTATAGACGCATGAAAAGAGCCTTTCAAAAGATGTTCTTATCAATGACGACGAAGCAGATTCGAGGGCGAATCTTTTTTTCTAGCATGGGAGGATGATGCACCTAGGACCAGCAGACAGAATCTGTCAACGACATCGGATTGGGCTCAAATTCGGTCGGTTGAGGCGAAACGGCCGTCTGATCAATACTCGGTGCCATTGGCATTGGATTTTGACAATTCGGGGTCGTTTAGATGGATTTTCGGGCATTTTTCTATTTTTAGGCAATTTTATAATTTAATGGTATTTTTGGTAATCTTGCGTTTTTATTGTAATTAGGGTTAACACCCTATATAAGCTTGTTTCGAGGGTTTTGAGAGCAGAGTTTTGAATATTTGAAGAATATCACGATTTGATATCGTTTTGAGTGAACAGTGATTGTTCCTCGTTTATCGAATTCTATTCTGTTTAGCCTTGCTTTCTATCGCGCTTCGGTATCACAACTGCGTGTCAATAGGTGTCTCCTCCTACAGAGCAAGAGAAAGCAATTCAAAACCAAGATTGATAAAAACAGCGTTACGAATAAGATGGCAGAGGAAAAAAATTACAAAAACAAAAGCAAAATTGGTTCTGAAGATTTTTCTCGTGATCTCCACTCAACGCTTGACCCACGAAGAGAACTCATGCAACCATGAGGACTGCTCGGTGAGGACACCAACGAGCAGGACACTTGGCTTTAATGGCTAATTAACATGGCTTCATCAATGTTTGAACAGCATCATGCGAACCAACGAACGGGAAGGTCGGTCGGTCCCATCGAAGGAAAAGAATGACCAACACAGGGACGATCGCAACGTGGGAATAGCACCTCCGAATTGGCCTTGTGCAATTGTGCAGCCTTTTTGTCTTTTCTGCAAGTGAAGTGTGAATGAACAGGAGAGAACCACAAAGAGATAAAATCATCTAATACTGATGAAGTATCAACTCCCTTCTCTTTCCGCGAGTTCTCTTTCTTGGGTGGCTCTTGAGATTGTATTCACCTGCAAAAGAGAAAAAACGAAATTTTTTCCTCCTCGTCATCTCACTCTCAACTCAGTGGTGTATTTTCTTGGGGAGAAGGGACATCGTGTGCTCTCTCTCTAATGGCCGTGTATGGCCTCCTTGAGAAGCTCACAGTGGCCGTGTGTGAATTCAATTGGCCTCAAGAATGATTTTTTTTTTTTCTGGCTGAATATTCTGATGGATGGCTCGCGAACTTCTGCCATATAATCGATAAAAGTGGCCTCTTGAATAATGCCCTATGTTTTCAATGGCTTGACCTCCTCTTAAACGCGAATCCTACGTATGTTATAATTGTGCGCTAGGGTTCACGCTTTTCATTTAATTATGAAATGGTCCATGCTCTAAAACTTTTTCTATTGATTTTGAAAAATAGGTCCAAGCCTTCTTAGAATTTTCGGCAATCCCCCTCTCTTGTGATCGAAAATTCCAAATAGATTTTGGTCCCATCGCCTGCTAAATTAAACTTGATCGATTCGCCTTTGACTGAATGCCGATGCATGACAGAAAAATAAATATGCATGGAAATTTATTTCTGCGAGAATTATGGTTAACTCTCATTTTACGCTTAAATGATTAAATTTCTAAAAACCAAAATTTAAGTATCAACACTTCTTTCGCCGGTCGCGGTGCGCTCGGCCATGGCCGGCAATAATGATTAAAAGCAAAAAAATGCAAAGACAGTGAGAGAAAAGATGCCTCGTTGACGAGCTTAGGATACAAGAGCTTCGGATTGAGCTGAGAATCAATAGAACCAAAGGCGGCCGATGGTGGAGCTAAGCGCGATTGCACGCCGCCCAATTAGTTTCTCCGGAAAAATTACCAAAAAAGTCCTAAATCTATTGCACTTTTACTGATTCAGTCATAAACCTTTTAATTTTGTCGATTCAGTCCTAAACCTTTTACATTTGTGTCAATTCAGTCCTAAACCTATTTTTTGTGCCAATTCAGTCCTAAACCTTTTGTAATTTTGCTGATTTAGTCCGTCCGGCGAATTTTGGCCGATCGGAGGTGACGTGGCGCTATCGGAGCAATTTTTATTAATATTTTAGTAATTTTTTGCTTTTTTCCTCTTTTCTTTCTCTTTTTGTTCTTTTCTGGGTACGGTTCTTCCTCTCTTGACTCTATCCAACGGCTTCGACCAAAAAAAAAAAAAAACCAGGTCACTGAGGTGGGCGTTGCCGGAGGAAACGGTCGGCGGGCCACTGGGGTGGGCGCCATGGAGCGAGATCGGCACCGACACCGCTGAGAGAGGCGGCGCCAGCGTCGCTGGGCGTGGCCGAGCCACGCCATGGCTGGGCGAGTAGAGGGCACAAAGAGAGACAAGATGGCAGGATTTGAGGGGAATGGTTCAAAGTCTCCTGAAAACCTGCAATCCTCCATCGAAGTCTCTCGTAAGCTTTTTCTCTCGCCATCGCCGTGTCGCATTCCTTTGTGCTCTTTTTCCCAGCTTTTTTTTCCGATCGAATTTCCGACGACTGGACCCTTTCCCCAGTTTGGTATATGAACGAATGGGAACAGAGGAGGAAAACAGAGAGATCTTGTTCTGGTTTCGTGATTGGATTCTATGGCTTACCGTGCAGGAACCGACGAATACAATGACTGCCCGATCGAAGGTTTCGACCGAGGACAACCCGTCGCTGCCCGCCTTGACGTTCAGGACATGGGTCCTTGGACTATTCTCCTGCGTCGCCCTAGCCTTCGTGAACCAATTCTTTGGCTACCGCTCGAACCAGATCTACATCTCCTCAGTTATGGTACAGATTGTGGCGCTTCCCATAGGAAAACTGATGGCCGCAACGTTCCCTTCGAAGCCGCTCCAGGTCCCCTTCACGAAATATTCCTTCTCGCTGAACCCGGGACCTTTCAATCTGAAAGAGCATGTCCTGATCACCATCTTCGCGAACTCGGGGGCGGGCGAAGTCTCGCTTAGTCATGGCGTGGCTCGGCCACGCCCAGCAGTGCCGGTGCCGGTCTTGCTCCATGGCGCCGACCCCAGTGGCCCACCGGCCGTTTCCTCCGACAATGCCCACCTCAGTGACCTGATTTTTTATTTTTTTTTGTCGAAGCTGTTGGATAGAGTCAAGAGAGGAAGAATCGTACCCAGAAAAGAACAAAAAAAGAAAGAAAAGAGGAAAAAAGCAAAAAATTACTAAAATATTAATAAAAATTGCTCCGGCAACGCCACGTCACCTCTGGCCGGCCAAAATTCGCTGGACGGACTAAATTGGCAAAATTACAAAAGGTTTAGGACTGAATTGGCACAAAAAATAGGTTTAGGACTAAATTGGCACAAATGCAAAAGGTTTAGGACTGAATCGGCAAAATTAAAAGATTTATGACTGAATCGGCAAAAGTACAATAGGTTTAGTACTTTTTTGGTAATTTTCCCCAGCTTCTTCTCGCTGGGGGTCCTGGTGTTGAGCTAGGAAGCCATATCCTGCAGCTCCTTCACCTGATCGACGGCCCTGCGCTCCTCTTTGCCGATTTCCCCGTCTCCGCTTGTTCTCCTCCGTCCCCCATTGCTGATACGGTCGATCCGATGAATCGCTTTGTCACCAACCGAGCCAAGATGCGTTCCGCGAGGTTTTGGAAGGATCGAGTAGTGAGAAGTAACTATTTGCGATCGAGCTCTTCTCTCGGTGAGACCTAGTGGAGGGGTAAAAGGAAATGGACGTGGTGGACGAAGGGGAAAAAAAAGAGAGTGTAAAAAAAAAGTATATATATATATATTGAAATATATAAATATTAAATCACGCATTCTTCTAATAGCTTAAGCTTTTAGAGCAGTTGGTTGTGGTCCCACAAAATCTCACATGGTATCAGAGCAGAAGGTCCTGAGTTCAAATCTTTCCAGGCCCCTATTTGCCTCCCCAATTAATTTGTCCATTGAAATATATAAATATTAAATCACGTCTTCTTCTAACAGTAAATTCGACATGCGTCGTTTCGAGAAGCACTTTCACTTCCTTAGATTTAGGAATTCATTTTTTTAATTCTATACATGAATTTTCTATTGACCAAAAAATATTATTCGTTGATTAAGCTATTTTTGGCGAACGAAACGGGTGAGAATCCAAAAAAAAGTCAATTTCTAGAAAAACGTTTTCACTCCAACAAATACATCCGAAAATTTTAGCAGCCTAATATCGGTCATAGCGCTTATACGCTATCAAAGAGTTGTAACTTCAACGTTTTTGCTGGTTCTACTTCTCCTTTTTTACCTTTTTTCTTTGGAATTTTTCCTTTTTATATTCTTTCAGGAGCAAATTGGATGAGGAGGAGCTGGTCCAAATGTCACGAAATGGCTCCGCCGGTCCACTTTGTGGTCATGTGCCATTGTGGATATGCTGGGCCAATTCGTCACGACCCAACCGGTGTTGCATGTCCTCTTTAGGGATTTGGAATTTTCCTGAAGAGCGGTGTCTGTTTTCAGAATCCCCCTCAAATTTGGCTTTATTCCAAAACACCCCCCTGAAATTTGATCTTTTTTACCCGATCATCCCCTGATTAAGCTCGTTCACCTCTGACCCAGCCACCCCTAAGTTTACCGCAAGCGAAAATAGTGGCTGGCCGACGAGCATGTGCTCGTCACGTGCTCCTTTCGCACCTTTGGGGTCCAAGAATTAGGGGTGTGCAACCGGACCGGGTTGACCCGGAACCCGGATCGGCCCACCCGAAAAACAGGATCGGGAACCGGTTCCGGTTGAAACATGTCCGGGTACCGATTCTAATTTTTGGGAACCGGTTGAAACCGATCCGGGTACCGGTTCTAGATGAAGGCCCACCCAGACCGGTTTTAGAATCGATTTTTTTTTAATACCGAGGTGTCCAGTTTTTAATTACTTAAAAAAAACTATTGAATGAGTATATTACCCAAATCTTTCTTAATTTTTAAATATGGATGGTCTTACTGAAGACATTATCATTGTTAAATAGACTCCATTTCGTGGTAATTAAATAGACTTCATCGATTGGCACTTTTACAAGAAAAACAGGGTTGGGTCCAAAACAGGGTCGGGATCGAAAAACAGGGTCGGTTCCAAAATAGGTTCCAAGAAAAAATAGGACCGGGTCTCGATTCCAAAAACTGGGAACCGATTATAATAGGGTCGGTTTCAGGGTCTAGGCTTGGACCCGGCCCATGCTCACCCCTACCAAGAACTATTGTAATCCTAAAAAAAATGTTTTGGAAAGGGCGCGAAACATCCACATGCTCGTCAGCCGTTCACTCTCATCTATGCCGATGAGCTCAAGGAGTCAGTGATTCAAAGTGATCAAGTTCAGGACTACTTTGAAACAAAGTCTAGTCTTGACGAAAGTTTAAGAAACCAACCCCGCTTCATGGATTTTATTGGATCAAAGTGATAAGATTTATTAGATATTTCAAAACAAAATCAAATCTGGAGAGGATATTACCAAAAAAAAAATCACAAATCTATTGTAATTATGCCTATTCAGTGATAAAAAAAAAATTTATCGATTCAGTCCTAAATCTTTTATAATAGTGTCAATTCAGTCTATTTGGTCCGCCATCGGCTGGTGCCTGGGGGTGGACAGCCTCCTGCCGGCCAAAATCACAAAAAAAGAAAAAAGAAAAGAAAGAAAGACAGAAAAATATTATTATTTAAAAATTTGAAAATTGTTAAAATATTATTAAAAATTTATCACGTCAGCGCCGATAGACGTCAATATCGACCGGTCAAATGGATTACATTGACATAATTATAAAAAGTTAAGACTCAATCGATAAAATAAAAATAAAAATTGAATTGATATAATTATAATAATTTTTTTTTACTTTTCCGAGTAATTATCCCTAGAATTTCCCATCCTCTTTTTTCAATATTACCATGTTCTTATCCCACCAAAAGATGGGATGCCTTGTCATTTTTAGTATATTATCGTTTCATGAGTCCACCTCCACACCTACCCCTCCATTCTAACGTCCTCCGTTGGATCTTCTTTCCAAAATTCTTTTAGTTGCAAATGTAATATTGAAGAAACACTCAAAAATTGTTCCGATTGCCAAGAAATTCACGCGAAACGATAATATACTGAAAATGACAAGCATCTTTCCCCGAGTTTTGAAGTTTGGTTCAGGGGACAAACAGAGAGATAGAGAGAGTCCAGAGGAGAAGAACCTTGGTTCTCGGGGCAATGGAGGCAGAGCAAGATGTGAATTGTATTCCCAAGACAAGGAACTTTCGTATCAATTGGCAACACACACTTGACCTTTCCATTCACTGAACCAAACTCTTCATCTTCTTCTTCTTCTTTCCTCATCTCTTCCCTACTTTTCTATAATTCAATTCACAATAATTATGATTCATCAAGAAACCAAATACTCTGCACCAAATCTCCGTTCTTTCTTTCTTTCCCATCCTGACGCAGAGAGAAGCGAATCTTGGAAAACAATTCCAAAGAAAGCACGAATTTGATTGAATAATGATGATAAGATGTCGATTACAAAAGATGGACGCCATATATATAGAGATAGGGCTCCTTTAAGCATCAGAATAATTAAAGATAATAATATCAAAATCATATATATCATTTCCTAATAGAATTTGAATCAAAGATAACAAAATTTCGGAATATTCTAAATTGCCTAAAATAGAAAACTGCCAGAAAAGTGGTCTAAACGATCCGAGATCGTTTGACCCAATATCCGAAATTACCGGCGAAATCGCGCCGGCTTTTGGCAATCCAATTTGGCGAGATAATCGCATGACAATTGTTCTACATCAGTCCCCTCCTCTTCAGAAGAACTCGCCCTCGAGTTATCATCAGCATAAAGCGGAATATCTGGAGGGTGATACTCGAACAGGTCAGCCACGTTGAATGTTGGAGATATGTGTAGATCAGCAGGAAGGTCAACAACATATGCATTGTCGTTGATCTTCTTCAGGATGCGGCAGGGACCAATCTTCTTCTGCTTCAGCTTGTTATAGGTGCCCACAGGAAATCGCTCCTTGCGTAGGAAAACCATCACCTCATCACCAACTTCAAAAATCTTGGAACGACGCCGTTTGTCAGCAGCATCCTTGTATTTCGAATTTGAAGTAGCAAGTTGTCGCGCTACATCAGCTTGAACCTCCATAATTTTCGTCGCGAGATTTTCTGCTGCGACATTATAACCAGGGATCTTTGGCAGGGGAACCAAATCCAGAGTATGTTGTGGAGTCCGCCCGTAGATAACTTCAAAAGGAGACTTACCAGTCGAACGATTGACTGTGTTGTTGAAGGCGAACTCAGCAGGGGCGATATAGCGATCCCACTGCTTGGGCATGTCGCTACAGAGACAGCAAATAATATCAGCCATGGTACGATTGACAACTTCTGTCTGCCCATCAGTCTGAGGATGGAAAGAACTACTGTACTGCAAATCAGTTCCAAATAAACGCCATAAAGTACGCCAAAAATAACTCAGGAACTCGGTGTCACGATCAGAGGTGATCGTTTTGGGCACACCATGCAAGCGGACTACTTCACAAAAGAATAAGCTCGCCACATGGGAAGCATCCGAAGTCTTCTTGCAGGGGATGAAATGCGCCATCTTTGAAAACCTGTCAACCACCACAAAAACAGAGTCTAAACTGCGTTGTGTTCGGGGAAGTCCCAACACAAAATACATAGAAACATCTATCCAAGGACCAGTAGGAATAGGCAGAGGAGTGTATAATCCAGTATTCTGATAATGACCCTTGGCAGTCTAGCAAGTATAACACTTATTAACGAATCGCTCGCCATCCCTCTTCAATTGGGGCCAATAGTACCTATCTTCAACCAATGCGACAGTTTTGTCTCAACCCAAGTGTCCACCCAAGGTGCTGCCATGAAGTTCTCGAATGAGCTGCTCGCGCAATGATCCACGAGGAATACACAATCTATTCCCAAAGAACAGGAACTTGTCCTGAATGATCATATCCCCACTACAACCTGTTTGTGAACAAGTTTTCCATATCTTACTAAAATCATCATCATCAGCATAAAGAGAACACAGATGATCAAAACCAACAACATCATTGCGCATGGTCAACAATGTTTCAGCACGTCTACTCAGGGCATCTGCAACTTTATTCAAGTGTCCTGCCTTATGACGAAGCACAAAATTAAACTGTTCCAAAAAAGAAACCCACCTTGCATGCATCCTGTTTAGATGTTTTTGGCTCTTTATATACTTAAGAGACTGATGATCCGTATTCAGTACAAACTCCTGCTGATAAAGATACGGCTGCCAATGCTTAATAGATCGCACGACAGCATAATACTCCTGCTCATATGCAGACCATCGCTTGCGAACATCATTAAGTTTTTCGCTAAAATAGGCAATAGGCTTACCTTCTTGTGAAAGAACAGCACCAATCCATGTTCCAGACGCGTCGCAATCCAGCTCAAATACTTTCTCAAAGTCAGGGAGCATCAATACTGGAGCAGTGGAGAGCTTTTCTTTGATAATCTTGAAGCTGGCTACAGCTTCATCACCCCAACGAAAATTTCCCTTTTTCCAACAATCCGTGATTGAGGCCATAATAGTGCTGAAATTTCTGATGAAGTGCCGGTAGAATGTCGCAAGGCCATGGAAACTACGGGCCTCACCAATATTCTGGGGTACTGGCCAACTGCGGATTGCAGCCACCTTTTCTGCATCGACGCGAAGTCCATCTGCTCCAACAACAAAACCCAGGAAAAGAAGTCGTTCTGTCATGAAACTACACTTCTTCAGGTTTATAAACAACTTGTTCGACTGCAAGGCCAGCAGGACATCTCTCAGGTGCTCCATGTGCTGCCGATCATCTGGGCTATATATCAGAATGTCATCAAAGAAAACTACCACAAACTTGCCAATAAAAGGTTTAAGAACCTGAGTCATCAAGCGCATGAAAGTACTAGGCGCGTTAGTGAGTCCGAATGGCATAACAAGCCACTCATACAAACCCGCACTAGTTTTAAAAGCTGTCTTCCACTCATCACCAGGACGAATGCGAACTTGGTGGTATCCGCTACGCAAATCAATCTTTGTAAAGACTCTTGATCCAGCGAGTCTGTCAAGCATATCATCCAGTCGGGGAATCGGGAACCTGTACTTAATGGTAATCCGGTTAATGGCACGGCTATCAACACACATCCGCATACTTCCATCTTTCTTCGGTGTGAGAAGCGCAGGAACAGCACAAGGACTTTTGCTTTCACGTAAGAAACCCTTCCGAAGGAGCTCTCCCACTTGATCTTGTAAAATCTGGTTCTCCTTCGGATTCATCCGATAGTGCGGTAAGTTAGGGAGACTAGCACCTGGAAGAAAGTTAATCTCATGGTGGATATCCCTCAAAGGAGGTAATCCGTCAAGTAAGTCTTCGGGCATAACATCGCTGAAAACCTTCAGCAAGGGCTTAAGAACTTCAGGAATACTAACAACAGCTTGATGATCTCCCTTATCCACAATCATATACATCCCTTCACGCTTACGAACATTCAGCATAACACCTACATCTTGCTTCTTCACGATCGGGGAACTATTATTCTTCGGTTTCAATGTAATCTTAGTCTTTTTCCACACGAAAGAATAAGTATTCTCCCTAGCTCGATGGGTAATATCTACATCATACTGCCACGGTCGCCCCAGTAATACATGACAGGCATCCATCTCCACAACGTCACAAACAATGATATCCCTATACGTTTTCCCAATAGAGATAGGTAAATGACACAGTTGGTTTACCTTAAGTTCAGCTCCTTTACGAATCCAACCGATTGTATAAGGGGTAGGATGCGGCTCTGTCTTCAGTTGTAGATGATCCACCAAGGCCTTCGAAACTATGTTCTCGCAACTTCCGCTGTCGATGATGACGTCACATACTTTGCCCTTAACAGTACATTGAGCGCGAAAAAGTTGATTACGTTGGGTGTCTTCAATCCGTGGGGCAAGCAATAAACGTCGGACTACACAATTGACATGATCACCCTCTTCAGCATCTATCTCTTCTTCATCCGCCCACTCTTCATCATATGCATCTTCATCATGCTCGACGATATTAGCCATCCTCCGCCTTGGACAATCGCTGGAACGGTGGCCCAATTCGTTACACTTATAGCACCTTACTGGCTGAGGCTTGGCATAAGGATTATGTGCACTCGGATTAGGCGTACGAGTGTTTGATGCCATCGGTTCTTTGGACACTCCTGCGGTACTCCCCGAATTTCGGTTCGTATCATTGTTTTGTTGTGTCGAAGAACCCGAAATTTCAGTTTGCTTTCCTTTTCCGAACGATCCGCGACTCGAGTAATTATTACCCCGAGTATTAGGGCCAGCTCTTTCCAATTGCATCTCAACCTTCCTCGCCATCTCCTGGGCATCATCGACAGTAAACAATCGATGCAGGGACACTCGATCCTGGATATTGAGTCGCAACCCGTTGATGTACCGAGCAGTCTGTTGGGCATCTGATTCTTCAAGGTTATTGCGGGCAGAGAGTCGAAGAAATTCTTCTGTATAGGCTTGGACGGACCGATTCAGCTGCCTGCAATTCTGAAATTGCTGAAATAGCAACTGCTCATAATTCGATGGGAGGAACCGCTTCTTCAACTTCTGTTTCATCCGATTCCATGTTCGGATTGGGGCCAATCCTTCTCGACGTCGGGCTAATTGAGTCTGCTCCCACCAAGCTGAAGCGCCACCCTTCAGTTTGTATGCGACAAGCTTCACTTGGCGATCCTCTTCGATCTCCATAGCATCGAAAAATTTTTCGACCTCTCAAATCCAGTCCATAAAATCTTCAATATCTAGGTTACCGTTGAAAGTAGGGAGATCTACCTTCAATTGATACTGCTCAGGATCTCGGTGATAACCTCCGTGTCGGCGACCTCCACGAACGTACTCATCCTGGAATCCTCTATACTGTCGACCCCCACGAATAGGCATGTCCTGGAAGTCCTCTTCTTCTTCGTCTTCAGTATCCTCGACATAGTTTTGATGTCTATGTCGGGGATTTCCTCCACGCTCCATGGCAACTTCGGGATCACGAGCGACAGGAATTCGCTCGGCTGGAAAAACACCAGGGGCTTGGTTTGTGGACAAACGCTGGATGGCCTCAAGGATCTCTTGAAACCTCCGATCGGTTTGATCCACGAATTGGTTGAACTCCGTCCGTGTAATAGGCTCGTTTTCACGGCCCTCAGCTACGGGGAGATTGACTTTCACGTTATTCACCATCGTCACAGGAGAAACCTGCTCTGATACCAAATGACGCAGAGAGAAGCGAATCTTGGAAAACAATTCCAAAGAAAGCACGAATTTGATTGAATAATGATGATAAGATGTCGATTACAAAATATGGACACCCTATATATAGAGATAGGGCTCCTTTAAGCATCAGAATAATTAAAGATAACAATATCAAAATCATATATATCCTTTTCTAATAGAATTTGAATCAAAGATAACAAAATTTCGGAATATTCTAAATTTCCTAAAACAGAAAACTGTCATAAAAGTGGTCTAAACGATCTGAGATCGTTTGACCCAATATCCGAAATTACCGGCGAAATCGCGCCGACTTTTGGCAATCCAATTTGGCGAGATAATCGCATGCCAATTGTTCTACGTCACATCCCCACCTCGGAAAAGCAGAGAATCATTCACCTGCCCATCTTTTCACCTCCCCCCCCCCCCCCCCCTCTCTCTCTGTTTCTTGGCTATTTTCGAACGAGCGCACTCGTTCCGCTGCCCTTGCTTCTTCCCCGTTTCTGGGGCTTCTGGATTCCGTGGAGTTCAATACAGAACGAGACGAAAGTTGAAGCATTTCGAAAGAGCGAGAGAGCTCTGGAGGGCTGAGGATGCGAAAGGGTGTCCACGGCCGAATCTGTCTGCCTTCTTCTCCTTGTTCTTGTCAGGGTTTGAGATCTGCACATAACACTCGCTGCCATCTCGCTCAGTATCACAGGTACCCGTCTTTAAGCTTGGCCCCCCATCTGTTTGGTTTGTGTTGGGTTGATTTGTGGTCGATTGGAGGTGTTTTAGTGTCTGTGGGCTTGTTCTGATTGTCCATTAGAACTCATTTTTTTCATAGCCTTGTCTAAAGATTATATCTTTGGAAGGAAAAAGAAACTTTTAAGAGAGAGAGACAGACAGAGATGCTTCTGTGAGCTCTCTTTGCATTTTTGTGTTGGGGATCTTGTGTTTTAGGATGTAATGTTGTACGTGGATTGGATTGTGTCGATGGCTCAGGGGAGATGTGGGGGGCGAAGAAGGCGTGAGAGAGAAATAGAACGTAGAGAGAAGAAGAGTCACGGGAGTGACGGGCAATTGAAGGCGATGTAGAACACGGAGCGGGACAGATGGTGGCGGAGCCAGGCAGAGACGGTGGAGGTGGTGGTCGGAGTGAAGATTTTGATGTAGGCTGTGGGGGGCGGGTAACCGGATCCGTGTGGGGGAGTCATTTGTCCTGGTAGAGAAGAGGAAGGGGTGGCATAGGTCACGCATGGGTTGAAAATGGGTTTGTAACGGATCGCCTGACCATCCTTTAATCTTAGCCATCTGTTCGTATCGAATGATTTATTTAAAAATTTGAAATTCAAATCTTTTTTTGTTTTAATAATTTTTTGGCCAGACCTTTAATCCCAGCCGCATCGGATGGTCAGGGCCTGACCTTTCGCCTTGTAAAAGACCCAAATACAACTCATTTTGTTTAGACTTTTCTTTTATGTACTCATTTATGACCCAATTTAACTTTAAGGTGACCCATACTTTTGACCCACTTCCATGAATGGGATTTAACATATGGGTCTCTAACCCATCTTGATTCCGACCGAAGAAAAAAAAAAATTGACCGCTCTATTCAAATTCATCAAGCTGGACGGTTCATGAACAAAAGTTTTTGGTCATAGCGTGTATACATTATAAAAAAAAAAAATTGTAAGCGTCCAAACTCCAAACCCTAGACTAGTTGCATTATGAAATTTATTGTGCAAAAGCTAGTTTTGCACGAGCAACTAGTTCTCTCTTTTTATATTCTTCCATGAGCAAATTATATGAGGTGGAGGTGGTCCTCATGAAGTGAAATGGCCTCCATTTTTCACTTCGGTTGTCTCGTATAATTTTCAATTCATTCATGGGTCCACTTTGTGGTCAGATTCTTGTGCTTGAATCTAGTAGAGGTTATTCCAATTAAGTCTGATTGCCTTGTGAATTCGAATTCACTCAATGGGTTGGACAAGATCGCCAAATATGAAAGGAAAAACATGAAAAAATCAAATCATCCAAGATTCTTGTGCTTGAGTCTTCTCGTTATGATCCAAGCAGTGCTGCACGCCAAATTTGTGAATCTTCGTTCTCGCTGGGATACAACTCTTCACTTATGTTCTCTTTTTTTCGTGCTTCTCAATAGTAATGATTTTGTGTGGGCTCCTGGAAGAGAATCTCATCCGTCTTTTAGTTCGTCCTCTCACTCCCAATAGAGGTAAATCAGGAGTCACCCATAAGCAAGAGATGAATTGACCTGTCGAATTTAATTTTGTTTGCATCAGTTGAGGGTGTCCGGATTTCCCATTTCTTAGAACGTTGTGTAATTCTTTGCATTTTAAGGAAACGTTAAGGACTTCCCTCATTTTTGTATTTCTTCTGTTGGTATCGGACATGGAAGATTGCTGTGATTTCCAGTTGCGCTTAGAGGGAAGCTCTTTCACGTTCAATCTAAAGAAGGCAGTCTGCAACCATGGATTCTTCATGATGGATCGAAACCGATAGATTCCTTCCACCAAAACGTTGCGGCGGCCTCTCTATCTTGCGGATCTGTCGTCCTCCGTTGAGGTGTCTATCTCGCTGCCTCCCAATCCCAGCAGCAAGTTGTTGCTCGTCCGAGTTCATCGCGTGCGATGCCTCTCCTCCCAAGACCAGCAAGCGATTTTTGTGCTCTCTCTCTCTCTCTCTCTCTCTCTCTCTCTCTCTCTCTCTCTCTACGCGCAAGTGAAGTACATACTACATGTGTATTGTTGCAGGAACAAGTGACTCGAATGTTAAGGTTGTCGAAAAGGGGCGAACATAGAGTGCATCCAGAAGCGAAGGAAAAAGGATTCGGTTGTGCAGCAAAGGAGTACAGATTTAACCACATCATCAAAGAGCGAAGGAGACTGAAAAATTCGAATGAATCTTTTATCTTTCGCTTCTAGATGCACTATATGTTTGTCCATTTTCGACAACCTTAACATCCGAGTCACTTGTTCCTGCAACAATACACATGTAGCACTACAAAAAAAAATAGCGATTTAGCCACGGGCATTTAGCCACGAGATCATTTTCGTCGCTAATTTGTGACTAAAATAGTGACAAAAAAATTCCTCACAAATTTTGTGACGAAAAAATATTTGTAGCTAATTAGCGACGAACAAGAAATTCGTAGCTAATTAGCAACGAAATTAACGACAAACAAGACATTTGTAGCTAAATTAGCGACGAAAAATTAATTTCGTTGCTAAATTGAGATGAACTTAGCGACGAAGAACAATCCATCGTTAATTTAGTGACGGATATACAATTTCGTCGCTAAATGACCAGAAATTTTAAAAAAAGAAATAATTTAGCGACGAGAATCATTATACGTCGCTAAATTGGCCACAAACAATGTTATTCGTGACTAAATTTTTTTTATTTTAATTTTTATTTGGTTTTTGGTCAATTCAACGACGACTAAGATTGTTTGTTTAGCGACGACAATTAGTGTTTTTCGCTAAATTTTATTTATTAATTTTTTTTTGGTTTTTTGCTCAACTTAGCGACGAACAGTGTTGTTCGCTAATTTAGTGTTTCTTTTGTATTTAATTTTGTATTTATTTTTTTGGCAAATTTAGCGATGAATAGTGTTGTTCGTTGATAATTTGAGGAAAAATAAAATAAAAAGAATTGATTAGCGATGAAATTGTCGTTTCATCGCAAAAATAATTTTTTTTAAAGTATAATTAGCGACGAAAGACTTTGTTCGTCGCTAAATATTATTTTTTATTTAAATTAATTTAGCGACGAAATGTCAATTTTGTCGCTAATTAGTTCTTTTTTTTAATTTTCTTTTATCAGTTGCTACAAGCTTCGTGAATCTTATGTAATTTTTCTATGGCGACGAAAATAATTGTTCGTCGCTAATTGCTATCCTTAATTTATATTTGTTTCAAGGTTTATTAGGACCTTTTTTTATATTTATTACATATATAAAGTTGTGAACAAACAAAAAATGGAGATCAATTCTTTTGATAAAATATAACTTAGAAAGAAAATCGTCTTTGATGAGATACTAAATAGATCAGTAGAGTAAGGATCTATTCGAAAATGATTTACTTTGCATATATAATATTTGATCACCAAAAATATATATTGTAATTGTGTGATCCACGAAAATGAAATCGATCGGTTCTTTCTTCTAATTTTGAAAGATAGATAAGATACTATAAGCGAATAAGAGATGTTCTAAATCAATTAATAAAGATTTCAAAAACATTAGAATGATCAGTTTTTTAGCAAGGTACGGAATGTATCATAAAATATTCAAATGTGATTCTATAAGATCTAGTTTCGTTCAATATTAGTAATGAGGGTTCAATATATCACACGTTAATCAACCAAAGAAATGTTCAATAATAACTAAAAGAAAGGTCGATTATTTGGAATCTTTGCTCTCTTCAAACGGTGAATGATATAAATAAGAAACGCTTATGATACGTCGTTTAGTTTAGCTTATTTATGTTATTTCTTCGATTATATTATTTTATATTAATCTACATTAATTCTTTTTAAAAGAAAATGAAAATACAGCGAATATTTTTTTGAAATTTAAAAATGAATATATTATTTATTAAGTAAAGATTACATTAATAAGCATAAATGAAGAGCGATTAATTTATTTATTTTTATTATCCTTGTTCCTGAATTAGAAAGAATTCCTTTTGTTCCTAGATAGCTTCTTTGAAAAGGGTTTCTGCTTCTTCAGTGAATGCTTTAAAGAAGATATAATTTCTTGGAATTGAGGTTTATTACTGTTATCCTTATTCTTGAATTAGAAAGCATTCATTCTGTTTCATTATTTATGTGTAATCATTATTACACATTATACCACATCTTTTGCCTTGTTGGTTATCGCGTGAATGAAGTACTTCGGTGATCGCGGGTTCCATTCCCATCTTGTTTCATCTTATTTATTTTGTTTCGTTGCTAATTTAATGAATTCTTTTGAATTATATAGGATATATATTTCTTGCTAATTTTAAGAAGCTTCACATTTTTGTTAAATATGTATTGAATTTTATGCACTCGGTCTGATTCATCACCCAAAAGTAGAGAAAAAAATGAGATTTGGTTCGTGACGCGGAGAGTTGGCTGGCGACGAACCACTGTGTACGTCGCCAATTTTGGCGACGTACCACTTCGTTCGTCGCTAATTTTGGCGATGACCTTCGAATTTTTCGTCGCTACATTTAGCGACGCCGAATTAGCTACGAATTTTTTCTCGGCCTAAATTCGTCGCCAAATCAATTTAGCTACGAATTTTTACGAAATTCTCGTCGCTAATGTCGTGGCTAATTGCGTGTTTTTTTGTAGTGTAGTATGTACTTCACTTGCGCGTAGAGAGAGAGAGAGAGAGAGCACAAAAATCGCTTGCTGGTCTTGGGAGGAGAGGCATCGCACGCGATGAACTCGGACGAGCAACAATTTGCTGCTGGGACCGGGAGGCTGCGAGATAGACACCTCAACAGAGGACGACAGATCCGCAAGATAGAGAGGCCGCCGCAACGTTTTGGTGGAAGGAATCTATCTGTTTGGATCCATCATGAAGAATCCATGGTTGCAGACTGCCTTCTCTAGATTGAAGGTGGAAGAGCTCCCGTCTAAGCGCAACTGGAGATCGCAGCAATCTTCCATGTCCGATACCAACAAAAGAAATACAAAAACTAACGTTTTCTTAAAATGCAAAGAATTACACAACATTCTAAGACATGGGTAACCCGCACACATGCAAACAAAATTAAATTCGACAGGTCAATTCATCTTGTGCTTATGGGTGACTCCTTGTTTACCTCTATTGGGAGCGAGATGACGAACTAAAACTAAATGCAGACGGATGAGATGCTCTCCAGGAGTCCACACAGAATCATTACTATTGAGAAGCACGAAAAAGAGAGAACATAATTGAAGAGTTGTATCCAAGCAAGAACGAAAAAGAGAGAACAGATTCTTGTGCTTGAATCTAGTAGAGGCAATTCCACCTTGGGGTGACGTCCATTTTCAAAATCACTTTTAAATTTGGCTTTATGTTGGAAAACCCTCTGAACTTGGATCATTGTTGACCCGCCAATCTCATTTCCGCTCTCCTCATGCGGTGTGTTCTTTATAATGAGTGTGCATAGAATGAGAGAGACCTGAACCAATAAGCTCTAGATGTTCTACTTGTTTCATAGATCTGAATTAGAGCTGAATGCCATACTTTTTTGCTTAGTTTGAATTGTATTGTTGCTCCCTAATATCATTTAGGCGACAACAAAATGCATAGGAGGAAAAGTGGGGAATGTTTATGAAGGGAACGGATCTTAATACATATACGTACATATATTCAGCAGATTACACTAAATTACAAGTCCTAGAATCATTTTGAATCACTGATCGAAGAAGTATATCACATAAAATGAACATACCTCGATAGCTACAGAGTAAGAGCCCTATTCGCAGATGAGAGAAGGATCCGGATACGCTGATCGATCGTACTTTGAGAGAGTTTTTCGAAGAGAGTTTTTGAGAGAGTTCTTTCGGACGATAGAATTAGAACATCGTACGTTCTAAATAGAGAATATATAAAATACTCTTCTTTGGAATCGGTAATCAAATCACCAATTATTCCAATCAATTTAAGACCAACCTTTTTGGTCTCCCTCTATATGGTAACCAATACCATATATTAAAAGCAATTTCGAATTTGTTCTTTATGGGTGCAATTAATTCCACCAGTTTATAAACATGTTAGGATGGTTCCTTACTTCCTCGTTAGAAGGTAAAATGGATGAATACAAGCAAGTAAGGTATCCCATGCATTCAATGGTAGAAGAAAAGGGTTGGTCTTTTTCATCCAATCGGTCATATCTTAATTCTACTTGCACATCCATTTGTGACTATCTGATTTTCGAACTATGAAAACTCCGTAGCGATTAGTTTAGTGAAATGTTTGGTGATACCGCATCTGGCGTGACACTTAGAGAATTCTAACACGGTATATGAGAACGTGGATGTGTGATTCGCGATGGAGTAGTGGTTGTCCTTCGCTGTGAGATTATTCCTGATGGCGGTATTTATTGATCCATGGATGATGAAATGCATTTTCGCAAGTTTCTCAATGATCATTGATATCTCAGAAAGTGCAAAACTGACCTCTAATACAAATGCATGTTGCTCTCTCGGAGAAAATCTTGTGGCTTTCTACTTATCTAGGAATAAAAAATAATGATCCATAAGCCTCCTGGTTTGGTTTCATGCCAATACATCTCTATCTTGATCAATACAATGTGCTCAAAGACTCTTAAGGATGCACAATTGAACCTTATTACGTTTGATCACCAAAAGGGAGCTCAAATTATACTTTATTCACTGAATTATCGGTAATCACTTGATATCCAACAATTTTCCGAAACTAGAGTCCCGCTACACTAATGCTAAAAACCTACTAAGACCCATGTTCAACCATGATGGGTCCTAAACCTTTTTTTTTTTTTGTGTGTAATCAAATGTCCTAATTCACTCGACTTGTGTCATGAAGGCCTTATGCCGACTGTAATTACAACTAAAAATATGGATCGAGCCTAGTGCTGGGGTTAAGAACCATCCCAACCTCCCAAGAGTAAAAACGTTACGTTTTACATTCAAATTGATCGTGTCTAGGTAGGCTGGATACGTACACGGCACGAGTCAAGAATGGAATTGCTTGCCGGGCCTCCAATTTCGTCCATCGTGCCAACCAAATCTGGGTGGGGCACATTATGCCGCTTACCCAATGATCACGTCTACTATCACCATCAAATAAATGGTGTGGCATTGATCATGCGGAAAAATAGACACATGACACCGAGGTGGCGTTACAAAACGATTGGCTTCAGCCTTTGGAAGCATTCGTGTTCATGAAATGATTGACATGGATTATCAAAAGAAAGTCGTAAGTTCAGACCTACAAATACAAATCTAAACTAGTTGCATTTTAAAATTTGAGTGGATGACAGCTTTGCACGAGGAACTTTGCTCCTTCGCTTCTTTTTCTTTTTCTTTTTATTTTTCTTTTTTGCCTATATATATTCTTCCAAAAGCAATTAGATGAGGAGGAAATGGTCCACATGAAATGAATTGGCCCCCATTTTTACTTGCTTTTGTTGGTTCAGTCCTAAATTTTTTGTTTGTGCCAATTGGGTCTTAAATTTTTTCATGTTTTGTCAATTGAACGCATCCACCCAATTATGGATAAAAATAATTGACATGGATGCTGGCCATACTACTTGGCACTGTACGTGAATCATTTTTTTTTAACACTTTTTTCAAATTATTTATTTATTTATTTATTTTCATTTTTTTTCTTCTTTTGTCCTTCACTTTTTTATTTATTATGGCAAGTGAGGATTGCCAGGCACTCGCAGACCACTGGACGAGGGCAACGAAGCCCTCGCCGACCACGACCAAGAAAAAGTAAAGAGGAAAAGAGAAAGAAAAAAGCTAAGAATTAGTCCAAATAAAATATTAAATATTTTTAAAAATTCTCTACGTCAACGTAGGACGGACGACATCCACGTCAATTGTAGGCCAAAATTATTCGAATTGACTCATTTGGCAAAACGTGAAAAGATTTAGGACTTAATTATCACAATTAAATGATTTAGGACTGATTTGGTAGTAATGCAATAATTGACAACTTTTCCTAACACTTGCATATTACCAAAGCTTTGCGAGCTCAAACTTCAAACCCTAGATAGGCCGCATAAAAAAAATTAGGGTTAATACCACAGAAAACTCCAAACTGGTACAATCGTGATAAATTTACCACAAACTATTTTTTTAGTATGAAAAAATCGAAACTAGTACAGTTGTGACAAATTTATCCTAAATTATTTTTTTGACCACTAAAAATTCTAAACTGATACATCTATGACAGATTTATTCTAAACTAATTTTGTTGACAACGAAAAACCTCAAACTTGTATATTTCTAACAAATTCACCCTCCATTAAATTGAGTTAACACCAAAAAAAATTTCAAACTGATACACATGTAACGAATAGAGGGTGAATATTCCAAGCCGGTACACCTATCACTTACCACGTGTTATACAACTTAGCAGTTTAACGGTTAGATTTAACGAAAATCAATAGATGGTAAATTTATCACAGATATATCAGTTTGGGGTAAAATTATCACAAGTGTAGCATATTGGGGTTTTTTGTGATTAAAAAAATAATTTTTAGTAAATTTGTTACAGATGTATCAGTTTGGGGTTTATTGTGGTATTAACCCAAAAAATTAGTGTAAAAGATAGTTTTCTACGAGGAATTTTGCCAGATCTCTCAATTTTTCCGTTCTATATTATTCGAGGAGCAAATTAGATGTGGAGGAGGCTGGTCCACATGAAATGAAATGGCCCCCATTCCACTTCCTTCGTCTCGCATGATTTTCAATTAATTCATGGGTCCACTTTGCGGTCATGTGCCATTGTCCACAGGCTACGGCTGTTTAAATTTGAAAAGACTCAAAAACTTTTTATGACTGTTTGCTTGATTATCGTTTGAGGAACATGTTTAGTCCGCTTAACATGCGTATAGAATAGTTCGATTTTCAAAACATAATTGCTCATGTCACGCAAGAAAATAAGTGCAAAAGCGCCACTTAATGAGTTTACTACATCAAAGCGATCGGGTTCGTAAGATATTTTAGAGCAAAACTAAATCTGCCGTTGTACAAGATTGCATTCAGTACTAAATCTTGAGTCCATCAATTCTGCAGCAATCGAAATACAGCTTCCATAACAGAAAATACAACAAACGTTCACATCTTATTGCTCGTGAACGTGCAAGAAATATAAATCTTTCGAGTCCATAGTGTCACGCGCACCGAGTCGTAAGCTCGCTAGCGAGGGCTTGCGATTCACGAGAACTTCTCATACTAGGGAATCCGGATCCAAACTCTCATACAAGCCCATATTAGGATTGTAAAGACTACCGAAATGAGCCATCAGTAGCCAAACAAAGGCCATAAGCTCTCCACCTTTGCTCAGCACCAGCAAATGTGCCTCTCCCTTGACATGAGTTGCAGCATAACACGTCATCTCCACCCACACTCCGCTCATCACCTTCCACTACATTTCCCTGGGCCTTTCCATCTCTTTGGCCACCTTAATCCCGTGGAGGAGAACTTATAAACAAAGGGATTCTTGGAGACGTACTTCGTATTCACAACCATTAATAATGTCCTTGTCCTCAAACCACAGCCTTTGGCGATTGTCTCACCAGCTTGATGGAAACAAGAGATGAACGTCTCAGCCATACGGAATGAAAATCCGCAGATCATAGAAAAGGCGATGTTGCCCCATTGGCGATCGAGCTTATGCATCTTTCTCGGACTCTCCTTCAAGCACAGAGATAAAAGCAGTGATGATGTCCGGACCACCAAGATGTAACAAGAGAAATGAGGCTCAAAATGCTTGAACTACTCTATCTATTTCAGCTGCACGAGTATAAGAATTGCCTTAGTTGTGAGAAATGAGCCCAATCCCGAATGCAGATACCCAATCAACCATCAGATAGGCCAACCACAAGAGGGAAACAACGAGGTTGTTTGCTGTTTTCTTCCTAAGTGGTGTAGATAGAATCAGAAACACCTGAAGCGAGAGGCTCAGGATGACGAAGCCTCGGATGTTCCATTCATTCCACAAGTCTGAAATGGAGCTAAAAGCCATATTTTTGCGACGTGCGAATTTTATGACTGCTCTCTAGTATAATTTTGGGAAAACAAAATGCATAGGAGGAATGGCAAGGGGATGTTTATGTACATGTTAAGATGGTTCCTTGCTTGTTTATCAGAAGGAAAAATTTATTCAAAAATCCGAGAAGGCAAAAGTATCGTGAATCAACCATTCCGCGGCCGAAGACAAGCAACGTATCTCCTGCATTCAATGATAGAAGAAAAGTGTCTAATTCACGAATCATACTTATTGCTTTACGTCTGTTGATGTCTGTTGACACCTAAATTTTGATTTTCCATTGTTGTTAACTTTTACATAAAAAAATAGGAATTAATTTTAGTTCCTAACAAAAAAAAATTACTTTTAATTTCTGCATTCATGCTTAACATATTTAATTTTCTTATGTCATTTGCATTTCAACCGGTGGCGGGTGCTTTGAATTTGATAAGAATAACCTACGGTGAAGCAAGGAAACTGTGAGCTGATAAAAGCAAGTAGGACCAAGCCTTGTGGTAAAATGGAAAGAAAAGAAATCAATCAAAGATGATTTGAAGTCCTGCAATCAGATTCCATCACAGGGATATTTTCAGGAAAATGGAGGAGTGATGCAAGGCAATCAATTCTTACCATGAGTGAGTCCCATCTTTGCACACAATAAAGGGGAGGCCACTACAATGATCAGAGACGGCAAAAAAAAAAAGAACTGGGGAGAGAGAGAGACCATCGGGGGAAGGCATGAAGATGGTGTGTAAGCGATGGTGTTCATGGTTCTTCTAGTCTTCCAGATCAGGAAGATAGAGAACAAAAGGACAAAAGCAAGGAAAAGGCCATTGGAGCTCACGCCCTCAACAAAAAGGGACAAAGAATGGGCACCATGACAAGCATCCCTCAATAATTGTGTGAAACTGCTGCCCCGACGCCAGACGAATTGCACCGAATCAGGTTTCTGTGTCTTGCAGGAGCGAGAAAAGCACCTTCATCGTGCCCAAGCGTTTGTCATCTACTGAATTGTTCATTTAAGTCTCGATGGAGTCTTCTGATGCATGACCACATTCAAGGAGGAGTCCACTACCTTGGATATTTGTTTTGGTTTAAGTATTCGCATGTGCAGGTTTTCGTTGGTCTCAGTCAAATCACTGTTCGTGCAAATTCGCTAACAATATGCCACCAAGGAATCAAGTCTTCTATCTGCAGTAACTTAGCCGCCTTGTAGCTGTCCCTGTTCAGCCGCCGTAGGTCTCTTGCTCATCACCGATCATCGCCAAGAGCGGACCCCCATCAAACTAAGCTTCTCTCCAGCCACCGTTCAGCCTTGATTTGTAGGTAATCAGCCTCTATTTTCATGTGATTTGAGGATCTAATATTGCTATTACGTGTGGTAGATCAATTGGAAGTGATTTCTAGCGGGTCCGGAAAGTGCTAGTTTTTTAACGTAAGTCTGAAAACTGCGCGTGCTGGAATTTAGCTTCAAAAAAGATGGTCCAATTGGTGGTCATTGAAGGACATACACGAAGGCTTCCTCTCTCGGTTTCCATTCCTCCACCGAGCGAACGTGCAGATGATTTCTTTTTAGGTTGACTTTGGGCGATTTTTACGGATTATCTAGAGCTAACCGAGACTATGGGTATTCACCGTAGCCATCCGATCCGCCGGTCCATGGTCCGCAATCTTTGGTTCAAATTTGGAATGACAATATTCAGAATAGGTAAAAATTCTGATTTTTATTAATTGGAATATTTACTTGCCTGTCTCAAGTATTGAATATTCACTTGCCTATCTTGGAACATTTTGCACATCTTGCGTCAAAGTGGGTATTTTTCAAAAGACAGGTTGTTTAGGAAAATTTTCTTTCCTAATCCGCAACTTGCTATACGATCGAGAACGTCCATCCTTAAGATTATTGATGGAATATTCGATTAAGCAAGGATTTGGGTTCAATCGTTAATCGTAAGATTACGAATTAAAGATTGACCCAAATATTCGCGAAATATTTCGAAACTTAATTGATATATCCACTTTCTTGATTGGAATTGATTGGCATATTCACTTTCCTGATTTGATATGAATTGTTTGATTGCCATATTTTTAGAATATATCTGTCGCGTGAGGTATCCCGGAAATTCTAAAAAATTTGCATTCATTCATTTCCATATTTAAAAATTGCATATATTTTCAATAAAATAGCATCACATAGATAATTGCACATCCAATCCTTTTTGTAAATAATTAGATTAGATTGCATTTTTGGGATAGAAATTGCATGTTTAAATAGAATTTCATGTCTAAAATAAATCGTCTTTTATATATTAGGGTTTAGGTCAATTTAGACTCTAAAATATGCAAGATAAGAATTGTTTTGGCATAGTTCTATTTTAGGAAATAAATTCATCCGAAAATAATAATAAAAATTCATCCTTGCCATGTCATCTTTGCAACGTCATCTTTGCCACGTCATCTTTGCCACGTCATCTTTGCCATGCCATGTCATTCATCTTTGACATGTCATCTATGCCATGTCATTCATCTTTGTCATGTCATGTTAGATTGCATTTTAGCTTAAATTGCATATTAGATTTGCATGTCTTGATTTTAATTAATTTATATGTCACGTAGTTAATTTAATTAAATCATGCTCTCACTTGTGCATTCATTTAATTTGCATGTCATCTAGTTTAGCCTTACATGTAATTCATGTCATTACATCATAGAATAATTTCATGCATCACATATAGTACAGTCTTTCATGCATTCATATAAAAATAACAAATTAAAAAAAAAGAATTAACTTGTGTGGCGCATGCTCCCCTGATTATATTGATTTCTGGATGTTCCATTAATTGATTGTGCACCCGCATGATAACCTTTGTTAGTGACTTAGGTTAAAATCAATCAATGTTGCCTTCTCAAATGATTTTTTTTCATGAAATAAAATGGTACCGAAAGGGCGTTAGAGTAATCTAGCATAATCAAGTCCCCGGACTCTTAATCTCTGGTTCGTAGAAATAAAATAGTTCTCCCGCTATTTTATTTAGGTTTCTAATCGACCTACCATAAATGATTAGTGGCGACTCCAAATTCAAAATACATTGCGTGTTAACCAATTGAACCTTAAGTTGCGATTTGGTATGGACTTGGGAGAGTTCGAGTTAGGTTAGTTAATTTAATTAACCTAATAATCCATTAGCCTAGAAAATTTATTTTTTTTTAGGTCGCGACAATGTCTTATCATCCATTCGGTCCTATCTCAATTCTACTTGCACTTCCATCCGTGACTATATGAGTTTCAAAATATGCAGGCTCAGAATCCATAATTAATGCAGTGAAATGCTTGGTGATATCACATCTAACATGATACTTGATGTTGCTGATGAAATAAGATACTATCTAGCAAGTTACATGGATGTGCTTGATATCACCCACATATAAGGAAAACCAAATCCTCTCAAAACCAAATTGAAATTGAGAACTTGAACAGCCAAATTTGCAATGTATACGTTCAATTTTATCATGGTGGACGATTGACGAACTAGAGTTTATACATTATCAAAAAAGTTGGAAGTGTTCAAACTTCAAACCCTAGACTAGTTGCGTTATGAAATTTATTGTACAAAGGCCAGTTTTGCACAAAGAACTAGTTCTCCTTTTTTTCTTTTAATTTTTTTTGTCCTTCCAATTTTTCATTTTTCTATTCTTCCACAAGCAAATCATACGAGGTGGAGGTGGACCCAATTTCCACTTTCTGTTGTCTCGTCTAATTTTGAATTCATTCCTGGGTCCACTTTGTGGTCAGATTCTTGTTATCGAGTCTCGTAGAGGCGATTCCAATTAAGACGATTGCCTTGTGAATTCGAATTCACTCAATGGGTCCGACAAGATTGTCAAACATAAAGGTAATGAGAACCAAAAGAATCAAGTCATCCAAGACATGGATCAAACCATCCAAGTAAAGAATATGAGGCAACAGGGCCTACTCGTTATGGTCCAAGCGATGCTGTACGTCCTCTTTAGGGATTGTAGCCCTCTGAACTTAGATCATTTTGACCCGATCATCTCATTGAACTTGACGCTTCGACCCAATTACTCCCAAGTTCATTACAGGTGAAAATAATGGCCGGCCGGCGATCACATGCTCGTCGCGTGCTCGTTTCGCACCTTTCCCAGGGATATTTTTGGTCCAATAACCATCGTGACCTAAAAAATTGAAGTTAAAAGACCGTCAATTTATTTTACCCCGTATTTCCCACGCGCAGAAAGCTCCTAGCTGGGTTCAGTTCAATCCACGACAGCATTCTCATTACAGCTCTCCTCATGCATTGTTTTCTTTATAATGCTAAAGGTTCAAATAGAATAAGAAATATTTAAACAAGAGGCACGATATGAGAAGCCCCAGATGTTCTATTTGTTCCACGGATCTGAAATAGAGCTGAATGCCACAGTTCTTTGCTTAGGTTTGAATTTTATTGTTGCTCCTTAATATAATTTAGGGGACAACAAAATACATACGAGGAATAGTGGGGAATGTTTATATACATGTTGAGATGGTTCCTTACTTCTTCGTTAGAAGGCAAAATGGATGAACACCAAGCAAGGTATCCTATTCATTGAATGGCAAAAGAAAATAATATGATGCAGGATGATGCTTATTGCTTTGTGTCGGGTTGATGTTTTTCATTCAATCGGTCCTATCTTAATTCTGCTTGCGCATCCATTTGTCACTATATGATTTTCGAACAATGAAAATTCAGTATCGATGACTAGCTTATGAAATGTTTGGTGATATCACATCTGGCATTACACTTGATATGATTGATGAATAAGATACTATCTAACATATTATATGTGTGTCCACTATATTTGTCTTACGACTGGATGTATTCAAAAACCCAAGAAGGTAAAAAGAATCGTTAACCAATCATTTGGCGAAGGAACACAAGCAAAGTATCTCATGTATTCAGTGGCAAATAATGATCCATAACCATCCTGGTTTGGTTTCGAGCCAATACATCTCTATCTTGATAAGTACAAGGTTCTTAAAGACTCTTGTGATGCACAACTGAACCTGAATATATTATTACCGGGAATCTCTAAAAAGGAGCTTAAATCAAACTTCATTCACATATTTCGTTAAACCTAAACTCCACTCAAAAGTCAAGCCATTGAATTATCAATAGTCACTCAATACACAGTAATTCTCCGAAACGAGAGCCCCGCTGCACTAGTACTAAAAACATACTGCTTAACCATGACCGGTCATGAACCTTTTGTTTTGTTTTTGTTTTTTTACGTGCAATCAAATGTTCTAATTCTCCCGATTTGCGTCATGAAGTCCTTATGCTGACTGTAATTGCATCTAAAAAGGTGGATCGAGCCTAGTACCGTAAATTTTCCTTTTGGTAATCGTTACGATCATCCCCGTAAGATGGATGGGTAGTTTGTAAATTCCGAAATGGTCCCCTAGATGTAAAAGCAATCTGTAGGAGAAAAATAAATGTTAGTCGCATCTCGTTCTTGATCCTTGAGTCAACGCAATAGGTCAAGAACGCCAAAGGTGAAAACAAAAAATTTCAAGAAATCAAATCATACAAGACATCCATAAAACATCAAAGTAAGAATCATGACGCAACGGGGCCAATTCGTCGTGACCCAACCAGTGCTGAACGTCCTCTTCTAGGACTTGGAATTTCCCTGAAGAGCAGTGTCTGTTTTGAAAATCCCCCTTAACTTTGGCTTTATTCCAAAACAACCCCGAAATTTGATCGTTTTTACCCAATGTTCCCCTTATTAAGCTCGATCACCTTTGACACAGTCACCCCTAAGTTTATTACAGGTGAAAATAGTGGCTGGCCGACGAGCATGTGCTTGTCACGTGCTCCTTTTCGCACCTTTTGGGTCCAAAAATTATCGTAATCCTGAAAAAAAAAAATGTCACTCACGTATGCCGAAAGCGCCTAACGGGGTTCAATTCAATCCACGGCGCGACGTTCTCATTACAGCTCTTTCGGCGGTAATAATCCATCTTCAATCTTCCGATCTAAGCTTGAGAAACCCTAGCCCTTTTCATTTATGCGACACAAGAGAAAGACATATCGCTAAAATGCCTTTGGAAAGGGCGCGAAACATTCACGTGCTCGTTAGCCGTTCACTGCTCTTCTATGCCGATGAGCTCAAGGAGTCAGTGATTCAAAGTGATCAAGTTCAGGACTACTTTGAAACAAAGTCTAGTCTTTAACGGAAGTTTGAGAAACCAACGCCACTTCATGGGATTTATTGGATCAAAGTGATAAGATTTATAAGATATTTCAAAACGAAATCAAATCTGGAGAGGATATTTAAGGGTTAAATTACCAAAACAATCATAAACCTATTGCAATTATGCTTATTTAGTGGTAAAAAAAATTATCGATTCAGTCCTAAATCTTTTATAATTATGTCAATTCAGTCCATTTAATCGGCCCTCGGCTGGTGGCGGCAGTCTCCTGCCGGCCAAAACTAAAAAAAAAAAAAAGACAGAAAAACAATATCAAAAATTAATTAAAATTTTGGTAAATTGTTAAAATATTATTGAAAAATTTATCACGTCAGCGCTGGTGGACATCATCATCGACCAGTCAAATGTATTGCATTGACATAATTATAAAAGGTTTAAGACTCAATTGGCCAAAAAAAAACTAAAATTTGAAATTGATACAATTATAATAAATTTTTTAATTATTTGAGTAATTATCCCTAGACTTTTCCATCCTCTTTTTTCAACATTACCATGTTGATGTTCTTGTCCCAACAAAGGATGGGATGCCTTGTCATTTTCAGTATATTATCGTTTCATGAGTCCACCTCCACCTCTTCCTGTTTCTCTTTGGCCGCCGCACTTACCCTCCATTCCAACGTTCGCCGCCGGATCTTCTTTTCAAAATTCTTTTAGTTGCAAATCCAATAATGAAGAAAAGCTCAAAAGTTGTTCCAATTGCCAAGAAATTCACGTGAACGGCGAAACCCAAAAAAAGTTAAGGCTGCGCACGGTTCTGTTTCTAAGAACATATTTTGGAACATAAATATTTTTTTGTGTTTCTATTTTTTAGGTAAGGAATTATTATTATTATTATTATTTTGCAAGTTCTTTGTGTTTCTGTTCCTGGTTACGATTTCTGAAAACAGAAATGCATTTGGTAAGTAAAAATATATTTTTTTCCACAGTCGTCGGCAATCGGCGGGCGGTTACCAGTCGCCGGCGGCGACGATGGTTAGCGGGTGTCCTCATCGCTGAAGTACAAAACCGTGTTCATTTTCCTTTCTATTTTCGAGATTTTACCCACCAGAAGAGTGCAAGGACGCAAGAAGTAGCTTCAAGAAGATGTAGCCTATGATCATTCGAACCTAATTTTTAAGCGAGAAAAATAAACACGCTTTTACTTGTTAAATAATCAATTTGATGTTTTTTTCCCCTTTAAATGTGATTATAAGTTATAGAAAAGTAGTAGCGGTAAACTACATGTAAGTACATATAAGCAAAGGCATTATAAACTGCAAGCGCGGGCCAACTAACCAGGACAATTATTAACACATCGAATTCAAACCTTTATCAAACCCAAAAGCAGCAACAGCAACAACAACAAAAATCTAACTCTTTCACATTTTCTTAGTGAATGCTAATAATTTGGTGCAAGAGATTTCTGGTTTTTTTTTCCATGAGCAATTTTTATGAGAGTTCTTTCCAAGCTAATCAAGTTGGTGTCAAGTTCACAAATCCTCTAAATTTATGAGATTTACTTACCTCTTAAATTTGTTGCTTCTTGATGCTCTATCTATCTAACAATCAAATAAGAGAGTCCAAATTAAGCCACATTCCCCCATTTTTACACAACTTTACGGGAAAATAAAAATTCACACGCATATCCAATCTTTTATAGTCTCTCTTTCTCTCTCTCTCTCGATGAACCGAGATGCGATGGTGAGCACCTGCAAATTGATTCGCGCCTCCAAGGCCGACCGGTCTTAGGCAACCTTCGATCCGGGTCTCCGGAGACTGATGACTTTAATACGAGATCACGGCTACAAACAAGTCCAAGATGCGCGCGGAGATTGAACCCAATGGCTGGCAGGTAATGAGGGACGTCTTCGATCGGCGGTGGCAAGCCGTGAAAGGGGTAGACACAGTTCTGGTTCATGAACCGGCGGTTCTGGTTCTTGGTCATGGCTAAACGGGAACCGGCCCTTTGAATGGCGGTTCCGATTTCGGTTCTGAATCGGCGGTTCAAGGGCCGGTTCCGATTCACGAAACCACCCAATTTCGACTTTTAAAAACACTTTTTAAATAAAAAAAATTTGAAATTTAAAAAATAAAAAATTATCTATTATAAATTATAATTAAATTATACATTGTAATCAAATTTGGGGGAAAAGGAGAGGGGAATGAGCTTGAACTTAATAAATTATTATTAAGCGCACACATATCTTCTTGGGGATAGAATAATCAAAGCTCATGCAGTTCTTTTACCTTTGATAACCCTAACTTACCTTATCGTCAATCGTCACTACCCGTTCCGATACCTGTAGCGAGGGTATCTCCGTCATCATCATTGAAGAATTCGGCTTCAATACTTCGATCCAGCTCTTGGTGTCAAAATTTAGCCTTTGTCCAATCATCGACACAAGCTTGAGCATCCACAGAATTCGGATGTAATCTTGAACGGTGGTCTTCCAAAATTAATCCTCCAGTGCTAAATGTTTATTCAACCGCAACTATTGAACATGGATTGCTAAAACTTGTCTTGCGATGAGAGCGAGAATTGGGAATTAGGTTGAATGCCTTTGCCACCACTCTAGAATTTTGAAATCTTTGTCGTCTTCGGAATCACCAAACTCAAAACCAGTGGTTAAATAATTTTCTATTTCACAAATATTATATGTTGCTACATTTTGTCTTTTTTGCTTAATCTTCAACATTTGGTACCCTTCACTAATTCTACTACCCTCCCCGCTTTGTACGTCACTAAGTTGGGAAGATCCACTATCAACTAAACCATATCTACTACAAAACTCATTATATAATTCTACTATAGCGTCTTTAATCGTTTCTTGCACAGTTATTGTACAGTTCTAATATTTATGAACTCGTTCAAATATAAACATTGATAATATATATTCATATAATCACCTAAATCATCTAATTTGGTACGTGGATCGAAAACAAAAGCAACCAAATAAACAAGAGGAATTTCGGTATAATAATGCAGCCTTTGCTCACATTGCTGTAATAGCCAGAGCTAAATCATCATCTTTTTCATATTCTTCAAAAACAGCAGCAATACTAACACACTCTATTAAAAATAAATGCGTAGTAGGATAATAAACACCAGATAAAGCATAAGTTACATCATTAAAAACTTTTGAAAAATCTATTTTTTTTTTTTTGCAAATATCTCATTCTTGCGGCAATAAACTAATTTCGAAAATATTTTCTGGAATAAACGCACATAATAGATCTTTATAAGAAAAAAAAATTGATTAAGTAACTCGTAGGTAGAATTCTAATGAGTCGGAACATCTTTTGAAAATGTTTTTGGTGCTCTTTTATTTTGTTTATAAATTCTGCTCCATTCTTTCATAAGTCAGGGATGACTCCTTAAAAATCGAATTGCACTTTTTATTGGGGCGAGAAAGCTCGTAAACCATCTTGCACAGATAAATTTAAAATATAGCAAGCACATCTACTATGAAAAAATTATCCACCAAAAGAAGATTTATAAACTTTTTCTAATTCAGGAATAGAAGAGGTATTTGCCGCAACATTATCAAAATCAAATGAAAAAATTTTATTAATCAAATTATAATATTTTAAAACTTGTCGAATTACTCTATAAATATTATTGGCCGTATGCATCTCATCAAACACTCGAAAATGCAATAAATCTTTTTTAAATGTTCCAATCATCATCTATCAAATGACATGTGATACCCATATAAGAATGCGTTTGCCAAGGATCACTCCAAATGTCACTACATATATGCATGCGTCCATTGAAATCTGTAACAAGTTTGTCAAAGCCTTTTTTCCTTTTTTGTAAAGTCAAAAAAGTTCGCGTTTAAGAGTAATTCTCGAAATAGGTTTTGCTTGCAGAGTACATGCAGTGTTTATAAAAAAACTAAAACCAAATTTTTTACCAATATTAAACGGTAAATGGTCAATGGCAACATATTGGGCTAATATTTCTTTATAAACTTGATCATTGTAACGAAATAAAGGAGAAGTGTTAGGATTAGCATACCCAAAAATTTACTGTTGCCTGGTGTCGATCTCTGCTAGCGTTTGATGTTTATTTCTCAAATGCCGATTAAATGTTCCATAGCCTCCTCCAGTTGAAAAGTTGTATGTACTCGTACAATATTTGCATTTTATCTTAAACTTGTTTCTGCCTAAATATTCCTTCTCAAAGTGTCGCCATATGTTGGATGTACTCTCTTGTTCTGGCTCATTTACTGTCGACTTTTCTTCGATATTGGTAGGAGGATGAAGACTTTCTTGCATTGGGACTTGCTCAATGTTGGGAATAACATTGATATTATCGTCATCGTCTACCCAGTATGCATACTCATGAGGATCATATCCATGAGAATAATCGGATTCCCCCATCGCCATCAGGCTCTTTCCTATATTTCTGCTTTCACTTGCCATTTTTTGAGAGAATTGAGCGGAAAGCCTATTTAGAGAATTGGGGAAATGAGCTGGGATTGAGAGAATTGACACTTGAGAGAATTTGTGAGAAAAAATGAAATGGGGAGGGGGTATTTATAGATGGGGGGAATGTGATGATATAATGAGAAAAAAAAAAGGCATGAGGGATATCCATTGCAATTGCAACGGCCATTCGAGTCGTTGGGGCCCGAGCCCAACGGCTCTTTCCCCCTTTTGTTTCTAAAGGCCTAGCACAACGACTATTGGGCGGTTCGAAATCGGCGAGCCTGATCAACGGGCCGATTTCAATTAGTCCACGAGCCGATTCTGGGCCGATTTTGAGCCCGACCGGCCCATGGCCATGTCTAGAAAGGGGAGGAGGTGCTCAGGAGAGAAGAAAGAGGGCAATTTTCCTAATTAATGTTTTTTTGAAAAAAAATTACCAAAATAATACTAAAATAAAAGTAATTACCAAATTGGGTGCCAATCGGCGGTTGGGCCGCCGATTGGCACCCAATTTGGAAGTTGGGCCGCATTCGGCGGCCCAACCGCCGATTGGGAACCCCAATCGGCACTTGGGCCTCCGATTGGGGCCCCAATTTGAATATTGGCCCCAATCGGCGAACCAAGTGCCGATTGGGGTTTCCAATCGGCGGTTGGGCCGCCGAATGCGGCCCAGCTTCCTCATTCAGGCCCCAATCGGCGGCCCAATCGTCGATTGGGGTCCCAAGTCATTTTTTTTAATTTTAATTATTTAATTTATATTTTATTTTTTATAAAAGTAATTATTAAATAATAAATTATATTGAAATTACATAAATTTTGAGAAAAAAAATAAACACTAAATAATTCATATTCCACCATTAAAATTTACTTTTAATTTATATTTTTTTCATAAAAGCTGTAATTAAATAATAAATTATATTAAAATGATATAAAATTTGAGAAAAAAAAAGAACAAGCACTACATAATTCATATTTCACCATTAAAATATACTTTTAATTTATATTTTGTATATTATCAATTACATAATAAATTATATTGAAATTACGTAACTTTGAGGAAAAAAAGACAAGCACCACATAATTCATATTCCACCATTAAAATTTACTTTTAATTTATATTTTTTATAAAAGTTTCAATTAAATAATAAATTATGTTAAAATTTCGTAAATTACGTGGGGAAAAAAAACACTGCATAATTCATATTCCACCATTAAAATTTACTTTTAATTTATATTTTTTTATAAAATTTTCAATTAAATAATAAATTATATTAAAATTACGTAAATTACAAGGGAAAAAAAATAAGCACTGCATAATTCATATTCCACCATTAAAATTTACTTTTAATTTATATTTTGTATATTATCAATTACATAATAAATTATATTGAAATTACGTAACTTTGAGAAAAAAAAAGACAAGCACCACATAATTCATATTCCACTATTAAAATTTACTTTCAATTTATATTTTGTATAAAAGTTTCAATTGAATAATAAATTATGTTAAAATTACGTAAATTACGTGGGAAAAAAAAACAAACACTGCATAATTCATATTCCACCATTAAAATTTACTTTTAATTTATATTTTTTATATTATCAATTAAATAATAAATTATATTAAAATTACGTAATTTCAATAAAATTTATTATGTAATTGATAATATACAAAATATAAATTAAAAGTATATTTTAATGGTAAAATATGAATTATGTAGTGCTTGTTCTTTTTTTTCTCAAATTTTATATCATTTTAATATAATTTATAATTTAATTCCAGCTTTTATAAAAAAATATAAATTAAAAGTAAATTTTAATGGTGGAATATGAATTATGTGGTGCTTGTCTTTTTTTCCTCAAAGTTACGTAATTTCAATATAATTTATTATGTAATTGATAATATACAAAATATAAATTAAAAGTATATTTTAATGGTGAAATATGAATTATGTAGTCCTGTGATCTTTTTTTTCTCAAATTTTATATCATTTTAATATAATTTATTATTTAATTGAAGCTTTTATAAAAAAAATATATAAATTAAAAGTAAATTTTAATGGTGGAATATGAATTATGTGGTGCTTGTCTTTTTTTCCTCAAAGTTACGTAATTTCAATATAATTTATTATGTAATTGATAATATACAAAATATAAATTAAAAGTATATTTTAATGGTGAAATATGAATTATGTAGCCCTGTGATCTTTTTTTTTCTCAAATTTTATATCATTTTAATATAATTTATTATTTAATTGAAGCTTTTATAAAAAAAAATATAAATTAAAAGTAAATTTTAATGGTGGAATATGAATTATGTAGTGTTTATTTTTTTTTCTCAAAATTTACGTAATTTCAATATAATTTATTATTTCATAATTACTTTTATAAAAAATAAAAAATAAATTAAATAATTAAAATTAAAAAAAAAATGGCTTGGGGCCCCAATCGGCGATTGGGCCGCCGATTGGGGCCTGAATGAGGAAGCTGGGCTGCATTCGGCGGCCCAACCGTCGATTGGGAACCACAATCGGCACTTGAGCCGCCGATTGGGGCCCCAATTTGGAAGTTGGGGCCCCAATTGGTGGCCCAACCGCCGATTGGGAACCCCAATCGGCACTTGGGCCGTCGATTGGCATGCAATTTGGTAATTATTTTTATTTTAGTATTATTTTGGTAATTTTTTTAAAAAAACATTAATTAGGAAAGTTGCCCGAAGAAAGAAGGATGGGAAAAAAATGAAAAAAGAAAGAAAGAAAGAAAGAATATGTGTATGTATAATAATAATTTTAAAAAAGTAAATATTTACTTTAGAAAATTAAGAATTTGGGGATTTGATCTCTTAAACAAAAATTAAAAATCCGTACAAGATTCTAGAGAGAGGAAAAGAGGTGGGGACAAGACAAGAGAGAGAGTCCAGGGGAGAAGAACCTTGGTTTGGGAGGCAGAGCAGTATTCCAAAACAAGCAACTTTCGAATCAATTGGCAATCCCCCCCACTTGACCTTTCCCATTCACTGAACCAAACCCATCTTCTTCTTCTTCTTCTCTCTTCATTCTCTCTTCCCTACTTTTCTATAATTCAGTTCACAATAATTACGATTCATCAAGAAATCAGATACTCTGCACCAAATCTCCATTCATTCATTCTTTCTTTCTTTCTTTCCCATCCCCCACCTCAGAAAAGCAGAGAATCATTCACCTGCCCATCTTTTCACCTCCCCCCCTCTCTCTGTTTCTTGGCTATTTTCGAACGAGCGCACTCGTCCCGCTGCCCTTGTTTCTTCCCCGTTTCTGGGTCTTTTGGTTGTTGGATATATTATTAAACCTCCAACAATGGATTCTGTGGAGTTCAATACAGAACGAGACGAAAGTTGAAGAATTTCGAAAGAGCGAGAGAGCTCTGGAGGGCTGGGGATGCGAAAGGGTGTCCACGGCCGAATCTGTCTGCTTCCTTCTCCTTGTTCTTGTCAGGGTTTGAGATCTGCACATAACACTCGCTGCCATCTCGTTCAGTATCACAGGTACCTGTCTCAAAGCTTCCCCCACCCCCCCCCCCCCCCACACACACACACACACACACAAATCTGTTTGGTTGATTGTGTTGGGTTGATTTGTGGTCGATTGGAGATGTTTTAGTGTCTGTGGGCTTGTTTTGAGTGTCCATTAGAACTCATTTTTTCATAGCCTTGTGTAAAGATTAGATCTTTGGAAGTAAAAGGAAACTTTTAAGAGACAGACAGACAGACAGAGATGCTTCTGTGAGCTCTCTTTGCTTTTTTGTGTTGGGGATCTTGTGTTTTAGGATGTAATGTTGTACGTGGATTGTGTCGGTGAAGGAGACAATGTTCAATTGACTAGGATGAAATGCGATTGAAAGGGAGGTGTTTTCTCTGTATTGATCTTGTTGCTTCACCGCCGTAATTGCAGCTGGATCACCTGGGACGACGTTTCGTGGCTTTCGTTCTGAACTTTTGCGGGCAATTGGGATATACAAGAGGATGGATTTCGAAAAATTCACAAGATGCACCTGAGTTTCTGAAGACATCTTGTTTGAGCTTTTAGCATCTCAGAGTTGTAATCGATCGAACATTAAGCACCAGGTCATTCGTTCTTCCCTGGTTCATTTGGTTACCAGTCAGATCAGCATTGTCCCCATCCTGCGGCGTAGGGAATTTTGAGCTACTGGGGCATTCATAGTTGTAGATGAATTCCGGACTTGATCAAGCAGATCCGAGACAGAGACCAGGAATCATAAATCTGGGTTTCATAATGGATAGGAGAATGAGAAGAACGACGGACAACATAGAATACAGCAGGAAAATGGGGTCGGAACCGGGGCGGCTGGCCGAGGGAAAGAAGATGGAGTACAGTAGGCAGAGAAGCGCCAAGAGACTGTTCCCGGCTTCGGGATACTTCAGCTTAGAGTCGTTTTACGTGTTGATATGCCTGACGGTGTCGTTGCTGATACTACCGTTGATACTCCCGCCGTTGCCGCCTCCACCGTTCATGTTGCTGTTGCTTCCCATCGGCATTCTGGTCGTGCTCATGATACTGGCCTTCATGCCTTCCAATGTGAGGGACTTGACGTATACATACATGTAAAGAGTGTGTTTCATTTCGCGAGTCGATCATACCATTCTTGTAAACCCGATCTTCCGGTGTTCGAAGAGGAGAAGAGGATTTTCAAACGGTTCGTCCCTTGGCACTTCAATACCTCAATCGAGATGCTTTTTAACAAGAATTCTCATACATCGCGTCCATGTAACATCGGTTTTGCGCATGCCGCGACCTATGCTAATATGCCTGCCATTGTTATCCTTTGCATATCTGGTCACACTTGCTCTATCAGGAACTTGAAATGAAATCTTTTAACTTGGCCAGGACTGTTGTTCAGGCAAAGGGACAGTCACTCCCAAAAAAATAAATAAATAAATAAATAAAGATTTGGCTCTAAAACTTAAATTAAGGGTGTGTTTTTTCCACTGAAAATTCCGTGAAATAGGAAAATATTTTCCGGAGTCGGAAGATAAATTTCTTGAAAATAATTTTCGGAACATAATTGTGACTCTTGTCTACTGGGGAATTGTGGAAATTGACTTGATGCCACTGAGCATAATATGGTGGAATTTGTCAACCGACTAGGATTTGCATCATTTGTTTTGACGATCTTGTCGTCCGGTTGAGATGAACAATGACGTTATAATAGATTACTAGTTTTTGTGCCATTGGGCGCTGAGATAAGTGCCAAATGCCTGTGAGGTTGGTACATCCATCACAAGCAATGGCACTAATCAATGTCCTTGAGACGCTAATCAAACCCGGGAAAGGAAGAACCAGAGCTCCCTCGACTTGTAAAATGACCAATCGGAGTCCTAACATTGCCAAGGTTTCAGACGCGCGCTTTGTTTTTTAGGTTATGTAATCTATAGATTGGACTAATTGGAGTAATCTGAAAATGGTGTACAAGCATATAGGGGCCGTGTCTACGATTCCGAGAGTTCCGTATAAATTTCTTCGAATGTTCAATCAACTCCTTGAACTTATATTAGCCAATCGAGAATCTAAACCGTGGCCTTTTGATTCATATCGGTCCTCGAAATTAGATTAGGAATGTCGATCCGACGCCACCTAGATTGATGTGAAATGAAAGATTTCCGGGGAGAAAAAACAAAACAGAAGAACCCAAAGAACTCTAGGGGGGGAGAGCAAGGGAGAGAGAGACGGAGAGCGGGCATATGGGCCATCGCAAATCCATATAGGCAACGGTCACCAGACCTTCGTTGGGACTCTTGCCGTGCTCAGGAAAGGCCAATCACAAGTTAGGAAACACCGATATTTTTCTGGAATTTCCATGTCCCGTCGTATCCAACATTTTTCGACCTGTGACCAACAAGTGATCAGCACTCTAATCACGTGACACGCGAATCCAACATCCCAACACGTTATTTCGTCACTCACGGGATCAGTTTTAAGCATTTTCAATAAATTAAAACTCATAAATATATACTTAAGTCATATATCCAGTCATCCCAAAATTAATATACCAAACCAACCCGAAAAAACAATAATCATAATACCCTAACATATACACACGTGTGCCCCAACACGTCGAAATTTATATTTTTTTGATAAATACTCCCAAGAACAAAAATGCTACCATACGCAGCCTAAGCTACTGATACATTTTTACCCAAAGCGAGTTCGCCACCAATTGTAGTGGGTTAGGCTCACCAATTTCCGTCTTTGTTCGAGTTGGACGATGATGTAAAAGATAGCGAGGAAGTATTAACTAGACCAACATGGCATTACAGCATGCAAGTTGCTTTCCACGGATATTGAAGCATCTTTAAGACAAATAAGATCGGTACCTACCCTTCTTTTCCCCTCAAGAGAAGCCACATGACCCAAAAAAAGGGGTGGATCTTGGGAAGTAAGAAGCCAGCCACGAGTATTAGAATACAACTATGGAGCTCGCCAGCAAAAATATGCACATCCAAGGTTGCTCTGTCGTCTTACATATTTAGATCAATACCAATACTCTTCAAAAGGGGGCATGAGGATTAGGCGGCGGATAAGCCGAGCGGCGCTAGAACTTTGGCCAGCAAGGCAACACAAGTCAATGAAAATCTCATCTACCTTCGAAGATCTTTCTCACCTTCAACCCGCTTTCATGCGATTATTATGAGTGATTCATAGGAAATATAGAGGGATAGAGAGAAGTAAATGCACGGGGAAAAAAGGGTGACGCAAGGAAAACTCTTGCTAGGCAACATTCGGCGTGCTGAGCAAAAATCGAGGAAGGTGATGCTCCAAAATAGACAAGAGCTCTCTGCAAGGGCGCACTGGCTCTAAGGCTGCGTTCTCGAGCCTTCTCACTGCCTCAACAAGCTGTCCCCTGAGCCTTTGGGACAGCAAGCAGCCACCTGCCTCAGTGCACTCCCTGTACAATGGCAGATAGGCTATCACCGCCCTCAGAGGTCTAGGAATATCAGTCAAGCATAATGGAGACTCGCCCCGCCTCAGTATCCTCATGAAATTCATGTAATGCACTTGGCCTTGCCTCAGCCCATCAAAAAAAAGCCGCCTCCGACCAGTGCTCTTGAAGAAAAGCCCGAAGTACAGGATCAATCGACTCATCTTCTGACCTAGCAATGCTGTCAGCGACAGCATATGTTGCAGCAGGATCACCAAGAAAATCCGATCGAAGAAGAAAAGCTACACCATCCAGAGAACCACCACTTCGTTCACCGGCAGCTTTAAGGATTTCAACACTGAGAGCAGTGAGGTTGTGTTGAGGAACATGTGGGAGGAGATATGCAGCGACTTCCACTTGGCTGCTAGCTGTTGCAGCAGTTAGGGCAAGGCAAAGCTCCATATCTCGACAGCGCCTCCTCACAAACCACTGCACAACCTCCAAACAACCCCTCTCCGCTGCCCTCAACAAAGGACCCAAGAAAGCCATTGCATTCCCTTCTTCAACTAGACACTCCATTGTCCCAATCTTGCAATAGTGAGAAGCAAAACCCAAAGCCAAGTCGATATCAACATCCAAGCTGTTCCTCTGAGCAATCTGAATTTTTTAAAAAGAAAAAAGAAAAAAACTAATCATGCGCTATAGTAATGGACCAAGCTACTCTGCAATATGAATGCTCTAGAAATCCCCATGGCTAGTAGTCAAGAAAGCAGACATGTAAACATATATATAAAAGGTCAAGCTCTGAAGCTCTTTCGACAAAGCATTAACAAGAGATTTCATATTTTCAGTTATTGGCAACAGCTAGCAACCAACCATCTACTTCCACATTGTACCTCATTGAAGAAAAGTCAAATCATAAAAGAAATCCAAAGACACTTCGTACTTTCAGTTATTTGATTTCCTGTTCACTTCAATTTTCTGGAGAAGATATGCCACTACCTTATGCATCAATCATTTTACATTGATCTACCATTGGTAGATATCTCCCAAATTTCTATATTTAATTGAAGGACACCCTTAAGTTATTCAGACCATGCTTCGAATCTTGTACTAAGGCATGTAGCTAGCAATTTTTTTTATCATTTTCTATACTTTAGAAGTGACTAATTCATCTAAACTAGAATCTAAAATTTAGGAACTTGGCAAAAGGAAAGAAAAAGAAATGGTCCTTTGCACAAGCTGACAAATCCATACAATAAATGTAACAAATGCTCATTTGAGGAAAAGATATCAGTAACTGGTTAGCCTTATCTCATATGGGTTTGTCAGCTTCAATCCTCTTTTCAGCAGTTGAAGAAAAAGCGACTTGTTATGACTATCTGAGTCCACAAAAGTTCAAATGATGAGAATGTCTCGGGTGGCATCCTTGGAGTTAAATAAAGGTTCCCGCATTTAACAACACTCATCTTACTCCTCAAAGATAAAGGAAGAGCTTTCATGTCTTTGAGCAGCCTCTGCCAGCTTGGGCCTATTTTGTATTATTTCTGTTGGAGGTGTCGGTGTTACTTTGAAACAATGGTCTGGAAATCTCCAGATGTTTGGGCCAGCATTTTGAAACCATGAAAATTATCTCAGCCCAAAAACTCAAATTGAAAGGGACATTCTCATTTAGTCAAAAAAATTATGGTGGAAAGATGGTGTACCCTAAATAGTCAGATCACCATCAACCTTCTAATTGGGTTTTTATACAAGAAACCATACAAATTCCAGTTTTACTGAGACATCAGAAGCGGATTCCCAGATTCCATAGCGCACCAAAATAATTACATATCAAGCGGTACTTAGTGAAGGTGATCAGGAAAAGAACCAGAGCATGTTAATATTAACCACGCAAATCATGCCACTGCAATCTCGGTTTTCTTAGAAATCATCCACCAAGCAACGACAGAAAATCAAACTGAACTAATGTACTTCATGAAGCACATTCACCAAAGAAATTCATGTATAAGAAAGATGCATAAGAATTACAATTGAGAAAAACATTTGCTTCTCATACATTTGGAAAGACAGGCTTCAACAAGAGACCCACGTCAAAGGAAATTAGAAACAGAACACAACAGGCAAGATCTTCTATGAGAATATTTACATGAAGAGCGCATCAAAAATAAGATACAGAAATTTCAGATAAACAGGTTAGAAAGATCACCTGTAACAGAATGCGCACGAGTTCTGTACTTCCAAACCGTGAAGCTTCAAGAAAACACTGGTTAACATTGTCAGCACCCCCCTCTACAAGCATGCCCAGCAACCCTTGGATGGCAGTTGCAGCTATACCAGATGCCCAACCAGGATCAAAGGTACTAGAGAAAAGAGTAAGAGGGAAGCAAGCAGCGTCAAAAGCCTCCGTGAAGTCCTTCCCTGTGAGATGATTACCAGCAAGATCCAGGAATGTCTTAAATGCAGACAACTGGAGTTGAATTTCAACAGCTGAGCTGTGGTTGATCCTATCTCTATTTCCTTGGCACCGAGAATGCAGTCCTATACACTTCAATGCCCATTCAGAAAATTTTTGGACCTTAGCACCAGCTTCTGCTTTCAGAACCTCATCACCATTACACTCTTGGAGACGCTCGTGCAACCTGATAGAAAGCAATAATGAGATTCTTATACAGAGGGAAATGTACAAGTTCCATGCACTGATTTTTCCACAATTATTGTTAAAGCAGCTGCATATTCATTGCATGCTTTCGTTGCTTTTTTCGCTAATCGTAAGAAATCCTTCTCAACAAATAGCATGTAGGTTGAGGATTTAGAAAGAGAAACGCCAACTAAATTGTATCTAACACCTTATCTCAGTTTTTTTGACATGCAGCTAATCAAATTGACACTAATTCACAAGGCACCAATCCCCAACCAGGCAATATCTATAAAAACTCAAAAGCAGTGTACAAATTAGGACATAGAAGAATGAGGAAATAATCTACATAATCTGCTACCAAAAATGCCTTTGTGGGACATCTTAGCATAATGGTAACAGATCATAGAACGAGATTTGCACCCAACCAGCACCAAAAGAATACACACCTACTCGCCACAAATTCCAGCAAAGAACATGGCTTCAAGAGGGAGGAGTGGCACACAAAGAGCCTAAATTACTTCACATAAGTGAAACATAGATAGTAAGAACAGGCATAGAGATGCATAGCCATCGGTGATCTAAGATCTACAGATCTACGTCAGCTAAGTTGCAGCATGAATAGTTCATGCAAATTGCCAATCAGACAATCTATTAGTATAAAGCTACAGTTCCTGCCTTTGAGCCATCATAGTTACTGTATCTGCCAAACTCAATGTCCGACTTTGGCAAGCTGAGACACAGGAAGCCAGGAATGAAGTCCTAAGAGCTGCTCTCGTGAAGTCATAAGCGCCATTAGCAATGATTTTCTTTATTAATCCGGTAATCCCGTGTAACTCTTGATGTGTGCTCAAGAACCATATCGAGTCTAAAGCAATGCATAAAGCATCATTGAGTGTATGGGGATCAGCCAACAGTATCAAACTCTCTGCAAATTCCCAGTCATGCGAGCTCACTGCTCCCTGAAACAGCCTGCATAACTCAATCCTGTCTTGCCTACTCAATTTCCTGTCTGGCCCATACTTCTCTTTTTCCGAGAGTCCCGGATCCGTCGCACCCACTCTGGACTTGAGCTTTTTGGAGCTGCAAGGGCAACCCGACAATGCTCTTGCATCTTTGCTTACATAGGAACCTTCCGTCGAGTAGAGAGTGTTAGGCCCCTCGCCATCTTCCAGACAAACATCGCCACTTCCATCAACAAAATCCCCCTTTCCACTCTCTTCGAGCTTCGGTTCACCAGATTTTGCAAAACATTCGCCATTAGTCTGATTCCCTGCCTCCAAGTCATTGCTCCAGGCCACAAAGCATTTATCTTCCTCCATCTTCTGAACTAAGGAAAAAAAAGAGAAGCACCCGATCCTGATCAAGCAAAAGCTAATATCTCCCGAGTCAAGAAATTACACATCCGAACTAACTCCGGCCGCCGAGTCATCGCACAATCAAAAACACTATATCTTCTCAACCACTCGCTTCTACCAAAACTGCAGTTGCCATACTTCCTCATAAGACAGCGATCGCGGCAAAAACAAACTCAGACTACCCGGACCACTTACTCAAACGAGGAAATCCAGAGTCTAAGGCCGAATCGGTCCAATACAGCCTGAGACGAGATGGTGGTGGAATAGGCAAATCCAAGCAACCATCGATTCACTCCGACACCGAAAAGAACACAAAAATCCAACGGAAAACCTCGACCATCACCGACATCACCACATCGGGCATCGAACCTCGGCCCCGAAAAGCTCCCTCAATCAGCTCCACAAGCTCTCCGCGCCTTCCTCCATCGGAATCTTCGAAGGAAAAAAAAAAAACTTCAAGAGATCCCACGACCTCTCCCACCGCCAATCGAGGAGGCAAAAATCTGCAGCAATCAACCCGGATGCACGCTCAGAAAACGCACAAATTCTCAATCGCGAAGATACTCGGAGAAATCAGATGCGGAGAGAGAGGAGAAATGGAGGAAGAATCGAACCTGACGATTTCAGTGAGGCACCGGATTGGGGAACACAGAGAGAGTAAAAAACCCTCTCTCTTTTTTCCTATTTTCCTTTCCTTTTTTTTTTGGGGGGGGTGTTTTTTCTGGTGGTGCTCTCTGCTCTGAGAATTTCGCGAACCAGCAAATGGGGAGGCATCAGAGGAGGAGGAGCTCCTGATATCGTTTAATTTTTAATTTCATTTTTATTTTACTTATTTGGCGACGCTTATGACGTCACTCGCTAGAGTGAATTCACATGATTTTCTTTAGTCTCATGCTTAATTAAGAGAACGTCATCACATATTACTATTAATATCCGTAAAAGGAAGGGGAAAAAAAATCAAAGTTGATGAACCGATCATTCGGGGAAAGCCGATTCTCGAGACCACCTTCGAAGTTCTTCATCTCCGATGAGTATAAGGTAGATCTGATGGTCAGCGAAAAGGGATCGCCTAACTTTTCCTCAAAAGATTAGACATCTAACCTTACAATTCGGATCGTTCGTGTTATGAATGAATGGCTCAGATTATTACTAACAAAAATATATATAAAAAATTACTCCCTAAAAATAGGAGATCTAGATTGCAAGGTTAAGTGCCTAATCTTCCGAGGAAATGTATCAAGAATTTTTTTTTTGTGCAAATAGTTTATCGAGATTAATCGGGGATTTTGGAGTGATCGATCGAGTCCCGTGACGTCGCGAAATAACGGTTTCTGAAATTCATTTGATGGACACGGAAGTTAATTTTTTAGAAGGAGGGGCAAAATTGGTAATTCGGCGAGAGAGGGAAAGGACGGTGGGGGGAGAGAGGGAATGAAAACGAGAGTCGCCGCAAGAGAACAAAAGGCGAGCGCGACACCGCCACCACCACCACATAAAGAGGGGGGGCCTGACGCAAGCAAAGGAAAAAATATTGGGAGTGGGTCCCATCCCCGCTCTGTTCCGTTGCAATCATTACGCGCGCACCTGTCCTGTCTCCCTCTCTCTCTCTTATTTCCCCCCCCCCTCCGGCCCCCCGAACTTTTGCTTATTTTCACTTGTGCGCCCCGAATTTTCCCGATATTTGCACAATTTCCCCCTTTAAACATTTTTTAAATTTTTTGACAATTCTTTTTTCTTTTGTTAATGGCAAAAGTAAGAGTCTCCTTTTTCTTGTGGCGCTCAATTCGAGTGTTCGTCATCAGTTGATAATCGACTAATCACTCATCCAGCTCGAACCATTTTGGCTCCTAAGCAATTTGTAAATAATCAATTATAAAAGTTTTGCGACTTTTTTCTCGAGTCATGAAACAACAGTATTTTTGAAAACTGAATTATTCTTAATCGAGTATACTCAATGCGTGCCAACTTTAATCAGCTCCTCGAATACGCCTCGTTAACAAATCAATTTCTTTAATATTGACACATAAGAAGACCTTCTTTTTTTTTTGGCTTTTTAAGATACCGAGCGTCCGATATTAATCAACGATGGACTAGCCCCTCGCCGAGTATGTCGATTTTTATGAACTGTAAATACTATGATTATGGCTGTTTGTTGGGCATACCTAATAAGGCAACGTATTGTTGCAGTACTATTAAATATATTAGGAAAAGAGTCAATGAAATTGAAAAATGCAAATTTTAAAGGATCAAATTTGTGAAAAAAGTGCTTGTTACAAATATTTTGGTGATTGGAACCCTCGAAACTTGAACTAGCATGGTAAAGATGAACTCTATTTTCCTATCTAGTACATTCTATGCAGGGATGAGTGCAGTGAAAGCCCTAAAACGTGTCACGACAGCGCGATTGAGTTCTAAAATTTTAGAAAAATCGCAATCGACTCCTAAAACTTTCAAACAGAGCAATTAATTCCTGTAACTTGTCGAATGAGTGAAATCAAGTCATTTCGTGACAAGTTTTAGAACTTTATTACACTTTCATGACAAGTTTTGAGATTTTCATTACACTTTTTTAAAAGTATTCCGACTCAATTGTACTTTCGCGATAAGTTTTAAAACTTCCGGTGCATGTATCCCTTGCATAAATTAAATATTTCACCTTATAAAATATTCATTTCTGTGGGCATCTTAGTGTCTTATTTATGTTTTTACATGTGGTATATTTCAGTAAAACTAAACAATGATGTCTTATTCCATTATTTATGTGATTAGAGAAGCCTTCTTCTAGTCACAAAAATAGTTTCGAGGAGGATGGTACCAAACTCCCATTTTCGCTTTACGTGTAGGGGTGTGCAAACTGGACCGGACCGGCCCGGGACCGGCCCGGCCCGGGCGGGTTGGTCCGGTCCTTGAGGTTGGCGGTCCGGTCCCCGGTCCCAATAAACGGGACCGGTGACTGGGCGGTCCGGTCCTCGGGTTCCATGGTTTGGGACCGGACCGGCCCGGCCCAGACCGGACCGGCAATGTTTTTTTAAAAAAATTAGTTTGATCATCCTAATGATTTGAAAATTCCGAGTCTCCTACAGTGAGTCTTTAGCTATTTTGGTTGCAGTGATTACATCTTTGATTGTTGTGGTGGTTACATATTTGATTGTGTTAATTGATTTTTCTTTTAGATCGGGCTAATTTGTTTAGGGAGATATATTCTTTGAATTTTTCAAATAGATCCGAATTTTAGATAGTATTTTTTTCACATAAAATAAATGAAAAGAAAATCATGTAAAAAGAACTGAAAAGATAAAAATCTCATTGCATTGATATTAGATTTGCATTTAAAGATTAATTCATATACGTGTTTTTCGTCTTTTGTGGAATTTTATTAGTAATGAATTCCTTTTTAGATATCAGAATTAGGATTAGACTTTGGACGTTTTTGTGGAATTTTTTTATTAATGAAAAATCAACACAAGAGGAGGTCGAAGTCCAAATTCTTTTTTTTTTCACCAAACTAATATTTTTATTATAATTTTTATAAACAGTTAGAATTAGCGGTCCTATTGGGCCGGGACCGGGACCGGCCCGGACCAGGACCGGCCCGGACCGCCGGTCTTGGTCCGGTCCGTGGTCCCAAAAATATGGGAACCGGACTACTGGTCCGGTCCTCGGTTCGATGCCGGGACCGGACCGGCCCGGACCATGCACACCCCTATTTACGTGTGCGTTTTAGGGGAGTTTCTAAGAAATGCAAGTCCAATTTCTCAAAAGAACTTTCCCTCGCTTTTTAGGTACGCTTTTTGCAAAGCACCTTTAAAGTTACAAAGGGAGGATCGAGCAATCGACGCCGACGAGTACAGACCTCGAGCGAGGTTGGTCGGTGACTAGACCTAGCCTCATTTATCCAGGACCAATAAAAAAATTTTGCATCGGTGAAAACTAATTTGCTAATACCACAATCTCATTAACAATCGTTAACTTCCAATGACACCGATCGTAAAATTTTAGATAGTGAGTTTTTAGACCTAGTTCCGTACTCTTCCCAATCTCGTATAATGTTTTAAGGAAAAAAAGTCATGATTAATTCGACAAGAAGACAAGTGATTTTTTTTTTTAAATCGGCTATTCGTAACAAGTTTAAATTATTATTTTTAGCATCGAGTAAAAATACTAAAAATTTGGGGATTTTTTTTTTCACCAAGTTAAAAGAATCGAAATAAAATTAAAGGAGAAGGGAGCAGCCTGCAATCAAACGACAAAACCAGCGTCTTTTGAAAATATCCCGCGACATTAATTGGAGACGATACGACTTTGACCAAAAAAGTAAAGAAAAAAATTGGAGACGACACGCAATCATCGTGTTCGCCCGCCACCTTCCCGTTCCCGGTCTTCTTCAAGCTTCAAAAATCTGCCGCTCTGGTCTTTCGTCTCACCTCGGAAGCCCAGACCTTTGATCTGCTCCACCGATCGGCGACCATGGATGAGGAGTACGACGTCATCGTGCTCGGGACTGGCCTCAAGGAGTGCATCCTCAGCGGCCTCCTCTCCGTCGACGGCCTCAAGGTCTCTTCTTCTTCTTCTCCTTCTGCTGTCGTTTCCTCCTCGCTCAATCGGTCGGTTCGACTTCGATCTCATGTCCTCCGATGTCTGAATCCTGGCAATAGTTGCGCGGTTCTTGAACTTTTTTTTTTTCGGCGAACTTTAGCTTGTGTTGTTAGAGTGGTGGAAGTTTTTGTTGGTTTTGCGTCCACGCGCTGGCTTCGGTTTTGAGTTGGTGTTCATTTGGATTGGAGAGTCGGTTGATTACGTTCGAATACGGAGCGGTGGAAATCGATGCTGTGGAGATCGTGATAGTGCCTTGGACTTTTGGTTGGTTGCTGGTGTATTTTCTTATGTCACATTCGTGTTGGGACAGATGACCGAACTCTTAAAATAGAATACCTATGGTAACCGGTTTACATGGCAAAACTAATTCAAGCGGAGATAATATGTGAAACCAGTCGGCAGTTAATTTGTATATTTAAGCCGCTGATGAGCTCTAGTGAAATTGTGAATCTGCATCCTGTCGTATTTTGATTGGTACACATCGGACAAGGATTCCTCCAGTTTTCACTATCTTTGATGTCAAATGCAAGTGGCAACTTCACGATAATTGAATTGAGTTAGTCTTGAGTATATTGACTTCATGTGAAAGTTGTTGTAAGTGAAGTACTTAATCTCAAGCTTCGAGGACAGTGAAGGTGGATTAGTACGTTGTCTTGACCGATTGACTTGTCACCATGCCTTATATGGAGAAAGAAGCGCTTCTCTTCCTTCTTGTTGGATAGATAGGAGGATTGACGGAAAGCACCTTGAAACTTAGACAGCTGTAGCAGATGGCATGTCAAAATCAAGGAGATTGCCCCTTCAACAATGGTTGCTTCCGTGAGTTTCATGCCAAAAATTACAGGTTGCTCCACCCGAAAGTTGCTCTACCAGGACATAGACCAGTCCCTAAAGACTCGACAAGCATGTTGTGGCCATACCTATCGGACTTATTGGTCTCTAAGTTGAGTCCGATACAGGATCACGCTATTGCAGTAACATATTGACTCCTGTGATAAGACTACCTTGTATGCCGTAGCTCTGGCCTGAGCTAATAGGACAGTGGAATACTATGGTGGGTTGCCCAGTTTTAGTGGATCCACACCCTTCTACCATTCTGGTATTGGCAAGTGGACTGCAGCCCTCGCTTCAATCTGCTTCTACAGCTGGCTGAAAAACTTTTCGTAGAAAATCACATTAATGTAAGTGCTGAATGTCATTCAAGGCTAGGCCAGAGCTGGCTGTTGTTGGTTTCTCGTAACATTATTAAGACTAAATGTTACTTGAATACTATAGGAACTAACTGAAGCAATAATTTGTCGAGCGCCATATCCATTCCACTAGTTTATTTATGTACTAAAATTTTGTTTTTCAACTTTGGTGCTACTTAGCTCTTTCATGTAGCTTGTCGAGTAAATTGTTCACTCTTCTGTCTTGTGAATTTCTTCCCTGCTTCTGACAGAAGAACCTTTTGAACCAGGTTTTGCATATGGATAGGAATGACTATTATGGAGGAGAGTCAACATCACTTAATCTCATTCAGGTCTGCTTTCTTCATGCGTTCCCATAATTTGCAGCATTGTTGCATCATCTTTAATGGGTAATTTGAATAGTTCCTATTGATGACTTGCAGCTCTGGAGGAAATTTAGGAATAGTGATAAACCTCCTGCACATTTGGGTTCTAGCAAGGATTATAATGTTGACATGGTCCCAAAGGTGTAATACTAAACTATGTTAATTGTCCTACAATTTAAGCTCTGGGAGATTGTTTATCCTTATTTATTTTTTTGCTGACTAGTGCTTCTGTGTAGTTTATGATGGCAAATGGTACTCTGGTGCGAGTCCTCATTCATACAGATGTTACCAAGTATTTGTACTTCAAAGCTGTGGATGGCAGCTATGTCTTGAGCAAGGGAAAGGTATGGAGATTGACCCTACATTGGAACATTCATTGCAGAATCATTGCAGGTCTGCTTGGTTTCCGTTCTTCAACAATATGGTAGGCCAATGACAGGTTCACAAAGTGCCTGCTACTGATATGGAAGCACTTAAAACTCCACTGATGGGCATGTTTGAGAAGCGTCGAGCTCGAAAGTTCTTGATATATGTTCAAGATTATGATGAAAATGATCCAAAGACACATGAAGGGATGGATCTGACGCGTGTAACGACGAGAGAACTGATAGCGTATGTATTTAAATGTTTCCCTGGGTTGACATGTCAATTCAATGTCTCTATACAATATTAATGCTGCACTGCAATTGCAAATGCCTAGAAGTGCCCATTCTCACAACTGATCAAGTGATAACTAAATTCGCTAGATGTTTACTTTCTTATACCAGTTTATCTGCTGCTTGTAGTAGGAAGTGGTCCTCTGCACTCCTATTAGGATATTGGATTGTAAGTTATATTACTTATAAAAAAGAAGGCTAAAAGCCTAAAACAACTTACCAAAAAAAGAAAAAAAAGAAAACAAAAGAAGAAGGCTAAAACAAAGTTAGAGTATTCTTACGGTGCTGTTACTCAAATATTTCTTTCATTTTCACTTTTTCTGCATGATTTTGTTCCAGCTAATCATAATGGGTAGCATGATCTTAGCTTGTTGAGCTGTGAAACCCTAGGTCATTTTGCCTCTGTTGTTTTTTAACAGAAAATATGGCCTGGATGACAACACCATTGATTTTATTGGCCATGCCATGGCGCTCCATAGAGATGATCGATACCTAAATGAGCCTGCCCTGGATACTGTCAAGAGAATGAAGGTGAATGATCCAGTTTCCCAGAATTTTTTTTTTCTCATGCTTGTAAATAGAAATGTTTCACATTTTGTTTGGAGAGCTCTGAATTGACATTCCTCTTCTTTCTGTCGGGCACTTGATAGCTGTATGCAGAGTCATTTGCTCGTTTTGAAGGAGGATCTCCCTATATTTATCCCTTGTATGGGTTAGGAGAGCTCCCTCAGGTACATCGAGCATCACGGGTGCATGTTCCAGCTGCTACTGCAATTTCCACAACCTGGATCAAATCCATTGCTGATGCCTGACCATTTGCTTTGGATTCTGTTTAACTTATTTCCTTTGTACTTCAGGCATTCGCACGGCTTAGTGCTGTCTATGGTGGGACTTACATGTTGAACAAACAGGAATGCAAGGTAATCAGGTCATTTGGTTCTAATTTAAATTTGGACCTGTAAATATATGTTTTTTTTTTTTTTTTTTTTTTTTTTTTTTTTTTTTTTTTATGACCGAGGTGTCCGCGCGACCGGCAAGCACCGAGCTCAAGCCTTTTGGCGAGCACCGAGCTCAAACCAGCGTGAAGCACGACTATTTCCTCGGGGCACACGAGCACCTAGCCACCGCACCCGTGCACCGGTTAAATCACCTTTGCGACACCCGGGATTCGAACACTCAACCTCTCGTGAAAGGAAGAGCGCCCGCTCCAGCAGCGCCAACCTGTAAATATATGTTTATTCTCTGCCAATATCATGAAAATGGTGTTTATTTGTTAAATTTAAAGTTAAATCTGCTACTTATAGGGAAAAAAATGTCATTTTATTTTGTTGTTACTGCAGGTGGAGTTCAATGATGAAGGCCAAGTCATTGGTGTCACATCAGAGGGCGAAACTGCCAAATGCAAAAAAGTGGTTTGCGACCCTTCCTACTTGCCTAGCAAGGTAATGAATATGATACTGCATCATGATCATCGCAGTGTGCTAGCGAACTGATGTCGGAGTTCAGTTTGTTTAATGTAAGGGGTACTAGCTCGGTATAACAAGTATATTGATTCCGTAAGATCGGCTAGTAATCTTTCTTGACGTGTAGATCTTGTGTGTGTGCTGCACACCCCCTTGATACTGATAAAAAGTCCATTGTTGCTGCGTGCATCACTGCCTATGGTGGTTGACATAAGATTTATTAGATATGACTACTTTCTCTGGTCTAAAGGCCCTAAGCCTTGCAAAATGTTTTACACCACACTCTCAATCGTTTCCTTTTTCTTTTTGAAAAAAAGTAAGGACAAGTAACAAGCCCCAATAACCATGAAGGCACATGACATGCAAGTGCACCTTTTTTCTTTTACAAGAACAGTGGACGCTGTACTCAGTGGGAATGTGTAATCTTGTGCAGGTTAGGAAAATTGGGAAGGTTGCCAGGGCAATCTGTATCATGAGCCATCCGATCCCAAATACCAATGATTCTCACTCAGTGCAGGTTATTATCCCACAGAAACAGTTGGGTCGCAAGTCAGATATGTAAGTCCTCGAGTACTTTAATCGGAGATTACTAGCTATATTTTCTTATTCTATTTGATGAGAAAGTCTGTTTGAGAAATGAAGGGGAAAAAGAATATCTGAATTTTTATTGTCTAGAGAGAAGTAGCTTCTCACTTATCTGCATTTGTTGTATTTGAGGTGGGAAAGGAGATGAATGTAAGTGTAACGAGTTGAGTATCTGTCCCATAAGATTGATAATATTTTAATTAACTTTACATAAACTATCATTTTAAGGAGAAAAAGGTATCTATAGACTTGCAAATTCAAGGGAAAAGAAAAGTAAAGACTTGACACAGGTTAGATGTATCAAGGATGAAAATCACACACTTTTGGTAAGAGATGAAGAAGTTAAGGGAAGGTGGATGAGCTATTTTAACAAACTTTTTAATGAAGAGAGCGATAGAAGTAAGGTGGATTTGGAAGATGCTTCTGATGATTTAAACAGAAGATTTGTGCATAGAGTTAAAGTGCGAGAAGTCAATGAGGCATTAAAGAGGATGAAAACTAGTAAAGCCTTGGGATCCGATGGTGTCCCTATTGAAGTGTGGAGATGCTTAGGAGATGTAGCAATAAGTTGGTTGACTAGCCTTTTTAACAAGATCCTCCACACTAATAAGATGCCTGATGAATGGAGGGAGAGTATACTTATGCCTATCTACAAGAACAAGGGGATATCTAGAATTGTTCCAACTATAGAGGCATTAAGCTTATGAGCCATACAATGAAGTTGTGGGAGAGAGTTATTGAGCATCGTTTGAGAATAGAGACCAATGTTTCTGTCAATCAATTTGGATTTATGCCAGGAAGATCTACCGTGGAGGTTATTTTCTTGATACGACAATTGATGTAGAGATATCGAGAAAGGAAGAAGGACCTTCATATGGTGTTTATTGATCTCGAGAAGGCGTATGATAGGGTTTCAAGAAAGAATGATAGGGTTTCAAGAAAGATTCTATGGTGGGTTCTTGAGAAGAAAAAAGTACCTTCAAACTATGTAAAAACAATCAATGATATGTATGACGGTGTTACTACATGTGTGAATGTTTGTAATGGCACATCAAGTTATTTTCCAATCACAGTAGGCTTACACCAAGGTTCTGTTTTAAGTCCTTATCGTTTTGCCCTGGTTATGGATGAGCTAACAAAAGATATCCAAGATGAGGTGCCGTGGTGTATGCTATTTGCAGACGATATTGTGCTTATTGATGAGACCAAGGCTGGGGTTAGCGCTAAATTAGAATTATGGAGAAGCACGTTGGAGTCTAAAAGATTTACGTTAAGTGGAAGTAAGACCGAATACTTGAACTGTGAATTTGACACAGTAGGAAGAGTAGATCAAGAAGCCGTCAATATTATCGGACAGGAGGTACCCAAGAAAGATACTTTTAGATATTTGAGATCAATATTGCAAAAGGGGTGAGAGATTGATGAGGATGTAAGCTATAGAATCAGAGCAAGTTAGATGAAATGGCGTAGTGCATCGGGATTTTTGTGTGATTGCAAAATTCTTCTTAGGTTAGAAGGAAAATTTTATAGAACAGCAGTAAGACCTGCTATGCTATAGGGAGCTGAATGTTGGCCAGTACAAAGGCAACATGAGCATAAAATGGGTGTAGCGGAAATGAAGATGTTAAGGTGGATGTGTGGTTATACGAGGATGAATAAGATAAGGAATGAAGATATTCGACGAAAAGTTGGAGTAGAACCAGTGGCAGAAAAGATGAGGGAACATAGATTGAGATGGTTTGGGCATATTCTTTGAAGATCCCTAGATTCTCCGGTAAGAATAGAAATTTGCTACCGAGAGCATAACATGAAGAAAGGAAGAGGTTGGCCGAAACTTATTTGGGGAATAGTAGTAAAACAAGATTTAATGGAGCGGGAAATAGATTGGCGTACGGTTTGTCTTAAGACGGAGTAGAGGAATACTATTAGTATTGTGGAGGGGCAAAATTCCCATGTTCCTGATTGTCTTTTTTAATCATTTCCTATATATATTTTATCGGTCTTGCTTTTATTTTATGTATCTTTAGGGGTTCATCGACCGCCGACCCCAACTAGTTTGGGATAAAGGTGTTGTTGATATTGATGTATGTTGAAACTATCATTTTAAGGATTAGAATCTGCTTAAAAGCCACATTTTACTTCTAAATACCCTTTGGTACTTGCATTTTAGATCTTGAATTTCATAGATGGTTCCATGCGCCTACTTAATAGGTTGGCCTTGGATTACCGATAGTTAATAAAATCCATTTTCACGACCTTCTGATAATCTAAGCATTGATTCCTTGGTTTTGAAGCTTTGTTCAACTATGCCCATGTTTGAGCAGGTATCTTTTCTGTTGTTCATACTCTCACAATGTCGCACCAAAGGGCAAGTTCATTGCATTTGTTTCGGCAGAGGCTGAAACTGATCAACCTGAGATAGAACTGAAGCCAGGGGTTGATCTGCTGGGTTCCGTTGATGAGATATTTTATGACACTTATGATAGATACGAACCAGTCAATGAGCCTTCTCTTGACAATTGCTTCATTTCAACTGTGAGTTTTGTTTCTCTCTCTCCTCTCTGTGATGTATATGTGGAGTTCCGGAGCTTTTAATTGTATTGATATTATGTTATGCTCCTCTTGCTATACCTGCAGAGTTATGATGCCACAACCCACTTCGAGTCGACTGTTATGGATGTGCTTAACATGTATACGATGATAACCGGAAAGGTAAGAATTACTTCTTGAAATGTCCTGCTATCAACTACAATCTTGATGATGAGTTCTTTTTTGGCATGCCAAGCATGAGACTTTGACAAGTTTTCATGTGGGTTGGAAGTTTTTTTAGGATCCTTTCAAAGCTATTAATATTCAAACTGCTTGGGTCTACCCTTCTCATTAATTATGCCTGACGATTATGCATTTTTGTCTGTTTCTGTGAACTGGGCCTTGTAAGTTATGATCTTATCATTTTCTTGACAAGGTAATCATGCATTTGGAGTAGTTACATGATAAGCCCTGCCGTGCCCTCCCTTTTTTCTTGTGTCCAATTAATCATAGAGGTGATTGCCGTGGTTAGAAGGGTGTAAGCGATTTGCTATGCCGTACAAGTTCTCAACTTTTGGACCTACTTTCCAGCCCCGTGAAACCTGCCCAAAATTTCCACCTACTGCACATTTTGTCTTTTCCCTCTGCTAACTAAGTATATAGTCCACATCAATTAACGAGCAAAGATGTCCTAAAAAGTAAAATGATAGTAAAACTTATGCATGATCGGGATATATAACATTTTGAATAGTACCGGAAATACCAAATAAAGAGTGTACTAGTCAAAGTAATTGTTAAATTCTTTGGCAGAAGTTGACATGACAAAAGTATGACAAACGGCTGATATTGCTTTGAAATGATTGAAGATCATAAAGAAAATTTTCAACTCTTAACACTTTCCATAGCATCAATCTAAGCTTCCTTTTTAAGACATTGAAGAGGGGGTGGGGAGAGAGATGCTGACAAAATTCCATTCTTCTGGGCAGGTTCTCGACCTCAGTGTGGATTTAAGTGCTGCCAATGCTGCAGAGGAATGAGAAAAGAGAGGTTCGGCGCATGCATTGCTAGTGCCTGGTGTGAAGCTCTCAGTCATCTGTTTTTATTGTCTATGAATCTCTAGAATGTGTTTCTGGTTATATGTACTATCAACTGTGACATGGTCGTGTAAGAATTTACATGCAAAATGTACAATGCTTATTTAAAATGCTAGTCGCTGGTGTCTGCTTGATAGTCTCCTCCAGAGACGAAACGGTCCATGGACACATTACTGTAATATTATGCGATCAATGTGACTGGATTGGTCACGCCATTTTTCCAACTCAAACAGCATGTACTTTCTGGAGGCATGGATGACCCAGCTGAAGAAGCCATCGTTATTCCGTGCACTGGGCTTAATGGGAGCCGAGTGCACGGGCGCTGATTGATTAAACATGAGACTCATATGGTCTGATAGCTTACGTGAACCTAGTGCAGGCACAGAGAGGCGACCATTGAAGCTTAGACGAAGCAAAGGCAAAGTAACAATCTATCTTCATGCTCGCTCTCGTCGCTTCGGGAGAGACCCTCTGATTTCCTAGCTTTTGCTGACCTTTTTTTTTTTTTTAATTCAATGTGAAGCAAGGGTTAAGGTTCATGAGCTGCGACAGAAGTCGAAGGCGGATATGCTGAGCCAGCTGAAGGACCTCAGGGTTGAGCTCACTCTCCTTCGTGTCGCGCAAGGTCACCGGAGGTGGGCCGAACAAGCTCTCCAACGTGTAAGTCCAGGTCTACGTTAGGTATGTATGTGCGATAGCGCGTTCCATGGCTTTGTTCGAGAATGTGATTGCATTAGTGAAATGATAAGTAGTTTCAGCTAATTCGGAGGTCTCTTTGGGTCGGCAATGAGGAAGCGGCTTTAAATTCAAAGGAGAAATAGATGAGGATTTAGTTTATTGTTAATTATTCCCACCTCCTATACTAGCTATCTTTCATCTTGTACGTTCTTCCACTTTCTTCGCGCATCTCCCGCTAATATCTTTTCGTTTCAATTAAGTCCATCGTAGAAATTGATAATTCCTTCACTCTCCAATTTCGTCTAATATGACGTCATAAATTAAAATTTATATTGATGAATCAGCGCAGAGACAGTTAAGCATCAACCATTCAATATCATCAAACAACGTTTTGTTCCGATTTTCAACGGCACTTAAATATTGGATACTTAATTTTCAATTTTACCAAACAGGTTGGTTAGTTTGATAAACTTATAATAATCGGAATTACACAAATTCTTTTTATGTTTTATTCTTTTTTTTTCTTTAGTAGAAGTAGTAGATTAACTACGTGTAAGTAGGTAAAAAAACATCGAAAATTAAAGTCTTTTCATCTCATATTTTTAGTTATAAAATCTATCATGCAGGAGATTGAAAACTAGTGATTACGAATATAAATATTCACATTTGTGTCAACCGACATGCGCATCGAAGTGTTCACACGCGCGTGTATACATTATATCATTATATTTTCGAACATGTATTTTTTTTTTTTTTTGGGTGTGCGCGCGCGTGCCCGGAGATTGAATCTGTGAGTAAAACTCGGGTTTAGTTCCCCCGAGTCATCTTGCGTTTTCCAGCTCTAGTTCTTTGGTCGGTTGGGCCTTTAAGAAGCCCGAAATTGTGGAAAAGCCCATAATAGTGAACTCATGAGTTCCTTTTGGCACCATAAATCATCTATGGCAAACCAAATGAATAAGCAATAGTTTTAACGAGGGTAATATTACCAAAATTCGGTACATCCGTGTCACAATTATTAGCAAGTAGTTTCCGTATCGCAAAAGGTCCCGAACTGGGATGCGTTGGGACTTGGGACAAATCCATCCTCTGTTAGCTTCTATCCAATATCCTATTGAGTTGCATCATGAAAACACATGCGACGAGTAACTCGTGTGTGGCGTGAACGCCATCATTTATGAGGAAGTTAAATACGAAGAAAGTGAGCTGAAATAGTAAAATTTCCTAATTTTTCCCCAAGAGCTCCCTAATATTTCGAAGATCTGCTAAAATTCCTAATTTTATCTAAATTGTTTACTAAAATAGGGAAATCTGCTAATTTTGCCCTGAGAGCTCATTCATCTTTTAAAAATCTGCCAAAATCCCTACTTTTCCCTTAATTTTGTTTTAGGATTTTAGTAAAATTCTCACGGGTGGAGCCTACATTATTAAGCCTTTCAATTAACTCTTTCGGTTACTCGAGTTGTGGACGTTGAACAAGTTACAAGTCCCCACCAAGCGATAGTGGAGACCATTTAGTCAAACATGTTGACTTATAATTGTGTAATGGCTAGATCCAAACTGTGTACGACGTTACAGTTCAAGGTGAAAAAGGCATGGAAGGCAAGATCACTTGGAAAACATGACAGAAATAATTATATAAAAAAAATCTCAAAAGCTTTAGAAAATCTTGAAATAATTGAACTGTTAAGAAACTCATCTGTTTTTACTATGTTGTGGGAGGGAGAGCAAAGTACGATCCACATGGTTCAATTAAGTGTGTTGTTGAGACCGTGATCTCATATCGAACGATCGAAATATGAATAATTGTCGATCAAGATAAGTTTCGTGATGGGAAATGATGTGATTTTTTTCTTACGAACTAGAACACAGAGCACAAGTTATAAGTTATAGGTTATTCCTTTCGATTTTTTTTTTAACGATGCTTTAAGAAAAACCAAGATTAATTTGAAAAGCAAAAGTAATTCTTCAAATAGGTTATTCCAAAAAATTTCAATAAAAGGAAAACAACCTTCGGATGGCAACATAACTCGAATTGTGTATTGCTTGGAGCAAATTATGCGCTTGCTCTTGATCCACCGTAGATCGGATGAATCATAGCCACCGATGAACATTCTCGCTTTATCGATACGGGTCATGTTACTCGATCCGTGGCGCATCGAGTTCATTAAGGTTACGTTTGGCCGTCAGGATATAAGTCAGGATAGGATAAAATTTATCCTATCCTGTGTTTGGTTCCTACTCGGGAAAGGATATAGTAGGATATAAGGAGGATATAACCTGGATATAATTATCCTATGGGGGGAGGTAGGATAAAGGTGGATATGATTTCTTTTGTTTATGGTATAAAAACTTTTTTCTGAATAATAAACTTCTTATATAATAAAATTAAAATAGTAATTATTTTTAAATAAATTTGAATTCTAATGTTAGAAAGAAAAATCAAAATAAAAAATAATTTTTATTTTTATTTTTTATAAATCATATTTATAATTTGATTTCTTTTTTCATTATAATATATAGTTTGTATATATACACACACACTTAGTATCTATATCATTAAATATTTTAAGTATAATAGTATAATTTATTATTTAATGAAAAATTTTATTAAGAAATGATGGAAGGGAGTCAAAATAATAATAAAAAAAGAATTTATAATTAAAAAATAATAAAAACGAAGTAGAATAAACTAGATTTTAAGTAAATAAAATGATTTCTCTAATTCTTGAAGAGAAGGAGTAATGAAATTTCTAAAAAAATAGCATCTCCGTCTCTCTAACTCTAATTCATGTGGAAGTTTCATTATTGCTTTGTAACTTTATAGTTTATTATAAAACTTTACGAAAATAACGAGATAGTTGAAACTTACTCTCCTTCTTAACTTTTTGGTTCACATCAAAAGTCTAAGAAAACAGAAAGAGAGTCAAACATTTTTTTCCTCCATAACCTTATGTTTCATATTGACGTTTAACGAATGTCGTGAAAAAGGTAAAACTTTTCAGCAAAAGTTGAATGTTTATATTTTCTTTATTTTACTAGATTCAGTAGTGAATTACAAGAGATTCTTATATTTTTCGCTTGTGCTTTTTCAAATTCATTTTACATTGATATATCGTATATACCAAACAATGAATATGATATGATATGAACATGATATGATATGAACATATTCAGTTCTATTACTGCGATTCACCAAACACATGATAGGATATAGCAAAATCCCTGGATTTCATATCCTATCATATCCAATCCTATCCTGACTAAAAATCCGGGTGATCAAACGCAAAGGCCTTTCCACCGGCATCGGGATATTTGAAAAAAAAGGTAGAGAAAAATAAAGAAATTTTTAAAGAAATAAAATGAAAAATAAAAAAGGAGCAGGAAGCAGCAGCAATCAACAAGCTTATTCTATGCATTCCTTCGTAATCAAACAACCGGGAAAAAAAAAAAACCAATGCCTTTTTCTATAATTATTCCCCGATTTAATTGCAGACAGCACGCAATCATCGTATTCCAGCTCCACCTTCTCGGGTCTCCTCTCCTTCCAAAAAGCCTCAGATCTCTCTTGCCGCTCTCCTCCTCCGCCCCCGGTCTCTTCTCAGACCCTTCGATCTTGCTCCACCGATCGGCCACCATGGATGAGGAGTACGACGTCATCGTGCTCGGTACTGGACTCAAGGAGTGCATCCTCAGCGGCCTCCTCTCCGTCGACGGCCTCAAGGTCTCTCCTCCTTCTTCGTCTCCTTCCGTCATTTCCTCGCTCAATCGGTCGGTTCGATTCGATCTCACGTCCTCCGGTGTGTGAGTCCTGGCAAGGGTCGCGCGGGCTTTGAGTTTCTTTTGCGGGGAAATTTACCCCCTTGTCGTTAGATTTTGTGGAAGTTTTCTGGGTTTACGCTGCGGTAAGGATCTGCGCGCTGACTTGGGTTTTGAGTTGGTGTTCTTTTGGGTTGGAGAGTCCGTTGATTATGTCCGAATTAGGAGTGGTGGAAAGGGATGCACTGAGGAGATCGTGATTGGGACTTGAATGCATCGTTTTCATTTGAATAGGGTTCTTGGGATTTTTGGTTGCTGGTGTATTGTCTTATGTTCAATTTGTATTGGGACAGACGAGCGAGACTCTTGAAATATAGAACCAAGCGGAGATAATCTGAGAAATTGATCTGCAGTTAGATTGAGCTTTACTGTAGTAGTTTTAAGCTGCGGATGAGCTCGAGTGGAATCGTGAATTTTTCGTCATGTTATATTGTGGATTGTAGACGTTGGATATAAATTCCTCCAGTTTTCACCATCTTTGGTCTCGAATTCAGGTGTCAACTTCATGATAGTTGAATTGAGCCTGTCTCAAGTATATTGACTTCATGTAAAGTTATTTTTGTGCATTATTTAAATTATTTGAGTGGTCGAGGTTAAGTACTCAACCTCAAGCTTTGAAGATAGTGAAGTTGGAGTAGTACATTGTCTTGTCCAATTGACTTGTCACCATCCTTATATGGAGACAGAAGCACTTCTCCGTTCATCTTGTTGGATAGAGAGGAGGATTGATGGAAAGCTCCTTGAAACTTAGACCACTGCTGCAGATAGTATGTCAAATTAAGGAGATTGCCCCTTCAATATTTGGCCGCTTCTATAACTTTCATGCCAAAAATTATAGGTAGCTCCCCCAAAAAGTTGCTCTACCAGGACACGACCCAGGCCCTAGAGACTTAATAAGCGTGTTGGGGCTATACCTATCAGACTATGGTCTCTAAGATGTGTCCAATATATGATTCTGTAAATCCAATAAGATTTTGACTGCTGCAATAAGAATACCTCTGTATGCCATACCTATGACACCAACAATAAGCGTGTTGTGGCTGTACTCTATGTATATACACCCTTCTAGGGAAACTTTAGTGGGTTGCCCCCAATGGATATACACCTTCCTACCATTCTGGTATTGGCAAGTGGACTACATTTGGCAGTTCTTGCTTCACTCTGCTTTTACAGCTGTCCAAAAAAACTTTTCATGGAAAATCACATTAATGGAAGTGTTGAATGTCATTCAAGGCTAGGCAAGAGCTCTAGGCTAGCTGTGTTTGCTTCCTTGTAAAATTATAAGACTAAATGTAACTTTTTTACTATAAGAACTTACTGAAGCAAGTATTTATTAAACATCATCCTTTCCACTAGTTTACTATGAACTTTTTTTTTTTAATTTTTTTAATTTTTCATGCTACTTTAACCCTTCTTTAAGTTATTCACTCTTTTGTCTGTTCTTTGTTATAATCTAAGGGCATGTGGATTTTCTCTTTTAGGATCAACATCAACATCAACAACACCTTTATCCCAAACTAGTTGGGGTTGGCAGTCGATGAATCCCAAAGATTCATAAAATAAAAGCAGGACCAATCGAGAGAAAAGAGATAAATATGTAAAAATAAATAAACAAAGATGGGAAAGGACTAAAAAGGACAGTGAGGAACATGGGAATTCTGCCCCTCCACAATACTAATAGTCTTCATCCACTCCGTCCTAAGACAAATCGGACGCCAATTTATTTCTACTCCATTAAATCTTGTTTTAGTACTTTCCCCAAAGTAAGCTTCGGCCGACCTCTTCCTTTCTTCGTGTTATGCTCTCGATCGCAAACTTCTGTTCTTATTGGAGCATCTAGGGGCCTTCGAAGAATATGCCCAAGCCATCTCAATCTATATTCTCTCATCTTTTCTGCCACCGGTTCTACTCTAACTTTTTGTCGAATATCTTTTAGGATATGTTGCAAATATGCAATGAAATGACTATTCTCAGTTTCTCTTCTTATCCTCTTTTTCGCATGGCCAAAACAATGATAATTACCATAGATGGTGAATTCCTGTTCTGTTGCTGATGATAGAAACTTTTGAACCAGGTTTTGCACATGGATAGGAATGACTACTATGGAGCAGAGTCAACATCACTTAATCTCATTCAGGTCTGCTTTCTTCAAGTGTTCACGGCAATTTTCTGCATTGTTGCCTTATCTGTAATGAGTGGTTTGAATAGTTTCTTTTGATGACTGTGTGAGTTGCAGCTCTGGAAGAAATTTAGGGATAGTGATAAACCTCCTGCACATTTGGGTTCTAGCAGGGATTATAATGTTGATATGGTTCCAAAGGTATAATTCTCACACTTTGTTTATCGGCCTACAATTCAAGCTGTGGAAAATGTTTTATATTCTCATTATTCGTTGCTGACTAGTGCTTCTGTGTAGTTTATGATGGCAAATGGCACTCTGGTGCGAGTCCTCATTCATACAGATGTTACTAAGTATCTGTACTTCAAAGCTGTGGATGGCAGCTATGTCTTCAATAAGGGAAAGGTATAGAGAAGGACCCTATATCGGAACATACATTTGCAGAATCATTGCAGGTCTGCTTGGTTTTCCACTTTCATTTAACAATATAGTAATGCCAATGACAGGTTCACAAAGTGCCTGCTACTGACATGGAAGCACTTAAATCTCCACTCATGGGCATGTTTGAGAAGCGTCGAGCTCGAAAGTTCTTCATATACGTTCAAGATTATGATGAAAATGATCCAAAGACACATGACGGGATGGATTTAACATGTGTAACAACAAGAGAACTGATAGCGTATGTATTTAAATATTTTCCTGGGTTGCCATGTCATTGTAATCTCTGCTGTACTGCAATTTCGAACAGTTTCGCCTAGAAGTTCCCATTCTGATGACCGATCAAATGATAACTAAATTTTCTAGATGTTTACTGTCTTATACCTCTTTATGTGCTGCTTGTAGCAGGAAGTGGTCCTCTGCATTTCTATTTTGGATACTCAAATATTTATTTCATTATCTCTTTCTCTACATGAATTTGTTCCAGCTATCATAATGAGTAGAATGATGTTAGCTGGTTGAACTAGGGAATCCTTGGTCATTTTGTCTCTGTTGATGTTTGAACAGAAAATATGGTCTGGATGACAACACCATGGATTTTATTGGCCATGCCTTGGCGCTCCATAGAGATGACCGGTTCCTAAATGAGCCTGCCCTGGATACTGTCAAGAGAATGAAAGTGAATGATCCTGTCCCAGAATAAACATTTTTCTTATGCTTTAAAGAGAAATGTTTCCCATTTTGTTTGGAGATCTCTCAATTAACATTCCTCTTCTTTCCATTGGCCACTTGATAGCTCTATGCAGAGTCACTTGCTCGTTTTCAAGGAGGATCTCCCTACATTTACCCTTTGTATGGGTTAGGAGAGCTCCCTCAGGTACATCTAGCATCTCTAGATATAGTGGCTTCAATCCGTTACTGATGCCTGACATACCTTAGGTTCTGTTCAACTTTTTTTCTTTGTAATCCAGGCTTTTGCACGGCTTAGTGCTGTATATGGTGGGACTTACATGTTGAACAAACCGGAATGCAAGGTATTCATGTCATTTGGTTCTCATTTATACTTGGACTAGTAATTATATACTTACTTTCTGCGAATATCATAAAGTGGTGTTTACTTTCTTTTTTTCTTTTTAAAATTTCCAGTTAAATCTGCTACTAATAGAAAAAAAATGTTGTTATATGTTGCTGTTATTGCAGGTGGAGTTCAACGATGAAGGCCAAGTCATTGGTGTCACATCAGAGGGCGAAACTGCTAAATGCAAAAAAGTTGTTTGTGACCCTTCCTACTTGCCTAGCAAGGTAACAAATATTACACTGCGTCATGATCATTGCAGTATGTTAGCAAACTGATGTTGGAGTCCAGTTTCTTGGATGGAAGTGGTATGAGTTCATGTAGTATATCATTATATTGATTCCGCAATATCGTTTAGTAATCTTTCATGAGACTATTGTAGCTTAAATTTGTTTAATAATTTTGTGGAGCTTGGTTGAATAGGTGCATATTGGTTCTATCTGTCAGATTCTTTGCATGTAGTTCTTGTGCGCCTGCTGCACCCTCTTGATACTGATAAAAAGATAATTGTTGCTGCATCAGTGCCTATGGTTGTTGAATATTAGATATATTTTGCCACTAACATATGACTTACTTTCTATGCCCTAAAGGCCCTGAACCTTGCAATATGTTTTACACCCCACTCTCTTGGTCCTTTTCTTTTTCCTCTTTAATACTGTAAGAACCATTAACAATCCCCAGTGATGATGAAGGCGCCTTAAATGCTGATGCACCTTTTTGCTTTTTATTTTGCAACGACATTAGACATCACACTCAGTGGGAATATGTAAACTTCTGCAGGTTAGGAAAATTGGGAAGGTCGCCAGGGCAATCTGTATCATGAGCCATCCGATCCCAAACACCAATGATTCTCACTCGGTGCAGGTTATTATCCCACAGAAACAGTTGGGTCGCAGATCGGATATGTAAGTCCTTGTGTACACTAATCGGAGATTATTATGTTTGATGTCAAAGTCTGTTTGAGAAATGAAGGGGGAAAAGGCAAATCTGAAAAAGCAAATCTAACAGTTTATTGTGCAAAGAGAAGTTTTCACTTACTGCATATGTTGTACTTGAGGTGGTAAAGGAGATGAATGTAAGTGTAACAAGTTAAGTATCTGTCCTATGAGATCAATGATATTATATTAAGCTTACGTGATCAGTCAATTTAACTCACGATTAGATATTAAGCTTACGTGATCAGTCAATTTAACTCACGATTAGATTCTGTTTGAGCCACATTTCACTTCTAAATAGCATTTGATACCTGCATTTTAGATCTCGAATTTCACAGATGGTTCCATATGCTTGCTTTATAGGTTGGCCTTCGATTACCGATGGTTTAAATCCATTCCTGTCCTGATAATCTAAGCATTACTCCTTGATTTTGACTAATTATTCAGCTATGCCTATGTTTGAGCAGGTATCTTTTCTGTTGTTCATACTCTCACAATGTCGCGCCAAAGGGAAAATTCATTGCATTTGTTTCGGCGGAGGCTGAAACTGATCAACCTGAGATTGAATTGAAGCCAGGGGTTGATCTGCTGGGACCCGTTGATGAGATCTTTTACGACACTTATGATAGATATGAACCAGTCAATGAACCTTCTCTTGACAACTGCTTCATATCAACTGTGAGTCTCTCTCTCTCTCTCTCTCTCTCTCTCTGTGTATATATATGTGTGTGTGTGTGTGTGTGTGTTCAGGAGCTTTCAGTTTACTGATATCATGTTAATATCTTGCTATACCTGCAGAGTTATGATGCCACAACCCACTTCGAGTCGACTGTTGTGGATGTGCTTAACATGTATACCTTGATCACTGGAAAGGTAAGAATTACTTCTTGGACATGTCTTCTGCTATTATCTACGATCTTGATGATGAATTCTTTGTTGGTGTGGTGAGCATGAGATAATCTTTGACAGGTTTGTGTGTGTTTGGAAGTGATTGAGGAGATTTGGAAGCTATTAATACTAGAATTGCTGGTGTTTTACCCTTCTTGTTAACATACCAGATGATTACACATCGGTCTGTTTCCTAAGTCAAATCAGCCTTTAAGTCATCATTCGAACTAGTTAAATGCAGCCCAGCCATGCCCTCCCATTCTTCTCATGTCCAATTAGTGCAATGGAGGTGATTGGTTTGGTTTGGTTAGAAGGGTGTTGGCTATTTACTATGCAGTATCAGTTCTCAACTTTTAGACATACTTTCTAGCCCTATGAAACCTGCCCAAAAGTTCCAATTACCACACAATTCCTCCTTTCCCACCGCTAATCAAGCCTATAGTCCTCCAATTTACGGCCAAAGTGGTACTGAAAATGTAAATAAAAAAATAAAGCTGATGCATTGTTGAGATGTGTACAAGGTTAAATAGGACAGATAATACCAAATAAATATAAAGTGCATCAGTTAGTCAAAGTGGTTGTTAAATTCATTGGCAGAAGTCAAAAGGGCAAATATGAAAAGAAACTAATTTTCATCTCTCCACAGCAGCAATTCAAGCTTTTCCTTTATAAGACATTGGAGAGAGAGAGAGAGAGATGCTGACCAAATTACATTCTTTTGGGCAGGTTCTCGACCTCAGCGTGGATTTGAGCGCTGCCAGTGCTGCGGAGGAATGAGTAAAGAGAGAGGTTCGGCGCATGCATTGCTAGTGCCTTGTTTGGATCTCCTAGACATCAGTGTTTATTGTCGACGAACCTCTAGAACGTGAACTTCTGGTTAATCTATGTACTACCAACTGTGATCAAGTCGGGCTTGTTGATTTTTTTTTTACCCTGAAGAATTAACATGCAGAATGTGCAATGCTTATTTAAAACACTAGTTGGTGGTGTCGGCTTGACATTCTCCTCCGGAGATGAAACGGTCCGTGGAGACACTACTGGTGAATGTGACTGAATGGATCACGCCCTTTCCAACTCAAAACAACTTGGACTTTCGGTAGACATGGGTGACGCGGCGAAGTAGCCATGTGGGTCTCGTTCTCACTATTCCACGCACCAAGCTAATGCGAGCCAAGTGCATGGGTGCCGTTTGATTGGATTCATAAGGTCTCTGACGGCTCACGTGAACCTAGTGCACATGCTAATGCCGACTCGGGTTAAAAGAGCCTGTACCTATGAAGATGAAGGAACTATGCACGAGACATGTCTATGCAATAGACATGGCCATTTGGGGCCGTGGGCCCAGAACCGGCCCGTTGACAGGGCGCGTGGTTTCGAACCGGAACCGGTAATTTTTTTTTTTTAAAAGTGGGGGGTGGGGCAACCCCCCCCCCCCCTCGGGAAGAGCCAGACGGCTCTTCCCCAGCGGGCCTTCGGCCCATTGCAATTTCCCAAAAAAAAAAATCTATAAAAATCTCTTAATCCCTTTTTATTTTTCTCACAATTTCTCACAATTCTCTTCAATACTCTCAAGTCAAATTCTCTCAATCCGATATTCTCTCTCAATTCTTTGAATCAACTTTTCGATCAATTCTCTTAAAAAATGGCAAGTGGAAGCAGAAATACTGAAAGGGAAAGGGAAAGAACCCGATGGCGATGTGAGAATCCGATTATCCTGTTCATGAATATGATCCTCGTGAATATGCATGTTGGGAAGACGACGATGTTCCCAATCCCAACGTCGAGCACATCGCAACGCAAGAAAGTCTTTATCCTCCTACTACCACTGCCATTGGTGTCGAAGAATCGTCGATACCAAAGGATTCGGGATGGAAGAGTCGAGAATTCGACTTATGGCTACACTTCAACAAAATATGGAATGAAAACGAATGTAAGTTTGATATAAGCTGTAAATATTGTCCGCAAAAATATAAATTTGGTAAAAGAGATGGCTATGGAACATTTCGTCGGCATCTGACGAAAAAACATCTAACGCAAGAGGGGATCGACACTAGCCAACAACAAATTTTCGGGTTCGTCAATCCTAACCCCTCATCCTTTATTCCGTTTCACTAATGCACTTTATAAATAAACATTAGCTGAATATGTTTCCCTTGGTCATGCTCCATTTAATACTGGTGAAAATTTTAATTTTAGATATTTAGTAAACACTGCGCTGGCTCCGCAAGCACCATCTGTTTCGAAAACTACTTTTAGACGCGAACTACTAGTTTATAAAGAACGAAAAAATGATTTGAATTTTTTTTTGAAGAATTCAATGGACGTGTACATATATGTAGTGATATTTGGAGTGATTCTTGGAATATTAATTCTTATAAGGGTGTCACATGCCATTTGATAGGTGATAATTGGGTTATTCAAAAAAGACTTCTTGCATTTCGAGTTTTTCCTAAAAGGCATATGGCCCATAATATTTATAGAATAATTAGGCAAGTTTTAGAAGAATATGGTCTGATTAATAAAATTTTTTCAATTGGTTTTGATAATGCTGCCGCAAATACTGCTTCCATTCCCAAGTTAGAAAAAATGTGTAAACCCTCTTTTGGCGGATAATTTTTTCACATTAGATGTGCTTGCCATGTTTTGAATTTATGTGTTCAAGATGGCTTACGAGTTCGTGTGACTTTTCTCCATTCAACAAATAGTGCAATTAGATTTTTATGGAGCCGCCCTCAACTTATGAAAGCATGGGGAAAATTTTGTAAAGAAAATGGAAGAAAAGCAAAAAGGTTTTCAAAAGATGTTCCAACTCGTTGGAATTCTACTTACGAGATGCTTTTACAAACTTTTGATTACAAAGATTTATTATGTTCTTTTATTTCAAATACTGCTCTCGATATTGCTTTACTCCCGCAACATTGGGATATTTGTAAATTATTTTTAGATTTTTTGAAAGTTTTTAATGATGCTACTAAAACTTTATCTGGTATTTATTATCCTACTACACATTTATTTTTAATAGAGTGTGTTAATATTACTAATGTATTAAATGAATATGAAAAAGAGACTGAATTGGCTTCGAGTATTTTAGTAATGCGAGAAAAATAGTCGCATTATTATTTGAACATTCCTCTTGTCTAAATTAGATTGTTTATTAGATTATGTAAATGTTTATTATTATGATTGTTTACATTTGGATGAAGTAATAAATATTTCAATTATACAAGTAGAGGTTAAAGAAGTTATAGTAGCATTATATAATAAATTTTGTAATAGATATGGTTTAAGTGACAGTGGATATGGATCTGCCCAACATAGTGTCTCAGAAAGTGATGCGAGTATTTCACTACTTAGTAGAGGGTATAAAATGCTCAAGAGTAGGCCAAAAAAAGAAGAAGAAGAAAGAAAGGGACATCAACGGGTAGTATTTTCGAATTAGAAAACTATTTAATAATTTCTTTTGAGTTTACTGATTTCAAACACAGCGTAGATTTCAAGATTCTTGAGTGGTGGAAGAACCATTCAACTCAATTTTTAGTTTTCTCCCTCATCGCGAAATAAATATTAGCGACCCCTTCTTCAACACTGGCAGTTGAACAAGCATTTAGCTCTGGAGGATTAATTTTGAACCCTTGCCGTTCAAAATCAAGTCTGAAAAGTGTGAAGTTTCAAGCTTGTATCGATGATTGGACAAATGCTAGATTTCGCTAATAAGAGTTGGATTGGAAACACTAATTCTTCAGTGATGACTGTGGAGATACTACCACCACCACAACGGCTAGCGACGATTGACGATGAGGTAAGTTGGGGGTTACCAAAGGTAAGATAAGTACATGGGCTTTGATTCTGCTATCCCCAAGAAGATATGTAGGCGCTCAATGATAATTCATTAAGTTCAAGACCATTCCTTTTTTTTTTCTAAATTTTATTACAATGTATAATTTGATTATAATTTATAATTAATAATTTATTAATTTAATTTTATTATTTTAAAAATAAAATTAAAAGTTCGGAACCGGAACCGAGAACCAGCCCGAAACCGGCGGTTCCAAACCGGAACCGGAACCCGGCGGTTCCGCGGAACCGGCCATGTCATGCATGATTGTGGCATGGTAAACTGATATAAGAGGATGATTTTATAAAACGACGTAGGCACATTTAAGCACTCATTGAGTTTTAGCTTAAGTAATTGCTGTTTTCTGCAGTTTTCTTTGATGCCGATTCACGGACCAATCGTTGCGCATTTCTTTTTCGTCCTTGTCTTCTGGCCCGAGTCCTCCTGATTGGCCCCGTGTTCGCTCAGCTCTCTCACGCGCCTCCTCGGAGACCGAACCCATGGCGCCTTCCTTGTCCGCTGCTTCGCGCGATCTCCTCTTCGGTTTCGCTCCTCGACCACAACATATAAGAATGCTTTCGTTCATGTTCTCCAATGGTAATGGTCCTGTGCTCACCCATCTTGGTGAACCAAGAAAAGCAAAAAGAAGACATCTTCGTTGGTCCCATGGATACGTAGCAGTCTGTAACCTGAACATACGTGACGTTACAGGACTAAATGTAGCGGCAGTGTGCTGTTATTACAACGAAACTGGACGAATGCTCTATCCATAACACATGAACAGGCAAGTGCTAGGCTTCAAAGATTGGTCCTGTATGTGAATAAGTATCGGATAGATACAAATCTTGCGACAATGTCCTGAAACTGGAGCACGACAGAGAGCATTAGTTCGGCATGCGAGTGCTAATGGGAAAGCTCTGTAATGGAAAAGCTTTTCTCGTGCCAGTTTATACTCACCAGTACAAAGAAGAAATAGGCTAGTCCGAAAGGGGATTGGAAGAGTGCGATGTGAACCGGGCGGAGAACCAAAAAGTCTTTTCATCTGAAGGTTCAATCGTCAAGTACACCTGCGTGCGGCTGCTCCATTCCCCTGAGCAACCTCTTTTACCCGCTCTGCCGTTACACGGTTCCAGCTACAATTATCATTTCAAAGAACCGGAAAAACTCTGCCGTATAACCATGATAATCATCCTAAAACAGTCTCATGGCAGTTGGATTTCATTCGGTACCAGAGCAATCTCCGATTCTGCATCAGTTAAGTCGCACCGAAATTTGCTATGAAGTAACTCCCGGATTCGATGTCGGGTTTGAAATCACATGTCCCATTCTTCTCTTACAGATTTATCTAACGGTAGTGTAATCATCATCCGTGAAGCTAATATCAGCTCTGATTCGAGTTTACCAAGATACAACAGAGGTTGGCATAAACACATGATGCCTGAAACTTTGCAAAATCAAGAAAGCTTCGAGGATCTTCATGGCTACTTACGATTAATGGCACGAATGATATCCTTTCCGCACTTCTTCTTTGTTGATCATCCTCGTTTATTACTGCGATCGAGATGCACCCCCGTAATCTTTTCCAAAATGGAGGTGTGATTTTGTGCTCCGTCGTCGATGCAGGGATATGGGGATCGCTTTGGTAATGTGGCGCGTGGTAGCTAACCGGTTGATTTCGGTCGCAGTTATTTCGATGAAATCCCAAGTACTTGCACCTAGGGGTGTCAATGGGTCATACCCGACCCGACCCTGAAACACAATATTTGAGTGATTACCCGACCAAGACCCGAATAGACCTGGACATGACCCAAACATATCGGGTCAGGTCTCTTGTTCGGGTCTTCGGGTCGGGTTTCATGTTTCATATTGTTTTCAGCCTTTTTTTTTTGGGAGTTCGAAGGTTGATTGCATTTATAATTTGCAAACTATTGCAGACATAGAAGATATTGCAGATAAACACTTGTGCTTAGACATACACTCTTCGGCGGACACATATCAAATCTGAATTGCAAAAACACATTTGACATTTTTTTTCCCATGCTCAAAAGGGTCAAAACTGTAAACATGAACAATAGACTTCGTTTGCTACAAGTGAGGGCTCCTCCACAAGAAAGACATGGAAACTCCAAGGCAAACCTGCTGATCCATCTCAGGATCTTGATTTTGTTCTCTTCCCTCTATTTCACAAGAATGGCTCGATATGCCCCGGTGAACCCCGGAATCCTATACTATTTTTCTTTTCGGTTAAGTAGATGATCTTAAATGGGAATCCTATGCTCGCTAAGTTCTACTATCCACCACAGTCAATTAACAAAAAGCAAATACATTCTTCTCCGACGTTATCATCCTCTTCGCAATAGTGGAACCGACGATTCGCTCCAGCTGAACATGACCACCACACAAAAATAAGAATGAGGCAGCAAATGACTAATGCACAATGCATATGAGCAATATCCTTACAATAAATATGACACAAGAATCATCTCGAGAACATATTATCTTTCCAATTCACCAAAGATCCAATATTCCTTTTTTGGTCGAAGAAATATATATTTGAACAGTCTGAAATTAAGTACTGATAGGAAATAGTGAAAACATCACTAATCTCAAAGAGCTAGTATTGACAGGAAAGTGGCCCTTGACTCAAATGCAAGAAATGAAACCTCCTTTTATTTGGCCATAAGAAGTGACATCACTGAGTAGGATAAGCTATATGAGCTGCATTAATCTATTGAGTAGGGTTGGAGCCTGCGGGTGCTCTGGCGCTTGCTGGAGCTGAAGCATACTGCAAGTATCATGGAAGCAATAATATTCATACCAAAAAATTATTGCTATTTTAAATATAAATATGCTTTCCTTGGCATATAATTAGCAAAAGAGAAATATATTTGAAGTCTTATGAAGCCATATGTAGAAAGCAGATGGCTCACCTCCACTTTCTCAAGTACTTTAATCTTTGAGAGATACCAAGTTCGGCTCCATGGTCGAATTTGAAGACTCTGCATTAAATTCGTGATCCAAATGAGAACTTAAGTATCCATTCTAATTGGCAAGAGTATACATATTAAATTTTCTCACCCGAATCAAAATTTTCAAATTCTTCTAAGTCCTCCTCAATCGAAAATGGAAGTGGTGACTTTGAAGACTCTGCATTAAATTTGTTAATTAATTTGTATAGATAATAATATCGAGACAATCAAACAAACAATGGTAATTTCATACAAGAGTCGGTACAATAGATCTTTTTCACCAAAGGTTCAGCTTTTAGAAATTTACCAACAAGAAAAAAAGATAATACCATCTTTTCTCAACTGAAACATTAGCTGTTTACCACAAGGCTCAAAGGTCAGTTTTCAACAGATATATGGCAAGACTTTTCCACAAATATAGACCAAACCCTTTTACTAGAGCTCTAAAAAATGATTAGGGCATTGAGTATTTCGCCCATCTATTCAGATAAGAGCACATCTCAGTGGCTGAAAATGGGAAAGAATTAGCTTAAGAGGTAGAACTTATACCTCATCTAATATAGCATAGTCCAATGGGACAGATCAATAGAGAACTAGTCCAAAAACCTTAGTTCTGCTTGATGTCCCTATTTACTTGCTTGCTAGTAGTTGTCCTGCAGCCTGGCTATCCAAAACATAAAAGTTGGCCATATAGACTGTTTTGCTTTATTTTTGGCGTTTTGATGAACGACTTAGTTTTTAAATCTAACATGGTTTAGTATGCAAACTTTGAGTTGCATCAAATGAAACCCAGTTGCGTGAACAAGGAGTGCCAAACAAAGATCACTCATTCCTGTCAAATTCACGAGTAATTCCTCAACGACAGATCTCCAAATTCCGCATAACGATGAGACACACACATGGAAGCACAGAATTCTAATTCAATCTCCATGAATTCTTCAGTGGAATTACCATACGATTTGCTTCACCTAGATGATGGGGACGATCAAGTCAGCAACCCCAAAAAAGAAAATTCAAGCAAACACTAAGAAGAAAGAGAAGAAAACAACACACTAAGGTCTTGTGATTCAGACAACTAGTTTCAGTCAGAACTCAGCCATCGCTCGACACGCTGGAGCAAGAAAAAATGATACTGTCCCATCGTACGCACGATCTTACACGATCATCCGGACAAAAGCAAAACTTGCGTCGACACAAAATGAATCTAAGACAGTTCAACGCAGAATGAACGACACACTGAGAGCACCTATACACGCACCGAGAGAGATAGAGAGGAGAGGAGGAGGAGGAGGGGGGGACCTATTGCTGTCAACGGCGATGGTGCCGGAAAATTGACGCCGGAGGACTGGAGAGAGATCAGATGGACGACAGTAGACGTCGGAGTAGACTATAGAGGGAGGCGAGACCTTCAGGCGTCAAGCGCGAGAGGGAGACGAGAACGAGAGAACAACATCGAGCTTAGGGTTTAGGTGTATCAGCCTTTGATTCTTGTGTTTGGGCTTGTTTTCCTATTTTGGGCTCAGGCCCGAGCCCGAACACGAAAACAAGGATAGTAAACAATACCCGAACACGAAAACAATAATAGCAAGTGGTACTCGAAACACGTTGAGACCCGAACAAGAATATGTGTAAATTTCGGATCGGGTCGGGTCGGGTCTTGTTGCAGGTCGGGTATCTTGTTCAGCATGGGCACCCCTACTTGCACCAATTTACGTGACTATCTCCATTGACTCACCACAGAATTTTATTGTGACTTGCAGTACAGGTTAAGAATTTGGTCAAAATAACTGCGACGATAATCAACCAGTTAGCTACCACGCCCTTGACCACGCGCCACATTACCTTGAGATCCCGTATCCCTATATATATATAGTCGTTCCTATATGTAACTCTCATCTCTTTGACTTTTACTCTGCCCCTTTGCATAGAGCGGGAGTCGAACCCGAACCTACGATAAAGTGTGTCTGCATTATGTACAATGTTTCTAATGGGAATTCTATTTTTTTCCATTATCTTCGACCCTCTGTTTAATAGCTTAATCGTTTGGAATCAAATTGCTCGAAATGGATATCAAAGCAAAATTTCAACCTCTATGCCTCCATTTGTGATAAAGAGAGACACCATGATTCTTCAACTTCCATTTCTGAATCACCAAAGAAGTCTCCAAAGACATAACATTGTGCGGGACGTATATTCAGGGTTTGGAATAGAATCACGCGTGAATGCATCAGACGCTTCTAAATAATTCCGAGATCCGTTCCGACATAAGCGTCTTCAATTTCTCTAAACAAGTTTTTGCTAGAATTCCAGCGGAAACACCGTCGGTTTCCGCCGTTTCATTGTTGGCTTTAGGTCGCAGAAGAGGGAATTAGCTCTTTGTTTATATTCACTCAGTGAGATAGAACAATCTTCATCCCTGTCTACAAGAAAAGTTGAAATAACATAGTTGCAATCTAAAGAACGGAGGATCCGAATAGCTACCTATCTTTTTCTTGCTGCACAATAACATAGTTGCAATCTTCAAGCTTGAACTATTCGTCCTTTCGGAACTCGGCAGGATCCCACCGCCTCCGTTGCCGTATCTTGGAGCGCATGAAATCAAAGGTACGGCATTTCAGTATTTATCCGAGACGAATTTTGAGAAATTAGGAGGCTGAATCTTGCCAAATTAAGAAACGGCAACGCTGTGCCTTTGTTTCGGCATAGAGAATTACGGAAATAGAGACAAATCGCGGCGAGCACAAAGACCAAAATGTGTCGATGATGTAGTGCTGTAGGCGCTAACTGTTAGAATGCACGTGTGAGTTGTATTAGAGAAGTCCCACATTTAAGAATTAATGTAGTGTGAAGCAGTTAATATATCCAAGTTGGCCCATAATTCATTGGCTTAAGCTTTTGAGTGAATGTGGGTCAAACTGGATATGTTGACGGGCTCGAATTTGGGCTCTCTCTTGATGATATTCCTAGGTGAAAGTATCGGACTTCCGCTGCGTGTGGGCCTTCAATCTGTTCCGGTGGATATCTCAAGAAGGAATCTTGTGACCAACGCGATTTCCGGGCCGATGGATGTTGTGTTTCCAATCCGCTTAAGTACACCTGGAGTGCCATAAGTTGTGTACGGCGATCAGTTTAGTGCTAAGTTTTTGCAACTTCGATCACTTCAGTGCTAAGTGCTTGCGTGGCCACCGAAATGTGTATGTGGCGCCGACGTGGACTATTTACATTCAAACGGAGGCCGACGTGGCTCGCCGGAAGCTGACTCAGCGCTGTGAAGAGGAAGACGACATTGTTTTAAATGGAATTGCGCCTCATAAATCCTAATCCCCAAAATTGAAACACAAACGCAGAAAGTAAATGAGCAGCTGAATGAATCTTCTTCCAACGTTTTGATTTCGCCCCAAAATTAAAAGCCCTAGGTCGAAATGGAGGGAAGGAGCTTCAGTAGCAGTTCAAATTCGGTTCGGCTAACTGAAGGTAATGGTGAAATTTTATGTTTTTGTGGGTTACCGAATCCAACGAGAACATCTTGGACTCGTTTGAATCATATGAGAAGATTTCATGGATGCGGCGGATATAAGGAGGGGTCGAAGTGCAAATATTTCAAATGGGTTGATAAAAAATTCTCGGGTCGAGCCACAGACGTGATATTGGAGCTTCTTGAAAGACGGCGTGAACCTCTACATACATTCATGGACGAATTGGATGATGTCAATTCAAGGGAAGCTGAGCTGAAGGCTGTAACATCTCTGGCGAATCAATTGAAGAAGGAAGTATCAACGATGCGAAGACAAAGGACCCGTGATCAAGGCATAATTATCGTTTTGTTATGCTGTGTAATCTATGTAATGTGTGTGATCAGAGGAACCTTATCAGTCTTTGATAGGTGAAGTTGGGTTCGATATGTATCTATATTGTATAATGTAGTAATGGATGATATTTCTTTGGATGAAGGAACTTGCAGAAGTATTTTGTTTGAAATGAACGGTTAATGCAATGTATGCTTGATTTTGATCAGTTTTTTGAGTTAACTATATATTGTCAATATGATTTTGCTTTAGTTTTGGTCAGTTTTTTGGAGTAACTATGTATGTAGTCAGTGTATGCTTAGTTTTAGTTGAAGCTTTGCTGCAAAATATGTAGTTTGCAGCAGTTGTTTCGTCCCTCCCTTTGCTGATGCTGGTGCAGCTGCTGCATATGGGGGGCTTATGTTTTTTTTTTTTTGCTATTCAGCATTTTTTGTTTGGAGCTGTTTAAAGATTGCAAATTTGTTGTTGCAATGAGCATTGGATCTGTTTAAAGATTGCAAACATGTTGTTGCAATGAGCATTTGAGCTGTTTTTACATGTTTGCTAGCTAATTTTATGATTTTGCTGCAAATGATTATCTGTTATAATATAAGTGTCATAAGTTGTACATTCTGATCACTCAAGTGCCATAAGTTGTACATTCTAATCACTCAAGTGCCAGTCGGGCTTAAAAAGTGTTCACTTAAGTGCCAAGTTTATCTGAAAATGGTCACTTAAGTGCCAATTTATTCTGAAAGCGATCACTTAAGTGCATCATCGAAATTTTCAATAACCAATTCTTGCAAGCTGTATCCTCATAGTACACCAGCAAGTTGCTGGTGCAGATTGTGCACCAGAGTGCACCGGCAAGTTGCTGGTACACAAAAGTGAGCTTGCACCAGCAACTTGCTCGTGCATTACCATTGCACGAGCAGGTTTCAATGCACTCAAAACCTGTGAGCTAACAATTAATATCAGCCAGTCAATCAACAACCACCTATAAACAGCCGCCAGTCAACAACCACCAAATATAAATCAGCCGCCAATAGCATTCACAAACAGCCAACACAATAAGAAGTGGAATCACAGCATAAATGCATAATTCAATAACAAGAAGCTCCAATTGAGCTAACCGTTTACATTAACAAAAAGTAGGAGTACGGGTTCCCAACAAAAGATAACAACACTAAACCGATACGAGTATCCAACAACAGATAACAACACTAAATTAAAGGTGCACTCCTGTCCTACATTCATATCAGTCAATGCCAACAACCCCCTAGCTCCCTTCGATGGCTTTTTGACTTGGTTCATGATCCGAGCACTCTTTCTAACATGTGGAGGTTCTGGTTCCTCAAGTGGCGTATCAGGCATTGGTTGACATGGAACTCTTGCTGGCTTCTTCCTTGATGGCTGCATTAGAGCTCTAGCTGTTGTCCTCGTCCTTTTCAATTTCTTCTTTGGTAGAGTCGTTGACTCTTGGGTTTGATTTCCTTCGGAAATAAGCATTTCCGAGCTTCTCCCAGGCTACAATACAATAACATAAGGAATGATTCAGGATTTTTTACATTACTGTCCTTAAATGGACAAGTCATACGAAACATACATACAAAATAGTCATTCCGGTGCGCTCGTTTGTGAATATGCTATAACCATATTCCTTCAATCTCTTTCCAAGAGCCCCTTTTGTTCGCCGCGGAAGTAGTGGCTGTGCATCAGTTTCTTTTGGCTCCGGAGGTGGTGGTGGTGGTGGCTGGACTGTTGTTGGTCTTCTTCTCACCTGAAGTATGTTTACAAGGTTACACTAAGGGCCATAAACTAATAAAAACAAAAAATGTACATCTTACTGGATATTTCCTCCTCGTTTGCTCAACGGTAGATTCAGTGTGAGCTGATGGAGGTGGCTGGGCTGTTCTTTCAGTTATTGGCACTTGAATTGGTTGTCCAACTTGTTCTTCCGTTGGCCCTTGAGGTGGCTGGACATCATTCCTTGGTGCAGCAGCTTGTGTTGACACTTGAGGTGGTGACGGTTGGGTAGTTTGGTTAACTCTCGCCCTTCTTCTTCTCACTTGAAAGGTATAAATGAGGTTAGACTATTGCAAACCTTATAGGAAGACAAAGAAAGCAAACAATGTATCATCTTACCGTATATTTTCTCGTCGGTTGGTGAACGGTCGACGCATTCTGCTCTTCTGGCTGCCCTTGAGGAAGCTGCATAGTGTGGCCTTCTACTGGTTCTTTTGTCGGATTTGCAGCAATCACTTGTCCTCCAAATTGCTTCCTCACTTGACAGCCTTTTTTATTGTGCCCCAATTTATGACAGTACGAGCACATCATCTTTGCACTAGCCTTGCTCATCCTTTGTTTTGAAATCTCCCTCTTGCAGCCTTCGTCTTCGCTTTGGCCTTTCTACTTCCTTCTTTATTGGTAAAGGTACCGGGGCATCACGATTGGTTGGCTCCCAATATTTGCTACTTCTAATAGGTTGCATCATGAACTTATACGTATCAAGATACGACCTTTTGCTGTAGCAATCAGCTAGGTAATGTTCTGGGTTCTCTTCTTGGTTCTGGATGGCAGAAATGGCATGTTCGCAGGGAATTCCAGTTAGTTGCTCCCGACATGAACACTTCCTCCTCTGAGGTGAATAACATATGTGTCTTCATGCTTTTTGATCTCAAACCCGTCATCGCCATTCCAAATTGGACGACAAAACTTACAAGCAGCCAGATTGGCATCTAATGTCTTTGCAATCCGAGGACCACATTCTCTAGTCCACTTCGCAGCATCATCTCTTTTACTACGCAGCCTAGTCATGACCATAAGTCGTATATCCTCAAGCATGGAAACGATTGGCTTGCACCTTGCGGCTAATATGCTGCCATTGAAAGCTTCGCTAAGGTTGTTGTCGACGATATCGCACTTGAATTCTTCGCTGAAGAAAGCCCTACACCAATGCTTCGCTTCAGTTTGGAATAGCGCTTCGAATCCATCCTTTGTCAGCTCAAGCATACCCTGTTTTGCTATCCTAAAGTCAGCCATGTTCGTGCTCTTTGCAATTTGCCAGAATTGCTTTTGTAGCTTATCCCCTTTGTACTTTTTTTGCCCAGTTTGCATATATGTGCCTCGCACACAATCTATGCTCGGTATATGGCATCAAGTCAGCTAATGCAGGAACAAGTCCCTACAATATTAAACAATGAATAATAGTAACAAAAGGGAAAATGTAACATGATGAGCCGATTTCAGAAGAATGCAATGACCAACATAATGACCAAGTCTTACCTTCTGTTGATCACTCATGAAAGCCCAACCCCTCCCGTCAGTAATCTCCAAGTCAGCCATCAAATTTTTCATGAACCACGACCAAGTATCCTTATTTTGTATCCTCACTACAGCCCAAGCTATATGAAACATTTGGTTATTGCCATCCCTACCAATTGCAGCCAACAATTCACCATTGCATAACCCTTTCAAAAAGCATCCATCCAATCCTCCTATTCTTCTACAGCCAGATAAAAAGCATTGTTTGCATGCATCAATGCACACGTAAAATCTGTCAAATATGGTCCCTTCATCAGGCAATGGCCTCTCTACAACCTCAGCATAGACCCTACTTGGGTGGTTTTGAACCCTACATTCATAGGCATAATCCCACACCTGGGCATATTCTCGCTTGTACTGACCCAATAGTTTTGTCATAACTTTATACTTGGCTCTCTTGCACTAATTCTCTGGCACATTGATCTCTACTTGCTCTCTCACCAACTGCTTCAAGTGAGGACTCTTAATCTCCGACATCGCTTTGATCGTGTTGAAGAACTGCTTCGACAACCATGTACTTGTTATCTTTTTGTTGTAAAAAATAATTGAACATGTATGTTCCTCCTGAAATGATCCAATTTGGAATGACCCGCTCCTCTTGCTTAGTGCTGCATAGATCTTCCATCCACAATTACGTTGTGGACACCTAGCTCTCACATACTCCTTTGTATTTCGAAGAAATTCTAGAGTCCTCTGCTCAGCAATGGAGCTCTTCAGGATGGCATCCTTAAACTGTTTGGAATTCTCAAATTTCATACCAATGCTCAAAACAGGATTAACTACAGATGGATCATAGGAAGGGTACTTACTTTTCCTTCTACGCACAGTTGCAACTTGTCCTTCTTGTTCAGACTCATCACCAGAAGTACCAATCCAGTCGTCATTGTCAATATCTTCATCGTTAGCAGTAGCTATAGCAGGACCAATAGTTGTAGCAGGTGTACGTTCTTCTCCAGTTGCTGCTTCACCTCTCTCTAATTCTCCTCAGCCTACATGTTTTTTACTCGCAAAGTCCTTGCGGATTTTTCTTGACCTTTGCAGCTCCTCATTGTTGTCGTCGTCGTCGTCTGCTACGAAGCTGACATTTTCCACAACTTCATCATCGTCATCGTCATCACTGGATTCTGCAATTTTCCATTCTAATCTAGTAATTGTCTCATCATATGTATTGCTTACTCCTCCCTCCTCCTTGTCCTCCATTCCCTCCTCCCTGTCCTCCCTTCCCTCCTCCCTCTCCTTAGGATCCTGCCTATTAACCCAATCCTCCCTGTCTGTCCATTTCTCATGCCCTTCTACAATAGTTTCACCTCCATGAGAAGTGGAATCAATGCCTACTTCTCTTATTTCAGTTCTGTCTTCATCTTGAGCATCATCATCATCATCATCGCTATCACTGTCTACATAAACTTTCGCTTCGTTGCCATGGAGATAGTGACTAATCAGATCTTGAAACCCATTATCATCCCACAACTCTCTCAGCCCATCCCTCAAATCCTTCCCAGGAAGACAATAGAGTAACTTACCTACTTTGAGGTTATGTAAGTGCACTATATCCCTCACGAAAGAAACATACGACAACGTTCTGACATCCACGAAAATTGTTCCTTCATTTCCACCTTCATATTCCCACTCGTCGGTGCCAATGACAAAATTTCCTCCATAACAAATAATGACGGCAACAAGATTCTTGTCCATGCCTGCACGAAAAGAAACAAAAATCAATAAAGGTATCAGCTTTTGGGACCACAGTCAACAACAAATGTACATAGAGGTCCCCACAGGCCTGCTATTTGATTAAAGACTCATTATTTGTCGTGTAGTATCAACAAAGGAACATGACAACCAATGCACAGTATTTTAGATTCCGCAGTTTCAGGTCCCCACAGCAAACAAAAAGTAATTTTACACTGCAAAGGCCTTAGAGGTCTGATTAAACAACTGAACCTTTGGGAAGCCAAAAATTCATATTTGAAAGGGACAGAAGGGCCCTCGGGGGCCACTATTTTCCTTTTATCAACAAATCAACCACAGAGGCTATGATTAAAACAGTATACATTCTCAACGCATCAATTTCGAGTCTTCATTTTACCATATTCACCCCTAATTTTACCCATAACCCTAATTTTCTCGTCGAAGCCCTCATTTCACCCTAATTTTGCCCTAATTTTGGCTCGGGTCTCACTTTGAGAGAGGGATAGAGGATGCGGACACATACCTCACAACAACGAGCAAGCGACGGCGACGGCGATAGTTGACCTTCGAATGGCGACCGACTAGCTCTGACTTGGCGAGCGCGACTTCGATTTACGCATACGAGTCCCTCTCACTCCTCGAGCGACGCCGACTTTGAAGAAGATAACAAGAGAGACGTCGTTTATCTGTACAATACATCAATGACGTCGTTTTTACACTCTTGCCCTTTATTTAAGCCATGTCGGATTCCACTTTGGCAATCGTTTAAAAAAAATCGCCATGTCAGATAATAAAATTCAATTACAAAATCCACGTAATTCACTTCACCGTACTTTGGCCGGATTTTGACCAAAATGGCACTGAAGTGCACGATTTTCTCCGAAGTTAGCACTTAAGTGATCGAAGTTGCAAAAACTTAGCACTAAACTGATCGATTTGAAAGTTTTGGCACTAAACTGATCGCCGTACACAACTAATGGCACTCCAGGTGTACTTAAGCTGTTTCCAATCTCTTTCGGTTGATTTCTCAAGAAGGAATCTAGTGGGATATCTCAAGAAGGAATCTGGTGATCAACACGATTTTCGGGTCGGTGGACGTTGTAGTGTAGCAACGTGGGCCTAATAGGCGTTGATGGAGATTCAAGTTGAGAACCTGTGGACGTTGTGGTGTAGCAACGTGGGCCCGATGGGTGTTGATGGAGATTCAAAACTTATTCCAATTCAATGAGTATTCTCAATATTATGCCTTGAAGAGGACTCGAACCTCCACGCTCTTTAGCACGAGATTTTGAGTCTCGTGTGTCTACCATTCCACCACTAAGACATCTTGAAAGTGAATCATATTTCATGAATATGATATCTATCTAGTGTGATAATGTGAGAGCATTCGATGACGTCACCAATGATATACCCGACGTTAATGTGCAATCCTTGATTCCACCCACAAGCTCTACACAATTGTTAATTGTTCAGACCAAGGTTGAATTTGGTTACAACTTGCTTCAATGGATTGCATCGACGTAAAGTCTAAAGGCGCTACTCAGAAAATGGGAAGCTCAGATGATGCAGCTTAGTCTCAGATGTTGTTCGTTTCAGTCTCAGATGATGCGGTACAGGCTCAGAAGATAACACGCTCAGATGATAGCTCGTTCAGAAGATGTCATAATCTTAATGCGACTTTCCTAATTAGTTGCTGATTCGAAGTCCAATCAAATATATATCCATGGAAGATTATCTAGAGATATTTATATAGATTCGAAATATCTTTTAGGGATGATATTTGATATGCTAGGCTGGTGGACGAGATTATCTTGTTTCCTTTTCTTTACGTTATCTTCGTCCCTCTATTTAAAGGAGGAGTATTCTCTATTGTAAGCAGACTAGACGACGTTGATTTGATGAATGAGAATTTCTCTCGAGTGTTGAGTTATACACTTCGGCGTCTTTATCCTTAGAGAGTGGATACTCCTCGATAGTGAGCCAAAAAGCCCTTTATCCTTGGTTGGTGGTGTAGCTTTTAGACCTTGGTGGTGAGCTTTCTATCAATCCCGATCTTCTTCCTTGGCTGGTGATATCTTTAGGCCTTGGTAGTGGTCGTTCTATCATTCGTTTTGTATTGTTGGCTGGTGATATCTTTACACCTACGATATAACTCGAATTCCTTCATTATTTCTACTTAATCCATACACTTAACCCTGAAAATTCCGCAAACACCGCCCTTCAATTTACCCCTTTGAATTTGTTCGCGACACTCTGTGCTTCGAAACACCTATCCTACGGAATCACTCACCCACGTACACATCAAGTTGGTATCAGAGCTTAAGGTTGAATTCTTTTGAGTGATTCCTTTTCTACTATCAATATCTTTCTACCATGGGAGATGGTGACATTCCAAGAGGCTTGACTTTGGAGCAAGCTCACAATGAAAGGCGTGATTGAGCAATCAATACTTTGTAGCAACAGATGGAACGAGTTCTTACCTTATTGGAGGATCGACCAGGTCAAGATCCGCCGCCTCGAGAGTCTCACAATAATCACCGGCGCCATGACAATCCTCATTCAAATTTCGATGATGAGTCCAGCAATACGGAAAGTGATTCTAGCGACTCGGATTATCGAACAAGGAGGAGGAGAGGAAGGCACGACAACGATCGTGATGTGAAAGTAGAGGTACCTGAATTTGAAGATAGCCTTAATCTTGATGATTTTATTGATTGGCTGCATACTATAGAGCGAGTATTTGAATTTAAATCTTACTTGGATGAAAAGCGATGCAAGGTTGTTGTTCTCAAATTTAAAAAGTATGCTTCCTTATGGTGGGAGAATCTGAAGAATTAAAGAGTCCGGGAAGGAAAAAGAAAAATCCGTTCTTGGGAAAAACTCAAGAAATTGATGAAGAAGAGATTCTTGCCTACGAATTATATACAAGATTTATTCTTGAAACTGGATTCTCTCAAGCAATATGGAATGAACGTAGAAGAATATATCCGGGAGTTTGAGCAACTCATGATGAGGTGCGATGTTCCAGAATCGCAAGAGCAAACCATTGCTCGTTTCTTTGGTAGCATGAATAAAGATATTGCTGATTTGGTTGAACTTCAACCTTATTGGTCGTTTGAAGATGTGTGCAAACTACTCATGAAGGTTGAAAAGCAAGTGAAGAACAAGAGGGTTTCTTCCAAGACTTCGACAAAGGGGACATCTTTTTTTAAGGGTGCTTCTTCTGGGAAGGTTGAAAGTTTGTCGGCTAAAGAAAAAGATAAAGTGAAGGTTGCTAAGGCCGTCAAAGAGCCGAACAAGAAGCCCGATGGAGATAGTCGAAAGTGTTTTAAATGCCTTGGCTATGGGCATTTCCAAGCAAATTGTCCTAACCGGAGAATTATGACTCTTAAAGAAGCTGAGAAGATTGAGTTGGAGATTCAAGAGGAAAAGGATGAATCTAAACATAACCATTCCGAATATGAGGAACGAGAAGAAATCGAGGAGGAAGCCGACAATGGAGATTGTCTAGTTATCCGGAGAGCCCTATACTCCAACGTTACCTTAGAAGATGATGAGCAAAGAGAAAACATATTCCACACCCATTGCACCATTAACGGGAAGATGTGTTCCATGATCATTGATGGAGGAAGCTGTACCAATGTTGCCTTGACAACTTTGGTCGATAAACTGAAGTTTCCGACTATCAAACATCCTCAACCGTACAAACTCAAATGGCTTAGCAAGGGAAGTGATCTAAAGATAACTAAACGAGCCTTGATTTCGTTTTCGATTGGTAAAAGTTATAAAGATCAAATCTTGTGTGATGTTATTCTCATGGATGCATGCCACTTGTTATTAGGAAGACCCTGGCTGTATGATAGAAATGTTGTGCATGATGGGCATAAAAATAGATATTCATTTCACAAGGATCAAAAACGCATTACTCTTGTTCCCTTGAGTCCACTCTTGATACCGAAAAATCAACTTGGGGAGGGAAACATTAGAAATGAGAGCCTATTCTTGAATGAAACTCGGGTTGAGAGAGCCATTAGCAAACAAAAGAATGTGTATGCTTTTCTCATGGTTGAGAAAAAGAGTGAGATTGAGAAACCCATGCACCCGAAAATGTGTCCTTTGTTAACAGAATTTGTAGATGTATTTCCGAAAGAGTTACCGGCTGGATTACCTCCGTTGAGGGGAATTGAACATCATATTGATTTGTTGCCCGGAGCTTCTCTACCAAACAAAGCAGCTTACCGATGTAATCCAGAAGAAACGAAAGAGTTGCAAAGGCAAGTTAATGAGCTTATCGAGAAGGGGTATGTTCAAGAAAGTATGAGCCCATGTTTTGTTCCGGCTCTACTTGTGCCAACCGAAAGATGGTTCATTCATAATGTGCGTGGATAGCCGAGCCATCAACAATATCACCATTAAGTATAGGTACCCTATACCTAGACTTGATGATATGCTTGATGAATTATATGGTTTAACTGTGTTTTCAAAGATAGATTTATGAAGTGGCTATCACCAGATTCGAATGCGAGAAGGTGATGAATAGAAAATAGCTTTTAAGACGAAAGGATGACTTTATGAGTGACTGATTATGCCATTCGAACTATCTAATGCTCCGAGTATATTCATGAGGCTTATGAATGAGGTCTTACGTCCTTTTATAGGTCACTTTGTTGTTGTATAATTTGATGATATTCTTGTGTACAACAAAGGTAAAAAGGAGCATATTTCTCACTTGAAACAAGTGTTCGATGTTCTGAGACAACATAAACTCTATGCGAAGATGGAGAAGTATGAATTCTTTTCTTCCAATATTATATTTCTTGGTTATGTGGTTTCTAAAGATGGAATTTCCATTGATCATTCCAAGGTGGAAGCAATAAGATCATGGCCAACGCCGAAGTCTATTACTAATGTAAGAAGTTTTCATGGTCTTATATCTTTCTATCGCAGATTTGTGAAGAACTTTAGCACTCTTATGGCTCCCATGACTGAATGTAGGGGTGAGCGGTTCCAGGTTCTAGGTACCAGGTTTCGGGTAGGTTCCACCTAGAACCTGGAACCTACCTACTAGTACAAGTTCCTCTTTTTTCGGAACCTAGAACCTACCTTGCATACCTTGGAACCTGGAACCTACCCCGTCACATGTTCCAAGGTCCGGTTCTAGGGTACCCAAGAACCTGACAATTTCACTAAGAACACTTAATAAACATCAATTATTAGAAAGCCTCACATATAACATGAACTCAGAAAGGGTACAATCAAATAACATGAACTCAAATGAGTGAAAACACAACAAATATCAAAATTTTGCATCTCAGGTATCATTGTTCAGTTGTCACAATGTCATACCAGAAACGCTACATCCGCTTGATCTACAACACCAGTATAACTACTCATTAAAGCTTCTCATCATCAATAAAGTTCTTGTCACTTTCTTGTTCAAAATGATTAAGGTAAAGCCTACTAACAAAATTGACAGCCCTGATTTCTCCACTCAACGTATATTAAGACTTAGAGCTTCATTTGCTTTTTTGCTAATAGAACTTAGGTAGCAACTGTTTGCTTCTGTACGAATGCAATACCCTTGTCAATTCTGGCCTTCAATTCAGGCTTCACCGTGTCTAGGGCCTTTTGCTCATACTCAATCAAACCTTGGAGGTCAGATGGAATCAGTGCTTCAATCCCTTTCCTTCCAAGCTTCACCTTGGATGCAAACAATGGAAGCTCGGTCAAATCTAACTGAACGAAAGAACACTCATACACATCATCATCTCCATCCAAAGCACGAAGAGATGTCTATTAACTAAATTGCAAACAAACCATAGCATTTGTAAATACTTATATGTCAAATTGGGACATGAACAAAAAAAGTAGCAGAAGGAACTCAGCAACATGACAGAGGTTTGTAGAACTTGAACACAAGGAAAAGTGAAAAGAAACTATGGTAATGCAATCCTTGGAAATACAAATGTTGCTCCTCTCTAGAGGCTCTGATGATGTAAAGCTTCGTGATGAGATTTACTTACTTGACTGCACGAATAATGACATGGTTGACCATGACTGAATCACAGTACTTCCTAGCAAATAAAACAAGATTAACCTTCAAACACAGACTAATTCAGAATAGGATGGATCCGTAAACGATGAGTACCTTGAAGTTGAAAGGATCCGAGACACAAAGCGAGATCACACTCCCCAAACAACAGAACTTAAAAAAATCACGAATTGAAAGATGGAACCCCGAGATCAGAGATCGACAGTGCATATAAAACTCACGAATTGAACATAACATGAGATCGAAAAAGGAAGTGGAAAAATGGAGCCTGAGATTGGAGTGAGGATAGAGACGATAAGAGGAAAGGAAGTCAAAAGCTTTCTCAAAGTCTTACTTGATAAATCCACCTTGGTCAGATCTCGCTAGGGAGGAGGGCGTAAGCGACTCGACAAGCAAGAGGAATTTGGGGAAACCGTCGGAATTGTAGGTGCCGAGAACGAGGTGGTTGACAGCGAAGGAAGGGTCATCGTTGAAGGGCTAAGGAATGATGCCAGTGTGGAAGATCGTCAATGAGGGAAGACTCGACAGCGAGGAATTTGGCTAATGCTTTTGTCGTTGAGATACTTGAGAGAAAGAAACAGAAACAACAAGTTAGAAACAAGAAAGCCTAGTTTACTTTAGGGTTTATATGTTCCGGGTTCGGTTCCTGTTCGGGTCCAGGGTAGAACCGGGAACCAAACCGGAACCACAGGTTCGATTCTTCGGTTCTCGGTTCTACCCTAGACCCATGCTCACCCCTAACTGAATGTATGAAGAAAGGTTCTTTTGAATGGACAAAGGCTGCTCACAACACTTTTGAATCAGTAAAGTAGAAACTTTGTGAGTCTCCTATCGTTGCACTTCCTGATTTTGACAAAGTATTTGAAGTTGAATGTGATACAAGTGGAGTTGGCATTGGGGCTGTTCTTGTCCAAGAACAAAAGTCGTTGGCATATTTTAGCGAGAAGCTAACCGACTCCAAGAAGAATTACTCGACATATGATAAAGAGTTCTACGCCATTGTGAGAGCTCTAGATCATTGGTCTCATTACTTAAGGCCAAAGCAGTTCGTTCTTCATTTAGATCATGAAGCACTCAAATTTATTAGTGGCCAACACAAGCTCAACTCAAGACATGAGAAATGGGTAGAATTCCTTCAATCCTTTTCGTTTGTTTCGAAGTATAAACATGATCATACTAATGTGGTAGTTGATGCTTTATCGAGAAGATATTCTATACTTGCTGTTTTGGATTCGAGAATCCTTGGCTTTCAGATGATGAAAGAGCTTTATGCTAGTGGTCCTGATTTCTCATCTATCATCATTGATTGTAAGCATGGAGTTCAAGGCATTTATTCTGTTCAAGATGATTTTCTTTTCAAAGGAAATCGGTTATGTGTTCCAATGAGCTCGTTTAGAGAATTGCTAATTCGTGAAGCACATGGAGGAGGATTAGCAGGTCATTTCAGCATCAACAAAACTCTTAAGGTTCTTCAAGAGCATTTCTACTGGCCAAAGATGAGTGGAGATGTGCATGCCATTATTTCGAGATGTGCAACTTACCAAAGAGCCAAAAGTCATTTTCATGAAGGTTTATATACTCCACTTCCAGTTCAGAGCATGGATTTCATTGTGGCTTTTCCGAGAACCCAGAGATGAAAAGACGCCATTATGGTGGTTGTTGATCGGTTCTCTAAAATGGCACATTTTGTTCCTTGTCATAAGACGGATGATGCATCTTATATTGCTGATCTGTATTTTAAGGAGATTGTTCGCCTCCATGGAGTGCCAAAAACGATTGTATCAGATCGTGACTTGAAGTTCTTGAGTTATTTTTGGAAGACATTGTGGAGATTGCTTGGTACGAGACTTCTATTCAGCATGACTTGTCACTCTCAAACCGATGGCCAAACTGAGGTAACAAATCATACTCTTACTACTCTCCTTCGAGGAATGGTACGTAAATCCTTGAAAGATTGAGATTTGAAGCTTGCTCATGCTGAGTTTGCTTATAATCGATCACCAAGCTATACTACTGGTCGATCACCTTTTGAAGTTGTGTATGGACTGAATCTTCTCACGCCGATTGATTTGATTCCAATTCCGTCCAACTCTCAAGTTAACTTCGATCGAAAAGAAAGAGCTCAAGTGATGAAGAAGCTTCATGAGCAGATTCGTTCCAAAATTGAGAAGGCCAACGAGTCTTACAAGAAGAAGGCTAATCGGCATAGAAAGAAGACTTATTTCCAACCAGGTGATTTGGTGTGGATCCATCTAAGGAATGAAAGATTTCCCTCCAAGAGAAAGAATAAGCTGATGCCGAGAGCAGATGGCCCACTTAAAGTTTTGGAAAGGATTGGCGACAATGCATATAAAATAGAGCACCTTGGAGAATTTGGAGTTTCGGCTACTTTTAATGTGGGAGATCTCTCTCCATCCTTGGAGGATGATGACCATTCAGATTTGAGGTCAAATCTCAAACAACCTGGGGAGTATGATGCGGGAGCATTCGATGACGTCACCAATGATATACCCGACGTTAATGTGCAATCCTTGATTCCACCCACAAGCTCTGCACAATTGTTAATTGTTCAAACCAAGGTTGAATTTGGTTACAACTTGCTTCAATGGATCGCATCGACATAAAGTCTGAAGGCGCTACTCAGAAAATGGGAAGCTCAGATGATACAGCTCAGTCTCAGATGTTGTTTGCTTCAGTCTCAGATGATGCGGTACAGGCTCAGAAGATAACACGCTCAAATGATAGCTCGTTCAGAAGATGACATAATCTTAATGTGACTTTCCTAATTAGTTGTTGATTCGAAGTCCAATCAAATATATATCCATGGAAGGTTATCTAGAGATATTTATGCATATTCGAAATATCTTTTAGGGATGATATTTGATATGCTAGGCTGGTGGACGCGATTATTTGATTTCCTTTTCCGTATTTGAATAGGTTTATGATTATTTGTTTCCTTTTCTTTACGTTATCTTCGTCTCTCTATTTAAAGGAGGAGTATTCTCTATTGTAAGCATACTAGACGACATTGATTTGATGAATGAGAATTCTTCTTGAGTGTTGAGTTATACACTTCGGCATCTTTATCCTTGGAGAGTGGATACTCCTCGGTGGTGAGCCAAAAAGCCCTTTATCCTTGGTTGGTGGCGTAGCCTTTAGACCTTGGTGATGAGCTCTCTATCAATCCCGATCTTCTTCCTTGGCTGGTGATATCTTTAGGCCTTAGTAGTGGTTGTTCTATCCTTCGTTTTATATTGTTGGCTGGTGATATCTTTATGCCTACGATATAACTCGAATTCATTCATTATTTCTACTTAATCCATACACTTAACCCCGAAAATTCCACAAACACCGCCCTTCAATTTACCCTTTTGAATCTGTTCGCGACACTCTGTGCTTCGAAACACCTATCCTACGGAATCACTCGCCCACGCACGCATCATGTGATGTATGGAATATATGACAAAGGTGTAGTGTTGGAGTATTTCTATTGATCGGTCATGTCACATAGGCCCAAGTCGTACATCCAATTGCTTCGATTTTAATTATCCAGAGGATGCCCTATATATTAATATTATATCAAATCAAAAAGATGGACAATCAAACCCATTTCTCGATTCAATAGAAGCTAAAAGAGTTGAATATGGTCCCAAATAAGGATAGATATTGAAAAAGCGGGCCGATTACGCCTATTCCTAATCCTAAATGGAATGAAACGACGTCGAGATCCATATGTAAACATAGTATCTATTTCGATACGCTCGATTGACCCCTTCTCAAGTTGAGAGCCGGTGGACGTTGTGGTGTAGCAACGTGGGTCCGATGGGTGTTGATGGAGATTCAAGTTGAGATAAGTTGATGCGGAATGATACTTGGATTAAGGGGGAGCAAACCTAACACTGGAGCTCTCACATGTGAAGGAGAGATTGTTAGAATGCACTCTCACATGTGAGGGGAAGATTGTTAGAATGCACAAGAATGCACGTGTGAGTTGTGTTAGAGAACTCCTACATTTAAGAATTAATGTGGTATGAAGCAGTTAATATATCCAATTTGGCCCATAATTAATTGGCTTAAGCTTTTGAGTGAAGGTGGGTCCAATTGGATATGTTGACGGGCTCGAATTTGGGCTCTCTCTTAATGATCTTCCCGGGTGAAAGTATCGGACTTCCGCTGCGTGTGGGCTTCCTCCAATCTGTTTTGGTGGATATCTCAAGAAAGAATCTGGTGACCAATGCGATTTTCGGGCCAATGGATGTTGTGTTTTGAATCTCTTTCGGTGGATATCTCAAGAAGGAATCTGGTGGGATATATCAAGAAGGAATCTGGTGATCAATGCTGTTTCCGGGCCGGTGGACGTTATGGTGTAGCAACGTAGGCCCGATGGGCGTTGATGGAGATTCAAGTTGAGATAAGTTGGTGCCGAAGGATACTTGGATTAAGGGGGAGCAAACCTAACCCTGGAGCTCTCACATGTGAGGGAGAGATGGTTAGAATATACCCTCACATGTGAGGGGGAGATTGTTAGAATGCACGAGTGAGTTGTGTTAGAGAAGTCCCACATTTAAGAATTAATGTGGTGTGTAGCAGTTAATATGTCCAATTTGACACATAACTCATTGGCTTAAACTTTTGAGTAAAGGTGGGTCCAACTGGATATGTTGTCGGGCTCGAATTTGGGCTCTCTCTTGATGATCTCCTCAGGTGAAAGTATCGGACTTCTGCTGCTTGCTCCCAATAATAACAATAGTACCTTTCGCTGAAAAAAAATAGAAAACAGAAAAAGCCACAGCAATTCAAGATACTGGCACGGCCGAAAGTCCTAAACTTGATGTATAGAAGGCAGTCAAGTCATGAAACCATTTCAATCGCTTCTGTGGCGCCTGTGTGTAAAAATAGATTTTTTTTTTCGGTTGCTTGAAAGACCATTTGACTGGGATAATCGATCGCAAGATAGGCTTCGGCTAGAAGAAAGCGTCATCCTTGACCGGTTCCATCGGAAGAAGAGTCCGACTTTCTGCAAGGAAAGTGATGAATGTGGATATAGACTTTCCCGCTAACAAGACCCACTACAAAACCAAACATTCTCGTATAATTTATGAATCGTGATTGATTCTGCCCGTCACATCACTCGTAAACAGAGCCCATTCAATATCTTTTCCGCCACAAACATTGTTGGAGGGCCCGGTTCGAAATAGTTGAATCCTACCGTGTCGAAATGTCTAATTAGATGTATTCGGACGGATGTCCCCGTTCCATCCAATAGTGCCTTAAGAAGTATCTATCTCTTGTTCTTATGTCAAAAGTCTTTCGCAATTCTAGGATCCACTTGCCTCTTGTCCTAAATAGCAAATTCCCACACGTAGCATTTTGATTTTGCAAAGGTCAACAGCAATTTCCACCAGAATGTCACAAAAGAAAGAAAGAAAAAAAAACACATGCGGAGATTGCTGAGAAAAGGAAGAAAATATAATGTTAAACAAAGACATACAATATTACACCATTCAATGACGCAGATGATAATTACTGCGAGAAATTATTGTATTACATAGATAATAGGTAGGTATAGCGAGTAGACAGTATGGTAATCTCAACCAAATTCTGGTTCCGATCTACTAAAGCTTTTGTGGCAACGCCGACCAGGCTCTTCGATCGATTCCAGGACTATGGCGCCCCCTGAAACCCTGTTAAACGCTGAGAGTAATTCAAAGTCTGATGAATTGACAAATGAAAATGAAGATGAAAGAATTATTGCGTGACGAGTCTGGCTTTTTTCATGAATCATGATTATCGTTGGTGACGTACTACGGAAGGAAAGAAAAGGAACAAAGCTTGTATGACTGAACCCATCGTTGCTCTCCTGGCTTTTCATGTATATGCAGGCTTGGTTCGACCTTGTGCTTCAATGTCTGCTTCCATCTCGTGCTCGATTTCACCGGCTTTTGTCCGCTCGCTTGCCGCGGGTCCCTCTGTTGCAGCCGCTTGGGTTGATTTATTCTTAGAAGCCCACTTCCGAATTCTCTCACACAAGTACCAAGTCCAAGTCACAATCATCATTTCACTATCTCCTTCGGAGTGACCCTCCTCCGGATTCATCTTTATAGTTTCATGAAGACACAAACAAAAGAAAAAATCGCACCTTTCAGTCCCATATTTGGACCGAATTAAAGGGGAAAAATAGGCGACTCGCACATATGTCGGCAATAGTTGCAGCAACTCAACTTATTTACCTGTGATTTCATAATGGCATAGAGCGGCAGTGTCCTATAGCTGCACACGAGCAGGACAGACGCACTAAAACAACAAAATTAAACCAGTTAGCGATTATAGGGATCGATTGTCGATCATATATGATGTACAGGTGAAGAGATACGTATCACTCTTACCCTATGACAAGTCTTGGGATGACGTAGCCAATGTGTCCCATGATGCATGAGTTAAAATCATATTGGAACTGCAAGAAAAGACGCGAACATTAGTCCTACTTCCGCACGGGTGTCAGGAACCGGTTTTCTCATAACCAATACAAACAGAAGCTTGAGAAATAGATGCTCACCAATATAAAGAAGAAAAAAGCAAGTTCGAAAGAGTTTTGGAATAGTATGATGTGAATCAAGTGGAGGACGAGGGAAGGCTTCTCGAACCAGAAATCTTCTTTTGAAAACTTAGCAGTCGATATCGAGGCCTTGGCACTTGGAATGGGGTTCACTTTCGTCGTCTTCTTTGTTACTAGGTGCTCAAGCTTCGCACCGACAACTAGCAGAAGCTGCGTAAAGGCAAGAAAGAAACATATCATTTCCACCGAGTAAGTCTTGACATGATCTAGAACGGATTCCTCGGCGAGCAAAATGCCATCTTTGAGTGCAAGCAAGAGGGTTACATGGTTCTGATGGGATAAATCGACTGTGGGGCTCTCAACAGGCACTCTCAAAGGAACTTTGTTCACACAAGGAAGAGGAGACGGAAGGTGGCTTTTCAATATACTGTATTCACAATCGATTCACCCATGCTGAAATGGTTACAAGACTCACCTATTTATAGGCTTAAAACATGTCTCGAGTCTCTCTAGGAAAGTGAAGAGACTAAAACAACAATTACATCGGAATACTAAAAGATGATAGACTCAACTAATTATGTCTACTAAAACAATAATTACATCGGAATACTAATTATGCCATGGGAGTCATAATTACATCGGAATACTAATTATGCCATGGGAGTCGAACGGTCACTGATAACACTTAATGAATTTGACTTAATTCCCAACAAAACTCCCCCTTAAGCCAAATTCTCTTCCGTCGATCATTCCAAGTAAACTTCTGAATTTCCGAAACACTTCGATCTTGAGAGGTTTCGTAAAAATATCTGCGACTTGATCACCGGTCTTCACGTGCACAACTTCAATTTGTTTGTCGCTGACTTGTTCTCGAATAAAATGATATCGAACATCGATATGCTTGCTCCTCTCATGAAAAACTGGATTCTTCGCCAAAGCAATGGCAGAAACATTATCAACAAAAATCTCCGTTGCATCCTTTTGCTCCATATGGATTTCTTTGAGCAACTTTCTCAACCATATCGCATGACAAACACACGATGATGCAGCAACATACTCCGCTTCACATGTCGACAGAGTAACACTGGATTGCTTCTTTGATGACCATGTAAAAGCAGTTTCACCCAAATAAAATACAAAGCCCGTAGTGCTTTTTCGATCATCGACATCTCCCCCATAGTCACTATCTGAATAACCTCTGAGTTGAAATAGTTCAGATTGATAATAATACAAGCCAAGAGAGATAGTACCTTTGATGTACCGGAGTATCCTCTTCGCTGCCTTAAGATGAGATGTCTTCGGATTCTCCATATATCGACTCACAATTCCGACACTGTACATGATATCTGGTCTGGTACAGGTCAAATACCTTAAGCTTCCAATCAAGCTTCTAAAATATGTTGAATCAACATCGACACCTTCATCGAACTTCGACAGTTTTGCACCACAATCCATCGGAGTATTAACCGAAGTGCAATTCTTCATGTTGAATTTCTCAAGGATATTTTCAGCATATCTTTTTTGGGAAATAAAAATCCCATCTTCATTTTGCTTCACTTCGATACCCAGAAAATAACTCATCAAACCATTATCTGTCATTTCAAATTCTTTCACCATCGATGCTTTAAAAGTGTCAATCAATCCAGAATTATTTCCTGTGAAGACAAGATCATCAACATATAAACATGCCAATAAAACATCACCTTTCTCATGCTTCAAGTAGAGAGCATGTTCGTACGGACATTGTACGAAGCCATTTGCCTTGAAATAAGCATCGATTCTGGAGTTCCAAGCTCTCTGAGCTTGCTTAAGCCCATACAAAGCTTTCTTCAATCTCAGCACTTTGTCTTCATGACCTTTCACAACAAACCCAGTGGGTTGTTCGACATAAATTTCTTCTTCAAGAATGCCATTCAGGAATGCCGATTTGACATCCATTTGATAGATTGGCCACCGATTTTGAGCTGCAATGGAAATCATTAGTCTGATGGTTTCCATTCGGATGACAGGTGCAAATACCTCGTCATAGTCGATCCCAGCTTTCTGTTTGTAGCCCTTTGCGACAAGTCTGGCCTTATAACGAGTGATTTCTCCTTTCTCGTTCTTCTTGGCTTTGTATACCCATTTGACACCGATCGCCTTTTTGTCCTTCGGAAGATCAGCGAGTTGCCACGTTTTATTCTTTTCGATGGCTTCTATCTCTTCATCCATGGCTTTCCTCCATTTTTCTTCTTTGGCAGCTTCATCGAAAATAAGTGGTTCACAATCTGCAAGAAGACATATAAGGTGAAGCTCATCGGTAGCTTCATAAATTTCAGAAAGTCTTCTTGATCTCGGTGCTAGCTATTCTTCGACAGTATTTGAAGTTGAAGCTGACGATGATGGAGAGAACATCGGAGAAGGTGAATGAGCTTCAATCTCCATTTCGACAGAATCATCACGAACGGTTTTGACAAATTTATCATGACTGGTTTTGACAAGTTGTCGATTTTCCTCCCACAAACTTTCTTCATCAAATTTCACATCTCTGCTTACATATACTTTCAAAGTGTCAGGATCAAACAATTTGTAAGCTTTTGATGAGGAATCATACCCGATGAAAATGAGCTTTTTACTCTTGTCTTCCAACTTCGATCTTTTCTGGTCGAGTACGTGAGCATACGCAACACTCCCAAAAATTCTTAAATGAGAAACCGTAGGTTTTCTCCCGCTCCATGCTTCTTCTGGGGTAACACCATCGAGTCCTTGCGTGGGACATCAATTTTGCAGATAAACTGCACATCTGACAGCTTCGCCCCAAAGCTCCTTTGACAAATTTTTGCTTTTCAACATACTGCGAACCATGTCGAGAATGGTTCTGTTCCTTCGCTCAGCCACACCATTTTGTTGTGGGGAATACGGCGCCGTTAAGAAACGTCGAATGCCATGGTAATCACAGAATTGATTAAATTCTCCAGAAGTAAATTCTCCTCCACGATCAGTTCTTAAAGACTTGATAAAATAACCACTCTCCTTTTCAACCATTTTCTTGAAGTGCTTAAACGTATCAAACACCTCTGATTTTTCTTTCAAGAAAAACACCCAAGTCTTTCGAGTAAAATCATCAATAAACGTAACAAAGTAGCGATGATTACCGTATGATTGAGGAGTGATCGGACCACATACATCAGAATGAATCAACTCCAGTGGCTTCTTTGCTCGATAAGTCGACTCCTTCGGAAAACTTGCTCGAGAATGCTTGCCAATTACACATCCTTCACATAATTGATCGGGGTGATCAATATGCGGTAAGCCATACACCATCTTCTTGCGAGAAAGCGTATTGAGTCCGCCAAAATTGAGATGACCGAACCTCAAATGCCATAGCCACGAAGGATTGTCTACACATGCTTGAAGGCATGTAGACATATCATCTTTGATGTTCAGAGTGAACATCCTATTCTTCGACATCTTCACATTCGCAATCAACTTATTATTGCAATCTCTTAACATAAGACATAGATTTTTCATCTGGACAGTAAATCCTTTCTCAAGAAGCTGTCCTAGACTCAAAATATTGCTCGACATCTTCGGCACATAATACACGTTAGTAATAAACTGACGTGTTCCGTTCTTCAGACGAATTAAAATCGTACCTTTCCCTTCGACAAGAATTTGAGAATTATCACCGAACGAGACTTTTCCTTTTACTGTCTCATCCATTTCAACGAACATCTCCTTTCGGCCGCACATGTGGTTACTTGCTCCAGTGTCCAAGTACCACGTATCATTCTTTTCATCAGCATTTTCTTTAAATGCCAGCATAAGAACTTGATCACCATCATTCACCAGGTTCGCCTTTTCATCTGCCACCGCACTTTCTTTCTGCCAACACTCATAAGCATAATGGCCACATTTATTACAACGATAACATCGAACCTTTGATTTATCATACCGGCTATTTGTGTTTCTTCCTCTTCCACGTGTACTTCTTTGTTTATGAAAGCACTCATTGCTTCGGGCGAAATCTCCTCCGCTTCGTCCACGACCTCTTCCTTGGAAACGGCCTCTACCGCGTCCTCGGTCACGATCTTGATTGACCCATCGAGTTTGCACAGGGTCACTTCTTTGGCCTTTGTCATCTCGGATATTCAATCGAGATTGGAGTACTTCCTCCACCGGTTCAGACTTGTTTCTTTTCAGTCTTTCTTCATGGGCTTGCAACGAACCCATGAGCTCATCGACCGTCATACAATCGACATCTTTCGATTCCTCGATAGCGACAACGATGTGGTCGAACTTCTTATCCAACGACCGCATGATTTTTTCGACAACACGAACATCAGGAACATCTTCGCCATTCCTTTTCATCTGATTCACAATAGCTAAAACTCTTGTGAAATAATCAGAAATCGACTCAGATTCTTTCATACGGATTACCTCGAACTCGCCTCTCAAAGTTTGAAGGCGGATCTTCTTTACTTTCTCAACACCTTGGTGCGTGGTTTGAAGAATCTCCCATGCCTCCTTGGATGTAGTAGCATTCGAGACTTTCTCGAACATAGAATCATCTAAGGCTTGAAAGATGATTGACAACCCGAGTTGATCTTTCAAACGAGTCTTCTCCAACGCATTCCTCTGAGCCTGAGTCAACGCGACATCTTCATCTGGCTCATCATAACCATTGTTGACAAGATCCCACACACTATGGGTGCCGAGTATGGCTTTCATTCTGGAAGCCCACTTGCCATAGTTTTCTTTGGTGAGGATTGGATACTGAAAAGGAAGGTTGCTTGTTGACGCCATAATCACGAAACCGTGAAGCTCTGATATCAATTTGATGGGATAAATCGACTGTGGGGCTCTCAACAAGCACTCTCAAAGGAACTTTGTTCACACAAGGAAGAGGAGACGGAAGGTGGCTTTTCAATATACTGTATTCACAATCGATTCACCCATGCTGAAATGGTTACAAGACTCACCTATTTATAGGCTTAAAACATGTCTCGAGTCTCTCTAGGAAAGTGAAGAGACTAAAACAACAATTACATCGGAATACTAAAAGATGATAGACTCAACTAATTATGTCTACTAAAACAATAATTACATCGGAATACTAATTATGCCATGGGAGTCATAATTACATCGGAATACTAATTATGCCATGAGAGTCGAACGGTCACTGATAACACTTAATGAATTTGACTTAATTCCCAACAGGTTCAATTCCAATGTATGTCTTGAACATAATCTGTTATCAGGACAAACCCGTGCAAGCAAGAGGGTTACATGGTTTGATCGAAAACCCAATGAAATCGCATTTACAGCATGTTCCGCCAAAGTTTAGTGTCCCAAGTTATGGCAGAGATTATACAGTCGATGGATGACTTCTGCAGAACGCAACAAATCAAAAAGGACGACTTCTCTTCACTACACTTACAGTCAATGGAAGGAAAGATATCCAGAAGTAGGCATTCCATCCTGCAAGAGTCATCCAAACCAGATTCATATGATGTATTTCTTCGAAAATAATAGTATCTTACTCATTTCAAAGGCACAAGACGGAAAGAAATGCTAATGCTAAGTAATTACTAAGGCTGATTTACAAAATAATGTCCACTTGCGGTCTACAACTACATTTAGAAAAGTTCAATTTTGTGTATCAGTCTTAATATACATAACATCTCTCAAAAAGAAAGAGGTACTTGAACTTCATGCAGCACTCTACTGATTTGGAAATGTCGAACTTTTATGGCAGCATCACAATGTAGAACGCGACACGTTTCCTGCCCAAATCACTCACCAGCAACGTTCAGGAGCAAGAAAATCACCACGAATAACCACAGATACCAACTGCATTGATAAGAACAGAGAAGTCAGTATGCCTGAAGAACCTGCGGAATGCTTTTTTCCTTGGAGATAATCTTTGTCATGAAACAATGTCAATTGCAGAAGATATTAATGGTTCTTCGTGAAGGTAACTATTGTTTGTCTAAATAGACACAAAGCAGTATATTTGACCTGATTCCAACAACTTTGTTGAAATCCTCTTGCACTCTGCTCATGATGTAATTCTGAAAAACGTCGGGGCGTTCCAATTTTTGGACCTGTAAAGATGGCGTAAAAGACGAGCCAACTTAATGTAAGATGAAACATAGAACCACAAGCAGCAATATTACGTTGCCAAAGAATTTCCTTACCTTGATGCAGTTTAGACGGAGCGCAGTGTACTCCGACTTAGTCAAGGAAGGAAAAAGGTGCTTGTAAGATATATGCTGCAGAAGAGGAAGAATGGGCAGGAGACAATGTATGCCATCATGGTTTCTAAAAATCTTCATTCCAGAGAAAGGAGCTTTAGATGTTGTTTTGAATGGTTTCTACACTGTCTTCTATGGCATTGGTTAAGATATGGCAATTTTGACTGCTATTCGTGCTAATATCAAGATGGGAATGAAACCTAGCGACCCTCGTCAGACCTGAGGCCTCGGATGCATTTGAGTATACACAACGCACGATCAATATTTTCGAGAGAACTTATGGAGAGGGCGATAGACATTTCCATGTTGAACAATAGGCATGAAGTCTGAAAATGCCGCGCGGGTTCTGAGGGACAAAGATGATGTGTATATTAAGGCCCAAGGCACGCCGAAAAGGGAGGTTAAGACAGTTTCGTCTTGCATATCCGAGCGACATGGATGAAGGCGCTGCCCAGAGGCCTCTCTTACTCTGATAAATGACTTAACACAAGTGAACAAAAAAGGAGACTTAACACCAAAAATCGTACCGTCGACCCTCCATTTGGCCGACCGTCGGGTAATTCGTTAGAAGTTAATATTGATTTGTGAAATTGCTTAGTGGCTAACTAGAAGAAACGCTACAAGACGAATTGCCAGTAGTTAGCAGATTTCTTTTAGCACGAGAGACACTCATGGTGGTGCAATAATATTAAGTGATAAAAAAAAGACAAAAAGAAGAAGACTAGAAAGTTGACGCAAGTAGTTTGACAACTGGTGATGAAGCTAAGCTAGTGTGCCGTCGTTGACTCCATTTGTTAATTCTTGTAGAGGTTATAACTGGGGAAATCCGACAGCTGTGTTGGTTTACCATATGCTACTACTGTAGGAGTATTACTTGTAGATTAAGTCTATCTCAACCGTTGATCATGTGGATCCCACGGTAGGATCCACCATGCAATAACTTGTTGCTTAAGAGGCACAAAAGACTTACCAACGGGTTGATTCCTGCTAATCTTTTGATTCCGTTGGAAAAACAGCATTCTTTTTTGGGAGGCCCTTCCACATTGCCACCAAGATCTGCAGCTCTCCAAGATAGATACTCCATGTCATCCATGAAATTGGCATATAACTAGGGGAAAGCAACTTTCGTATAGGTACGTAAGTGAGGTACATTTCGAAGCATTCGATAATATTTTTCCATGTTACAAATATTGCAGTTCGAGAATCAGCTTGTGTTCGTTCGAGATTACTCGGGGGGAAAGAAGGACTCAATAAAAACAATCACCAACCGTTTTCATCTATGGATTTGTCCCACTTCCTCCAACGCCGCAGCTATAATCAAAAGCATGGTAGGAAAATTATGCAGAGTTAATCCAACGTAGGCATGTACTTTGTTTTAAGACATCAGGAAAATGGAATTATTTTGCGAGTCCCGTATGGTCAATATACCTTTTCTTCTCCACATAGAATAATGACCACGCAGACGATCACGTGAAAGGTAGCTAGCACAAAAATGAAGATGTGTAGGTGGTGAAGTGCTGCGAGAGATAACAATGGCACCTTCCCCTGAAACAATACGCAACGAAGATTATTAATACAATTCGACAGATTCATCATTTGCTGATACACCCAACGGCTGTCTGTTTGGCAAGCTAAAAATGTTCGAGCGAGAGTGAACTCACCTTTTGAGCGCAGTAATCGGTCGTGTATCCATCGGAAGCGACGGGCTGAGCCGAGTGTACAGGCTGGTGGCAGGGAAGCCAGACGTTGGCAAGCCTCTCCGGTATGCAAATCTTCCCGATTCTCGTCTGGAACACCGATAGCAGCAAGGATATGAACCCAAGCAGCAGCAACTCTGCCAAATTTCCAAAGACAAAAAACCATCACCTAAAGTTACAAACACATTTGTTGTTGATCTCTTATAAGTCTGTCCTAGGACATTTTCCAGGAAAGAACCAATGCACATTGATTCCATGCCTACGATGTTACACAAAAATATGAAATCGGTCTCGTTCCGCGACAGTTTGAAGTGCACTCACCTTCTTTGACCTTCTGTAAGGCATGAAAGAGATGCTTTCTCCTGCCCTTGCCTTCTTTCGGGCCTTCCTCGTGCTGCTTCCTCAAAAGCTGCAGCGAACAAGAGTCGATCACATGCTTATTACAGATCATGAGATGAATATCTCCGAAGGGCACGAAATCATAGTACGAGGAAACTACAGTGGCGGACCTGCCCGGCGCATTGAAGAAACCTGTTAACAAGGAAAGAGATGAGCACTATCGCACAACAAACCACGGCCACCACCCACGTCGACGTGAACTCTAACGTCGCCCCCTCCGCTCCTGCGTCCACCATTCTCTCTTCTTCTTCTTCTTCTCAGTGCTTGTGTCTTGCTTTCATGGATACACAGCACACGCAACTGCATAATATTTATAGATAGACGAACAGTCTTCGCACTCAAACATGTTCCATTTGGTTTTAGTATTGAGAGAAGCACATATATGAACAGCTTACAGCTGTTTAGATCAAGACGAGTAGACAGATTTTTTTTTTTATTTTTTTGGTCGGATAGTAGCAGACCAATTTGAACTACCGAGTTTTAGGGCCTAAAAAATGACTTCCTATTGACTTTGGGAAGGACTGGGAGGAAATAAAACTTTTTTTTTCTAGCCATCGCTTTTTTTTCCGTCTTAAAAAAATGACTTGCTATTGACTTTTTTGGGAAACTCTGTGCCCACGTCATTCATCGGAATCTACGGCGCGAGAGCTGACGTCATCTAAACAGCTGGGCGAGGCCATGGCGGTCTGCGAGTGAGGCTGCCAATCTAGGCTAAACACTCTTTTATACATCAACAACAACAAGAAAGTCTCCTTCAACGGTAGCGAGGTTGATGCAAATATTGCGTGATATTTAATCATCTTTTATTTTTAGGCAATTTTCTATTTTTAGGATATTTTCGTAATTTTGCGAATCTTATTGTCATTAGGTTAACACCCTATATAAGTTTTGCTTCGAAGGTTTTGAGAGGCAGTTTTGAATATTTCAAGAATATACGATTTGATATCGTTTCTGAGAGAACAACGATTGTTCCTCGATCTATCGATTTTGTTCTTCATCGCCTTCTTTCTGTTATATTTCGGCATCATTTGGTATCAGAGCATAAGTTGCTTCGAACTGATGGCTGAACAAAATCGTGGTGGTCGAAGGTAGCATGGTCATGGAGGCCAGGGACGTGGAGTCGTTCCTGATGCAGATGAACAACTGCGTATGGGAGACCTGCGAGACATAGAAATCGAAGAGCTGAGGAGACAAGTTCAGGGTATGCAGCGACGTCTTGCGGAGGCAGGGCTTGTCGCGCAACCTGAAGAAGGAGCGGAATCTGTTGACTCAACCGAGGTTGAAGAGGAGGAAGACAACCCTGTTGTGGTTCTGAACCAGGGGCGGAATCGAGGAGTAAGACCTAGAAATCAGACTTCTTCTCAAAATTTCGGGATGAAGATCGAGATTCCTGAGTTTCATGGAAAGACTCATCCTGATGAGTTTATCGATTGGTTACATACGGTAGAGCGGATCTTTGATCTCAAGGATATGACCGAGAGCCAAAAAGTAAAATTGGTGGCTATTAGGCTACAAAAACATGCGTCGATTTGGTGGGAACATGTAAAAAAGCAACGTGCTAGAGAAGGGAAGCCGAAGGTGGATAGTTGGGAGAAGATGAAAAAGCTATTACAAAAAAAAAATTGCCTACCCATTATAGGCAAGAGGCGTTTATCGAGTATCATAATGTCAAGCAAGGTGATCGATCGGTTGAGGAGTTTACGGAGGAATTTGATCGATTGCGGATGCGTTGTGATGTAGCAGAGGAAGACGAGCAAACGATTGCTCGATACCTCGCAGGGTTGCGTTATGAGGTTTCTGACGTTGTCCAATTACAACATTATTAGACATATGAGGATGTATGCAGACTAGCCCTAAAGGTGGAGGGACAATGTAAAAGAAAGAGTAGTGGTTCCAAGTGGTCGAGTGGTGGTTCTAAGTGGTCAGGCAGCAATTCCAAGTAGTCAAGTAAAGAATTCCGAGAGAGAGCGGGTGTGACGTCATGAAAATCCGGCGTCTTGAAATTGAATTCCAAGGAATTATGGATCGGAAATTGGAAATTTCACTAATCGTCAATCGAATCGAATTAGGGTTCGATCGTTAGTCGATTCGATTCAGGATTGAAATTTCTCAAGCTCAAGTCTTGATTTCTTCGAGCCGACCCTCGAGAAGCTTGAATTACCCTCGATTGGATAGCCAATTGTCCAATTTACCCTTAGATGCCAAATTACCAAAATGCCCCTAACATTTCGAGAAATTACAATTATGCCCATAGGGTTTATGAATGTCAAGACAAAGGCTATGATGAAGATGGACCCCAACCTTATCACTTAAGCCCTTATAGTCAAAATTTGGACTAGATATTCTCTCTCTCTCTCTCTCTCTCTCTCTCTCTCTCTCTCTCTCTCTCTCTCTCTCTCTCTCTCTCTCTCTCTCTCTCTCGGGTGGACATCCCCAAACCGACTCTGCCACCTCCTCCTTCATTCCTCCCCTTTTTTCTCTTATTTCTGTTGAGCTGTGCGACAACAGCTCCTCCCCAGCTCCACTGACCACCTCCACCTCCTCTTGGCATCGACCGCCACCACCAGAGGCCGTCGCCACCGCCCTAGAGCTGTCGGAAAGTCACTAGAAGCAGCTCGAGCGTCCTTGCCCTGTTTCGGGCCGGGACTGCTAGAGCTTCCGCTCTTCCTCGTCAGCGGCTGTCCAACCGCCACCATCGCTTCCTCTGGCCACCACACCATCTCCTTGACTCTCCTTGACCTCCACCGACACCCCCAAACGTCTCAGGCCGCCACAGACTCGCCGGAACAGCCCCGAAGCACTGCTCTGTTCTTGGTGCCTAGTTTTCGCCCAGGTTCTATTTAGGTCTGATTTTCCGCCACTCTGTTGCTTCCAGCTTGCTCCTCCGCTCACCCCCGACCACTAAATAGTCCCCAACACCGCCGCAGACCCTCACCAGCGACCCCTCGAAGCTCTGACACCGATAGAGCTTCAGAACAGACCTAGACCTGAACCCTGTTCTGCCCGGTGCTCTGTTTCTGCCGTGAACTGCTTCTGCTCACTTCTGTTTCGCCCTTACCGTCGCCACTCCGACCACCCACACGTCTTCCGACATCCCCTCAAGGAGCCGGCCATCGCTCGTTGGCCGCTGATTCAACCGCCTCAGACCTGTCCATAGTGCCTTGCTCGCCTGCCCTGTTCTGGCCCGAGTGCCCTGTTTTGGGCCTGGTCCGTGGGCCAACGTATTGGGCCGTGGCCCATTTTGGCCTGGGCCGTGTCATACGAGGTGGGCCGAGTGACTAGGCTATCGTGCCAGGTCCATGGGCCGAGGGACCGGGCCGTTGTCCGAGAATTTTATGCCCGTGATCCTATCAAGTCCGACATTCGCTCCGAAAGTTTTCAAGGATCATCGTCGCACTTGTCTCGTTCAATTGACTGTGAGTTGACCTCTAATTCTTGGTTAGGTCGTTAATTACGTTCGGATTAGTTAGCTAGGGTGCCTAAATAGATTAATTGAGGCCGGTTTAGGCTAGAAACCTGTCTTAGGCTAAATGACCCTAATTTGATAAGTTGATTTGGCTATTTAGGAATCCGTCGTTATTTATGATTGGATGGCTTGATTGAGTGGTCGTCATTGCTTGATTGCAAGTTTGGGATAAGCTAGAAACGAGCAATTGATCAATTGGCTAATTGAGTTGGCTATGTTCAAATTTATCGTACGAATCATATATAATTTGTTATGATCGAATTGGCTCATTAGGGTTGATGATTTATTATTGGTGGATCGATTGGTTGTAGTGGTAACATGAATGGCGATTTTGGATTTGGTATCCGGTTTGGTTATATGATTAACTGCCTTGCTTGATTATTGATTGATTTGATAATCGATTTAGGGTTAATGACCCCATGTTTATTGAAAATGTCCGAGGCATATTATCATGTTATCATATCACCATGTACGGCATCCAGTATATGTTATGTTATGGTATTGGCCTTGGGATGAGTTGCGAGTATGGTTTATGGGAATTCGATTAAATGTCGAACTATAAACTAGCCAACTGTTAAATGTATTTGAATGGTCATATAAAGAAATTTCATGGTACTGGACGTACCATGATTTGAATCGTGCCAGCCATACGATTCCCTAGTAGTTCATGCCATACCAGTCGTACGGATTGTCATGACTTATTAGACTCCGGTTGTAGCTTGTAAAGGATCGAAGGCCCATGGAGATTTCTGATAGTGTCGTGTCGTACCAGCCGTACGAATCTTACTTACGGACTATTAGAAGTCGTCGCCGGAGGTAAGGGATGCCTGGTTATGCCAGTCGTAGTGTAAGACACTGCCAGCCGTAGTGTAAGACACTGCCAGACGTAGTGTCATGCCACACCAGACGTGTGCATAGGGCCAAATGGTCATTAATAATTGGACTACGTGTGATGTCCTGAGGATGCCAATTGATTGGGATACTTTGCCTGTGATTGAAATATATATATATATATATATCTTGTGATATATGCTTGATTGTTAGGATGTTTGGACGAATCATCGTCCTAGCCGAGGCTTAGGCGTTGACTCGCTGAGATTTATATCTCGCCCTGTCGTGGGAAACATTTTCAGGTTCGGAGCTTGTGGTTATTAAAGAACTGAAATTGAGAACGTCTGGAGTAGATATGAAGCTGACCCCATCTCGTCTCGAAGTATGAGGCTGATTAGTGTATTATCCTAATCGGATTAAGATGAATTCATTTATAAAATGATGTTTTATGAATTGAGATGCTTCCTACTTTTCTATCCCTGTTTCTTTTACTGTCTGGGAGTTATATACGTTTCCGCATGCGTAGATAATCTCGTGGGTCGATGGCAAACCTGAGACGCTATCTTTTATGACCCTTGGGACGATTTGACCTGGATGCCGCGTACCCGGGGTTTGGGGCATGACGGCGGGGAGTTTTTCAGCTCCGACAACAATTAAGGGCGTGAGTTCAAATTCTGCACAAAAAGGAGAACAAGGTGTTGACACCTGATTTTTGACTATATTTTATTATAGTTTTAATTTCTAAAATTAATTAAAAATAGCAAAAAAGATCAAAAAATTGCAAAATCAACTTTGGAAGCCTTAGCCTAGCCTTAGGAACCAATTTTGAACAAAAAATATTTTTTGTATTTTTTAATATTTTTTGGAATTTATTTAATTATTAAAATACCCAAAAAATCAGAAAAAATACCATCCGTGGTCAGAAAATTACACAAAAATATTCAGAAATTTTATTTTAATTTCCTCTTTAATATTTTCACTTTTTATAAGGGAAATTTAGCTCGGTTAATGGGGTTCCTTCACAAACCTAATCCCGAACCGGGCCTAAAAAATCATTTTCGAGTCTTTTAATTTTCAATTATCGGTTTTTATAAGCTATGACATTGGACTCTAAAGTATTGAAATAAAATTGGGTCAATTTGCCCTCCAATTTGATCAATTTTAGCCAAAAGGGCTTAATTGCATAAAAATCTTTCAATTTAGTCCCCGGTTTTACAATTTGTGAAATTAAATTTCACACGGGCACACCCATTAAAATTAAACACCTCTACCCTATAGTTTTCATAATGGGAATCCATTGGTGGTCTCATTTTTGATTAATTCGATCGTTTGGCCCCTCAATTTGGCGAAATTCATTTTCGGATCCTAGGGACAATTTGGGGTTTTCATAAAATTTCAATCAATTGATTCACGAAAATACCCATATTTGATAGAAAACATGTCAAGGAGTCCGATTATGCCATCAATTTCATAAAAATAGGTCAATTTGTGGTCCAATTTGAAAGAATTGGTCGAACCGGGCCGGTCGGGTCAGACCCGACCCGGCCCCGTCCGACCGGGTCTGCAACATTGTTGCAGACCACTTGGCCGAGAAGGATAAAAAAACAGGGGAAGATGGGGCGCGGTTTTGGGGAAGAAAAAAAGGGCAGCCGAGCGTGGGAGGCAGTGGGCAGAGGAATATTCGCATTTTTGCAGAGTGAGCGAGCGTCGAGGCGGGCGGTCGGCCACGGGGGAGAGGCTAGCTCGGGTTTAAAGGAGAGAGTGAGGCCGAGACGAGGGGGGGATTTTTTTTAAAAAAGGGGACAAGAGGAGCGACTGAGGACTTGGACCGCACCTCACTGATCACCACTGGAGCTTCGGCCGCCGTCGACAAGCCACCACCAGGTCGGTATCCCCTCTAAACTCCAACTCCACGGTCGCACGCCATATGCTCGATGAATTGCCCAAGTGAGCTATATGTTTTGTGAGTCTCGGCCATGCCTTGCGAAGCTTCATTTCATTCGAATCTAGTTTAGAAACTGCTATATCCTCGATTCCCCGCTCCCTTGTCCGCTATTTTTGCATCGGAAACGGCTGGAGGTGGTGGTCCGAGCTTCGCCGGCCGCGGTCCAAGCCGGGAGCTCGACAGGGGGATTTCGGCCGTCGCCGAGCCTCAAACGACCTTAGGTAGGTCTCCTTGACTCCCGTGTATGCCATGTTAACGTCCAGAATCGACTTTAAAACTCAAAATTTTTCTGCGAATCCATCTCGCCGGAATCGGTTTCGGTAACCGCCCATTCGGGGCCTTTTGACGATGTTTTATACCATGTTTTAGTCGTGTACTAATTTGGGTGGTTAGGGGGGTCGAATGGCGAAACAATGGGCGAAAAATAACATGTTTCGGGGGCTGATTCGTGTTTTCCGGCGAGGTTCCGGCGAGGGTCGCCGGAATAGACACTGTTCATCGTCTTCTCCGGCGACCCTCCGGCGGGTCAACCGGTCAACTCGCTGACGTGGCCTGCCACGTAGGCGGCCACGTCAGCATGCGGGGGCCCGCGGCGAGAATTAAACAAATAAAAACCGACGGCCCGGATCGCGACACGTGTCGCGATCCTGAAATTTTGAGAAATAAAAAAATGATTTTCGAATTAAATAAATGATTTTCTGATTATTAATTAAAAATCGATCCAACGGCTATGAATGTGCCAAGTGGCAGCCTGTGGAGCATCCGATCTAATTCAAGATCGGACGCACTTAGGGCCGCCACGTGGCACAATCTAGAGCGTCCGATTTGGTTTTTTTCTAAAAAAGAGAATAAATTGATTTTTGATCCGACGGTTGTTATCGAGCCACGTGGCTCTCTGTGAGTCGCCCGATCTAGTGGAAGATCGGGCGCACGAGACGAAGCCACGTGGCACGACGTGGACCGTTCGATCCGGGGAATTTTCGGATAATTAAGTAAAATAGATAAAAAATCAAAAAAATTGTGAAAAAATGGAAAAATGTTTAAAAATATAAAACGGTGTCGTTTTAGGCCGGTGTCGACCCCTAGGGTCGGGCCGGGCGCCCGAGAGGCGCGGGCCGGGTTTGACCCGGCCCGGAAAATATTTTTTAATATTAAAAAAATTCAGAAAATAATAAAAAATAATAAAAAATTCAAAAATTCAATAAAAAATGGAAAATCATAAAAAAATTCAAAAAAATTCGGAAAATTCAGAAAAATTCTAAAAAAATTCCAGAAAATAGGAAATGGCCACATTCAACTGGCCACGACCTGCTTCGGGTCTTTCGACCCCCGATCTTTTCAGAAATGACGGTTTTGCCCTTCCGGCAAACCGTCTTCCAAAAAATTCTAAAAAAATCCAGGAAAATCCCAAAAAATAGGAAATGGCCACAATCAACTGGCCAAGGATCATCCCGGGTGTTTTGAACCCCGAACCTTCTTAAAAATGACGATTTCGCCCTTTGGGCGAATCGTCTTCCAAAAATTGAAGAAAAATCAAGAAATTCCAAAAAAATTCTCAAAAATGGGAAATGGCCACAATCAACTGGCCATGGAATATTTTGGGTAATTCGGTATCCAAACCTTCCAAAAAATGACAATTCTTCCCTTCGGGCTAATTGTCCCCGAATCTTCCCATTTTACCCCTAGCCCTAAATCACATCTTCCATAAGTCCTTATGGCTATACTAGGAGGCCAATGATTGAAATTGATGTGCATTGACATGATTTATTTATGCACTTGACTTGCGCTTTCATTTAAATTGATTGTGATTGATAGGAATAGTCTTCCAATCTGCATGAAACCCTGAATCAAACCTATCTCACCCAAAATTGCGCCTGCATGAAATCTTAAATAGGAAAATCACTCGCGTTAGGTACCGAAAGGGCGTTGGTAATGACACCGACGTAACCAAGTCCCCGAACCTAAAATCTCTGGTTCCGCAGAACTGATCGATCTCTCCCAATCGGTCAGTAAGGTTTCCGGTCTACCCTCCAAGAAAGACCGGTGGCGACTCCAAATGCATGCACAAGTTGCACATGCCACCACGACCACGCTAAGGTCGAAATCGATCGACTTTTATCGTCGAATCTCTCAAAAGACACTCCCGCCGCGATTTGGTATGGGCCTGGGAGGGCTCGCGCCGATCAAAGGCCTGCGATCCACATTTCAGAGTGGGGGCCGCGATCGGTAATCCATTAGCCGCGTCCGATTTCGGACGGGTCGCGACACAAGGTAGTAGTGGTTCTAGCAGGGGAGGAGCTGCACCTAAGCAATGCTTTAAGTGTTAGGGACTGGGGCATTTCGAGGCTGATTGCCCGAACCGGTAGATTGTGAATTTTGTTGATAACTCAGCGCTTTTTGAAGATCCAGATAACGAAGAATCTGAAGAAGAAAGAGAGAATGCAGAATCAGATTGAGAGGACATTCTCTATGCCGATTCTGGTGAGTCCCTAGTTGTGCGTAGGGTTTTAAATATTGCTGAGGTAGATGATGAATCGTGGCTTAGGCATAATATCTTTCACACGAAGTACACTAGTGGAGAAAAGGTGTGTAGTATGATAATTGATGGATGAAGTTGCGAAAATATGATATCTACTACTATGGTAAAAAAGTTGGGATTGAAAACTGTCGAACATTCTCAACCCTATAAGCTGTCATGGCTTAAAAAGGGAAACGAAGTTAAAGTGAGCAAGAGGTGTTTAGTGCAGTTCTTGATCGGGAAGAAATATACTGATGAAGTGTGGGGTGACGTAGTTCGAATGGATGCCTGTCATATTCTGTTGGGAAGACCTTGGCAGTTTGATAGGAAAACGCAGCATGATGGATTAAAAAATACATACGCCTTCAAGTAGGATGGTTGGACCATTACTCTTGGTCCTTAGATTTAAGAAAAGAAGGAAAAAATAATATGCTTTCCAAATTAGAATTCCATGAAGAGGCGGTGAGCGTGCCAGAGCTTTTCGCTGTTGTAGTCATGGAACAGAATCTTGATAGTCCAGAGATTCCAACTCAAGTTCTACAATTACCACCTGGATTACCACCTATGAGGGACATTCAGCATTGTATAGATCTTATTCCTGGAGCTGTTATCCCTAATAAGACAGCTTATAGGATGAATCCTAAGGAGCATGAGGAGATGCAAAGGCAAGTGTAAGAATTATTAGAAAAGGGTGCAATGCGAGAGAGCATGAGCCCTTGTGCAGTTCCGGCTTTATTGGTTCCAAAGAAAGACGGGTCATGGAGAATGTGCGTGGATAGCAAAGCTGTCAACAAGATCACGATAAGATATCGCTTTCCTTTCCCAAGATTTGATGATTTAATTGATCAGTTATATGGGGCGACTATCTTCTCAAAGATAGATTTGAGAAGCGAATATCATCATATTAGAGTGCGACCTGAAGATGAGTGGAAGACAGCCTTTAAAACTAGAGATGGTTTGTATGAGTGGATGGTGATGCCCTTCGGGTTGTCTAACGCGCCGAGCACCTTTATGAGGCTGATGAATCTGGTGTTTCGTCCTTTTATTGGCCAATTTGTTGTTGTTTATTTCGATGATATTTTGGTCTATAGTGCATCAACTGAACAACACTTGCAGCATTTAAGAAGGGTGTTTGAAACATTGAGGGAGCATAAATTATATGCTAACACCAAGAAGTGTCACTTCATGACTGATCATGTGACCTTTTTGGGGTATATCGTATCTAAAGAGGGCATTCAGATGGATCCAGCTAAAATTGAAGCTATTACAAACTGGGAGATTCCGAAAAATATTCATGAGGTACGTAGCTTTCATGGGCTTGCGTCTTTTTACCGGGGGTTTGTTTGGGATTTCAGTACTATTATTACACCTCTGACAGATTGTTTGAAATGAGGTAAATTTGTGTGGACTAAGGAGGCATAAGCTGCCTTTCAATTATTGAAAAAGAAGGTGACTGAGGCACCTGTTCTAGTGCTTCCTGACTTTAATGAGATTTTTGAAGTGCATTGCGATGCTTCAGGCGTTGGTATTGAGGTGTCCTAAGTCAAAAAAGTAAACCTGTAGCATTCTTCAATGAGAAGTTGAATGAAGCAAAAAAGAAGTATTCAACTTATGATAAAAAATTTTATGCTATTGTAAGGAGTTCTGGAGCGAATCAGTGACAATGCTTACAAGATTGATCTCCCGGGTAAGTATAATGTACCCGGAACTTTTAATGTAGCAGATTTGTCACCTTATCATGCGGACGAGGAAGAAGACCCTGAAGAGATTGGCGACAATGAAGACGAAGCAGATTCGAGGGCGAATCTTTTCCTAGCAGGGGAGAATGATGCAAATATTGCGTGATATTTAGGCATCTTTTATTTTTAGGCAATTTTTTATTTTTAGGATATTTTCGTAATTTTGCGAATTTTATTGTCATTAGGGTTAACACCCTGTATAAGTTTTGTTTCGAGGGTTTTGAGAGGCAGTTTTGAATATTTTAAGAATATACGATTTGATATCATTTCTGAGAGAACATCGATTATTCCTCGATCTATCGATTTTGTTCTTCATCGCCTCCTTTCTATTGTATTTGGCATTAGAGGCTCCCGGTCGTCCATCTCATTCTCTTCAATCGTATCTCAATTTCGTCAAAAACAGCAAGACAATCTTTTATACGTTCCTCCGGTTGGCTCTTCTTCTTTCGGCAGAAGTGTAATCAAAAGAAAAAGTTGGCTTCCGTGACTTATCTTTGATTATATCCTTCAGGTTGGTTTTAATTGAAAACTTTAAATTAGACAAACAACAATAAAGAATAAGAAGTAAACAGAGGAATAAAAACAGACCCGTATGAAAAGACTTAATACGTGTACGAACATGGGGTCATTAATTTGCTAATCCATCATTCAAAAGCTATCATACTGTTTATTTTCTTAAACAAACAAAAAATTAACAAACAATTAGATAGTGTGAAGACAATTTCACGCTTAGGTCATTCGTTCAAACTTGGACTTTGCTAGCATAACATTTTTTGGACGATTGTGACAATAACACCACGTTATGAGTCACAAATTCTTAAACGAGTGGGGCATTATAATAATTTTAATTAATATTTATTTATTTTTTATGGCTCAATATAAACTATTAGCACAATAGTCACCCAAATACTGCTATATAATCAATTTCCTTCAATCTTTTTTCTCGTATGTCTTAAGTGATGATTGGTGCGGTATTGATGAATTCGGAGTTTAAGAAAATAATTTATTTTGAACAATTAGGAAAAATGAAAATAAGAAAATGGCTTCCGCTGTACCGAATCCGCTTCAAATAACGTTAGTTGGGAAATATTTTTATGGATTGTCAACTTGTCAATGTCTGTCCAAAAAAAAAAAAAGAAGCTTTTCAATGTCAATGAGTCAATTTTTATTGTTAATTCAACTGTCCGGCGACTAGGATGAAAATCTTCTCCCATTGAAATCCCCACCCTCCATGTGAGTGGGGCCCCCCACATGGAGGGTGGGGATCTCAATGATCCTCTACAATTAAGGTAGAGGATCTGGATCCCCGGCGACTTTGTGGGGGATAAAATAAAATGGTGGAAACAAATATCAATGTTTAGCTGCAATTGTCCGAAGAGAAGGGAGTTGACCATGAACGTTGCCAATGAGGGATTGAAACAGGAGGCAGATTTTTTGTAAACCAATATCTTCATTTCATATGAAAAAGGACTAGATAACTTCAAAACAAATATGAAAATCACACAAAGCAAGTAAAACAAAAAAAAATTAAAAAGTGAATTAACTTGGTACTGTTTGTTTGCAGAAACTGGCCCATTATAGAAATATGGATTTGTCGTAGCACCAAATCTCATATGGCGGTCGATCTCTGATTCTCATATCATCATTAATTATGAGCATACGCCAAGAAATTTCTCTCTAGCAACAATGGTTTTGCCAAAAAAGTGGTGTGTTCTAGATTTGGTCCCAAACACCATCATCGCATAGAGACCACAACAACACCAATAGGTTGAAAAAAACCCAAAAAATACCTTGTAAATCCTAAAACTATTTCTAGATGAGGATGTAAGAACACTCAAATCTAGATCTAATTCTAGATCGAGAGAGAAGGGCTACAAATGAATTACCAGTTGATCACAATATCACTTTGAGATAAGTTGACTGCTGAAGACAATAGCAAAGGAAGCTCGAAGGCTTGTGGAGTGCTCGACTACCTGGAGCAAGCACACGCAGTCGAAACGAGTGAACATATTCGGATAGAGCGAATTCTTGCGAGACACTCACTCTTCGATTTTAAGAGTTCACTTCCATAGAAAATGTCGATCGCACCGTCCACAAAATCAACGAAAAAACCTAAAAGATAGAGAAGTAAAGGAACAAAAATAAGGAAGGAAAGATGGAGCCGGAGATGGGGAGGAAGAAGGGAAGGGAGGGAGGAGAGTTTCTCTCTTTCTCCCTCAAGGACGTTTGCTTCGGTAAAGGTTGGGGGCTACGCCTTGATAGAGAGAAACGAGAAACCCTAGGGTAGACAGACTAGAGAAAATAGCTTTGTGATTTATTTAGTTGTACATTGAATGTGGTGCACATATCTAGAGGTGAGTAAGATGGACCAAGTGAATTGGGAATAACCCAGATTGGAGCGAGTGTTTCAGTTCCCGGAGGTGTCGGTTCGGTTCACGGATCCACAAAATTAGAATAGGTGATTTTTCTCAAATCGAACTGATCACTTTTTGTTTTTCTTATTATTTATTAATTGTAAACCTAATAATCCACCTGTTATTATTTTCTATGGTAGCAGTGGGCATTTTTCTTGTAGCTCGACTTCTTATGAAACCCTAATTTTAACTAATATATTAAAATTAAAGTCCTTGTTGCTCGCCTTTACTAAAATCTACATGTTCAATTGGATCACTAGGGAAACCAGATACGGTTTGGCTCCCAGTTCTTGAATAAGATCGGACCAGACCAGATCGAAAACGAATCACCCATACATATCTACAATCACTTCAGTTATTCCTAATACATGGTGGAAAATGGGCGTTCTACTACTTCTCTCCATGTTTTACGTGATTAACTTGACCTGACACGACATTTTGATAGCTTCCTCGGGGTCAAATTTCAGCACGTTATTCCACTCTTAAATTCAATGGATGAGGTAATGTTTGCATCACGTTCAGGGATCAGATGGGCGTCAGCAGAACGATACCACCACACACGAATAATGAGAAGTGGAGAAACAAAAATAAATAAAAAACAAAAGCAACGCCTTTTTCTTAAAAGAAGAAGAAGAAGAAGCGGAAGTCAACGCCTTTTCCTCCTCACTACTTGTATCTTGCCTTCATGTCTACGCAGGCACACGTTCACATTTGCCTCCTTTTTTTTTTTTTTTTTTTTAAGGAAGCAACATCCAACATGTATGAACGCCTCACAGCTGTTTAGATGAAGAAAAAAAAATTGCTAGCTACCGGTTTTTTCCGCCTAAAAAAATGATTGCTATTGACTTTTGGAATCTCTGTGCCCACGTCATTTTTCAGAATCTATAATGCGAGAGCTGACGTCATCTTTTTTAATCTCAAATTCAAATAACCTTAATTTCACAAAAACAAAAAAACTCGAACATTATATCCAATTCCAATTTTGCATCGAATAACCACTGGCTTTCACTAGTCCAAAATTGAAAAAATTATCAAAAAAATTTCCTAAACAAATTACGTTTGTGCCAATTCATTTATAAACGTCTAAGTAGATTTGTTTATACAAAAGCGCCTCAGCATATTCAAGATTTGATTCAGTTGCCTAGGCAAGCAGACAAGAGTGTTGCGGCGGATCAATTGGCTAAGTAGATTGTAGAGGTGCATCGGGAAGTCAAACAGCAGCTGGAGGAAGCTAATCAGAAGTATAAGGTAGTTGCAGATAAACACATGCGAAAGTAGGTGTTTGTAGTAGGTGATCAAGTCATGATATTTTTTCGTAAAGAGCGGTTACCAGCTGGCTCTTACAGTAAGTTGCAGCAAAAGAAGTATGAGCCTTACACTGTCAGCATGAATATCAACGATAATGACTATGTTATCGACCTTCTACAAAGCATGGGCATATCCAACACTTTCAATGTTGCCGACTTGTGACTATTTCATGAGTCCACTAAGCCGTTGTATTCCGATTCTAATTCTAACTCGAGGACAAGTTCTTCTCAAGTAGAGGAGAATGATGTGGAATCTATTAATAGCGCGTTTTTGGATCAATTGGGTCGGTGTAAATCCAATCGGAAGTCAAAACGACAATGGGCCTATAATTGGCGGACCAAATCAATGACATCGGACCGGGCTTAAATTCGGTCGGCTGAAGTGAAATAGTGTTCTGATCAATACTCACGGCCTTTGGCCATGAAATGCGATGGATTTTGGTGATTCTAGGTCGTTTAGATGGGTTTTCAATTATTTTAGTATTTTCGGATTTAATTTTATTTTAGTGGTATTTAGTAATTTTGTGATTTTGATGTCATTAGGGTTAACACCCTATACAAGCTTGTTTTAGAATTTTTGGAAGACAGAACATTATCATCTTAATTCAATTTCAAGAATTGTTCTACCCTAGAACCATGCTCACCCCTAGATATGCTTGTTATCTTCGCTGAACGCTGCGTCATAGAAAGACCCTGAAATAAAGACCACAGCTTCGATCTTTTTCAAGAAAATCGTCACCTAGTAAATAAAAAAAGCCCAAAGTGCTGTCTCTTTCTCCTTCAAGTTTATTACTATAACCGTACTCTGAAACATGGAAAAAAATCATTGGCTTATCAAATTATTTATCGAGCCATGAAAAAGATTCAATAAAAGACAGAAATAAATCCACTAGCCATTTTACGTCAAGCAATACGTGGAGTAACTGTCGATATTTAACTTTAAGTTGTGTATTAAAATATTAAATATAAATTGAAAATTCGTTGGTCTTGGGTTCGCGGTCCATTAGTCTGGCTCCTCCCTAAAACAGGGAATCGGACCAATGACCTCTGGAATCAGACCAAACCGGTAGGTCCGGTCCGGGAGTTCTCGGTTCGGTTAATCCATCTTGCTCACCCCTAGCATGGGGTTGCTCGACCCAAGTGGCGTCACCTGCGGTCGCACGATGCCCGACGAGAATGCTAGCGCCAGATCTGGCTCACTGACAGCTGGATTTAACCTCATCAACCTCCCATCTTGCTGATTTTTAGTTTAAAGATTAAAAAAAACGCTTTACAAAGCCTGATTTCGCTAAACACCATTTAAGCCAAAGTTAGTTTCCCAACGCACTTTAAAATCACAATTTACCAAGCACTGCTTGCAGCCTAAAAATTTCGCATTTTCTCAAAATCGAATCAAAGGCATCCTATTTCGTGGAGGAGCCCCTCTAAGCAATCAAACATTTTATTTGACATTACCATGGTCACATAATCACATTGTGTGTAACGACTTGGAAAAAAATAATGATTTTATGATAGCGACTCGGACGTGGACCCAAAGAAATAGTCCGTTTCACCAATTAGAATCATCTTAGTTTGAATGATGAGAAAGGTAGTGGCCAGTATGACACGAGGGGACATTTCGGGTAGAGGCAATTTCTTTTGTTTGTTTCGTAAAACATGAAATATTATGAAATATTTTTTAAAAGTAATCTTTTGTAAAAAATTAATTATTGATAACAATTTATGTCTAAATAATTTTGTGAACGATGAGAATATTTTTCGTTCAATTATTTTTACAAATAATACAATATCTTTTCTGCCACAAACATTGTTGGAGGGCCCGAGTTCGAAACAGCTGAATCCTACCTTGTCGAAATGTTTAAGATGTATTCGGACGGATGTCCCCGTTCCATCTAATAGTTCCTTAAGAGCTATCTATCTCTCGTTCTTATGTTAAATGTCTTTCGCAATTCTAGGATCCACTTGCATCTCGTCCTAAATCGCAAATTCTTCCTACACATAGCATTTTGATTTAGGAAAGGTCAACAGCAATTTCCACCAGAACGAAACAAAAAGCCACATGCAGAGATCGCTGAGAAAAGGAAGAAAATATAATGTTAAAGAAAGGCGTACAATGTTACAGAAAGATATCATTCAATGAGGCAGATGATAATTATTGTGAGAAATTACTGTATACATATATAATGGCTAAGTATAGTGGGTAGCCAGTATGGTAATCTCAAACAAATTCTGGTTCTAATCTACTAAAGCTTTTGCGGCGACGCCAACATGCCCTTTGATCGATTCCAGGACTATGGCGTCCTCCGATACCCTATTAAACACCGAGAGAAATTCAAAGCCTAATGAATTGACATATGAAGATGAAGATGAAAGAATTGTTGCGTGAAGAGTCTGGCTGGGATCTGGATTTCCTATCATTAAAAATTTCCTACCATGATTGATCTGGGCCGTCCAATTCAAAATGAACGGTCCAGATCAGTTCACGTCATTTTCCACTAAAAAACTGTTGATTGATCTGGACCGTCCATTTTGAATTGGACGGCCCAGATTTAATGGCACATCTAAATTTATGTCATTAAATCCTTTCCCGTTTGGGTCTCTCATGAGTCATGATTATCGTTGGTGACGTACTACGGAAGGAAAGAAAAGGAACAAAGCTTATATGACTGAACCCATCGTTGCTCTCCTGATTTTTCATGTATATGCAGGCTTGGTTCGACCTTGTGCTTCAATGTCTGCTTCCATCTCGGGCTCAATTTCACCGGCTTTTGTCCGCTCATTTGCCGCTGGTCCCTCTCTTGCACCGGCTTGGGTTGATTCATTATTAGTAGCCACCTTCGAATTTCTCTCAATCCAGTTCCAAATCCAAGTCACAACCTTCATTTCGCTCTCTTCTTCGGAGTGACCCTGCTCCTGGTTCATCTTTATAGTTTCATGAAGACAAAAACAAACCGAATTAAAGAGGAAAAATAGGTGACTCGCACATATGTCGGCAATAGTTGCAGCAACTCAACTTATTTACCTGTGATTTCATAAAGGCATAGAGCGGCAGTGTCCTATAGCTGCACAGGAGCAGGACAGACACTCTAAAACAACACAATTAAACCAGTTAGCGATTATAGGGATCCATTGTCGATCATATATGATGTACAGGTGAAAAGATACGTATCACTCTTACCCTATGACAAGTCTTGGGATGACGTAGCCAATCTTTCCCATGATGCATGAGTTAAAATCATATTGGAACTGCAAGAAAAGACGCGAGCATTAGCCCTACTTTCGCACGTGTGTTAGGAACCGGTTTTCTCATACCCAATACAAACAGAAGCTTGAGAAATCGATGCTCACCAATATAAAGAAGAAAAAAGCAAGTTCGAAAGAGTTTTGAAATAGTAAGATGTGAATCAAGTGAAGGACGAGGGAAGGCTTCTTGAACCAGAAATCTTCTTCTGAAAACTTAGCAGTCGATATCGAGGCCGGTGCACTTGGAATGGGGTTCACTTTCGTCTTCTTTGTTACTGTGTGCTCAAGCTTCGCACCGACAACTAGCAGAAGCTGCGTAAAGGCAAGAAAGAAACATATTATTTCCACGGAGTAAGTCTTGACATGTTCTTGAACGGATTCCTCGGCGAGCAAAATGCCATCTTTGAGTACAAGCAAGAGGGTTACATGGTTTAATTCCAATGTATGTCTTGAACATAATCTGTTATCAGGACAAGCCCGTGCAAGCAAGAGGGTTACATGGTTTGATCGAAAAGCCAGTGAAATCGAATTTACAGCATGTTCCACCAAAGTTTAGTGTCCCAAGATATGGTAGAGATTATACAGTCGATGGACGACTTTACTTCTGCAAAGCGCAACAAATAAAAAAGGACGACTTCTCTTCACTACACTTACAGTCAATGGAAGGAAAGATATCCAGAAGTAGGCATTCCATCCTGCAAAAGAAATATTATCCAAACCAGATTCATATGATGTCATCCTTCGAAAATAATAGTATCTTACTCACTTCAAAGGCACATGACGGAAAGAAATGCCAATGTTAAGTAATTACTAAGGCTGATTTACAAAATTGTTCTATTTAAATGTCCACTAGCAGTCTACAACTACATTTAGAAAAGTTCAATTTTGTATATCAGTCTTAATATACATAACATCGCTCGAAAAGAAAGAGGTACTTGAACTTCATGCAACCCTCTACTGATTCAGATGTGTCGAACTTCTATAGCAGCAACACAATGTAGAATGCGACACATTTCTTGCCAAAATCACTCACCTGCAACGTTCAGGAGCAAGAAAAGCACCACGAATAACCACAAATACCAACTGCATTGATAAGAACAGAGAAATCAGTATGCCTGAAGAACCTGCTGAATTCTTTTTTCCTTTGAGATTAGCTTTGTCATGAAACAATGTCACTTGCAGAAGATATTAATGGTTCTTCGTGAAGGTAACTATTGTTTGTCTAAATAGACACAAAGCAGTATATTTGACCTGATTCCAACAACTTTGTTGAAATCCTCTTGCACTCTGCTCATGATGTAATCCTGAAAAACACTGTTGGAGCGTTCCAATGTTTGGACCTGTAAAGATGGTGTAAAAGACTGAGCCAATGAAACATAGAACCACAAGCAGCAATATTACGTTGCCAAAGAATTTCCTTACATTGATGCAGTTTAGACGGAGCGCAGTGTACTCCGACTTAGTCAAGGAAGGAAAAAGGTGCTTGCGAAATATATGCTGCAGAAGAGGAAGAATGGTCAAGAGACAATGTATGTCATCATGGTTTCTAAAAATCTTCATTCCAGAGAAAGGAGCTTTAGATATTGTTTTAAATGGTTCCTACACTGTCTTCTATGGCATTGGTTAAGATATGGTAATTTTGAATGTGCTATTCGTGCTAATATGGGTATGAAATCTAGTGACCCTCGTCAGACCCGAAGCCTCGGATGCATTTGAGTATAGACAACGCACGATCTATATTTTCGAGAGAACTTATGAAGAGGGCGAAAGACAACAGTTTCGTCTTCCGCGGAGCCAGACGTCATCTATACAACATCCCTCGTGCATACCCGAGCGACATGGGATGAAGGCCCTGCCCAGAGGTTTCTCTTACTCTAATAAATGACTTAACAAAAGTAAACAAAAAAGGAGACTTAACACCAAAAATCATACTGTCGACCCCCCATTTGGCCGTCCGTCGGGTAATTCGTTAGAAGTTATATTGATTTGTGAAATTGCTTAGTGGCTAACTAGAAGAAACGCTATTTCGGCCCCCCCCCCAAAAAAAAAAAACAACTAGAAGAAACGCTACAAGACAAATTGCCAGTAGTTAGCAGATTTCTTTTAGCACAAGAGACACTCATGGTGGTGCAACAATAACAAGTGATTAAAAAAAAAACAAAAAGAAGAAGACTTGGAAGTTGACTTAAGTAGTTTGACAACTGATGATGAAGCTAAGCCAGTGTGCCGCCACCCGCCTCATCGCCAACCACCACCGGCCATTGCCCCCCGCCTCACCGCCGGCCATCGCCGAAGTAAAATATAAATAATATTTTTTTTATTTTGAAATAGTAAATTTTAAATAGTAAAAATAATAAAAATTTTGTGCTGTTATCAAACGAATTTGTGTTTTGAAAATGGAAATTTTGCATCATTATCAAGCACGTTTCTTAGCTGAGAAACTCGTCCAGGGAATAGAAATGAAAATATCTATTTTTTGCCAGAAATAGAGCCAGGGAAGAGAATGGTTACCATGCCCGCTAACAACCGGCTGATTACTCCTGGTCTTCTGCCTCCGTTGGAAGAAGGGCCATCTTTTTTGGGAGGCCTGTCCACATTGCTGCCAAGATCTGCATCTCTCCAAGATAGATACTCCATGTCATCCATGAAATTGGCATATAACTAGGGAACGCAACCTTCGTATAGGTACGTAAGTGAGGTACATTTCCAAGCATTCGATAATATTTATCCATGTTACTGGTATTCAGTTCGAGAATCTGTGTTCACTCGAGATTACTCGGGGGGAAAGCGAAGGACTCAATAAGAAGAATCACATACCGTTTTCAGTTTTTTTCCGTTCGTTCTTAATAATGGATTCGTCCCACTTCCTCCAATGCCACAGCTATAATCAAAACCATGGTAGGAAAATTATGCAGAGTTAATCCAACGTAGGCATGTACTTTGGTTTAAGACATTAGGAAAGTGGGATTATTTTGTGAGTCCCGTATGGTCAATATACCTTTGCTTCTCCACATAGAATGATGACCACGCAGACGATCACGTGAAAGGTAGCTAGAACAAAAATGAAGATGTGTAGGTGGTGAAGTGCTGCGACAGATAACAATGGCACCTTCCCCTGAAACAATACGCAACGAAGATTATTAATACAATTCGACAGATTCATCATTTGCTGATACACCCAACGGCTGTCTGTTTGGCAAGCTAAAAATGTTCGAGCGAGAGTGAACCCACCTTTTGAGCGCAGTAATCGGTCGTGTATCCATCGGAAGTGACGGGTTGAGCCGAGTGTTCAGGCTTGTGGCAGGGAAGCCAGACGTTGGCAAGCCTCTCCGGTATGCAAATCATCCCGATTCTCGTCTGGAACACCGATAGCAGCAAGGATATGAACCCCAGCAGCATCAACTCTGCCAAATTTCCAAAGACAAAAAACCATCACCTAAAGTTACAAACACATTTGTTGATGATCTCTTATAAGTCTGTCCTAGGACATTTGCCCGGAAAGAACCAATGCACATTGATTCCATGCCTACGATGTTACACAAAAATGTATGAAATCGGTCTCCTTCTGCGACAGTTTGAAGCGCACTCACCTTCTTTGACCTTCTGTAAGGCATGAAAGAGATGCTTTCGCTTGCCCTTGCAGGCTTTTTGCTCGTGCTGCTTCCTCAAAAGCTGCGGCGAACAAGAGTCGATCACATGCTTATTACAGATCACGAGATGAATATCTCAGTGCTTGTACGAGGAAACTAGAGAGGCGGACCTGCCCGGCGCATTGAAGAAACTTCTGAACAAGGAAAGAGATGAGCACTATCGCACAACAAACCACGGCCACCACCCACGTCGACGTGAACTCTAACGTCGCCCCCTCCGCTCCTGCGTCCACCATTCTCTCTTCTTCTTCTTCTTCTCAGTGCTTGTATCTTGCTTTCATGGATACACAGCACACACAACTGCATAATATATATAGATTGATGAACAGAGTCTTCGCACTCAAACATGTTCCATTTGGTTTTTCTATTGAACGAAGCACATGTATGAACAGCTTACAGCTGTTTAGATCAAGACGAGTAGAAAGATTAAAAAAATAATAATAATAAATAAGTAGACCGATTTGAACTGCCGAGTTTTTGGGCCGACTTCCTATTTTGACTTAGGGAAGGACTGGGAGGAAATAAAACTTAAAAAAAAAAAAAATTGCTAGCCATCGGATTTTTTCCACCTAAAAAAAAAAGACTTGCTATTGACTTTTTTGGGAATCTCTGTGCCCACGTCATTTATCGGAATCTACAGCACGAGAGCTGACGTCATCTTTTTTAATCAAATGTAAATAACCTTAATTTCACAAAAAAAAAAAACTCAAACTTTAAATCCAATACCAATTCCGCGTCGAATAATTACTAATTTTCACTTTAGTCCAAAACTGGAAAAATTATAAAAAAAAAGTCATAAACATTGTAATTGTGTCAATTCAGTTCTGAACTTCATTTTTTGGCTAATTGAATTCAATTTTTTTTTGCATTTGTGTCAAATCAGTCAATTTAGCGGATCGGCACTGACATGAATAGTTTTGAATAATATTTTGATATTTTTTTTTCCTTATCTTCTCTCTCTCTATTTTTTTTTCTCTTCACCTATTGTGTCCGGCGGGGGCTACTGGAGCTCTCCGCCACTGGGCGAGGCCATGGCGGCCTGCGAGTGAGGCTACCAATCTGGGTGAAACACTCTTTTATATGTCAACAACAACAAGAAACTCTCCTTCAATGGTGGCGAGGCTCCCGGTTGTCCATCTCATTCTCCTTCAACCGTGTCTCAATTTCGTCAAAAACCAGCAAAACACTCTTTTATACGTTCCTCCGGTTGGCTCTTCTTCTTTCGGCAGAAGTGTAATCAAAAGAAAAAGTTGGCTTCCGTGACTTATCTTTGATTATATCCTTCAGGTTGGTTTTAATTGGAAACTTTAAATTAGACAACAAAAATAAAGAATAAGAAGTAAACAGAGGATTAAAAAAAGACCCGTATGAAAAAGACTTAATACGTGTACGAACATGGGGTCATTAATTTGCTAACCCATCATTCAAAAGCTATCATACTGTTTATTTTCTTAAACAAACAAAGAATTAACAAACAATTAGATAGTGTGAAGACAATTTCACGCTTAGGTCATTCGTTCAAACTTGGGCTTTGCTAGCACAACATTTTTTGGACGATTGTGACAATAACACTACGTTATGAGTCACAAATTCTTAAAAGAGTGGGGGCTTATAATAATTTTAATTAATATTTATTTATTTTTTATGGCTCAATATAAACTATTAGCACAATAGTCACCCAAAGGCTGCTATATAATCAATTTCCTTCAATCTTTTTTTTTTCGTATGTCTTAAGTGATGATTGTTGCGGTATTAATGAATTCGGAGTTTACGAAAATAATTTTATTTTGAACAATTAGGAAAAATGAAAATAAGAAAATGGCTTCCGCTGTACCGAATCCGCTTCAAATAACGTTAGTTGGGAAATATTTTTATGGATTGTCAACTTGTCAATGTCAATGAGTCAATTTTTATTGTTAATTCAACCAAATATCGATGTTTAGCTGGGGGATAAAATAAAATGGTGGAAACAAATATCGATGTTCAGCTGTAATTGTCCAAAGAGAAGGGAGTTGAACGTAAACATTGCCAATGAGGGATTGAAACAGGAGGCAGATTTTTTTTTAAACCAATATCTTCATTTCATATGAAAAAGGAGTAGATAACTTCAAAACTAATATGAAAATCACACAAAGCAAGTAAAACAAAAAAAATAAATTAAAAAGTGAATTAACTTGGTACTGTTTGCAGAAACTGGCCCATTATAGAAATATGGATCTGTCGTAGCCCCAAATCTCATATGGCGGTCGATCTCTGAATCTCATATCATCATCAATTATGAGCATACGCCAAGAAATTTCTCTCTAGTAACAATGGTTTTGCCAAAAAAGTGGTGTGCGCTAGATTTGGTCCCCAACACCATCACCGTATAAAGACCACAACAACACCAATAGGTTGAAAAAACCCAGAAAATACCTTCTAGATCCTAAAACTATTTCTAGATGAGGACGTAAGAGCACTCAAATCTAGATCTAATTCTAGATCGAGAGAGAAAGGCTACAAATGAATTACCAGTTGATCACAAAATCACTTTGAGATAAGTCGACTGCTGAAGACAATAGCAAAGGAAGCTCGAAGGCTTGTGGAGTGCTCGACTACCTGGAGCAAGCACCTGCAGTCGAAACGAGTGAACAGATTCGGATAGAGCGAATTCTTACGAGACACCACTCTTCGATTTTAAGAGTTCACTTCCGTAGAAAATGTCGATCACATCGTCCACAAAATCAACGAAAAACCTAAAAGATAGAGAAGTAAAGGAACAAAAATAAGGAAGGAAAGATGGAGCCGGAGATGGGAAGGAAGAAGGGAAGGGAAGGGAGGGAGGAGAGTTTCTCTCTTTCTCCCTCAAGGACGTTTGCTTCAGTAAACTTTGGGGGCTACACCTTGACAGAGAGAAACGAGAAACCCTAGGGTAGAGAGACTAGAGAAAATAGCTTTGTGATTTATTTAGTTGAACATTGAATGTGGTACACATATCTAGAGGTGAGTAAGACGGACCAAGTGAATTGGGAATAACCCAGATTGGAGCGAGTGTTTCGGTTCCGGAGGCATCGGTTCGGTTCTCGAATCCACAAAATTAGAACATGTGATTTTTCCCGGATCGAACTGATCACTTTTTGTTTTTCTTATTATTTATTATTTATAAACCTAATAATCCATCTGTTATTATTTTCTATGGTAGCAGTGGGTATTTTTCTTGTAGCTCGACTTCTTATGAAATCCTAATTTTAACTAATATATTAAAATTAAAGTCCTTGTTGCTCGCCTTTACTAATAAACTACCTATTCAATTGGGTCACCGAGGAACGTATACGGTTTGGCTCCCAATTCTTGAATAAAATCGGACCAGATCAGATCGGAAACGAATCACCCCTGCACATATCTACCATCACTTCAATTGTTCCTATTACATGGTCGAAAATAGGCATTATACTACTTCTATCCATGTTTTACGTGATTAACTTGATTTGGCAGGACATTTTGATAGCTTCGTCGGGGTCAAATTTCAGTACGTTATTCCACTCTTAAATTCATTGGATGAGGTAATGGTTGCATCACGTTCAGGGATCAGATGGGCGTCAGCAAAACGATACCACCACACACGAATAATGAGAAGTGGAGAAACAAAAATAAATAAACAACAAAAGCAGAGCGCAACGCCTTTTCTTAAAAGAAGAAGAAGAAGAAGAAGTGGTGGAAGTCAACGCCTTTTCCTCCTAACTAATTGTACTTGCCTTCATGTCTACGCAGGCACACAACACGTTCACATTTGCCTCCTTTTTTTTTTTTTTTGAACGAAGCAACATCCAACATGTATGAACGCCTCCGTTTCTTCCCTGTTGGCTCGGTTCCAAGTTGTATGAGCATTGTTCAGCCTTTTATCGTCTTTTTGGCTCAGCCATTGATGTATCTTGCAATGCCTTACGCCTTCTTTCCCTTTAGGAAACATTCAAGTTTCGTGATGGGATCGTGATTTTTGTGTCTGGCATTTCTTTTGTACTTGGCGCGTTGTTTAGTTATATATTCACCTACTTTACCAAAAAAAAAACATTTATGAACGCCTCACTGTCACAGCTGTTTAGATGAAAAAAAATTTGCTAGCTACCGGTTTTTGCCGCCAAAAAAAAAAAGATTGCTATTGACTTTTCGAATCTTTGTGCCCACGTCATTTTTCAAAATCTATAATGCGAGAGATGACGTCATCTTTTTTAATCTCAAATTCAAATAACCTTAATTTCAAAACAACAAAAAAGCTCGAACATTAGATCCAATTCCAATTTTGCATCGAATAACCACTAGCTTTCACTAGTCCAAAATTGCAATAAATTATCAAAAAAAGGTTCCTAAACATATTATAATTGTGCCAATTCATTTATAAACGTCTAAGTAGATTTGTTTATATAAAGGCGCCTCAGCATATTCGGGATTTGATTCAGTTGCCTAGGCAAGCAGACAAGAGTGTTGCGGCTGATCAAATGGCTAAGTAGATTGTAGAGGTGCATCGGGAAGTCAAACAGCAGCTGGAGGAAGCTAATCAGAAGTATAAGGCAGTCGCAGATAAACACAGGCGAAAGTAGGTGTTTGCAATAGGTGATCAAGTCATGATATTTCTTCGTAAAGAGCGGTTACTAGCTGGCTCTTACAGTAGGTTGCTGTAAAAGAAGTACGAGCCTTACACTGTTAGCATGAATATCAACGATAATGACTATGTTATTGACCTTCCACAAAGCATGTGCATATCCAACACTTTCAATGTTGCCGACTTGTCACTATTTCATGAGTCCACTAAGCCGTTGCATCCCAATTCTAATTCTAACTCGAGGACGAGTTCTTCTCAAGTGGAGGAGAATGATGTGGAATCTATTAATAGTGCGTTTTTGGATCAATTGGGTCGGTGTAAATCCAATCGGAAGTCAAAACGACAATGGGCCTATAACTGGCGGACCAGATCGACGACATCGGAAGGGCTCAAATTCGGTCGGCTGAAGCGAAATAGTGTTCTGATCAATACTCTTGGCCTTTGGCCATGAAATGCGATGGTTTTGGTGATTCTGGGTCTTTTAGATGTGTTTTCAATTATTTTAGTATTTTGGGATTTAATTTTATTTTAGTGATATTTAGTAATTTTGCGGTTTTGATGTCATTAGAATTAACACCATATATAAGCTTGTTTTAGAGTTTTTGGAAGACAGAACATTATCATCTTAATTCAATTTCAAGAATTTTTCTCTTTAAACAAGGATATGCTTGTTATCTTCACTGAACGCTGCGTCATAGAAAGACCCTGAAATAAAGACCACAGCTTTGATATTTTTCAAGAAAATCGTCACCTAGTAAATCAAAAAAGCCCAAAGTGCTGTCTCTTTTTCCTTCAAGTTTATTACTATAACCGTACTCTGAAACATGGAAAAAAATCATTGGCTTATCAAATTATCTATCGAGCCATGAAAAAGATTGAATAAAAGACATAAATAAATCCACTAGCCATTTTACGTTAAGCAATACGTGGAGTAACTGCCGATATAGCAGTAAAAGCAACACGTGTAGGCGGATCGACTCATCAAGTTCCCATTGAAATAAGGTAAATTCATCATTTTTCGCTCGTGTGTGCTTGTATGAATTGCATGCAAAACTATGATAGCAGCAACACCCATATGGTGCAGTAACCCACACGGCGAGGTTGAGCCTCGCCCAGCCATGGCAAGGCCAACCTTGCCCATCGATGCTGAGGGTGAGCCTTGTCAAATCCGGCGAGGTTGACCTTATCGGCCCTCGCCTCTGGCCGTCGTCCACTATCAGGGAGAGGAAGAAGGGTAGAAAAAGAACGAAAAAATAAATAACAAATCCAAAAAATTATTGAACATGATTGAAAACCATCCACCAGAGCGCTTGCTGTCCCACGTGGAATGACCATCATACACGTTAGTTATTTCTAGGCAAAATCGATTGGATGGACTCATGTTGCGAAACATGAGAAGGTTTAGAACTCAATTAGGAAATTAAAAAAGTTTAGGACTGAATTAACAAAAAGGTTTCGGACTCTTGGATAACTTTTTTTTTTCTGATGTAAACAACTATTGAAGTTTAGCTGTAATTGTCCAAAGAGAAGAAAGTTGACTATGAATATTGGAAAAAAAATAAAATAAAGCTGAAACAAGAGGCAAACTGAAAAATAGAAGTTTCAAAAGTTTGTCACTAGGCCATTACCAATCTTTATGTTCCTATTTGACATATACCTACGTAGCTGCTGAAAATTTTCTCGAATGTAGTCAAGGGCGAGCCCAGAGCAAAATTGGCGCTACACTCGAGGAACGAGGCATACAGGTGATCCTTAATTAGCCGTGGGGTGTCAACAATTGGCAAATATTGTTGAGCATGCAACATTCTGGCCATATTACGACAGTCATTTGAACAACGTTTCGACATATTCTGGTATTTGTTTTTTGATTATTTAACTGCATATTATCATGGCTTTTTGCTATTTAAAAAAATAGGATTTCTTCAAGTCACTGTTCCTAGTCCTAGCTAGCCAACAAGGTATTTGGTAACTTTATTAGCTAACATTGAACAACAATCTTTTCTTAATTCTAGATTATAACAATTTTTTTTTTATCTAAACAAAATATAATCAGCCAATTACAATGCACCACATGGTACTTCCACTGTTTGCGAAGGCACACGTGACGTAATTATTATTATTATTATTATTATTATTTTGCGTCTCCATGACTTTTATTTAATTTTCACAAAGACTGGACCGGCTATTAGGGGTGAGCGGTTCCCGGTCCGCTCCGGTTCTTCTCAAGAATCGGGAACCAGACCAATAGTCTCGGTTCACATTTTTCGGAACCGCGGACTGGACCGGCCACTCGAGAATCGGGAACCGGACCGGACCGTTGGTCCGGTTCCAAGGAACCAATAAAATGACAGTTCAATAAATTGAATGTCATTTGATGTACATTGAGAAACAAAGTTTCTGCTGCCGAAGGAGGGTCTTCGGCGACAGCAAGACCACTTCTGCATCCAGATCTGTAGGGAAAAGGAGAAGGGCAAGTTCTTGATCGGCAAATATTTATGTGCTTGGAGAAAAAATATATGGACTTGCCCACGCCTGCACAGAGCTCTTGTGGCGGTGGTGGAGCTATGGTGAACAGTTGGTTCAACTCAGCTTTACTGAAACACAAAGCCTGATAATAGGCAAAAAGAGAGAGAGAGAGAGAGAGAGAGAGAGAGAGAGAGAGAGAGAGAGAGAGAGAGAGGACGTGAAGAGAAAAAAGCCTCCATGTTTTCCGTGCTCTCACCCAAACGGAGGATTAAGAAAAGACCAGCATGAAAAGACTCAGACATATGCAAGCTAATATAATCCCTCAAACAGGCATGTTCAAAATGCTTCATTGTGGCCATGCTAGGACAGTCATTTGAACACCGTTTCAAGTTCAACATGATTCGTGTATTTTTCTATTTTTAGAGACTATTTAATTGTATTTCATCATGCCTTTTGTTACAATAAATAGGATTTCTGTAGGCCCCTTTTAATCATGCATAACTTGTCTGTCACGCTTTGATCCCTGTGGTACGATTATAGTATTGCTCTATGTTAGTCCTTTCGATCATCTGTTTTCCACTGGTCATTGTTCCTACCTAGCCGAGGTTTTGGTAAGCTTTTTGGGCTAACTAACCATTATATTTCCTTAATTCTAGATTATAATCATTTTTTAACTAAGCAAATGTAATCAGCCAATTAGGAGGCGCCAGCCAGATTGTACTTGCACTGCTTACGAACGTCACAAGTGACGTAACATTTTTTGCGTGTCTATGTTGACCTTCATCTAATTTCCTGAAAGAGTAGACCAGCAATGTGCCCCCATGTTTTTCGTGCTCTCACCTAAACAGAGGAATAAGAAAAGACCAGCAGGAAAAGACTTGGACATATGCAAGCTACTATATTCCCTCAACCAGGCACGTTCGCCATCTGAAAGTTGTCTTATACTTTATTTTGTAAAAAGATTAATGTACCTATTAGTTAGCTAGTGTTAAGTTAATTTCATGCTTTGGTCACTCATTCGAGCGTTTTGTTCATATCTCTTAAATTATGACTAGTGAGGTACCGATGAATTCGAAGTTCATCAATACGATAGTGAATAAGTTTCATGTCTCATAAATAAAGAATCACCTTAAATCGTGGGAATGAGAGGTCACGATGTGGTGATTTCTTAAAACGGTAGGATAATTTGAAGCGATGTGGCCGTTTCGTGATGTTAGTACAAAATAAAATGGACAATTACTTCTTCGAACATGAAAGAATTTCCCATAACTATTTTTTCAAATATTGATTGGCAGTCCCGTTCAATATATTTGGAAATTGAGATATGACCGTTTAATATTATTGTTTATGGAAATTATGCTCATTCGCATGAAAGAAAGGATTTAAAAAATATTTTTCAGAGAATGATCGCTGGTATAACTTAAAATAGTTAGTCAATGAAAAATATTTTCTTCATCGACTATTGGGGCATGGTTCACACTCCTCAGCAAAGCATGACGGTCCCACCATAGAGCTTTTATTGTTACGCCAGTATTTTATTGATAGTTTGGACTTGTGCTCATTAAAATCATTTTCGCTTGTAATTAAGTGATGTAACAGATAAATATTTTGTTGTGAATTCTCTACTGGATGTAACCCTTGTTTAAGGTTGGACCAAGATAAAATCTCGTATCTCGATTTGTCTTTCTAGTTTCCATTCTCTATTTTGTCGTAGTTGTGCGTCGATTCCTATCATTGAACACAATTTACGTCTAAACATCTTCCTAAACAACGAAAATATTTTGCGTTCAGTCATTTTTGTAAGTGGCATAAGCAATTGATTTTAAAAAATTAATTGCCAAATCATATCATTTATTTTTCATGAAATAGACGGAGTCTTGACAGTGATTCCAATTACTAGTTATTCATCATCATTTAGTCAATGTCAACTCCCTCCTCCTAGTCCTCGTGCCATCATTTATGATTGAACTGGCACAGGTCCAATAGGCTTATGACTGTTCTTGATACTTATCCTCCTAAGTAAGTTGAAATGATGAATCTGTGTACAACACTTGTATCATTTGTGTAAACACAAAATTTCCCAACTCGTACATGATTACGTACATGTAAACATGATTACAGAATATCTGAAAGAAAGCTACTAATTAATCGAAGTTATTTACTAAATTACATGGACATTTACCGACAATATATGTCTATGGGTTAGTACACCCAATTATCAACAAATAAAGATTTGATAGGAATTAAAAATGATGTTTTCGGCATATAAAGTAACGAACTATACTAAACACTAAAATTCAAAGGAAGAAGGCAAAAGAGGATCGGCTAGGAACGAAGATTACTCTAATGATGAAAAGCAGAGCCATAGTCCAACGGAAGAAGACATAGAAAGATTGGTTAGGGTCAAGATAGGGATAATTACATAAATGGTCCCTAAACTTTGGCAGAATGTGCAATCTGGTCCCTGAACTTTTAATTTGTTCAATTTCATCCCTGAACTTTCGCAGAATATGCAATTTAGTCCATAAACTTTTGATTTGTTCAATTTAGTCCATAAACTTTTAGTGTATGTTCAATATAGTCCCCGAATTAGAGGAAAATATTCAATATAGTCCTTTTGATAATTTAAGATCAGGGATAACGTTAAACATTTTCATATAGTCCAGAGATTAAATTGAATATTTACTAAAAATTCAGGGACCGAATTGAACAAGACAAAAGTTTAGGGATCAATTGCACATTCTGCCAAAGGTCAGAGACTAAATTGAACAAATTAAAAGTTCAGAGACCAGATTGCACATTCTGTCAAAGTTTAAGGACTATTTATGTCATTTTGCCGTCAAGATATTGTAAATTATAAAACGGCGCCAAAATTTTTAAAAGTATGTGAAAAGACAAAGGAGGGGTTAGGAATCTAGACAAAACTCTTTAGAAATTAAGTAATGGACATAGAAAACAAATAAGGAGTGGCTAGGAATCATGGTCAACGAAACAAGAAGTGGCTAGATGACTCTAGCCAGTGAAATAGATTAAAATCAAATCCAACAAGTTGAACATGTGAACTTGCGAACGTGCATTATTTTTGCTTTGTCGGGAGACATCAAGCGGACATATCTGCGAATAAAATAAGCAAAGTTGACATCTTTTGCATTTGAGATGCTTGATCGTTTAGGTTAACCTTTCAACCTTTCTCTTGATCCAAGAATCCCTCTACCATCTCTCTCTCTCTCTCTCTTGGATATTCTTGAACATCAAGCTAACTGATAATAAGGCACAATACCATGAAACCGAGAGAGATGGCTTCTGAAAGGTCAATGTCGGAATTGTATCAAGCGGGTGTTGAATTTGTCACATACTTGCCAAATAACTTAAAACAGTCGACACAATCTTTTTTGTTTTTTGAATACACGTGTGTGAATTATGTTAGAAAATTTCAAATCGAAAAATTGATGTTTACGTGATGCTGACATGATGACGTTTGAGTGAAGGTGTGAATTCGTTCGTTCACTCGCGTGGGAACATCGTGTAAAGAGCATCATGGGTGCATCATTTTATATATAGGTGTAAGAGTGCGTGCGGAATAGTCTGCAAATAACGTAAGGTGCGGAATATTCATATGAATCGTCAACTCAAATGGTCGTTGTTAAGGCCAAAAATATATATTAGTTGGTCAATGTCAACTAGTCAATTTCTATTGTTAATCCCACGACGCTGTGACTCTCGAAGGGATAAAATAGAATGGTGGAAACAAACATCGGTGTTTAGCTGTAATTGTCCAAAGACTTGGGCGTTGACTATGACATTCAATTAAAAAGAAATATACTACAACTAGAGGCAGCCTTAAGAGAAAAATGGGTCAATAATGTCAAAAAAGTCATAAACCTATAGCGGTAGTGTCAATTTAGTCATAAACCTTTTTTTGTACCAATTCATTCCTAAATCTTTTATGTTGGTGCCAATTAGGTCCTAAATACTTTGTAGGTGTTTATTCAGTTCTAAATCTTTTGCATTGGTGCTAATTCAGTCCTAAATATTTTTTATTTGTACCAATTGAGTTAATCCGATCAATTTTGGCAAAAAAATCACTGACATGGACATCGATTATCCTACGTGACACGGTTAGCACTGACTTGGATATTTTTTTTTTCATATTATTCTAATATCTCAAATAAATTTTCTAATCATTTTTTTAAAAAAATATCTTTAAAATATAAAAAATATAAAAAAAATGTCCATGTTTGCATCAGCCATGCCATATAGGATAATTCAAGTTCACGCCAGTGATTTTCGGCCAAAATTGACTGAATTGACTCAATTGTCATAAATACAAAAAATTTAGGACTAAATTAGCACTAATGCAAAATGTTTAGGACTGAATTGCCACCAACAAAATGTTTAGAATATAATTGACATCAATACAAAACGTTTAGGATTGAGCTGGCACCAATGCAAAAAAGATTTAGGGTTGGATTAGCACCAAAGAAAGATTTAGGACTAAATTGGCACTAATGTAGTAGGTTTATGACTTTTTTGACACTTTCGGCGCCTTATTTTACATATGAGTTTATCTAACATTTTTTTCCCGGCACAATTCAAGTCCATTATGTCTTCATTTTCAATGACCATAAATAATAATAAAAATCCATCCATGGGCGAACCTGTTGCGGAAAAGTCAAGAGATGCGCAAATTCAAGCGCATAATTGTTGTGAAAATTCTCCTATATTTTGATTCTGAAAAAACTATCAAAAGGATTGTATAATGTTTTATGATGCAAAAAGAATGAGTAAGCAGCGGGTTGTGTCGATCTAAGTCTGTCTTCTGGACGAAGGGTTAGATGGAGTACTTCTGGACCAAGGGTCAGATGGAGTGCTTCTAGACGAAGGGTTAGATGGAGTGCTCCTGGACCAAGGGTCAGATGGAAGTGCCTCTGACGAGGTCAGACAGAAGTTCCTTTGACGAGGTCAGACGGAAGTGCTTCTGACGAGGTCAGATGGAGTACATCTGAGGACCTTCAGATGGAGCTGCTTCTGAGGGTCAGGTTCAACATGATCCTCTATTTCGTGCAACGATTTACATGCAGTGACAGACGGACCTTATCAAATCTCCGAATTACCATTCCTTGATAACTGTTCTAATTCAGGAAATCCTTATGAAGACGAAACTTGAAATTAGTCAGTTTCTGCATTTCCAAAACATGAAGACCCACGAATTGCAGATTTTTTTTTTTTTTTATCAAGGCAAGGTTCCTTATGGAAATTTGTGATATTCGATTGACATGATGTCCCTTCTAAATAATCAAGGGATTTTCTACAAGTGAGTATTACCTTCCAAGAATATCTTTTCGGGGACCAATATGGATTTACCACACTCATGGAAATTGGAGATTTAGTTGTATGGACGACTAAATCAGAATGGTTCAATATCTTCTTCAACGCTTTTCATATCTTCTAAGATACAGTATTGTTCAATCACGATTGATGACGTCTAATCAAGGATTGAAGAGCGATTTCTTGGCCAGGTATCCAACGGCTAGTTTGGAGGCAGGGAAGTATAAAAGAAGAACCATGGCGATCTGAGAAGAAGAATGAACAACAATCCAAAAAGTGCAAGAGTGATTCGAATTGTACCCAAATTTATTCTGAGTGCTCAAAACCTCATTCATTGTAAGAATCTGTAAGAGAGAGAGAACCAAGTGGTTGAGTGATTGTAATTCTCTTGATTCTTCATAGTGAAATCCAGCCGATCGGTTGTCATCGTGGGAGAGTGGACGTAGGCTTGACAAGCCGAACCACTATAAACTCAGCGTGTTCTCTTCTCTTCCCTACTTCATTGCTGTGTTTGAATTGTGCACTATCTCCTGCTGCTCTTATTTATTGATTGCATATTGAAATTATCATTAATTCCACAAGAAATTTCAAGTTAGATGTCGATTCACCTATTCACCCCCTCTAGGTGATATTGCTAGATCCAACAATTGGTATCAGAGTAGGTTTCTCATATTCACGAAGTGTTTATTAACTTCAGAGCTAACGATCTACTATGTCTAGCAATCATTCTTCAGGAGCATGCGATTCGCACTTTACAAATAAGCCACCCTACTTTGATGGGAATGAATATAATATGTGGAGCAACAAGATGAAATGGTTCTTTAAGGCGTATGATGATTTGATGTGGGATGTTGTATCAAATGGTGTTATACCTAATGCTGCTGCAAGTACAACATCTGAAAATGAAGCAAATCTCACCATGACTGAGACTGAGACTGAAAAAGCCAAAAGACGAAGCTTGGATTCCAAAGCTGTCAATGCACTATTTTGTGCTTTATCAACTCCTCTTTATAACCGTGTTTCAGAGGAAGAATCTGCTAAAGTAATATGGGATAGGCTTCACATCACCTTTCAAGGAACAAATAGAGTGAAGGAAACAAAACTCAGCATTTTACTGAGTGAGTATGAAGCATTTCAAATGAAATCTGACGAATCTATTGCTGATATGATAGACATGTTTCAAAGTCTAGCAAGTGGACTTGCAAGACAAGGTGCACCAGTTGCTGAGGCGATGCAAGTGAGAAAAATACTAAGATGACTCACAGATGAATGGAACTATGTCAAACCTTCCATACAAGAATGTCAAACAATCAGACAGCTTTCGGTGGATGAGCTAGTTGGGACATTACAATCCTATGAAACAGAACGAGCGAGCAAAAAGGGAGATAAAAAGGTAAAAAATCAATTGCATTGAAAACTGAAATTGCTCAATGTCTGTCTGACACAGATGATGAAGAACTTGTACTCATGGTGAAGAAATTTAGAAAAATGGCTCGAAAGGTCAGAAACTTCAAAGGAAAGAAGCCTTTGAAGAAGATTGATAAAAAATTCTCTCAAAATGAATCGCAAGAAAGCAAGGATGTAATATGCTTTCACTGCAAGAAAGCAGGACATATCAAGACGAATTGTCCAACGCTAAAGAGAGACAAGCTCAAGTATGAAAAATATAAGAAGGCTTTAAAGGCAGAAACATTAAGTGATTCTGATGAAAGTGAAGACTACGCAAACATTTATTTGATGGCAAAGTCAGACTCAGAATCAGATTCAAGCTCAGATTCAGAAACTGAGGTAAGTCCATCTAATCTTCCTGATGAAGTTACGGAGTATATTGATGAGCTTTGCAAAAGTTACAAAGAAACTCTTGAAAAAGTTTCTGTTTTGAAAAAGGAAAACTCTTCTTTAAAACAACAAAATATTTCTCAAAAAGAAAAAATTGAGTTTTTACAACACGACTTTCATCAGTTGAAAGAAAGTCATGATCTCATTTTAAAAGAGAATGATTCTCTTAAAAAGAAAATTGATGAGACTTCAAAAAAGTTTTCACAAAGTTCAAAGGCTTTGGACAATATTATCTCTAAACAAATACATTTTAATGATAGATCTGGTTTGGATTTTAAACAGGGGAGTGTTCTCAAAAACTGTTTTTCTAAAACGAATTTCTACAAACCTACTATTACTGTTTATAGAAGGCATTTTTACAAACAGTTTATCAAATCTCACATACACCAGTCTTGTATAAATTGTGGTGATTCTAGTCACACTAAAGACTCTTGCAAGAAAGTCTGGAGACCTGTTAAAAGGTCAAATCCTACTAACACAGAAGGACCCAAGAAAGCATGGGTACCAAAAAAACAGTGAGCTGCTCATTTCTTGCAGGTACCAAAGAGAAAGAAAAATAAGTGGTTTCTGGATAGTGGATACTCGAGTCACATGACTGAAAATCCAGATGTATTTATATCTCTTTCAAAATGTGATGGTAGAAGTGTGTCATTTAGAGGTAAGAACAAAGGAAAGGTCATTGGAAAAGGCAATGTAAAGATTGGAAATCTGACGATTAAGGATGTATCTCTTGTCAAAGGACTGAACTACGACTTGATATTTGTAAGTCAACTCTGTGACTCTGGTTATGAAATATGCTTTCAAGACCTAAAGTGCACAGGTATGAGCAATGACAAGAAGCAATCATTCACGGGTCAAAGGCATGGAAACATATATCTCCTGATGTTGATTCTGACCTAGAAAATGCAAAATGTCTTATTTCTGTTAAGGATGAATATGATCTTTGACACAGAAAGTTAGGTCATATTAGTGTAAAGCATATGTCAAAGCTTTCCAAAAAGGTACTTGTTAGAGGGTTAGCTCAAACGAAGTTTGAAAAAGGAGGACTATGTCATGCATGCATACTAGGAAAGCAGGTAAGAAGTACTTTTAAGTCTTTAAATCAAGTTTCCTCTAAGCAATGCTTGCAGCTGCTTCATATGGATATCTTTGAACCAAACAGAACTTTAAGCCTTGGAGGTAAGAAATATTGTCTTGTTATTATTGATGATTTCTCTAAATTTACATGGGTATCATTTCTTGCTCATAAAAGTGAGGCTTTTACATCTTTTTCAAAATTGGAAAAAAAGAATTCAAAATGAAAAAGGATGTACCATTTCTAGCTTAAGAACAGATCATGGGGGAGAATTTGAAAATCAAAGCTTTTCAGATTTTTGCAATGAATTTGGAATTTAGCATAACTTCTCTGCTCCGTATACTCCTCAACAGAATAGAGTAGTAGAAAGGAAAAACAGATCTTTACAAGAAATGGCAAGAACTCTTTTGATTGAGAGTAAGATTGCATCTCATTTTTGGGCAGAAGCTGTTTCCACAGCTTGTCATATTTTGAATCGAATTTCTCTCAGACCCCTCATTGAGAAAACTCCCTATGAAATCTTCAAATAAAGAAAGCCTGTTGTTGCATACTTTCATGTATTTGGTTGTAAGTGTTTTATTCTAAAGAATGCTAATGATCGAATTGGAAAGTTTGATGAGAAATCAGATGAAGGAATTTTTCTGGGATACTCAACAACGAGCAAATCCTACAGAGTCTACAACAAAAATACTCGTGTTGTTGAAGAGTCGGTGAACACCAAGTTTGATGAGAATTGTCAGAATGATGAACCCGAATCCATTTATGTACTTCATCAAGTCTCAGATTCATAGGTAGAATCAGAAGAAAAGCAAGATTCAGATGCAAACACTGGCCCGGAGAATGTTCAGAAGGAAACTCTCTTAAATGAAGAAAGGCAAGAAGCTGAACAGAATGAACTCACAACTTCAACTGATTGCTTCGATAAAAACTGGAAGCATAAGTCAAGCCATCCAAAGGAACTCATCATGGGAAACATAAGTGATGGCATCAAGACAAGATCCAAGTTTAAGCAAGCAATGAGTAACATAGCATTGGTATCTGAATTGGAGCCGAAAGGAATTGAAGATGCACTAGCAGATGAGAACTGGATAAATGCAATGCAGGAAGAGCTACATCAGTTCAAGGTCAACAATGTTTGGGAATTAGTCAACAGACCCAAAAATCGTCCAGTAATTGGAACAAAGTGGGTATTCAGAAATAAACTGGATGACAAAGGAAAAGCTGTAAGAAACAAAGCAAGACTCGTAGCAAAATGCTACTATCAAGAAGAAGGAATAGACTATGATAAGACTTACGCACTTGTTACCAGGTTAGAAGCTATCAGGCTATTACTTGCTTATGCTTGTTACAATAACTTTAAACTTTTTCAGATGGATGTGAAAAGTGCATTCCTTAACAGCTACATCAAAGAAGAGGTCTATGTTGAGCAACCCCCTTATTTTGAAGAACCTAGAGGAAAGGATTTGGTCCATGTGTTAAAAAAGGCACTTTATGGATTAAAACAAGCACCACGTGCTTGGTATGAAAGGTTGAGTAACTTTCTATCCAAACAAAACTTCTCTAAAGGTAATGTAGATACTACCCTCTTTATTCAAAAACAAGGTAAGGATATCCTTCTAGTTCAAATTTATGTTGATGATATAATCTTTGGCTCTTCTAATGAGGAACTTTGCAAGAAATTCTCTAAAGTGATGTAGGATGAATTCGAAATGAGTATGATGGGAGAATTGCGTTTCTTTCTTGGACTTCAAATTCATCAATCTCAGAAAGGAACATTCATATTTCAAGAAAAGTATGCACTTGAAATAGCGAAAAAATTTGGTTTGGAAAACTGCAAGAAGACAGAAACTCCCATGTCTCACTCCTCCAAACTAGACAAAGATGAAGATGGAAAAGAAGTTGATCCCAAGCTATATCGAAGCATGATTGGATCACTACTCTACCTCACAGCTTTAAGACCAGGCATCCTATACAGTGTTTGCTTGTGCGCAAGATTTCAGTCAAGCCCAATGGAATCACACCTTTCAGCCATCAAAAGAATAATCAAATACATTGGGACTTATCCCAACTATGGTTTGTGGTATTCTAAAACTTTTGATTTTACACTAAGAGGTTACTCAGATGCAGATCTTGCAGGTTGTAAAATTGATAGAAAAAGCACATCTGGAACTTACTAGCTCATGGGAAATATGCTTATCTCATGGTATTCCAAGAAGCAAAGTACAGTGGCACTCAGCACAGCTGAAGCAGAATATGTATCACTTGGAAGCTGCTGCGCTCAGATTCTTTGGCTAAAACAGCAACTCAAAGATTATGGTGTCGAAGATACAAATGTGGAAATCCAGTGTAACAACACAAACGCCATAAATCTTACAAAGAATCCCATTCTTCATTCAAGAGCAAAGCACATTGAGATCAGACATCATTTCATACGTGACCATGTTCAGAACGGTGATGTTAATATTCAATATATTGATACAAAAAATCAGCTTGCAGACATTTTCACAAAACCCCTAGACAAGGAATCTTTTAATTTTATTAGAAACAAATTAGCCATCATTAACTCTCTGTCTTAAGCATATTTTAGAACAGAAAGAGCGTCAGAAGGAGCATCAGAAGGAGCGTCAGAAGGAACGTCAGAAGGAGCATCAGAAGGAACGTCAGAAGGAACGTCAGAACGAGCGTCAGAAGGAGCATCAGAAGGAGCGTCAGAAGGAACGTCAGAAGGAGACTCAGAAGGAAAGTCGGAAGGAATGTAAGAAGCAAATCATCATTCTTTTTAAGGAAAGTTAATAAATCAAATGTCAGTTATCTCCTAAGACCGTTTTTAAGGTAAGTTTCTCATATCTCTTCGTATATTTGATCGACAGTGATTAGTTGATTTATTAAAGGAATTCTTTTTATTTCTTTTAAATATTGTTTTTGTTTCCAAAAATAACCGCCACTTTTATAAAAACATCGAACCGTCACCCCTGATCTTTCACCTTCAAATCACTCTCATTCGAAACCCTAAACTCTGTTCAGAATATCTCTCGTTCTCGATTTCTTCCTCGAATCAACACACTCTCTTCCAAAGTTTCAAACTTTTTCATCCAAATGGCTTCGAAATCAGTCTCTGACTCGAAGAAGACCTCTCAGATAAAGAGAAAGTTCTCCTCTCCGACTGCAAGCACCACCGAGCCCTCGAAAACTGAAATCAACGAACAGCGAGAGGCATTCCGTTTGGCAAAAGGTTTGTCTTTATCTGCTTTGAAGAGAAAGAAGCCATGGCACACTCTATTAAGCCAATGTATGATAGTATTAAGGAAGCAGGGGATTTTGGTGATCAACTTAGAAAACTGCTGGATATTCACAAGTTCGCTAGTGATGGCGAATTGCTAGGTGCTGGATATTCACAAGTTCGCTAGTGATGGCGAATTGCTAGAATTCCTTAGTTTACCTAGAAAGGTTGTTGAACCTATTGCTGTTAAAGAACCTGAATCTGCTTCTAGAAAGGGAAAGGAGAAAGTAGCAGGGTCTAGTTCGAAAGCAACTACACGAAAACCCTCTCCAATAAGGCCTGGCTGCACTAAGGCAAATGTTGAAGATGATGATGATATCTTGTTCAATAATTTTGTGAAAAATATTGGGTTTACTATAGATAAAAGCTTTCCTTATCCTGACTTTCAAAGTCAAGCACATAAGGACAAGTTCGAGTCCTTGAAACAGAGAGGCATCGTACCATACAGGGTATTTGAACTGAAGTACTTTGACAGGAATGGCATCCCTCTTAGAAAGCATCTTCAAAAGGTCAACTTAGAGCACTTTATAACCCAAAGAAGTTACACTTTTCTTGACTTGATAGCCTATTTTTACTCTAATCTTCATTTTGCCAACTTCAACACTATGTTTTTCACTGTGCGTAGAAAACAATATGAGTTGCATGTTGATGAATTGGCATCCATTATGGGAACTAGTAAAAGGGCTTTCCAACCTTTGGATGTTACTGTTGAAGAAGCATTCTTCTTTCTTACTAGGAAAATAAGTTTCTCCAGAGAGTCAAAATCTCACATAGCCTACAGTGATTTTCCTCTGAAGCACACCATGATGCACAAGGTTGTTATTGGATGCCTCAGACCAAAGGCAGCCTCCAAGACAGACATCTCCAAGTATGAGGCTAAATTGTTGTGGGGTATCTTGCAGGGAAAGAAAATTTCTTTTGCCCACACGGTTCTGCTTCACATGTATAGATCAGTCCTCAAGCCAAAGGGACATCTACCTTATACTGGTCTGATCTATAAAATAATAGATCATTTTAAGATCAAAGCTTATGCAGATCTTATCAAAAAGGAGATTCCCTTGATGACTGCTGGTGAAATTATGGTGGGAAAGATGGGATTCAAAATGACTCCTGCTGGATGGAGGACCAAGAATAATGAACCAGTTCTTGTGGAGTTCGAGGATGAGTCAAAACAGAAATCTCCAAAAAGGAGAAAGGTTATGGCCATCAAGGGGTCAACAAGAAGACACCTCATCTGATGATCATTCCAGAGGAAGTAAGGCAGAATCTGACTCTGAAGCTACTCAATCCAAAGGTGCTTCAGATGGAGAAAGTCAAACTGAGAGTCAAAGTGCTGAAGAAGGAGAAGATGAAAATGAAACACAGCCAAAAGATAAAGTTGTGTACATTTGTGATTTAACTGAGGAAGAATTCCTTATAATGTGGAATGATGAGGATGCTGCAAGAAAAGAGAATGAAACAGAGTATGGTGAGACTCTTTTCAACTTTGATTATGAGCAGTGTTTAATACAAGTACTAGCACAGCTGGCCAAAGAAGATCAGGTGGATGAGCCAGATGATATTGAGGCTTATTCAATATCCTCTACCCGAATGACTATCCACAAAGCTGCATCAAGCTTGGCAACAGCAATTGCAAGAGAGGATCAACTCTCAAGTGCTCAGTCCATACCAATGGACATTGATGAAGAAATAGAATCTATGCCAAGTACAAAAGCTAAAGGGAAAAGAGCTATAACTCAGGGGGAGCCTTTACCTACAACCTCTGATGTGTTTCTAACAGAAGTGTTTGCTTCTCAAGCCTTTCCTAAAGCTCAATCTGAGGGGGAGCATGTGCAAAGACAAAGGATTGACACCACAAATCAAGAACAATCTCCTACAGCACCACAGGTTGACATTCAGAAGCAAATGGAGAATCTTCAACAAATTCTCATCCAGAATCTGGCTTCTATGGAAACCATGCTAGATCAGAAACTGCACAACTTTGAACTGAATATTGATGGGAAGTTGCAGGGTATGGCAAATCAGGTGACCAATCTAGATAAGTCCATTGATTTGTATGTCAGAATGTTCTGTGCTGAGATTGCAAACTTGCCTTCATACACGCTGGTAAGGACTGACAGAGCAGCTTCAACATTACCTACATCTCAAGCTGTCAGGAGTCATGCTCAAAGAATAGGAGGAGAGAATGTCAGACCTTCTTCAGTAGAGGCTAATGCATAGCCTGAAGATGTTCATTCTTCTTCCAAAATACCCCCACCTTCTTAACTTTTTAAAGAACAAGGATGTCATTTGTTATTTCTCTCTTCAATGACTTACACCTATTCTTTATGATATACATTCTTTTTGCTGTTGACAAAAAGGGGGAGAAATTTCTCTATCTATCAGTTCTATTTTACCACAGTGCAGGATATCATTTGTGCTGGATACTCTCTGATTATGTTTTCCTGCAGGAGCAAAACTGAGTGATGATATTATAAAACTGAGTGATGATATTATTTGTTTTATCACAGTATCACTATTTACAATTTTTTGACATACAGTGTTCATTAGATTTTGTAGTTTTGTCACCATAAAAAATGGGGAGATTGTTGTGGAAATTCTCCTATATTTTTGATTCTGACAAAACTATCAAAAGGATTGTATAATGTTTTATGATGCAGAAAGAATGAGTAAGCAGCAAGTTGTGTAGATCTAAGTCTGTCTTCTGGACGAAGGGTCAGATGGAGTGCTCCTGGACGAAGGGTCAGATAGAGTGCTCCTGGACGAAGGGTCAGATGGAGTGCTTTTGGACCAAGGGTCAGATGGAAGTTCCTCTGACGAGGTCAGATGGAAGTGCTTCAGACGAGGTCAGACGGAAGTGCCTCTGACGAGGTCAGACGGAAGTGCTTCTGACGAGGTCAGATGGAGTGCATCTGAGGACCTTTAGATGGAGCTGCTTCTGAGGGTCAAGTTCAACATGATCCTCTATTTCGTGCAACGATCTACATGCAGTGACAGACAAACCTTATCAAATCTCCGAATTACCATTCCTTGATAACTCATCTAATTCAGGAAATTCCTTATGAAGACGAAACTTGAAATTAGTCAGTTTTTGCATCTCCAAAACATGAAGACCCACTAATGGTAGGTTTCTAATCAAGGCAAGGTTCCTTATGGAAATTTATGATATTCGATTGACATGATATCGCTTCTAAATAAGCAAGGGATTTTCTACAAGTGAGTATTACCTTCCAAGAATATCTTTTCGAGGACCAATACGGATTTACCACACTTATGAAAACTGGAGATTTAGTTGTATGGGGACTAAATCAGAAGGGTTCAATATCTTCTTCAACGGTTCTCATATCTTCTAAGATACAGTCTTGTTCAATCACGATTGATGACATTCAATCAAGGATTGAAGAGCGATTTCTTGGCCAGGTATCTAACGGCTAGTTTGGAGGCAGGGAAGTATAAAAAAAGAACCATGGCGATCTGAGAAGAAGAATGAACAACAATCCAAAAAGTGCAAGAGTGATTCGAATTGTACCCAAATTTATTCTGAGTGCTCAAAACCTCATTCATTGTAAGAATCTGTAAGAGAGAGAGAATCAAGTGGTTGATGATTGTAATTCTCTTGATTCTTCATAATGAAATCCAGCCAATCGGCTGTCATCGTGGGAGAGTGGACGTAGGCTTGACAAGCCGAACCACTATAAGCTCAGCGTGTTCTCTTCTCTTCCCTACTACATTGCTGCGTTTGAATTGTGCACTATCTCCTGCTGCTCTTATTTATTGATCGCATATTGAAATTATCATTAATTCCGCAAGAAATTTCAAGTTAGTTGTTGATTCACCTATTCACCCCCCCTCTAGGTGATATTTCTAGATCCAACAGTAATAACAAGGATGAAAGCAAAATAAAGCACGACACACGATATACGTGGAAAATCCAAAACGAAAAAAATCACGGGGAGAGAGGGGTTTCACTATCTTCAATAACGAGTACAAGCGTACAATCAAAGATCGAAAGATCTGACAAAAAGAAAGTAAAAACAAAGGGTTTCGGGGCAGAAGCTAAAGTAAGCATCCCCATGAGATATCCAAGATATCTTTTTTATAACCCATATCTAAGAAACCATAATACAAAGTGAATGGCCCAAAATAACCTTATCACAAATTTGGAAGTCGGAATATAACAAATCTCCACTTTGACTTCAAATCTCCATAAGAGCATTTTGCCAAACGCCACAAGACCACTCTCCATCACCTTCAAGAGTGACCACACAAGACCACCCGCCAAATGGTAGAATTAACGACGCACAGCCTACGTGAGCATACTCGATGTAGGAAACAAGTGATGAACCGCAATCAACACCGCATAAGCAACTCAAATAGTGAGAACACCAATCAAATCCAAACAATGCTTGAACTTGGTCAAAGGAATTGGTTTAGTCAACATATCTGCTGGATTATCTACTGTATGTACCTTCTTCACAGTTATTGTACCTTTAGCAACCTCATCACGCACAAAGTGATAACGAATATCGATGTGTTTCGTTCTCTCGTGATACATCGCGTTCTTGGTCAATTGAATCGCACTTTGGTTATCACAAAAGATAACAGAGGCTCCCTCCTGTTTTACTCCAAGTTCTGTAACCAAACGCTTCAACTAAAGAGCTTCCTTTGCTGCTTCCGTTGCTGCCATGTACTCTACTTCGGTGGTAAATAAAGCAACTGTGTCTTGCAAAGTTGCTCTCCAACTGACTGCGTAACCACTAAGTTTAAAGACATAACCTGTCAAAGATATCATTTTATCGAGATCACCTGCATAGTCAGAATCAACGAAGCCAGCAACTGAATGCCTTATATCACAACCTCTATCAAAGACCAAACCAACATATGAGGTACCCCAGATATATCGAAGAATCCACTTCACAGCTTGCCAGTGAGCTTTACCCGGATTTGCCATATACCTACCCATAACACTAACTGCCTAGGAAATGTCTGAACGAGTGCACACCATAGCATACATAAGACTACCCACAACACTAGAATATGGAACTCGAGATATTTCATCATCTTCTTCTTTGGTTTTAGGTGACAAAGAAGCAGAAAGTCTAAAGTGGGACACCAAAGGAGTACTTACCGGTTTAGCATTCTTCATACCAAAACGTTTAAGCACTTTCTCAATATACCACTTTTGTGAAAGGTATAACTTTCCAACCTGTCTATCTCTACGAATTTTCATACCTAGAATTTTCTTGGCAGCTCCAAGATCCTTCATCTCAAATTCCCTGCTAAGTTGCTTCTTTAACAACTGTATTTCTGACATATCCTTCGCTGCAATAAGCATGTCATCCATAGACAATAGCAGATAAATAAAAGAATCATCACGCAATTTTTTTTATAGTACACACAACTATTATGTGCACTTCGCGAGTAGCCATGACTTAACATAAAGCTATCAAACCTCTTGTACCATTGTCGTGGAGATTGCTTGAGACCATACAAAGAGCGTTTCAACCTGCAACCTTGATCTTCTTTACCCTCAACAATGAATCCCTCGGGTTGAGACATATAGATTGTCTCCTCAAGCTCGCCATGCAGAAAAACGGTCTTGACATCAAATTGCTCAAGTTCTAGATCATAAAGGGCTACTAAAGTGAGCAACACATGAATGGAACTATGTTTCACAACTGGAGATAACACTTCATTGAAGTCGATCCCTTCCTTCTGATTAAAGCCCTTCGCTACCAAACGTGCCTTGAATCTTTCATCTTCAACCCTTGGAATTCCCTATTTTCTTTTGAAAATCCACTTGCATCCAACTGTTCTTTTGCCCTTAGGCAATTTCACAAGATCCTAAGTTTGGTTCTTACGAAGAGACTCCATCTCTTCATTCATCGCAACAAGCCACTTCTCAGATTTAGAACAAATAGTAGATTCACGAAACGTAGAAGGTTCTTCAATACGAAGCTCTTCAGCAACTGTAAGAGCATATGCTACCAAGTCAGCAAAACCATACCTTTGAAGAGGCTTAATTTATCTTTTAGCTCTCCCTGCAGCCAAAGTCTGAGATTGTTCAACTTTTTCTACTTCTTCTTTAATCAAATTTGAGTCTTGTTGCTCACTATCACTTTCTGGCTAAATAAGAATGTCTTCAGAGATTCTTTGTGGATGTTTTACACTAAACTCCACCTCTTTTTGCTATATTCTCTTCCTGAATATCTGTAGACTCAACAACTTTTCTTTGATTAAGCATATAATTTTCATCAAAAGTAACATCCCTACTGATTATAAACTTTGGTGACTGAGGATCAGAACACCATAATCTATGTCCCTTAACTCCATCTGCATAACCAACAAAAATACATTTCTTGGCTCAAGGGTCAAGCTTACCATCTTTTACATGATAATAAGCGGGACATCCAAATACTTTCTATACAGAATAATCAAAAGGTTTACCAGACCATACCTCGTTTGGAGTCTTACATTCAATTGCGGTAGAAGTAAAACGATTTACCAAATAACATGTCGTGTTCACGGCTTCAGCCCAGAAATCTTTATCAAGTCCAACATTAGAAAGCATACATCTGGCTCTTTCTAAAAGTGTTCGGTTCATGCACATTCTGCTGAGGCGTATACCTGACGGTTCGATGTCGAACAATCCCTGAATTTTCACAGTATCTACTAAAATCACCTCCACAAAACTCAAGACCATTGTCTGTTCTGAGACGTTTTATCTTTTTACCAGTTTGATTTTCAATCAATATCTTCCACTTCTTGAACGTATCAAAGACGTCACTTTTACACTTCAAGAAATAAACCCAGACTTTCCTAGAAAAGTCATCAATAAATATTAGAAGATAAACTGCACCACCTTTAGATGTAACCTGTGCAGGTCCCCACAAATCGGAGTGAATATAATCAACTGTGCCCTTCGTCGAGTGCACCCCAGTACTGAAACTAACTCTGCGCTGTTTTCCGTAAACACAATGCTCACAAAAATCAAGTGGAACTGTATGCTCCCCACAGAGTAAACCACGCTTAGTCAGGATAGTCATTCCTCTTTCGCTCATGTGGCCCAACCGCATAGGCCACAACCTTGATTTATCAGAATCTGAAGAGGATGATATATTTAAAGAACACACAACAGTACTTCCCTGCAGAACATAAAGACTATTCTTTTTGTTACCTCTCATCACAATCAAGGAGCCCTTTGAAATTTTCAAAACTCCACATCCACCAGTATACATGCATCCATTGGAATCCAAACTGTTCAAAGAAATAAAGTTCTTCTTCAAATCTGGGATATGCCTAACATCTGTCAAAGTTCTTACTACATTGTTATGACATTTGATCCGCACTGTACCAATACCCACAATCCTGCAAACTGCATTGTTATCCATCAAAACTGAACCACCAGTGACTTTCTCATATTTATGGAACCAATCTCTATTTGGGCACATATGGCATGAACAAACTGAATCCAAAATTCATTCACTATCTACACGAAAATTCGAAGAAAAAACAGTAAGAACATTATCTGCATTAGCAGACTCATTATCCTTTACCAGACTAGCCGAATCAGAACTGCCAGTCGACTTTTTCCCCTTAGCTTTGAGCAAATGACACTCAGTTTTATAGTGTCCGAACTTGTGACAATAGTAACATTCAACCTTTTTCTTGTCCTGGCCTGATCTAGATTTCGAACGCCTTTACTATTACCGCGTCTATCCCGATGATTCGACCTTCCCCTAACAACTAAGTCATCTATTTTATCTGCACTACTACTCACATTCAATTTTGTACGCATCTCCGTGGAATTCAACGAGGCCTTCACATCCTCAAGAGTTATGGGTTCTCTTCCATACAACATAGAATTCACAAAATTCTCATACGAGCTCGATAGCGAGCATAACACAATTAGGGCTTGATTCTCATCATCTAACTTCAAATCTAGATTTTTCATATCCATAACGATTTTATTAAATTCATCTAGATGTTCTTGGATAGGAGTACCTTCTTGCATCTTTAATGTATAAAGACGCTACTTCAAGAATAATCTCGTCGTAAGAGACTTCTTCATATAGAGACTCTCTAGCTTTTGCCATAATCCCGAAGTTGTTTCTTCATCAGTAACTTCACGAAGCACCTTGTCAGACAACGACAATTGGATGGTGCTATGCGCCCTCTCTTCCATCTCCTCGATCTCTGCCGTCATCATGTCATTGGAATATTTCCCATCCAAGGCTCTAACCGAACTTTCCCGACATAGCAAAGCTTTCATCTTTATCCTCCATAGCCCGAAATTGTTTTGGCTATCGAAGGGTGCCACTTCAAACTTGATAGATGACATCTTGAACAAAAGATCGAAATTCCTTCGCTCTAATACCAATTTATTGCGGAAAAGCCAAGAGATGCCCAAATTCAAGGGCGTAATAACAAGGATGAAAGCAAAATAAAGCACGGCACACGACATACGTGGAAAACCCAAAACGGGAAAAACCACGGGGAGAGAGGGGTTTCACTATTTTCAATAACGAGTACAAGTGTACAATCAAAGATCGAAAGATCTGACGAGAAGAAAGTAAAAACAAAGAGTTTCAAGGCAGAAACTAAAGTAAGCATCCCCATGAGATATCCAAGATATCTTTTTTATAGCCCATATCTAAGAAATCCTAATACAAAATGAATGGTCTAAAATAACTTTATCACAAATTTGGAAGTCAGAATATAACAGAACCTAAGGTCGCAGCCTCTTGTGAAAATGTTATCATAAAGATGGTAGAATAGTGCATAGAATAGGCTTCAAACGCATAGAAACTTCCAAAAGTGGGTGACTACTCATTCGCTGCGGTGTTTTGTTAGACCAAGTTAATCACATGTTTTGATACGAACTTGTTCGGAGAACCAAGATTGATTTTTGTCTTGCAATGCACTCAAACCAAACAAGAGTATTATATAGTCTCTATGGGTCAGGCCTGACATCCAATCACCACCCTCCATTTTTTTTTTCTTTTTTAAACTTTCCCACTATTAAAAGGGGAATCGGATCCCACGACATACTAAATGATGTCATGGGTGACATACTTTCAATCTCAGCCGTCGGTTCGAATCCGACGGCTGAGATTTGGCCACGTCATCCGAAGAGGATTTGGCCCAAATTTGGGCGACATTTCCTTTAAAAAAAATTACCTTTTTCATTTTCAAAACACCCATTTCCTCTCTCTCTCTCTCTCTTTCCTCTCTCTCCGCCCTTCTCAATTCCCCTTAGATCTGTTCTCTCCTCTGCTCTCTCGCGCTCTGGGGTGGCCTGAATCGTGGACTGTCGGCCTCTTCTCGATTCTTCGCCGGAGCTGCGACGGCGCCCTTCATCGGCCTCCTCAAATCCGTTTCCTCCTCTGCCTGGATATCCTCTGTTCTCAGGGGAGGAAAAAATTGGGCGGCACATTTTGAAACCGGCGTCCCTCTCTCTCCTCAATTCCCCTTCCTCTGCTCTCACCTTCGCTCTCTCGATCGAGACATTCCTCTGTCTTCCCCGCTTGCAGCCTCACGACTGCCGAGCTCCCTCGCATCATCCGTCGCCTCCCCTGGACAGGTCGCGGGTCTCCACTCCGGTAGGAATCGCTTCATCTGAGCTTGCCCTCTCGCTCGCGACGATGGTGCTGGGGGTGGAAAGGAGAAAGATGGAGGTGGCGGTGGCTGCGACAGCGACGATGGTGCTGGCCGTGCGGAACAACACTGTACAAGCTGGCCCTGGTTCCTCTCAAGCATTACCCCTTCTTCCTTGCGCAGCTTAGGACCGCTGGGTTTGTCGCCCTCGATAAAGCTTCTTCTTTTGGGGATCAGCCATGCCGACTCTCAGTCAATTATGGAGGTGAAAGCTTCTCGCTTTTTTTTTTTGGCTCTTGAGATGGAGTGGAACCATTTTTGGGTTGTGTTTGTTTGGTTACTGGGTTCTCTGGTTGAAGAAATGCTGGGGAGTTCTCGTAGTTTCATTTTGTTTCTTGATCTGGGTGTTGAATTTGGGCGTGTTTGGTTTTGTTGGAAAAACAATGTTAAATAAATAAACAAAACTGTTTTTAAGAATATGAAGGATACTTACAATTCGAATGACAATAATAAATTCAAGCAAACTACCTCAAATATGAAAACACTAAGTTGGCATAAGCACATAATATGAGCCTTCAGAAGGACTGTTGAAAACCCGTCAGATGCAACTCAGATGCACCCGTCAGAAGCAGTCCTACTGGACCCGTCAGAAGCAGTTCCTTCTAAGGCTCCTTCTGAGGCTCCTTCTGGGTCTCCTTCTGACCTTCCTTCTGAGCAACAAGATCCGAATGGAAATATAACAATATAAATAAATTGAATTAAAAAGAATATCGAGGCCTGTGTCTGACACAGTTTCCTTAAAATAGATTCGTCCCCTCCAGTATGTGCTTTGAGTTTTCGTGAACGTCTATCTCCCAGGATACAATGGTTAAGCAGTGATAGAGGCAAGCATAGCACTCCAAAGCTTTCGGCGAACTTGAACAACACGAGAGCACTATAGAAAACAATGCAAATGCAGTCAATTCAAAGAGGGAGAAGATTTTTGTAGTCTGTAGTTCTTTTGTCTCTAGTCACTTAGAAACAGAAGGGGAAGCCATCTATATATAGGCTAAGCGGGCATTGCGAAAATAAATAATAACGGCTAAATAAAGTCTGCCGTTTATAGCCGTTTTGTATTTAATTCTGTAACCACAGAATTATAACAGCCGTTACTTAGTTAATACCATTAACACACCGGTAAATAACTTAAGAACGATTAACGGCTTGAGTTGGAAAAAATTAAAACAGAAGGCAAAAATGGGCTTGTCGCGAGGCCCACTTTCCTTTCCCGCATTCGCGTACGCAGGCCATGCGCTCGCGCCCAAGTTTCAACTTGATGGGCCTCCGTCGGGGTTCGGGATTTGCACCCCCTTGCGTGCGCGCGCGAGTCATAGTACTTGTTACAATAGTTACCACTCAAAAGGAGTGTAACCACATATAAAGCACTTCAAGGCCTTCTTCCTTTCCTATATGGGACTAGTGCTTTGTCACTTCTCACTTCCAACTCAAGGGTGTTCTTTTGAGAAATAATTCCTCATTCACTCACCCATCAAATACCTCATATTTTCCAACAATCCCCCACATGAATGAAAATTATTTTGGTTTTGACTCTGTGATAGTGTTCAACAAATGAAACCTGTATAGGATAGGTTGGTATCACCCTTTGAACCTTCCCTTGTGAAAATATATTTAATTTACCAGCTGTCTAGTAGATATGATGTTCTTGAACTGTCATGCTTTCTTAGTAAATGACCCATACACTTCACACAGGAATCATCTAAACGTTTGTCCAGTTCTCATGAGTATGTTCATTTTGGCCATGAACATCGTCCTGGTTTTGCGAGAGTTTCTAAAGAATTCGGCCCTCAATAATTCTTCTTTGAAGCGGCCCCACTTCTCTCTCACATAGGTGATTACTTAATCTTGAGTAATCGATTTACTCCACTTAAGAATCATTAAAGCATAATTGCTATTTTTTTCCTGATAAACCCCCACAATAATTGATTTTTCTCCACATATGTGAGGGATATCAAATCACTGTTTCTTCTATAGGAATGGTTTGAGAGATAGACCCCCACAGTGATATCATTCAGTTCATATAATTAGGTTGTCCCTTTGAACCTAAATCTTGGGATCTCCAGTCAGCTAGGTTGGGTTTTCCTTTATATCAACTTTTTTGTAATGGGCTTCAGTCCCATTTCTATTGCTGACTTTTCAACTAACTCTCTGTTTAACCCTTTGGTTAGCGTATCCGCAATATTATCCTTTGACTTTACGTAGTCGATAAAGATAATTCCAGTTGAGAGTAGTTGTCTAATCGTATTGTGTCTACGACGTATATGTCTAGACTTACCATTATATATGTTATTCTGTGCTCTTCCAATCACATATTGACTATCGCAATGTATACAGATTGGTGGCACGGGTTTTTGCCATTTTGGAATATCTTCTAGGAAATGGCGTAGCCATTCAGCCTCTTCACCACATTTATCCAAAGCTATAAACTCGGATTCCATTGTGGATCTGGCTATAACAGTTTATTTACAGGATTTCCAAGATACAGCCGCTCTTGCCAATGTGAAAACATATCCACTAGTAGATTTTGAGTCTTTTATATCAGATATCTAGTTTGCATCACTGTATCCTTCTAATACAGATGGATACCTGGTATAGTGCATGCCATGATTCCGAGTATACCGTAGGTACCTGAGTACTCTCACTATTGCTTTCCAATGGTCAGCACTCGGATTGCTCGTATATCTACTCAATCTACTAACCGTATAGGCAATATCTAGTCTAGTACAACTCATTAAGTACATTAGACTTCCAATAATTCTGGAGTATTCTACTTGAGAAATACCATCTCCTCTATTCTTGGATAGATGAAGACTATTGTCTAATGGTGTTATAGTACTACAAGAATCATTCTTGCTGAATTTTTCAAGAATCTTGTCCACATAGTGTGACTGGTTTAAAACTAAACCTTCTGACGTTCTTGTGATCTTAATCCCTAAAATCACATCAGCAAGTCCCATATCTTTCATGTCAAATCTTGAATTCAACATATTCTTGGTAGATTTGATCATTCTATCATCACTACCAACAATGAGTATGTCATCCACATACAGACATAGAATGACATATCCATTCTCTGTCTCTTTAATGTCGACACATTTATCACATTCATTGATTTTAAAATCAATGGTAATCATTGTATTATTAAATTTTTCATGCCACTGCTTTGACACTTGTTTTAGACCATACAATGATTTTACCAATTTACAGACTTTCCTTTCTTGTCCTGGAACTACAAAACCTTTAGGTTGTTCCATATAGATTTCTTCATCCAAATCACCATTTAGGAAAGCTGTTTTTACATCCATTTGATGTACTTCTAGATTTCGCAATGCTGCAATTGCAAGTATCATCCTAATGGAGTTTATTCTCGTCACAAGAGAATAAGTATCAAAATAATCTAAGCCTTCTCGTTGTCTGTATCCTTTGATTACAAGTCTGGCTTTATACTTATCAATGGAGCCATTTGCTTTCGTCTTCATTTTAAAGATCCATTTGGACCCTAAAGGTTTACAACCAGGAGGAAGATCCACTAGCTCCCAAGTACGATTCTGCAAAATAGAATCAACTTTACTTTTTATTTCATCTTTCCATAGAGGTCCCTCAGAAGAACTCACAGCTTCTGTATAAGTTAGTGGTTCTTTTTCTAACAAATAAGTTAGAAAATCATTTCCAAATGATTTTTCCGCTCTTGCTCTTTTGCTACATCTTAGTTCATGATTTGAATCATGACTTTCATCATTCATAGTTTCATTCATTCGTTTAGACGAACTTGAACCATCATTGGATTTATAAGGAAATACATCTTCAAAGAATGAAGCATTCCTAGACTCCATGATTGTATTCTTGTGTATATCTGGAATCTTAGATTCATGCACAAGAAATCGATATGCATTACTGTTATGTGCATAGCCTATAAAGATACAGTCCATTGTTTTAGGACCTATCTTAGTTTTCTTTGGTGTTGGAACAATTACTTTAGCAAGGCACCTCCACATTTGTAAGCAATTGTAGGATGGTCTCCTACCTTTCCATAGCTCATAAGAGGTTTTATCCTCTTTCTTTCGAGGTACCTTGTTTAAAAGATAATTGCTTGACAAAATAGCTTCACCCCACATATTTTGAGGTAAGCCTGAACTTAGTAATATCACGTTCATCATTTCTTTCAATGTGCGATTTTTACGCTCAGCAACACTATTTGATTGAGGTGAATAGGGCGCAGTTACTTCATGTATAATTCCGTGTTGTGCACAGAATTCACCAATTGGTACTTCATACTCACCGCCTCTATCACTTCTCAATCTCTTGATTTTCTCATCAAGTTGATTTTCAACTTCATTCTTATAGAGAATAAATTTCTCTAAAGCTTCATCTTTGTTTTAAGAAAATACACATAGTAGTATTTAGAGCCATCATCGATAAATGTAATAAAATATTTATTACCACCTCTAGTTTGTACGAATTTCAAATCACAAACATCACTGTGAATCAATTCAAGAGGTACGGTACTTCTGTCAATCGATTGAAACGATGATTTTGTTAATTTTGTCTCAATACAAATTTCACATTTGTGTTTTGAATCAATTTGGAATGAGGGTATATGGTCCAAGTTAATTAATCTACGCAATGTATCATAATTAACATATCCGAGTCTACCATGCCATAAATTGGAGGACTCAAGCAAATAAACGGAAGGCTTATTATCTTTATTGATAATTGTCATAACATTGAGCTTAAACAGCCCATCAGTTACATATCCCTTTCTCACATACATTCCAGATTTAGACAAAATAACTTTATCTGACTCGAACACCATGCGAAATCCATGCTTGTTCAACAGTGATCTGGAGACCAGATTCTTTCAAATTTTCGGCACATACAAGACATTGTTCAGAGTCAGCTCTTTTCCAAAAGTCATCTTCAGAAGCGCCTTCTCTTGGCCTTCAACTGCAGAAGAGGCAGAGTTTCCCATGAACACTTTTTCCCCATCAATTGGTTTGAAAGTTGTGAACATGTTCTTATTGGAGCACACATGCCTAGTTGCCCCAGTGTCAATCCACCATTCCTTTGGATTGGACCCAATTAAGTTCACCTCAGAAATCACTGCAGAGAGGTTTATGTCTGACATGTCTTTTGTCATGTTATTCACCATATGTGTCTCATGGTTCTTCCTCTTTGGAGTCTGCAATCCACAGATCTGTGACCCGTCTTGCCATAGTTGAAGCATTTTCCTAGAAACTTGTTCTTGAAAACTCCTCCTTTTGGTCCGAACTTCGGCTTGGCGACCTTCTTATTCTTGTGGCCATGCTTATGCTCCACAACATTTGCCTTAGCTATAGCAGGATTGAATCCTTTGCCTTCAGAGCTTCTGTTGTCTTCTTCAATTCGAAGTCTAACAATCAGCTCCTCCATGTTCATTTCCTTTCGCTTGTGCTTGAGGTAGTTCTTGAAATCCTTCCACCCAGGGGGTAGCTTCTCAATAATCGCAGCCACTTGGAAGGTTTCACTCAAGTTCATTCTTTCAGCCTGAATCTCATGCAAGATCACCTGAATTTCTTGCACTTGACTGATTACAGCCTTAGAATCCACCATCTTATAATCAAGGAATCGACCGACAACAAATTGCTTTGCTCTGGCATCCTCTATTATATATTTTTTTTTTGGTAAGGTAAGTTTGTATATACTTTTCAAGTCACTAGGTACAAAAAATCGAGCACCAAAATCATGAACCAAAATTGGCAGCAGGTGCCAAGGTGGGTTCAATGGTGACCGATTGTAAGATCACACTCAAGTTAAGTGAGTCTATCTAGAAGCTGACAAACGGCCAGCAAAGGAGTAGCAGAGTAAAGGACGCGGCATAAGCAGAACAGATTGGGGGAGAGAGAGAAAAATACATTAAAAGACAGCCAAAACAAGTGGCTTAACGATTCGAAAAAGAGCCTTACAACCAAGACAGGAAACCGCCATCCAGAATAAACTAAAATCCCTGAGAATAAGATCCTGTGAGGTAAGGAGGCACTGCAAGGGACTGAGTAAGGACCAAAAGGGAACAATCGGCTCCATCCAATAACAATCGTATCCCTTGTGACAGCAGCAAAAGGAGTCGGCGTGGATATGGCCGAACCAGCATGCAGTAAAGGTAAAGCAACACCAGAAAAGTAGAAGACCAGCAGTAAAAGTAGGGCCTGGTAAGTGGCGTAACACAAAGCTGCCTCTCTCGGCCTAGGGAGGGCCAAGTCAGATATAAGTAGCAGAAAAAGATATCCACAGCAGGAGGTAACAAAGTGGCCGTGGTCTTCAAAAAGTTGAGCAGCATGCAGCCTTTCGAGAAGGAGGTGCAGGTAGCAGGTCCCCAACTGTGATGATATAGGCAGCCAAACAGAGGCCAAAAGCCTCCATCAACGAAAAGCTGAGTGAAAGAAAAAACAGCACTAAAAAGAAAACTAGAAAAAAGCCTGTCGGCCAGTCTGAAGCACAAGGAGGAGGGGGAAGGGGGAGATCTCCACAAAGAGATAGACAACATGGAGTAAGAAGAAGGAGGAAGAAGAAAAGAATAGCAGAACAAAGAAGCAAGGAACAACAACAAAACTAAAACATGGCCAACACAGCAGCAGCAATAACAACAAGGGTACGAGCAGGGATCCACCCCCAAGTCAGTGGACTGCAATGATGCAAGGCTAAGAGGCTGTGAAGCTCCAAGGGCCAGCAACAAACCAGGTGAACAACACCAACCATATGGCCAGACCACCCATACCAATAACATGTCAGCCAATCCAATAAGTAAAGAGGCCAACAACAAATAGGTCAGCCACTAGTGGAGTTTAGGAAACAAACCAACTTCAGCGCAGGACCATAACAGGTGGCTTTTTATTTTATTTTGACGGCTGATACACCCTGCAGCAGTAGATGCCAAGATAATAGAATAATGCCAGTAGCAAGTTGCCCAAAATCTCCACTTAAACAACTCAGCTGCAACAGTATGAACACAGACCAACAAGTGTAGCAGATAACCAGGCCATTTAAATGAACAGAACAATAGCAGGCAAAGGACCCAGCACTGGAGACAGTGGCAGATTCTGATCAGTCCAAGTAGAAGCAGTAACTGAGGCGGCAGCAGGTATGCTCCATGTGCATTCTCTCGGGCAGTACATCCCACATGAAAAATGAGGCAGTAGTAAAAAAATATAGTAGCATGAACTAAACATCATTCAGCTCCACCACCTCAGCATATATGCCTCCCTGCTGTAAAAAAACTGAGAATGGAACGTTAGGGAAGAAGGCTCCATAGAGAATGTGTTTAAGACATCCATTTATGGGGTTTCCTCAAAGATAGTAGGGGAAAGACCCCAATTCATCTGGATTCTCCTATTCTGGGGGTGATCGCGCACCCGTCCCATTGCGACCGCTTTGTCCTTAACCAACTTGGTAAGGTGCAATATAATTGCCGGCGCAAAAGTTTCTTGTCGCGAAAGAGTATGCCGATCCTCTCCGTCCATATGATATGGCAAAGTGCACCTAAGGAAAACCGAGCAATTTGGTGGCAAAAGGACCGACCACCAATATTTTGTCTTGCCTAGTGAATAAAATTGTCCCACGAACGATTCCTCCATCTCAGATTACACCTGGCCGCCCATAGAGCTGCTAGGTCTCCGGTGACGGAACATCCAAAGAAGAGATGATTAATTGAATCCGGTATAGTACGGTAGTAGGCACAAGTTACATTATCAATCCTTCGGTGTTGACTTAGCATTGTATGGGTGGGTAGTCGGTGATGCGAGGCCAACCACATGATGAATGCATGTCGGGGGGCAAAAGCTTTGTCCCATATGAAGGAGTGCCATTGGACAAGTTGGCCTTTGTGTCTAATATGATCCCAGGCTGATGGAACTGAGAAGTCCCCAGAGTTGTGGCCACTCCATGTAAACCTATCATCCCTAGAGTCAAGAAAGTTAGGTGCCGGCCCTAGGAAGTCTAGTATGTCATCCAATATCGGTGACGGTTCCCACTCAGAAAAGAAGAAATCATATACCGATACGTCACGTGGTATTCTGGTTCGATAAATATCTCTAGCCTAATACCGCAAATGCAAGGGCCCCCCTCCATGCCAGTGATCAAACCAGAACGAGGTGGAGTGTCCATTACCATTATCCCACTTGAATTGTTGGTAAAAGTCCAATCTAAGGTCTAGTATTTTCTTCCAGGCCCAGGAGCAAAAGGTTGGTCTTTTCGCCATCCAGAAATTAATTTTCTTTAGAAAAGTTGAGTGAATCCATTTACACCAAAGAGATTCTTTGTCTGTAAATAAGAACCACATATGCTTTAAAGTCAAGGCCTTGTTACAATCCTGTAGCCGACGAATTCCCAATCCTCCTTCATTCTTGGGGAGACAAATATTCACCCAAGATACTTTCGCACCTCCAGCACCTAAGTGTGGTCCTTTCCGGAGAAACTATCTGAGGATGAGTTCAATACTATTCAACACAGATTTTGGTAGTGTAAAAACACTCGCCCAATAAACCTGAATAGAGTGAAGCACATATTTCACAAGTTGAAGACGTCCAGCGTAAGAAAGGAACCTTTGAGACCAAGAGCGCGCTCTGGATGTAACTGCATTAACCAAGGCATCGCAATCAGATTTGCCAAGCCTCGAAGAAACAACGGGTACCCCCAAGTATCGAAAGGGTAAAGTGCCTTCCCTGAAGCCAAAGAGTTGGCGAATTTGTTCTTTGAGAGTGTTCGGCCCCCCTGCCACATAGATTTCACTCTTGTTGGGATTTGGTCATAAACCTAACCAACTAGAAAAGAGCTCAAGTCCTTCCTTAAGAGAATGGATGGTAGGAAGGTTTCCTTCAGCAAATAATAACACATCATCAGTGAAGAATAGGTGAGATAGCTGAGTTTGTTTGCAACGCCAGTAATATTTGAATCCCGGTTGGCATGCCTTCGAATGTAAAATACCAGAGAAGATCTCCATGATCAAAGTGAATAGATAAGGGGAAATGGGATCTCCCTGTCTAATGCCCCTTCTGCTAGAAAAGTAACCATGGATTTCCCCATTAATGGCAACGGAGAACTTTGGTGTTGAGACACATTCCATGATTAATTTAACCAAATGGCCTGGAAATCGAAAAGCAAGTAAGACAGCTTCTAAGAATGTCCAGTCTACCGTATCATAGGCTTTCTGAAAATCCACCTTGATCGCACACTTGGGAAAAAACAGGTTGTGGTGGAAGTCTGCAAATAGTTCCTGGGCTAGCATAATGTTATCGTTTATTCTCCTCCCCTTGACAAAAGCCGTTTGAGATGGAGAAATAATAGAAGGCAAAGTGGCCGCAATCCGGTTGGCAAGAATTTTCGTGATGCACTTGTAAAGCGTGTTACAACACGCAATGAGACGGAAATCATGCATAGCCATAGCATTAGGAGACTTGGGAACCAGAGTTAGGATTGTCGCGTTGATTTCCTTGAGAAGACGTCCGGTCCTAAAGAACTCAATAGCCACTAAAACCGAGTGGCCAACCACCTCCCAAGAAGATATAAAAAATTCTACAATAAAGCCATCCGGTCCCGGAGCCTTGCTTTTAGCCAAGGAGAAAAGAGTGTTTCTGATTTCCTCATTCGTGACTGTCGCGACCCGTCCGAAAGCGGACGCGGCTAATGGATTACCGATCGCGGGTCTTGGATCGGCGCGGGCCCTCCCAGGCCCATACCAAATCGCGGCGGGAGTATTTTTCAAAGGGATTCGACGATAACAGTCGATCGCTTTCGACCTTAGTGTGGTCGTGGTGGCATGTGCAACTTGTGCATGCATTTGGAGTCGCCACCGGTCTTTCTTGGAGGGTAGACCGGAAACCTTATTGACCGATTGGGAGATATCGATCAATTCTGCGGAACCAGAGATTTTGAGTTCGGGGACTTGGTTACGTTGATGTCATTATCAACGCCCTTTCGATACCTAACGCGAGTGATTTTCCCTAACTAGGATTTCATGCAGGCGCAATTTTGGGTGAGGTAAGTCTGACTTTGCACATTAACCAGTTTAACATGCTCACGTAATCATAAAAAAAAATAGATGTCAATCACATAAACATCTATCCTACGTGGTGATCATGGAATTATGATTTAATGGGTCTCGAGCCAATGAGACCACATTTAATCATTTTAATATTTTAATAACGGAGAGCCGCTCTTCTCTTCTTCTTGGTTTCTTGAACTCTTCAAGAATCGGGCCCCAAAGAGCTCGCCGACTTAAAAGGCTCCTCCACGTAATCCTCGTAGCATTTACATCAACAATTGACTATGCTAAAAATAAAGATTACATGAAAAATAAAAGGAGTACGCAGCCTCCATTTAATAATTACAACCCCAAATATATAAATAATCACCATACATTCATACATACATTAATCACATTGATTAGGGATTTTTCCATGATCACCACCCTTCCACGTAAGTAATAAATTCACAATTTAAAACTTAGGAAGGCACAATAAAAATTCTACGTTGAATCATATTCAGAATTTTTACGTAAAATAAGATAGCCATAAATTTTCGATTCAAAATTGATTTAGTCTCAATTTTTGCTACGTTGATTAATTTATCATATAAAATAATCAACCTCCATTAGCCATGTAAGACGAACAATTCGTTAATACATATTGGCCATAGTATTGCAAAAATTGCAAAAAATCAATTAAATGCACGAAAACACCTAAGGATCGGCTCTGATACCACTGTTGGGATCCACGTAACACGTAGCGGAAATAAATAACAACCCATACATGTATCTCCAGAGGCGTACTTCGTGCATTTCAATCGAAAAAAAAATCACAAAGCCTCAAAGGGAGTAAATGGATTACCTCTCGTAGCGTGCTTGAACGGAGGTGTCGGTTCGATGTTCTTCGATCTCAGCCTCCACAAGTGTTAGGCATCTAGTTCGGACGCACCACCAATTGACGAACGGGGAGACGACTAATAACTCCACAACAATTGTGCTAGCAATATGCGGAATCAATATTCCGAACTTAGTATATTTTGCTCACTCAAGATTATGAGAATATAGAGAGTGTTTGTGTTCTTCTCTCTAAGCTCTCAAAAATTTGCACACTCTACAAAATGTCTCTCTCCTCCCAACCTCAAAACTCTTGCCATCCTTTTATAGCCAAAAATACCTTCAAATAAATTGTATTTAAAAATAGCACTAACAATTATAAATTCTATCTAAAAATAGCACTCACAAATAAATGACATTTAAAAATAGCACTAACAATAGCACTCACAATTTATAATACAAAAATGCTATTTAAAAATAGCACTAACAATAGTACTCACAATTTATAATACAAAAATGCTATTTAAAAATAGCACTAACAATTATAAATTCTATCTAATAATAGCACTCACAAATAAATGACATTTAAAAATAGCACTAACAATAGCACTCACAATTTATAATACAAAAATGCTATTTAAAAATAGCACTAACAATAGCACTCACAATTTATAATACAAAAATGCTATTTAAAAATAGCACTAACAATTATAAATTCTATCTAATAATAGCACTCACAATTTATGATAAATAAATGTCATTTAAAAATAGCACTAACAATAGCACTCACAATTTATGATAAATAAATGTCATTTAAAAATAGCACTAACAATAGCACTCACAATTTATAATACAAAAATGCTATTTAAAAATAACACTAACAATAGCACTCACAATACAAAAATGCTAAAAAAAAAGCACTAACAAAGGTGTTAAAAATAATAACCATTATTGTTATTACAAGAGTTAAAGAGGTTACCAAACAGTACAAATATGCATAACGTATAAATACGTATGACGTATAAATACGTAGAGCATACGTATACATCCGTGAAACCGGGGACTAATTGAAAGAAAAATATGCAATTAAGCCCTTTTGGTAAAAATTGATTAAATTGGAGGGCAAATTGACCTAATTGCACTTTAAGACTTTAGAATCCAATGTCATAGCTTATAAAAAGTGAGAATTGAAAACTAAAAGACTCGAAAATGATTTTTTTTAGGCTCGGTTCGGGTTTATGTTTGTGAAGGAACATAGTGACCCGAGCCAAATTTTTTAGATTTAAAGTGACACACTTGAAGAGGAAATTAAAACAAAATTATCGAATATTTTTGGGTATTTTTCTGACCACGAATGGTATTTTTTTGATTTTTTGGGTATTTTTATAATTAAATAAACTCGAAAAATATTAAAAATACCGAAAAATATTTTTTGTTCAAAATTGGTTCCTAAGGTTAAACCAAAGCTTCCAAAGTTGATTTTGTGATTTTATGACCTTTTTTGATATTTTTAATTAATTTTAAAGAATAAAAATCACAATAATAAATGGTCAAAAATCAGGTGTCAACAGCTGCCCCTCTTTGAGAGGAATCTCGTTAGAGGTTTCTCTCAAAGATAAGGTGGCACCTGATTTCTAACCGACTCAACTGGGAAAATGAGAGAAGAAATGCTACGACATTGGATCGCTTAAGGCCCTTTGATGAAAGCTCAAATTAATCTCCGGTTTGCTTTAACAATTTGAACATGGGCCGGAGTGAGAGAGGCTTACCTGAAGCTCACCTGTCAGATGCTGCCGGTTGCGACAACTTTCAAGCAGATACCTAGGACTCGTCATTCAGAATATCCTAGGGAGATTAAGCTCTGACCTGTATGGTAGGTCATACCATTATGGGATTCCTAACTGGTAGGAACCTAAGGAAGGCGCGTCCCACACTTTGGGATTTGCCAAGGATTTTGATCCGTATGGTGGATCGAACCAGAAATGGTTCACCTACTATAAGGTTTACCTAGGGAAACGACTCTTTCCGTGTCTGGAATTTGTCAAGGTTTTGATCCGTATGGTGGATCGGACCATTAGGCTGATCCTTCAGGCGGTTTCTACCATATTTGACCCTTCAGGCGGTATCTACCGTGGTTTGACCCTTCAGGCGGTTTCTACCTTGAGTTGACCCTTCAGGCGGTTTCTACCTTGGTTTGACCCTTCAGGCGGTTTCTACCTTGTGCTGACCCTTCAGGCGGTATCTACCATGAGTTTATCCTTCAGGCGGTATCTACCTTGTGTTGACCCTTTAGGCGGTTTCTACCAAATTTGATTTGACCCTTCAGGCGGTATCTACCTTGTGCTGACCCTTCAGGCGGTATCTACCATGTGTTGACCCTTCAGGCGGTATCTACCTTGTGTTGACCCTTCAGGCGGTATCTACCTTTGATTGACCCTTCAGGCGGTATCTACCTTTGATTGACTTTGAAAAGGGGTCTCATGACGAGAGTTCTCCACGTCCGATGAGATTTCCTGAATTTTGAAAAGGGGGTCTCATGACGAGGGTTCTCCACGTCCGATGAGACTGTTTGAATTTTGAAAAGGGGTCTCATGACGAGGGTTCTCCACGTCCGATGAGATTTCCTGAATTTTGAAAAGGGGTCTCCTGACGAGGGTTCTCCACGTCCGGTGAGACTGCCCAAATTTTGAAAAGGGGTCTCATGACGAGGGTTCTCCACGTCCGATGAGACTTCCTGAATTTTGAAAAAGGTGTCTCATGACGAGGGTTCTCCACGTCCGATGAGACTGCCTAAGTTTTGAAAAGGGGGTCCTGGGACGAGGGTTCTCCACGTCATGCTAGGACCGCTTGATTTTTTGAGAAGTGGTCTCATGACGAGGGTTCTCCACGTCCGATGAGACTGACTAAATTTTTTTAAAGGGGTCTCATGACGAGGGTTCTCCACGTCCGATGAGACTGCCTAAATTTTGAAAAGGGATCTCATGACGAGGGTTTTCCACGTCCGATGAGACTGCCTAAATTATGAAAAGGGGTCTCATGACGAGGGTTCTCCACGTCCGATGAGACTGTCTGATTTTTGAAAAGGGGTCTCATCCTCACCCATTCTTTTGAAAGATCCCGAAATTTGTCGGGAATTCAGTTTTGAAGTAGAGAAAGATTTTATTTTGACAAAGCTTCATTTGATTCTGTTGAGGCGACATTCTGGGAGCTGGGTTCTCCAGGTATCCTGCAGAAGTTTAGGCCTGAAAGATTTTTCTTCACCAAGAAAACGTTAGTAATCTTTGGGAAGACCACGGCCGTCCCTTTTGACAAAACCGTATGATTTAAGTTTTAATCGTGAAATGTGCATTTTGATGCTGGGGGTTATCCAAAGCATTCTTGCAACATGCAAATGTGATCACAAATCCCTTGCACGGAAAATCTGGATCAACAGTTTGAAAATTCCAAAAAGAGTTTGTTCAAAACATCAATTGGAATATTTCTCGACAATGAGGTCTTCTCACCTGTTTTGCGATCGTGTTTTTTTATAGGGGATACACTCGATTCCCTACTAACCCGTGCCTAGGTTTTAGGCTCATTCGCAGCGCATACATTTTGATCGGTCGGGAGGTCTTCCACGGGACCGTAATGTTGGGCTTGGATATTGGTCTTCAAGGGGGACTCACTTTTGAGTCAAGGTCATTGAATGAAAGTTTTCACCATCTGCTCCGGGTTTACAAGTCAAGAACCCTACAAAATGAGAAAGAAATAGTCTTGCTCGTACTTCTTCGAGCTGAGCTGTATGTTAACCCAAGTGTCTTAGTCAGAGAAGACTGTTTCAGGGTTATGATGTTGGTAGGATTGGGGACCGAAAAAGGCTTGTTTTTGGCCCAGAATTCATGACGAGTTTGACATTGGTGATCATTGCTGATTTACCTCCTGTCTTTTCCTTTCTGCATCTTTAGTTTTTGAGGTGTACAACCGATTTTGAGGTGTGCACCAGCTCTTTAGAGAGCGTCCCTTGTTGCATTCAGAGACCGACTCTCTCCATGTCTTTGTTCTGTGCTTGGCAGCATTTGGGGAGCAGCTTTTTTTATTTGACTCCTTTAAGAATTTTTTTTTTCATCCAAGTTTCACTGGGGATCAAGCAAACAGCTTTCATGAGCATCGGCCTTGCTTTTACCAGGCACTTTGCTTTTTCTCGATGCCGTGGATTTTTCTCATTCATTTTTGAAATCCCACTTTTTCTCATCTTCATAGGATCGCGTTAGACCTATGATCAAAGGTCTAACAAGGTTAAACATTAACTTAGGAATTCTTTTGCAAACCCTAAGTCTTGAACTTCTTCGTTTCTGAAGTGATGCTGCATCCGTCTTGGAATGTGCAATGATCACCAACGGGTTTATGAAATGATTCTGCAGGCTCAACTTGGCTATGCAAAGGATTCGGTGTGTGGGATAGAGAAATGAATGCTTCTCATCATCCTATGGCACTTGGATTACCATATAAACAACACACAAAGATTAATGTTAGTCCGAGCAAGAAAATTTCTAACCATTTTCTCCTGATGCTGCTGGACTCACCTCCATTTTGCCCCGATGTGGGGTGGTTCTTGACAGGGTTAAGAATGAAAACCGCCGTTCAAAGGGGTTATCAACGGTCACCTGTAGTGTTTGGGGGATATGAAACGAATGCCTCCGTCGTCCCAACCCATGTAATCGCTGCGAATGGTCCCTACTTCCGTAGGTCCAGATTCTGCTGTCTTATCCGCTCCATTTCTCTCTTAAGTGTGTATAGGACGTGTTTGGACTAGGCTTTGCCTCTCGTCTTTTGAGAAAACGTCCTTTTGAAAGTTTTGAACAACTTTTGATTGGAAAAATCTCTTTCGTTTTCTCCAAAAATTTTACCCGTCAATGGGATTTTATGATGCCCAATGCATGTTCAGATAACCTCATGTTTCAAAACATGAATGCCAATGAAGTTAGAATCCTATGTCTTTTCTAGACATCAGATTCTAAAAGCTTTTCTTTTCTTCTCTATTTTTTATTCAACATTTTCAATGGATTGGGGAAAGGGATACTTACCTGTCCCCCGCGGCTGGAGATCCCTGAAAATGCGGAAGAAACATGTTATTGTTCGTTCATGAATTTTTCAAAAAATTAGAACGATACATCTTACCCTCGGTCGTGTGCCCCTGCGAGTGCACACAGGTTGTCAAAATTTGTCCTCCTTGATGGTGAGTCCCTATCAAGGATAAATAGCAAGTGTTAACTCATATTCCCAAATTGAAGACAAATTGGGACAATACAACTTTACTCTTGGTTCTCATCCCGTTCTGACGTCGCGTATTGATATGAACCACGTCTATCAAATCCGCTTATCCATGCTTGGAATATTTGCAATATCAATGGTTCAGCTGCCCCCGGTTGGGCAACGTCTGTTTTGTTATTTGAACAGATGGCTCCTTGGGTGATTTATCCACGTTTAACACCTGAGAAGGGAAAGAAATGAGACATTACTTTGGTATTCGGTTGAAGATCGTTTAGGAACGATACATCGTTTTACCAAATGGGAGGCTTCGTGACCAAACGTATTTCGTGCTGAATGGGGGTAGATCCCATTATGCTCCGCGGGTGATAGTCATCGTTCATGGAATTTGCTCCACGGATTAAGTGATTAATCCATGGCCCTTGGCTCGAAGACGTTCAAAGTGTAATGTTGACACTCAGAGCGGTTAGTTTTCAGCGTTAATTACAATGTTCCCGCGGGAACTTTACAACGAAATCCGTAACACATTCATTCGATGTATTCACCTCTCACTCTCCTGAGCCTTCTAATGATTTAGCACACGAGCTTCGAACCAGATGTCCGGTCGCCGGTACCGGTCACGACTGCGAAGATGCACTTGTTCCAAAATGCTTGACCCATAGGCTGAGTTGCTCATTCAGGAGATCGTCCGACCGCTCGAGTCGTCCAAGTTGAGCATCCTTAATTGCTGGTGACGGACTTCTCCCACTTTCGGCATGAACAACCTGGTTTCTCGGTTTATGCGTGATCCACACGCCGAGTTGCTCACTGAGGGACTCGCTTGAAATTTCAAGCCATTGACGCCCAAGTCGGGCATCCTCAACCGTTGGCGATGGGTTCCTCACACTACTTTCGACATGAACAACCTCACTTCTCGAGTTGGTATTTTCATCGTTGTCCAGTAGGTTTGTACCCGATGCTGGATTCGCCGTAGGAATAACACTAACGATCGGTTGGTGCTCAAATTGGGGAGTCCATACCTGCTGAAATTGTTGTACATACTCTTGGGGAGTACCAGGGTAACTCAGGGGGGAATTCAGCCGATCGAACCAAGAATAGATGTTTTCAAGGAGATCGTCTGAACCATCGAGCGACTGACACTCAGGTTGAGTATTGTCGACTACTGGAGAAGGAATCTTTTTGCCATTTTCGTCATGGACTACCTGATTCTTCGAGCCGGAATCTCCGTAATCGTCTCGCAAGATTGTATGTGCATCTCCTGCCAGTGTTAGATCCGCTGTAGGACTAGTATTAACGGCCAGTCGGTGCTCAGACTGGGGAGTCCCGATTTGCTGAAATTGCGGTACATACTCCTGAGGAGTACTGGGATAACCCATGGGAGTACTCTGATTGATGCCTGAACAATCGACCGTGTAATTGTCAGTCCCATCGGTGTTAAGAGGTGATTGGATGCTTCCTGCTTCATGAGGATTGCGATCACAGCCATGCTCATCGTTTAAACTTGAACTGCCTCTCTCTTGGTCTAGCGCCACTCGTCCATCTCTCAGTAGTCTTTTGTAGCACCAAAGGTGGTTCCTGACTTTATTTCTATCCAATTCCGGCATGTTCATGATCTTGAGTATGCGCGATGGGCGAGCCAAACTGATCCCTAACTGTTGAACTGCATCAACAAATTTGCTATGAAGCTCCGAGGTCCAATAAAACCTTGTTTTCTTGCTAGCCGAAGTAGGGTTGGCAACTCGGCGGCTACTCTTCGTGGAATCTGGTCGTGTTGAACCGCCTCTATCTTGGTCTAGCGACGCTCGTCCATCTCTCAGTAGTTTCTTGTAGCGCCAAAGGTGATTCTTGACCATATTTTTAGTCAGTCCCGGCACGTTCATGATTTCGAGTATGCGCAATGGGCAAGCAAAACTGATCCCCAACTGTTGAACTGCATCAACAAATTTGCTATAAAACTCCGGGGTCCAACGAAATCTTATTTTCTTGCTAGCCGAAGTGGTGTCAGCAACTTGGCGGTTACTCTTCTCGGAATCTGGTCGTGTTGGAGGTTGCTCTGGAGGGGATTTAGTGGTCTCAGATCGGCTGGTCATGATGGTGAGTTCATCATCGAGCGGACCCGACCTGTCATGACGCATGTTCCCTTCCACAATGGGCGTCGACTTTGACCTTATAGCACTAGTTTTCTCTTGTAGATCCTCGGCGGTACCCGCCTGTTCCGAAAGATGTTGCGAAGGGCATTGCAACAAATGAGCATTATAAACCCCCAGATCTGGCTCTTCAGTGAATACTCCGTCCGTGGGAACAGGGTTACCGCACTCCAGGCAAATAGCGATGCTTAGAGCTTTTTTGTACTGAGTGTTTTTTATTCGAAGCTTTTCATTTTCCTCCCTTACAACCGCTAACTCGTGCCGATCGCGTTGCTGCTTCAGCCGGGTTCGTTTGTTTTCAAACCAGCACTTGACCTTCCGAGGCTCCCACCCTATCTCCTGGCCCATTTTGATTTTCTGTTCCATGTCCGGATAGGGGTATTCCCTGAAAAACAATTCGAGTTTATGGACTTGACCTGAAGTGTTGCGTTTGAGATATTCCCCTTTCTGACGCTGATAACCGTCGCGGGTACTGTTCTCGTTAACCAAGCCGCGGGTTTCATCATTAGAAGGATCGGTCTCCATGGCCCTCGTGTCAGGTTCGGTCCTGAGATCTTCAAACTCTTCCAGCAGCTCAAGCTCGGAGACCTCCAAGTCTGGCGCTTTCAGTAAATGACAGAATCCCTTGAACATTTTGACCGGGATATCACTGTTTGATTTTCCGTTAACTCAGCTTTCTTTGTTCCTCCTTGGATCTTCACTTTCTCTGCAAATTCTGAGAGGTTAAAGGAGCCGGATCACCGTTCTTCGATCAAAGGTGATGGCTACCCGACGAGCGCTCTTCTCAATGTTTCGAGATTCCCACTTCGTCCTTTTGTGATGGCTACTTGACGAGCGTTTTTCTCAAGGCTTCGTAATTCCCACTTTGTCCTTTTTTGCTCCTTTCTACGTGAACGGAGCCTGAAGATCTCTTGCGTTGATTTCGCTTTGTCGAGCACTACGCTTGTCCCCCTGGCCCAGTCTCTAGAGTAACAAGCCTGCCCACCTTTCGGCGCCATTATGTTTCGCAAAACCCGAGATCACAGGACGGTGGTGGATTCGTGACTCATCGGGGATGCATTAACGAAACCCGCTTGGCTCTACTGCACATAAAATATTATTACCACTTCTCCCTGTACTCGAGCATTTATAAGGTGATAGATTGATGTCAAGAAGATTAACACTTTAGCCTTATCAGACTCAGCCTCTCAAACACTCTTCACATTCTCACTCTCTTCTCCGTCATTCCATCGCATATGGATTCCTCCTCTATGCCTGTCGCCTTACCTGAAGCTTCGACCCAATGGGAGAGATTTTACCACCTCTTGGGTAGGGGTTATGGCTACATAAACAATCATCCTGAAGCTGAGGTTGAAGTTCGTACTCTGATTCCGGCCCTGGATACTGCGTGTATTGAAGGTACGAAACTGCAAAGGGAGTTTGTGATCTTCCCAACTCTCTTTAACAATTTCATGCAGGCTTACGAAGTTGCTAGCCGGGAGGTCACTTTGGCTGGTATCGTGCGAGCCCGTTATCAGGACCGAACTGAGTCCCTGATGTTGGCCATGCTGACGGCCGATAACCATAAAAGGGCTGTTGAATACGCCCACGCCCAGGTTTCGATGCTGGTCCGTGAGAGGGACAACTTGGTGGAGCGTCTGGCTCTTTTTGACACCGCCTTTGAGCAAGACCAGCACAACTTCGTGCTGAGGTTCCAGTGTGCCTGGTTGGAGGAAAGGCTTGAAGACCTGAGCATGGATATAGCTCGCGGGAGGGTACTGGCTCATGACTTAGAGCTTGAGTTCGAGTACTATGACACCAAGGTGAACGAACTTAAGGAGAAATGTCGTCTCCTTTTCTTCAAGCTTGTAGACCTCAATTCCCGGAGTGTGGGTTGTAAGCAAGGCATGGATAGCATGGAGAGTCAGTTAAGCTTTTTTGTGATGCTTGTCAGAACTCATTTTGGGTTTACTGCTCCCCCTCAGTGATCCACTTGTAAACTTTCCTGCTGAATGAAATAAATGCGAGTTTGTTTATATATGCTCTTTCATTCTGCATTGTTGACTAGCCAAGAAAGGTTTTTGCTTTCGGATCTACGCGACTCCTTTTTCGCCTGTGTCAACAGATTGACTACGCATCATTCTCACAGCCCGACGCTTTATATTTGATTGACCTGAATGCCTCGTGAGAAATAGATTTGTAGTTGCTCGAAACTTAAAGATTGCCCCTGATTTTGCGGTCATTGCGTTTGGGGCCGCTAGTAATCTTTCACTTTCGAGCTCGATCACATTCTGCTAGTAACTCATGCTATCAATTCTGCCTTCACGCGTCGGGGCTGATTTTACCTTGAACTTAATAACAAGGAATTACCGTATACACACGAGATGACGTTTGCGAAAAACATTATGCAGAATCAACTCTAGCTATTGAAGAAACAAACGCATGCACCGATGAGAACTTTACAATAGGAGATACATCCTTCTCGCGTACATCCCCTTCTTTCTTGGGGCATGTCCAATGACTAACCAGTCTGGCCTCAGCTTAGGTGTGCCATTACCAAGTGCAGATCATGGTTGCCAACCTTTAATAGCTTCCAACTGATCGAACCAGGTATCAAGTCCTTCATCGAAGAAATCACCCGACCCCTCGAACGATTGATGTGTAGGTTGAGCTGCATCGCCCGACGGGTTCTTCGAACTGGAACCTCCATCTTTGTCTGGGATTATAAGAGGAGATTTGATCGATTGACTACCACAAGCATCTCCCACTTGGGGATTAGGGAAATAAGAGTGCTCCAAGCTTTCTCCCATTAGATCATCTGAAGCCATATGCTCTGATTGGGCAAACCCTTGAGCACTGGGCGTGGTGGGCTGATCTGCGACAGGATGAACACTGACTAGCTGCTGCTCGGACGGAGGAGTGCTTACTCGTTGCACTTGTGATGCGTGTTCTTGAGGAATATTGAAATGACTCGCGAGGATATCCTGATCAAATCCCCAATAGTCGTCCAGATTCGACCGGGCCTCATTTGTCATAAGGGTGCTGGGTTCGCAGCCGAGTCTATTGCTCGGATTCAGTTCTGCATAACGCTGTCCTAACGCCCTTCTGTAGCAACCAAGGTGATTCGCGACTAATTGCTTGGTAAGTCCCGGTACGTTCATGACCCTAAGTATGCTTGTCGGACCTATGAAGTCGAGTCCTATCTGTCGAACTGCGTCCAAGAACTTGAGATGAAGCTCCGGGGGCCAAGTGAATTTCTTCTTCTCGTCGTCCAGAGTGGCGTAGATAGCCTGCCGACTAACCTCTAACTCCTCTTGAACCGTATCTGATCTTACCGGAAGCTGTTGTGGAGGAGATTCATGGGCTTCGATGAGGTGACTCCGATCATAACGACACGTATCTTCTTCCTCCGAAGACACTGGTATAATTTCTGTAGGATCGATCTGCTCATGCGCGCCATTAGCAGGATCTGATTGTACCGGAGATGGCTCAAGGGAGCAGGGGGATAAATGAGCACCTTCCATCTTCGTAGAAGGCTTACTGGGGAACAATTTACTGAGGGTGGTAGGGCCACCGCAGTCAGGGCAGGTAATAGTACTGAGAATTTTCTCATACCACATGTTTTCCATTTGAAGGTTTTGGTTCTGCTCTTTTAGGGCCGTGATCTCCTTACGCCTGTGTTGGACACCTAGTCTGAAACGTCTATTTTGAAACAAAAAATGGATTCTCATAGGATTCATTCCCAGCTTCTGGCCCAATTCAATCTTTTGTTCCTCGTTTGGGCAAGGGCATTCATCGAAGAAAGCTTCAAGCTCCTGGATTTCTTTCCGAGCGTAGCGCTGGCGACTTTTTCTTTTCCGGGGTTGAGCGTCGTGGCCACTGCCGTCGTCACCACTGCGATCTTGATGTTCGTCACCGGCGATGTTGAGTTCCATGGCTTCGATGTCGAATCTGATTCTAGAGAATTTGAGGTCTTTCAACGAACTCGTCACTCGGGGTTCTCTGTTCTCTTTTGTATACTCGCTCTTTCGATTTGTTGCCCCCTTTTCCTCGAAAGCTAGGTCTGTTCAGCGTTCTGTTTTTGAAACGACGGAACTGTTTACCTCCTGCTCAGCTTTCCGACACGAAGGGGTAACCAAATCCTTCCGCGGCTTCTTCGATAGTAGCGCTCGCCTTTCACTTTTCCTCGATAGTCATGCCTGTTCAGCACTGTCTTCTCTTTTTAAGTGGCAGAGCTGTTCACTCGCCGCCCAGCTTTATGCGTGATGGAACAACACAATCCTTTCGCGGCTTCTTCGATAGTTGCGCTCGCCTTTCACTTTTCCTCAATAGTCATGCCTGTTCAGCACTGTCTTCTCTTTTTAAGTGGCAGAGCTGTTCACTCGCCGCCCAGCTTCATGCGTGATGGAACAACACAATCCTTTCGCGGCTTCTTCGATAGTTGCGCTCGCCTCCCTCCCAGCTTTAATAATGGCGAGACCGAATTTGTCAGGCCTGAAATTGCGGATCAGGACATGTCTGATGATTCACGGGAGGAGCAGCCCTCGCTTTACATTAATTAACCCGGCTCCACAAGCATTATTGCTGCAACTTTTCTCCACTCTCGAGACGCTATAAAATGCAGAGTTGGTGTTTGGGAGATTAACGCTCTCATATAATTTGCTTCCATCCTCTAATCGCTCCACTACACACATCTCCGTCGAAAATGGCTTCTTCCCAAGTTCACACTTTCTCAGCCGAAGCTTTGACTCGATGGAAAGAGTTCTATAACCTCTTGGGTCGAGGCTACGCTCACATAGCCGATCATCCCGAAACCGAGGATGAGATCAGAGTCATGTTCGGGGACCTGGACATCACCTCCCTCGAGGGTACCGCGTTGGGGAGGGAATACAATATTTTTCCAACGCTCTTTACGAACTCCTTGGAGGTCTACCGCGCTGCTCATCGGGGAGTTACCGTGGCTCGTGTCTTGCGAGCCCGTTATGAGGATCAGTCCGACCGCCTAGCGTTGGCTGACTACCTGGCCGATAGTCACAAAAAGGCTGTTGAGTTCGCCAAAGAGCGGGTTTCGACATTGCTACGCGAGAGGAGGAATCTGGTGGAGGACTTAGCTCTATCTCTGGCTACCTATGAGCGCGATCGACGTAATGCCCTGCTAAGGAATCGGAGCGAGTGGCTGGAAGAAAGGCTCAACGGCATAAACGAGGATATAACTCGTGAGAATGGACTTGTTCGGGACTTGGAAGCAGTCGCCGAAGATCACGAGACTCAGGTTGTTGCAGTCAATGATGAACGCAAACGCCTCCACCTCAGGCTTGCGGACCATGATACGCGGAGTGGTGCGTATAAACAAAGCATCCATAACCTGGAGGGCCAGCTGGGCTCCTTTGTGTCGTTGATTAGGGCTCACTTCTGCTTTACTTTTCCACCCCAATGAATTGTATGATCTGGTTTGGGCAAGAATGAATGAAAGCCCCTGTGTTTGTTTTAGCTTTTATATGATCCATTTCTTCGAGCATCCGGACATCTTTAGACTTGGATGAGCCGATCCATAATAAGTCGAGTAGATGTGTTCTGATTTTCTAACTCACTCATGGTCAGATGAAAGAATAGCCTCAGACTTATCCAAGAAAAGATTTCTTTATGCTACTTGTTTTTCACCTGCAAATGAAAAGACCGAGTCAAAAGGAATAATCTGAAAAAGAAAGCATAGACCCCTTTCAATCTTATGCTTGCTCGTAATTAATAATGACAAGAACTTTTACAAGGGTTTTAATCTTGTGCGAAAAGTTTTTATCAATATTCCTTGAAAGAAAGCATACTATTGAAAGGAATGTAATTCACGATAATTGCTTTTGACCAATATTCAGAAGAGCGAATTAGTCAAAAATGCAAGGCATAACGACGTGTTTTTAAATTTAATTGAAGATACGGCATCCAAATCAAGGCCGTTTTGTTAAGAACGAGAGCAATTTGGACATCTATCTCGTCATTAAATTCGAAATAACGTCAATACTCTTGATCAATTATCGTGGATTACTTAGTGACGTATGACATGCATGGACCAATTCAAGTGTATAATTCCTTCTAGCGAAATTGGGGTTGGATTACCCTGTACGACCAAAAAGGTCGTGTAAGATTTTCAACTTTAGTTTCCTCTAAAGGAATTATAAACTTGACTTGGGAGTATTCGGATGATTAGAGAAAATGCCACTATCACATTCCCATGACCCGTCAAAAGAAATACAACCGAATTCCATCTGAATGTATACACCAATAGATCCCTAATACAATCACTCTAAGGGGTGAGATAGAGAAAGCCTCGATAAAAATAAACCCTATACAAGAGGACTAGTAATGGAAAATGAAACCAAGGAATGTGATCCTAACGTTTAAGGATGCCCCAAGTTCGATCTGTGACTTCCGGATCACTTGCCCCAACTCGTCATCTTCATTGGACGATATCTCAATAATGTCCATAGTAGGCTCCTTTGTTGCTCACTCGGTGTTCGCCATGGGATATCATCCTCCTCGTCTTCTATCAAGGACGTTTGGGAAAAACACATGCATCTATCCTTGAAATGGCATTTAATCTAATCACCAGAATGCAATGAATGAAATGCCTATATTTATATGAACTGTAATAGTTTTGAGGGATAGAGAGTCTTACCAACCCAACTCGTCGACTTATGTGCGATTTTAGGTGTACCAACCGCCCAAAGACATGCGCATGAGACAAGTGATGGTGAACTTCTAAAAATCAGAGGGTTTGGCACCTAAGTTTAAGGTTCCCACCTCGAGTTCTAGAAAGAGCCGATTCCATTGCACAACTATCGTTGCATTGGGACTCAATCCATAGTTCGAAGCGAGCGGAATTGAGAAGTGGATTACCCCGTGTTTTTCCTCACGGAGATTCCATTTTCAATTCCTTCTATTGTGTTCCTAAAGGCGGCGCCTGGGGTTTTAGGCGCGGTTGTGTGTGTCCATGTGTCGTGATCATCACAATGCAAGTCATGCACAACAATTTATCAATCAGCACTTCAAATCATCCACACAACATACATTCCTACGCCACACCTGCGTAAAATAAAGTTAATCACAGACTACACCCCTTATTACTCCAATCTGCAAAAACATATAACACCTATCGTGAGCGGACTTACCTCACCTTCAAGAGCGCCTGTAGGGTTAGAAAAATCACTCAATTTTTATTACGGCCTAAGTCCACTTGAGGTCTAGAACCATAGTTTCTAGAACAAGTCCCCAGCGGAGTCGCCAGCTGTCGCGACCCGTCCGAAAGCGGACGCGGCTAATGGATTACCGATCGCGGGTCTTGGATCGGCGCGGGCCCTCCCAGGCCCATACCAAATCGCGGCGGGAGTATTTTTCAAAGGGATTCGACGATAACAGTCGATCGCTTTCGACCTTAGTGTGGTCGTGGTGGCATGTGCAACTTGTGCATGCATTTGGAGTCCCCAGAGTTGTGGCCACTCCATGTAAACCTATCATCCCTAGAGTCAAGAAAGTTAGGTGCCGGCCCTAGGAAGTCTAGTATGTCATCCAATATCGGTGACGGTTCCCACTCAGAAAAGAAGAAATCATATACCGATACGTCACGTGGTATTCTGGTTCGATAAATATCTCTAGCCTAATACCGCAAATGCAAGGGCCCCCCTCCATGCCAGTGATCAAACCAGAACGAGGTGGAGTGTCCATTACCATTATCCCACTTGAATTGTTGGTAAAAGTCCAATCTAAGGTCTAGTATTTTCTTCCAGGCCCAGGAGCAAAAGGTTGGTCTTTTCGCCATCCAGAAATTAATTTTCTTTAGAAAAGTTGAGTGAATCCATTTACACCAAAGAGATTCTTTGTCTGTAAATAAGAACCACATATGCTTTAAAGTCAAGGCCTTGTTACAATCCTGTAGCCGACGAATTCCCAATCCTCCTTCATTCTTGGGGAGACAAATATTCACCCAAGATACTTTCGCACCTCCAGCACCTAAGTGTGGTCCTTTCCAGAGAAACTATCTGAGGATGAGTTCAATACTATTCAACACAGATTTTGGTAGTGTAAAAACACTCGCCCAATAAACCTGAATAGAGTGAAGCACATATTTCACAAGTTGAAGACGTCCAGCGTAAGAAAGGAACCTTTGAGACCAAGAGCGCGCTCTGGATGTAACTGCATTAACCAAGGCATCGCAATCAGATTTGCCAAGCCTCGAAGAAACAACGGGTACCCCCAAGTATCGAAAGGGTAAAGTGCCTTCCCTGAAGCCAAAGAGTTGGCGAATTTGTTCTTTGAGAGTGTTCGGCCCCCCTGCCACATAGATTTCACTCTTGTTGGGATTTGGTCATAAACCTAACCAACTAGAAAAGAGCTCAAGTCCTTCCTTAAGAGAATGGATGGTAGGAAGGTTTCCTTCAGCAAATAATAACACATCATCAGTGAAGAATAGGTGAGATAGCTGAGTTTGTTTGCAACGCCAGTAATATTTGAATCCCGGTTGGCATGCCTTCGAATGTAAAATACCAGAGAAGATCTCCATGATCAAAGTGAATAGATAAGGGGAAATGGGATCTCCCTGTCTAATGCCCCTTCTGCTAGAAAAGTAACCATGGATTTCCCCATTAATGGCAACGGAGAACTTTGGTGTTGAGACACATTCCATGATTAATTTAACCAAATGGCCTGGAAATCGAAAAGCAAGTAAGACAGCTTCTAAGAATGTCCAGTCTACCGTATCATAGGCTTTCTGAAAATCCACCTTGATCGCACACTTGGGAAAAAACAGGTTGTGGTGGAAGTCTGCAAATAGTTCCTGGGCTAGCATAATGTTATCGTTTATTCTCCTCCCCTTGACAAAAGCCGTTTGAGATGGAGAAATAATAGAAGGCAAAGTGGCCGCAATCCGGTTGGCAAGAATTTTCGTGATGCACTTGTAAAGCGTGTTACAACACGCAATGAGACGGAAATCATGCATAGCCATAGCATTAGGAGACTTGGGAACCAGAGTTAGGATTGTCGCGTTGATTTCCTTGAGAAGACGTCCGGTCCTAAAGAACTCAATAGCCACTAAAACCGAGTGGCCAACCACCTCCCAAGAAGATATAAAAAATTCTACAATAAAGCCATCCGGTCCCGGAGCCTTGCTTTTAGCCAAGGAGAAAAGAGTGTTTCTGATTTCCTCATTCGTGACTGTCGCGACCCGTCCGAAAGCGGACGCGGCTAATGGATTACCGATCGCGGGTCTTGGATCGGCGCGGGCCCTCCCAGGCCCATACCAAATCGCGGCGGGAGTATTTTTCAAAGGGATTCGACGATAACAGTCGATCGCTTTCGACCTTAGTGTGGTCGTGGTGGCATGTGCAACTTGTGCATGCATTTGGAGTCGCCACCGGTCTTTCTTGGAGGGTAGACCGGAAACCTTATTGACCGATTGGGAGAGATCGATCAATTCTGCGGAACCAGAGATTTTGAGTTCGGGGACTTGGTTACGTTGATGTCATTATCAACGCCCTTTCGATACCTAACGCGAGTGATTTTCCCTAACTAGGATTTCATGCAGGCGCAATTTTGGGTGAGGTAAGTCTGACTTTGCACATTAACCAGTTTAACATGCTCACGTAATCATAAAAAAAAATAGATGTCAATCACATAAACATCTATCCTACGTGGTGATCATGGAATTATGATTTAATGGGTCTCGAGCCAATGAGACCACATTTAATCATTTTAATATTTTAATAACGGAGAGCCGCTCTTCTCTTCTTCTTGGTTTCTTGAACTCTTCAAGAATCGGGCCCCAAAGAGCTCGCCGACTTAAAAGGCTCCTCCACGTAATCCTCGTAGCATTTACATCAACAATTGACTATGCTAAAAATAAAGATTACATGAAAAATAAAAGGAGTACGCAGCCTCCATTTAATAATTACAACCCCAAATATATAAATAATCACCATACATTCATACATACATTAATCACATTGATTAGGGATTTTTCCATGATCACCACCCTTCCACGTAAGTAATAAATTCACAATTTAAAACTTAGGAAGGCACAATAAAAATTCTACGTTGAATCATATTCAGAATTTTTACGTAAAATAAGATAGCCATAAATTTTCGATTCAAAATTGATTTAGTCTCAATTTTTGCTACGTTGATTAATTTATCATATAAAATAATCAACCTCCATTAGCCATGTAAGACGAACAATTCGTTAATACATATTGGCCATAGTATTGCAAAAATTGCAAAAAATCAATTAAATGCACGAAAACACCTAAGGATCGGCTCTGATACCACTGTTGGGATCCACGTAACACGTAGCGGAAATAAATAACAACCCATACATGTATCTCCAGAGGCGTACTTCGTGCATTTCAATCGAAAAAAAAATCACAAAGCCTCAAAGGGAGTAAATGGATTACCTCTCGTAGCGTGCTTGAACGGAGGTGTCGGTTCGATGTTCTTCGATCTCAGCCTCCACAAGTGTTAGGCATCTAGTTCGGACGCACCACCAATTGACGAACGGGGAGACGACTAATAACTCCACAACAATTGTGCTAGCAATATGCGGAATCAATATTCCGAACTTAGTATATTTTGCTCACTCAAGATTATGAGAATATAGAGAGTGTTTGTGTTCTTCTCTCTAAGCTCTCAAAAATTTGCACACTCTACAAAATGTCTCTCTCCTCCCAACCTCAAAACTCTTGCCATCCTTTTATAGCCAAAAATACCTTCAAATAAATTGTATTTAAAAATAGCACTAACAATTATAAATTCTATCTAAAAATAGCACTCACAAATAAATGACATTTAAAAATAGCACTAACAATAGCACTCACAATTTATAATACAAAAATGCTATTTAAAAATAGCACTAACAATAGTACTCACAATTTATAATACAAAAATGCTATTTAAAAATAGCACTAACAATTATAAATTCTATCTAATAATAGCACTCACAAATAAATGACATTTAAAAATAGCACTAACAATAGCACTCACAATTTATAATACAAAAATGCTATTTAAAAATAGCACTAACAATAGCACTCACAATTTATAATACAAAAATGCTATTTAAAAATAGCACTAACAATTATAAATTCTATCTAATAATAGCACTCACAATTTATGATAAATAAATGTCATTTAAAAATAGCACTAACAATAGCACTCACAATTTATGATAAATAAATGTCATTTAAAAATAGCACTAACAATAGCACTCACAATTTATAATACAAAAATGCTATTTAAAAATAACACTAACAATAGCACTCACAATACAAAAATGCTAAAAAAAAAGCACTAACAAAGGTGTTAAAAATAATAACCATTATTGTTATTACAAGAGTTAAAGAGGTTACCAAACAGTACAAATATGCATAACGTATAAATACGTATGACGTATAAATACGTAGAGCATACGTATACATCCGTGAAACCGGGGACTAATTGAAAGAAAAATATGCAATTAAGCCCTTTTGGTAAAAATTGATTAAATTGGAGGGCAAATTGACCTAATTGCACTTTAAGACTTTAGAATCCAATGTCATAGCTTATAAAAAGTGAGAATTGAAAACTAAAAGACTCGAAAATGATTTTTTTTAGGCTCGGTTCGGGTTTATGTTTGTGAAGGAACATAGTGACCCGAGCCAAATTTTTTAGATTTAAAGTGACACACTTGAAGAGGAAATTAAAACAAAATTATCGAATATTTTTGGGTATTTTTCTGACCACGAATGGTATTTTTTTGATTTTTTGGGTATTTTTATAATTAAATAAACTCGAAAAATATTAAAAATACCGAAAAATATTTTTTGTTCAAAATTGGTTCCTAAGGTTAAACCAAAGCTTCCAAAGTTGATTTTGTGATTTTATGACCTTTTTTGATATTTTTAATTAATTTTAAAGAATAAAAATCACAATAATAAATGGTCAAAAATCAGGTGTCAACAGTGACCGGCTGAGAAAGGAGTAGTACTTGGTCAACATCCAGTGTGGTATTAATGTAATTTCGGATTAAAGAAATATCCGGCACTGTGTTCAATGAATCTCCATTTAGAAGGGCTACAAAATGGTCGACTATGTGCAGCCGAACCTAAGCAGGATCGGTTAGTACCTCATCGGCCGAATTTGAAATTGAAAGAATGTGATTTTGGAGCCTTCTCTTGTTGACGAAGTGGTGGAAGTAGCTAGTGTTTAAATCACCTTCTTTCAACCATTTTATTCTGGATTTCTGCCTGTAGAAGGACTCCTCTTGGAGTCATAAAGTAGAGAAACTACGAAGGTGTTCCGCCTCATTGTCAACCAAGAGCTGGTTTGTAGGATCATCCACTAAGGCATCTTGGATCGCATTAAGGGCCAATCTGGCTTGTTCAGTGCGATTAGAAATATCTGAGAAAGTGCTCCTATTAAGCTGCTTAAGTTGGTATTTTAGCAGCTTGTGTCTCATGCATAAAATGAACATTGGAGTACCTTCAAAAGGAGTGGCCCACACCTGGGAAACAATGTCCTTGTAAGAGGGATGAGAAATCCAGTATTTAAAGAACTTGAAGGGTTTCTTTGAAGTCGGCGGAGGTATTATCTTGATCACCATGGGTGTATGATCAGAAACCCCCGGCGCCAAGAAGGAAGCCTCAGAAAAAGAGAAGAAACGACTCCAGAGATCATTCACTAGTACCCGATCAATCTTGTGTTGCTTCCTTGATGCTCCGGAGGAGGTAAACCAAGTGAACCTGTAGCCGACATAGCGAAGATCATCTAGCCCGGCCTGATCTAAGCAAGCACCAAACTCATCAAAGGATGGAATCCATGGGGTAGAGCTGCCCATCATGTCTGAATGGTCCCGAATAGCATTAAAATCACCGGCAACTATCCACGGCTCATCACAGTCGCTGAGACGAATAAGTTCGTTCCAAATAGGTCTTCTAGTACCAAGAGCGTGTTCCCCATAAACCATAGAACATAGGAAAGCTTTATCTATAGCAATCACCCGAATGCGAACATGTAGAACCTGAGCCGAGCATGAGAGAAAAGAGAGATCAATATCACGAGGATCCCACCCAATCCAGATTCTACCACGAGGTGAACATTCATAGTTGGCTATCCACCTCTACCCGGGTAGTAAACTAGTAGAGATGCTTGGAAAGGTAACAGCTTTAATCTTTATTTCCAAGATTCCAATATAAGAGAGACGGTTGCTTCTAACAAGGTTCCGGATTTCGGCTTGTTTAAGGGGGCTACCTAGGCCCCTAATATTCCATACGGTAAAAAACATATTTACAAGGATGGTGGGAAGTCACCGGTGTTTCCTTCTAGTCTTCTTCTTCTTGGACTTTTTGTCAGTCCTTGAAGAGGAAGAGCTATTATCATCACTAATAGACTCTTCTTGTGTTTCAAGTGCATAAATCGTCGTACGGGATATAGTGTGGGGCGGGGAAGGGGACGAGGCTCCTTTATCATCATCACAACCACCATTAATCTCAGCTTGTTCATCAGAGTCAGCTGAGTGTAAGGAATCAGCTTGTGTGGAATCAGCCAGGGACTCAGGTTACAGGTCGGCCAGAATTTTGGATCTGTCCACAACAGGAGCTGACCGAGATCTGATATGGCCATGTACCAAAGCAGGTTGTGTGTTCAGAGCAGCAGAGTTGAGAGCAGTGTGTGGCTGAGTTGAACCAGCCTTGCTGCGTCTAGTCACAGGGGGAGCCCGAGAAGTATTCTGGGCATTGAGTGTTGTTGGCTTTGCCTTACTAGCAGTACCTTTAGTTGTAGAAGTGTAAGGTAGTGCAATGGAAAGCAGATGCTGCTCCACTGCTGCTGTGTTAGCCTGTATCAGTTGCAGTTCTTGATTGGTGGTAGCAGGAGAATGCAACAGACCAGCATCCGGGGCTTGAACAGGGCACAGAGGCCGAGAGTCAGCTTTCTTTCACCAGTTTGGAGAAGTTGACAAGGTTCCATCTAGTACTGAAGAGTCAGGTACGTTCGTGATTGCAGCCTCAACAAGCCTTTTGGGGCTAACAAGCTGTTCAGTAGGAGGTGCAGGTTCAGTGGGCCGAGAGGCAAGAGTAACCAGCTTCAGAGAGGACTTTTCCACAACTGAGCTGTCCAACAACTTAGAGTTTAGAATAGGGTCAAGATGAAGGATAGGTTCCCGAGTAGAAGAGGGGTGCGCAGCATCCAGATCTATAGCTGAGACTTCTCGGCTTGGACCCTCAGAAGGAATTTATAGGTGTGAGTTCACCCCTTTAATCCCCGCAGCACAGGAAGTGGACACAAGAGGGGGTTGGGAAGGCCAAGCCATGGCTGGAGCAGTAGCTCGGTTAGGGGCCTGGTTAATAGCTTTCCATCTTCTTCCTTTCACTTGCTGCCATTCACCTTGCTGAATTTGTTGTGGTGCTACAGAAGGCTCCTTAGGTAAGATGGTAGATGTCAACTCAGCGCAAGAGTATTCATGTGCTCCTCGTTTGTGGCCATAGACCCAACAAGATTCACACGCCAAGGGGTTCCATTCATACTCAACCTCAACCATCAAGGATTCTTCATCCCAAATAATCTCCACCTTCTTGGGGCGTGGCTCAGCAGCCCTAATCTCAATACAAACTCTCGCGAATGCTAACCTTGTCATTTGTTCCATCAAAGCATCCACATACAAGGGATTCCCAATCGCACTAGCTATGCAACTTAACCCACTTGGGTTCCAAAGGGAGAGTGGAACTTCTCTAAGTTTTACCCAGACTGGCAGTGATTCGTGCATATCTTTTCTTAACTTCATCTTCGGATGCCAAGCTCGGAGTATCATGGTGCTATTAAGGATGGAAATCAGTCCCATATTGTCACGCCTCGAACCCGACGAGCTCGCGAACATCCCACCATGTCGTTATAACTCAATAGTCTATCAGGATCCACGGCTATTTGCTACTTAAACGGTGATGTCACGCCTCGAACCCAACGAGCTCGCGAACATCCCACCATGTCGTTATAACTCAATAGTCTCCCAGGATCCACAGCTATCTGCTTCATTCACCTAAAGGACACCATGACGCGGAAGCAAGAAAAACGACTCCAGACAAAATAAACCCAAGATGACTTAGGACATAAAAAGGTACACCCCTCAATATTGATAAATTCACTTCAAAGGTTACAGTCTTCCAATACCCATGGTTCAATTCTAAATCCACAAATCAAAGTAAAATTCCTAAGATTGCAAATGAGTTTACATACATGTTCTTTAAACACTTCTTCCAATGCCAATCCATGGCAACCTCGGGTTTCCATCTTCTGGGACCTGAAAAATGTTAATCCCCAACGGGGTGAGATATATATATATATATATATATCAGTAAGTGAACCCTAAACCTATACCTGACCACCAGTCCCACCAGACCACCAAAACAATACCAGACGCCGGCATTCATCAATGCAATGGCACAAGGCATTCATAGATCAAGCATTTCCGCAAGCCATGCATTAACAAGAATCACAATCAGTCGTGCTTAACCTCATGGGTTCAAGCTTCAAGCACATGCCACATAAACAAGCACACCTAACTTTCACAGTTACCACAGTCATTCATCGCCTGGGCTCTCAGCCGCGATGTACTTCTCTGGAACTCTTGCCAACTGATATCACCGGGGCCACACGCCAATCGATATCACCAAGACTTTTAACCATTTACTATTTCAGGGGATCACAACCACCTGATACCACCAGGGCTACAAGCCAATCGGGATCACTAAGGCACTCTAATCAGTTATCACAGGGCTCTCTAACTATTTAAAATCATAAGGGCACTCTGGCCATAACAACCGGGGCACCAAGCCAATATAGTTGCGTCAAGGCATTATAGCCATGTAATAACCGGGGCACCAAGCCAATGCGATCTCCGGGGAACCAAGCCAATTGATCTTTGGGGCACTACGGCCCATTCATATAACATCAGCACTAAGGCCATTCATATAACTGGGGCATCAAGCCAATTCGATCTCCGGGGCAAAAAGCCAACGATCGATGAATGCTTTATAGCATAGACCTTATAGTCAGTGCAATTCATCAAAGCTCATTGTTCAATATAAATTAACAGGGCTCACTAGCCATTCAATATCACACAAAGGCTCACTAGCCAAACAGCAACCACAATTGCCAATGCATCACAATCAATTCAATTGCACACTACTAAACACCATGCTTTTGTCACACAACCTGCTACCCAATACAACCATCCAGTAGCGTCCTAGGGTTCAAGTAAGGGTTTAGGAACCACTTACCTCTTTAAGCAAGCTAGCATAATCCATTCAAATGAGCTACCTAGCTCAACAAGCTCTCGGCCAACAAGGTTCACGCACGGTCCTAGAAAATTTCACCAATTCCACATTAAAACTCATTCAATTCCCAATTCCCTTGTACATAGATCTCAATTTCACACATAACACCTTAATATTAAGTCGTCACAGCATTAACTCAATGCTCCTAAGTGTGCCCATTGTCGTTCTAACAAGGCAGGTCATCCAAATTCTCAATTCACCAAAACTGCCCAATTTGAGCCCCCCCACAATCAGATTCAGTCTCACGAAAACTGCAATTTTTCTACTGAATTGTTTAGAAAACAAATTGCAGGGTCTTAAAATTGAAGATCTTACGGACATGTGGGCGAAAACGGAGCTCAATTCGGATACCGGACGACTTAGAACGACTCAATTCAAAATCGGTGCGCGTCATGGGCATATTGGTTGGCATCTCACACTTTTCACTTCAAACAGCCCTTAATTCAACTTTAAACTTCCATTCATCACAAAACCGACTTTCCATAATCTCAATCTATAAGTTTAGGAAGCTCACCGAAAATTTTGAAGCAAAATAACGCCTTTCGGACCTTCAATCGGCTCGGTTTCCTTCGGTCCGCACAAGGTCAGAATTCCGCCTTCAATAAACCATCACCAAACAGCCATGAAAACCTATCTTAACTCATCTAAACTTGCAACCATAGCTTAGCCAACCATAGTACTATAAGTTTAGAAGATCTCACCAAACATTTGGAGCCATTTGAATCTTTTAAGCCCATGAAACAACACTTCTCCCAAAACCGGTCAGATTCTGCCTTCAATCTGACCTTTGCTCACTCAAACCAACCTACGGGACGAATGGATGGGCCAAATTGAGCTTATAATATGTCCCTAGAACCACAAGACAATAATATTTCATATGGAGGTGGTTTTACCTCAATCAAATGTCGGAAGACCGAGTTATGGCCGGAACAGTGGGAAGCGACGGGTTTGTTCGGCGAGCTCTATTCGGCCGAGAGGAAGAAGATGATGAGGAAGAGTAGAGAGAGAAGGTGGTCCACGAATAATGAGGGAGAGAGAGTCTTCAACCACAATAATTCACTTGGTCAATTGATAAGATTGGTAGGTGGGATTTGATTGGTAATTAATGCTAACCACTAATTAGATGACACTTGGCATGACTAACATATGACACTTGGCTTCCAATTTGACTTTCATTGACCACTCCTCTCTTGATTTTCGACAGCCCTTGGGGTCCTTGAATGACCATTTTGTCCTTCTTTTATTCTTAAGGCAAGGGCAAATGGTCGAGGGGCAAAATGGTCATTTGCCACTTTTCGTCCGAAACTTCGTTTTTCTCATTTTGAACGTCCATTGGCAAGGCGACGTCAAATCCTTTTCTAAGTTTGAAATTCTTCATTTCCAATTGCCAATTCGAGCTTCCATTTCATATCTCAAGCCTCGAAGGGCGAAAATTCAGAATGTCACAATTCTTCCCCCTTAAAGAAATTTCGTCCTCGAAATTTACGACCTTCTAACCATCCAGTCTTTTGTGGTAACAGCGCCTCATCGTCATCTTACTTTTCAAAGTAGCTCTTTCCATCACTTGATGTTTCCACAACGTCCTCATCTGTGATAGTTCCCATCATTCCGAACTCGTTTCCTTTTTATCCTCAATTGGTGCTTGCTTTTCTATATTCTCTTTTAACTTTCATAACATTTGTCAGCAATTTACTCTCTGGTATTCAAATCACTATTTTCAATCGTCTAATGGTCCGATGACAATATGCACGACATACTGCAGCCTCGCTTTTCGAATTCTTGACTGAAGGCTTACTAGAGCATCCCTTTAAACTCGAGCTCTTTGCTTATTACCATCATCACTAAACCATCGCAAGGATACACTCCTTGGAGGCCATATCATTTAGTGTATCATTCCCTTCAGACGTCTTTCATACAATCAAGGATTCATGGACTTTGTCAGCTTGCCCTCCATTAGCCAAATCAAGTCATAACATTCTCGTCTCCTTAAACAAATTCAGGGCTACTTTCGTAGTAATCTGTTCTCGACTCCCTTCAAAAATCCCCTTGGATCAAAGTGATCCATCAACTTTTATGGTCATGTCTCTCTCTCATAACGGCATGTCTAATGCTTGATTACACGTTAGACTAATTCAACCTTCAATCCATATCACCGATAGTATTAAGGCAATCTTGGCACACCTTTGTGCCGTCCCAAGGAACACTTTACTTCTCCATGTTCTATTCATTTTCATTCCCTTTTGATATCAGGGTCCGATCACGGCAATACCTCAATTCCCTTATGGCCTTCATGCTAGGTGCTTCCAATAGCCGTCAACTAGTCCATCTCATCAATGGGACAACTCTCGCGGGGAATCCTACCACGATCCGTCTATGACCATTCATCAATCCCAGGAAATTTCAAATTCCCACAACTCTCATCGACCCTAGTCGATTCATCATTCATTCCAATTCTCAAAGACTCCACATGGATTTCATTTCCCATAAATCTCTCGACGGAGGAATCTTACCTCATCCAGTCCACAGCTCACGTTCTTCCCATTAATATACAACGAGCATCTCCTTTGAGTTCATAGGATACTCTCAAAATCGTTCATGTTTCTCATGACTCTTTAAATGAGTCCCCTCATCGTCTCTCAAGACGGTAATGACCAACTCAATCATTCCTTGGACACTCAATTCGACTGTTATCCACTTCATTACTACTAAGTGTTGAATCACTTCAATTGTCCATGGTACCATTCACTTGAGAGCTCATATCTTGGCTCTCTGCTCTCAAGGATCTCCACTTGGACCACATAACATTTTGTTCATTTTTGTCACTCTTTCTCTAGGAAACATTAGTGCATTGGCCTCTTGATTTCACAACCAAATAACGCTATCATGTCTCCATTTCATTCATTCAGCTGAACGTCAACATTATCCTGGAATTCAACGTTGTCTACATGACAATTTCTCAAACTTAACTTCCAGGAATGATTCAAGTTCTGCGTCTTCTTTCTCAGTCCAGACGCTTGATCCAAATATCAAAACAACTAAGATTTCTTCTTCCTTTTACACTAGGGTCTCTTACCCTTCGAAGGAAACTATACACTTTAGTGGCATTCTCTCACTTCAATCCACTTTGTCCTTCCTTTGCCATAGGACGTCAATCTTGGAGTCTATGTAAACAGCAGTTCCTCCACTCCAAGATTCAAATTTCACCATATCTGACACTTTTCTTTCAGTCACTCAATCACCTCAAGTGACAAAATTCCAAGGAGTCGAGGTTTTTCCTCGGTCTCCACAAACTCCCATATCGATTACTCAATTCGACTAGCTCGAGCCACTTTGTAATTACATTCTAAGCGCTCTTTTCGCTTACTCAACCATTCATTAGAATTACGAACAACTAGGACTATCAAGTCCATTCACTTTCCTTTCCCTCAACGACCATCTCTTGGTCCAATCGCCCTTTAAGAGCGACACCCTACTCTTTAGGGCTGACAACACACACTACCACTTCTAGTGGTCCCGATTCATCCTCCTTCAATCCCATTTTATTCAACAAGGTCAAACAATTGACATAACTTCTTCCTTAAATTTTACTCACGACGGAAGAAACAAAACATCAATCGCTCATTACGAGCCTTACGCCAAGTTAAAAGCCGTTTCTCGCAGGCACGTTCCATGTTCCATAATGAACATCTCTTTGCTCGTAATCCATGAGCAGGAGTTCTCTTATTCACATGTCTTTCGATCATTTACTTCTCTTACTGAGTCTCATTAACATTCCTCAAAGTCAGGAGTAACCACTAGCCACAAGGCTTTCAAATTCCAATCCACTCGGAGACCTCACGTCTCACTCAAAGGGTCTTTAACCACCCTTAATACACTTAGGCGACCTTGAGGACTTCGCCTCATATTGGTCGATCATCTTCAGATCCTTACAAGACCACTAGGATTCAAACAACTTTTGCTCTCAAGCAATCCCAGGAAGGTACTTCCATTAAACAACTCAATGAAGGCGATCTAAACAGATACCATGCCTTCAAGAAAAACTCTTCCTTTGGTGACATTTCACCAATCATCAATAGCCTCTTAGGCTAACAACTGCCAAGGTCACTTTCTTTCTTCAGTGTACCTAAAACCTCTAAGGTTTTCGCACGAAATTTTCAATTTATAAATAGGCAGTTTCAATTTTACTTTCTCCACGTTTCCTCTTTGGAAATGAATAATCTCAAAGTCACCTTTCTTGTGACTTCCATCACTTAATGCATCAGCACTAGTCGTCTCAGTAACTTAGGTAACAATAGCAGCTCCTTCACGAGTCTGCTTACCCATCTATTTTCTCATTTCCACTTAAGTTCTCACGACCCCTTATTACACTTGGGTCTCGCATGATTAATAAATCGAGACATGTTCTCATCCAGTACCCATACTCGAATTGTTCATCTTTACTCAATTCTCACGATCCCTTTCTATTCTCGGATCTTCTCACATCATGCACACTTGAGCCAAATGCTCCTCTAGCGGCCGTACTCTGGTCGTTCAAACTTATTAGGTTCTCATGCACTTGAACCACTATGATTCCCTCAAAGAATCAAAGACTTAAGTCATATACTCAAGTCTAGCAGTCTTAGGCTGCTCATCTCATTATCTTTTACCATCAACCATCTAGTGGTTCCCAAACAACTCTCTAATGGTTCTTAGGTAATTCTCAACTAATTGCCAATTATTCAGGGATCCCGAATCATCCTTGATCAACAACCACACAACAAACCAACCTCAACAAGGCAACCATTCAATCATCAGCCAATTACTAGGCAAGCCTCACTAGGCCAACACCAAGCAAGTATCCAAAGTGCCATTTCAATCGTTCCTGTGATAAATCCAGGAGCATTTGCCACTCTAGCATAAACACAACATGCTATCTCAATCTCAACTGGCATAAGTTCAATAGGTATAAACCCCACATGCCGTCTAATTTCTCAATTAGACCTCGGCCAAGACAATCACACAATGCCAATTACAAAACATGCTAATTAGGCCAATCATGAACATCAGTTTTCTTTTTCAAACGGCACTCGCTGCCAAATACAGGGCTCTCAGCCATGCCATTCATAGGCGCCAACACAAATGCCTTGCCACTCTCGATCATTCCTTTCGAGACTTAATCTCATGCCATACATCTCACTTAACGACAATCAGACTCAACCTGATACCTAGGCTTTCCCTTTCAATTTATGACTTGGGTTATTCCTGCCTCCTCGTTATCTTAGAAGCCTGCCAGGAGTAGCTCCTTTTCCGGACCTCTCTGTCCCGGCGATCATTCCCCGCCCTCATCAGACCTGGTTGTTACAGGTTGTCCCAAGTCATACATCTACGGAGGAAGCCCCGTTCTATACGCCCCATAATATGCTTCATTACGGTTTATAGGTATCCCATCAACTCGTCCCATACCAAGCGACAGTTTATTAAGTCTGATAGCGATAAGCTCATGCATGCACCCTCATCAACTTTCATTTCGTAACCACAAGCACATGCGCGTCATGACTGTCCTCACTACTTGTCATACCTCAATCGCCTTCAGATCAATTCTTATCCATCGAAGATTTCTAATTCCACCAATGACCGTCACATCATATGGATCAATTACCTATATTCACCCATACACCTCAAGTTTAGTCGCTACACAAGTCAATTCATATGCATTCGATCACAATTGATCTTCAATTCAAATACTCATTGTATACATCTCATCTCATATCACCCAAGGTTGTCGATAGCAATCGACAACTAAAACCATCAAGATTCAACACAATTCAAGCCTAAATCCACTAATACAAATCATCTAGGTATAACTCGCTTTCCTCAAGGTAGGTCATTGACAATCACAATCACATAAATATGCTTCAATTGACTCATTAATCATAACCATTCTCTACCAACCTCAAGCACAATTACTACCTCAAAATCCATACCTATGTCTCTTTAATCTCAGCTTACTTCCACTTAAATCTCAATCACCACATTATTCAAGATCACCGATGAAAATCGACTCTAGGACCATTAGAATACCACACAAGTTCAAATATATAATCCTCAAGATTTAACAATCCATGCTAAACCCTAAAGGTCTCACTACCTAATTGTCCTCAAGTCATCACTCCTTATCACTCCAAATCTCAATCTCAATGGATCGAGGTGACCTTGCTTTGATACCACTTAAACGGTGATGTCACGCCTCGAACCCGACGAGCTCGCGAATATCCCACCATGTCGTTATAACTCAATAGTCTCCCAGGATCCACGGCTATCTGCTACTTAAACGGTGATGTCACGCCTCGAACCCGACGAGCTCGCGAACATCCCACCATGTCGTTATAACTCAATAGTCTCCCACGATCCACGGCTATCTGCTTCATTCACCTAAAGGACACCTTGACGCGGAAGCAAGAAAAACGACTCCAGACAAAATAAACCCAAGATGACTTAGGACATAAAAAGGTACACCCCTCAATATTGACAAATTCACTTCAAAGGTTACAGTCTTCCAATACCCATGCTTCAATTCTAAATCCACAAATCAAAGTAAAATTCCTAAGATGGCAAATGAGTTTACATACATCTTCTTTAAACACTTCTTCCAATGCCAATCCATGGCAACCTCGGGTTTCCATCTTCTGGGACCTGAAAAATGTATATATATATATATATATATATATATATATATATCTCAATAAGTGAACCCTAAACCTATACCTGACCATCAGTCCCACCAGGCCACCAAAACAATACCAGACGCAGGCATTCATCAATGCAATGCACAAGGCATTCATAGATGAAGCATTTCCGCAAGCCATGCATTAACAAGAATCACAATCAGTCGTGCTTAACCTCATGGGTTCAAGCTTCAAGCACATGCCACATAAACAAGCACACCTAACTTTCACAGTTACTACAGTCATTCATCGCCTGGGCTCTCAGCCGCGATGTACTTCTCTAGAACTCTTGCCAACTGATATCACTGGGGCCACACGCCAATCGATATCACCAATGCTTTTAGCTAGTTACTATTTCAGGGGATCACAACCACCTGATACCACCAGGGCTACAAGCCAATCGGGATCACTAAGGCACTCTATTCAGTTATCACAAGGCTCTCTAACTATTTAAAATCACAAGGGCACTCCGGCCATAACAACCGGGGCACCAAACCAATATAGTTGCGTCAAGGCATTATAGCCATGTAATAACCGGGGCACCAAGCCAATGCGATCTCCGGGGAACCAAGCCAATTGATCGTTGGGGCACTACGGCCCATTCATATAACATCAGCACTAAGGCCATTCATATAACTGGGGCATCAAGCCAATTCGATCTCCGGGGCACCAAGCCAACGATCGATGAATGCTTTATAGCATAGGCCTTATAGTCAGTGCAATTCATCAAAGCTCATTGTTCAATATCAATTAACATGGCTCACTAGCCATTCAATATCACACAGAGGCTCACTAGCCAAACAGCAACCACAATTGCCAATGCATCACAATCAATTCAATTGCACACTACTAAACACCATGCTTTTGTCACACAATCCCGCTACCCAATACAACAATCCAGTAGCGTCCTAGGGTTCAAGTAAGGGTTTAGGAACCACTTACCTCTTTAAGCAAGCTAGCATAATCCATTCAAATGAGCTACCTAGCTCAACAAGCTCTCGGCCAACAAGGTTCACGCACGGTCCTAGAAACTTTCACCAATTCCACATTAAAACTCATTCAATTCCCAATTCCCTTGTACATATATCTCAATTTCACACATAACACCTTAATATTAAGTCGTCACAGCATTAACTCAATGCTCCTAAGTGTGCCCATTGTCGTTCTAACAAGGCAGGTCATCCAAATTCTCAATTCACCAAACCTGCCAAATTTGAGCCCTCCCACAATCAGATTCAGTCTCACGAAAATTGCAATTTTTCTACTGAATTTTTTAGAAAACAAATTGCAGGGTCTTAAACTTGAAGATCTTACAGACATGTGGGCGAAAACGGAGCTCAATTCGGATACCGGACGACTTAGAACGACTCAATTCAAAATCGGTGCGCGTCATGGGCATATTGGTCGGCATCTCACACTTTTCACTTCAAACAGCCCTTAATTCAACTTTAAACTTCCATTCACCACAAAACCGACTTTCCATAATCTCAATCTATAAGTTTAGGAAGCTCACCGAAAATTTTGAAGCAAAAAAACGCCTTTAGGACCTTCAATCGGCTCGGTTTCCTTCGGTCCGCACACGGTCAGAATTCTGCCGTCAATAAACCATCACCAAACAGCCATGAAAACCTATCTTAACTCATCTAAACTTGCAACCACAGCTTAGCCAACCCTAGTAATATAAGTTGAGAAGAGCTCACCAAAAATTTGGAGCCATTTGATTCCTTTAAGCCCATGAAACAGCTCTTCTCCCAAAACCGGTCAGATTCTGCCTTCAATCTGACCTTTGCTCACTCAAACCGACCTACGGGACGAATGGATGGACCACATTGAGCTTATAATATGTCCCTAGAACCACAAGACAATAATATTTCAGATGGAGGTGGTTTTACCTCAATCAGATGTCGGACGACCGAGTTATGGCCGAAACAGTGGGAAGCGACGGGTCTGTCCGGCGAGCTCTATTCGGCCGAGAGGAAGAAGATGATGAGGAAGAGTAGAGAGAGAAGGTGGTCCACGAATAATGAGGGAGAGAGAGTCTTCAACCACAATAATTCACTTGGTCAATTGATAAGATTGGTAGGTGGGATTTGATTGGTAATTAATGCTAACCACTAATTAGATGACACTTGGCATGGCTAACATATGACACTTGGCTTCCAATTTGACTTTCATTGACCACTCCTCTCTTGATTTTCGGCAGCCCTTAGGGTCCTTGAATGACCATTTTGTCCTTCTTTTATTCTTAAGGCAAGGGCAAATGGTCGAGGGGTAAAACGATCATTTGCCACTTTTCGTCTGAAACTTCGTTTTTCTCATTTTGAACGTCCATTGGCGAGGCGACGCCAAATCCTTTTCTAAGTTTGAAATTCTTCATTTCAATTGCCAATTCGAGCTTCCATTTCATATCTCAAGCCTCGAGGGGCGGAAATTCAGAATGTCACACATATCAAGGACTTTTCTTTCTAAATGTGTCGTTCAGAATATGGATGAAATAGAATCCATTTCCATGCAAGCGGAGATCCACCACTTCATTACCCCAGGAGTTCTTGATGGCCTGTGCTGTCCCCATGAAGTATACCTTTCTACCAAGGTATTGTCCTACCACACTTTCCCGCAAGATGGGATTTTCCTTTGCAACATCCTCTAGGGAGATGAAAACTCGTGTTTTTCCATTGTCAATAACAGGGGCAAGAAATGAAAGATTGAACCCTTTGGAAAGAACCTTGGTGACATTTGCCCAAGTTTGAGGTGTGCTTGCAAACGTAGATTGGGGCGGCTGTGCATTGCTTCTTTGTACACCAGTCCCTGCATTCAACGGCCGAGAAGTGTCTAGCTGCAGAGGCCCTTTATGAGCGGCAAAATGGAAAGATGCAGACCTTGGTCCTCTTCCCTTGATCTTCCCTTACTGTTTCTGCTCCCTGTGCTTTCCCTGCTGTGGCCGCGCTGTTTAGATGCAGCAGCCTCAGTAGTAGTCCCCTTACTCACCCCATTGGGGGCCTGAGGAGGCGTCTCCGTGGCAGCAAACACAGTGTCCTGTACCCCTGGCAATTGCTCTCCCTGCGGGCTGAAGTGGACACTCCGATGTCTAGACACCCTCCCACCTGATTTAGATCTCCTTCTCGGGTTCCTACCATCTAGATTCGATGGGCCAGCAACACCATCCACAGCCTTGACAAAGTCAGTATGCTTATTTCCCTCAGTAGCCTTGCTCCCGAGTGCCAATACTTGAGGAGTATCTTCATTCCCTGTATGCATATCACCTTTTCCTTTGTTGAGCTGAATATTAAGGCTTCCAACTCTGACAATAGGGTCTCCAGCTAGCTGGACATTAGCCACATCAGGTAGAGTAGGGTCCTGTCTATCAACAGTCCTTCCTTTAACAGCATGGCTTCCACCATAAGCCATTCCATTATGAACAACCCCAAAACCACCAGCAGGAGTATCTTCTCGTCTATCACTAACACCAAAGGATAAACCCCTGATAATAGAGTTGTCGCGACTGGCTAGTGGTCCTTCATCAACCATTCCACCAACAGAAATAGGTGACCGATGTACTCCAACAACAGTGTCGCCAATGTCAGTCTCCAAAAACTGAGGTAAATCCTCAGCAAGAGGCAAATGTTTGACATTGCCTTCCTCAACCAAACCATCAACTATGGCGGCAACTTGGGACGACAATTCAAAAGAGGAGGACAACAATGGAACTTGCTCGGGAAAAGTGGACGGCACTACGTCCTCAAGAGAGGCCATGCAAATGGGGGGCTCCAAACATGGCTCGACCGAGTCTGAAAGAATTCCTTCAGTCCCCGACCCTCCAACAGAATTTGTAGCCATAATGTAAAGCGGCAAAATCAGATTGAATCGACGAGCCCACGAACACAACAACTAACATAATGGATATCAGCAGCAGAAACATCCACCCGACTGCCAACAACCAGTCAATAATCAACCTCTGTTTTATATTTCCGGTCTAAGGATTCCCATAACTCCTTTGCCGTCTTTATTGCACAATAAACATTGTACAATGAGTCATGTAATCCATTCATGACATAATTCTTACATAGAAAGCTAGAATGTTTCAAAGCCTCAACAGCATTGAAGGCTTGCTTATCAGTTTCTCCATCGGATACCTTAGGAGGTTCCTCAGTCAAGAATCTCGCAAGATTCAGTATTGTTAAATAAAACAACATCTTTTGCTGTCACCTTTTAAAGTTCAATCCGTTGAACTTTTCAGGTTTCTCACCATGGTGGAAAGAAGGCACAACAGAAGTAGAAGATGACCCAGGCTGATGAATAGCAGAGGTAGAGCTTTTGGTGATGTCATCAGCAGGCACATCAACAACGTCTTTTCCAGTAGCCATTTGAATTGTAAGTGTCAAATCGAATCGAATCGAATCTGTTTTAAGATTGTTGGAAAAATAGTGTTAAATAAATAAACAAAACTGTTTTTAAGAATATGGAGGATACTTACAATTCGAATGACAATAATAAATGTAAGCAAACTGCCTCAAATATGAAAACACTAAGTTGGAAGAAGCACAGAATATGAGCTTTCAGAATGACTGTTGAAAACCCGTCAGATGCAACTCAGATGCACCCGTCAGAAGCAGTCCTTCTAGACCCGTCAAATGCAGTCCTTCTGGACCCGTCAGAAGTAGTCCTTCTGGACCCGTCAGAAGCAGTCCTTCTAGACCCGTCAAATGCAGTCCTTCTGGACCCGTCAGAAGTAGTCCTTCTGGACCCGTCAGAAGCAGTCCTTCTGGACCCGTCAGAAGCAGTCCTTCTGGACCTGTCAGAAGCAGTTCCTTCTGAGGCTCATTCTGAGTCTCCTTCTGAGGCTCATTTTGACCTTCCTTTTTAGGCTCCTTCTGAGTCTCCTTCTGGGTCTCCTTCTGACATTTCTTTTGAGAAACAAGATACGAATGGAAATATAACAATATAAATAAATTGAATTAAAAAGAATACCGAGGCCTGTGTTTGACACAGTTTCCTTAAAACAGATTCGTCCCCTCCAGTACGTGCTTTGAGGTTTCGTGAACATCTGTCTCTCAGGATACAACGGTTAAGCAGCGATATAGGCAAGCACAGCACTCCAAAGCTTTCGACGAACTTGAACAACATGAGAACACTATAGAAAACAATGAAAATGCATACAATTCAAAAGAGAGAGAAGATTTTTGTAGTCTGTAGTTCTTATGTCTCTAGTCACTTAGAAATAGAAGGGGAAGCCATCTATATATAGGCTAAGCGGGACATTGCGGAAATAAATAATAACGGCTAAATAAAGTATGCCGTTTAGAGCCGTTATGTATTTAATTCTGTAACCACAGAATTATAACAGATGTTACTTAGTTAATACCATTAACACACCGGTAAATAACTTAAGAACGGTTAACGGCTTGAGTTGGAAAAAATTAAAACAGAATGCAAAAATGGGCTTGTCGCGAGGCCCACTTTTCGGTCCCGCATTCGCATACGCAGGCCATGCGCTCGCGCCCAAGTTTCAACTTGACGGGCTTCCGTTTGGGTCCGGGATTTGCACCCCCCTGCTTGTGCGTGAGAGGCATAGTACTTGTTACAATAGTTACCACTCAAAAGGAGTGTAACCACATATAAAGCACTTCAAGGCCTTCTTCCTTTCCTATGTGGGACTAGTGCTTTGTCACTTCCCACTTCCAACTCAAGGGTATTCTTTTGAGAAACAATTACTCATTCACTCACCCATCAAATACCTCATATTTTCCAACAGGTTTCTGGCAGCACATAAAGTATGAGGACTGAGTACTGGTCTTTTGCGTTGTGGATTTCATAGAAGTTGAAGATCAGTACTTTTTTTGGTCGAGAGAAGATCAACTTGATGACTCATAGTTTAAGATGTATTTGCTTCTGATTAAATGAGATCTCATCTATTTTTATCGATACTCTCTTTCTGTTTTTGTTGGTAGATGTAACGATCAATTTGTGATTTGATCTTCTGCTAAAGCTAACAATTAAGAAGTAGCTCCGTGTCTTAAGATGAAACTGGATTTTTTTCTATTGCTGTGTTAGATTGTGTAATCAGGAGGTTGGGTTACCGGGTTTATGTTTGAACACTTGGCTAGATTTAACTCATCAAACTTGTTTATAATTGGTTTTATAGGTGAAGATCAATTCTTCGGTGGTGATCTTTATGCACGAGTTCTGTCGGCTTGGATCAAGTCCTATACCCTCTTTTTTTGCAAGCTTTCTTGTCTGAGAAAGGTTTGATGCAACTGTTTTCCTTCCAATTGTGGAAGCCCGCCTCTTTAGTGGCCATTGTTCCTGGAGAAGTCAGTCATCAAGTTCCTGATGTTATGTTCCCTTTTTGTGGATATATTGTGCTTAACATTCTAAGGTTTGTTCATGTACTGCTTGTCATGCCCCGCTCCCTTTTCCACCAGCGCGAACACCCTCTTCCATCATATAACCTGTCCCAGGATACTATTCCCAACACGGCCAAGACAAGAAACTAGCAAGCGGAAGGTAAGGTAAAATAAAACTAAAACTCCACTCATCAAACGAAGACCTATAACAATGGCAAGATTGACATGCATGAGATGAAAATGCATATTTATACATAACGTAAAGATCAGTCTGTACAACGGTAAGGGTTAGGGAGATTTCTAACAGCTTCACCTAAGTCGGAACGGGATAAGGGCACCAAAAGAAAGCCTTTGCCCCAAACAAAAGACACCACCCACAAAAGTCTCACTAAGCCCTATCACTACAAGATCCACTAAGAAGAGCTACTGTCCCCCACTTCGTCCATATCTTCTTCAGGGTCGTAATCCGAGAAGGATTCGGAGCGGACCTCGATAGTATCCTCTTATGTCTCGTCCTCGGAGTCGGATATCTCTATAACCTCCATACTCGCCTCATCTGACGGTTCTCCCTCTGCAACATTCCTCGAAACAGCTACGGATGCCTCTACCTCAATGGACTCGCGTGTGGGGTGACACCAAGTAGGTACTACTCCTTGAGGAACCTCTGTAGGCTGCAGTTATTCAGACAAAACACCTCGAACTCTCCAAAACCGCAATAGTCTTCCTAACATACACCATGCCCTTCCCGTCTGGGTACTCCTAAAAAAAGGACGTCATCTCCGTGGGTTCGCCTAAGCGTATTGGAAGCATGTTCAGGTCCTGTGGTCTGAAATGAAAATGGGGTTCACGAAGAAATGAGACTTATGTCTCAGTGAGCTAACCTAACCTTAAATTAGGCCATCGTCCCACCGGAACCACAACCACCACACAAGAAAATAACAGGCAAAAGCAAGACATAACAATTTTCATATAACTTATCAAGGTCCCACCACAGGTATGACCAAAAAATAAGACTGACAAACACGACACCACGTTCATACTTGTCCACAACGAGTCGCCTTCTCATCCGACTAAGAAAAGGAAAAAAAATACCTCATCCAAGACCCCGCGATCTCATCGCCTCAGGGTACGTTTACACTCTTTAACCCCGCGATTAGATCGCCTCAGGGTATTTCTTACTCCACCACCCCGCGTCATCACGGCGCATCAGGGTATTCCTTAATCTCAACTCCGCGTCATATTGGCGCATCAGAGTATTTCACTTTCCCAGCTCCGCGATCACATCGCATCAGAGCACTTCGCGTCAACTCACTTCATCTTTGTTTCCAATCAACGAGACATCATAATAAGGATTTACACACAAAGCTACAGGAGAACAAGTCGAGCATTCAAACATAATTCAGGCTTTAACCAGGGGTAACATGTTTTTCCCAAGACATATATTCAGAACCAACCTAGCACTATTGCCTAGACAAGCAAATATTCAATAGCCCATCATCATGTTCACTCCAATAACAACACACATCAAGCAGCAAGCCCACCCGGCTCAATCACAAGCAAGTCCGCCCACCATTCCAACCACCGAGTCTAACACCTCGTTCAACTCGACAACTTCTCAAAGAAAACGTCCAGCCGCGTCCAGGTTTTCTAATAAAAGGTTAGGAAACATTCACCTTGATTTCCTTTAGAAAATTAACACTTCAAGCCTCTTGAAAAGTCCGAACTCGGCACGTCCCTAAGCTGTCCAAAAACAGGGCAGCACTTAACTTAGAAAAAGTCCTCCGTTTCAACCAATATAATCGTCCTAACTTCGAATCCACACCTCGCACTCCTCATAGACTCTCTAATAAACATTTTAGCATGATATAACTATACATTTACAGCACAGCAACCTCAACACAGCCCCCAAAATAGAGCCGAAAAATGCAGGGCAGAGCAGAGTGAAGCAGTTCCGGTTTTCTCAGCCAAAATCAGTCCAAATATTCGCTCTAAGCCCCAATTCTTTAACAATCAAACCTGCTAGAACCATAATCTACGTGTCCTAGGGCTCCACAGAAAATTTGGAAGCAAAACAACCCAAATTGGACCTCCAAATAACTCAATCACGTCAAATACTCAAGTTGTCCAAGATATCTCTAGCAGAAACATTTTAATCCAAGCCTCGTAACTCAAATTTTTTCCAAAAAGCTTAGGAACCCTAGAATCACAGAACAAAGCCTACCCTTTAAGGAGACTATTGCCGCAAAGTTCGTCCAAAAAGGCATCCAAACGAGTGAGTTATAGGCACTCTACCTCAGATCGCTCGGATTCCGTCGACGAATCTTGTCGGGGCTGGCCGGAACAGCTCAGACCCTCTTTTGCCGAGATTCCAGTTGGAGAACGTCGGGGAAAGGTCGAACTTCGAGGTAGGAAAGGGCTCGTCGGCTGGAAGTCACCGGGAGGGGAAGCCGAGAGGAACGACTCCGGCGAGCAGGGTTGGACGAACCGCGGGCTGCTTCTGTTCGCAGAAGGAAAGAAGAAAATCGCAGAGAAGGAGGAGGAAGAAGAGTCGCGGTCGATCAACAGAGAAAAAAAAAAGAGAGATGGTCTTGGTCTACTTTGGTCAATCTTCAAGGGCTTCCACTTGGTGGATAATTAATGCCAATGTCCCAAAGGGTGACACTTGTCCCTTTTTGTAAAAATATCCAAAATTTCTTCCCCACACTTCCTCATATAATCGGCAGCTACATGAGTGGGTTAAATGTCCAAAACGCCCTTGTCCAAATAATGAAGCAAAGTCCAAAATTCCAGGCGCGAAACGGTCTTTTCACATTTTTCGCCTGAAAATCCAATTTTTTCGCTAATCCTTCATTTCTTACCGGCGTCGTTCAATCCAAAATAATTGTCACAAGCTTCATTTCAATTTTCCATTCTCGAGACCTCATATCGTGGTCGATCTCTTGTCGTCGTAATTTCGATTTATCTCGAACTAACGGGCGGCTTTTGCGGACGCTACGCGTATCGACTTAGTGATTTTTTATCACACTTAGGAAAACTTAAGTACGGCGATTTTGGTTGTCATGTAATCGCAAGAGTCTATTACTAGCCCCGACGGCCGCGATCGTCGTAAATCGATTTAGGAAAAATTCGCAAATCATACGTTGGTTAAGCGGCATCACCCGCGTCCAAATTGTATAACACTAGCGATGGATTCCTTAATCGTTTTCTGATCGGCCTCGGTTCTAAATATCCCTCGACGATCCTTATGGTCAAAATGCCGTTTTCTTATCGAATTTCCTAGGTCCACGTATCTGGTCGCGCGTTAGGCTTCCCCCTTTGGTTAGTTAACTCGTGACTGATCAGGTTAGAGCGAGATATAACTGAAATACTTCAATAGACATCTTACAATTTAAGGTCTCAGATTGACAGGAAAATCGTACTGTCACCACTCTTCCCCCTTTACAAAAATTTCGTCCTCGAAATTTGTTACAACCACTATTCAAAAAGATAGGGGTATTGACGCCTCATCGTCTCTTCGTTCTCCCACGTAGCACCTTCAGTTCCATGGTGTTCCCAGACTATTTTGACTAGCGATAACTTCTTGTTCCTCAAAACGTGCTCCTTATATTCTTCAATCCTGATAGGTCTTTCCACATACGAGATTTTGTCGTCCAATTCTATAGTCTCGCAGTCCAAAAATGCGTCGGGTCTGGCTCGTACTTCCGTAGCATCGACACATGAAAAATATTGTGCACTTGAGACAAATTTGGTGGCAAAGCCAGTCGGTAAGCTAAGGTCCCAATTCATTCCAAAATCTCGAATGGTCCTATATATCTCGGACTCAACTTCCCTTTCTTTCCAAATCGAGATATTCCTCGCATAGGTGATATCTTAACAAAAACATGATCGCCCACTTGAAACTCCAAAACTCCAAAGGTTTGACTCCGTGGTAGTCCCATAATGAAATCCATTGTGACGTGTTCCCATTTCCATTCCGGGATTTCCAAAGGCTGAAGTAATCCTCCAGGTTTACAATGCTGTGCTTTCACCTGTTGGTAAGTTAGGCACTTCGCCACATGCTTCGCTACGTCCACTTTCATACCGTTTCACCAATAGTGTTGACGCAAGTTCTGATACATCTTCATACTACCCGGATGAATACGATAATTACTTCGGTGAGCTTCAGACAAAATCTTTTCCTTAAGCTCTTCATCATTGGGCACGCAAAGACGTCCATGAAATTTTAAGATTCCTTCCTCAGTTACCTGGAAATCGTCTTTCCTCTTCGTCACATTCATACTAAGCATTTTCTGTATTTCAGGATCAGTAGTCTGCAAACTCTTTATTCTTTCCCAAATTTCCGGTTCAATCCTCAAAGTCGCTATCAAACTCGTCAATCGGCTCACTTCCAATTTAAACTCCGAATCCCTCAATCCTTCAAGCACATACCATCCCCTAACCATCAAGTACGCAATACTAGACTTCCGGCTGAGTGCATCGGCAACTCTATTCGCCTTCCCAGGATGGTATAAAATGTCGCAATCATAGTCCTTGAGCAACTCCATCCATCGACGTTGCCTCATATTCAACTCTTTCTGAGAAAACAAGTATTTCAAACTCTGATGGTCCGTGTAAATTTGAAACCATTCACCACATAAGTAGTGCCTCCAGATTTTTAGAGCGAAAACAATTGCAGCTAGTTCCAAGTCATGCGTCAGGTAATTTAACTCGTGGGGTCTCAGTTGCCTCGAAGCATAAGCTACTACCCTTCCATGCTGCATTAGTACGCACCCCAAACCTTTCAATAACGCGTCGCTATAAATTTCGAAACCTCCAGGTCCGGAAGGTATGGTGAGAACTGGGGCAGTTGTCAAACGGTGCTTAAGTTCACAAAAACTCCTTTCACACTTATCCGTCCATTCAAACTTCGTAGACTTCTTAATCAGATGCGTTAATGGCATGGCTATGGACGAAAACTTTTCCACAAAGCGCCTATAATAACCAGCCAATCCCAGGAAACTTCCAACCTCGGTAACTGTCGTTGGTCTAGGCCAATTTATCACCGCCTCTATTTTCACAGGGTCCACAGAAATCCCTTCTCCAGATACTATATGCCCGAGAAATGCTACCTTGTTCAACCAAAACTCACATTTACTAAACTTGGCATAAAGTGAGTGTTCCCTCAAAGTCTGCAAAACAATCCTCAAATGCTTTTCATGTTCTTTGTTACTCCGGGAGTAAATTAGAATGTCATAATAAACACTATAACGAAACGATCGAGATACTCCTTAAATATTCGATGCATCATATCCATAAATGCAGCTAGAGCATTCGACAAGCCAAAAGGCATCACCGTAAATTCATAATGTCCATATCTCGTCCTGAAAGCTGTTTTCGGAATATCCTCTTGCTTGATCTTCAACTGATGGTACCCCGTTCTCAAGTCAATCTTAGAAAACACTGAGGCTCCTTGTAGCTGATCGAACAGGTCATCGATTCTTGGCAGCGGATACTTATTCTTAACAGTCACCTGGTTCAATTGCCTGTAATCTATGCACAAACGCAAGGATCCATCCTTCTTTCTTACGAATAATACTGGTGCTCCCCACGGTGAAGCACTAGGCCTAATAAATCCTTTATCAAGCAATTCCTGTAATTGTACTTTCAACTCTTTCAACTCCGATAACGCCATTCTATAAGGTGCCTTAGAAATTGGTTCCGTACCAGGTGCTAATTCGATCACAAACTCAATTTCCCGCTCAGGTGGTAATCCAGGTAGTTCTTGGGGAAACACGTCAGGAAATTCACATACTACGGTTATATTTTCCAATTTCGGCTCTTCGACCGTCGTATCAACTACCGCCGCCAAGTAGGCTCTGATCCCTCATCTAACAACTTGGTCACTTCAAGTGACGAAACCAAAAGAATGGAAGTTCCTCCACGACTTCCCTTAAACTCAAAACCAGGACGGCCTTCAGGAGAAAAACGAATTACTCTGCTACCACAATCAACCACGGTCTTTTGTTTGCCCAACCAATCCATCCCTATAATCACGTCAAAGTCGTACATGGGCAACACGACCAAATCTATATTTCCTTCGTTACTACCAATGATTATCTTACAGTTTTCACAACCTAACGAAATCAACACATTATCCTTCAACGGAGTAGAAACATGCATCAACACATTCAACGGGTCCAACTTCATATTAACCAAGTCAGCAAATTGAGCAGATACGAAAGAATGCGAAGCACCAGGGTCAAACAACGCATATGCAGCTTGGTCGCACAAATAAATAGTACCTGTGACCACACCGGGTGCATTCTCTACCTCGCCTCGCGCCACTGCGTAAACTCATCCTTGGGCTGGTGGTCGATTCACTTCAGTCTTTGGAGCAACTACCGGGGGTCTCACTTGGGGCCTTGGTCCTTGAGGTCTTGGTCTCGGAACTTGATTAGGACAGGTCCTCATCTGGTGGCCCAACTGTCCACACTTAAAACACGCGTCCGTCCTAGTCGGACAAGGTCCGTTTCCATGCCTTCTTCCACAGAGACGACAATTCCAATTAGACTGATGCGGCAGTTTCCCAATATTCCTTCTAACAGGTGGAACAAATCGCATAGCATTAGTCATTGGTCTCTTACCTAGTTGGCGACTATCTCGAAAAGAGGTAAATCGCGATCCAGACGCGGTTGATCTTTCTCTCATATCTCGTTCTATCATTTGACTCCGCTCATAAATCTCCTTATAAGTTCTTAAGTTCACCGTCACTAACTGACTACGGAGTTCGGGTCGTAACCCGTCTCGAAACCTTCGCGCCTTCTCCAGCGGATCCTCAACATAACGCGGCTCATATCTCGACAATCTAGCAAATTCCGCCTCGTACTGGTCTACAGTCAGGTGCCCTTGGCGTAAATTTTGAAACTCCACTAACTTACTCTCTCGTGCCGTTTCTGAGAAATACTTGTCATTAAAGGCAGTAGTAAAGGCAGTCCAGTTTAGAGCAGTGCCTTCAGGAAAGAGTCCATCCTTGGTAGCATTCCACCAATCGTTCGGGGTACCCTCCAGTTGGTACACTGCCAGGAGCACCTTTTCCTCATCATTGCATTTCAACACTCTAAAGGTCTTCTCAAGTTTCTCTATCCACCTAGGCGCCAACTCGGGGTCGCCAGTCCCATTAAACGAAAGGGGCCTCAATTTCACAAACTGTTCAACTAACTAGCCCATATCCCTCGGTACGATGGCATTACCTGGTACTCCACTTACTCCCACTCCTTGGCCAGCATTCACGTTAACTTGGACATTACTAGTTCCAGCGCCCTGGCCACTACTACCACTACCACTACCACCACCCTCTGCATTGGTACCAGTAGCCACATTCACTGTAGTCAAAGCGGCTCCCACGACCTGGGTGATAGCAGCATCTCTATCCTGAGCCTGTCTATCAATTAAATTACCAATCCGTTCCAAGGCTCTCAACACGTCTCCCATTCCCCGATTCTCTGCCGCAGGTGGCCTTGAACTAGAAGCCTTACTACTAGGTATTTTATGTCTAACAGGTCGATCACTCATCTTTAAACTTCCTGCACCACTCAAATTCCACAACAGAATTGAAGCTCAACTCCATCATCCCAGTCTGGTGGTTCTATATTACACAACAAGCAAAACCTACATCAAGGCAACCATCAACCAAAGAGTCTCAAGAACATAGCCATTTGAAACACAGAATGGTACTACCAACTTAGACAAAGTACTCAAGGCTTCACAAAACAAGCATTCACATCAATGCACATACTTAGCACAAGGCTTAATCACATCCAATCATCATAACAAAACCATATTCAAGAAGTCAATCACATACGCCACTCATATGCCATGCATGTCTTAACTGATTCTAACAACTCTCTCTATGGTCTCGCTATTCATTCACTCCAAATATCATTCCTCCTTATTACTCCACTCCTCAATCGACTTGGATTGAGCTAAACCTCGCTCTGATACCACTTAACTAGGATGTCACGACCCGCTCCCTTTTCCACCAGCGCGAACACCATCTTCCATCATATAACCTGTCCCAGGATACTATTCCCAACACGGCCAAGACAAGAAACTAGCAAGCGGAAGGTAAGGTAAAATAAAACTAAAACTCCACTCATCAAACGAAGACCTATAACAATGGTAAGATTGACATGCATGAGATGAAAAGGCATATTTATACATAACGTAAAGATCAGTCTGTACAACGGTAAGGGTTAGGGAGATTTCTAACAGCTTCACCTAAGTCGGAACGGGATAAGGGCACCAAAAGGAAGCCTTTGCCCCAAACAAAAGACACCACCCTCAAAAGTCTCACTAAGCCCTATTACTACAAGATCCACTAAGAAGAGCTATTGTCCCCCACTTCGTCCATATCTTCTTCAGGGTCGTAATCCGAGAAGGATTCGGAGCGGACCTCGATAGTATACTCTTTTGTCTCGTCCTCGGAGTCGGATATCTCTATAACCTCCATACTCGCCTCATCTGACGGTTCTCCCTCTGCAACATTCCTCGAAACCGCCACGGATGCCTCTACCTCAATGGACTTGCGTGTGGGGTGACACCAAGTAGATACTACTCCTTGAGGAACCTCTGTAGGCTGCAGTTGTTCAGACAAAACACCTCGAACTCTCCGAAACCAAGCTTCGAAGCGATGGGGCTGACTAGGCTTACTTGGTTCATCGACCCAAACCGCAGTAGTCTTCCTAACATACACCGTGCCCTTCCCGTCTGGGTACTCCTAAAAAAAGGACGTCATCTCCGTGGGTTCGCCTAAGCGTATTGGAAGCATCTTCAGGTCCTGTGGTCTGAAATGAAAATGAGGTTCACGAAGAAATGAGACTTATGTCTCAGTGAGCTAACCTAACCTTAAATTAGGCCATTGTCCCACCGGAACCACAACCACCACACAAGCAAATAACATGCAAAAGCAAGACATTACAATTTTCATATAACTTATCAAGGTCTCGTAACAGATATGGCTAAAGGTAAGAGTGACAACACTACCCAACGTTCATACTTGTCCACAACGAGTCGCCTTCTCATTCGACTAAGAAAAGGGAAAAAAATACCTCATCCAAGACCCCGCGATCTCATCGCCTCAGGGTACTTTTACATTCTTTAACCCCGCGATTAGATCGCTTCAGGGTATTTCTTACTCCACCACCCTGCGTCATCACGGCGCATCAAGGTCTTCCTTAATCTCAACTCTGTGTCATATAGGCACATCAGAGTATTTCACTTTCCCAGCTCCGCGATCACATCGCATTAGAGCACTTCGCGTCAACTCACTTCCTCTTTGTTTCCCATCAACGAGACATCATAATAAGGATTTACACGCAAAGCTACAGGAGAACAAGTCGAGCTTTCAAACATAATTCTGGCTTTAACCAGGGGTAACATGTTTTTCCCAAGACAGATATTCAGAACCGACCTAGCACTATCGCCTAGACAAGCAAATATTCAATAGCCCATCATCATGTTCACTCCAATAACAACACACATCAAGCAGCAAGCCCACCCGGCTCAATCACAAGCAAGTCCGCCCGCCATTCCAACCATCAAGTCTAACACCTCGTTCAACTCGACAACTTCTCAAAGAAAACGTCCAGTCGCGTCCAGATTTTCTAATAAAAGGTTAAGAAACACTCATCTTGGTTTACTTTAGCAAATTAACACTTCAAGCCTCTTGAAAAGTCCGAACTCGGCATGTCCCTAAGCTGTCCAAAAACAGGGCAGCACTTAACTTAGAAAAAGTCCGTTGTTTCAACCAATATAATCGTCCTAACTTCGAATCCACACCTCGCACTCCTCATATACTCTTTAATAAACATTTTAGCATGATATAACTATACATTTGCAGCACAGCAACCTCAACACAGCCCCCAAAACAGAATCGAAAAATGCAGGGCAGAGCAGAGTGAAGCGTTCCGATTTTCTCACCCAAAATCAGTCCAAATATTCGCTCTAAGCCCCAATTCTTTAACAATCAAACCGGCTAGAACCATAATCTACGTGTCCTAGGGCTCCACAGAAAATTTGGCAGCAAAACAACCCAAATTGGACCTCCAAATAACTCAATCACGTCAAATACTCAAGTTGTCCATGATATCTCCAGCAGAAACATTTTAATCCAAGCCTCGTAACTCAAATTGTTTCCAAAAAGCTTAGGAACCCTAGAGTCACATAACAAAGCCTACCCTTTAAGGAGACTATCGCCGTAAATTTCGTCCAAAAAGGCGTCCAAACGAGTGAGTTATGGCCACTCTACCTCAGATCTCTCGGATTCCGTCGACGAATCTTGTCGGGGCTGGCCGGAACAGCTCAGACCCTCTTTTGCCGAGATTCCAGTTGGAGAACGTCGGGGAAAGGTCGAACTTCGAGGTAGGAAAGGGTTCGTCGGCTGGAAGTCACCGGGAGGGGCCGCCGAGATGAACGACTCCGGCGAGCAGGGCTAGACGAACCGCGGGCTACTTCTGTTCGCGGAAGGAAAGAAGAAAATCGCAGAGAAGGAGGAGGAAGAAGGGTCGCGGTCGATCAGCAGAGAAAAAAGAGAGAGATGGTCTTGGTCTACTTTGGTCAATCTTTAAGGGCTTCCACTTAGTGGATAATTAATGCCAAAGTCCCAAAGTGTGACACTTGTCCCTTTTTGCAAAAATATCAAAAATTTCTTCCCCACACTTCCTCATATAATCGGCAGCTACATGAGTGCGTTAAATGTCCAAAATGCCCTCGTCCAAATAATGAAGCAAAGTCCAAAATTCTAGGGGCGGAACGGTCTTTTCACATTTTTCGCTTGAAAATCCAATTTTTCGCTAATCCTTCATTTCTTACCGGCGTCGTTCAATCCAAAATAATTGTCATAAGCTTCATTTCAATTTTTCATTCTCGAGACCTCATATTGTGGTCGATCTCTCGTCGTCGTAATTTCGATTTATCTCGAACTAACGGGCGGCTTTTGCGGATGCTACGCGTATCGACTCAGTGATTTTTTTATCACACTTAGGAAAACTTAAGTACGGCGATTTTGGTTGTCATGTAATCGCAAGAGTCTATTACTAGCCCCGACGGCCGCGATCGTCATAAATCGATTTAGGAAAAATTCGCAAATCATACGTTGGTTAAGCGGCATCACCCGCGTCCAAATCGTATAACACTAGCAATGGATTCCTTAATCGTTTTCTGATCGGCCTCGGTTCTAAATATTCCTCGACGATCCTTATGGTCAAAATGCAGTTTTCTTATCGAATTTCCTAGGTCCACGTATCACATCGCGTGTTAGCCTTCCCCCTTTGGTTAGTTAACTCGTGACTCATCAGGTCAGAGCGAGATATAACTGAAATACTTCAATAGACATCTTACAATTTAAGGTCTCAGAATGACAGGAAAATCGGACTGTCACACTGCTGGTTGTTCTTACCCAATGTTTTAGCTATGTCAAGCATTTCTTGTACTCAACGCGTCGTCTATTTTTCTTTTCGAGTCTGAGATTGATGAAACGACGATCATTTTTGTTCATATTTTCGCATTCTTTGTCCTTCCCTGGCTTCTATGTAAAGTGCCCGGTGGACGCGAAGTATTGCATGTGTTACCTTGATTGCAATGGTGAGTTACAAACCAAACTCTAAATGCGAGCAGATCCTCTGCCCTGATGATATCAGGGCAGGAAGTGCCCTGGTCAATCCCATCCGTCCGTTGATGATGGGAGCAAAAAGTGACCCAAAAAAAAAATTCCTCCAGCCGCATTTTTTTTTTTCGTGGCCGTTCGTTCAATCACGGACGGCCACGACCTGCCCTGATACTATCAGGGCAGAGGATTCGGATCCACTCTAAATGGAGGATGTAGCTAGACAGCAGACACAGAAAAATGCCAAGATGATTAGAACATTTGCCAGATTTAGAGGACGTGAACTTTTTTAAAATGCAAGTGAAGTGACTGTCTCCTGAAGAAATTAAAGGCTCTGTTCGAACTAAAGTAGCAATGTCTACAGAATTAGCTAAGCGAACCATTCAAGTTCTGCCACTGAAGAGAATAGAATGCCGACAGCATTCAAGTTTTTTCAGTGAAGATGTTTGTCACGCCCCGATCCCCGGGAACGTAATATCCCTACCAAATTGCCGCTAGTCATAATGATAACGTCCTAGGCACGCTATCGACCCTAATAACAAATTAAACACGCGGAAGCGGACAAACTCCTTTACATACATAACACCATGAATAGTCAAATACAAACCGTCAGTACAAAATCCCGCAGATGATTAATAACCCTACGGAGCTACAGTCTAGGCTCTCTAGGATCCACAACAAACCAAAAAGGGGATCAGGCAGGGTTAGGTTCTCATCTACTCCAAAAAGAACCAATGATCTCCAAAAGTCATGGTGAAGAGTCATGATCGACATCAGAAGTCGGAGAACGACCGCCAGAGGGCTCAGCATCACTTCGGACCTGAAAAAATGTTCCCACGAAGGGGTGCGATAAAATCCCAGTGAAGTCAACGCCTAAGCCTCGGGTAGGGCGATGACTCGTGTAGACATCCTATCAGACAATCACATGCAACTTACCAAATCACACCTCGTGCGTTATGCACCATGAATGAAACGTGCGACCGTGACAACTCAACTATCATCAAGGCATTCAATGATCGTAATGCATTCTGGCACATATCGCGCATTAGACATCGCTCCATATCCATTTTTCTTTAAAGATGATCTGCGACGTTTCAATATAGCTACACTACCCCATGCCTACGGCACTCCAGGTAGTGTCCTCTGTAAAACAGGCTTCGTCCCATATCCTATCAGCGACGGCATCTACAGGTTGTGACCCCATGCCCACGGCACTCTAGGCACAACAAGTAGGCTTCCCAAGAAGGGGTCCGATCCGTCACAAGCTGCGATCGGCTACTGACAGTCTCTCCATGCTCCATGCCAGCTTCGCACCACACCAAGACTGCCGGGCATCCAACAAGTTGTGTGATTAAAGTCCCCAGTACCATTGGCACCTCTAGGCACACCGAACTTGTTAGGAGTAGCCTCATCGTTACTTATGTGATCACTCAATCCATTCCTCAACTAGTTATACATATATTTGATTAATAACAATAGTCAAGCACAATCTCAATATGAGTAATCATCCAAGCAACGATAAGAAATTCAATCCTCGCCATGCTTTAACCTTAACCAACTTAATTCACGCATCAAACAGACGCTCGCTTAAAACAACCATTCGCTCGCAATCAATTCACGTCAGTCATAGACCAAGCAATTAACATTCAGGGATTTCTAAATCGACTAACATAACCAATTAGGCCATTTAACCTATCCCGAGCTTCTAGCTTATACCGACCCTAGTTGCACTACCTAAGCACCTAGTGACCTAAGCAAACTAATCCATACGTAATTAACGACCTAAACGAGAATTAGATGTCAACTCACCGCCAATTCCTTGAAATAAAACCTTCGATCCAAACTTTGAACTTAACCGGATCGCGAACCGTGAATATCGCTTAACGGATCCAACTCCCAAAACTTGGTCCACGGCCTAAAACAAAGCCCACAACTCACAGCCCAACAAACTTGACCTTGGCCCCAACTCAAGGCCCACACTTTAGCCCAAAACAAAATCTGTTGGCCCAAAAATCAGGCCCAAATGGGCAGCCCTGCAGCAACAAGGAATGGTCAGCAACGCAGGGTACCAAAACAGGGGCTGAACGGCACTAAAACAGTAGGCTGTGGATAGTGGCCGGACCTGAGGTCGTAGGTGGAGGTTTACGAAGGTCGGGGGTGAAAGTCGGTGGTCGGTGGTGGTCGGAGAAGTCGCCGGTAGCCCTAAAACAGAGGCGACCAGCAGCTGCAGCAGAGGAAGAACAATGTATAAAGCTCAGATTCAAGGCTGGTTCGTGCTTCAAACAACAACGACACCTCTTGCAACTAATAGGGGACGTCCATAAGGGTGTTGGGGAGTGTGTGGTGGCCGGAGGTCAGCAAGGAAACGAGCTAAAGGCGGCTAACCAACTCAAGAACAGAAACTGCACAAAATCGGCGAAACATGGGGTAGGTTCGGTTTTCTTCTTACCTAAGCTTTTCCGGCGGCTAGTGGCGGCCTACGACGGTGGAGGGGTGTCGGAGGAAGGGTGAGGGAGTCGTGTGAGGTGGTGGTGGCCGCCGGAACCCACCGTGCAGCAAGAAGGAGCGGCTGTACTCCCTGACCGAACAGAATAGGGGATCTGTTCCAGCAGCTTCTCGCCGGCCCTGGACGGCGGCGACGGAGTTGGGGGCGGCGACGGGCTGAGGGGAAGGTGATGGTTGGTCGTTGAAGGGCTGGTGATGGCTCGGTGGATGGGGTCGCGCAAAAATCGACGAAGAAGAAGGAGGAGAGGAAAGTCAGGTGGTGCAGACTGAAGAGGGAGAAAGAAAACGTGCAGCAGGGTTGTCGTGCAAGCTGGAGGAGAGAGAGAAAAGCTGTCCATCACTTGACTCTTCTAGAGGATAGGGTTGGCCCACTTCCAATAATGCTCTTGTCTTTTAGTTCATCAAATATCCAAGGGCATTTTTGTCCATTCCCTTCTTGGTTGAGGCAATTCCGAAATTTCTCACTCGAGGGTAATTCGGACATTGGCCATCCAATCGGAATAATGAATCCTTCGAGGTCGGCTTGGCTACGGCGAGGCTTCGACTCGAAAATTCAAATCCTAAGGCGAATTGACGAACTGATCAAAATCCAACTCGATTCGAACATCGATTACGGAAATCATCCAATTTCAAATTCTAAATCCTCGAAATAACTTAAGCGACCAAAATAAAATTTTATTCATGCTGTCGTCTGGATTGCATTGTTTACAGGAGTCGGGATTTCGGGCGTTACAATGTTCTAGACTCGAAGCTATGATGACAGACCTACAAATAATTCATAACTTGGGCTAATTCTAGGTCATGCCAGGAAAATTGAATTCGTACAAAAACAGAATACGCTCACACCATTGAGTAGAAAAAAAGGCTCTACATATCTTACGGCTTGAGAAAGTCTCGAATTGCTCATTCGACATAGTTTCATCTGAAATTTGGATCCCAGGGCCTACGACCATAAGACTGTAGATGATGATTCTCGGGTCAAGAAACAAACATTACAACACGGCGTAATGATTTGGCCACTATGTATCCACAAAAATCTAATTTTATATACAGTATAAGACTGCTCCAGCACGCTGTTGCCTTGATTTACAAGTTGTTTGCACCTCTACGCAGTCTACTTAATTGATTTGCATTAAATCAACAAACTACGATTTGCAGCTCATCATCCGAAGCAGATCAGGCTTGGCATTACTCTCTATTGGCTTCCATATGATATGATCATTTCAGTCGCATTCATTACCAAATGACCCCCATCTTTGGATTCTGACTGCTCAGCTACATATTGTTCCTACAAATTACCAGCAATTACCAACAAACCAAACAAAAAAATATCAAGGGTATCGAAAAAGCCAAGGCACAGCACTTACTCCAAAAAGTTGGTGGATTTATCTGGGCAGCTTGTGTTGATGGATTAAGAGACTGCTAAATATGGGAAGAAGCTTATAGCGGTACCGTCCAAACGCAAGCTGGGTTTTTTGGACTTGCCCGTACCTCAGGAGCAACATAATTTGGGGTTCCACAAGCCGTATGAAGAAGTCCATCACACTTCTCCTACAAAAATCAAAGAAAATCAACCTCATAGGACAAATAACTTTTGAACATAAAAGTGAACATGCCATCATTAACCCAGAAAAGTTCCACTTCATCTCAAGAGCAAAAAAAAAAAAAAAAAACGAGAAGCTTTTACCTCCATAATTGACTGAGAGTCGGCATGGCTGATCCCCAAAAGAAGAAGCTTTATTGAGGGCGACAAACCCAGCGGTCCTGAGCTGCGCGAGGAAGAAGGGGTAATGCTTGAGAGGCACCAGGGCCAGCTTGTACGACGCTGTTCCGCACGGCCAGCACCACCGTCGCTGCTGCAGCCACCGCCGCCTCCATCTTTCTCCTTTCCACCCCCAATACCATCGTCGCGAGCGAGAGGGCAAGCTCAGATGAAGCGATTCCTACCGGAGTGGGGAGCCGCGACCTGTCGAGGGGAGGCGACGGACGATGCGAGGGAGCCCGACAGTTGTGAGGCTGCAAGCAGGGAAGACAGAGGAATGTCACGACCGAGAGAGCGAAGGTGAGAGTAGAGGAAGGGGAATTGAGGAGAGAGAGGGGCCCTCGTTTCAAAATGTGCCGCCCAATTTTTTCCTCCCCTGAGAACAGAGGATATCCGGGCAGAGGAGGAAACGGATTTGAGGAGGCCGATGAAGGACGCCGTGGCAGCTCCGGCAAAGAATCGAGAAGAGACCGACAATCCGCGATTCAGGCGACCCCAGAGCGTGAGAGAGCAGAGGAGAGAACAGTTCTGAGGGGAATCGAGGCGGGCGGAGAGAGAGGAAAGAGAGAGAGAAAATGGGTGTTTTGAAAATGAAAAAAGCAATTTTTTTTTAAAGGAAATGCCGCCCAAATTTGGGCCAAATCCTCTTCGGATGACGTGGCCAAATCTCAGCCGTCGAATTCGAATCGACGGCTGAGATTGAAAGTAAGTCACCCATGACATACATTTAGTATGTCATGAGATCCGGTTCCATTAAAAGGGGGAGGGCCCGGATCCCCCTGACCTTCCTACCCCATGGTCAGGGGATCCGGATCCTCTGCCCTGATGTGATCGTGGCCGTCCGTGATTGAACGGACGGATATGATTGACCAGGGCACTCCCTGCCCTAATATCATCAGGGCAGAGGATCCGCTCGCATCCGGATCCAGTCTGTATATGGTTTTCTTTAAAGGGTCTACGTTCTTATAAACAATCAAGCGACTTTTACCATTTCCAGCATGGAATGCTACCTTCACCACTTGTGACCGTAGTGAAACACTAGTTTATCGATCAATCTGAGAGCACTCCCTCCCATTTTCTTTGTCAACGCATACTCTTTCAGCTTCCCATGTCATATATATATATATACAGACACACAGACATCACGTTCATATCAGATTTCTCGACAGAGAGAGAGAGAGGATGGCTGAAGACGAGGGAACTACGTTGGAGTTCACGCCGACGTGTGTGGTCGCCGTCGTTTGCACCGTGATAGTCGTCTTCTCTCTGGCTGTTGAGCGGTTTCTCTATCATGCTGGCGAGGTGCCCTATTCTTCTCCTCCTTTTTCGTCAGATCTCGATACATTTGTGCAACAACTATGCCATGTTTCATATGATAACTCGGCATGCCTCTCCTTGGATTCCTTTCACGGCTCATGAAACGCAGTATCTCAAGAAAACGAAACAGAAACCGCTCTTTGTCGCCTTACAGAAAATCAAAGAAGGTTACCCATAACAATTTCTCTCTCACTTCCTCTGTGTTATGGTTCATCTCATCTGTCCTTATGAAATTCAAAATCGTAGTTGTGTTCCTAAACCTTTGCATTTTATGTGCGGATGATGATCCATGGCAGAGCTGATGCTGTTGGGTTTCATATCGCTCCTGCTCGCCGTGTTCCAATCTAGGATAGTCAAGATCTGCATTTCGGAAAAGCTGTCGAACAAGTGGCTGCCTTGCAAGGAGGAAGCCCCCACCGAGGGCAGCGGCACCACCTCTCACTTCCTGGCTAGTTTCTTCCCGCCCGGAGGACGCCGTCTTCTCGCCGAAGCTTCAGCTTCACCTTCCACTGACTACTGCAGTAGCAAGGTAACTTTGCCTTCTACATCACAAATATTCATCTCTCTAGAGAGAGAGATGGTAGATGGGCCTTATCTTATTATATGTTGGTGTTAGGTATACGCACAACTTTCCCTTGGTTGGGCACGAAAAGTGAAAAAAAGATGGTCGCTGGCTTCATCACAAGAAAAGTGGAGCTAATACGGGGCACGTATTGTAGATTTTCTAAAGTCCCAAGACATGGTTATCGGCTATTCAAGGGTCAAAGTGATTCTGATTAAAATAATTTTTTTTATTATGTTCCTAGATGATTTTTTTAGAATCAGAACGCGTTTGATAACTGCTTAAAATTTTTGTTCCAAGAACAGAAACACATTTGGTAACTGCATAAAATTTTTGTTCCCAATTTGTCATTTAAATTAAATAATTATATAATCACATTTGTTGACAAAAAAAGAGAAAAAAAATTAAATCAAATAGTGATTAAGGAAAAGAAACGAAAAATAAAAAAGAATTGCGAAGAAGAAAGTTAATTTTTTTTAGATTTAAAAATACCATCTTGAAGATGAAATTGAAATAAAAATATCAACTATCTTTGTGTATTTTTCTGACCACGAATGGTATTTTTCTAATTTTTTGGGTATTTTATAATTAAAAAAATATAAAAAAATATTTTTTTATTCAAAATTGGTTCCTAAGGTTAAGCCAAGGCTTTCAAAGTTGATTTTACAATTTTTATTATTTTTAAATTAATTTTAAAAATAAAAATAATTAAAAATCAGGTTTCAATAAGAACTGAAGGTATCGAGAAAAAATTCATAGAAGTATATGGTGGAAAATAGTGATTCTCAAAAGTGTTCCGGAATATAAGAACCAACTTTTTTTTTTGTTTCTGAAAAGTGATCCAAAAGTGTTCCATTCCTTTACTATTTTCGGGAAGAGAAACAGAGGAATAAGAACACTGCCAAACAAGCCCCAAGTGTCCCATGATTTGGCTTTTCTAATTTTTCAGTCACTTTTTTTATGGCCCAATTCCCCCCAACCCCCCCCCCCCCCCAAAAAAAAAAAACAAAAACAAAACATCGATTTTTAACTCGGGTCCCAATTTTGATTCGAATTTTTTTTGTCACATAAGAAATCACCAACTTTAGCTCGGATTCCAATTCTGATCGGAACTTTTTTGTTTAACTCATAAAAAAAAAATCACAAATATTCGGCATATACCCAAATTTTGCCCCAGTCGGGTTTTCGTAAATGATGTTGTTAAAGATCCGGCGTACATTATTCCCCTCGCACATCTCTCCCTCCATGTGTCCTTCCCACGTCGTCTTTATATATTCTCCATATTTTCTTTTCTACTTCGCTTTCATATTCTTTATCGCGAGAGATAAAATGGATGTGCACATGAAATGATACATCAACTCTTTAATTGTATCATTACGGAAACTTGACCGGTCAGATTTGGGTGCCAACTGAAAGTTGAAGCTTTAAGTTGGAGTCCTTGAAATTATACGGAAACATATGTTAGATGTCTTCTCAATGCTTAACAATCCTTGGTGTCCACAAAAAAAAAAAAAAGGTCATTAGTTACCTCCAAAAGCATGTTAATTAAATACAGCTCTCACATGTGATGCTGCGAACTCCATTCGTGCGAGATCTACAATTGTTTTGAGGACTGAGCCATGGAACAAAGTTAGAGATTATCGCGGCCGAGTGACGCCATAATTACCATTTCAGGGGAAGGTGTCGTTGTTGTCTCTCGCGGCGCTTCATCAAATGCACATTTTCATCTTCGTGCTCGCCGTCGTGCACGTGGTTTTCTGCGCTCTAACCATCCTATGCGGACAAGTACAGGTGTTGGAAATTAGATTGTGTGCGGAAGCGCAATTTTTGATAGTAATTTTGTGTTTTGAGGTGTGCAAGTGTACACGTGTGTGCGGTAAGCGTGGTGTAGAGGAATGAACAAGGGGGAGAAATATAGACATGATTTATGGGACAAAAATAATTAATTAAATGAACTATTGCCTTTTTATAGGCAATTACAATCGACTTTATTATTATTATTATTTTTTTTTTGCAAGAGATAATATTTGTTGACTTTTTAAAAAAATCCAGAGAATTCTACATGCCAATTAAAGGCTTGATTTTTTTTTTCTTTTTGACTTTTTTTTACGCAATTCTAGACTACAAATTTCTAGATTATTCTACATATTTCTACTCTAGAAATTGGATCACAAATTCCAACAACAGGTGACTTGATGTCGGGATCTGTCCTTTTTCGGTCTCTTTATCTCTGGAATGTGTCTTAAAATCGGGTAGCTAAGTGCTCGATCTCGTCTCCGTCTCGTGCACTTTCCAGATACTCCTATGGAAGCGGTGGGAGGATGCCATCCTGAAGTCGGAGTACGAGTACGACCCCGAAGGAGGTAATGTCGTTCGATTCGTAGGCGGAAAATTTGTGCCGGCGCATACTTCTTCTGTACTATCACTCTTTAACTTTCAAGTCTCAAACATCCAAAAAACTGATGCACAGCTCTGCCAACGAGGTTCACGATTGTTCAGGGTCACACCTTCACAAGAGGCCGTTTTCTAGGCATTGGCAAGAACTCATCTGTACTTGGCTGGGTGGTAAGCCTTCAAATTTCGGCCTAACTTCAGCATTTGCCTGTATTTTGTTTTGTCCGGGTTCATCATATTCGGGCGATTTTAACAGGCCTCAGCTTTTTCTTGACCGATTTTCTTGTTTGGGCAGCGTTCGTTTTTCAGGCAGTTCTGCGGTTTGACCAAGTCGGATTACATCACTCTTCGTTTGGGTTTCATCATGGTAGACATTCCTCTACGACATGATTTTTAGTCCATATGATGTCTATACAGCGACCGATCCTGACACGTGTTTCATTCATCTGTTCAGGCTCATTTTAGAGGCAATCAGAAATTCGATTTCGACAAGTACATGATACGCTCCCTGAAGGACAATTTCGAGAATTTTGTCGGAGTAAGGTGAAAGGAACTTGCTTTTAGCTATTTCCCTTTTACTTCACGAAAGAACTTGCGCATCATAGTAAGATTTTAGCTCGATCTTCTTCAGGTTACATCTACTAAATGATCGTCTCATTGTCACAGTTGGTACCTTTGGTTATTCATGGTGGTCTTCTTGCTGCTCAATGTAGCCGGTAAGTTGTCTATGCACTACCTGTCTTAATAGTTGTGCAGAAGCTGTACTAGAGACATTATTTCCAATTGATGAACTGTCCTGGAATAATTCGCGCAGGTTGGCACGCGTACTTCTGGATGTCTTTCGTCCCGTTGATTGTGAGTAAACGGAAATCCCGAGTTAATATGTAGAAGGTTATCTTGTCTAAATGGCTCATTGCTTCTGTGCAGCTTTTGCTCGCGGTCCGAACCAAACTCCACCATGTGATAACTCAGTTGGCGCAGGAGGTTGCCGAGAGGCACGTAGCGATCGAAGGGGACTTGGTCGTTCGGCCTTTCGACCACCATTTTTGGTTGAACCGGCCTCGCCTCATCCTTGTCCTGATCCACATCATTCTATTCCAAAACTCCTTTGAACTGGCTTTCTTCTTCTTCGTATTGGTAAGGACAAGTAGGTCTAATTGTCAGTTAAAATCAGTAATTCCTGAAGTTCGAACAGGACATCAACTAATGCCCTGCCGTTCTGCAGGTCCAATATAAATTCAGCTCCTGCATAATGGGCGAGGTCGGTTATATCATCCCGAGACTTGTCATCGGGTGAGGCTGACAATAATCTATTCGATCCACACATCGTACAAAGGCTAATCTTCGACTTCTGACATCAGAGTTTTGCTCTTTCTGCAGAGTCTTTGTCCAGTTCCTCTGTAGTTGCAGCACACTACCTCTATACGCAATTGCAATGCAGGCGAGAGTTACTTATTATGTCTGTTATAGTACATGTGATTTAGGTAAGCAATGAGACTGATGTGCTTTTTTCGTTTGTTTGTGTGGACGTGATTAAGATGGGACCTTCGTTGAAGAAGGCGATATTCGACGATCCCATACGCGAGGGGCTCGTACGCTGGGCGCAGCGCGCGAAAAAGAACAAGAAAATAAGAAAAGCAGCCACTGATGGGTCTAGTGCTCAAACGGGTTCGAAAGAGAGATCGGTAGGAGTTGAGCGGACAAAAAATGGCGGAGACGGCACAGAGATGGGAGATGTAAAGGCGCAATAGATCAAGCAATCTCCCATCTCCAATATCCACAACCTCCGAGACGCAGAGACTGATGAAGCCGCGAAAGTTCTTTTCAAACTTGACTTTCACAAACAATCACTGAAGAAGAGCAACACAGTTCCGTACTTCATCATCTGTATGAGTTCAGAATATTTTTTCCCCCATCTTGAATGATCATCAATCGACATAGCACGAGATTCTACCGTCGGCCGACCATAAAACCCAGAACTCTGAAAGTAAATTAGATGGGACTCATCTTGTGGATGGGTTGGTGAATAGAAGCGCGCAGCAGAAAACCTAACTTTGAAAGTAAATTAGATATGGGTTGGTGAATAGAACTGTTGGGAGCGTGCAGCAGAAATTCGATACTTCACCGGAGAGATCGCGAAGAGGGAGTGTTGACACCTAAATTTTGATTTTTAGAAATTCATTCATTTATTTCATAAAATGAGAATTAGTCATAGTTATCGCAAAAATAAATCCTCAGGCATTGCATATTTATTTTCTATCATGCATTCGCATTCAGGCCAGAGGTGATTCAATTGAGCTTGATTTGATAGGAAGTTGGACCAGACTCAGCTGGTGATTTTCAAGTGAGACCATGGGGAAGTGCCGAATTTCAATGAGCTAAATTGAATTTATTTCTCGATCTCAATTCTGTTCATCCAAGCATATTTTGGTAATTAAGGCTTTAATTTGAAAATCCATTAATTCGGAAAAAGCCTTTATTTGAGCCCGAGGGTAACCAAAAGCCCGCATAACATAGAAAATTCGGCTGGCCCAATATGCATATGCTCTAGCCGAAATTTTGAAGAGTTTTAGCGAGATCGGACTCCTGAAAATGAGAATGTTTAATCCGACGATCGATGACAAATCTTTCCTCAACTAGGTTTAGGGTGGTTTATCGCCTACATATACAACTCTTAGCTTTAGGGTTAGGAGGAGGCCACGCATAAAGATACATACGGCAAAAGTGAGAAGCATCTCTCTGGGGCGTTTTTCATCGTCCGTCCAAGAGAAAAGCAGAGCGTTCCTCATAAGAGATCCTCACAACTTCACCTTGGGGAAAGTCCAATTCCACTCCACAACAGGACACGTGAAGAGAGAAGAAAAGGACGAAAAAAGGGGAGGCTGTTCTTCCATGAATATATCATATTTGCATTCCTAGTGTCCATCTATTTTCATGCTTTTAATTACGCATTCCACTTGCAGAAGCGCCAAGAGGGGAGGTCGGCAATTTTTGTTCACAAAAAATCGTAATACAAGGGAGCGAAGGGAGAGACTTCCTCAGGGGATCAATTGCCCTTTCTCATCGTGAAGCCGTCCCTGAAGCTTGTCGTAAGCCGACGATATTCTTGCTCGATCCAACGCTGGTGTTGACGCCACTCTTAATCAATTCGACGCTAGCCACTCTTCGTACATCGTCGTTTCGGTGGGGCTCTTCAGCTTTGTCCCGTTCTGGTGGTGGTCCATTTCAGCCCCGAATAGCCTTGGCGATCCGCCGTATCCGCGTCCCGTCGTCACCAAATCAGTCATCAAAATTGTACCGCCTCAGTTCAGTCTGACCTTCCGAAAATGTTTGGCGACAAATCAAGTTCGGATAGGCGCGTTCGTGGTCTAATATTCCAGCTCTTGTGCGTGCAGGATCTTTGCTTGATAAAGGTAATTTTTTAGCTTTCAATTGCAATTCGGTGCTTTGTTGATGACTTGAATTTGTGTTCGATATCACACGTTGAGCTGCAATCGAAGTTAAGAAATTCGATTTTCTTAATCATCAAAATCTCTGCTCAAGAGAATGCATGAAACTCATCACGTGGACTCAACCATGGAATTGCATTGAACACCTGGAGAACCGATTGCTTTTTAATTTTTTTTTAATTTCGTAGTTGCCTTGAGGCTTGAACCCCTTTAGGAATTGATGAGCTAAAACATGTTCAACAAACCGGACTTTTCAAAATTGATCTTCAGCGCACGTTCCTCCACGGCCGAATCTTTAAATGCGAGCTTATCATGATTAATTGGATCATCCTGTTCGTCGTTATTGGGTGGTAGCGCACCTTTGTGGTGATTTGATTTCCTATTATCTTTTGATATATCCTTTGAAATAATCTTATCTTGACGATATTATGCATGTCATTCGAAATGTTCTGATTATCTCAAGATTGCGTTTGAACCTTTTTGGAAATTTAAACACATTGGATAAGATCTCATTCCGATTGATGCTATCTTTAAAATCTGGAAGACTATCTAATATTTCTTCAAATCTTAAGAGATAACCTTCCTAATTTAAAAGATGTGTAATCCTTTGTGGATAGGGGCTTATCCCCTTTCAAATTTCGACACCTGCCCTAGTTGGCCGAAGATCATTTAATTCAAATAATTTTATAATCTACCTTGAGTATAATACATGCTCCCTTGTGCCTTGTCCCTTGGAATATGTGCGATTGGCTATCTGACTTCACCCCCGAGGTATGACGTCATCCGCACACAATTTATCTAACCTATCCCATAAATTATGGACCGGACTGACAAATTTCAAAATTCATTATCTAACCCGACCCTCAGGGTACGACGTGAATTCATCGAAAAATTCAGAATTTAAGGTGTATTATGCTCAAGGTCTGTTATACTTTTATTTGATTCATTTTTCACAAAAAACACAAAAAAAATAACAAAAATAATAAAAACACAAAAATCATCATGTTATGACTTTAAATGAATTTTTTCGGAATTCACATTAAAGATGACTCTTAATATAAATTGGATTTTAACTAATCAAATTTGTGTTAATTGTCGGACTAAAAACCGAAAATTCACTAAAAGTTATGACATCTCATTTGCATACCATATAATTTAGTTGCCATGTCATGATTCATGTGCATTTCATATAGTATCCACGTCATTTGCCATTCATTTATATTTTTATGCCATTAGCATGTCATGTGGTGCCCCCACTTGTCATTTATGCCATGTCATCTCACAAGTTGTCTAGGCTAGACTCATATTTTCGCATACCTAAGGTAGATTGTATTTTTAACTGACATTCATGCATTATTTTACCACCTCACAAATTTCATTTCATGTCATTAGAAATCATGTTGCATTTGCATTAAATTCAATTTTTCTAAATAATAAATCATCTTGCAATGCCACTTAGAATTTACGCATTTCACGCATATTATCTATCATTCATGCATAATTATGCTATGTCATCTAAGTTCATGCATTACCATGTCACAAGTCATTTAGGTTCGAATTCACATTTTTTCTTGCATTGAAATTTGATTTTTCAAATAGTCATCATGCATGACCATTTTCGCATGTCTTAGAATTGCATTTGCATGACATTCATTTAATCAAGAAAATCCCCCAAAAAAAAAAATTACACCTTAATCTTCAAGTTGAAATCAATTGAATTTGCCAATCAAGAAATTTTTTCACAAGAATGGTACCGAAAGGGTGTTAATTGAAAAATTAACATAATCGAGTCCCCGAGCCTAAATCTCTGGTTAGCAGAAAATAAAGTATTCTCCCGTACTTTATTTAGATATCTAATCTACCTACCAAAAAAGATTAGTGGCGGCTTCGAAATAAAATCCGATTGAAACCTAAGTTGCGAATTGGTAGAGCTTGGGAGAGCTCGGACTAGATTAGTTAATTTATTTAATTAATCTGGCAATCCATTAACCCGGAATTCAAACCGAATTTCAGGTCGCGACAGGGAGTCCAAGTCCGAGCCCGTCAACATATTCAGTTGGACCTACCTTCACTCAAAAGCTTAAGCCAATAAGTTATGGGTCAATTTGGATATATTAATTGCTGCACACCACGTTAATTCTCTAATGTTGGACTTTTCTAGCAAGACTCACGTGTGCATCGTAATAGGAACAACCATCAACATAGTCTAATGATCCTAATGCAAGCGAAACATTAGGCTCTCAAATGACGATACCATCAGTTGCTGCACTTGGGACAAGAACCTCAAACATAAACTTGCAATCTGAATGTCTACAACTCATTATACTTCAAGTAGGACACAACCAATATCACCCCAGAATGTCATCAGCAACTCGAGCCTGCCGCGGTAGTCCGGATTTTGAGAAGCACGCTGGAATGACATTTTATAAGGGTAAGTACTGCACGCCGAATACGATCACGAACAAGACTAACTTCCAAAGTCTTCCAGTGAATTGTGTGAAGTATCACTTGATATAGTGCAACTCGAAGCTGTTCTCGCGCTTCGGATGAACAATGGAGTTCACTGGTAAACAGGAGTGTCACAAACCGGCACATTCCAAGGGGAAAAGAAGTATAGAAAAAAAAGCTGAAGCACCGGTCCAGTGTTGCGAGCAGCATCATATAGGATGCCTTTGGTTGGGAAAGATTCCATGATTGGAAAAAAAAAAATTGCTTTTTGGAGAAATTGCTTGTTACAAAAATGGTTAGTTTTCTGATGTTTGGTGATATATGCCCGTTCGTTAAAAGAAAAGGATATATGGCCGAAAACATTTTTCGATGTTTCAATCTCATTCGGAAAATTTCAATTTCATGACTTTATTGAGGCAAAAAAAAAATATTAAACTTTTTTTTATATTTTCTTTTCTTTTGTCCTTCTTTCCGGGTAGTTGGCTAGCACTGGCCACAGGAGAGCTTGTCCTCGCCAGATCCGATGAGGTCTAACTTGTCGATTAAGCGAGGACAAGCTCTCCTGTGGCCGAGCCTTACCGGCCTAGGGCGCGCTCGTCCTCGCCTAGGGCAAGTGCCGGCCGTCATGTGGCTAGCCACTAGCCGATGAAAAAGCAAGAAGAAACAAGAAAAAAGAAAAATAATCAAAATAAGATAAATTAAAAAATAATGTCGGGGTGGTGGCGCAGTTGGCTAGCGCGTAGGTCTCATAGCTGCTGAGTTATCATGAGGTTGAGAGTTACATTAAAATATTAAAAACTTCAAGGGGTGAAATTTTGGAAAGTATTCTTCCCGATTTAGATTTAAAATTTTACTTTTCTAAATTTATGCATTAATATTTCATTGATCGAAAAATATTTTCGACTAATCATTCATTTTTGACAAATAAAGAAAATAAAATCCAAAAAATTAATTTTCAAAAAATACTTTCCCAAAACGAAAGCACCGTTTAGTCTCGTCAAGGGAAGCAACTTCAATTAATTACGCCACGTTTTTCATCATCCATTCAGTCAAGTCAACTCCATCCTCATATGGACCAAAAAAATGAACAAATTCAAACTTGAAAAGGATCTTTCCAATTCTCGAATAACGAGGGGCAAGGAGATTGATCGAGAAAGATTTCTTATTCCTATGTAGCATCGACAACACACGGGACACGACACTCCGACACGTGATTTTTCAAAAAATAGAGAATTTCGACACGTTGAGACACGTTATAATTAAATGTATATTTCTATATATACATAATAAATTAAAACTCCAAATATCACAATATGTCTAAATGTCATAAATATTTCATATTTGACATTCAGATATGATTGCTTTGCAATAAAACTGCTCAATGACCCTAGATAGCAGCTTCAAACTCATAAGATCACATCATATTCTAGAAAAAGGTTGATGAATAATGTTAGTAAAAAACTAGAAAATGTTATCGAGGGAGACAATCGCGAGAACTGAGAGGAGGCGAGCTAAGTGCCCGAGGCGATCTAATAACGCAAGTTGAGGACACGGCCTCACCACTCCAGAACTTAGTGGCAAGTATGCCCGGAGGTGTCTGAAGAGTGTCAGACACGGCGATGTGTCCGGCACACAAAAAATCTCTCTGGAGGAGTGTCCGTGCTACATAGTCCTCCTCGTACCATTACAGCTAAAATATCAATTCCTATGATTGGTGGCATATCCTTTGTTTCCACCATAATAAGTTCGTAGAGATTCCCCATCAAGAGCCTATTGACAGTTGACCATCTGGCGCATTGTTTGATCAATTATTTTAGGAGAAAATTATCAAAAAAAAGTCTTAAATCTATTATAATTGTATCAATTCAATATTAAATAATTTTTTTGCCGATTTAGTTCTAAACCTTTTGTAATTGTGCTAAATCAGTTCATTCGGCAAATTTTTGCGAGCCGGCACTGACATAAACATCGATTGGTTGGCGACCTAACATTTTAATAATTTTTATGAATGTTTTAAAAAAAATTTGAATTTTTTTATTTTATTTTTCTTTTCTTCCCTTCCCCTTCCCCTTCCCCTTCCCCTTCCCCTTCCTGTTCTACATTCTCCGTCACTATGCCGATCTAGATTGAGGTCTTGGTGATCGGGTACTTTGAGTTCCGGAGGAACGCCGAGCTCAACCCCGAGAAGTGGCTCTACCCAAGAGGCAACTTCTTCAACCTGCTCGGCCTCGTTGCCAACCTCGAGACGAAGGCCACCCTGCAGGTAGCGGATCAAGCACTCCTGCCTCGCCATGGTCGCGTTCCTCGGCTTTGCTGTCCAAGCCATCACCGCCATCAGGAAGGGTCCCCTTAACAACTGGGGTACCCACTTAAGTGACCCCCTGCATACGACCATCATTGACACCTTCACCTCATAGAGTCTAAGCTTCAGTTTGTCCAGAATCTGTCCCGATTAAGGATGAGGATGTGGCCGAGCAAGGCGAGGCCGAGGCTGACCAGCCTAGATCTAGTGCCGTTCTCGCCTAGTCATGGCGATTGTCGATGGCTGACTAGAGGTGAAGAGGGAACGGGGTAGGGAAAGGGAAGGAGAAGGAGAAGAAAAAAGAAAATAAAAAAGTATTAAAAAGTTCAAAGAAATTATTAAAGTATTAGGTCACCAACAGGTCGGTATTCACGTCAGTATCGACCGGCCAAAATTCGCCGGATGGACTGAATTAGCATAATTGTAAAAGGTTTAGGATTGAGTCAACAAAAAGAAATATTTAGAACTGAATTGGTATAATTATAATAGGTATGTGCCATTTTTGATCATTTTTCACTATTTTAGTTCTCCCCAAGTAACAATTACTCTGTAGATCTAATGAGTCCGGTTGATGAATTCGCAATCCTACTGCAACTATATATTTAAATTTATTTGTGATATTATCAAAAATAGTCCTAAACCTATAGCATTGGTGCCAATTTAGTCCGAGACCATTGATTGATGTTAATTCAGTCGTAATCATTTTGCATTTGCGCCAATTGAGTCCATCGGATCAATTTTAGCCAAAGCATTGATATGGATTCTGGTTATCCTACGTGGCATGGTTGACACTGACATGGATATTTTTAATATTTTATTTTATTTTTTATATTTGTTTTTGTACATTTTTTTTTTATTTGGTGTCGTCGCCGACTGAACCCTGTTGGCTCTAGGCAAGGGCAAACAACCCTCCCCCTATAGGGAATCGCTGCCCTTGCCCTGCCTTGTGATGGCCGCGAAGCCCTCACCAGATTTGGGTGAGGGTTCGCGGTGTTCCCTGCGACCTTCGCTGGCCCCAATCAAAAAAGAAAAGTATACAAAAAAACAAAGAGGAGAAAGAAGAAAAGATAAAAAAAAAATATTTCAAAATGCCCATGTTAGTGCCAGCCATGTCATATAGGAAGATTGTATTCACATCAGCAATTTCCGATTAAAATTGGCTAGATAAATGCAATGGTCGCAAATACAAATGGTTTAGAACTGAATTGATACCAATAAAAAGTTTGTAGCTGAATTGGCACAAAAAATTCCATTAAAAAATTGAAATTAATGCAATAGGTTTATCACTTTTTTGACACTTTTTTATTTTATTTTTTATTTTGAAGATACAAAGTCTTGAAACCGAGTGAGACGAATTCTTAAAAGTTGCTGCATGCGCTGCCGCAACACACTGCATTGTAACCACTTATGTTTGGCAAAGCACCTTTTTTTTCTTTTGTAACTCCATCAGCCGCGCAGAAGCTGTAGTATGTGCCCAATAATTTCTAAGTATTTTTCGACTAAGGTCTTTTTTTAATCCTCTGTTTAGGTCAAGGCACGAGAAAAATGGAGAGAAGACTATTGCTGGCATCGATGGCTATGATACCCACGGCCAACGGACCTCTTGTCAAGATTATCGTCTGCCCTTACGATCTGGGCCATCCGTTTTTAAACGGACGGCCCAGATCTCCTATTTTTAGGGAGCAACTTTTTGGATTTTTTATTTTTTATTTTTTAAGTAATAATCTGGGCCATCCATGCATAACACGGATAGTCCGGATTCAAAGGGCATGGTCTTTCCCTTTTAAGGAAAGGGCAGACGATCCCTTCGCCGAAATTTGCATCTCAAGGCCGTCCGTTCAATCATGGATGGCCCTAATTTGATGGGGAAAAGAAAGTGTCGCGACCCGTCCGAAAGCGGACGCGGCTAATGGATTACCGATCGCGGGCCTTCCCCCGCACAGGGGTGCGGATCACGGGCTTTGGAGCCTTTCCACCGCACTGGAGTGTGGATCACGGGCTTTGGATCACGGGCCCTCCCAGGCCCATACCAAATCGCGGCGGGAGTATTTTTTTTTAATGGATTCGACGATAAGAGTCGATCGCTTTCGACCTTCAGTGTGGTCGTGGTGGCATATGCAACTTGTGCATGCATTTGGAGTCGCCACCGGTTTTTTTTGGAGGGTAGACCGGAAACCTTACTGACCGATTGGGAGAGATCGATCAGTTCTGCGGAACCAGAGATTTTGGGTTCGGGGACTTGGTTACGTCGGTGTCATTACCAACGCCCTTTCGGTACCTAACGCGAGTGATTTTCCTATTTAAGATTTCATGCATGGGCAATTTTAGGTGAGGTAGGCTTGATTCAGGGTTTCATGCAGATCGAAAGACTATTCCTATCAATCACAATCAATTTTAATGAAAGCGCGATCGAGTGCATAAATAAATCAGATCGATGCACATCAATTCACATCACATGGCCTCCTAGTATAGCCATAAGGGATTAGGGAAGGCGTGATTTAGGACCAGGGGCAAAATGGGAAGATTTGGGAACGATTAGCCCGAAGGGCAAAATCGTCAATTTTTGGAAGATTTGGATACCGAATTACCCAAAATATTCCATGGCCAGTTGATTGTGGCCATTTCCCATTCTTGAGAATTTTTTTGGAATTTCTTGATTTTTCTTCAATTTTTGGAAGACGATTCGCCCAAAGGGTGAAATCGTCATTTTAAGAAGGGTCGGGGTTCAAAACGCCCGGAATGATTCTTGGCCAGTTGACTGTGGCCATTTCCTATTTTTTGGGGATTTTTCTGGATTTTTTAGAAATTTTTTGGAAGACGATTTGCCGGAAGGGCAAAACCGTCATTTTTGGAAAGACCAGGGGTCGAAAGACCCAAAAACAGGTCGTGGCCAGTTGAGTGTGGCCATTTCCTATTATCTGGAATTTTTTTATAATTTTTCTGAATTTTTCGAATTTTTTTTAAATTTTTTATGATTTTCCATTTTTTTTATTGAATTTTTGAATTTTTTTGAATTTTTTTTTATTATTTTCTGATTTTTATTTATTTAAAAATATTTTCCGGGCCGGGTTGGACCCGGCCCACGCCTCTCGGGCGCCCGGCCCGACTCTACAGGTCGAAACCGGCCTAAAAGGACGCCGTTTTGATTTTTTTAAAAAAGTTTTTCTATTTTTTATCAATTTGTTTGATTTTTTTATGCATTTGCTTTTATTATCCGAAAATCTACCGATCGGATGGTTCTGAGAGAGCCACGTGGCCTCTCATGGCGCATCCGATCTAGCCGTAGATCAGACGTCCCACAGAGTGCCACTTGGCACAATTTCACCCGTTGGATTATTTTAATTAATTATCCGGAAAATCAATTATTAAATTTTGAAAATCTTTTTTTATTTTCCAAAAATCCCAGATCGCGACACGTGGCGAAGCCACGGCCGTCCGATCTGGGTTTTGTTTTTTATCACCGCGGCCCCCACCCGGCTGACGTGGCTGCCGACGTGGCATGCCACGTCAGCCTTTGACCTGCTGACCGGTTCAGTCCGCCGGAGAAGACGACCGGCGACTCGCCGGAACAGTGATTATTCCGGCGAAGTCGCCGGGATCCTAGTCGGAATGACGCGAACCGAACCAAAACTTGGTATTTTTTTGCCATTTTAACACCATTCGACTCCTTAGGACCTCAGCATCAACATGCGACACAAACATGGAAGGTTTAACGTCGGAAGGACGGCGAACAGGACAGCCACAGCCCCGGTTCCGGCGAGCAACTACCAAAAAATTTTTCTCGTCCAAGCTTAGTTTCATTCATTCAAATAACCTCCAATGAAAGTCCAGAGGCTTACCTGAGGTCCATGAGCTTCAGTGGTTAGCGGCCTGCGGTCCCTATCTCGGAACTCCGGCGAGGTCACCGAATAGGTTTGGTCCGGAGATTTTGGCCGATTCCATGCGAGAAAAAGGTAAAGCCAGGCTTAGTGAACATTCCTAATACGATTTTGAGCATGAAAGCGCGAAATAGATGAGATCACCGTTCGCAACTCGGATCGACCGAATAGGTTCACTTTAGGAAATTCATCGAACATGTGGTGTGCATTCTCGGAAAGTTGCTAAAATGACTTCATCGAAGCTCGACGAGGGATACCGAGCCGAAATGGCTATTGATTAGTTCTATATGCATCGTTAGGAGGATCGGGTACTATCGTTTTTGGTCCGGCTCGATCGAAATCGAGCCGGACCAACGAGCCCTGTTCATCGGTACAAAAACAGAGCAAAAACTGGGGCGATACTGACCTTGTGTTCGCCGGGGACTGTGACGGCGGGGCGTCGGTGTGGCAGCGATTCGATCGAGTCCCCCCGACCTCTTCCTCTCTCTATTTCACTCTCTTTTCATCTATCTCGCCCTCGGATTTCCCCGCTCCCTTCTCTCTCGGCCGAGTTCGGTTTAAGACCGGACGTCCCCTTTTCGTGCGTGGCCGACCGGCTTTTACGCCCATCCACCTGCAAAGCAATGGCCGTCGACCACTTGCCTTTGTTCCCCACTTGTTTGCTTCTTTTCTTAAAAAATACACCCGCCCACGTTTGGGTGCCGCTCGCCCTCGCTTTTCCCGTTTGGTGCGCCCGGCCATGGTGGGTCTGCAACTAAGTTGCAGACCCGGTCGGACCGGGTCGGGTCGGGTCTGACCCGACCGGCCCGGTTCGACCAAATTTGCCAAATTGGGCCCCAAATCGACCCTTTTTCATGCAATTGAGGGCACAATCGGACTCCTTGACATGTTTTCTATCAAATAGGGGTATTTCCGTGAATCAATTGATTGAAATTTAGTGAAAACCCCAAATTGCCCTTAGGATCCGAAAATGATTTTTGCCCAATAGAGAGTCCAAACGACCAAATTAGTCCAAATTGAGGCCACCAATGGATTCCTCATGATGAAAACTATCGGGTAGAGATGTTTAATTTTAATGGGTATGCCCGTGTGAAATTTAATTTCAAGATTTGTGAAACCGGGGACTAAATTGAAAGAAAATTGTGCAATTAAGCCCTTTTGTCTAAAATTGATCAAATTGGAGGGCCAATTGACCCAATTGCACTTCAAGACTTTAGAATCCAATGTCATAGCTTATAAAAAGTAAGAATTGAAAATTAAAAGACTCGAAAAGGATTTTTTTGGGCTCGGTTCGGGTTTATGTTTGTTTAGGAACATAGTGACCCGAGCCGAATTTTTGAGATTTAAAGTGACACACTTGAAGGGGAAATTAAAAAAAATTATTGAATATTTTTTTGTATTTTTCTGACCACGAATGGTATTTTTCTGATTTTTTGAGTATTTTTAATAATTAAAAAATTCAAAAAATTATTAAAAATTATGAAAAATATTTTTTGTTCAAAATTGACTCTTGAGGCTATGCCAAGGCCTCCAAAGTTGATTTTTCAATTTTATGAGTTTTTGGCTATTTTTAATTAATTTTGGAAATAAAAACTAAAATGATAAAAGACCAAAAATCAGGTGTCAACAGCTGCCCCTCTTTGAGAGTGAGCTCGTTAGAGGTTGCTTTCAAAGACAAAATGACACATGGATCTTGACTGACTCGACTGGGGAAAAGAAATGCTATGACATTGGAACCTTAAGCCTTTTGATGAATGTTCAAATTAATCCCCGGTTTGCTCTTGCAATTTGAATTTGGGCTGGAGTGAGAGAGGCTTACCTGAAGCTCACCTGTCGGATGCTGCCCATTGCGATAACTTTCAAGAAGATACCTAGGACTCGTCATTCAGAATATCCTAGGGAGATTAAGCTCTGATCTTATGTTGACCCTTCAAGCGGTATCTACCATGAGTTGACCCTTCAGGCGGTTTCTACCTTGAATTGACCCTTCAGGCGGTTTCTACCTTGGTTTGACCCTTCAGGCGGTTTCTACCATTGTTTGACCCTTCAGGCGGTTTCTACCTTGATTTGACCCTTCAGGCGGTTTCTACCATTGGTTGACCCTTCAGGCGGTATCTACCATGATTTGACCCTTCAGGCGGTATCTACCATGATTTGACCCTTCAGGCGGTTTCTACCTTGAATGTCCTTTAGGCGGTTTCTACCATGATTTGACCCTTCAGGCGATATCTACCATGGTTTGACCCTTCAGGCGGTTTCTACCTTGGTTTGACCCTTCATGCGGTTTCTACCTTGAGTTGACCCTTCAGGCGGTATCTACCATGGTTTTGCTTTAAAAAGGGGTCTCATGACGAGGGTTCTCCACGTCCGATGAGACTGCCTGATTTTTGAAAAGGGGGTCTCATGACGAGGGTTCTCCACGTCCGATGAGACTGCCTTATTTTTTTAAAAAGGGGTCTCATGACGAGGGTTCTCCACGCCCGATGAAACTGCCTGACTTTTGAAAAGGGGGTCTCATGACGAGGGTTCTCCACGTCCGATGAGACTGTTTGATTTTTGAAAAGGGGTCCCGAGACGAGGATTCTCCAAGTTTGATGGGATTACCTGATTTTTTGAAAGATGGGTCCCGAGACAAGGGTTCTCCACGTCTGATAGGACTGCTTAATCTTTTGAAAAGGGTTCCCAAGACGGAGGTTTTCCACGTCCGATGGGATTACTTGATCTTTGAAAGTGGGGTCCCGAGATGGAGGTTTTCCACGTCCGACGGGATTGTTTGATCTTTTGAAAAGGGGGTCCCGAGACTGAGGTTTTCCACGTCTGACGGGATTACCTGATTTTTTGAAAAAGGTTCCCAACACGGAGGTTTTCCACGTCCGATGGGACTTTCTTGCTTTTTGAAAAGGGTTCCCAACACGGAGGTTTTCCATGTCCGATGGGATTGCTTGATCTTTGAAAGTGGTGTCCCGAGACGGAGGTTTTCCACGTCCGACGGGATTGTTTGATCTTTTGAAAAGGGGGTCCCGAGACGGAGGTTTTCCACGTCCGACGGGATTATTTGATCTTTGAAAATGGGGTCCCAACACGGAGGTTTTCCACGTCCGATGGGACTTTTTCTTTTAAAAGGGTTTCTCTTCCCCCCCTTTTTTGAGAGATCCCGAAATTCGTCGAGAATTGAGTTTTGACGCAGTAAAAGATTTCATCTTGGCGAAAATTTCACTGGTACGCTGATGATGCGGGAGGTGACTTTCTGGAAGCTGGGTTCTCCAGGTATCTTACAGAAAGTTAGATTTGTAAGTTCTTCTCTTCAGAGTGAGGCCTTCTTCTGGGGATTTGGTGTCTCGAACGGATCCTGCAGAAGTTCGAGCCTGAAAGATTTTCCTTCACCAAGAAAACGTTAGCAATCTTTGGGAAGACGACGGTTGTCCATCTGACAAAACCGTATGATTTAAGTTTTAATCATGAAATGTGCATCTTGATGCCGGAGGCTATCCAAAGCATTCTTGCAACATGCAAATGTGATCACAAATTCCTCGCATGGAAAATTTGGATCAACAGTTTGAAAATTCCAAAAAGAGTTTGTTCAAAACATCAATTGGAATATTTCTCGACAAGGAGGTCTTCTCACCTGTTTTGAGATAGTGGTTTTTATAGGGGATGCACTCAATTCCCTACTAACCTGTGCCTAGGTTTTAGGCTCATTCGCAGCGCATACATTTTGATCGGTCGGGAGGTCTTCCATGGGACCGTAATGTTGGGCTTGGTTATTGATCTTCAAGGGGGACCTGCCTTGGAGTCGAGGCCATTGAATAAAAATTTTCATCATCTTTTTCGGGTTTACAAGTCAAGAACCCTGCAAAATGAGAAAGAAATAGTCTTGCTCGTACTTCTTCGAGCTAAGCTATATGTTAACCCAAGTGTCTTAGTCAGAGAAGACTGTTTCAGGGTTATGATGTTGGTAGGATTGGGGACCGAAAAAGGCTTATTTTTGGCCCAGAATTTATGAGGGGATTGACATTGGTGATCATTGCAAACTTGTCACCTGTCTTTTCCATTCTGCATCTTCAATTTTTGAGGTGTGCAACCGCTTTTGAGGTGTGCACAAATTCTTTAGGGAGAATCTCTGGCTGCATTAAGAGATTGACAATTCTGTCTGCGTCTTTCCTCCATGCTTGACATCATTTGGAGGAGCGGCCTCTTTGATCTGACTCATTTATGGGTCTTTCTCTCTTCCCAACTAGGTTTCATTGGGGATCCATCAAACAGTTGTCACGAGCATCAGCCTTGCTTTTACTAGGCACTTTGCTTTTTCTTGATGCTGGGGATTTTCTAATAATTTTTTTATCATCATTTTTTTTGAAATCCCGTTTTTCTCATATTCAGGAGACCATGTTAGACCTATGACTGAAAGTCTAAACATGCTTTAAACATTAGTCCAGGAATTTTCTTCGTAATCCCTAACTCTTGAATTCCTCCGTTTATGAAGTGATGATGCCTTTATCTTGGAACGTGCAATGATCACCAACGGGTTCATGAAATGAATTTGCAGGCTCAACTTGGCTATGCAAAGGATATGGTGTGTGAGATAGAGAAATGAATGCTTCTCGTCATCCTATGGCACTTGGATTACCATATAAACAACACACAAAGATTGATGTTAGTCCGAGCAAGAAAATTTCTAACCATTTTCTCCTGATGCTGCTGGACTCACCTCCATTTTGCCCCGATGTGGGGTCGTTCTTGACAGGGTTGAGAATGAAAACCGCCGTTCGAAGGGGTTGTCAATGGTCACATGTAGTGTTTGGGGATATGAAACGAATGCCTCCGTCATCCCAATTCATGTAATTGCTGCGAATAATCCCTACTTCCGTAGGTCCAGATTTTGCTATCTGATCCGCTCCACTTCTCTCTCAAGTGTGTATAGGACGTGTTTGGATTAGGCTTTGCCTCTCGTCTTTTGAGAAAACGTCCTTTTGAAAGTTTTGAACAACTTTTGATTGGAAAAATCTTTCTTTTTCTCCAAAAATTTTACCCGTCAAGGGGATTTTATGATGCACCATGCATGTTCTTATTCATGTTCAGACAACCTCCTGTTTCAAAACATGAATGCCAATGAAATTTGAATTCTATGTCTTTTCTAGACCTTAGATTCTGAAAGCTTTTCTTTTTCTCTCTGTTTTTTATTTAACACCTTCAATGGATTGGGAAAAGGGATACTTACCTATCCACCGTGACTGGAGATCCCTGAAAATGCAAGAGAATCATGTCATTGTATGTTCACAAGTTTTTCAAAAAATTAGAACGATACATCTTACCATTGGTAATACATGGGATTTAAAAACTTGCTCGCCTTGATGGCGAGCCCCTGCCAAAGACGGGAATTAGGTGTCAGTTTGTGTTCCAAAATTCAAGGCAAATTGGAACGATGCAGCCTTGTTCTTGCTTTGTGTTTCCATTTGAACACAAACGTGCGGCTTGCAGAATCTGGCCCTCTATCTTGTGGCCTTGATCCCTCCGTTTGGTTGGCGATGAATCATTCTCAAGGATTTGCCCCAGAGGAGATCCATTTGTGATTTTGGACGCATTCCAGTGCTACTCTTCATAGTTCCTTTTATTCATGGAAAAAGGAAATTTTTATCAGAATGCATGTCAAAGCATGAAGTGTGGAAGCGATACTTTTTACCCTCCACTCGATCTTATAATCAAAGACCATTTCTTGGAGTGCTGACTCCCAAGGTCAATAATTTTATTCGCCTCCTCGTTGGCGAGTTCTTTTCTTTTGAGGCTTTCTGGTGCCTTTTCTGTCCACCTAGACGGCGAATCCCTGTCAACGATAAACATTCGGCGTTAGTTTGTGTTTCGAAATTCAAGGTGAATCGAAACGATACTGCTTTACTCTCGCTTCGGTCAAAGATGTGAGGTTCGCAGAAGTTGGCCATCTAGCTTGTGGTCATGATCTATCCATCTGGCTGGGCGACGAATCTTTCTCAAGGATTTGTACTGGATTAGATCAATTCATGTTTTTCGACGTATTCTACGTCATTTTCCAAGGTTCCAATTCTTGGCAGCCTGCCCCCCTGAAACTGATATTTCTTTTCGCCTCCCTGTTGGCGAGTTATTCTCTTTTGTGGCTTTCGGCGCCAATGACTTCCTGTTAAATGAGGAAACACTCATGTTAAATGTGGGATCTTTGGAGATCAAATTGGAACGATACAAAATTACCGTTCACCCAAGTTGGTATCCTAGGGTTTAATTCTGATGTGGACGATTCTGCAATTACGTCCATTGATTTTGCCAGAGAAGAAATGTCATTCTTTGCGCACAAATGATTCACTTGCCCCAGTTAGGCGTGATTTGTCGTAGCTAGGTGACGCTTGCCCCAGCTAATTTCATTTTTGCATTTTGTTGCCATCCTCATCCTCTTTGGGGATGTCTTCTCTCTTGGGATCCATGGTGACGTATCCCTCTCTTTTGTCGATTGTTGACGCGTCATGCTGGATGGGGGTCATGTCTGTATCGCGTATTGATGTGGACGATGAATGTCACTTCCTCTCGTCTGTATTTGTGGGTGTTGTTCGTGAGATGACCCTCAATCACGTCAACAATTGCTTTGTCGTTCGTCTTGATAACATGCCTTAACACTTCTGTGTTTGTTGGCAATTTTCAATCCAATTTGAAGACGTCCATGCACCTGCACATGAAGAGACAGGCGTAGGTCTTTATCTGACTTCATTCGAAATTTCAAGAAGGAGATACTCCCTTCGAGGTTTTGTCCTTCCAATATTTGAAGGAACGGTGTTCTTCAAGTATTTTGCCCCAGTGAGGCTTGTCTTGATGTTTTTCATCTCTGGGTTTGATAACCCTGGTCTGACGCGCTTTCATGGGGGATCATGAGAGTTTTCCCCCCGGCTTGGCTCCTTGAAGCAAATGGAGGGAACCCGCTCTCGTGGATTTTGCCGATTCTGGTCATCTATCTCGATTGCCAGAGTCCTTGATCATTTTTATCTGTCTTTAGACAGCTTGACATTCTTGGGATTTCTCATGTTGCGGTTTGGTGATTCTCTCGATCACAGTCACCATTTGAGGTATTTGACGTTCCCCTGTTGAAAAGAAGAGACCTCATGAGTAAAGGGCATGTATAATTGACTATTGGAGTCGATACAATTTACCCTTGAAAATTATCCTGCGGGAACCGACATTTCTCCCTTTGGGTTCTATGTATGCAGGATATGTGCATGATATGCATGATGCATGTTAGGTATGCTTGCAACGAAAAATGAGTTCGTGCTTTTCACTCTATTCAGAGAAAGCATTTTTATCAGATGTGTCATTCTGCAAAACTTGAATTTTTCTTTTCAAGTGTTCTTTTCACAGAAATTTCTAAATGATGAGAAACTTCTTGAGGTTTTCTCAAAAGTTTTGTTTACAAATTGAGCCATTAGAATGCTCTTGAAAATATTTAGCCAGAATGCATGTCTGAGATGCCATGAAAAGGGGCACTCCCTGTTTGTTATTTGAAAGCATTACATCCTGCGTCCTCTGTTCTTGATCATCATCTGAGAGGAAAAAGAAATGAAGCATTATTCCCATATCAAGAAAATAATCATTTTGGAACGACACGTCCTTTTACACTTGATTAGCACTCCTTGCAAGATCAAATTAAAGAGATTCCTTCCTTTGGATCAGATTGCTTTTTCAAGCTAGTGATCCAACAATTTGTCTTCGCCCTGTTTCCGAATGAGATGGGCCATGTTCAGTAGGTAACATCTGTAACAGCCCTCCGGATTGGGCTTGAGTCAAGGATTGTATCTCCGAACTCGATTTGGGGGTCATCATTCTATTCCTTTCTTATCTTCTGTTAGAAAGAAAAAAATCACATCAAATATGAGATCAGAAAGGATAAATTGGATTGATACAGAATTTACCCTTCACTTAGCCAATTGGGCATTTTGCATTTTCATTTCACCGACTTCACTGCTTGGTAAAAATAATTGAGCATGTAGCCACCCGGAATTTTAAAATCATCCCAGGTTCCGTAACCGTCTGGGTTGATCTTCAAAAGGCATCGGACCACCTGGCAACACCTTTTTTTATATTGATGTCAATCCAAGGATCGAATCCAGGACGCTTCGAATCAATGTCGTTCCTTTAATCACTAGGCCGTGGTGTTGCCGGAGTTCATGAGGGTTTATTTTTATTCTAAAATTCATAAGGTAGTTCACGATCTCCTGTCAAGAATGAAATAAGTTTGACTCAACAATCGAAAGGTTTAAAGGTGAATCGGAACGATACAGTGCTACCCATTTTCGAGCTTGCTTGGGCTTTACTCGTATTTCCAAACGTGAAGTATTTTCGACGCTTCTCTTCACGGCGTTGATTCGATTGCCTCGAATCTAATCTAAAATGGGATTGCCGAACTTGAGCACGATGATGCTTGCGGGTAGCGATGTGCTTGCTTCTCTTGAGAATTCTCAAAGATTGAGCGGCTGCGCCTTGAACCTGGTACATAGTCGCTGGCCTCGGATCACATCTTCGGAGGCCCATCAGTAGTAAATTGATTGATCATGATGGCAAGCTCATCATCCAGATAATCTCCTGACTCTTCAAATAATCGATGTTCGAATTGGGCGGCATCGACTACTGGCGATGGATTTCTCCTTCTGTTTTTGCCAAGGGCAACCTGATTCTTGGAGCTAGAGCTTCCGTCATTATTTGGGTGTAAATGGGGATGATAGGCTAGCCTACCACGGCCAGCGCCCTCCATTTGAAAATTGGAGAAGAGGGTATGCTGAGAGCTACTCCACATATGTTCGTCGAGAGTCATATGTTCGAACTGCGCGGTTGAAAAATTTGATTCTTGAATATGCGGCATGATGACCTGATTGACCATAGAAGGGGCACCAGTGAAAGGTAGATGTTCGAGCCAGGGAAGCTGCGTCGGCTGCCCATCGTTCAGGCTTGAATCCGCTTCGTTTCGGTCTTCTTGACTTAGAGCTGCATCGTGCTCTCTCAGTTCTTTTCTGTATTTCTGAAGGTGACTCGCAATGCTAGTTCTAGTGAGTCCTGATACGTTCATGACCTCCATTATACGCTTCGGGCGTGCTGAATTGACCCTTAGCTGTTGGACTGTATCAACAAACTTGCGATGAAGATCCGGGGACCAATCGAATCTTGTCTTCTTGTGCCCCACAACGGCGTCGTCACCTTGATTATGGCCGTCTCGATCGTGTAACTGCTTTCTTATCACATGTTGCCACAGATTTTGAAGCACTCGGACCTGAGCCGGCTTCGATATGAAACCCTGAGCCCCATGTAGTACAGCATTCGTTATAATCGACTGATCATCACTTGCTGACACGATGATAATCGGCACGTCCATTTCGGAGTTGATGACTTTTACAAGATCAAAGATGTGCATGTCGAACACCGTCGTGGCAGTGACGACGATGTTAAACCTGCCCCTATTCCGCTTCAGCGCTTTTAAGGCTTCAGTCGCTCTTGTTCGGCCTATAACCTTATACTGGCATTTTCTCAGCACAACAATGAGCAATGAGAGAGAGACTGGATTGCCATCGATGGCCATGACTCGCAGACTCTCAGGGCAGTGAGCTTCTGTTAACGTTGTTGACACTTGATTTTTGACCATATGTTATTGTGATTTTTATTTTTTTAAAAATATCAGAAAAGGTCATAAAATCACAAAATCAACTTTGGAAGCCTTGGCCTAGCCTCGGGGACCGATTTTGAATAAAAAAATATTTTTTTGGTATTTTATAATATTTTTTCGAATTTATTTAATTATAAAAATACCCAAAAAATCAGAAAAATACCATTCGTGGTCAGAAAAATACACAAAAATATTCAATAATTCTGTTTTAATTTCCTCTTCGAGCTTGTCACATTAAATCTTGAAAATACGGCTTGGGTCACTATATTCCTTCACAAACATAAACCCGAATCGAGCAAAAAAATCATATTATGTCTTTTAATTTGCAATTTTTGTAATTTTGAAGTCTTGACATCCGATTTGATTGCCCTAAGTTGAGATTTGATTAAATTGTTCACACAATGGAGGGGAATGTACGTGTGGTTCTTATTTTTATTTTATTTTATTTTATCTTTTTATTTTATTATTATTATTTTTTTTTTTAGCGATGGACGTTGGAGAAGTGTCATTTTGGCCACGGATGATGGATAGTGAAGTTGAGTGGAAGAGAAAAAGAAATGAAAAGAAGAGAGATAGTCATTAAAAGTGGGGGAGGGGCCGTATCATGAAGAATGATCATGACTCTTCCAGGGGTTCATCGAAGACCACACAAATGAAAGAGATGGCTGAATAAAAAATTAATAATTAATAATAAAGGATGGCAAAAGACAAGAGTTTCTTAGTGGGGAGGAGAATCAAGGCTGCACGAGGGAATTTTTTTGGAGGGGGGTTCCATGGAAAAGCGGAAAGGGGATGATAGTGGAGGACCGAAACAATCAATTGGTCTCCTCTCTTTGGACCTTTTGGGATTTATCGATTTCTGAAGAGAAGATAAAAAAAATGGTTCCACACAAAAGAGGGGACGTGACCAACGACACTAGCACCACCGGATCTCTTCCGCTACCTGGCAACTCCTGATCGACACAAGGCCTTGACCGCTCGTCGATGCAACCCCACCTCATCCTCCCTTGGATTACGCCGACCACCCTCACCATCACCTTGCTCCGCACCCCCTACCGTCGACGCCTCGCAGCCACCGGCCACCAGCTCGACGCCGCCCGCCGCCGGAGACCACGAAAACACATGAGTTGAGTCTCGGAGCTTCACCTCGGCCTCCAATGGCAACTTGAGTTTGAATCGCTCATTTGCTGTGATTTTTATTGCGATATGTTACTTTCACTTCCCCGCTCATTTTTGCTTTTGATTGCATGTGATTTCATCGTGTAAAAAACACGAGTCGGCCTCCGACACTCTCCAACCGGTCATGAATGACGTGGCTCGTTTCGAGCTAAACCGAAGCCTCGCATGGATCAAGTAAGTATTCTGGAACTCCTAGGATACTTCCCAATGGTTTAGATGGGTTGTTTTACGTGTAGAACGGTTATGACGATCTCTCGCCGGAATTCGGTCTCGGTTGGAGTTACAGGTATAGCAAACGTGATTCTGCTGTATTGAGGCTGATATATGTTGTAGAGGAGCTCATTACGAGAATTTTGACGAAACTTTCAAGTCAATCGGACGTCGGACGACCAAGATATGGCCTTCCGACGAGGCGCCGACGAAAGGTCGCCGGCGCCGGTCGTCTTCTACGGCGAAACCCTTTGCCGGTCAGCGAGTCAACGCTGACGTGGCACGCCACGTAGGCAGCCAAGTCAGCGATGTGGTCCGTGTTTTTTAAAAAAAAAAATCCGGATCGGACGGCCGTGGATGAGCCACGTGTCGCGATCCGGCGATTTTCAAAATAAACAATTTTTTTTAATATTAAAAAAATGATTTTCGGATATAAAAATTCAAAATAATCCGACGGCTATCAGAGTGCCACGTGTCACGTCTAGGACTGTCGGATGATTTTATTTTCGGAAATTCGAAAATAATAAAAAAAATAATAAAAAATTCAAAAATCAATAAAAAATAGAAAATCATAAAAAATTCAAAAAAATTCGGAAAATTCAGAAAAATTCTAAAAAATTCCAGAAAATAGGAAATGGCCACATTCAACTGGTCATGACCTGTTCCGGGTCTTTCGACCCCCGGTCTTTCCAGAAATGACGGTTTTGCCCTTCCGGCAAACCATCTTCCAAAAAAATTCTAAAACAAAATCCAGGAAAATCCCAAAAAATAGGAAATGGCCACGAACAACTGGCCAAGACTCATTCCGGGTGTTTTGAACCCCGACCCTTCTTAAAATGACGATTTCGCCCTTTGGGCGAATCGTCTTCCAAAAATTGAAGAAAAATCAAGAAATTCCAAAACAATTCTCAAAAATGGGAAATGGCCACAATCAACTGGCCATGGAATATTTTGGGTAATTCGGTATCCAAGTCCTCCAAAAATTGACGATTTTGCCCTTCGGGCTAAATCGCCTCCAAATCCCCCCATTTTTTACCCCGGTCCGAAATCACACCTTCCCTAAGCCCTTAGGGCTATGCTAGAATGCCATTGACTTGAATTGATGCGCACCGATGAGATTTATTTATGCACTTGATCGTACTTTCATTGATTGTGATTGATAGGAATAGTCTTCCAATCTGCATGAAACCCTGAATCAAACTCACCCCACCCAAAACTGCGCCTGCATGAACTCTTAGCCAGGAAAATCACTCGCGTTAGGTACCGAAAGGGCGTTGGTAATGACACCGACGTAACCAAGTCCCCGAACCCAAAATCTCTGGTTCCGCAGAACTGATCGATCTCTCCCAATCGGTCAATAAGGTTTCCGGTCTACCCTCCAAGAAAGACCGGGTGGCGACTCCAAATGCATGTACAATTTGCACGTGCCACCACGACCACACTGAAGGTCGAAAGCGATCGACTCTTATCGTCGAATCCTTTGAAAAATACTCCCGCCGCGATTTGGTATGGACCTGGGAGGGCCCGCGCCGTTCCAAGACCCGCGATCGGTAATCCATTAGCCGCGTCCGCTTTCGGACGGGTCGCGACAGCTGGCGACTCCGCTGGGGAACTTTGTTCTAGAACCTATGGTTCTAGACCTCAAGTGGACTTAGGCCGTAATTAAAACGCTGAGTGATTTTTCTAACCTTGCAGGCGCTCTTGAAGGTGAGGTAAGTCCGCTCATGGTAGGTGTTATATGTTTTTACAGATTGGAGAGATAAGGGGTGTAGTCCGTGATTAACATTGTCTTATGCAGGTTGGCGTAGGAATGTATGTTGTATGGATGATTTGAAGCGTTGATTGATAAACTGTTGTGCATGACTTGCATTGTGATACTCACAACACATGAACACACACAATCGCGCCTAAAACCCCGGGCGCCGCCTATAGAAAAACAATAGAAGGGATTGAAAATGGAATCTCCGTGAGGAAAAACACGGGGTAATCCACTTTTCAATTCCGCTCATTTTGAACTATGGATCGAGCCCCAATGCAACGATAGTTGTGCAATGGAATCTGCTCTTTCTAGAACTCGAGATGAGAACCTTGGCCTTAGGTACCAAGCCCAATCTTTTGATTTTTAGAGTCAAATCTCACTGGTCTCATGCGCATGTATGTGAATGATTGGTACACCTCGAAACCAAAAGGTCATTCAGCGCCGCTTATGAATCAAAATCCAAAGACTTGTGTGAAGAATCAATCGCGAGTTTAAACGAACCAGGATGGCATGGAAAAGCACTGGACCACCTTGGAGAGTCAACTGATGGGGCAAATCCCGCTTAACTAGGGCAAACGCCACCTAACCGGGGCATCCGGGTCAAGTGTAAAGACGTGTCGTTCCTAATTGATTTTCAATCAGATACCGGCATAATATTTCATATCTCTTCCTCTCATGATAAGATGGTTAAAGACCAGCAAATGGGAGCTTGCCTTCCCTACAAGATGGAAAGGAGTGCACCTTCATTGGGCATCACCCATTGGGTTTGTAAAAACAAAATGGATTTATTGTGATGAGCCTTAAGTAGACAACGTGAAGCTGGGGCAACCTAATTTGGATCGACTCTCTTGAAGTCGAGAAGGGTATATTCGTTCCAAATTAAATTGATTTATTCACAAACTGATATGGTTTTCCATTCTTGCAGGTCATGACAAAAATGAAAGGGACCACTGAAGAATTTCCATCGTCTTGGATTCCCGAAGTGACTAGAGCTGGGATAGTAAATCCGTAATCGTTACAATTAAGGCTCCTTACGCGGTGATTGACCCTTTCACTCCTTTCATCACGCAGGTTGTTGAAGTACTCAATCACGAGTAAATCCATTCTCGCGGATGTCAAATAGCCTGAATGCGTCAATGCAGCAAAATGCAAAAGGAAGTTAGCTGGGGCAAGCGTCTCCTAGCTACGACAAATCACGCCCAACTGGCGCAAGTGAATCATTTGTGCGCCGAACAAAGAATGACGTTTCTTCTCTGGCAAAATCAATGGACGCAATTGTAGAGTCGTCCGCATCAGAATTAAACCCAAGATACGAATATGGGTGAACGGTAACCTTGTATTGTTCCATTTTGGTCTTCGAAGACCCCATGCCTAACGTGAGTTTTTACTCATTTAACAGAGAGTCGTTGGCACCGAAAGCCTCAAAAGAAAAGAACTCGCCAACGAGGAGGCGAATAAAGCTATTGACCTTGGGAGTCAGCACTCCAAGAAATGGTCTTTGATTATAAGACCTAGTGGAGGGTAAAAAGTATCGCTCCTACGTCCCATGCTTTGACATGCATTTTGCTAAAAATTTCTTTTTCCTTGAATAAAAGGAACTCTGAAGAGTGGCGCTGGAATGCGCCCAAAAACACAAATGGATCTCCTCTGGGGCAAATCCTTGAGAATGATTCATCGCCAACCAAACGGAGGGATCAAGACCACAAGATAGAGGGCCAAATCCGGCAAGCCGCGAGTTTGTGTTCAAATGGAAACACAAAGCAAGAACAAGGCTGTATCGTTCCAATTTGCCTTGAATTTTGGAACGCAAACTGACAACTAATTCCTGTCTTTGACAGGGGATCGCCATCAAGGTGAAACAGGTTTTCACACCCCATGAATTACCCGTTGGAGTATACGACCAAGGGTAAGATGTATCGTTCTAATTTTTTTGAAAAAATTCATGAACGTACAATAACATGTTTCTTCCGCATTTTCAGGGATCTCCAGCCGCGGGGGACAGGTAAGTATCCCTTTCCCCAATCCATTGAAGAAGTTGAATAAAAAAAAACAAAGAAGAAAATAAAAGCTTTTAGAATCTGATGTTTAGAAAAGACATAGAATTCTAACTTCATTAGCATTCATGTTTTGAAACAGGAGGTTGTCTGAACATGAAAAAAAAATATGCTTGGTGCATCATAAAATCCCCTTGACGGGTAAAATTTTTGGAGAAAAGAAAGATATTTTCCCAATCAAAAGTTATTCAAAATTTTCAAAAGGACGTTTTCTCAAAAGACGAGAGGCAAAGCCTAATCCAAACACGTCCTACACACACTTGAGAGATGAGTGGAATGGGCAGATAGCAAAATCCGGGTCTACGGAGGTAGGGACCATTTGCAGCGATTACATGGGTTGGGACGACGGAGGCATTCGTTTCATATCCCCCAAACACTACAGGTGACCGTTGATAACCCCTTTGAACGGCGGTTTTCATTCTTAACCCTGTCAAGAACCACCCACATCGGGGCAAAATTGAGGTGAGTCCAGCAGCATCAGGAGAAAATGGTTAGAAATTTTCTTGCTCGGACTAACATTGATCTTTGTGTGTTGTTTATATGGTAATCCAAGTGCCATAGGATGACGAGAAGCATTCATTTCTCTATCCCACACACCGAATCCTTTGCACAGCCAACTTGAGCCTGCAAATTCATTTCATGAACCCATTGGTGATCATTCCAAGACGGATGCAGCACCACTTCAAAAATGGAAGAGTTCAAGACTCAGGGATTACGAAGAAGATTCCCGGGCTGATATTTAAAGCATGTTTAGACTTTCAGACATATGTCTAACATGATCTACCGAAGATGAGAAAAGCGGAATTTCAAAAGGAAAATGAGGATGAAGAAAATCCACAGCATAAAAAAAAAAAGCAAAGTGCCTGGTAAAAGCAAGGCCGATGCTCGTGTAAGTTGTCTGATTGATCCCCAATGAAGCCGAGATGGGCAAAGAAAGAAAAAGCCTAGAAGGAGTCAGATCAAAGAGGCCGCTCCTCCAAATGATGTCAAGCGTAGAGGAAAGACGCAGACAGAGTTTTCAATCTCTTAATGCAGCTAGAGATTCTCCCTAAAGAATTTGTGCACACCACAAAAGCGGTTGCACACAAAAAAAATTGAAGATGCAGAATGGAAAAGACAGGTGACAAGTTTGCAATGATCACCAACGTCAAACCCTTCGTAATTTTTGGGCCAAAAACAAGCCTTTTTTTTGTCCCCAATCCTACCAACATCATAACCCTGAAGCAGTCTTCTCTGACTAAGACACTTGGGTTAACATATAGCTTAGCTCGAAGAGGTACGAGCAAGACTATTTCTTTCTCATTTTGCAGTGTTCTCGACTTGTAAACCCGGAGCAGATGGTGAAGAATTTCATTCAATGGCCTCGACTCCAAAGCGGGTCTCCTTTGAAAACCAATATCCAAGCCCAACATTACGGTCCCGTGGAAGACCTCCCGACCGATCAAAATGTATGCGCTGCGAATGAGCCTAAAACCTAGGCACAAGTTAGTAGGGAATTGAGTGCATCCCCTATAAAAATCACTATCTCAAAACAGGTGAGAAGACCTCCTTGTCGAGAAATATTCCAATTGATGTTTTGAGCAAACTCTTTTTGGAATTTTCAAATTGTTGGATCCAGATTTTCCGTGCAAGGAATGTGTGATCACATTTACATGTTGCAAGAATGCTTTGGATAACCTCCAGCATATATATGCACATTTCATGACTAAAACTTAAGTCATAAAATTTTGTCAATTGGACAATTATTGTCTTCCCAAAGATTATTAACATTTTCTTGGTGAAGAAAAATCTTTCAGGTTTGAACTTTCTGCAGGATACCTGGAGAACCCAGCTCCTAGAATGTCGCCTCAACAGAATCAAATGAAGCTTTGTCAAAATAAAATCTTTCTCTGCTTCAAAACTGAATTCCCGACAAATTTCGGGATCTTTCAAAAGAAGGAGTGAGGATAGAACCATTTTCAAAAAATCAAGCAATCCCAGTAGACGTGGAGAACCCTCGTCTCGGGACCCTTTTTCAATCAAGCGGCCCTATCAGACGTGGAGAACCCTCGTCTCGAGACCCTTTTCAAAATTCAGGCAGTCTCATCGGACGTGGAGAACCCTCGTCATGAGACCCCTTTTTAAAAACCAGACAGTCTCATTGGACGTGGAGAACCCTCGTCATGAGACCCCTTTTAAAAAACCGAGCAGTCTCATTGGACGTGGAGAACCCTCGTCATGAGACCGCTTTTCAAAAATCAGGCAGTCTCATCGGACGTGGAGAACCCTCGTCATGAGACCCCTTTTCAAAGCAAAACCAAGGTAGAAACCGCCTAAAGGGTCAACTCAAGGTAGAAACTGCCTGAAGGGTCAAACCGAGGTAGAAACCGCCTGAAGGGTCAACACATGGTAGAAACCGCCTGAAGGGTCAACCAAAGGTAGAAACCGCCTGAAGGGTCAAACCAAGGTAGAAACCGCCTAAAGGGTCAACTCAAAGGTAGAAACCGCCTGAAGGATCAGCCTAATGGTCCGATCCACCATACGGATCAAAACCTTGACAAATTCCAGACACGGAAAGAGTCGTTTCCCTAGGTAAACCTTACAGTAGGTGAACCATTTCTGGTCCGATCCACCATACGGATCAAAACCCTTGGCAAATCCCAAAGCGTGGGATGCACCTTCCTAGAGTTCCTACCAGTTAGGAATCCAATAATGGTAGAAACTGCCATAAGGGTCAACACGAGGTAGATACCGCCTTAAGGATCAACACAAAGGTCCGATCCACCATACGGATTAAAATCTCTGGAGAATCCTCAAGCGTGGGATGCGCCTTCCTAGGGTTCCTGCCAGTTAGGAATCCAATGATGGTATGACGTACCATACAGGTCAGAGCTTAATTTCCCTAGGATATTCTCAATGACGAGTCCTAGGTACCTTCTTGAAAGTTATCGCAACCGGTAGCATCCGACAGGTGAGCTTCAGGTAAGCCTATCTCACTCCGGCCCATGTTCAAATTGTTAGAGTAAACCGGGGATTAATTTGAGCTTTTATCAAGAGCCTTAAGGATCCGATGTCATAGCATTTCTTCTTTCATTTTCCCTGTTGAGTCGGTTAGGAATCAAGTGCCATCTTGTCTTTGAAAGCAACCTCTGCGAGCTCATGTCGCGACCCGTCCGGAAGCGGACGCGGCTAATGGATTACCGATCACGGGTCTTGGATCGGCGCGAGCCCTCCCAGGCCCATACCAAATCGCGGCGGGAGTATTCTTCGACGATAAGAGTTGATCGCTTTCGACCTTCAGTGTGGTCGTGGTGGCATGTGCAAATTGTGCATGCATTTGGAGTCGCCACCGGTCTTTCTTGGAGGGTAGACCGGAAACCTTACTGACCGATTGGGAGAAATCGATCAGTTCTGCGGAACCAGAGATTTTGGGTTCGGGGACTTGGTTACGTTGGTGTCATTACCAACGCCCTTTCGGTACCTAACGCGAGTGATTTTCCTGACTAAGAGTTCATGCAGGCGCAAGTTTGGGTGAGGTAAGTCTGACTTTGCACATTAACCAGTTTAACATGCTCACGTAATCATAATAAATAAATAGATGTCAATCACATAAACATCTATCCTACGTGGTGATCATGGAATTATGACTTAATGAGTCTCGAGCCAATGAGACCACATTTAATCATTTTAATATTTTAATAACGGAGAGCCGCTCTTCGCTTCTTCTTGGTTTCTTGAACTCTTCAAGAATTGGGCCCCAAAGAGCTCGCCGACTTAAAAGGCTCCTCCACGTAATCCTCGTAGCATTTACATCAACAATTGACTATGCTAAAAATAAAGATTACATGAAAAATAAAAGGAGTACGCAGCCTCCATTTAATAATTACAACTCCAAATATATAAATAATCATCATACATTCATATATACATCAATCACATTGATTAGGGATTTTTCCATGATCACCACCCTTTCACGTAAGTAATAAATTCACAATTTAAAACTTAGGAAGGCACAATAAAAATTCTACGTTGAATCATATTCAGAATTTTTACGTAAAATAAGATAGCCATAAATTTTCGATTCAAAATTGATTTAGTCTCAATTTTTGCTACGTTGATTAATTTATCATATAAAATAATCAATCTCCATTAGCCATGTAAGACGAACAATTCGTTAATACATATTGGCCATAGTATTGCAAAAATTGCAAAAAATCAATTAAATGCACGAAAACACCTAAGGATTGGCTCTGATACCACTGTTGGGACCCTCGTAACACGTAGCAGAAATAAATAACAACCCATACATGTATCTCCAGAGGCGTACTTCGTGCATTTCAATCGAAAAAAATCACAAAGTCTCAAAGGGAGTAAATAGATTACTTCTCGTAGTGTGCTTGAACGGAGGTGTCGGTTCGATGTTCTTCGATCTCAGCCTCCACAAGTGTTAGGCATCTAGTTCGGACGCACCACCAATTGATGAACGGGGAGACGACTAATAACTCCACAACAATTGTGCTAGCAATATGCGGAATCAATATTCCGAACTTAGTATATTTTGCTCACTCAAGATTGTGAGAATATAGAGAGTGTTTGTGTTCTTCTCTCTAAGCTCTAAAAAATTTGCACACTCTACAAAATGTCTCTCCCTCTCCCTCTCAACCTCAAAACTCTTGCCATCCTTTTATAGCCAAAAATACCTTCCAATAAATTGTATTTAAAAATAGCACTAACAATTATAAATTCTATCTAAAAATAGCACTCACAAATAAATGACATTTAAAAATAGCACTAACAATAGCACTCACAATTTATAATACAAAAATGCTATTTAAAAATAGCACTAACAATAGCACTCACAATTTATAATACAAAAATGCTATTTAAAAATAGCACTAACAATTATAAATTCTATCTAATAATAGCACTCACAATTTATGATAAATAAATGCCATTTAAAAATAGCACTAACAATAGCACTCACAATTTATGATAAATAAATGTCATTTAAAATTAGCACTAACAATAGCACTCACAATTTATAATACAAAAATGCTATTTAAAAATAGCACTAGCAATAGCACTCACAATACAAAAATGCTAAAAAAAAAAGGCACTAACAAATGTGTTAAAAATAATAACCATTATTATTATTACAAGAGTTAAAGAGGTTACCAAACAGTACAAATATGCATAACGTATAAATATATATGACGTATAAATACATAGAGCATACGTATACATCCGTGAAACCGGGGATTAATTGAAAGAAAAATGTGCAATTAAGCCCTTTTGGTAAAAATTGATTAAATTGGAGGGCAAATTGACCTAACTGCACTTTAAGACTTTAGAATCCAATGTCATAGCTTATAAAAAGTGAGAATTGAAAACTAAAAGACTCGAAAAGGATTTTTTTTTTTTTTTTAGGCTCGGTTTGGGTTTATGTTTGTGAAGGAACATAGTGACCCGAGCCGAATTTTTGAGATTTAAAGTGACACACTTGAAGAGGAAATTAAAACAAAATTATCGAATATTTTTGGGTATTTTTCTGACCACGAATGATATTTTTCTGATTTTTTGGGTATTTTTATAATTAAATAAACTCGAAAAATATTAAAAATACCGAAAAATATTTTTTGTTCAAAATTGGTTCCTAAGGCTAAACCAAGGCTTCCAAAGTTAATTTTGTGATTTTATGACCTTTTTTGATATTTTTAATTAATTTTAAAGAATAAAAATCACAATAATAAATGGTAAAAAATCAGGTGTCAACAGCTGCCCCTCTTTGAGAGGAATCTCGTTAGAGGTTTCTCTCAAAGATAAGGTGGCACCTGATTCCTAACCGACTCAACTGGGAAAATGAGAGAAGAAATGTTATGACATCGGATCCTTAAGCCTATTGATAAAAGCTCAAATCAATCCCCGGTTTGCTCTAACAATTTGAACATGGGCCGGAGTGAGAGAGGCTTACCTGAAGCTCACCTATCAGATGCTGCCGGTTGCGACAACTTTCAAGCAGATACCTAGGACTCGTCATTCAGAATATCCTAGGGAGATTAAGCTCTTACCTGTATGGTAGGTCATACCATTATGGGATTCCTAACTGGTAGGAACCTAAGGAAGGCGCGTCCCACACTTTGGGATTTGCCAAGGATTTTGATCCGTATGGTGGATCGAACCAGAAATGGTTCACCTACTGTAAGGTTTACCTAGGAAAACGACTCTTTCCGTGTCTGGAATTTGTCAAGGTTTTGATCCGTATGGTGGATCGGACCATTAGGCTGATCCTTCAGGCGGTTTCTACCATATTTGACCCTTCAGGCGGTTTCTACCTTGAGTTTGACCTTTCAGGCGGTATCTACCTTGAGTTGATCCTTCAGGCGGTTTCTACCTTGAGTTGACCCTTCAGGCGGTTTCTACCTTTGGTTGACCCTTCAGGCGGTTTCTACCTTGGTTTGACCCTTCAGGCGGTATCTACTTTGGTTTGACCCTTCAGGCGGTATCTACCTTGATTTGACCCTTCAGGCGGTATCTACCTTGAGTTGACCCTTCAGGCGGTTTCTACCTTAATTTGACCCTTCAGGCGGTTTCTACCATGAGTTGACCCTTCAGGCGGTATCTACCATGAGTTGACCCTTCAGGCGGTTTCTACCTTTGATTGACCCTTCAGGCGGTTTCTACCTTGGTTTGACCCTTCAGGCGGTTTCTACCTTAAGTTGACCCTTCAGGCGGTATCTACCATGATTTGACCCTTCATGCGGTTTCTACCTTTGATTGACCCTTCAGGCGGTTTCTACCTTGGTTTGACCCTTCAGGCGGTTTCTACCTTAAGTTGACCCTTCAGGCGGTTTCTACCTTGGTTTGACCCTTCAGGCGGTTTCTACCTTTGATTGACCCTTCAGGCGGTATCTACCTTTGATTGACTTTGAAAAGGGGTCTCATGACGAGGGTTCTCCACGTCCGATGAGATTTCCTGAATTTTGAAAAGGGGTCTCATGACGAGGGTTCTCCACGTCCGATGAGACTGCCTAAATTTTGAAAATGGGTCTCATGACGAGTGTTCTCCACGTCCGATGAGACTGCCTAAGTTTTGAAAAAGGGGTCTCATGACGAGGGTTCTCCACGTCCGATGAGACTGCCTAAATTTTGAAAATGGGTCTCATGACGAGGGTTCTCCACGTCTGATAGGGCTGCTTGATTTTGAAAAAGGGTCCCGAGACGAGGGTTCTCCACGTCTATTGGGATTGCTTGATTTTTTTAAAAAAGGGGTCCTGGGACGAGGGTTCTCCACGTCATGTTAGGACTGTTTGATATGTTTGAAAGGGGGTCCTAGGACGAGGGTTCTCCACGTCATGCTAGGACTTGGGTCTGTTGAGGCGACATTCTAGGAGCTGGGTTCTCCAGGTATCCTGCAGAAAGTTCAAACCTGAAAGATTTTTCTTCACCAAGAAAATGTTAATAATCTTTGGGAAGACAATAATTGTCCAATTGACAAAATTTTATGACTTAAGTTTTAGTCATGAAATGTGCATTTTGATGCTGGAGGTTATCCAAAGCATTCTTACAACATGCAAATGTGATCACAAATTCCTTGCATGGAAAATTTGGATCAACAGTTTGAAAATTCCAAAAAGAGTTTGTTCAAAACATCAATTGGAATATTTCTCGACAAGGAGGTCTTCTCACCTGTTTTGAGATAGTGGTTTTTATAGGGGATGCACTCAATTCCCTACTAACCTGTGCCTAGGTTTTAGGCTCATTCGCAGCGCATACATTTTGATCGGTCGGGAGGTCTTCCATGGGACCGTAATGTTGGGCTTGGTTATTGATCTTCAAGGGGGACCTGCCTTGGAGTCGAGGCCATTGAATAAAAATTTTCATCATCTTTTTCGGGTTTACAAGTCAAGAACCCTGCAAAATGAGAAAGAAATAGTCTTGCTCGTACTTCTTCGAGCTAAGCTATATGTTAACCCAAGTGTCTTAGTCAAATAAGACTGTTTCAGGGTTATGATGTTGGTAAGATTGGGGACCGAAAAAGGCTTGTTTTTGGCCCAGAATTCATGAGGGGATTGACATTGGTGATCATTGCAAATTTGTCACCTGTCTTTTCCATTATGCATCTTCAATTTTTGAGGCGTGCAACCGCTTTTGAGGTGTGCACAAATTTTTTAGAGAGCGTCTCTGGCTGCATTAAGAGATTGACAACTCTGTCTGTGTCTTCGCTCCGCGGCAAACATCATTTAGGGGGCAGTCTTTCTGACCTGACTCCTTTAGTGGTTTTTTTTTTCTCTTCCCAACTAGGCTTTATTGGGGATCAATCAAACAGTTTTCACGAGCATCAGCCTTGCTTTTACCAGGCACTTTGCTTTTTCTTGATGCCGTGGATTTTTCTCATTCATTTTTGAAATCCCACTTTTTCTCATCTTCATGGGATCATGTTAGACATATAGTCTAAACATGCTTTAAATATCAGTCCGGGAATTCTCTTCGTAATCCCTGAGTCTTGAATTCCTCCGTTTATGAGGTGATGATGCCTTTATCTTGGAATGTGCAATGATCACCAACGGGTTCATGAAATGGATTTGCAGGCTCAACTTGGCTGTGCAAAGGATATGGTGTGTGGGATAGAGAAATGAATGCTTCTCGTCATCCTATGGCACTTGGATTACCATATAAACAACACACAAAGATCGATGTTAGTCCGAGCAAGAAAATTTCTAACCATTTTCTCCTGATGCTGTTGGACTCACCTCCATTTTGCCCCGATGTATGGTGGTTCTTGACAGGGTTAAGAATGAAAACCGCCGTTCAAAGGGGTTATCAACGGTCACCTGTAGTGTTTGGGGGATATGAAACGAATGCCTCCATCGTCCCAACCCATGTAATGGCTGCGAATGGTCCCTACTTCCGTAGGTCCAGATTTTGCTGTCTGATTCGCTCCGCTTCTCTTTTAATTGTGTATAGGACGTGTTTGGACTAGGCTTTGCCTCTCGTCTTTTGAGAAAACGTCCTTTTGAGAGTTTTGAACAACTTTTGATTGGAAAAATCTCTTTCGTTTTCCCAAAAATTTTACCCATCAAGGGGATTTTATGGTGCACCATGCACGTTCTTATTCATGTTCAGACAACCTCATGTTTCAAAACATGAATGCCAATGAAATTTGAATTCTATGCCTTCTCTAGACATTAGATTCTGAAAGCTTTTCTTTTCTTTTTTTTTATTCAACATCTTCAATGGATTGGGGAGAGGGATACTTACCTGTCCCCCACGGCTGGAGATCCCTGAAAATGCGGAAGAAACATGTTATTGTCCGTTCAGAAATTTTCAAAAAATTAGAACGATACATCTTACCCTTGGTCATGTGTTCCAATGGGTAATACATGGGATGTGAAAACCCGTTTCGCCTTGATGGCGAGCCCCTGTCAAAGACGGGAATTAGGTGTCAGTTTGCGTTCCAAAATTCCAGGCAAATTAGAACGATACAGCCTTATTCTTGCTTTGTGTTTCCATTTGAGCACAAACGCGCGGCTTGCAGAAATTGGCCATCTATATTGTGGCCATGATTCCTCCGTTTGGTTGGCGGTAAATCCTTCTCAAGGATTTGCCATGGAGGAGATCCATTTGTGTTTTTGGACGCGTTCCAGCGCCGCTCTTCAGAGTTCCTTTTATTCAAGGGAAAAAGAAAATTTTATCAAAATGCATGTCAAAGCATGTGACGTAGGAGCGATACTTTTTACCATCCACTAGGTCTTATAAACAAAGAGCATCTCCTGGAATCCTGACTTCTAAGGCCAATGATTCTATTCGCCTCCATGTTAGCGCGCTCTTTTCATTTGAGGCTTTCAGCGCCAACGACTTCCTGCAAAATGAGTAAAAACTCATGTTAGGCATGTGGTCTTCGAAGACCAAATTGGAACGATACAAGGTTACCGTTCACCCAAATTCGTATCTTGGGGTTTGATTCTGATGCGGACGACTCTGTTATTGTGTCCATTGACTTTGCCAGAGGAGAAACGTCCGGCGTACAAATGATTCACTTGCCCCAGTTAGGCATGGTTTTGCTGTTTGTCATCTCTGGATTCGATGACCATGGTCTGATGCGCTTTCATGGGGGATCATGAGAGTTTGCCCCCGGTTTGGCTCCTCAAAGCAAATGGGGGGAACCTGCTCCCATTGATTTTTGCAGATTCTGATCATCCATCTCGATTGTCAGAGTCCTTGATCAATTTTATCTGTCTCAAGACAGCTTGATATTCTTGGGATTCGTCATGTGGCGGTTTGGTGATTCTCTCGATCACAGTCGCCATTTGAGGTATTTGATGTTCCCTGTTTGTTATTTGAAAGCATTACATCCTGCGTCCTCTGCTCTTGATCATCATCTGAGAGGAAAAGAAAGGAAGCATTATTCCCATATCAAGAAAACAATCATTTTGGAACGATACGTCCTTTTACACTTGATTTGCATTCCGTTTTGCTGTTGCATATTGATATGCACAACATCTATCAAATTCCTCCATCCGTGCTTGAAGGTATTTGCAACGCCTACGGTTCATTTGCCCCAGCTGGGCGACGTCTGTTTTGTCATTTGAATGCATGAGCTTTTGGGTGCATTGTCTCTTTTATCACCTGAGATAAAAAAAATGGAGAAAAACTTATCCCCAGATCTGATTAAAAATCAATTAGGAACGATACGTCCTTTCACCAAACGAGTGGCTCTGCGGCCAAATGTATTTTGCACTGAAGGGACGAATTCCACTATGCTCCACGGGTTTGGGGAATTTGCCCCCATTTTCGATAGAAATGAGCCTTATCAAGATGTATACAATACAAATAGATCTCTAATACAATCAATCTAAGGGACGAGATAGAGAGGATCTCAGCAAAATTAATCTTATACAATAGAACTAAGAATGTCAAATCAATCAAAGGAATGTGGTCCGAACACTTGGAGATGCCCCAGTTCCAATCTTCGAGATGTGACTTCAGGATCACCGATTTTTTTTTTAGGTGGTTTTAGATATACCAACCATCTAAAGACATGCACATGAGACAAGTGAGGATAAAACTACCAAAAATCAAAAGATTTGGCACCTAAGGTCAAGGTTCCCACCTCGAGTTCTAGAAAGAGCAGATTCCATTGCACAACTATCGTTGCATTGGGGCTCGATCCATAGTTCGAAATGAGCGGAATTGAAAAGTGGATTACCCCGTGTCTTTCCTCACGGAGATTCCATTTTCAATCCCTTCTATTGTTTTCCTATAGACGGCGCCCGGGGTTTTAGGCGCGGTTGTGTGTATTTTCGGTGTCGTGCTAAAGCGATAAACATGCATCTTATTTAACAATCACCGCTTCAATATAAAACATACACACAATCATTCATTCCTACGCCAACCTGCATAAGACAATGTTAATCACAGACTACCCCCCTTATCACTCCAATCTGCAAAAACATATAACACCTATCATAAGCGGACTTACCTCACCTTCAAGAGCGCCTGCATGGTTAGAAAAATCACTCAGCGTTTTAATTACGGCCTAAATCCACTTGAGGTCTAGAACCATAGGTTCTAGAACAAACTCCCCAGTGGAGTCGCCAGCTGTCGCGACCCGTCCGGAAGCGGACGCGGCTAATGGATTACCGATCACGGGCCTTGGATCGGCGCGAGCCCTCCCAGGCCCATACCAAATCGCGGCGGGAGTATTCTTCGACGATAAGAGTTGATCGCTTTCGACCTTCAGTGTGGTCGTGGTGGCATGTGCAAATTGTGCATGCATTTGGAGTCGCCACCGGTCTTTCTTGGAGGGTAGACCGGAAACCTTACTGACCGATTGGGAGAAATCGATCAGTTCTGCGGAACCAGAGATTTTGGGTTCGGGGACTTGGTTACGCTGGTGTCATTACCAACGCCCTTTCGGTACCTAACGCGAGTGATTTTCCTGACTAAGAGTTCATGCAGGCGCAAGTTTGGGTGAGGTAAGTCTGACTTTGCACATTAACCAGTTTAACATGCTCATGTAATCATAATAAATAAATAGATGTCAATCACATAAACATCTATCCTACGTGGTGATCATGGAATTATGACTTAATGAGTCTCGAGCCAATGAGACCACATTTAATCATTTTAATATTTTAATAACGGAGAGCCGCTCTTCGCTTCTTCTTGGTTTCTTGAACTCTTCAAGAATTGGGCCCCAAAGAGCTCGCCGACTTAAAAGGCTCCTCCACGTAATCCTCGTAGCATTTACATCAACAATTGACTATGCTAAAAATAAAGATTACATGAAAAATAAAAGGAGTACGCAGCCTCCATTTAATAATTACAACCCCAAATATATAAATAATCATCATACATTCATATATACATCAATCACATTGATTAGGGATTTTTCCATGATCACCACCCTTTCACGTAAGTAATAAATTCACAATTTAAAACTTAGGAAGGCACAATAAAAATTCTACGTTGAATCATATTCAGAATTTTTACGTAAAATAAGATAGCCATAAATTTTCGATTCAAAATTGATTTAGTCTCAATTTTTGCTACGTTGATTAATTTATCATATAAAATAATCAATCTCCATTAGCCACGTAAGACGAACAATTCGTTAATACATATTGGCCATAGTATTGCAAAAATTGCAAAAAATCAATTAAATGCACGAAAACACCTAAGGATTGGCTCTGATACCACTGTTGGGATCCTCGTAACACGTAGCAGAAATAAATAACAACCCATACATGTATCTCCAGAGGCGTACTTCGTGCATTTCAATCGAAAAAAATCACAAAGTCTCAAAGGGAGTAAATAGATTACCTCTCGTAGTGTGCTTGAACGGAGGTGTCGGTTCGATGTTCTTCGATCTCAGCCTCCACAAGTGTTAGGCATCTAGTTCGGACGCACCACCAATTGACGAACGGGGAGACGACTAATAACTCCACAACAATTGTGCTAGCAATATGCGGAATCAATATTCCGAACTTAGTATATTTTGCTCACTCAAGATTGTGAGAATATAGAGAGTGTTTGTGTTCTTCTCTCTAAGCTCTCAAAAATTTGCACACTCTACAAAATGTCTCTCCCTCTCCCTCTCAACCTCAAAACTCTTGCCATCCTTTTATAGCCAAAAATACCTTCCAATAAATTGTATTTAAAAATAGCACTAACAATTATAAATTCTATCTAAAAATAGCACTCACAAATAAATGACATTTAAAAATAGCACTAACAATAGCACTCACAATTTATAATACAAAAATGCTATTTAAAAATAGCACTAACAATAGCACTCACAATTTATAATACAAAAATGCTATTTAAAAATAGCACTAACAATTATAAATTCTATCTAATAATAGCACTCACAATTTATGATAAATAAATGCCATTTAAAAATAGCACTAACAATAGCACTCACAATTTATGATAAATAAATGTCATTTAAAATTAGCACTAACAATAGCACTCACAATTTATAATACAAAAATGCTATTTAAAAATAGCACTAGCAATAGCACTCACAATACAAAAATGCTAAAAAAAAAAGGCACTAACAAAGGTGTTAAAAATAATAACCATTATTATTATTACAAGAGTTAAAGAGGTTACCAAACAGTACAAATATGCATAACGTATAAATATGTATGACGTATAAATACGTAGAGCATACGTATACATCCGTGAAACCGGGGATTAATTGAAAGAAAAATGTGCAATTAAGCCCTTTTGGTAAAAATTGATTAAATTGGAGGGCAAATTGACCTAATTGCACTTTAAGACTTTAGAATCCAATGTCATAGCTTATAAAAAGTGAGAATTGAAAACTAAAAGACTCGAAAAGGATTTTTTTTTTTTTTTAGGCTCGGTTTGGGTTTATGTTTGTGAAGGAACATAGTGACCCGAGCCGAATTTTTGAGATTTAAAGTGACACACTTGAAGAGGAAATTAAAACAAAATTATCGAATATTTTTGGGTATTTTTCTGACCACGAATGATATTTTTCTGATTTTTTGGGTATTTTTATAATTAAATAAACTCGAAAAATATTAAAAATACCGAAAAATATTTTTTGTTCAAAATTGGTTCCTAAGGCTAAACCAAGGCTTCCAAAGTTGATTTTGTGATTTTATGACCTTTTTTGATATTTTTAATTAATTTTAAAGAATAAAAATCACAATAATAAATGGTAAAAAATCAGGTGTCAACAGCTCACTCTCAAAGAGGGGCAGCTGCTGACACTTGATTTTTGACCATATGTTATTGTGATTTTTATTTTTTTAAAAATACCAAAAAAAGGTCATAAAATCACAAAATCAACTTTGGAAGCCTTGGCCTAGCCTCGGGGACCGATTTTGAATAAAAAATATTTTTTTGGTATTTTATAATATTTTTTCGAATTTATTTAATTATAAAAATGCCCAGAAAATCAGAAAAATACCATTCGTGGTCAGAAAAATATACAAAATATTCAATAATTCTGTTTTAATTTCCTCTTCAAGCTTGTCACATTAAATCTTGAAAATACGGCTTGGGTCACTATATTCCTTCACAAACATAAACCCGAATCGAGCAAAAAAATCATATTATGTCTTTTAATTTGCAATTTTTGTAATTTTGAAGTCTTGACATCCGATTTGATTGCCCTAAGTTGAGATTTGATTAAATTGTTCACACAATGGAGGGGAATGTACGTGTGGTTCTTATTTTTATTTTATTTTATTTTATTTTATTTTATCTTTTTATTTTATTATTATTATTATTATTATTTTTAGCGATGGACGTTGGAGAAGTGTCATTTTGGCCACGGATGATGGATAGTGAAGTTGAGTGGAAGAGAAAAAGAAATGAAAAGAAGAGAGATAGTCATTAAAAGTGGGGGAGGGGCCGTATCATGAAGAATGATCATGACTCTTCCAGGGGTTCATCGAAGACCACACAAATGAAAGAGATGGCTGAATAAAAAATTAATAATTAATAATAAAAGATGGCAAAAGACAAGAGTTTCTTAGTGGGGAGGAGAATCAAGGCTTCACGAGGGAATTTTTTTGGAGGGAGGTTCCATGGAAAAGCGGAAAGGGGATGATAGTGGAGGACCGAAACAATCAATTGGTCTCCTCTCTTTGGACCTTTTGGGATTTATCGGTTTCTGAAGAGAAGATAAAAAAAATGGTTCCACACAAAAGAGGGGACGTGACCAACGACACTAGCACCACCGGATCTCTTCCGCTACCTGGCAACTCCTGATCGACACAAGGCCTTGACCGCTCGTCGATGCAACCCCACCTCATCCTCCATTGGATTACGCCGACCACCCTCACCATCACCTTGCTCCGCACCCCCTACCGTCGACGCCTCGCAGCCACCGGCCACCAGCTCGACGCCGCCCGCCGCCGGAGACCACGAAAACACATGAGTTAAGTCTCGGAGCTTCACCTCGGCCTCCAATGGCAACTTGAGTTTGAATCGCTCATTTGCTGTGATTTTTATTGCGATATGTTACTTTCACTTCCCCGCTCATTTTTGCTTTTGATTGCATGTGATTTCATCGTGTAAAAAACACGAGTCGGCCTCCGACACTCTCCAACCGGTCATGAATGACGTGGCTCGTTTCGAGCTAAACCGAAGCCTCGCATGGATCAAGTAAGTATTCTGGAACTCCTAGGATACTTCCCAATGGTTTAGATGGGTTGTTTTACGTGTAGAACGGTTATGACGATCTCTCGCCGGAATTCGGTCTCGGTTGGAGTTACAGGTATAGCAAACGTGATTCTGCTGTATTGAGGCTGATATATGTTGTAGAGGAGCTCATTACGAGAATTTTGACGAAAATTTCAAGTCAATCGGACGTCGGACGACCAAGATATGGCCTTCCGACGAGGCGCCGACGAAAGGTCGCCGGCGCCGGTCGTCTTCTACGGCGAAACCCTTTGCCGGTCAGCGAGTCAACGCTGACGTGGCACGCCACGTAGGCAGCCAAGTCAGCGATGTGGTCCGTGTTTTTTAAAAAAAAAAATCCGGATCGGACGGCCGTGGATGAGCCACGTGTCGCGATCCGGCGATTTTCAAAATAAACAATTTTTTTTAATATTAAAAAAATGATTTTCGGATATAAAAATTCAAAATAATCCGACGGCTATCAGAGTGCCACGTGTCACGTCTAGGACTGTCGGATGATTTTATTTTCGGAAATTCGAAAATAATAAAAAAATAATAAAAAATTCAAAAATCAATGAAAAATAGAAAATCATAAAAAATTCAAAAAAATTCGGAAAATTCAGAAAAATTCTAAAAAATTCCAGAAAATAGGAAATGGCCACATTCAACTGGCCATGACCTGTTCCGGGTCTTTCGACCCCCGGTCTTTCCAGAAATGACGGTTTTGCCCTTCCGGCAAACCGTCTTCCAAAAAAATTCTAAAAAAAAATCCAGGAAAATCCCAAAAAATAGGAAATGGCCACGAACAACTGGCCAAGACTCATTCCGGGTGTTTTGAACCCCGACCCTTCTTAAAATGACGATTTCACCCTTTGGGCGAATCGTCTTCCAAAAATTGAAGAAAAATCAAGAAATTCCAAAAAATTCTCAAAAATGGGAAATGGCCACAATCAACTGGCCATAGAATATTTTGGGTAATTCGGTATCTAAGTCCTCCAAAAATTGACGATTTTGCCATTCGGGCTAAATCGCCTCCAAATCCTCCCATTTTTTACCCCGGTCCGAAATCACACCTTCCCTAAGCCCTTAGGGCTATGCTAGAAAGCCATTGACTTGAATTGATGCGCACCGATGAGATTTATTTATGCACTTGATCGTACTTTCATTGATTGTGATTGATAGGAATAGTCTTCCAATCTGCATGAAACCCTGAATCAAACTCACCCCACCCAAAACTGCGCCTGCATGAACTCTTAGCCAGGAAAATCACTCGCGTTAGGTACCGAAAGGGCGTTGGTAATGACACGCACGTAACCAAGTCCCCGAACCCAAATGCATGTACAATTTGCACGTGCCACCACGACCACACTAAAGGTCGAAAGCGATCGACTCTTATCGTCGAATCCTTTGAAAAATACTCCCGCCGCGATTTGGTATGGACCTGGGAGGGCCCGCGCCGATCCAAGACCCGCGATCGGTAATCCATTAGCCGCGTCCGCTTTCGGACGGGTCGCGACAAACGTCTCGGTCGAAAACGTGTCTTCCCCACCAATCTTCAGCATATTCGCAGATCAAGGGATGGCCTAGGGAGAAGGGTTTGATGAAGGAAACGCCTTGACAATTTTTGAGTTCGCCCAAGATAAATGAGTCTCCTCACGAGATTAGTGGTGACTCATTATGGTGGGCTCTAGGGATCGTTGAATGTTTCAGAAAAGAGCTTTGGAGGCGTAAATTTCTGGTTCTTCAAGCGCAGAACCTTTCCTTTTCTCTTTGATGCAAACAACACGGCATGAAGGTATTTTCTTCCTGCGGATGAAAGCAGATCGTTTCTCTTTTCTTGATTCGCGCATGCCTCAAATTTCAATCCGCATTGCAATCTTGTCTGCCACCTAATCTATCTTCTTCCTTTAGTCCTCAATGTAGTGGGATTTCTTTTGATCACGCTGGAGCCGCTCATGATGGTGTCCTTGGAGCTTTCGGTCGAGGAGACAGCCTACAACCTTCGGTATAGGCAGCTTTCTAGCGTCACCGACGATCGAGGTTCAGTGGCTATTGATGCTCCCATCAACAAGACGCCAAAGTTGGGTGCCAAGCTTTCTTCTCGCTTTCGGCTCGACGAGACTCGGGAATTATAAGCTTCGAGACCCCATCTACTTTGGGACTGGTAGCAAGCTTCTCATGATGATGCATGCCCCGCCTTTCGAATGGCGTTTTGTACTGATCTCGGAAGCGTGGTTTCCTTGTGTACATCTCTCACATAACCTGATTTCGCTGAAAAATGCCCCATGGAGTGTGTGGGAACATACATTTTCGATCCTCAAGTATAGCTCATTAAGGAATGTCCCACTGATAGCACTAGGGTTATTGGTTTTAAGACAAACGGTGATGTCAAGAACTTCGTTAAACCTTGTTTTCATCACTCAAAGCTCCTCAAATGCTCAATCTAAGGAGACATTCCTTAATTGAGGTTGTTCCTCCTTTGTATGCTTCCGAATTTACTATCCCCAGGAAGTATTTTCACAGCTCCCATCAATTTGAGCATCCAAGACGGGGGCAATTTTCCGTAGTTCCATTCATTTTATCATCACCTGCAAGCATGGAAAACCATATCAACTCATGAATAAATCAGTTTAATTTGGAACGGATACACCCTTTTTGACTTAGGGAATGTCAATCCTAATTAGGTTGCTCCTTCCTCATAATTTGATTCATTTTGTCTTTGCACTCCCAATGGGTGACATCTGATGAAGGCACATTTCTTCCCATCTTATAGGGAAGACAAATTTTCCTTCGTTTGTTTTTGACCATCTTATCCTGTTTTTCACCTGAGAGGAAAAGATATGAAATATTATGCCGGTATCTGATTGAAAATCAATTAGGAACGACACGTCTTTACACTTGATCCGGCTGCCCCAGTCACGTAGCTTTTGCCCTAGTTAAGTGGGATTTTCCCCAGTATGCTATTTTGGTGAGAAGTTGATTTCTTTGTCTGACTTCAAATATCCATTCATGTGGCTTGAGTTGTTGACTAGCTTCGATATTCCTGAAGGACCACTCCTGAGGATCAATAAAACACAATCAGCAAATTTTCAAATTTAAAGAGATTAGATTACAGCTAATTCTCTTCCGCATGTGGCTCCTTTGATTGCATGCCGTTCCACGTCTTTGAAAGATGGCAAAATGCCATCATCAGTTGACTATTTTTCTTGAGGATTCCTTGGTCTTCCCTCATCAGTTGACTCTCTAGGGTGGTCCAGCGTTTTTAACTTGCGACTGATTTTTCACACAAGTCTTTGGATTTTCATTCTGGAAATTGTCTGTTCGAATGACAGGAATATGTCAGAAAGGGAAGTAAAGCATAAATCCTTTCAATTTTATGCTTTCTTGTAAATAACGAAGATAAGGACTTTTACACAAGCCTTAACCTCATGTGAAAAGTTTTTACCGATGTTTTTCAAGAGAAGACATAAAACTAAAAGGAGCGTAATCCATGGTTATTACTCTTGGCAAATCCCCAGAAAATCTGTGGAACGCCCAAGAAGATAAAATGCAATTCCAATGTGTCCTAAATTCGGTGAGAGATAGGACATCCAAATTGAAATGATTTTTCGAAGGTAATTTGGATATCAGGTCTCCTCTTGAATTCAGGAAACATAGACGACTTCAGTTAATTACCAAGGATTACCAATGATGCATGCTATAGACCGGTTCAATTTCATGTCCGGCGCACCATGAAATGAATGGTAGATTCTCGTACTTGGGTTAAATACCAAGTGTGAGTTCTAACGAAAATTTCATCTGGGCAAGACACGCAATTGAACCGAAAAATCCGAATGGTTGAGAGAAATTCCAGTGTCGCGTTCCAATGTCAAGACACTTGGACGGTAATTAGAAATCGAGGTGTAGAAGATAAATGGGAGACCCACAGATGGGTGTTCCTTACAGACTCGATGATCCTGATAAAAGGAAAGGGACGATTGGAACGTGGCCCTTATGAACCTAAAGAGATGCCCCAAGTCGGGTCTTCAGAGGACGGCACTTGGTGTCTTCGGTTCGGCTATTTCGGGTCTTCATTTTCATCAGATGCCCTTTTGATAATGTCCGGTAGGTGTCTCGAATTTGCTGTTATCGCCTGTCCTTCAACTTCCGGTATGGTTACTGGACCATTCCTTGGACAACTTGAAAAGGGTAAACTCCGTTGAATGTCCCGACAGTCCGATGGCGGATGACACATCGCTCATACTTGAATACGTCCGGGATGTGGGACCGACTTGGAGAGATCATCTCTACTCTATCCATACTCTATAATGGAATTGAACTCAACCCTCGGATTTGATGAATGCAGCATGTTGTGCAAAATAAAAAAGGCTGCAAGTGAATTTAAATAGAAACGGCAGGACCTTACCATGAGAGGTACCCAATGATTTTTGGTTTTAGGTATACCAACCATCCATATACATGCGCATGAGACAAGTGAGGCTTGACTCTAGAAATCAAAATGGCTTAGGTGAGGAACCTAGAGGCTTCCCTCTATCCGAGTCGATAAATTCGTCCATGAGCGCAATCCACAACAAATGGATAAAAGTCTCGACTTGGATAGTGAGTAGGATCGAATATGGTTGACCCCAGCGCAATCCGCGCTAGAGCGTTGCATATCGATCCCTGATCTATGGCTACCTGAAAAGGTGATTTCGGGGCCTGGGTTTGGGCGCTTTGTGCAAAGTGTCGTGATCCTCAAATATGCAGTGAATCATGCGCAACAATTTATATGTCAATCAACGCTTCAAATCATCCATATAACATACATTCCTACGCCCATCATGCATAAGACAATGTTAATCACAGACTACACCCCTTATCACTCCAATCTGCAAAAACATTTAACACCTATCGTGAGCGGACTTACCTCACCTTCAAGAGCGCCTGCAGGGTTAGAAAAATCACTCAACGTTTTAATTACGGCCTAAGTCCACTTGAGGTCCAGAACCAAGTGTTCTAGAACAATGTCCCCAGCGGAGTCGCCAAGCTGTCGCGACCCGTCCGAAAGCGGACGCGGCTAATGGATTACCGATCTCAGGCCTTCCCCCGCACAAGGGTGCGGATCGCGGGCTTTGGAGCCTTTCCACCGCACTGGAGTGTGGATCACGGGCTTTGGATTGGCGCGGGCCCTCCCAGGCCCATACCAAATAGCGGCGGAAGTATTTTTTTTAATGGATTCGATGATAAGAGTCGATCGCTTTCGACCTTCAGTGTGGTCGTGGTGGCATGTGCAACTTGTGCATGCATTTGGAGTCGCCACCGGTCTTTTTTGGAGGGTAGACCGGAAACCTTACTGACCGATTGGGAGAGATCGATCAGTTCTGCGGAACCAGAGATTTTGGGTTCGGGGACTTGGTTACGTCGGTGTCATTACCAACACCCTTTCGGTACCTAACGCGAGTGATTTTCCTATTTAAGATTTCATGCATGGGCAATTTTAAGTGAGGTAGGCTTGATTCAGGGTTTCATGCAGATCGAAAGACTATTCCTATCAATCACAATCAATTTTAATGAAAGCGCGATCGAGTGCATAAATAAATCAGATCGATGCACATCAATTCACATCACATGGCCTCCTAGTATAGCCATAAGGGATTAGGGAAGGCGTGATTTAGGACCAGGGGCAAAATGGGAAGATTTGGGAACGATTAGCCCGAAGGGCAAAATCGTCAATTTTTGGAAGATTTGGATACCGAATTACCCAAAATATTCCATGGCCAGTTGATTGTGGCCATTTCCCATTCTTGAGAATTTTTTTGGAATTTCTTGATTTTTCTTCAATTTTTGGAAGACGATTCGCCCAAAGGGCGAAATCGTCATTTTAAGAAGGGTCGGGGTTCAAAACGCCCGGAATGATTCTTGGCCAGTTGACTGTGGCCATTTCCTATTTTTGGGGATTTTCCTGGATTTTTAGAAATTTTTTGGAAGACGATTTGCCGGAAGGGTAAAACCGTCATTTTTGGAAAGACCGGGGGTCGAAAGACCCGAAAACAGGTCGTGGCTAGTTGAGTGTGGCCATTTCCTATTATCTAGAATTTTTTTATAATTTTTCTGAATTTTTCGATTTTTTTTGAATTTTTTATGATTTTCCATTTTTTTATTGAATTTTTGAATTTTTGAATTATTTTTTTTTTATTATTTTCTGATTTTTTATTTATTTAAAAATATTTTCCGGGCCGGGTTGGACCCGGCCCACGCCTCTCGGGCGCCCGGCCCGACTCTACAGGTCAAAACCGGCCTAAAAGGACGCCGTTTTGATTTTTTTTTTAAAAAGTTTTTCTATTTTTTATCAATTTGTTTGATTTTTTTATACATTTTCTTTTATTATCCGAAAATCTACGGATCGGATGGTTCTGAGACCGCCACGTGGCCTCTCATGGCGCGTCCGATCTAGCCGTAGATCAGACGTCCCACAGATTGCCACTTGGCACAATTTCACCCGTTAGATTATTTTAATTAATTATCCGGAAAATCAATTATTAAATTTTGAAAATATTTTTTTATTTTCCAAAAATCCCAGATCGCGACACGTGGCGAAGCCACGGCCGTCCGATCTGGGTTTTGTTTTTTATCACCGCGGCCCCCACCCGGCTGACGTGGCTGCCGACGTGGCATGCCACGTCAGCCTTTGACCTGCTGACCGGTTCAGTCCGCCGGAGAAGACGACCGGCGACTTGCCGGAACAGTGATTATTCCGGCTAAGTAGCCGGGATCCTCGCCGGAATGACGCGAACCAGACCAAAACTTGGTATTTTTTTGCCATTTTAACACCATTCGACTCCTTAGGACCTCAGCATCAACATGCGACACAAACATGGAAGGTTTAACGTCGGAAGGACGGCGAACAGGACAGCCACAGCCCCGGTTCCGGCGAGCAACTACCAGAAAATTTTTCTCGTCCAAGCTTAGTTTCATTCATTCAAACAACCTCCAATGAAAGTCCAGAGGCTTACCTGAGGTCCATGAGCTTCAGTGGTTAGCGGCCTGCGGTCCCTATCTCGGAACTCCGGCGAGGTCACCGAATAGGTTTGGTCCGGAGATTTTGGCCGATTCCATGCGAGAAAAAGGTAAAGCCAGACTTAGTGAACATTCCTAATGCGATTTTGAGCATGAAAGCGTGAAATAGATGTGATCACCGTTCGCAACTCGGATCGACCGAATAGGTTCACTTTAGGAAATTCATCGAACATGTGGTGTGCATTCTCGGAAAGTTGCTAAAATGACTTCGTCGAAGCTCGACGAGGGATACCGAGTCGAAATGGCTATTGATTAGTTCTATATGCATCGTTAGGAGGATCGGGTACTATCGGTTTTGGTCCGACTCGATCGAAATCGAGCCGGACCAACGAGCCCTGTTCATCGGTACAAAAACAGAGCAAAAACAGGGGCGATACTGACCTTGTGTTCGCCGGGGACTGTGACGGCGGGGCGTCGGTGTGGCAGCGATTCGATCGAGTCCCCCCGACCTCTTCCTCTCTCTATTTCACTCTCTTTTCATCTATCTCGCCCTCGGATTTCCCCGCTCCCTTCTCTCTCGGCCGAGTTCGGTTTAAGACCGGACGTCCCCTTTTCGTGCGTGGCCGACCGGCTTTTACGCCCATCCACCTGCAAAGCAATGGCCGTCGACCACTTGCCTTTGTTCCCCACTTGTTTGCTTCTTTTCTTAAAAAATACACCCGCCCACGTTCGGTTGCCGCTCGCCCTCGCTTTTCCCGTTTGGTGCGCCCGGCCATGGTGGGTCTGCAACTAAGTTGCAGACCCGGTCGGGTCGGGTCTGACCCGACCGGCCCGGTTCGACCAATTTTGCCAAATTGGGCCCCAAATCGACCCTTTTTCATGCAATTGAGGGCACAATCGGACTCCTTGACATGTTTTCTATCAAATAGGGGTATTTTCGTGAATCAATTGATTGAAATTTAGTGAAAACCCCAAATTGCCCTTAGGATCCGAAAATGATTTTTGCCCAATCGAGAGTCCAAACAACCAAATTAGTCCAAATTGAGGCCACCAATGGATTCCTCATGATGAAAACTATCGGGTAGAGATGTTTAATTTTAATGGGTATGCCCGTGTGAAATTTAATTTCAAGATTTGTGAAACCGGGGACTAAATTGAAAGAAAATTGTGCAATTAAGCCCTTTTGTCTAAAATTGATCAAATTGGAGGGCAAATTGACCCAATTGCACTTCAAGACTTTAGAATCCAATGTCATAGCTTATAAAAAGTAAGAATTGAAAATTAAAAGACTCGAAAAAGATTTTTTTGGGCTTGGTTCGGGTTTATGTTTGTTAAGGAACATAGTGACCCGAGCCGAATTTTTGAGATTTAAAGTGACACACTTGAAGGGGAAATTAAAACAAAATTATTGAATATTTTTTGTATTTATCTAACCACGAATGGTATTTTTCTGATTTTTTGAGTATTTTTAATAATTAAAAAATTCGAAAAATTATTAAAAATTATGAAAAATATTTTTTGTTCAAAATTGACTCTTGAGGCTATGCCAAGGCCTCCAAAGTTGATTTTGCAATTTTATGAGTTTTTGGCTATTTTTAATTAATTTTGGAATTAAAAACTAAAATGATAAAAGACCAAAAATCAGGTGTCAACAGAAAGAAAGAAAGAAAGAAAGAAAACAAAAAGCCAGCCGCAATTTCGGAAGATCTGGGCCGTCCGTTGTTGATCGGACGGCCCTGATCAAATCAGGGCACCCCTGCCAAGATTGCGGTTTGGCAGTTTAGTGGCTGTTTTCTATGTCCTTCTTTGTTTAATTAAGAGTTAAAATAAAATAAAATAAAAGATGAGAGCAATAGACCCGCGGAAAATGATGCTATACATCTTTGTTGTTGTTGGTGGTGGTGTAATAGCGACAAGAAAACTTGTCAAGCAATAATTGAGCATTACTTTCTGGTGCCTCATATATTACGTTTTTTTTTTCACTGGGACGAATTGAAAAATGGGCAATTTAGAAGAAGAATTGATTATGTAATAATTTTTGGGTGAATGAAAACTATTAAATGATAAATAATTAAAAATTATTGTCAAAATCCTTTGGCAAAGTCCCCATTATGTGCTTCTGAAAATCTTTCCATGGATCTTTTGCCTCACGTGCCTGTGACATGATAGAAATGAAAGCTCATTTATGATGTATATGACAACACTTCTCGAAGAAACTTTATGCTCCAAAATTGCTTCTGGTGCTCAAATTCATTTGGTAATGTAATTTTTGGAATAGAAATCAATTTTGTTACGCAACCTCATTTTTCTACTTTTGGAATACTTTTTTGCTCCAAAAGTAGTTTCGAAGCGACTTGAAGAATAATAATAATAATAAATTACTTATCTCTAAACGTAGAACAATCGACTTATCTCATAAAAAAATAGAAAAATCAACTTCTAGCCAAAAATTGATTGCTAGAGCAAAAGTGTTGACATGCTCGCCACCATTTCAAGGCACATTGCAATACTGTGAGGACCAAGATTAGATTTCAGAACAAGAATGTTATTCTTTGAGTACAATACCTTGATGAAGTTCAGGCGAAGAGCGATGTGCTCAAACATGGTCATACAAAAAAACTCTTGCTACGCAACTATAATCTGCAGGAAAGGAAAACGCAAGGCAATGTCGGGCCTCCGTCGAAGAATTCTTCCTTCCAAGTAACATAAATATCGCATTTCATAATGATTCTACCATACGTATGTGTGTGTGGATCAATATGGCTTACCATAGTGTAGGAGAAGCTTGGTTTTTCATAACATTTCGTCATATTCGTGAGTACTGCAAATCCACACAGATTAGAAGTACGTCGATTATATTAGATTTTTTTTTTAATGACATCGCTTGAGGAGGATGAATTCAACAACATTACCGCGGTCTTGCAGATCATCATGAGCTTTAAGCCTTGCATCTTATATCCCCAGATTCCTCCATTGCCATATCTAACATTAATGAGAAGTGGAGAAACACAAATAAATAAACAACAAACGCATTTTTCTTAAAATTAAATAAATAATAATAATAATAATAATAATAATAATAATAATAAGTGTAAGTCAACGCCTTTTCCTCCTCACTGCTTGTGTCTTGCCTTCATGTCTACGCAGCCGCACGTTCCCATTTGCTTTTTTTTTTTCGCCTAAAAAAACGAACATGACTTGCTATTGACTTTTGGAATCTCTGTGCCCACGTCATTTTTCAGAATCTATAATGCGAGAGCTGACGTCATCCTTTTTTAATCTCAAATTTAAATAAGCTTAATTTCACAAAAAAAAAAATCGAACATTAGATCCAATTCTAATTTTGCATCGAATAACCACTAGCTTTTTTTTTCGGAATAATTTTGATTTTCATTAATCGAAAGTTCTTGAAAAGGAAACACAACTAGCGTCTAGACATAGTAGATCCCAAATAGTTTTGGGGGGCTTAGATAGCCAATTAAACGGAAGAGACCCGAGCCTATGAGCCTTGGCGACCCAATCCGCACAGCGATTTGTATCGCGAGGGGCAAAAACTACTTGAACTTCTTGCAAAAGATTTAGCATTTCCTTGCAGTCTTCAAGCACATTTCTGATGGGCCATGGGCTTTGGTCCACGTTGAAGAGGCCTTCCACGGTAGATTTGCAATCTGACACAAGTACACAAGGGATAGATTTTCTTTTCTCCTTAGATTTGTCTCTTACGTCACTCCCCCTACGCGAAGCTTCCCACAGGTGCAGCACTCCCTCGCGTAAGGCTAGGGTTTCGGCCATGACAGCTGAATCTGCGCGGATCGTCAAGGCAAAGCCATCGATCAGTGTTCCATCGCTTCCTCTACAGACGCCGGCGATCGAAGCTTCAGATTTTTCCTCCGACCACGAAGCATCCACATTGAGTTTTCGCCAACCACGATCTGGAGGTAACCATCTCTCTGACTCCGAAAGATTGTCCCTTGCCGCTGTTGATGGCTTCCCATAGCTTAACATTTCATCTTCGTGCATGGCTAGAGCATCTGTTAGGGTGGACATGGGGGAAACTCTGAGGCCTGCGAAAGTGCAAGAGTTGCGTGATTTCCAGATCTGCCAGAGCAAGCTTGCGAATACCTCTTTCTGTATAATCCGTGAGCGATCTGTGAGAATCTCCAACACCCATTTGTCAATTCTCGTTATAGTCCACGGTGAAGTGTCAATGTTAATTCTCGGATCTTCCCAGATGGTCTTTGTCCACTGACACTGCGTAAAAAGGTGTTCGATTGTCTCTGAGGTTTGGCTGCATACAGGGCAGGTAGGTTCAGGTATGACTTTCCTCTTGTATAGGTTATCTGTCGTGGGGAGTGCATTTTGGCAAATGTTCCATAGGAAGAGACGAATCTTGGGGCTGGTTTTTAACTTCCATATAGAGGACCATAGGGATCTGGGGGGCTGATATGATGATGTAGCTTGCTCTGTTTTCTGGTTTGCTATTGAAGTGCGAATAGAGTTGTACGCACTTTTTACCGTATAAATTCCATGCTTGTTTGCTGTCCACACCAGTCTATCTCTTTGCGGATGGGTACAAAGGGGAATTGTTAAAATCTCCTGCACCATATTTCCTTCGAACATCGAATTCGGCTTATGTGTATCCCATTCCCCTTTCTCTTGGTCTATGAGATCAGCCACCCTTAGAGGTTCACCTCCGCCTGCTGGGTCACAAAGTGGATCGGTAGATAGCCATTTATCTTCGTAGACTCTTATGCATTTCCCATCTCCGACGACCCATTTTACTTTCTCACTAACCACCTCTCTGCCGACTAGTAAGCTTTGCCATCCCCAGGAGGGTCTGGAGCCTTTTCTTGCCTTCCAAAAATCTCCTTTGGGAAAATAAATTCCTTTGAAGATTCGACTCCAGACGGCTGAAGGTGATTGCGTTAATCTCCAGGCTTGTTTTCCTAGCATGGCCTTATTGAAGGAGATGAGGTCTTTGAAGCCCAAACCTCCACTATCTTTCCTGGTTTTCAAAATATCCCATCTTTTCCAGTGAATACCGGCATCGGAACCATTCCGTTTCCACCAAAATGAGGCAATCTTTCTTTCAATAGCTTTGCAAATCGAAAGTGGGATCTTGAAGATAGACATGGCATATTGAGGTAAGGCTTGAACTACTGTTTTGATGAGGATCTCCTTGCCGGCTTTGGACAATAGCTTTTCTTTCCATCCATCTAACTTTCTATCAATTCTCGCTAGGATCCATGCAAACATATCTTTTTTTGACTTGCCCCAGTCCGATGGAATGCCCAAGTATTTCCCTGTTTTTTCAATGATTGGTACTCTAAGCTCATCTGCCATGTTACGTTTTAAAGCGTGCGGGCATTCCCTGCTGAAGTAAACACCTGATTTATTCAAGTTGATCGCTTGACCCGAGGCAAAACAGAACCGGTTCAGCAGATTTGCCAAATTTTGGCACTCCCTCACTGTCCCATCTAGAAAAAATACAGCATCATCAGCAAATAGGAGGTGAGAAAGAGTAGGGCAGAACCTGTTTAATTTGATACCCTTGAGGCTCCCCTCGTCCATAGCTTGTCTCATCATGAAAGAGAGAACGTTTGATAGAATGATAAACAAATATGGCGACAAAGGGTCTCCTTGCCTGATGCCTCGGGTCGGTTGAAAATGAGGGAGTGGTTCCCCATTGACTTTGACACTAAAGGAGACAGTAGATAGACATTGCCTTACCATAGAGACCCATTTGTCATTAAACCCCATTTTAGACATGCAGGCGCAAAGAAAGTCCCATTCCACTTGATCATAAGCCTTTTGCATATCTAATTTTAGCAAAGCCTGGAATTTGCTCTTCTTTTTCCGGACCCTCAGTTGATGAATTACCTCCTGCACGATGAATATATTGTCTTGTATTTGTCTCCCTCCTACAAAAGCGCTTTGTTCAGCTGCGATAAGGTCGGGGAGCCAAGGCTTGAGTCTGTTGGCCATCACCTTTGTAATAATCTTGTAGCTAAAATTGCACAGGCTTATGGGTCTATACTGAGATAAGCTTTCTGGATTTGAGACTTTAGGGATAAGGGTAATGATGGTCGTGTTGATGGAGGGGTCCAAGATACCTGTCTCAAAAAACTGGGAAACTAAAAGGAGCACCTCTTTCTGAATATGTTCCCAATGATGTCGATAAAAGAGGCCATTCAAACCATCAGGTCCTGGGGCTTTGGTTGCCCCCATCTGAAATACTGCTGTTCTGACCTCTTCTAATGTGATTGGGGCAGACAAGGAGATGTTCATGTCATCTCCTACTATAATAGGACAGTCAGTTAGGATAGGCTGAAAATCTCTTTGACCCACCGTGCTGTATAGCGATTGGTAAAACTCCACAATGTGTTTTTTAAGCTGTGTAGGTTCACGGCACCAATTCTGGTCATCTACTTTCAGCATAGAAATTCTATTCCTTACCCTCCTTTGGGCTGTCGTCGCATGGAAGAACTTCGTATTCTTGTCACCCCATTTTAGCCATTCAATTCTAGCCCTCATTCCCCAGTACATCTCCTCTTGTTTCCACAGATTCTTGATCTGTTCAGTGATGATCAGTGCTGTTTTTTTGTTGTTTCCATCATCTTTGTTGTTTGTGAGCTCCGTGAGTCTTTTTTTCAGACTTTCAATCTGCTTATAGGCGTTCGAGAATTTCCTTCTGCTCCATTTTGCTAGTGCCAAGGTCACATTCTGAGTTGTTTCCACAAAACTGTTACCCCTGCTGACCTGGTCGCCCCAAGTATTCTTGATTATCTCGCTGCATTCTGGATCCTCAAGCCAGTAAGCTTCAAATTTGAACTCTTTTCTTCTCTTGGTCCATTTAGGTGAAGTCGAGAGTAGGATAGAGCTATGGTCGGAGCCAATGGCTGGTAAAGCATAAGCCTCCGCATTAAGGAATAGAACCCTCCATTCAAAATTACATAAAACTCTATCTAGCCTCTTCTTTACTAGCGCCTCCCCGTCCCTATTGTTGGACCACGTGAAGGCGCATCCCTTACTTTCTATATCCATGAGAGCACAATCAGCTAGAACTTCACGGAATGCAGCCATTCTATAATATTCCTCCTCCCGTTTTCCCATCTTTTCCCAATGGTATAGAATTTCGTTAAAATCTCCAACACAAATCCAAGGCATAAGATTCATAGAAGAGATAAAGCGCAGCCTATGCCAAAGGTCCAAGCGCTCTTGGAAGTTTGTTGACGCATGTAGGAAGGTGATTCTCATACTCATGCCATTTTCTAAATCCTTACAGATTAAGTCAATCATGTTTCCCAAGCTTTCCCCTATCTCGATCATCACTTCCTGGTTCCACATGATCGCAAGACCTCCCCCAAGACCCGTGGGATTGACTAAAAAGGAATTTTGAAACTGCAGCCTGCTCTTAACTTTCTCCCCTACAGCTTCTTTATTTTTTGTTTCCATCAAGAAGATAAGGCTAGGTCTCTCATTAGCCACTAAGGCTCGAAGATGCTGGAAAGTCAGGGGAGAGCCTAAACCCTGACAATTCCTGCTGATAAGCTTCATATATTCCCTGGTGGCTTATTAGGGCTAGCCACCAAAGCCCAATCATTTGAGCCATCCTCCACCAAGATGGGGGTTTCGAGAAGTTGAGTCTCATCCAGATACTTTAAAGCTACCCCCATGGGGTTTTGAGAATTGCATCGGCGAATTTTTTTCAGCACTGGTGCCTCAGATTTCTTTTTTATCTTCCTAGATAGACTTGTCATATTTTTGAGACGTGTCTCTGACCAGGGAGAGTCCGATAGAAGCAAGGTTTTCTTCTGATAACGCCTTCCTGTTGGGGCTGTAGCCTCTTGCCTAACCTCCTTGCCCTTGCATTGAGTCGCCTCCGTAGCTACGATGACCTCCATAGGTTTATGGCACTGCTGATTGTCTGTAGTGATTGGGATAAGATCCTCGTCGATGTTCTCCTGAATTGGTGTTTCCGGAATGGTTTCATTGAGGTCCGAGACAGGGAGGTCTTTGCCAAAGAACACCTTCCAGAATGGGCTAGCTTCCCGTGCCTCTGCTCTTAGCCACGAGCCGAAGTTATAGTCCCTTATATCTCTATTTTCTATTCCTTTGTTGGGACCATGATCGCAGCTTGTCGTGAAGTGTCCAATCCTCCCGCATGAGTAGCAAAAGCGGGGAAGTCGTTCATATTTGAAATCAATCCATAACTGTTCACCTTCGTAATTTACAACCATTCCCGGTAGAAGTGGATCCGACAGGTTTAATGAGACCCTCACCTTCCCTAACTTACAAGGGCTTCCTTCCTTAGCATCCATTTTAACTTCCAGCACGTCACCAATATGGGAGCCCACCCTCCGCAACATAGTATCATTTATCATAAGGAGAGGAAGGCCAATAACTTGCACCCAGAAGGCACAGTGCGAAAATTCATGTTGATGAATGGGGATTAGTGGGTTGAGCCGTTGTAGAATGAGAAGGTTGCTAGAGAAAGACCATGGGCTTGCCTCAAGAACCATTTTCATCACCTCCTCTGATTTGAAAGTGAAAGAGAACAAACCCGACGAAATAAGATCACCCACAACATCCTCAGACTTCCATGCTTTCCTCATGGTTGTAAGGAAGGCTTGGATATTGACGCTCGGATTAGAATACAACATCCCTAGTAAGGTGAGATTGCACAGTTTTTTATTTTCCGCCGGTATTTCCTCAACCAGTTTGTCTGCATAGTCTTCCTTGAGCAAGTTTCCCAATTTTCTACAAAGGAAAGCTAACCTCAGATCTTTACCTGAATCCTTGTCCATAATGAGCTTTGACTGTATGGCAGGTTCTTCAAAAAATGTCTAGAGAGTCCAACCAGAAGGAGAAGGTGCCGAAGAGAAGGGAGGGCGACCAGAGACCTATTCCTCCCAAGTTAGCCGTGGGTCTCGTAGCAAGCTGCATCTAGCATGAGGTGGTCTGGAGATTTGCCATTTGTGCGAGGCAGAGGGAAATGGGAGGAAGCGGTGATTCTTCTTCTTCTTCTTCTTCTTTGTATTTTTGGAGAAAGGCTTTGGGGTTTCTGTAAAGGGGGATTATGAACTGTAGAAATGGTGTAGAAAGGATTGTAACACTAAATAGAAAATATGTTCTATTGGGAGATTGATTTCTGGGAGAAGAATGAGTAATAGTTTATGGGGATGGATTCAACAGGTCGCCAGATCGTGCGTTGCACAGGGTAGGGTTAGTTTCGGGTGGAGTGAATGAGAAGATGGTTTGAGGAACAAAAAGGGCTCCATGCGAGGGAGAGAGAGAAAGAAGAAGAGGGAAGAACTCTTACTAGGGATTGGCTACCTCCATTGGTAGGGCAAACTCTTGAAAGAAGAAGAGGGAAGAACTCTTACTGAGAAGAACACAATAACCACTAGCTTTCACTAGTCCAAAATTGAAAAACAATTATAAAAAAAGTCTCAAGCATATTGCAATTGTGCCAATTCATTTTTGAAAGTCTTTTTTGAGTTAATTAAACTCTAAACTTTTTGCATTTATGTCAATTCATTCCATTTGCCCTGTCGGCAGGCCCGACACTGACATGAATATCTTTTAGTAATATTTTGATACTTCTTCTCTCTCTCTCTCTCTCTCTCTCTCTCTCTCTCTCTCTCTCTCTCTCTCTCTCCATTGAGGTCGGCGAGGGTCACTGGAGCTCTCGGGCCATGGCGTCTTGTGGGCGAGGCTGTCAGTCTGGGCGAGACACTCTTTTATGCATCAAGAACAACAAGACACTCTCCTCCAACCGTGGCGAGGCTCTTGATCATCTATCTCATTCTCCTTCAACCGTATATCAATTTCATCAAGAACAGGAAGACACTCTTTTACACGTTCCTTCGTTTTTTTTTTTTTGGGGGGGGGGGGGGGGGGGTCGAAAGCGTTCCTCTGGTCGGCTCTCCTTCATTTGGCAGGAGAAGTATAATCAAACGAACGACATATCTCTGATTATCTCCTTCAGGTTCGTCTCAATTGAAAAGTTCAAATTAGATAACAAAAATAAAGAATAAGAAGCACGTGCGAGGGGAAAAATACACTACAAGTGCCATAACTTTTGTACGGCGTTCACTTAAGTGACATAACTTTCAAAACGCTCACTTATACGCCAAAAATTTTAAAAAGTGTTCACTTGAGTGTCAAAGGTGACGTGGCCGTCGGAAATGGTAACGTGGCGCCGGCGAACAATTTTTATTTTTTTTAAATGCCACGTGGATTTTCTTTACATTTTTAAAATATAAAAAAAGAGAGAAATCCAAGGGTTTCTCGGTGGCCGCCGGCCACCATCGGCCGGCCTAGGGGCCAGGGTCGACTCCCCCTGGGCCGGTGAGGCCGCGACGGCCCTCTTTTTTTTTTGTTTTTCATTAATTTTCAGATTTTGAATAAAAAAATAAAAAATTCAGAAACTATTAAAAAATGAAGTGGAATTTCCACATGGCACTAAAAAATTCAATAAATAATAGTGCAAATTCCACGTCATGATTTTCGGCGAAAATAGCACTTAAGTGAACATTTTTGGCCGAAATTGGCATTCATCTGAACGTTTTTGCTCCGATGTGGCACTTAAGTGAACGTTTTAAAAGTTATGACACTTAAGTGAACGCCGTACGAAAGTTATGGCACTTGTAGTGTACTTATTCCCAGTTCAAACTCAACTAGACAATTTCAAGCTGGAGCTCGAGCTGACAATACTCAACATGAGTAAGTTCAAACTCAAATAGACAGTCATTTGATACGAGATTTCCTTGTTGACTTGTGATTTTTTGTAGAAATATGAAACGATTTGAAAAGGAGAGACAAAAACCCATGCATAAATCGATTCATCATCTCGTATACGTCTTGTTGGCGCAGGCTTGGTTTTCAATTCTGTTCTTCGATGTCTCCTCTTGAATTCACGTCCTCGGCTCTCGTTATCTCATGTCCGACGGATCCCTCTCTCGAACCCGTTCGGGTCGGTTCAATATTCGCTGACTCCTCCCGTGAGTTTGGCTCCTTTCTTCGGTCCTCTCTGTTGTCAATCAACTCCGAAATCCGAGTCACAATCCGCATTTCTTCCTTTTGGTCCATTCCATTCTCCGTCAACCATGCCTCAATTGCATCAAGATAATCAAGTGGCGTTCTTATATGTTCGTTCAATAGGTGCTCCTCCAAATGCTGATTAATCCTGCGTATTTTGTCCTGCTTCTCTTTCAAATCCTTCTGAATTTCGTCAAGATAAATAAAGAGAATTTGGAATCTTCAATCTCATGGTAACAAATCTCGAATGTATAATATGTCGTAAGTTCAACTCACCTGTGATTTTATAATCGCGAAAAGCGGCAGTGTTCTAAACATGCAATTCAGCTACACAAATGCTCTGAGAGTGCGACGAATTGATTGTTAGGCCTCAATCATGAATCATGTGTTGGGATTCACGTATCACGTACGGGCAAAATTAAAAACATATAAACGCAGCAGAAATAATAAATTGCCCGTACACGTATCTCCAAAGGTGTAGTTCGTGCGTTTCAATCGAAAATCACATTAAACGAATAGAGTTAACGGGGTTACCTCTTGTAGCGTGCTTGAGATCAAATCGGTTCAGATGTTCTTCGATCCGAGCCCCACAAGTGTCGGGCCTCTAGTTCAGACACACCACCAATCGCGACGACGAACGGAAGAATGAACTCGCGGGAATCACCACTCAATTGTGCTAGCAATATCTGGATGCAATACCCCGCAATCTTAATCCTTTTGGTCATCGCATGACCAAGAATGAGAGAGATCTTTGTTGCTCTTGTTCTTGAATTTTTGGTCACCATGGGAGAGAAGAAAAAAAATGAGAGAGAGAGAGAGGGAGAGAGAGATCTAGATCTCTTTTTTTCAGCTCTCCAAATTCACTCTTTTCATATAAGGATCCGATCCTTGAATTATGCATTGCACACACCTTAATTCAAGGATCTAATCCTTTGATTAAGCATTGCATACAATTAGTAATTTTAGCCCACCAATCAATTATCGTAATTACGACAATTAATCAATTTGGCTCTTAATGGGCGTAAATTTCCAACATCTCCCACTCGCCCACAAAAGCCTAAATTGATACACAACAATCAATAATATGTGTGCAAATCGACACAACAATTTTGTGTCGATTTAATCCATACATGTGCATCATATACACTTGTGCCTATGACCAAAAATAAAAAAATTAAATTAAATCCTATTTAATCTAATTTCAGTTTGACTAATTTGATAGTCGTGATTGCAAACATATTTGCACAATTGTCTTTCCGTTCAACATCGTCATATATTGGTTAAGGTGTGTGACATTCCTAGGTTCACCACTGAGCTGGCAGCAAGATATGCACTAACACGCTAGTACTTTCAAGAGAATTAATTGTCCCGATTAACCTCTAGGTCTCACAAGCCATGAGTGACATCTAGCAATATGTCATGGCTACCCAGGCAGTGTGAATTCTTTAAGAACATAATGAACCTGTCAGCTTTGGCTACAGTGTAATTCAATCCCTCTGTCTTACTATATCCCGATCGAACAAAGACCATGGAATATTTGTCAAGTCACCAATTCGATCATATGCACAAATTCAATCGACATGCATTTATACGAGGCATAAACATTTTATTCTCGGTTATAACCCCAGCCGAGGATTTCTATGCATTGTCATAATTAAATCGCATAGGATATCATACCTTGCATATAGCAAGGAGACAGATTCCATTTTGCGCACACGTGTGACTTCGTATGTGTATAAACTATAACCATCAAGTACAGAGACGGATCGACGAACCGTCAATATGTGTTCTCGTGAACCATAGCCATCCAACACACAAGTCAACACTGTGCCTCAGGTCTAAGGATTATTTACACAAGACCAAAGTATGAACGATTAGACATTGACCACGCTAAAAGCTTCCATGTCGCTAATCGTTCAATGCATATCACGTTCAGTGAACTTGTCTAATACAAGCACATGTGTTCTAACTCGGGCATCGCAATACCCAATGACTTGTGACTCGTCATTCCCTCAAGTATCCAATACTTAAGTGTGAAGTTAAGAACACACCGACCTCAACAGGATTATTGATATCCATTCAATGATCCATTGATCGGGAACAGTTTAAAGATTCAGTCTAACTGTGAACCCGTCACACATATTCTCAACGTCTCAAGAATAGGTCTAGTCACAACTGATCTTATGGAATTTATTCAAATAAATAGGTAATTGGACAAATGAATAAATACGTCTTTGCCATTGATTAAATAAGAAATCAAAAGTACAACTGAAATCCCTAATATGTAACTATTACATAATTGTTTTAGGGCATATCTCTAACAATCTCCCACTTGCACTAAAGCCAACCGGTCTGGTACCTTAAACCCATTTTGTCAAGGTGTCTTTCAAAAGAAGACTGAGGTAAGGCTTTAGTAAAATGATCTGCCATGTTTTCCGCTGAGGCAATTTTCTGCAAGGCGATATCACCTCTCCCAACTATTTCTCTGATGAGATGGAAGCGTCTCTCAATATGCTTGGACTTCTGGTGAGACCTTGGTTCCTTAGCTTGAGCTATTGCCCCATTATTGTCACAAAATAATGTAATTGACTGCTCAATGGAAGGAACTACTCCTAGTTCAGAAACGAATTTCTTCATCCAAGCTGCTTCCTTTGCCGCTTCAGAAGCGGCTACATACTCTGCCTCAGTGGTGGAATCAGCAGTTGTGCTTTGTATGGAACTCTTCCAACTAACTGCACCACCATTGAGTGTAAAGACAAACCCAGATGTGGACTTATAGTCATTCGGATCCGACTGAAAATCGGAATCAGTATAAGCTTCAACTTTAAACTCTCCTTCTCCGTATATCAAGAATAAATCCTTAGTCCTTCGCAAGTACTTAAGGATATTCTTGACTGCTATCCAGTGCTCTTCCCCTGGATCAGACTGATATCTGCTAGTAATGCTCACAGCATGCGCAATATCAGGTCGCGTACATAGCATAGCATACATTATGCTTCCAATAGCAGATGCGTAAGGTATCTTTGCCATCCGCTCTCTTTCTTCAGGAGTGTTGGGACACATCTCCTTGGAAAGACTGATTCCATGCCTAAAAGGCAATAATCCTCTTTTGGAACCTTGCATGTTAAACCGTGTTAACACTTTGTCTATGTACGTAGATTGTGAGAGGCCAATCAATCGTCTCGATCTATCTCTATAGATCTTGATACCTAAAATATAGGTTGCCTCTCCTAAATCTTTCATGGAGAATTTTTGTGACAAAAATAGTTTGATCGATGATATCATCGGTATATCATTTCCGATCAAAAGTATATCATCGACATAAAGAACTAGAAACGCAATTGCGCTCCCACTGACCTTCTTATATACACAAGGTTCATCCGGATTTTTTATGAAGCCAAATGATTTGACTACCTCATCGAAACGGATGTTCCAACTTCTGGAGGCTTGTTTGAGTCCATAAATGGATCTCTTAAGCCTACACACCTTTTGACTTTCACCACTAGATTCAAAACCCCGTGGTTGTTCCATATAAATGTCTTCCTCAAGGAAACCATTTAGAAAAGCCGTTTTGACATCCATTTGGAATATCTCATAATCAAGGTGCGCAGCTATAGCCAACATAATCCGAATAGATTTTAGCATGGCTACAAGTGAGAAAGTTTCTTCGTAATCGATCCCTTCTCTTTGACGATATCCTTTCGCCACCAGCCGTGCTTTGTAAATTCCAATCTGACCATCAGCGTTCATCTTCCTCTTGAAGATCCATTTACACCCAATTGGTACAATACCATCAGGTAGATCAACTAGAGTCCAAACATCATTGGAATACATTGAATCTATTTCGGATTTCATGGCTTCTAGCCATTTACCAGAATCGATGTCCGACATCGCCTCCTCATAGGTGCTAGGATCACTCAGTTGATCACTATCATTCACAATGAATAGTGGTTCGATATCTTCAACCGAGTCTCTATAGCGAATAGGCAGACGAGACGTTCTCGTACTCCTCCTAAGAGGTTGTGTATCAGAGGCTCCCACTGAATCATAGATCGGTGTCTGAACTTGGTTATTTGGTACTTCATTATTTTCTTCTTGTAAGACTATTTTTCTCCCAGCACCACCTTCCTGGACGAACTGATTCTCCAAAAAAGAAGCATGCCTACTGACCGAAACTCTTTGGTCAGAATGAAAATAGAAATAATATCCAAGAGTCTCTTTTTGGATATCCAATGAAGCGACCTTGTTCAGACCTAGCCTCCAATTTCTCTGTTCTCAACTTCTTAACGAAAGCTGTACAACCCCAAATCTTGATATGATTCAGACTTGGTTTCCTACTATGCCATATCTCATAAGGCGTAGTTGGAACAGACTTAGAAGGCACTCTGTTCAGTAAATATGCAGCTTTCTCAAGGGCATGTCCCCAAAGGGATATAGGTAAATCGGTGTAACTCATCATGGATCGCACAATATCTAATAACGTACGATTTCTTCTTTCAGATACACCGTTATGTTCTGGAGTTGCAGGATGTGTCCATTGTGATAAAATGCCGTTATCTTTAAGATAGACCAAGAATTCAGTACTAAGGTATTCACCTCATCGATCAGATCGAAGAGCCTTAATACTCTTTCCTGTTTGTTTCTCAACTTCAGACCTAAATTCCTTGAACTTTTCAAATGATTCAGATTTATACTTCATTAAGTACAAATAGCCATACCACGAATGATCGTCGATAAAGGTAATGAAGTAAGAATAACCACCCTTAGCAGTTTCATTAATTGGTCCACATACATCTGTATGTATCAATCCCAATATATCAGCAGCTCGCGCACCATGTCCTACAAAGGGCGCTTTAGTCATTTTTCCTAGAAGACATGCATTACAAGTCGAGTATGGTTCAAAACCAATTGGATTAATATATCCATCATTACTCAACTTGTTAATCCTATCTTCTCCAATATGACCTAATCGGAGATGCCAAACATACTTTGGATTCGGACTATCTCTAGGGCGTTTATTAGTTATGGCATTTACACCGTAACTATGTTGCTTATTGACATTGGTAATCGTATTACCGGACATTGTAATGGTATAGAGATTATTAGTTAATAATCCAGAACCAACACACGTTCTATTATAATAAATAGAACATACATCATCAGCAAAAGAAAATTCATAATTCTCTTTACCCAAACGAGGTATAGAGATGATGTTCCGAACAGCATTCTCATAATGCAAACAATTATTTAAAACCAAAACATGTCCAGAAGGAAAACATAAACGGAAAGTCCCTATGGCTAATGCAGCAACTTTTGCCCCATTTGCAAAAGTTAGGACAATCTCATTTCGCCCCAGCATCCTGCTTATTTCCAGATTCTGCAAGGATATACAAATATGTGAGGTTGCAGCAGAATCCAGAATCCATAAGCTAGATTCAGCACTAATCATATGAGTAGTTTCAATAAGCATAGACATCATACCTTCGGAAGGTTGGTTCTTGGACTTGACCTTCAAGCTTGCGAGGTACTTCTTACAGTTCCTCCTCCAGTGCCCCATGACACCACAGTAATGACATTTTCCTTTTTCAATCTTGGGCTTTGGTTGCACAACAGCTTTCACATGCCTCTTCCATTTCTTTTTCTTCAAAGCAGTCTTACTCTTTACAGAAGAAGCCTTAGCTATAGCCACTACATTGGGCCTTGTGTTGTGCATTTCCTTCTCATAAACTACCAGCATACTATGTAACTCAGATAGAGTTTTCTCCATTTTATGCATGTGGAAGTTTTGGACAAAACCAGAGAAGGAATCGGGTAAAGATTGTAGGATCAAATCCACAGCTAAATCATTGTCCATGACAAGATTCAGCCTAGCCAATTTCTTCTATGTGCCAGATCATTTTAGGACATGATCATTAACTGATGATCCCTCAGCCATCCTCATACGGTATAATTCCTTAGATATCTCATATCTAGAGGTTCGACCATTCTCATCAAAGAAGTCCTTCACGTGCAATATGATCGACCTAGTATCTTCCATTGCTTCATACTTCTTTTGAAATTCATTATTCATTGAAGCAAGCATATATGACCTAACTTTTAAGTCATCATCATGCCATTTATCATAAGTGATGCGTTCCTCTTGGGTCCCACCCTTAGGAAAGGAGGTTGGCATATTTTCATCAAGCACATACCCTAGTTTTTCTGAATTGAGAACAATTCTCAAATTCCTCACCCAGTCGGTGAAATTGGGTCCAGTCAAACAATTCTTGTCAAGTATCGAAGCGAGCGGGTTTGTGTTCACCATTTTCAGAGTAATAAATATCTGTGCAGAAAATAAATTGTTAGCCGTTGTCTTTCAAAATAACTATTTAATTTTGGCCTTTAAATGAAATAGATCCTCCCACTAAATTTATATTCAGATCCCATACTCCTAAAAATGGGAAACGGTAATCTTTGTCGGGTAAAGATTACTAATGGGGATTGGAGTCCCACTAGCTCATAGTCCACCTCACCTAACAGTTATTGGTGTTCTATAAGCTTAGTAAGTGAATCAATTTATTCAACGCATCATATGCGAGTCCCAATCATAACTTTTGCCTCTAGACTATGAAAGTCTCACCTGACAGTTATTGACTTCATAATCATAGTTAAGTCTAACCCATCGTCTCATGTAAGTATTGAAAACGCAAACGATCCCCTCACCTAACAGTTATTGGAAATCATTTGGTTTCAACCCCGCAACATCATATGCTTAATGGAGTGGTCCATTATTATAAATGACAATTGACCCATATGTATCCATAGTTAGTCAATCAATCACTATAATAAAAGATCAAACCACGGCGATGGAAGGCCACGAGTCCAAAACCCGTTACGACTTAATATTATTTTAAGGAGATTTTGAGTCATTATTAAAGGTCTCACTTTGCACATTAACCGGTTTAACATGCTCATAAAAACAGAATAAATAAATAGATGTCAATCGCATAAACATCTATCCTACGTGGTGATCATGGAATTATGGTTTAATGGGTCTCGAGCCAATGAGACCACATTTAACCATTTTAATATTTTAATATTGGAGATCCGCTCTTCGCTTCTTCTTGGTTCCTCGAACTCTTCGAAAAATCGGGCCCAAAGAGCTCTCCGGCTTTATGGCTCCTCCACGTAGTCCTCGTAGCATTTACATCAATAATTGATTATGCTAAACTACACTAAAAATAAAAATTACATGAAAAATAAAAGAAAGACGCAGCCTTCATTTTAATAATTACAACCCCCAAAAATACCAATAAATAACATACATTCATACATTCATCAATCACATTGATTAGGGATTTTTCCATGATCACCACCCTTCCACGTGAGCAATAAATTCATAATTTAAAGCTTTGGAAGGCACAAATAAAATTCTGCATTGAATCAAATTCATAATCGAGCAACGCAAGCCGTATCAATAAATTAACGCCGGCGAAACAAATTTCACGTGCGTAATTTATAAGCTAGTAGCATTCTCAATTTTATATTTGCAGCCATGAATCATTTTTGCATAATTCATACGTAATATAAAACTCATTACCGATTTTCGATTCAAAATTGATTTAGTCTCAATTTTTGCTACGTTGATTAATTTTTATCATATAAAAATAATCAACTTTTATCGGCCATGAAAAAGAACAATTCTTTAAAAAAAATTGGCCATAGCATCGCAAAAATCAATACACACTAAAAACAATTAAACGCACGAAAACACCTAAGGATTGGCTCTAATACCACTGTTGGGATTCACGTATCACGTACGGGCAAAATTAAAAACATATAAACGCAGCGGAAATAATAAATTGCCCGTACACGTATCTCCAAAGGTGTAGTTCGTGCGTTTCAATCGAAAATCACATTAAACGAATAGAGTTAACGGGGTTACCTCTTGTAGCGTGCTTGAGATCAAATCGGTTCAGATGTTCTTCGATCCTAGCCCCACAAGTGTCGGACCTCTAGTTCAGACACACCACCAATCGCGATGACGAACGGAAGAATGAACTCGCGGGAATCACCACTCAATTGTGCTAGCAATATCTGGATGCAATACCCCGCAATCTTAATCCTTTTGGTCATCGCATGACCAAGAATGAGAGAGATCTTTGTTGCTCTTGTTCTTGAATTTTTGGTCACCATGGGAGAGAAGAAAAAAATGAGAGAGAGAGAGGGAGAGAGAGATCTAGATCTCTTTTTTTCAGCTCTCCAAATTCACTCTTTTCATCTAAGGATCCGATCCTTGAATTATGCATTGCACACACCTTAATTCAAGGATCTAATCCTTTGATTAAGCATTGCATACAATCAGCAATTTTAGCCCATCAATGAATTATCGTAATTACGACAATTAATCAATTTGGCTCTTAATGGGCGTAAATTTCCAACATCATGTACAGCACACAGACTATAGAACATTAACAGGAGCAACAGGTCTTACCCAATTACTATTCTGGAGACAACAAAATCAACCTTTCCCATAATGCAGGAATGAAAACCATATTGGACCTGCATAGAGATATGAGAAAGCTAGAAACTTTGCTCCACATAACCAGTGACAATGACAATTTGAGTTTTATTTGCTCACCAATATGAAGAAGAAGAAAGCAAGCTGCAAAGAGTTCTCGAATAGCACGAAGTGAATCACGTTGCCGACGAGATCAGTGTTAGAATATTTTATTTTGATTTTCAATTGTGGGCTTTATTAATTGTTATTTGTTGTAAAATATCGCGCTACAAGTATATAACAGAGAAAACATAGAGCAAGTAGAGAAAGCCAGAGGGGAAATCTCTTTATTTCAACTTCTCTTATTTGACCAAAAACTAAGCTCCTTTTTATAGGAGAATAATGATGCACTTATCATTAATACTAATGTATTGAATTAATACATACATTTGATAGGGAGATGAACATACATTGGATAGGGAGATGAACTTATAAATGTACCATAAAAAGTACATTAGATAGGATGAATATAATGAATATTCATTCATGTATTTCAAACATTCATGTATTTCATAACACTCCCTCTTGAATATTCATTGTGTTCATCATATTATGAATGTGCATAGAATGATACTGCCTCATTAAAAACCTTAAGCCGGAAAAACCCAGTGGGACAAAAATCGGACAAAAGGGAAAAATAGTGCAGTGCATAGTTCATAATATCTCCCCCTCAATTAAACCATATAACCACTACTGGGGCTAGTTAATCTTGCATCTTGTGAACTCGCCGCATACCAATGCCATATACTAATTTTTCAAAAATTGACGTTGGCAATGATTTGGTAAAAAGATCTGCAAGATTATTTATGGATTGAATCTGTTTAACATCAACTTGTTGTCGCGACCCGTCCGAAAAAAAAAACGGACGCGGCTAATGGATTACCGATCGCGGGTCTTGGATCGGCGCGGGCCCTCCCAGGCCCATACCAAATCGCGGCGGGAGTATTCATTTAATGGGTTCGACGATAAGAGTCGATCGCTTTCGACCTTCAGTGTGGTCGTGGTGGCATGTGCAACTTGTGCATGCATTCGGAGTCGCCACCGGTCTTTCTTGGAGGGTAGACCGGAAACCTTACTGACCGATTGGGAGAGGTCGATCAGTTCTGCAGAATCAGAGATTTTGGGTTCGGGGACTTGGTTACGTCGGTATCATTACCAACGCCCTTTCGGTACCTAACGCGAGTGATTTTCCTAGCTAAGAGTTCATGCAGGCGCAATTTTAGGTGAGATGGACTTAATTCGGGATTTCATGCAGATTGGAAGACTATTCCTATCAATCACAATCAATTTAAATGAAAGCACAATCAAGTACATAAATAAATCACTTTAATGCACATCAATTCAGATCAATGGCTTCCTAGCATAACCATAAAGGCTTAAGGAATGTGTGATTTCGGACCAGGGGTAAAATGGGAAGTTTTGGGGACGATTAGCCCGAAGGGCAAAATCGTCATTTTTGGGAGGTTTGGATACCGAATTACCCAAAATATTCCATGGCCAGTTGTTTGTGGCCATTTCCCATTTTTGAGAATTTTTTGGAATTTCTTGATTTTTCTTCAATTTTTTTTTTGAATTTTTCTTTAGTTTTTCATTTTTTAGCATTTTCTGATCGATTTTTTTTATTATTTTTTTATATTTTCGAAAAATATTTTAATAAAAAGCATGCCTTTGACAATAGATAACACTCAACCAGATAAATAAGCTAACAACTAGACTGAAACAAATACATGCAAATCAAATCTATGATGACAATATTTTAAGAAAATAACTCTAATATACTAATCGGGTACGGGAAATATACCTGATTGGACACCGGTCTTCGATCGCCCAGCCCCAGCCTGCAACCATCTCCATGTGCGCCATCTCAGTAGCGATTCTTGATCAACATCGAAAGGCTGAAATTTGGGGTGGCGTTTCTCTTTACGAGATGATCAACTTCACAATTTGTCCCATATAACGAAAGGATTTTGTTGCTTCTCTCAAGCATTTATTTTTTCTTCATCACGAGACCAATACTCTCCAAGAATGTTAAGCTTCTCTTGAACACCTTTCAGTGATTCATGCACATCTCCCTCCCAATGACAGAATTCCAATTGCCCTCCTTCAAGTATCATCTGAGAGACCTGGTTTACGATCAAGACTGCCCGCGATGTGGGAGAAATATGTTGTAAAAATGAGAAAGGAACAAAGGAGCACTTTTTTGCAAGTTCCTCCAAACTTAGAATATGAAATCCCTGCATTATTAAGTTCGGGAATTTCAACATTCTGCTGAGAAGACCATTCTAGATCTTTCAAAAAGCCTTCTGAACGTTCCAATCCAGTTTTCATGAAGTAGGCATAAGCAACATCGCTCGATTCATCGACGATTTTTCTCGACGGTGTGGAAAATCAGCTTGCTATCGACCAGATACTTGACGAAACCTTCCGAACTAGGGATCCACGTCTCCACAATCTCACCGCCATCCGACGACAGTCCACCTTCCACGTCCTCTTCTTCTTCTTCACCGCTCATTACATCCCCAACCTCGCCCTCGCTCCCACTATCGCTTCAACTGTTGCCATTACCATTGCCACTCCTTTTGATCTTGTGCATGTGTCTACCGCCGACATTGCGGAGCCTCATGGTGACGAACCTCATCTCCTCGGTGATGCCCTCGATCTCCCCCGGATGCAGCTCCGGTACCTCTTCCTCTTCTTCACCACCGGCCGATTGGTGGCGATGCTCGGTGAGGCGGGGAGCAGCGAGGAGTGAAGGAGAGCTTGGTTGTCGCTCGCTTCATAGCTGAGAAGCGGAATGGAGCATGGCCTGGAAAATGAGAAACGACAGAGGAGAGGTGGTGGAGCTGATTCGTACAGCGGTGCGGAGGTGGTGATGGAGACCACAAAGACATTTTAGCGGGCTGAGGAGTCTGAGGTTGGAGGGTCCGACGACAGTCCACCTTCCACGTCCTCTTCCTCTTCTTCACCACCGGCGGATTGGTGGCGATGCTCGGTGAGGCGGGGAGCAGCGGGGAGTGAAGGAGAGCTGGTTGTCGCTCGCTTCATATTGCTGAGAAGCGGAATGGTGCATGACCTGGAAAATGAGAAACGACAGAGGAGAGGTGGTGGAGCTGATTCGTACAGCGGTGCGGAGGTGGTGATGGAGACCACAAAGACATTGCGGCGGGCTGAGGAGTCTGAGGTTGGAGGGAAGGTGGGAGATGAAAACTGCATCCTCTCGGCTGCAAGTGGATGGGGGGGGTATCGGCTGGGCTGTCGAGGATCCGTAGTGGCACCACGGTTGAGCTAGACGGTGAAGGGAGTGGCGATGTGAACACTGGAGGAGCTGGTGCCCCTTCGGTGAAGGGATGGTCGCCAAAAAAAATAAAAAAAATGACCAAGGAAGGAGAAGGCAGGGAGGGGGTGTTGCTCGCGCGGGCTCCCCTTCCTTTTTTTTGTTTAACCTTTCTTTTCTCTATGGTGGGAGGACAGACTCTGCTGTCCTCTACTTCTTCCAAGTCTTCTTTTCTTTTTCTTTTTTTATCCCCCACCCCCATAAAATAATTTGTCACATTATTTCGGTAGTACCTACCAATCCGATGATCCCGAACTCATGACAACATGTCGACAACGACCACGTACAGCCAAATAAGAAAGATCAAGGAGAAAGTTGACGGAATTGCTTTGGGAACTGCCAGGGGCTGGGTTTGTCCGAGCATTTTTTATTTTTTATTTTTTTTTTCGCGCCGCACCCTCAACTCCACTCCTTCAGTGACTTCTTTTGTAAAAGGATTCTCGAAATGCGGAACACTCTAATCGTGAGGACTCGAGGGTGGAGAGGATGCTTGCCCTTCTGTCATTCATTTTTTTTAAAATTTATTTTAATTTTTTATAGATTTTCAATGAATTGTTTTCGAAAATAAACTAGAAAAGACTGATCAAAATCAGGTGTCAACACTTGTCGACTTTCTTGGAGTTCATGAGTATAGAAAAATTTCGGCGAGATATGCTTGGTCCTATCACCTTTGATATATCCTCCCCTAACTTGTGCAATACAAGTAGCATTATCTTCATAAATTATAGTGGGAAAATTTACAACCGGTGTTAAACAACAAGAATTATGAATATGCGTTATAACGGATCTTAACCAAACACACTCTCTTCCAGCTTCATATAAAGCAATAATCTTAGAGTGGTTAGAAGATGTAGCTACTAGCGATTGCTTAGTAGAACGCCAAGAAATGGCAGTGCCGTTATAACAAAACAAATAACCGATTTGAGAGCGAGCCTTATGTGGATCAGATTTATATCCAGCATCAGCATATCCAACTAAACCAGATGTAGTGGAATCCTTGGAATAATATAATCCCAAATCTATGGTTCCTCGGAGATAACGAAAAATATGTTTAACTCCATTCCAATGTCTCCGAGTTGGCTCAGAACTAAAACGTGCCAATAAATTTACCGCGAAAGCGATATCTGGTCTCGTACATTGTGCCAAGTACATTAACGCCCCAATTGCATTGAGATATGGTACTTCAGGACCAAGTATCTCTTCATCAGATTCTCTAGGACGAAATGGATCCTTTTGGGGATCTAGAGACCTTACAACCATAGGGGTGCTCAATGGGTGAGACTTGTCCATGTTGAAGCGTTTAAGTAATCTTTCAATGTATGCTAATTGATGGACAATTATTCCATTTGCTATATGCTCAAGCTCTAGACCAAGACAAAGTTTGGTTTTATCCAAGTCTTTAACTTCAAACTCCATTTTCAAATACTCAGCAGTTTTAGTTAACTCTTCTGGAGTTCCAATTAAATTCATATCGTCGACATAAACTGCTACAATAGCAAATCCGATTTCTGATTTCTTAATAAACACGCATGGGCAGATAGGATCATTCTTGTACCATTCCTTAATTAGGTACTCACTTAGGCGTTAGTATCACATGCGACCGGATTGCTTTAACCCATACAAAGATCTTTGCAACTTTATTGAGAATAAGTTGCGGGGAGTGCATGCTTCAGGCATTTTAAATCCCTCAGGAATTTTCATATAAATATCAGAGTCTAATGAGCCATATAGATAAGCCGTCACAACGTCCAGAAGACGCATTTCCAATCTTTCAAAGACTACATGGCTAATTAGAAAACGAAATGTAATCATATCCATCACAGGTGAATATGTCTCATCATAATCAATCCCAGGTCGCTGGGAGAATCCTTGAGCAACGAGTCGGGCTTTATATCTCACAACCTCGTTTTTCTCATTTCGTTTTCGGACAAATACCCATTTATATCCAACAGGCTTTACGTTGTCGGGGATTCGAGTTACAGGTCCAAAAACCTCTCGTTTAGCTAGAGAAGCTAATTCGGCCGTAATTGCTTCTTCTCATTTAAGCCAGTCATGCCTTTGACGACATTCAATAATAGATTGTGGCTCATAATCATCATCCATAATTTTATGAGCAACTGAGAATGCAAAAACATCATCCATGATGATTTCATTCCGATCTCAAATCTCATTACAATATGTAATGGAATTCTCAGTATTCCCGGGGTTGGTGATCATTTCATGGGTTTGTGCCTCTTCAGGGGCAATAAGCGCTTTGGGAGCAAGCACAATACCGGGCTCTTCTGGAGCGGATTCCTGATTCTTTCCCCTTCGTTTTCGAGGAACAGCGTCTTTTGATCCTATCGGTCTACCACGCTTCAAATGTGGTGGATTTTGATCCATTTTATCCTGTCCTTTGGGAACAACTATTCTAGCTGGAGCATTTGCAGCTCGAATATGAGACTTCGTTACCTTAGTAGCATCATTAAATGCGTCAGGAAGTCTATTGGCCATAGCTTGTAAATGGATTATACGCTGCATCTCGTTTTCACATTCAAGAGTTCTTGGGTCTAAATGAGATAAATCTTTCTCATTCCAAGAGATAACCTCAACTGGTTTCTGTTTTGCAGTCATAGGTGTCCCAATTGATGGAAACACTGTCTCATCAAAATGACAATCCGCGAATCTAGCAGTAAAAAGATCACCAGTAGTTGGTTCCAAGAACCTAATAATGGACGGCGAATCAAACCCAACATAAATGCCCAAACGACGTTGGCGACCCATTTTAGTTCTTTTTGGTGATGCTACAGGCACCTGTACTGCACAACCAAAAGTGTGTAAATGTGAAATATCAGGTTCATAACCAAGAATCATTTGAAGGGGAGATTGTAAGAGACTAGCAGTGGGGCGCAATCTAATTAAGGCCGCCGCATGCAAAACTGCATGACCCCATGCTGTATCGTTGAGATTTGTTCTCAATAATAGAGTGCAGGCAATGATTTGGATGCGTTTAATCAAGGATTCTGCCAATCCATTTTAAGTATGAACATATGCGAATGGGTGCTCAACCTCGATTCCGAGTAAAGCACAATATGTATCAAAACTCTTTGATGTAAATTCACCAGCATTATCCATCCTTATGCTCTTAATTGGATAATCAGGGAAATGTGCCCGGAGCTTTATAATTTGCGCAAGTAAACGTGCAAATGCGACATTGCGCGTAGATAATAGGCAAACATGGGACCATCTACAGGATGCATCCACTAGTACCATAAAATATCGAAACGGTCCACTTGATGGTTGTATTGGTCCACAAATATCACCCTGAATTCTTTGAAAAAATAAAGGGGATTCAAGATTAACCTTTGTTAGAGAAGGTTTGATAATGACTTTTTCTTGTGAACAAGCTTCATAATTATAATCATTGGACAACAAAACCTTTGTATCCTTTAAAGGGTGTCCTCTTGTGTTCTGAATTATTCTACGCATCATTGTAGTGCCAGGGTGACCAAGGCGATCATACCACAATCCAAACTTATCAGGATTTACCAATCTCCAGGACATGGTGGCATATGTTTCAATGGTCTTAATCACGACACAATACAAACCTGTAGGAGAAGCTTCTAGCTTCTCATGGATGGTATTCAAGCCCATTTTATAAGAGGTAATGCAGAGAAAATCCTTATTTTGCTCATAAATAGTCTCAATATGGTACCCATTTCGGCGTACATCTTTGAAGCTAAGTAGATTCCTTTTTGATCTACTACTTAGAAATGCATTCTCAATATGCAGGATGGTGCCATTTGGCAAAATAATTGTGGCATTCCCGAAACCATCAATAATCTTAACAGGACCTGATATTGTATGGACATGTGCTTTACGCAATGTCACACTCGAGAAAAAGTGTCTATTATGAAATATGGAATGTGTTGTTGCACTATCAAGCAAACAAACATCTTCCTTTTTCTCGGTATTTTCCATTTGCACTTATATTGACAACTTCAGGTGTCAAGTATCATAAAATTTGCATATTAATTATAAGATCAAATAAAATTTCAAAATAATAAATATAAGGTTCATAAGCATTTCATTACATAACCATATTAGAGAATAATAAAAGAGTAATACATTTAAAGAAAAAGGAAGATGAAGTATAAGTTGATTAAAGAAAACAAAGAGAACACTTACCTACTTTCTCAGTTGGTAGATCTTCGTGCTGGTAATGTGTTGTAAAATATCGCGCTGCAAGTATATAACAGAGAGAGCAGAGAGCAAGTAGAGAAAGCCAGAGGAGAAATCTCTTTAATTCAACTTCTCTTATTTGACCAAAAACTAAGCTCCTATTTATAGGAGAATAAGGATGCACTTATCATTAATACTAATGTATTGAATTAATACATACATTTGATAGGGAGATGAACATACATTGGATAGGGAGATGAATTTAGAAATGTACCATAAAAGGTACATTAGATAGGATGAATATAATGAATATTCATTCATGTATTTCAAACATTAATGTATTTCATAACATTATTGTAATTATTTAATTGGTCTAATAAGGAAGAGATATATTGTTTCTTAATTCAAGTAAGATATGGTACTGGATAGTATGAGCCGAGATATCCTTATCCTTAATGAGGGGATATGGTTCATTCTCTATAAATAGTGCTTAAGTCCCTCTTCTAAACCCTAATATCCACATAACCTCACATATAGAATTTGTCTGAAGCGACAGCGATGAGCCGTCTCATTGAAGCCAGTGATAAATGGGGTTCATAGAGGAGAAGATTTTGAGCATCGGATTCTCGCAATTCCGCATCAAGAACGATGAATCCGAAACAAGGTGCGTTAATTCTTTAACTCTAAGGAATAGAGATTTGTGTATCTGTACGTGTGTATCTTGGGTCGCTGCTTACAGATTATAATCGCAGCTTACATGTGGTATCAGAGCCTACACGTTTTAGATCGCAAATCATGATTTTGGTTAATTTACGGATTCAAGAAAGCTTTCAACGTTTTATTACTATCTGGCGATTTCTCATTCGGTTTGTGAGGACGATGAGTGATCGTGCGCTAAGGATTTGGCTATCGACAAAATATGCGGGCCTGAACTCATGTTTTCTTTTTACATCTTAAGTAAAGTTTTTTTTTCTCTGGCTTTTTCTACACAAAGAATCCGTATAAGTGGGCATGGTGCAGGCTGTTCTCTTTTCTCATTATTCAATAATGTCTTGAACGTTTTAGTCTTGTGGTGTTGTCAGAGAGAGAAAAGTCAAAAGGAAACTCAATTTGGGTTTTCACCTCTACGTATGGCGTTGGGCCAAGAAGTGTTCAAGAAATGTTTTTTCTTTTGGTTTTTTCTGCACAAAAATTTGTCTCGCATGAGACTTCCACTTTTGCTATAAAGGAGGTTCGGCCATCAGAACGCAGGAAAACCGAATAAAACTCATAAAAAAAGGGAAATTGTGGAAATCAATTTCCTATTGCGTGCTGAGGATAGGTTGCAGAGAAAAGTCCCGTTGTGGACTTTCGTTGACCAATATATTTTTGGAGTATTTTCTCGTATTTCTCTATGGTTTTGTGAAATATAGGTACAAGCTCACATGTAAATGCCACATACAGATATGTGGGGCATAATTTATCAATTTCATGTCTATGGTTTGACGTGAATTATTGAGGTATCGATGAAAATTAGCAAAGCGTGTAATTTTGAAGATGATTGCCCCAATTTCTAAAATTGCATGCATACAGTGGATGTGAAATATGAAGTTATATCCCAATTTCAGGTAAATTCAATTGGGTTGTAACCGCCAAAGCGGCACGCTTGGTTGAGTTTAATAAAGAATATGTTAAATAATATTGAGATGTCTCATGTTTTACTACGTAGTTATATTCCCAAAGGAGTAATTGGGTATTCTTGCATGAAGGGTTACATGTACAGCATATGGTTGATGATTGATTAGTCTGAGTGCCGTCATACACCCAAAGGTGGTGATTAACAAAGATTGAAATAAATTCTCATGGCCGCTGTAATGTAGGGAGCATACAACTGCATGTCATGTTTTCTGCCCAAGGTGATTATATGATGATGTATGTAGCTCTCAAGGTGAAATTTCACATTGTGCTAATTGAAAATATTGGTTATTTTTCAGTCACCTTTTCTGTGAACGGCAACTCCATAACTATTGAGCTTCTTACTGGTAGCAATTTTAAGAAGTGGAGAGATGATTTTCTATTTGGTATGGAACTAGCAGATGTTCATGCTGCTCTTAGTGGGGATAGACCGCAGCTCTTACTGAAACTAGTACAGATGCTCAAAAGGCACAATTTGCTGCTTGGGAAAAGAGCAATAGGATTTGCTGTTGACACCTGATTTTTTTTTACCATTTATTATTGTGATTTTTATTCTTTAAAATTAATTAAAAATATCAAAAAAGGTCATAAAATCACAAAATCAACTTTGGAAGCCTTGGTTTAACCTTAGGAACCAATTTTGAACAAAAAATAGTTTTCGATATTTTTAATATTTTTCGAGTTTATTTAATTATAAAAATACCCAAAAAATCAGAAAAATACCATTCGTGGTCAGAAAAATACCCAAAAATATTCGATAATTTTGTTTTAATTTCCTCTTCAAGTGTGTCACTTTAAATCTCAAAAATTCGGCTCGGGTCAATATGTTCCTTCACAAACATAAACCCGAACCGAGCCTAAAAAAAAATCATTTTCGAGTCTTTTAGTTTTCAATTCTCACTTTTTATAAGCTATGACATTGGATTCTAAAGTCTTAAAGTGCAATTAGGTCAATTTGCCCTCCAATTTAATCAATTTTTACCAAAAGGGCTTAATTGCACATTTTTCTTTCAATTAGTCCCCGGTTTCACGGATGTATACGTATGCTCTACGTATTTATACGTCATACGTATTTATACGTTATGCATATTTGTACTGTTTGGTAACCTCTTTAACTCTTGTAATAATAATAATGGTTATTATTTTTAACACCTTTGTTAGTGCCTTTTTTTTAGCATTTTTGTATTGTGAGTGCTATTGCTAGTGCTATTTTTAAATAGCATTCTTTGTATTATAAATTGTGAGTGCTATTGTTAGTGCTATTTTTAAATGACATTTATTTATCATAAATTGTGAGTGCTATTGTTAGTGCTATTTTTAAATGGCATTTATTTATCATAAATTGTGAGTGCTATTATTAGATAGAATTTATAATTGTTAGTGCTATTTTTAAATAGCATTTTTGTATTATAAATTGTGAGTACTATTGTTAGTGCTATTTTTAAATGTCATTTATTTGTGAGTGCTATTTTTAGATAGAATTTATAATTGTTAGTGCTATTTTTAAATACAATTTATTGGAAGGTATTTTTGGCTATAAAAGGATGGCAAGAGTTTTGAGGTTGAAGGGGGAGACATTTTGTAGAGTGTGCAAATTTTTGAGAGCTTAGAGAGAAGAACACAAACACTCTCTATATTCTCATCATCTTGAGTGAGCAAAATATACTAAGTTCGGAATATTGATTCCGCATATTGCTAGCACAATTGTTGTGGAGTTATTAGTCGTCTCCCCGTTCGTCAATTGGTGGTGCGTCCGAACTAGATGCCTAACACTTGTGGAGGCTGAGATCGAAGAACATCGAACCGACACCTCCGTTCAAGCACGCTACGAGAGGTAATCTATTTACTCCCTTTGAGGCTTTGTGATTTTTTTTCGATTGAAATGCACGAAGTATGCCTCTGGAGATACATGTATGGGTTGTTATTTATTTCCGCTACGTGTTACGTGGATCCCAACAGTGGTATCAGAGCCAATCCTTAGGCGTTTTCGTGCATTTAATTGATTTTTGCAATTTTTGCAATACTATGGCCAATATGTATTAACGAATTGTTCGTCTTACATGGCTAATGGAGATTGATTATTTTATATGATAAATTAATCAACGTAGCAAAAATTGAGAATAAATCAATTTTGAATCGAAAATTTATGGCTATCTTATTTTACGTAAAAATTCTGAATATGATTCAACGTAGAATTTTTATTGTGCCTTCCTAAGTTTTAAATTGTGAATTTATTACTTATGTGAAAGGGTGGTGATCATGGAAAAATCCCTAATCAATGTGATTGATGTATATATGAATGTATGATGATTATTTATATATTTGGGGTTGTAATTATTAAATGGAGGCTGCGTACTCCTTTTATTTTTCATGTAATCTTTATTTTTAGCATAGTCAATTGTTGATGTAAATGCTACGAGGATTACGTGGGGGAGCCTTTTAAGTCGGCGAGCTCTTTGGGGCCCAATTCTTGAAGAGTTCAAGAAACCAAGAAGAAGCGAAGAACGGCTCTCCGTTATTAAAATATTAAAATGATTAAATGTGGTCTCATTGGCTCGAGACCCATTAAATCATAATTCCATGATCACCACGTAGGATAGATGTTTATGTGATTGACATCTATTTATTTATTATGATTACGTGAGCATGTTAAACTGGTTAATGTGCAAAGTCAGACTTACCTCACCCAAAATTGCGCCTGCATGAAATCCTAGTTAGGAAAATCACTCGCGTTAGGTACCGAAAGGGCGTTGGTAACGACACCAGCGTAACCAAGTCCCCGAACCCAAAAACTCTGGTTCCGTAGAACTGATCGATCTCTCCCAATCGATCAGTAAGGTTTCCGGTCTACCCTCCAAGAAAGACCGGTGGCGACTCCAAATGCATGCACAAGTTGCACATGCCACCACGACCACACTAAGGTCGAAAGCGATCGACTCTTATCGTCGAATCCTTCTGAAAAATACTCTCGCCGCGATTTGGTATGGGCCTGGGAGGGCCCGCGCCGATCCAAGACCCGCGATCGGTAATCCATTAGCCGCGTCCGCTTTCGGACGGGTCGCGATAGCTGGCGACTCCGCTGGGGACACTGTGTTCTAGAACCTATGGTTCTAGACCCCAAGTGGACTTAGGCCGTAATTAAAACGCCGAGTGATTTTTCTAACCATGCAGGCGCTCGTGAAGGTGAGGTAAGTCCGCTTACGATAGGTGTTATATGTTTTTGCAGATTGGAGAAATATGGGGTGTAGTCTGTGATTAACATTGTCTTATGCAGGTTGGGCGTAGGAATGTATGTTGTGTGGATGATTTGAAGTGCTGATTGATAAACTGCTATGCATGAATTGCATTGTGATGATCACAACACGTGGACACACACAACCGCGCCTAAAACCCCGGGCGTCGCCTATAGGAATACAATAGAAGTAATTGAAAATGGAATCTCCGTGAGGAAAAACGCGGGGTAATCCACTTTTCAATTCTGCTCGCTTCGAACTATGGATCGAGTCCCAATGCAACGATAGCTGCGCAATGGAATCGGCTCTTTCTAGAACTCGAAGTGGGAACCTTAACCTTAGGTGCCAAACCCTCTGATTTTTAGAAGTTCACCATAACTTGTCTCATGCGCATGTCTTTGGGCGGTTGGTACACCTAAAACCGCACATAAGTCGACGAGTTTGGTTGGTAAGACTCTCTATACCTCGAATCTATTACAGTTCATATAAATATAGGCATTTCATTCATTGCATTCTGGTGATTAGATTAAATGCCATTTCAAGGATAGATGTGTGTGTTTTTCCCAAACGTCCTTGATAGAAGACGAAGAGGATGATATCCCATGACAAGCACCGAGTGAGCAACAAAGGAGCCTACTATGGACATTATTGAGATATCGTCCAATGAAGATGACGAGTTGGGGCAAGTGATCCGGAAGTCACAGATCGAACTTGGGGCATCCTTAAACGTTAGGATCACATTCCTTTGTTTCATTTTCCATTGCTAGTCCTCTTGTATAGGGTTTACTTTTATCGAGGCTTTCTCTATCTCACCCCTTAGAGTGATTGTATTAGGGATCTATTGGTGTATACATTTAGATGGAACTTGGTTGTATTTCTTTTGACAGGTCATGGGAATGTGATAGTGGCATTTTCTCTAATCATCCGAATACTCCCAAGTCAAGTTTATAATTCCTTTAGAGGAAATTAAAATTGGAAATCTTGCACGACCTTTTTGGTCATATAGGGTAATCCAACCCCAATTTCGCTAGAAGGAATTATACACTTGAATTGGTCCATGCATGTTTTACGTCGCTGGTAATCCACGATAATTGATCGAGAATATCGGCGTTGTTTTGAATTTAATGACGAGATAGATGTCCAAATTACTCTCGTTCTTAACAAAACGGCCTTGATTTGGATGCCGTATCTTCAATTAAATTTAAAACACGTTATTATGCCTCGCACTTTTGAGTAATTCGTTCCTCTCGAAATTGATCAAAAGCGATTATTGTGAATTACATTCCTTTCAATAGTATGCTTTCTTTCGAGGAATATTGATAAAAACTTTTCGCGCAAGATTAAAACCCTTGTAAAAGTTCTTGTCCTTATTAATCATGGGCAAGCATAGGATTGAAAGGGGTTTTTGATTTCTTTTTCAAATTATTCCTTCTGATTCTGTCTTTTTATTTGCAGGTAAAAAAAATAGGTAATAGAGAGAAATCTTTTCCTGGACAAGTCTAAGGCTATTATCTCATCTGATCATGAGCGAGTTATAAAATCAGGACATATTTGCTCGGCTTACTGATATTATGGTTCGGCTCACCCAAGTTGAAGATGTTCGGATGCTCGAAGAAATGAACCATACAGAAGTTAAAACACACACACAAGAGTTCTCATTTATTTTGCTCAGTGGAGGGTTTTCAAAAGCAGGTCATACAATTCGGGGTAGAAAAGTAAAGCCGAAGTGAGCCCTAATTAACGACACGAAGGAGCCCAACTGACCCTCAATGTTATTAATGCTCTGCTCATACTCCCAACTCTGCATGTCATGGTCGGCAAGCCTGAGGAGAAGACTTTTGCATTCTCCCTTAACTTCGGCGACCTTGGCCTCATGTTCTTCGGCGATTGTTTCCAGGTCTCGAACCAGTCCATTCCCGCGAGCTATGTCCGCGGTTATTTTGTCGAGCCGTTCTTCCTGCCAATCGCTCTGAAGCCTCAACAGGACATTGCGGCGGTCATGCTCGCCGGTGGTCAGGGATAGGGCCAATTGCTCCACCAGATTTCTCCTCTCGCGAAGCAACGTCGCGACCCGCTCATTAGCAAACTCGACGGCCTTTTTGTAACTATCGGCCAGATAGTTGGTCAGCACCAAATGATCAGATCGATCCTCATAACGAGCTCGCAAGACGCGAGCCACGAGAACCTCCCGATTAGCAGCACGGTAGGCCTCTAAGGAGTGTGCAAAGAGAGTCGGGAAAATTCTATATTCCCTCCCCAGTGTAGTACCTTCGAGAGAAGTGGTATCAAGGTCCTCGAGCAGGACACAGATTTCATCCTCGGTCGCAGAATGATCGGTTATGTGTGCGTAACCGCGACCCAGTAGGTTATAAAGCTTTTCCCACTGGGCCAAGACATCAGTTGAAAAAGTGCGTACGGGAGAGGAGGCCATTTGCGTTGGGTTGGCTTGAGAATAAGACGAGTTTGACAGAGAGATTAGAAGGAAGAAGCTGATTATGCGAGAACGTTAACCTTCCATACATTAATTCCTCATTTTATAGCAACTCGAGGATGATGAAGGGTCTCAGTAATAATGCTGGTGGAGCCCAGTTAGGGGGTAAAGCAGGAGGTCCCCTCACGAGAACCATTGGATTCGTTTCGGTCCGCGATTTCCGGCTCATCAATTAAAAGATGTAAAAGATTTGTCGGGATCACCATTATTAGAGTTAGGTGGGAGGTAAGCGCAACTATCGAAGAGAGCCCTAACAGGATTTGACAGTCCCATCACGATTGAAAAGCTAAGCGAGAAATTCAAAGTCTTGAGGGGGAACGTTTGCCTAATGATGCTTGAAGAACGTCTCCTGAACATACGAAGTCACTCGAAGAAAACTTTATAGGGAGTGAGCATACATGAGAGAGTGGAGAACTCTGAGTGGGCAAGAACCAATCAAACATTTCTCAATCCAACATATTTAAGAGGTTATTGTCAGCTGCTAGAGGCGACTGACTCAAAAATCTCAGAAATTGAACTACAGAGGGATCTCGAAGATTCCAAGATCAAGTCTAACGCCAAAACCATGGAGCCCAACACTTCTGGCAACGGAAATCAAGATCACGGCGACGACGACAACGACATCCACGATGTTCAACTCGGGAAAAGAAGACGTCCTCACCAATACTCTCAGGAGGAAACCCAAATGCTGGAAACCCTTTTTAGTAAAAGCCATTACATGAAAAAGAAGTGGAGAATTGAATTGAGCCGGGAGTTGGGGATTAATCAGTCGAGGATCCAGTTTTGGTTTCAAAATAGGAGATCCAAATCGAAGGCTCAACGCAAACGTCAGGTGGTCGAGATTTTAAAGGAAGAAAACCAAAAGCTGCGAACAGAAAACATGAGGTATGAAAAAGCTCTCAATATTACCGTTTGCCCTCATTGCGATAACCTCGTCGCCCTCGGTAAGATATTCCCCGATAAGCCTCACGCGATGATTGAAGACGTTCATTTACCACCCTACTCCCTCGGGGCATCTCCTGCTCAACCAGATTTTGCCGGAGTCACGCATGAGCAGGATGATCCTACGAAGATGATACAAATGCCTCCTGGGGGATGGGATTTGCATCGCTTTGATTGGAGTTACAGTTTCAAGGAGCTGGATGTTACCGCCGACCAGCTCAAAGCATATCAGCCTCATGCACAACAATTTTCGATAGGGTCGGGTCCTGCCGGAGATGAGTTAATCAGTCGTCAAGCCATCGATGCAATTTTGGGCCACGATAAGAGGAGGTTCGCTTGGCCCCCTGAATTGCATTCCAGATTCCTAGACGTGGTTCACCAAATGGGGATCGACTCAGCAACTCCGACGCGCATATTTAAGGCCATGAATGTATCGGGGCTTAGTAAGGAGCTGGTCAGGAATCACCTTGCTGCCTACAGAAAGCTATTAAAACAACGTCGAGCGGAGCTAAACCGGGAGGAATCCATCTCGAGCTCAAAAGCTAGGGGCGACCGCCATTGTAATGCTCAGGCATCAAGAGATACCCGGCCAAATCTAAGCATCAATCAAGCTAGCAACCCGACCACCGGCAAACTGAAAGCTGATCAGAATGTCCTCCCGGGCCATTTCAACATTTCTCAAGAGCGCGTGTCACAAGTACAGCGAGTGCAAACTCCTCCATTCGAGCAGCAGTCGGCTGGTGCTCTGCCTGCCGCTGGTCAACCCACGACAGACGATTTCTTCGATGAGGGGCTCGATGCCTTGTTCAATCAGTGGGAAGCTGGCATGCTTGGACAGCCATGATCTAGCACCTGACTCGGGGCACGATGGGTCGGTCACTACGAACACCCATAGAAAGAAGAACATGTTCACGAGTAGATCACTCATTTTATCGTTGTAAAGTTCCTACGGGAACATTTTTCTTTAATGACTATAGTTAAACCAACGCTATCGACGAACATCGTCATGCTCAGTTGTGATGATCCCTTGTTAGATTAAGTCTGAAACCAGAGACGGTCTTTAAAATTATGAGTGGCCACGAACTCATTCCTCACCAAGCGCCCGGGATGCTGAAATGAAGAGTAACAGCATGCACAGGGAAAATGCCACTTTCGTTTGAACGATGAAAAGGGGTTGAGAGAAGATCATAGCGTTAATTCCCATGGAGCTAAATGAATTAAACGGAGTCATTAATTGCGGGTCCACCGCTGCTCCCCACGCTCTCGGGCCTAGCAAATCATAAAAGGCGCCGAAAGATTGTAGACCCACCACTTTGAAGACTGAACTAGGGGACGAGCGCAATACTCGATGAAACCGAATCAATGCAAGAGAGTTTGTGATCCTATCACGAGGAAAAAGAAAGGGGAATACAGACGATGAGTAATTGCAGGATCTCGGGAGGAGCGCTTGCTTGCTGGTCTTCATATGCAGCCTGAAGGATGGTTCCAGGACACGCACAATCACTTGAGAAAATTTCTAGAGTGAGCAAACACGTAAGAGCGAATTGAGAAAGCTGAGTGAACTAGATTAGCCCGAGATACCCCGATCCATCATGTTTAAAAGTTATTCCCATCTGCTAGAAACGCCCGACCTGGACATTTCTGAGCACGAACTGCTGGGAGACTTTGAAGATCCTGGAGCTGAATCCTGCCCGAAGGCCATAGAGACTGACTCCTCCAGCGATGAAATTCTAGGTTTCAGCTACGAAGAAGGAGTATACAATGATGACCGGAGTCGGAAAAGGAAGCAACTACAACGCCACACTCCAGGCCAAATCCGAGAGCTCGAAGCTTTCTTCAATGAATGCCCCACTCCAAGCAGACAACAGAAAATGGAGTTGAGCCGAAAAATAGGATTGGAGCTTTCGAAGGTCAAGTTTTGGTTCGCCAACAAACGAACCCGGGTGAAACAGCAATACGCAGACCATGAGTTACTGGTCCTGAAGGAGGAGAATGAGAAGCTTCAAGCTGAAAGCGCGAGATATAAGGAAGCTCTGACCAAGGCCACCTGCCTTAATTGTGGTAATCCTGTTGTCCTCAGCGAGGTGTTCCTCGATGAACCGTCCCTGTTGACGAATAACGCTCAGCTGTTACCGTATTCTCCACAGCATTTTCCGACACAGCCAGATATCGCCGGAGATCTACATGAGCAAGTCAACACCATAGGATCAACACCAACATCCTTTGAGAAATGGGATATGAATCATCACAGGGGGAGTTCTCTCAATGACGAACTCGCTGTCACAGCCAGCCAATCCAAAGTCGGTGAGTCCCTCCCTGGACAACTTTTGAAACGACTAGATCCCGTAGAGAATAGCTACCGAAGTATTGACGATATTTTGGGTGATAAGAGAACAAGGTTTTACTGGACCTATGAACTTCACACCAAATTTGTTGATGCAATTCGAGAGCTGGGAGTTGATTCGGCTAGCCCACTACGCATACTCGAGATTATGAATGTGCCGGGGCTCTCTAGAATTAACGTCGAGTCTCACCTCAAGTATTATAGGAGATTGCTAAGGGATGGAAGGATATCGTTAAACCATCATAAAGCCAGTTGGAGCTCAAGTGCCGGGCAGAGTTACAACCACGATGATTGGAGAGCCGAGAGCACCCAACCGTGTTTCAGCAATGACGGGACCAGCAGTCGTGTCAGCGACTCCTCTAACCCAAATCAGAATGCTCCGCCGAGCTATCTCAATACTCCTCAAGAGTATATACCGCAGTTCCAGCACATAGGGATTCCTCAGTTTGAGCGCGATTCGGTCATTAATGCTGTCCCTGAAGCGGATCTAGCATTGGTAGAGAGTGCACATATAAACCTGCCGGTCATTGGAGGAAGTTCCAATTCGAGGGGTCAAGTTGCTCACGGCGAGAGCAAAGAGAGGAATCCCTCGCCTGCACTCGACGACAGCCAATCTGGGCACCAAAGGCTAGAAAGAACAGGCGATTTCCTTGAGGAGGAGCTGGACACTTGGATCAATACTCTTCAGGAATGTATGTCTCGACCCCAACAGGGCAATGATGAAGGTTCTAGCTCAAAGACTCCAGTTCCTCACAATGAAGGCGATGAAGGAAATCTGCCCCCAACAATTGTTGATACCCAACTTGAACATCAATGGCTCGAAGACCCGAGCAATTTCCTTGGCGATGAGTTCAATCTTTGGCTCGATCAATTTGGAGCCGGAGGGCCATCGCAGTGGTGACGCAAGGCAGGTGACCAAACGTCTGATGCAAGGCATGGTTACTCGATGAAAAATGCTTAGACGAAAGGGGTGGAACACTCCTATTGAATATGTTGTTGATCGCACTGTAAGGTTCCCCCGGGAACATCTTTCATTAATGTCTAGAACTAATTGCGTGTGAGTGTCAACATCACCCTTTGAGCATCTTCAAGCCGAGGGCCGTGGATTAATCGCTTAATCCGTGGAGCAAGTTCCCCGAACAATGACTATCACCCGCGGAGTATAATGGGATCTACCCCTTCAATACGAAATACGTTTGGCCGCGAAGCCACCTATTTGGTAAAACGATGTATCGTTCCTAAACGATCTTCAATCGAATACCGAAGTAATGTCTCATTTCTTTCCCTTCTCAGGTGATAAACGTGGATAAATCACTCAAGGAGCCATTTGTTCGAATAACAGAACAGACGTTGCCTAACTGGGGGCAGATGAACCATTGATGTTGCAAACACTCCAAGAATGGATAGGCGGATTTGATAGATGTTGTTCATATCAATACGCAATATCAGAACGGGATGAGAACCAAGAGTAAAGTTGTATCGTTCCAATTTGTCTTGAATTTGAGAATATGAATTGATACTCGTTATTTATCCTTGACAGGGGAATCGCCTTACAGACGAACAGGTTTTCACATCCCATGTATTACCCGTTAGAATACATGACCAAGGGTAAATTGTATCGTTCTAATTTTTTGAAAAATTCGTGAACGTACAATAACATGTTTCTTCCGCATTTTCAGGATCTCCAGCCGCGGGGGACAGGTAAGTATCCCTTTCCCCAATCCATTGAAGATGTTAAATAAAAAACAGAGAGAAAAAGAAAAGCTTTCAGAATCTAATGTCTAGAAAAGACATAGAATTCAAACTTCATTGGCATTCATGTCTTAAAACAGGAGGTTATCTGAACATGAATAAGAACATGCATGGTGCATCATAAAATCCCCTTGACGGGTAAAATTTTTGGAGAAAATGAAAGAGATTTTTTCCAATCAAAAGTTCAAAACTTTTAAAAGGACGTTTTCTCAAAAGAAAAGAGGCAAAGCCTAGTCCAAACACGTCCTACACACACTGGAGAGAAGTGGAGCGGATCAGATAGCAAAATCTGGACCTACGGAAGTAGGGATTATTCGCAACGATTACATGGGTTGGGATGACGGAGGCATTCGTTTCATATCCCTCAAAGACTACAGGTGACCGTTGATAAACCCTTTGAACGACGGTTTTCATTCTTAACCCTGTCAAGAACCACCCCACATCGGGGCAAAATGGAGGTGAGTCCAGCGGTATCAGGAGAAAATGGTTAGAAATTTTCTTGCTCGGACTAACATCAATCTTTGTGTGTTGTTTATATGGTAATCCAAGTGCCATAGGATGACGAGAAGCATTCATTTCTCTATCCCACACACCATATCCTTTGCACAGCCAAGTTGAGCCTGCAAATTCATTTCATAAACCCCTGTTGGTGATCATGGGATGTTTCAAGATGGAAACTGCATCACTCCAAGAACGGAAGAAATCAAGAGATGGGATTTATAGAAAAATCTCATATCGGCGTTTAAATGTGCTATGATTCAAGTTGTATATCTAGCACAATTTTCTGAACATCGTAGTTCCAAAGGAAAAGAAAAGGCGGGATTTCAACAAAGAAAAAAATCCCCAGCATCAAGAAAAAGCAAAGTGCCTGGTAAAAGCAAGGCCGATGCTCGTGAAAACTGTTTGATTGATCCCCAATAAAGCCTAGTTGGGAAGAGAGAAAAACCCATAAAGGAGTCAGATCAAGAAGACTGCTCCCCAAATGATGTCAGCCGTGGTGCAAAAACACGGACAGAATTGTCAATCTCTTAATACCACAAGAGACGTTATCTAAAGGACTTGTGCACACCTCAAAAGCGGTTGCACACCTCAAAAATGGAAGATGCAGAATGGAAAAGACATGTGACAAATTGGCAATGATCACCAATGTCAAATCCTTCGTGATTTCTGGGCCAAAAACAAGCCTTTTTCGGTCCCCAATCCTATCAATGTTACAACCCTGAAACAGTCTTCTCTGACTAAGACACTTAGGTTAACATATAGCTTAGCTCGAAGAAGTACGAGCAAGACTCTTTCTTTCTCATTTTGCAGGGTTCTTGACTTGTAAACCCGGAGCAGATGGTGGAGATTTTCATTCGATGGCCTCGACTCCAAAGCGGGTCCCCCTTGAAAACCAATATCCAAGCCCAACATTACGGTCCCGTGGAAGACCTCCCGACCGATCAAAATGTATGCGCTGCGAATGAGCCTAAAACCTAGGCACAGGTCAGTAGGGAATTGAGTGCATCCCCTAAAAATCATTACCTCAAAACAGGTGAGATGGCCTCCTTGTCGAGAAATATTCCAATTGATGTTTTGAGCAAACTCTTTTTGGAAATTTTCAAACTGTTGATCCAGATTTTCCATACAAGGGATTTGTGATCACATTTGCATGTTGCAAGAATGTTTTGGATAACCTCCAGCATCAAAATGCACATCTCATGACTAAAGCTTAAGTCATAAAATTTTGTCAATTGGACAATTGCTGTCTTCTCAAAGATTACCAATATTTTCTTGGGGAAGAGAAACCCTTAAAAAAAAAATCCTTTTCAAAATTTATGTAGTCTCATCGGACGTGGAGAACCCTCGTCATGAGACCCCTTTTCAAAAATCAAGCAGTCTCATCGGACGTGGAGAACCCTCGTCATGAGACCCCTTTTCAAAATTCAGGTAGTCTCATCGGACGTGGAGAACCCTCGTCATGAGACCCCCTTTTCAAAATTCAGGAAATCTCATCGGACGTGGAGAACCCTCGTCATGAGACCCCTTTTCATTTAGGCAGTCTCATCGGACGTGGAGAACCCTCGTCATGAGACCCATTTTCAAAGTCAAAACTGATGGTAGACACCGCCTGAAGGGTCAAACCAAGGTAGATACCGCCTGAAGGGTCAAATGAAGGTAGATACCGCCTGAAGGGTCAAATCAAGGTAGATACCGCCTGAAGGGTCAAAATATGGTAGATACCGCCTGAAGGGTCAACTCAAGGTAGAAACCGCCTGAAGGGTCAAACCAAGGTAGAAACCGCCTGAGGGATCACATTAATGGTAGAAACCGCCTGAAGGGTCACATATGGTAGAAACCGCCATAAGGGTCAATTCATTGGTAGAAACCGCCATAAGGGTCAACTCATTGATAAATATCGCAGTAAGGATCAACACAAAGGTCTGATCCACCATACAGATCAAAATCCTTGGCAAATCCCAAAGCGTGGGATGCGCCTTCCTTAGGTTCCTACAAGTTAGGAATCCCATCATGGTATGACCTACCATACAGGTTAGAGCTTAATCTCCCTAGGATATTCTGAATGACGAGTCCTAGGCATCTTCTTGAAAGTCGTCGCAACCGGCAGCATCCGACAGGTGAGCTTCAGGTAAGCCTCTCTCACTCCGGCCCATGTTCAAATTGTTAGAGCAAACCGGGGATTGATTTGAGCTTTTATCAATAGGCTTAAGGATCCGATGTCATAACATTTCTTCTCTTATTTTCCCAGTTGAGTCGGTTAGGAATCAGGTGCCACCTTATCTTTGAGAGAAACCTCTAACGAGATTCCTCTCAAAGAGGGGCAGCTGTTGACACCTGATTTTTTTTTACCATTTATTATTGTGATTTTTATTCTTTAAAATTAATTAAAAATATCAAAAAAGGTCATAAAATCACAAAATCAACTTTGGAAGCCTTGGTTTAACCTTAGGAACCAATTTTGAACAAAAAATAGTTTTCGATATTTTTAATATTTTTCGAGTTTATTTAATTATAAAAATACCCAAAAAATCAGAAAAATACCATTCGTGGTCAGAAAAATACCCAAAAATATTCGATAATTTTGTTTTAATTTCCTCTTCAAGTGTGTCACTTTAAATCTCAAAAATTCGGCTCGGGTCAATATGTTCCTTCACAAACATAAACCCGAACCGAGCCTAAAAAAAAATCATTTTCGAGTCTTTTAATTTTCAATTCTCACTTTTTATAAGCTATGACATTGGATTCTAAAGTCTTAAAGTGCAATTAGGTCAATTTGCCCTCCAATTTAATCAATTTTTACCAAAAGGGCTTAATTGCACATTTTTCTTTCAATTAGTCCCCGGTTTCACGGATGTATACGTATGCTCTACGTATTTATACGTCATACGTATTTATACGTTATGCATATTTGTACTGTTTGGTAACCTCTTTAACTCTTGTAATAATAATAATGGTTATTATTTTTAACACCTTTGTTAGTGCCTTTTTTTTTAGCATTTTTGTATTGTGAGTGCTATTGCTAGTGCTATTTTTAAATAGCATTCTTTGTATTATAAATTGTGAGTGCTATTGTTAGTGCTATTTTTAAATGACATTTATTTATCATAAATTGTGAGTGCTATTGTTAGTGCTATTTTTAAATGGCATTTATTTATCATAAATTGTGAGTGCTATTATTAGATAGAATTTATAATTGTTAGTGCTATTTTTAAATAGCATTTTTGTATTATAAATTGTGAGTGCTATTGTTAGTGCTATTTTTAAATGTCATTTATTTGTGAGTGCTATTTTTAGATAGAATTTATAATTGTTAGTGCTATTTTTAAATACAATTTATTGGAAGGTATTTTTGGCTATAAAAGGATGGCAAGAGTTTTGAGGTGAAAGGAGGAGAGACAAAATATACTAAGTTCGGAATATTGATTCCGCATATTGCTAGCACAATTGTTGTGGAGTTATTAGTCGTCTCCCCGTTCGTCAATTGGTGGTGCGTCCGAACTAGATGCCTAACACTTGTGGAGGCTGAGATCGAAGAACATCGAACCGACACCTCCGTTCAAGCACGCTACGAGAGGTAATCTATTTACTCCCTTTGAGGCTTTGTGATTTTTTTTCGATTGAAATGCACGAAGTATGCCTCTGGAGATACATGTATGGGTTGTTATTTATTTCCGCTACGTGTTACGTGGATCCCAACAGTGGTATCAGAGCCAATCCTTAGGCGTTTTCGTGCATTTAATTGATTTTTGCAATTTTTGCAATACTATGGCCAATATGTATTAACGAATTGTTCGTCTTACATGGCTAATGGAGATCGATTATTTTATATGATAAATTAATCAACGTAGCAAAAATTGAGAATAAATCAATTTTGAATCGAAAATTTATGGCTATCTTATTTTACGTAAAAATTCTGAATATGATTCAACGTAGAATTTTTATTGTGCCTTCCTAAGTTTTAAATTGTGAATTTATTACTTATGTGAAAGGGTGGTGATCATGGAAAAATCCCTAATCAATGTGATTGATGTATATATGAATGTATGATGATTATTTATATATTTGGGGTTGTAATTATTAAATGGAGGCTGCGTACTCCTTTTATTTTTCATGTAATCTTTATTTTTAGCATAGTCAATTGTTGATGTAAATGCTACGAGGATTACGTGGGGGAGCCTTTTAAGTCGGCGAGCTCTTTGGGGCCCAATTCTTGAAGAGTTCAAGAAACCAAGAAGAAGCGAAGAGCGGCTCTCCGTTATTAAAATATTAAAATGATTAAATGTGGTCTCATTGGCTCGAGACCCATTAAATCATAATTCCATGATCACCACGTAGGATAGATGTTTATGTGATTGACATCTATTTATTTATTATGATTACGTGAGCATGTTAAACTGGTTAATGTGCAAAGTCAGACTTACCTCACCCAAAATTGCGCCTGCATGAAATCCTAGTTAGGAAAATCACTCGCGTTAGGTACCGAAAGGGCGTTGGTAACGACACCAGCGTAACCAAGTCCCCGAACCCAAAAACTCTGGTTCCGTAGAACTGATCGATCTCTCCCAATCGATCAGTAAGGTTTCCGGTCTACCCTCCAAGAAAGACCGGTGGCGACTCCAAATGCATGCACAAGTTGCACATGCCACCACGACCACACTAAGGTCGAAAGCGATCGACTCTTATCGTCGAATCCTTCTGAAAAATACTCCCGCCGCGATTTGGTATGGGCCTGGGAGGGCCCGCGCCGATCCAAGACCCGCGATCGGTAATCCATTAGCCGCGTCCGCTTTCGGACGGGTCGCGACATTTGCTTGCTGTCGATGAAGCGATTCATACAGGAACATCTTAGGAGTGATTTTGCTGCTGACATCACTGCTAGACAAATGATGGATGCCTTGGTGGCTAGAAATCATGAATCCCCTAATGCTGAAGTTGGGACACATATGTCAGGATTATTCAGTTTGAAGTATGATGGTTCTGCTGGTGTTAGGGACTATGTCATGAGGATGATAGATCTGCAATCATAGCTCAATGGGCTTAATGGTCCCATTCCTGATGCTTGTATCATACATTTTGCGTTGAATTCTCTTCCACCTGAGTTTGGTATTATCCAAACACAATATAACACTGCTGATCAGGCATGGACAATCAACGACTTGATTGCAAGGGTGGTATCAGAAGAGACCAAGCTGAAGAAAGGTAACACGCATATGGGTATGTATGCCGCTTCAAGTTTTGGTGCCAAGAAGGGCAAGGGCAACAAGAATCGTAAAGGAACTCATTCCTTTGATGGTCATCATGACAACTTGGGTCCAAAGAAATCGACCTTTAAAAACGACGGTAATGCTGGTAAGGATGGTCTTTGCTTTTTCTGTAAGAAGGGAGGACACGTAAAGAAAGATTACGCTAAATATAAGAATTGGTTATTTAAGCGTGAGCCTAAAGGTAATGTTCTTTAGCGTTGGTTTGTGAATCTAATCTGTCTGAAGCCCCATCTTGTTCGTGGTGGCTAAATAGCGGTGCAACTAACCATGTTGCGTTTACCATACAAGGATTCATAAATCGGAGGAAGCCAAATAAGGATGAATCAAAGCTCACCGTAGGAAACAACAATAAAGCTGACGTTGAGTTCGTGGGAAATGTCATTTTAATTCTAGATTCTGGTTTTAATTTAATGTTAAGAAATACATTTTACATACCTTCTTCTTTCAGACGGAATTTAATTTTCGTATCAAGTTTGGACATGTGTGGTTACTCATTTGAGATTTCAAACTCTGCAATTTCTATTTCTTTTAATTCAACTAAAATTGGGTATTGCACTATGTCCAATGGATTGTATAGATTATGTTTGTCTCCCAACGAAATGTACGTCGGTTATACAGCTGAAAAGGTTGTTCCCAAAAGGCCTCTACCTAAGGAACAATCATATGCAATATGGCACAAACGTCTTGGTCACATCTCTAAAGAAAGAGTGGAAATACTGATAAAGGCTAGCATTCTACCCACTCTTATAAGTGACCTAAACACGTGCGTAGACTGCTGTGGAGGTAAGATGACCAAAATAAAGAAGAAAAATGCAGTCCGTAGTTCTCACTTATTAGAGATCATCCACACAGATATATGTGGACCCTATACAGCAACATTGTGTAGAAATTTTTATTTCATCACATTTATAGATGACTATTCTCGATATGGTTATCTGTACTTGATTAAGGAAAAGTCTGAATCTCTTAACAAGTTCAAGATTTTCCGGACTGAAGTTGAGAAACAGCTGGGGAAAGTCATAAAAATTGTCAGATCTTACCATGGTGGTGAGTACTATGGTCTACATGGCGATGCTGGACAGCTTAAAGGGCCATTCGCCAAGTACATAGAGGATTCTGAGATTGTGGCTTAGTTTACCATGCCCGGTAGTCCTGAACAGAATGGTGTAGCTGAAAGGCGTAATCGTACTCTTATGGATATGGTAAGAGTATGATTAGCAAATCTCATTTACCTGGTCTTTTATGGGGCGAGGCTTTGAAAACGGCGGTTTACATATTAAATCGTGTTCCTACTAAATCTGCGCCGCTTACTCCTTTTGAATTGTGGACTGGACGGAAGCCTAGCTTGAATCATCTGAAGGTTTGGGGATGCCCTACAGAAGTAAAATTGTATAATCCAACTTTGAGCAAGTTGTATCCCAAAACCACTCGTTGTTATTTTGTCTTTTATCCAGATCATTCAAAGGGATATCAATTTTATAATCCCAAAGGAGGAATGAGAATTGTGGATTCACAGACAGCAAGGTTCCTGGAGCTTGATGTAGCAGAAAAGGGTGATTGCTCGCAGACTATTGAGGATAACAGCATGGTGAGTACTCCTATGTCGTTTTCTATACCTATACAGATAGTTCAGGAAGTTCTTGTACCACAGATTGAACTTGTTGAGGTTTAGGAACCTGTTATTGAAGCAATTTCTGATGAAGTTCCTCAAGCTTTTCAGGAACAGAATGAAGTAGAATATGCTCCTCTAAGGAGATCTGTTAGACAGAAACGATCAACTATACCACAAGATTACATAGTTTATCTGGGAGAACATGATTATGATATTGGTTGTGTTGTTGATCGAGTGACTTATACAGAAGCAATTTCTTGTCCTTAGTCTGATTTATGGTTAGATGCAATGAAAGATGAGATGTTGTCTATGAAACATAATGATGTATGGGAGCTTGTTGAATTACAAACCTGTTGGTTGTAAATGGGTTTTTAAGACCAAAAAGGACTCCACAGGAAAGATTGAAAAATTTAAAGCTAGACTAGTGGCTAAGGAATTTACTTAGAGGGAAGGAATTGATTATGAATCAACATTTTTTCCAGTTACTTCTAAAGACTCTTTTAGAGTAATTATGGCTTTAGTAGCTCATTTTGATATGGAGATTCACCAGATGGATGTTAAAACTGCTTTTCTGAATAGAGATCTTGATGAACAAGTTTAGATAGCACAACCAGAAGGTTTTGCAACAGATGATACATGTAATCTGGTTTGTAGATTGAAAAAGTCTATCTATGGTTTGAAGCAAGCCTCTAGACAGTGGTATTTGAAGTTTCATAGTGTTGTTACTTCTTTTGGTTTTGTTGAGAACAAGCTAGATCAATGTATAAACTGCAAGGTCAATGGGAGAAAGTTTATTTTTCTCGTTCTTTATGTTGATGACATCTTACTTGCTAGTAGCGATATTGCATTAATGCAAGAGACAAAAAGGATGTTGTCACAAAATTTTGATATGAAGGATCTTGGTGAAGCATCTTTTGTCCTTGGCATTGAGATCCATAGGGATCGTTCTCGCCGCACGTTGGGCTTATCTCAGAGGGCTTATATTGATCGAGTTCTAAAGAGATTCAATATGCAAGAGTGCAAACCAGGGATTGCTCCAGTGTGCAAAGGTGATAAATTGAGTCTTTCACAATGTCCTCATTCAGAAATTTAGAAAGCACGGATGAAGGATGTACCTTATGCTAGTGCACTTGGTAGTATCATGTTTGCTCAACTTTGTACTAGGCCAGACATTACTTTTGCGACAGGACTTCTAGGCAGGTATCAGTCAAATCTAGGACATGATCACTGGATCGCTGCCAAAAAGGTTTTGAGGTACTTAAAAAGGACTAGAGACTATATGCTGATTTACAGATTGTTCAGAACTTGCAGCTAGTGAGATATTCAGATTCATATTATGCTGGTTGTGAGGATGACAAAAAGTCAACAACATGGTATATCTTTATGCTAGCAGGTGGTGCAGTATCATGGAAAAGTGAAAAACAGAAAATAGTGTCATCCTCCACTATGCAAGCAGAGTTCATAGCATGCTTTACAGCTTCTACTTGTCGCGACCCGTCCGAAATCGGACGCGGCTAATGGATTACCGATCACGGGCTTTGGATCGGCGCGGGCCCTCCCAGGCCCATACCAAATCGCGGCGGGAGTGTCTTTTGAGGGATTCGACGATAAGAGTCGATCGCTTTCGACCTTCAGTGTGGTCGTGGTGGCATGTGCAACTTGTGCATGCATTTGGAGTCGCCACCGGTCTTTCTTGGAGGGTAGACCGGAAACCTTACTGACCGATTGGGAGAGATCGATCAGTTCTGCAGAACCAGAGATTTTGGGTTCGGGGACTTGGTTACGTCGGTGTCGTTACCAACGCCCTTTCGGTACCTAACGCGAGTGATTTTCCTAATTAAGATTTCATGCAGGCGCAATTTCAGGTGAGATAGGTATGGTTCGGGTTTCATGCAGATTGGAAGACTATTCCTATCAAATCACAGTCAATATAATGAAAGCGCAAGTCAAGTGCATAAATAAATCATGTCAATGCACATCAATTTCAATCATTGGCCTCCTAGTATAGCCATAAGGGCTTAGGGAAGATATGATTTAAGACTGGGGATAAAATGGGAAGATTCGGGGACAACTAGCCCGAAGGGCAAAATTGTCATTTTGGAAGGTTTGGATACCGAATTACCCAAAATATTCAATGGCCAGTTGATTGTGGCCATTTCCCATTTTTAAGAATTTTTTGGAATTTCTTGGTTTTTCTTCAATTTTTGGAAGACGATTCGCCCAAAGGGCGAAATTGTCATTTTTAAGAAGGTTCGGGGTTCAAAACACCCGGGATGAGCCTTGACCAGTTGATTGTGGCCATTTCCTATTTTTTTGGGATTTTCCTGGATTTTTTTGAATTTTTTTGGAAGATGGTTTGCCAGAAGGGCAAAACCGTCATTTCTGGAAAGACCGGGGGTCGAAAGACCCGAAACAGGTGATGGCCAGTTGAATGTGGCCATTTCCTATTTTCTGGAATTTTTTAGAATTTTTTTTGGAAGATGGTTTGCCAAAAGGGCAAAACCGTCATTTCTGGAAAGACCAGGGGTCGAAAGACCCGAAACAGGTGATGGCCAGTTGAATGTGGCCATTTCCTATTTTCTGGAATTTTTTAGAATTTTTCTGAATTTTCTGAATTTTTTGAATATTTTCATGGTTTTTCATTTTTTATTGATTTTTTGATTATTTTTTTGATTATTTTTGGATTTTTTAATATTAAAAAAAATTTTCCGGGCCGGGTCAGACCCGGTCCACGCCTCTCGGGCGTCCGGCCCGACCCTAGGGGTCGACACCGGCCTAAAACGACACCGTTTTATATTTTTAATCATTTTCCTATTTTTTAACATTTTTATGTATTTTCCTTAATTATCCGAAAATTCCCCGGATCTAACGGTCCAGAGAGCGCCACGTGTCATGATCTCGTGCGTCCGATCTCTCGCTTGATCGAAGGACCCACAGAGAGCCACGTGGCTCAATCATGGCCGTCGGATCAAAAATTAATTTATTTTCTTTTTTAGAAAAACCTAAAAATCGGACGATCAGAAGTGCACCACGTGTCCAATCGTGGTGCGTCCGATCTTGGACAAGATCGGACGATCCACAGAAGGCCACTTGGCACATTCTTGGCCGTCGGATTGAATTTATTTAATTATCCGAAAATCATTTATTTTATTTTCCAAAATTACAGGATCGCGACACTTGTCACGATCGGGGCCGTTGATTTTGGTTTTATTTGAAAATATTCGGACCGGACCCCACCCGGCTGACGTGGCCGCCTACGTGGCGTGCCACGTCACCATTGACCGGTTGACCGCCGGCGAAGTCGCCGGAGAAGACGATGAACAGTAACAATTACGGCGACTTCGCCGGAATCCCGCCGGAGAACTCCGAAACCGAGCCAAAACTTGCAATTTTTCACCTATTCTTTTCGGCATTTGACTCCCTATGAACCCAACATCAATAAGCAAGCAAAACATGGCACTCCAAACGTCGGAAAACGGCCGAACGACCGGCCACCGAACCGGCTCCGGCGAAGAAGATTTGCAGAATTTTTTTTCGCTCAAACTCGATTCCAATCGTTCAAAGAGCATGCAATGGGCGTTTAGAAACTTACCTGAGCTCGTTTCGAGCTCGACGACCGCCTGCTACGCCGGTACAAGCTCTCGGTCCGACCATGGTTCGAGGAGCTCCGGCACACCGTTCCCAACACGGTTTAATGCAAAATAAAAGGTAATCCGAGCTTAGAGTCGGTTCTAGGATTAACTTAGGGCCATAACCGAACACATGTTACTCAGACAATGCACGGCCGGGGGCAAAACCGAATCGAAACAAGCATTGGCATTTCATCGAACACATGGTGTGCATACAAAAATATGGAGATCCGGCGAGATACCGACCTGTTCCGGGCTCGACGGCGGCGGCTGAAGCTCCAGTGAGGTTCCGCGGTGTGCGGGGAAGCTTCGTCGCCCTTCGGTTTCGCTCTCACTCGCCCCTCCGAACCCTCTCTCTCTCTCGGCCGATTCTCGGTTTTAACCGAGAATCTTGCCGGTTTTCGTGGCCGACCGCCCGCCTCGACGCCCGCTCCGCGACCCATGCCACTCTGCCAATGTCCCCTCACGCGTGGTGTCCTTTTTCTTAAAATAATCGCACGCCTCGCTCGGTCGCCGCTCCCCCTGTTTTCTGCACATTCTGCACATTCTGTGCATGCTGTCCACGGGTCTGCAACAATGTTGCAGACCCGGGTCGGACCGGGTCGGGTCGGGTCGGACCCGACCGACCCGGTTCGACCAAATCATCAAATTGACCCCCCAAATGACCTCTTTTCATGAAATTGATGGCAAATTCGGATTCCTTGGCATGTTTTCTATCAAATATGGGTATTTTCGTGAATCAATTGATTGACATTTTGTGAAAACCCCAAATTGTCCCTAGGATCCGAAAATGAATTCCGCCAAATTGAGGGGCCAAACGATCGAATTAATCAAAAATGAGCCCACCAATGGATTCCTCATGATGAAAACTATAGGGTAGAGGTGTTTAATTTTAATGGATGTGCCCGTGTGAAATTTAATTTCAAGAATTGTAAAACCGGGGACTAAATTGAATAAAATTTGTGCAATTAAGCCCTTTTGGTTAAAATTGATCAAATTGGAGGGCAAATTGACCCAATTGCATTTCAATACTTTAGAGTCCAATGTCATAGCTTATAAAAACCGAGAATTGAAAATTAAAAGACTCGGAAAGGATTTTTTAGGCCCGGTTCGGGATTAGGTTTGGGAAGGAACCCAATGAACCAAGCCGAATTTCCCTAATAAAAAGTGAAAATATTAAAGAGAGAATTAAAATAGAATTTCTGAATATTTTTGTGTAATTTGCTGACCACGGATGGTATTTTTCTGATTTTTTGGGTATTTTTATAATTAAATAAATTCCAAAAAATATTAAAAAATACAAAAAATATTTTTTGTTCAAAATTGGTTCCTAAGGCTAGGCTAAGGCTTCCAAAGTTGATTTTGCAATTTTTTGACATTGTTTGCTATTTTTAATTAATTTTAGAAATAAAGACTATAATAACGGATGGTCAAAAATCAGGTGTCAACACTACTCAGGCTATTTTGCTCCGGAATCTCATTTGGGAGTTGACCGTGTTTGACTTTATTGATAGACCCATACAGTTGTATTGTGATAATAACTCTGCAGTATTGTTCATTAACAACAATAGAGGTCTCAAGGGGTCTAATCATATGGAGGTCAAGTTTTTTCCATAAAGGAGTCCATGCAAAATGGTGACGTTGCAGTAGAGCATATAACTAGAGATGCTATGATTGCTGATCCACTGACGAAAGGTCTACGCCCTTGTGTATTTGAACGACATGTCATTAATATGGGCTTAGAAGCATCATGGGATGCCATTGTTTAGTGGGAGCTTTCTAGTTTTTGCTCTAATAAAGTTTAAAGTGTTATATTACTTTTAGTAATGATTTTGATATGTATTGAGCTTTTACATTCTTTGAAGTTTTTTGAATGTGATATTGAATGCATATCTGTTGAAAATCTCAAGGAATTGTGTAAACCTTGAGTGATGGCTGGGGCATTTATTTTAGCCAAATGGCATATGTCTTGTTACACGTAAAGCATAGTTAACTATAAAGGTAAAACATGTGTTGGTTCGTTGGAACCGTAAAGATGTTCTCTCATGACGCATCTGGTTTCGTGACGCATAAAGTGAGAGAATTGTGACTGACAAGGAGGATATCATATAAGGTGTCTCTATTATTTGAGATGTTATCTGATTGCCATACTACCATATTAAATCCATATCAGTAAAATTAAGAGTATTTGTGGTCATGGATGGCTCTGTCTCTTCTGATGCAGTTACTAGCATGGTCCGGTGCTTAAGACTTTATGGGATCGGATTAACTATTAGAAATTATCTCTAGACCAATAGAAAGATGCGCATATACAGTACAATGTCAATTAATTTCGCCCAAGTGGGAGAATGTTAGATTATTTTATTTTGATATTCAATTGTGGGCTTTATTAATTGTTATTGTAATTATTTAATTGGTCTAATACGGAAGAAATATATTGTTTCATAATTCAAGTAGGATATGGTGCTGAATAGTGTGGGCCGAGATATCCTTATCCTTAATGAGGGGATATGGTTCATTCTCCATAAATAGTGCTTAAGTCCCTCCTCTAAACCATAATGTCCACATAACCTCACATATAGAATTTGTCTGAAGTAACAGTGAGGGGCCGTCTCATTGAAGCCAGTGATAAAGGGGGTTCATAGAGGAGAAGATTTTGAGCATCAGATTCTCGCAATTCCGCATCAAGAACGATGAATCCGAAACAAGGTGCGTTAATTCTTTAACTCTAAGGAATAAGGATTTGTGTATCTGTACGTGTGTATCTTGGGTCGCTGCATACGGATTATAATGGCAGCTTACAATCAGGCCTATCGAGCAAGAAATCTTGGTCTGAAAATTGAAAAACTGACTCCTTTGCACCATGCCTTTTGGCAACCTCTGCTGCTAGTCGTCTCATCATAAACTCCAGTTTGGAGTGGACAATGAGAAAAAGCTACAAAGGATTGGCGAGAACGCCTAATTAGATACGAAAATAGACTCATCTTTCTTATTTATGATCGACATTCATTTGGAATTTGCAAGGCATGGTAACTCAAAGGGGGAGTTCTCATTGTTGGGTGGTCTTGGGCCTCTCTCAACCCAAAAGCTAGCTTAAAGGTTGAGGCTTTCCCTCACACTTATTAATCGACCACCAGCCCTTTTCACAACCGATGTGGGACAACCTTAATAATCTCCCCCTCACACATCAAGCCATGGGTCGGAGGGAGCGACAACCTGTATCTCTCCCGTGTGACAATTGGGTCCAGACTTATCGGTAACCTGGGCTCTAATGCCATTATGTTGGGAAAAAAACAGACATCGAATATAACTTTCCCTCTTTGACTAAACTCGTGAGAAATCGATTCGAGCACAACCAATGAAAATATGCGAATTGAAAGAAAAACAACACCAGAATTTTAATGTGGAAAACTCCTTCAATGCGAAGGATAAAAACCACGAGACCGATCACGGAGTCTACCCGAATCTCCACTATTTATTAATCGTTTGGGTACACAAACTCGCTGAATACAACGACAATAAAATCCTAAAATTATAAGTGGAGATCAAGCAACAACATCACCTTAAACGAGAGAGATGGATGAAAATCACCCCAAAATTACAGTCTGAAAAACGTCCACAAACAGCTACAGTAGAAACCTTCAAATCACGATCCAACCGCACAGAATCAAGAACAACGAGTCTTGAAGCTGCTGTCAAAATTCCAGCCCAATTGGACCACGGATTGACCTTCAATTGTCGATTTGATCACCGCCTAACACGCAGAAAAACTACTGCGTTTTCTCTCAATCGCTATTGTTCTTGCTGCGTTTTACTCTCGTGTGCTGCTACACCACACTTTTCTCTCACGGCGGCTGCTGAGTTATACACTAGGTTTAGTACATGGGCTGGACTGGGCCCAAAGCCCAACAAAGACCATTGTTGAGGTTGTCCCACATCGGTTGTGGAAGGGGCTGGTGGTCGGTTTATAAGTGTGAGGGAAAGCCTCAACCTTTGAGCTAGCTTTTGGGTTGAGAGAGGCCCAAGACCACCCAACACTGGTATTAGAACATTATTTTTTACTGAACGATGGAACCGAACGTGAGCAAAATGGTTAGTTTGAACGGAAAGAATTATCATGTATGTAGAGGAAAGATGAAAGATCTACTATATGTGAAACGGTGGCATTTATCAATGTTTGCTGATACTAAACCTAATAATATGAGCGATGCCGATTGGAATCTTGAGCATAAAATTGTGTGTGGATTTATTCGACAATTTGTCGATGATAATGTTTTGAATCATATCAGCAAAGAATCGCATGCTAGGACATTGTGGAATAAGCTGGAGTCATTAGATGCACGGAAGATTGGCAACAACAAAATATGTTTGATTAAATAATTTATGGAGTTGCATTATAGAGATGGCTAATCTATATCAGATCACTTGAATGAGTTTCAAAGAGTGATAGATCAACTTTCTGCCATGGATATTAAATTTGATGATGAAGTGCGGGGACTTTGGTTGCTATGTACCTTGCCGGAATCTTGGGAGACTTTCGTATGTCTTTAATTAATACTGCACCTGATGGTATTGTTACCATGGATTTTGCAAAAAGTGGTGTTCTGAATGAAGAGATGAGAAGAAAAACACATGGTTATTCCTCTCATTCGGAAGCTCTAGTTATTGAAAATAGGGGCAGAAGTCAGAGTAGAGGTCCGAAAGGTAGATACAAGAGCCGAAGCAAGTAAATATCATGGAAGAAGACTATTGAGTGTCATCAATGTGGTAAGATGGGTCATATGAAGAAACATTGCTTCCAGCTGAAAAATGAGATGAGGAATGAGAAGAAAAATGGCAATGAAAATAATGAGAGAAGAAATAATGGTGGTGATGATCGGGTGGCAACTGCTACTGATGAACTTGTTATTGTTTGCTATGATGTGATGATTCAAACTGGGTTATTGATAGTGTAGCTTCTCTTCATATTACCTCCAAGAAAGAGTTCTTTACATCCTACAGGTTAGGAAATTTTGGTACCTTAAGGATGGGTAATGACGGTTTGGTTGCTGTTGTTGGCATAGTAGATGTGTGCTTGGAGACTAGTACCGGAGCAAAACTAACTCTGAAAGATGTCAGACATGTTCCTGATAGTCGTCTGAATCTGATTTCAACTGGAAAGCTTGATGATGCAGGATTCTGCAGTACTTTTGACAATGGTCAGTGGAAACTCACCAGAGGCTCATTAGTTGTGGCTAGATGTATGAAACAATCTTCCTTATATTTATTTCAGGCTAAAATTTCTAAAGACATGTGTAGTGTTGTGGAAGATGAGAATGCAACTGCATTATGGCACAAGAGACTTAGTCACATAAGTGAGAAAGGAATTGGCTTGTTAGCTAAAAATGGTTTACTCTATGGAGTAAAGAGTGCAAGACTTGAGAAGTGTGCACATTGTTTAGCAGGAAAACAACGAAGAGTTTCTTTCAAGAGTCATTTGCCTTCGAGAAAATCAGAGTTGCTAGAACTAGTGCATTCAGATGTTTGTGGTCCAATTAAACTACTAACACATGGTGGCGTAACATACTTTGTGACCTTCATTGATGACCATTCAAGAAAATTATGGGTTTATTTCTTGCAGACGAAGGATCAAGTGTTAGGTACTTTCAAGCAGTTTCAAGTTTCAGTTGAAAGACAGACTGGAAAGAAGTTGAAATGCATTCGTTCAGATAACGGTGGTGAGTACATCAGACCATTTGATGAATATTGCAGGCAACAGGGAATTCGACATCAGAAGACACCTCCTAAAACGCCCGAGTTAAATGGCGTAGCGGAAAGAATGAACAGAACACTGATTGAGAGAGTCAGATGTTTGATTTCAGATGCAAAATTTCCAAAATCTTTTTGGGGAGAGGCTTTGAGTACAGTGGTACATGTTCTTAATATTTCTCCCATTGTTGCTTTAGATGGTGATGTTCCAGACAGAGTTTGGTTTGGAAATGAAATTTCATATGATCATCTAAAGGTGTTTGGCTGTAAAGTTTTTTGTTCATGTTCCAAAGGATGAGAGGTCCAAGTTAGATGTCAAGATAAAAAAGTGCATATTTCTTGGTTATGGTTCTGATGAATTTGGCTACAGGCTTTATGATCCAGTTGCAAAGAAAATTGTCAGAGGTCGAGATGTAATATTCGTTGAGAATGAGACAATTTGTGATATTGAGAAGATGAAGAAGACAGATTCCCGTGATTCTGATATGTTAGTTGATACTAGCTCAATCTCACCTTTTGAGTTGTAGGAACAGTTACATGATCAAGTTGAAGACAGTGTTCAAGGTCAGACTACAGATCAGCAAGTTCAGGGTCAGACTCAGAATAATCAGCCGGTTGAAGATCTGGCTCAAGGTGATCAACATCATTCATATGACATTGATGCTTAAGAGACTGCACCATTAGCTCCACCAACTACTGCTTTAAGGAGGTCTACCAGAGACCGCACCCCATCTATTAGGTACTCTTCTAATGAGTATGTTCTCTTGACAGATGCAGGTGAACCTGAAACTTTTGAAGAAGCAGTAGAAGATAAGAATAAGAAGGAATGGTTAGATGCAATGCATGATGAGATGAAGTCATTGCATGACAATCACACTTTTGAGTTGGTGGCATTACCTAAAGGTAAAAGAGCTTTGAAGAACTGATGGGTTTACAGATTGAAGCAAGATGAGACGACTTCGCGTCCTCGATATAAAGCCAGATTGGTTGTTAAAGGCTTCAATCAGAAAAATGGAATTGACTATGATGAGATCTTTTCACCAGTTGTAAAAATGTCTTCAATTCGAGTTGTTTTGAGTTTAGCAGCTAGCCTTGATCTCGAGGTTGAGCAGATGGACATGAAGACCGCTTTCCTTCACGGTGATTTGGAGGAAGACATATACATGGAGCAGCCTGAGGGTTTCCAGGTAAAAGGTAAAGAGAATTATGTTTGCAAACTGAAGAAAAGCTTGTATGGCTTAAAGCAGGCGCCGAGGCAATGGTATAGAAAATTTGAGTCTTTTATGGGGGAACAATCATATAAGAAGACTACTTCTGATCATTGTGTATTTGTGCAGAAATTCTCTGAAGGTGATTTTATTATCTTGTTGTTCTATGTTGATGACATGTTGATTGTTGGTCAGAATGCTTCCAGGATTGACAGGTTAAAGCAAGATTTGAGCAAGTCTTTTTCAATGAAAGACTTAGGGCCGGCTAAGCAGATTCTTGGTATGAGGATCACTTGCGACAGACAGGCAAAGAGATTATGGTTATCTCAAGAGTAGAGAAAGTACTTCAAAATTTCAAAATGGACAAAGCTAAAGTTGTAAGTACACCTCTTGCTATACACTTTAAGCTTAGTCATAAACAATGTCCGTCAACTGAGAAAGATCTGAAAGAGATGGAAAAAGTTCCTTATGCTTCTGCAGTGGGTAGTTTGATGTATGCAATGGTTTGCATAAGGCCAGATATAGCTCATGCAGTTGGAGTAGTTAGCCGTTTTATGTCAAATCCAGGTAGAGAGCACTATAATGCATTGAAGTGGATACTGAGATATCTGCAAGGCACTTCTAGTTTGAGATTTTCATTTGGGAGTGATAAGCCGATTCTTGTTGGATATACTGATTCTGACATGGCAGGTGATATTGACACAATGAAATCTACTTCGGGTTATCTGATTACTTTCTCAGGGGGAGCTGTGGCTTGGCAGTCAAGGTTGCAAAAATGTGTTGCCTTGTCGACGATAGAGGCAGAATTCATCGCTGCAACAGAAGCATGTAAGGAATTGCTTTGGATGAAAGAGTTAACGCAGGAACTTGGTTTCACTCAAGAGAGGTATGTTTTACTTTGTGATAATGAAAGTGCTATACATCTTGCAAAGAATTCCACATTTCATGCCAAGTCAAAACATATTGATATGAGGTATCATTGGATACGATAAACTCTGGAATCCAAAGGGTTAGAACTTGAGAAAACACACAAAGAAGATAATGCTTCAGATATGATGACAAAGTCTCTTACTAGAGAGAAGTATGAGTTTTGTCGGCGTCAGGCCGGCATGGATCTCTGATGAATTTTTTTGTGTCGGGATCTCCCTTAATGGGCTGGAGAGGGAGATTTGTTGGGCTTTGGGCCCAGTCCAGCCCATGTGCTAAACCTAGTGTATAACTCAGCAGCCACAGTGAGAGAAAAGTGTGGTGTAGCAGCACACGAGAGTAAAACGCAGCAAGAACAGTAGCGATTGAGAGAAAAACGCAGCAGTTTTTCTACGTGTTAGGCGGTGATCAAATCGACGATTGAAGGTCAATCTGTGGTCCGATTGGGCTGGAATTTTGACAACAGTTTCAAGACTCGTTGTTCTTGATTCTGTGCGGTTGGATCGTGATTTGAAGGTTTCTACTATAGCTGTTTGTGGACGTTTTTAGACTGCAATTTTGGGGTGATTTTCATCAATCTTTCTCATTTAAGGTGATGTTGTTGCTTGATCTCCACTTATAGTTTTGGGATTTTATTGTCGTTGTATTCAGCGAGTTTGTGTATCTAAACGATTAATATATAGTGGAGATTCGGGTAGACTCCGTAATCGGTCTCGTGAATTTTATCCTTCGCATTGAATGGGTTTTCCACGTTAAAATTCTGGTGTTGTTTTTCTTTCAATTCGCATATTTCCATTGGTTGTGCTCGAATCGGTTTCTCACGGGTTTAGTCAAAGAGGGAAAGTTATATCCGCTGTCTGTATTTTTCCCAACACTCATCACTACTAATTACCATCAACGGAATGAAAGATATCCAAAAGAATTCCATCCTGCAAGAATTGTCACCGGAAATGGATTGGAATAATGAAAACTTTCTTCACAAAAGGCAAATAGTGATTGGAATCGGAAATTCGAACTTAAATTGCGAAAAAAGGTCACTGTTTTTTTTTTTTTCTGTGCAAACATAGAAACCCAGCTTAACTAAAACTAACACAAAAATTAACTTCCGTAAGTGTTATCTCACCATCTTTCAACTAGAGTTTGCTAAAAAAACTTATAAAGAGAGAAACCTGAAACTACTCATGCTTGCTCTAGTGTGTAATAATTTGCCGACTCAAATTAGGAATACCACTCCGACGCGAATAGTATGCACATGATTTTTTACTTGTTCGGACGTCAAACGGTCACAATCTTTGTAATTACCGCTAATGTTGCCATGCAGAATAATAATGGATTTATGTGCTTAAGTCACTCGCCGGCTACATTCACCAGCAAAAATATCATTGCGAATAACCACAAGTACCACCTGCGGTATTGAAAAAAAAAATGCAAATGAGTATGTCTGAAGTTATCTGATATTTAAAGTATCATCTCCGTGAAAGAGTCACATTGTGTTTCTTTTCAAGAATTTAATAATGTCATAGACCCTGTATCGCCAAGCCTAACTTGATAACATATCGATCTAAAATCAATCTTGAGGATACTTTCCTCCATTTGAGAGTTCAATTTTGTTATCATCGTGTAATTGTGTATTGATTCTGTTGTAATATTTATTTTATATTTAGATCCATAATTAGTGGTCTAATTGATGGAATATTATAAATTCCATTATTAGTACGCTAGTTAATGTGATTTCATATTTTGAGAGATTTGATTGTCATATTATTAGGGATCTTATTGTACGTGATTGATTACTTTATTAATATATATATGGGATGATGCTCTAAGAAAAAGATCATCAATCCATTCCAAAAACTTCTTCCTTTTACGTAGAATTCTTTATGGTATCAAAGCTAGTTTTTTGGTTCCCACCTTAAACCACCTTCTCCGTTGTCGTACCATCACCATCACCACCACCACAATTTTTTTTTCACCACATCTCTTTGCCGAAGCTTGCAACTCTCCTTTTTTTTTGCCTAACCTCGGCCTAACTAGAGGTCACTTTTTTATGATCTAATCGGATCATAACCTTTTTTTTTCTTCCATCTCGAGTTATCGTCATTTAGCAGTGATGTCAGAAAATTCTGGTGATAAGGTCGATTCTCTTACTTCTGAAACCGGGCGGAAATATGAAAAAATTCTCTTCCCCGCCAGTTTGGTTCAGTTTGATGGCCTTAATTACCTTCTTTGGTCACAATCTATGATGATCAGTATTGCGTCCGGAGAATGTACTGGTTTTCTTACAGGGGAGAAAGCAAGACCTACTACTCCTCAGACGGCCCTCTCGAGATGGTTGGCTGAAGATGCCTCTGCGAAGGCATTTCTTTTGAATCATATGACTGATGGTATTCATAAACAATATATTTTTATGCAGACAGCACGAGATATTTGGGTATCGATTAAGGATATATATTCTGAGACAGGAAATGATGTTCATATTTATGAATTGATGAAGAAGATCCAGGATCTTCGACAGGGAGGTATGTCCGTTAGCGTTTATTTTTCAGAGCTGCGTACTTTGTGTCAGGAATTGGAGGTTTATGATGACACTTATGAGGGACTTGCTGCGGATGTCATTGTTCGACTTCAACAAAAAGAAGATAAGAAACGAGTATATCAATTTCTTATGGGTTTAAATCCAGAATTTGATATCGTGCGTCAAAATATTTTGCAAAAGGATCCTCTTCCTACCCTTCAGCAGGCCTATGCCTTGGTACATAAGGAAGATAACCGGCAACGCTTATATTTTATGACTCCTGCTCCTGCTCCTGACCGTTCGGCTCTTATCATGTCTTCCACCTTGAGATCCTCTCAAGTTCATATCCCGCGATCAACAGATAAGCCATCTATTCGCTGTGATTATTGTGGTAAACCTTATCATGTCAGGGAGCAGTGCTGGAAACTTCATGGAAAACCACCAGGAATCGGTAAGGGCAAAGGCATGAATAAGGGTCGTTCACAAGCTCATGAAGCCGAGGTGGTTGGACCAGCTGGTTCTGAATCTGCAAGTCCTAATGATGTTGGGAATTTTGTCACCAAAGAGGAGATGCAGCAACTTATCAAGGATATGATTAATCTGAAGAGTCCTAATTCCTCTCATGTGGCATCTAGTGCATCTGCCATATCTTCTTCTACCACTCATTCTTTTTCAGGTATATCTTCATATTCATCTCCTTGGATCATAGATTCGGGAGTCTCTGATCACATGACAGGATGCTCAGGTCAGTTTGAATCATATAAACCATGTTCCGGACATGACAAAGTTAGGATAGCCGATGGATCGTTTTCTCCTATATCGGGAAAGGGATCAATTTCTTGCACTCCATCCTTGACATTCTCTTCGGTTCTTCATGTTCCTAAATTTCCAAATCAATTACTTTCAATTAGTAGTCTTACTCGAGATCTCAATTGCAAAGTAATCTTTTATCCCACATATTGTGTCTTTCAGGACTTGGTGACGGGGGTGAAGATTGGCAGTGGTAGTGCACGTGATGGAGTTTACTTGTTAGATGGATTACCGGCTACACCTATCCAGGCTAGCACTGTAGATTCCAATTCAGCTGCTATTTCTTTTCTGCGACAATGACATCGACGTTTGGGGCATCCACCACTTCATACTCTTTATTCATGTTTTCCTAGTTTAAAGAATCAAATTAAAGATCATCAGTTTTTCTGTGATACTTGTGCTTATTCTAAGCAGACTAGAACTATTTATCCAGAGTCAAATAATAGAAGTCTTGTTTCATTTGATTTGATTTATTATGATATTTGGGGTCCTTCCCCTATTAAATCTGTTACTAGGTATGATTGGTTTGTGACCTTTATTGATGATTTTAGTAGAGCAACTTGGGTTTTTTTACTTAGACATAAAAATGATATTTTTGAGTCATTCAAAACTTTTTTCAAAATAATTCAGACCTAGTTTAATTCTACCATTAAGGCTCTTCGAACAGATAACGTGAGAGAATATTGTGCCTCTTACTTTCAAATTTTTTTACGAGAGAATGGTATTCTTCACCAAACTAGTTGTGTGGATACCCCAGCACAAAATGGTGTAGCAAAGCGAAAGAATAGACATCTTCTAGAAGTTGCGCGTTCACTTTTGTTTCAAATGCATGTCCCGTCATCCTACTGGAGTGAAGCCGTTCTTACAGCTGCCTATTTAATTAATCGTATGCCATCTAGGGTCCTGCAAAATAAAAGCCCAATTTCTATGTTGACTGGGAAACATTCATTTATTCTCCCACAAAAAATCTTTGGGTCTGTTTGTTTTGTTAGGGATCATCAAGTGAAGGGTAAATTGTCTCCTAGGAGTCTAAAGTGCATTTTCTTAGGTTATTCCTCTTCTCAAAAGGGCTATAGGTGATATCATCCATCCACTCGTAAGTTTTATGTCTCCAAAGATGTTATCTTTAATGAGTCTGAAGCCTTTTTTGATAATTCACTCTCCGAGATATCTAGTTCGACGTTTATTGAACCATTCCCTGAGCTTTCGGTGCCATTATCAATAGAACAGACAGAATAGCCTATTGTGAATCAAAGTGTTACCCCAGAAGAGGTCTCACCTATTCAAAGAGATTATTCACAGGTTTATTCTCGTAAACAGGCTACTTTGCTCGGTAATCCTCCTGGTGAGTCTTCACAGGCAATACCAGAATCCAATACAACACCACCGGAGCCTAGTCCTATTGAAGATAACAATGTTGAGGATGAAACAATCCCAATTGCTCTCCGTAAAGGTAAACGGTCTTGTCTTGGTAAGCCTAGGTATCCCATCGATGAATATACTTCCTATTCTGTTCTTTCTCCATCATATTCGTCATTCGTTTCTTCTTTAGACTCTATGTCTATTCCTAATACTTGGCAAATTGCTATTCAACAAAAACAATGGAAAGATGCCATGTTAGAGGAAATGGAGGCTTTGAAGAAAAATCATACTTGGAATTTGGTGTCACTTCCTCCTGGGAAGAAAACAGTGGGATGCAAATGGGTTTATACAGTTAAGCAAAAAGCTGATGGAACTGTGGATAGGTACAAGGCTCGGCTAGTGGCCCGGGGATTCACTCAAACTGCAGGTATTGATTATCAAGAGACATTTGCCCCTGTAGCAAAGATGAATACAGTGAGGATCCTTATATCATGTGCCGCGAGTTATGGATGGGATCTTCAACAATTGGACGTGAAGAATGCATTTCTTCACGGGGAACTCGATGAAGAAGTTTACATGGACATTCCACCGGGTTTTGCAGATAGCACTACTGTTGGAAAGGTTTGTCACCTCAAACGTTCTCTATATGAGCTTAAACAATCACCTCGAGCTTGGTTTGGCAGGTTCACCAAAGCTATGCGAGCTCAGGGATACACCCAGAGTAATGCTGATCACACCTTATTCATTCGCCGTAGTGGTTCTCTCTCAACTTTCTTAATTGTGTATGTGGATGACATTGTGGTGACTGGAAATGATATTAGTGAAATCGTTAGATTGAAGAACGCATTGGGAAAGGAATTTGAGATTAAAGATCTTGGAAAACTGCGATATTTTCTTGGAATTGAAGTAGCTCGCTCCTCACATGGGATCTTCCTATGTCAGCGTAAGTACATACTTGATCTTCTATCTTAGACAGGAATGCTTGGATGTAAACCTATTGATACTCCACTTGATTCAAACGCGAAGATTCAGGCCAAGGTAGGGGAGCCGGAAGATCGCGAAAGATATCAAAAGCTTGTCGGAAAGCTCATCTATCTTTCTCATACACGTCCTGATATTGCATATGCAGTCAGTCTTGTAAGTCAATTCATGCATGATCCATATACTACTCATATGGATGTCGTGACTCGGATTCTTCCTTACTTGAAAGGCACACCAGGTAAAGGTATATTGTTTCGAAACCATGGTCATTTAAAGGTTGAGGCATTTACTGATGCAGACTGGGCTAGTTGTGTGGATGATAGGCGATCTACTTCAGGTTATTGTTCTTATGTTGGAGGTAAGAACAAGGTCCCTAGTGGAGTCGCCAGCTGTCGCGACCCGTCCGAAGCGGACGCGGCTAATGGATTACCGATCACGGGTCTTGGATCGGCGCGAGCCCTCCCAGGCCCATACCAAATCGCGGCGGGAGTATTTTTCAGAAGGATTCGACGATAAGAGTCGATCGCTTTCGACCTTAGTGTGGTCGTGGTGGCATGTGCAACTTGTGCATGCATTTGGAGTCGCCACCGGTCTTTCTTGGAGGGTAGACCGGAAACCTTACCAACCGATTGGGAGAGATCGATCAGTTCTACGGAACCAGAGATTTTGGGTTCGGGGACTTGGTTACGCTGGTGTCGTTACCAACGCCCTTTCGGTACCTAACGCGAGTGATTTTCCCTAACTAGGATTTCATGCAGGCGCAATTTTGGGTGAGGTAAGTCTGACTTTGCACATTAACCAGTTTAACATGCTCACGTAATCATAATAAATAAATAGATGCCAATCACATAAACATCTATCCTACGTGGTGATCATGGAATTATGATTTAATGGGTCTCGAGCCAATGAGACCACATTTAATCATTTTAATATTTTAATAACGGAGAGCCGCTCTTCGCTTCTTCTTGGTTTCTTGAACTCTTCAAGAATCGGGCCCCAAAGAGCTCGCCGACTTAAAAGGCTCCTCCACGTAATCCTCGTAGCATTTACATCAACAATTGACTATGCTAAAAATAAAGATTACATGAAAAATAAAAGGAGTACGCAGCCTCCATTTAATAATTACAACCCCAAATATATAAATAATCACCATACATTCATACATACATCAATCACATTGATTAGGGATTTTTCCATGATCACCACCCTTCCACGTAAGTAATAAATTCACAATTTAAAACTTAGGAAGGCACAATAAAAATTCTACGTTGAATCATATTCAGAATTTTTACGTAAAATAAGATAGCCATAAATTTTCGATTCAAAATTGATTTAGTCTCAATTTTTGCTACGTTGATTAATTTATCATATAAAATAATCAACCTCCATTAGCCATGTAAGACGAACAATTCGTTAATACATATTGGCCATAGTATTGCAAAAAATCAATTAAATGCACGAAAACACCTAAGGATCGGCTCTGATACCACTGTTGGGATCCACGTAACACGTAGCGGAAATAAATAACAACCCATACATGTATCTTCAGAGGCGTACTTCGTGCATTTCAATCGAAAAAAATCACAAAGCCTCAAAGGGAGTAAATAGATTACCTCTCGTAGCGTGCTTGAACGGAGGTGTCGGTTCGATGTTCTTCAATCTCAGCCTCCACAAGTGTTAGGCATCTGGTTCGGACGCACCACCAATTGACGAACGGGGAGACGACTAATAACTCCACAACAATTGTGCTAGCAATATGCGGAATCAATATTCCGAACTTAGCATATTTTGCTCACTCAAGATTATGAGAATATAGAGAGTGTTTGTGTTCTTCTCTCTAAGCTCTCAAAAATTTGCACACTCTACAAAATGTCTCTCCTCCTTTCACCTCAAAACTCTTGCCATCCTTTTATAGCCAAAAATACCTTCCAATAAATTGTATTTAAAAATAGCACTAACAATTATAAATTCTATCTAAAAATAGCACTCACAAATAAATGACATTTAAAAATAGCACTAACAATAGCACTCACAATTTATAATACAAAAATGCTATTTAAAAATAGCACTAACAATTATAAATTCTATCTAATAATAGCACTCACAATTTATGATAAATAAATGCCATTTAAAAATAGCACTAACAATAGCACTCACAATTTATGATAAATAAATGTCATTTAAAAATAGCACTAACAATAGCACTCACAATTTATAATACAAAAATGCTATTTAAAAATAGCACTAGCAATAGCACTCACAATACAAAAATGCTAAAAAAAGGCACTAACAAAGGTGTTAAAAATAATAACCATTATTATTATTACAAGAGTTAAAGAGGTTACCAAACAGTACAAATACGCATAACGTATAAATACGTAGAGCATACGTATACATCCGTGAAACCGGGGACTAATTGAAAGAAAAATGTGCAATTAAGCTCTTTTGGTAAAAATTGATTAAATTGGAGGGCAAATTGACCTAATTGCACTTTAAGACTTTAGAATCCAATGTCATAGCTTATAAAAAGTGAGAATTGAAAACTAAAAGACTCGAAAAAGATTTTTTTTTTTTAGGCTCGGTTCGGGTTTATGTTTGTGAAGGAACATAGTGACCCGAGCCGAATTTTTGAGATTTAAAGTGACACACTTGAAGAGGAAATTAAAACAAAATTATCGAATATTTTTGGGTATTTTTCTGACCACGAATGGTATTTTTCTGATTTTTTGGGTATTTTATAATTAAATAAACTCGAAAAATATTAAAAATACCGAAAAATATTTTTTGTTCAAAATTGGTTCCTAAGGCTAAACCAAGGCTTCCAAAGTTGATTTTGTGATTTTATGACCTTTTTTGATATTTTTAATTAATTTTAAAGAATAAAAATCACAATAATAAATGGTAAAAAATCAGGTGTCAACAGCTGCCTCTCTTTGAGAGGAATCTCGTTAGAGATTACTCTCAAAGATAAGGTGGCACCTGATTCCTAACCGACTCAACTGGGAAAATGAGAGAAGAAATGTTATGACATCGGATCCTTAAGGCTATTGATAAAAGCTCAAATCAATCTCCGGTTTGCTCTAACAATTTGAACATGGGCCGGAGTGAGAGAGGCTTACCTGAAGCTCACCTGTCGGATGCTGCCAGTTGCGACGACTTTCAAGAAGATACCTAGGACTCGTTTCAGAAAATCCTAGGGAGATTAAGTTCTGACCTGTATGGTAGGTCATACCATTATGGAATTCCTAACTGGTAAGAACTTAAGGAAGGCGCATCCCACACTTTAGGATTTGCCAAGGATTTTGATCCGTATGGTGGATCGGACCTTTGTGTTGATTCTTACGGCGGTACTTACCAATGAGTTGACCCTTATGGCGGTTTCTACCATGAGTTGACCCTTATAGCGGTATCTACCATTAATTTGACCCTTCAGGCGGTTTCTACCATGAGTTGACCCTTCAGGCGGTTTCTACCTTGAGTTGACCCTTCAAGCGGTATCTACCATGAGTTGACCCTTCAGGCGGTTTCTACCATCAGTTGACCCTTCAAGCGGTATCTACCTTGATTTTGCTTTGAAAAGGGGTCTCATGACGAGGGTTCTCCACGTCCGATGAGACTGCCTGAATTTTGAAAATGGGTCTCATGACGAGGGTTCTCTACGTCCGATGAGACTGCCTAACTTTTGAAAAGGGGTCTCATGACGAAGGTTCTCCACGTCCGTTGAGACTGCCTAAATTTTGAAAAGGGGGTCTCATGACGAGGGTTCTCCACGTCCGATGAGACTGCTTTATTTTTGAAAAAGGGTCCCGGGACGAGGGTTCTCCACGTCTGCTGGGATTGCTTGATTTTTTTGGAAAGGGGTCCTGGGACGAGGGTTCTCCACGTCATGCTAGGACTTTTTCTTTTAAAAGGGCTTTTCTTCCCCCTTTTTTCAGAGATCCCGAAGTTTGTCGAGAATTCAGTTTTGAAGCAGTGAAAGATTTTATTTTGACAAAGCTTCACTTGAGTCTGTTGAGGCGACATTCTGGGAGCTGGGTTCTCCAGGTATCCTGCAGAAGTTTGAGCCTGAAAGATTTTTCTTCACCAAGAAAACGTTAGTAATCTTTGGGAAGACCTCGGATGTCCATTTGACAAAAACCGTATGACTTAAGTCTTAATCATGAAATGTGCATTTTGATGCCGGAGGCTATCCAAAACATTCTTGCAACACGCAAATATGATCACAAATTCCTTGCATGGAAAATCTGAATCAACAGTTTGAAAATTCCAAAAAGAGTTTGTTCAAAACATCAATCGGAATATTTCTCGACAATGAGGTCTTCTCACCTGTTTTGAGATAATGGTTTTTATAGGGGATGCACTCAATTCCCTACAAACCTGTGCCTAGGTTTTAGGCTCATTCGCATCGCATACATTTTGATCGGTCGGGAGGTCTTCCACGGGACCGTAATGTTGGGCTTGGTTATTGATCTTCAAGGGGGACTCACTTTTGAGTCAAGGTCATTGAATGAAATTTTTCACCATCTGCTTCGGGTTTACAAGTCAAGAACCCTGCAAAATGAGAAAGAAATAGTCTTGCTCGTACTTCTTCGAACTAAGCTATATGTTAACCCAAGTGTCTTAGTCAGAGAAGACTGTTTCAGGGTTATGATGTTGGTAGGATTAGGGACCGAAAGAAGCTTGTTTTTGGCCCAGATTTTATGAGGGGATTGACATTGGTGATCATTGCAAATTTGTTACCTGTCTTTTCCATTCTGCATCTTCTGTTTTTGAGGTGTGTGCAACCGCTTTTGAGGTGTGCACAAGTCCTTTAGAGAGCGTCTCTTGTTGCATTAAGAAGGTTGACAACTCTGTCTGCGTCTTTCCTCCGCGCTTGACATCATTTGGAGAGCAGTTTTCTTTATCTGACTCCTTTAGGAATTTTCTCTTTTCCCATCCAAGTTTCACTAGGGATCAAGCAAACAGCTTGCACGAGCATCGGCCTTGCTTTTACTAGGCACTTTGCTTTTTCTTGATGCCGGGGATTTTTTCTCATTTTCATTTTTGAAATCCCACTTTTTCTCATCTTCATGGGATCATATTAGACATATAGTCTAAACATGCTTTAAATATCAGTCCGGGAATTCTCTTCGTAATCCCTGAGTCTTGAACTCTTCCATTTTTGAAGTGGTGCGGCATCCGTCTTGGAATGATCACCAATGGGTTCATGAAATGAATTTGCAGGCTCAAGTTGGCTGTGCAAAGGATTCGGTGTGTGGGATAGAGAAATGAATGCTTCTCGTCATCCTATGGCACTTGGATTACCATATAAACAACACACAAAGATTAATGTTAGTCCGAGCAAGAAAATTTCTAACCATTTTCTCCTGATGCTGCTGGACTCATCTCCATTTTGCCCCGATGTGGGGTGGTTCTTGACAGGGTTAAGAATGAAAACCGCCGTTCAAAGGGGTTATCAACGGTCACCCGTAGTGTTTGAGGGATATGAAACGAATGCCTCCGTCGTCCCAACCCATGTAATCGCTGCGAATGGTCCCTACTTCCGTAGGTCCAGATTTGGCTGTCTTATCTGCTCCATTTCTCTCTAAAGTGTGTATAGGACGTGTTTGGACTAGTCTTTGCCTCTCGTCTTTTGAGAAAACGTCCTTTTGAAAGTTTTGAACAACTTTTGATTGGAAAAATCTCTTTCTTTTTGTTGACACCTAAATTTTGATCAACTTTTTTTTCTTTTTTTAAAAAAATTCATAGAAAATCTATAAAAATTTCAAAAATTGAAAAATCAATTTTGGTGACCTTGGCCAAGCTAAATGAACCATTTTGACCAAAAAAATTATTTTCATAATTTTCATTTTTTTAATATTTTCGAAAAAGAAAAGAAAAAAAAGAAAAGAAGAAAATCAAGAAAAATAATATTTGAGGTCACAAAGATATATAAAAATAGTCGGTATTTTTATTTTTATTTTATCTATTTTCTAACCTCATAAATAGTAAAATTCAGGTTTGATTTTAGGTGTTCTCTGATCACCATAAAATTGAATTTGACAAAAATATTAGTAATAATTAAAAGGAAAAGGAGGGAAACATCATCATTTAAAAGGAAAATGGGACTAATGATTTTGTCTTCTCTTTTTGTTATTTTATTTTATTTTTACTTTTATTATTTTATTATTTTATTATTATTATATTTTTTTTCTCTCTCTCTCTCTCTCCCCCACTCCCTCTCTCCTTCCCGCTGCCTATTTATCTACTCCCCCTCATCATCTCCCGACTCTTCTTCTCCCTCAACTCTCTCTCTTTCATTTTCGTTTTTTCCTCTCGCTCAGCTCGCCGCCCAGATCAAAAACCGTCCGGTTTTTCGGCCATAACTCTTTCGTTAGACATCGTATGCGAACGAGCCATATACCATGGGAAAGCTTATTCTCTTGCGGTTCGAATGACATATCGTGAGCCCAATTTGGACCAGCCGTTTGTCCCGTAGAGCTGTTTGAAGGAGCAAAGGTCAGACTGATCAGACTTGAGTCCGCGGGTGCCAAATTGGATTTTCGGGTTTGTTTTGGGTTCAATCTTGGTAAGACCACCTCTCACTCCTTGTTAAGACATATATTATTGTGTTTTATGGATTGAAGATGGATTATATTTGGATTTAAGGGCTGATCCCTTATTGTTTTGTTCGAAAAATCTGAACCGGTTCTGTCAAGGTGGTGCCGTGAACATTGTGAGTGATTCAAGGGCTTGCCTTGCTTCCAATATTCGATAAAATGTCTCTAGCACCTAAATTAGGAATCTAGCAAGCTGAGATTGTAGTCTAGCTGAGTTTTGGATGGGTTTTAATGGTTGAATTGAAGGAGTTTTCTGGGACAGATTCTGGTCATTGGGCGATTGAAAACCGTCCGGTTTTTCGGCCATAACTCTTTCGTTAGGAATCGTATAGGAACGAGCCATATACTGTTAGAAAGATTATTCTCTTGCCGTTCTAATGACATATCGTGAGTCCAATTTGGCCGAGCCATTTGTCCCGTAGAGCTGTTTGAAGTAGCAAAGGTCAAACTGATCAGACTTGAGTCCGCGAGTGCCAAATTGGATTTCCGAGCTTGTTTTGGGTTCAATCTTGGTAAGACCACCTTTCACTCATTACATTTTACCTATTAGACCCAGAATCGGAAGGCCGAGCCTCCTGTTGGTGTCTAAATATTTGCTGTGTATTTACTTTATGTCATAGCATTTCTATATTTCGCATAAAAGACCCAGAATCGGAAGGCCGAGCCTCCTGTTGGTGTCTAAATATTTGATGTGTATTTACTTTATGTCATAGCATTTCTATATTTCGCATAAAAGACCCAGAATCGGAAGGCCGAGCCTCCTGTTGGTGTCTAAATATTTGCTGTGTATTTACTTTATGTCATATCATTTCTATATTTCGCATAAAAGACCCAGAATCGGAAGGCTAAGCCTCCTATTGGTGTCCAAGGTGTTTTATTTATTTATTTTCTGTAAATTATATTGTGCTACCCCAGAATCGGAAGGCCGAGCCTCCCGCTGGTGGTATATACCCCCCACACATTGTTGCACGAGCACCGACGGACTCCGACGTCGTAAAATTCACCGGATCCCATCTCCATTGCTTATTTTTATGTTGTATAATGACTTAATATCTTCTTTATTTTTTGCATTGTGTTGCGTCCTATAAAAACAAAAACAAAAAATGCTAGATCGGACGTCTGCAGATGAGCCACGTGTCGTGATTAGGTGATTTTCAGAAAAAAAAAATATTTTTAACATTAAAAGAAATGAATTTCGAATTTTACAAAAATTGAAATAATTCGATTGTCACCGAGACGCCACGTGGTGAGTTAGGGACTGTCAGTTGGGATTTATTCTCAGAAATTTATAAAAAAAAATCAAATAAAAAAAATTCCAAAAAAATGAATTATTAAGGAAAAATTCAAAAAACAAATTGAGAAAAATTGCAGAAAATTCCTAAAAACTTCTAAAAAATTTTGAAGGCTGAAAATGACAAAAAAAAAATTTGATTTGTTTCCATTTTTTGGATTTTCTCCCATTTAATCCAAAATGACGATTTTACCCCTCAAAGGGTAAATCGTCTTTGATATTCCGATGAATTGTGGAAATTGCTTAGAATTTGGTGATGGGCCAGATAGGTGGCTAAACCTTATGTCTAAGATTTTCACATTTCATTCCCATTTTTAGAAAATGATGATTTTACCCCTTCGAATGGTAAATCGGTTTCTAAAATTCCAGAAAATCATGAAAATTGCAAAAAAAATAGGAAATGGGTCAATTGAGTGACCAAACCTATTTTTGACTTTGTTTTACTCCGGATTCATTCCGAAATGACGATTTTTCCCTTTTTCGGCAAATCGTCCCTTTTGTCTCAAAATTACGACTTTACCCCTGATGGGTAAAATCATGTCTAAATCATTCCTAAGCTTGATTGATACTTATTTAGGCTAATAGAGCCTTATTAGGAGTGTCATGTTGATTTGGTGTGATTATTTTACATATTTGGATTCATTGATTTGCGCATTTTATTACTGATTGTGATTGCTAGGATAGTCATTCCTATTTGCATGAATTCCTAGATTTAGGATTCGTACTCCACTCATCTGCATGAAATCTTAGGTCAGAAAATTCAGTCAACTTAGGTACCGAAAGGGCGTCAACTCTGACAGTTGACGTAACTAAGTCCCCGAACCCATTTCTTTGGTTATCGCAGAATTGAATAGAAACTCCCGACTATTCAATAGGGTGGTCCAATCATACCCTCCAAAAAATGATTGGTGGCGACTCCATGGCATGCACACTTAGCACATGTCACCAGACCACACTGGAGGTCGACTACGCATACCTCCGTTGCGATTTGGGTAACGGGCCTTGGGAGAGGCCCGCGTCCGACTAGACTGGACGGCCCATTAGCCCTCGAGAGCCCACATGCAACCTCGAGAGGGTCGCGACAGACTGGCGACTCCGCTGGGGACTTAGAGAACTTGAGCCGATTAAAAAGTTGATTGGTTTTTCTGACATGTTTTATGCAGATGCTCTTCAAGTTGAGGTACGTACTTTAACCCTTGAGGTGTTAAATGTTTTTGCAGATTGGAGAAATAAGGGATGAAGTGTTCGTTAACTCTGTCTTATGCAGGTAGGAGTTTAGGATGTATGATTGTGTGGATGTTTATATTGAAGCGGTGTTTGCTAAATGAAATGCATGTTTATTGCTTTAGCACGACACAATGAACACACACATGTTGACACCTGATTTTTTTTACCATTTATTATTGTGATTTTTATTCTTTAAAATTAATTAAAAATATCAAAAAAAGGTCATAAAATCACAAAATCAACTTTGGAAGCCTTGGTTTAACCTTAGGAACCAATTTTGAACAAAAAATATTTTTCGGTATTTTCAATATTTTTCGAGTTTATTTAATTATAAAAATACCCAAAAAAATCAGAAAAATACCATTCGTGGTCAGAAAAATACCCAAAAATATTCAATAATTTTGTTTTAATTTCCTCTTCAAGTGTGTCACTTTAAATCTCAAAAATTCGGCTCGGGTCACTATGTTCCTTCACAAACATAAACCCGAACCGAGCCTAAAAAAAATCATTTTCGAGTCTTTTAGTCTTCAATTCTCACTTTTTATAAGCTATGACATTGGATTCTAAAGTCTTAAAGTGCAATTAGGTCAATTTGCCCTCCAATTTAATCAATTTTTACCAAAAGGGCTTAATTGCACATTTTTCTTTCAATTACTCCCCGGTTTCACGGATGTATACGTATGCTCTACGTATTTATACGTCATACATATTTATACGTTATGCATATTTGTACTGTTTGGTAACCTCTTTAACTCTTGTAATAATAATAATGGTTATTATTTTTAACACCTTTGTTAGTGCCCTTTTTTTTAGCATTTTTGTATTGTGAGTGCTATTGTTAGTGCTATTTTTAAATAGCATTTTTGTATTATAAATTGTGAGTGCTATTGTTAGTGCTATTTTTAAATGACATTTATTTATCATAAATTGTGAGTGCTATTATTAGATAGAATTTATAATTGTTAGTGCTATTTTTAAATAGCATTTTTGTATTATAAATTGTGAGTGCTATTGTTAGTGCTATTTTTAAATAGCATTTTTGTATTATAAATTGTGAGTGTTATTGTTAGTGCTATTTTTAAATGTCATTTATTTGTGAGTGCTATTATTAGATAGAATTTATAATTGTTAGTGCTATTTTTAAATACAATTTATTGGAAGGTATTTTTGGCTATAAAAGGATGGCAAGAGTTTTGAGGTTGAGGGGGGAGACATTTTGTAGAGTGTACAAATTTTTGAGAGCTTAGAGAGAAGAACACAAACACTCTCTATATTCTCATCATCTTGAGTGAGCAAAATATACTAAGTTCGGAATATTGATTCCGCATATTGCTAGCACAATTGTTGTGGAGTTATTAGTCGTCTCCCCGTTCGTCAATTGGTGGTGCGTCCGAACTAGATGCCTAACACTTGTGGAGGCTGAGATCGAAGAACATCGAACCGACACCTCCGTTCAAGCACGCTACGAGAGGTAATCTATTTACTCCCTTTGAGGCTTTGTGATTTTTTTTCGATTGAAATGCACGAAGTACGCCTCTGGAGATACATGTATGGGTTGTTATTTATTTCCGCTACGTGTTACGTGGATCCCAACAGTGGTATCAGAGCCAATCCTTAGGCGTTTTCGTGCATTTAATTGATTTTTGCAATTTTTGCAATACTATGGCCAATATGTATTAACGAATTGTTCGTCTTACATGGCTAATGGAGGTTGATTGTTTTTATATGATAAATTAATCAACATAGCAAAAATTGAGACTAAATCAATTTTGAATCGAAAATTTATGGCTATCTTATTTTACGTAAAAATTCTGAATATGATTCAACGTAGAATTTTTATTGTGTCTTCCTAAGTTTTAAATTGTGAATTTATTACTTACGTGGAAGGGTGGTGATCATGGAAAAATCCCTAATCAATGTGATTGATGTATATATGAATGTATGATGATTATTTATATATTTGGGGTTGTAATTATTAAATGGAGGCTGCGTACTCCTTTTATTTTTCATGTAATCTTTATTTTTAGCATAGTCAATTGTTGATGTAAATGCTACGAGGATTACGTGGGGGAGCCTTTTAAGTCGGCGAGCTCTTTGGGGCCCAATTCTTGAAGAGTTCAAGAAACCAAGAAGAAGCGAAGAGCGGCTCTCCGTTATTAAAATATTAAAATGATTAAATGTGGTCTCATTGGCTCGAGACCCATTAAATCATAATTCCATGATCACCACGTAGGATAGATGTTTATGTGATTGACATCTATTTATTTATTATGATTACGTGAGCATGTTAAACTGGTTAATGTGCAAAGTCAGACTTACCTCACCCAAAATTGCGCCTGCATGAAATCCTAGTTAGGAAAATCACTCGCGTTAGGTACCGAAAGGGCGTTGGTAACGACACCAGCGTAACCAAGTCCCCGAACCCAAAAACTCTAGTTCCGTAGAACTGATCGATCTCTCCCAATCGATCAGTAAGGTTTCCGGTCTACCCTCCAAGAAAGACCGGTGGCGACTCCAAATGCATGCACAAGTTGCACATGCCACCACGACCACACTAAGGTCGAAAGCGATCGACTCTTATCGTCGAATCCTTCTGAAAAATACTCCCGCCGCGATTTGGTATGGGCCTGGGAGGGCCCGCGCCGATCCAAGATCCGCGATCGGTAATCCATTAGCCGCGTCCGCTTTCGGACGGGTCGCGACAGCTGGCGACTCCGCTGGGGACACTGTGTTCTAGAACCTATGGTTCTAGACCCCAAGTGGACTTAGGCCGTAATTAAAACGCTGAGTGATTTTTCTAACCATGCAGGCGCTCGTGAAGGTGAGGTAAGTCCGCTTACGATAGGTGTTATATGTTTTTGCAGATTGGAGAAATAAGGGGTGTAGTCCGTGATTAACATTGTCTTATGCAGGTTGGGCGTAGGAATGTATGTTGTGTGGATGATTTGAAGTGCTGATTGATAAACTGCTATGCATGAATTGCATTGTGATGATCACAACACGTGGACACACACAACCGCGCCTAAAACCCCGGGCGTCGCCTATAGGAACACAATAGAAGGAATTGAAAATGGAATCTCCGTGAGGAAAAACGCGGGGTAATCCACTTTTCAATTCCGCTCGCTTCGAACTATGGATCGAGTCCCAATGCAACGATAGCTGTGCAATGGAATCGGCTCTTTCTAGAACTCGAAGTGGGAACCTTAACCTTAGGTGCCAAACCCTCTGATTTTTAGAAGTTCACCATAACTTGTCTCATGCGCATGTCTTTGGGCGGTTGGTACACCTAAAACCGCACATAAGTCGACGAGTTTGGTTGGTAAGACTCTCTATACCTCGAATCTATTACAGTTCATATAAATATAGGCATTTCATTCATTGCATTCTGGTGATTAGATTAAATGCCATTTCAAGGATAGATGTGTGTGTTTTTCCCAAACGTCCTTGATAGAAGACGAAGAGGATGATATCCCATGACAAGCACCGAGTGAGCAACAAAGGAGCCTACTATGGACATTATTGAGATATCGTCCAATGAAGATGACGAGTTGGGGCAAGTGATCCGGAAGTCACAGATCGAACTTGGGGCATCCTTAAACGTTAGGATCACATTCCTTTGTTTCATTTTCCATTGCTAGTCCTCTTGTATAGGGTTTACTTTTATCGAGGCTTTCTCTATCTCACCCCTTAGAGTGATTGTATTAGGGATCTATTGGTGTATACATTTAGATGGAACTTGGTTGTATTTCTTTTGACAGGTCATGGGAATGTGATAGTGGCATTTTCTCTAATCATCCGAATACTCCCAAGTCAAGTTTATAATTCCTTTAGAGAAAATTAAAATTGGAAATCTTGCACGACCTTTTTGGTCATATAGGGTAATCCAACCCCAATTTCGCTAGAAGGAATTATACACTTGAATTGGTCCATGCATGTTTTACGTCGCTGGTAATCCACGATAATTGATCGAGAATATCGGCGTTGTTTTGAATTTAATGACGAGATAGATGTCCAAATTACTCTCGTTCTTAACAAAACGGCCTTGATTTGGATGCCGTATCTTCAATTAAATTTAAAACACGTTATTATGCCTCGCACTTTTGAGTAATTCGTTCCTCTCGAAATTGATCAAAAGCGATTATTGTGAATTACATTCCTTTCAATAGTATGCTTTCTTTCGAGGAATATTGATAAAAACTTTTCGCGCAAGATTAAAACCCTTGTAAAAGTTCTTGTCCTTATTAATCATGGGCAAGCATAGGATTGAAAGGGGTTTTTGATTTCTTTTTCAAATTATTCCTTCTGATTCTGTCTTTTTATTTGCAGGTAAAAAAATAGGTAATAGAGAGAAATCTTTTCCTGGACAAGTCTAAGGCTATTATCTCATCTGATCATGAGCGAGTTATAAAATCAGGACATATTTGCTCGGCTTACTGATATTATGGTTCGGCTCACCCAAGTTGAAGATGTTCGGATGCTCGAAGAAATGAACCATACAGAAGTTAAAACACACACACAAGAGTTCTCATTTATTTTGCTCAGTGGAGGGTTTTCAAAAGCAGGTCATACAATTCGGGGTAGAAAAGTAAAGCCGAAGTGAGCCCTAATTAACGACACGAAGGAGCCCAACTGACCCTCCATGTTATTAATGCTCTGCTCATACTCCCAACTCCGCATGTCATGGTCGGCAAGCCTGAGGAGAAGACTTTTGCATTCTCCCTTAACTTCGGCGACCTTGGCCTCATGTTCTTCGGCGATTGTTTCCAGGTCTCGAACCAGTCCATTCCCGCGAGCTATGTCCGCGGTTATTTTGTCGAGCCGTTCTTCCTGCCAGTCGCTCTGAAGCCTCAACAGGACATTGCGGCGGTCATGCTCGCCGGTGGTCAGGGATAGGGCCAATTGCTCCACCAGATTTCTCCTCTCGCGAAGCAACGTCGCGACCCGCTCATTAGCAAACTCGACGGCCTTTTTGTAACTATCGGCCAGATAGTTGGTCAGCACCAAATGATCAGATCGATCCTCATAACGAGCTCGCAAGACGCGAGCCACGAGAACCTCCCGATTAGCAGCACGGTAGGCCTCTAAGGAGTGTGCAAAGAGAGTCGGGAAAATTCTATATTCCCTCCCCAGTGTAGTACCTTCGAGAGAAGTGGTATCAAGGTCCTCGAGTAGGACACGGATTTCATCCTCGGTCGCAGAATGATCGGTTATGTGTGCGTAACCGCGACCCAGTAGGTTATAAAGCTTTTCCCACTGGGCCAAGACATCAGTTGAAAAAGTGCGTACGGGAGAGGAGGCCATTTGCGTTGGGTTGGCTTGAGAATAAGACGAGTTTGACAGAGAGATTAGAAGGAAGAAGCTGATTATGCGAGAACGTTAACCTTCCATACATTAATTCCTCATTTTATAGCAACTCGGGGATGATGAAGGGTCTCAGTAATAATGCCGGTGGAGCCCAGTTAGGGGGTAAAGCAGGAGGTCCCCTCACGAGAACCATTGGATTCGTTTCGGTCTGCGATTTCCGGCTCATCAATTAAAAGATGTAAAAGATTTGTCGGGATCACCATTATTAGAGTTAGGTGGGAGGTAAGCGCAACTATCGAAGAGAGCCCTAACAGGATTTGGCAGTTCCATCACGATTGAAAAGCTAAGCGAGAAATTCAAAGTCTTGAGGGGGAACGTTTGCCTAATGATGCTTGAAGAGCGTCTCCTGAACATACGAAGTCACTCGAAGAAAACTTTATAGGAAGTGAGCATACATGAGAGAGTGGAGAACTCTGAGTGGGCAAGAACCAATCAAACATTTCTCAATCCAACATATTTAAGAGGTTATTGTCAGCTGCTAGAGGCGACTGACTCAAAAATCTCAGAAATTGAACTACAGAGGGATCTCGAAGATTCCAAGATCAAGTCTAACGCCAAAACCATGGAGCCCAACACTTCTGGCAACGGAAATCAAGATCACGGCGACGACGACAACGACATCCACGATGTTCAACTCGGGAAAAGAAGACGTCCTCACCAATACTCTCAGGAGGAAACCCAAATGCTGGAAACCCTTTTCAGTAAAAGCCATTACATGAAAAAGAAGTGGAGAATTGAATTGAGCCGGGAGTTGGGGATTAATCAGTCGAGGATCCAGTTTTGGTTTCAAAATAGGAGATCCAAATCGAAGGCTCAACGCAAACGTCAGGTGGTCGAGATTTTAAAGGAAGAAAACCAAAAGCTGCGAACAGAAAACATGAGGTATGAAAAAGCTCTCAATATTACCGTTTGCCCTCATTGCGATAACCTCGTCGCCCTCGGTAAGATATTCCCCGATAAGCCTCACGCGATGATTGAAGACGTTCATTTACCACCCTACTCCCTCGGGGCATCTCCTGCTCAACCAGATTTTGCCGGAGTCACGCATGAGCAGGATGATCCTACGAAGATGATACAAATGCCTCCTGGGGGATGGGATTTGCATCGCTTTGATTGGAGTTACAGTTTCAAGGAGCTGGATGTTACCGCCGACCAGCTCAAAGCATATCAGCCTCATGCACAACAATTTTCGATAGGGTCGGGTCCTGCTGGAGATGAGTTAATCAGTCGTCAAGCCATCGATGCAATTTTGGGCCACAATAAGAGGAGGTTCGCTTGGCCCCCTGAATTGCATTCCAGATTCCTAGACGTGGTTCACCAAATGGGGATCGACTCAGCAACTCCGACGCGCATATTTAAGGCCATGAATGTACCGGGGCTTAGTAAGGAGCTGGTCAGGAATCACCTTGCTGCCTACAGAAAGCTATTAAAACAACGTCGAGCGGAGCTAAACCGGGAGGAATCCGTCTCGAGCTCAAAAGCTAGGGGCGACCGCCATTGTAATGCTCAGGCATCAAGAGATACCCGGTCAAATCTAAGCATCAATCAAGCTAGCAACCCGACCACCGGCAAACTGAAAGCTGATCAGAATGTCCGCCCGGGCCATTTCAACATTTCTCAAGAGCGCGTGTCACAAGTACAGCGAGTGCGAACTCCTCCATTCGAGCAGCAGTCGGCTGGTGCTCTGCCTGCCGATGGTCAACCCACGACAGACGATTTCTTCGATGAGGGGCTCGATGCCTTGTTCAATCAGTGGGAAGCTGGCATGCTTGGACAGCCATGATCTAGCACCTGACTCGGGGCACGATGGGTCGGTCACTACGAACACCCATAGAAAGAAGAACATGTTCACGAGTAGATCACTCATTTTATCGTTGTAAAGTTCCTACGGGAACATTTTTCTTTAATGACTATAGTTAAACCAACGCTATCGACGAACATCGTCATGCTCAGTTGTGATGATCCCTTGTTAGATTAAGTCTGAAACCAGAGACGGTCTTTAAAATTTTGAGTGGCCACGAACTCATTCCTCACCAAGCGCCCGGGATGCTGAAATGAAGAGTAACAGCATGCACAGGGAAAATGCCACTTTCGTTTGAACGATGAAAAGGGGTTGAGAGAAGATCATAGCGTTAATTCCCATGGAGCTAAATGAATTAAACGGAGTCATTAATTGCGGGTCCACCGCTGCTCCCCACGTTCTCGGGCCTAGCAAATCATAAAAGGCGCCGAAAGATTGTAGACCCACCACTTTGAAGACTGAACTAGGGGACGAGCGCAATACTCGATGAAACCGAATCAATGCAAGAGAGTTTGTGATCCTATCACGAGGAAAAAGAAAGGGGAATACAGACGATGAGTAATTGCAGGATCTCGGGAGGAGCGCTTGCTTGCTGGTCTTCATATGCAGCCTGAAGGATGGTTCCAGGACACGCACAATCACTTGAGAAAATTTCTAGAGTGAGCAAACACGTAAGAGCGAATTGAGAAAGCTGAGTGAACTAGATCAGCCCGAGATACCCCGATCCATCATGTTTAAAAGTTATTCCCATCTGCTAGAAACGCCCGACCTGGACATTTCTGAGCACGAACTGCTGGGAGACTTTGAAGATCCTGGAGCTGAATCCTGCCCGAAGGCCATAGAGACCGACTCCTCCAGCGATGAAATTCTAGGTTTCAGCTACGAAGAAGGAGTATACAATGATGACCGGAGTCGGAAAAGGAAGCAACTACAACGCCACACTCCAGGCCAAATCCGAGAGCTCGAAGCTTTCTTCAATGAATGCCCCACTCCAAGCAGACAACAGAAAATGGAGTTGAGCCGAAAAATAGGATTGGAGCTTTCGAAGGTCAAGTTTTGGTTCGCCAACAAACGAACCCGGGTGAAACAGCAATACGCAGACCATGAGTTACTGGTCCTGAAGGAGGAGAATGAGAAGCTTCAAGCTGAAAGCGCGAGATATAAGGAAGCTCTGACCAAGGCCACCTGCCTTAATTGTGGTAATCCTGTTGTCCTCGGCGAGGTGTTCCTCGATGAACCGTCCCTGTTGACGAATAACGCTCAGCTGTTACCGTATTCTCCACAGCATTTTCCGACACAACCAGATATCGCCGGAGATCTGCATGAGCAAGTCAACACCATAGGATCAACACCAACATCCTCTGAGAAATGGGATATGAATCATCACAGGGGGAGTTCTCTCAATGACGAACTCGCTGTCACAGCCAGCCAATCCAAAGTCGGTGAGTCCCTCCCTGGACAACTTTTGAAACGACTAGATCCCGTAGAGAATAGCTACCGAAGTATTGACGATATTTTGGGTGATAAGAGAACAAGGTTTTACTGGACCTATGAACTTCACACCAAATTTGTTGATGCAATTCGAGAGCTGGGAGTTGATTCGGCTAGCCCACTACGCATACTCGAGATTATGAATGTGCCGGGGCTCTCTAGAATTAACGTCGAGTCTCACCTCAAGTACTATAGGAGATTGCTAAGGGATGGAAGGATAGCGTTAAACCATCATAAAGCCAGTTGGAGCTCAAGTGCCGGGCAGAGTTACAACCACGATGATTGGAGAGCCGAGAGCACCCAACCGTGTTTCAGCAATGACGGGACCAGCAGTCGTGTCAGCGACTCCTCTAACCCAAATCAGAATGCTCCGCCGAGCTATCTCAATACTCCTCAAGAGTATATACCGCAGTTCCAGCACATAGAGATTCCTCAGTTTGAGCGCGATTCGGTCATTAATGCTGTCCCTGAAGCGGATCTGGCATTGGTAGAGAGTGCACATATAAACCTGCCGGTCATTGGAGGAAGTTCCAATTCGAGGGGTCAAGTTGCTCACGGCGAGAGCAAAGAGAGGAATCCCTCGCCTGCAGTCGACGACAGCCAATCTGGGCACCAAAGGCTAGAAAGAACAGGCGATTTCCTTGAGGAGGAGCTGGACACTTGGATCAATACTCTTCAGGAATGTATGTCTCGACCCCAACAGGGCAATGATGAAGGTTCCAGCTCAAAGACTCCAGTTCCTCACAATGAAGGCGATGAAGGAAATCTGCCCCCAACAATTGTTGATACCCAACTTGAACATCAATGGCTCGAAGACCCGAGCAATTTCCTTGGCGATGAGTTCAATCTTTGGCTCGATCAATTTGGAGCCGGAGAGCCATCGCAGTGGTGACGCAAGGCAGGTGACCAAACGTCTGATGCAAGGCATGGTTACTCGATGAAAAATGCTTAGACGAAAGGGGTGGAACACTCCTATTGAATATGTTGTTGATCGCACTGTAAGGTTCCCACGGGAACATCTTTCATTAATGTCTAGAACTAATTGCGCGTGAGTGTCAACATCACCCTTTGAGCATCTTCAAGCCGAGGGCCGTGGATTAATCGTTTAATCCGTGGAGCAAGTTCCCTGAACAATGACTATCACCCGCGGAGTATAATGGGATCTACCCCTTCAATACGAAATACGTTTGGCCGCGAAGCCACCTATTTGGTAAAACGATGTATCGTTCCTAAACGATCTTCAATCGAATACCGAAGTAATGTCTCATTTCTTTCCCTTCTCAGGTGATAAACGTGGATAAATCACTCAAGGAGCCATTTGTTCGAATAACAGAACAGACGTTGCCTAACTGGGGGCAGATGAACCATTGATGTTGCAAACACTCCAAGAATGGATAGGCGGATTTGATAGATGTTGTTCATATCAATATGCAATATCAGAACGGGATGAGAACCAAGAGTAAAGTTGTATCGTTCCAATTTGTCTTGAATTTGAGAATATGAATTGATACTCGTTATTTATCCTTGACAGGGGAATCGCCTTACAGACGAACAGGTTTTCACATCCCATGTATTACCCGTTAGAATACATGACCAAGGGTAAATTGTATCGTTCTAATTTTTTGAAAAATTCGTGAACGTACAATAACATGTTTCTTCCGCATTTTCAGGATCTCCAGCCGCGGAGGACAGGTAAGTATCCCTTTCCCCAATCCATTGAAGATGTTAAATAAAAAACAGAGAGAAAAAGAAAAGCTTTCAGAATCTAATGTCTAGAAAAGACATAGAATTCAAACTTCATTGGCATTCATGTCTTAAAACAGGAGGTTATCTAAACATGAATAAGAACATGCATGGTGCATCATAAAATCCCCTTGACGGGTAAAATTTTTGGAGAAAATGAAAGAGATTTTTTCCAATCAAAAGTTCAAAACTTTTAAAAGGACGTTTTCTCAAAAGAAAAGAGGCAAAGCCTAGTCCAAACACGTCCTACACACACTGGAGAGAAGTGCAGCGGATCAGATAGCAAAATCTGGACCTACGGAAGTAGGGATTATTCGCAACGATTACATGGGTTGGGATGACGGAGGCATTCGTTTCATATCCCTCAAACACTACAGGTGACCGTTGATAAACCCTTTGAACGACGGTTTTCATTCTTAACCCTGTCAAGAACCACCCCACATCGGGGCAAAATGGAGGTGAGTCCAGCGGTATCAAGAGAAAATGGTTAGAAATTTTCTTGCTCGGACTAACATCAATCTTTGTGTGTTGTTTATATGGTAATCTAAGTGCCATAGGATGACGAGAAGCATTCATTTCTCTATCCCACACACCATATCCTTTGCACAGCCAAGTTGAGCCTGCAAATTCATTTCATAAACCCCTGTTGGTGATCATGGGATGTTTCAAGATGGAAACTGCATCACTCCAAGAACGGAAGAAATCAAGAGATGGGATTTATAGAAAAATCTCATATCGGCGTTTAAATGTGCTATGATTCAAGTTGTATATCTAGCACAATTTTCTGAACATCGTAGTTCCAAAGGAAAATAAAAGGCGGGATTTCAACAAAGAAAAAAATCCCCAGCATCAAGAAAAAGCAAAGTGCCTGGTAAAAGCAAGGCCGATGCTCGTGAAAACTGTTTGATTGATCCCCAATAAAGCCTAGTTGGGAAGAGAGAAAAACCCATAAAGGAGTCAGATCAAGAAGACTGCTCCCCAAATGATGTCAGCCGTGGTGCAAAAACACGGACAGAATTGTCAATCTCTTAATACCACAAGAGACGTTCTCTAAAGGACTTGTGCACACCTCAAAAGCGGTTGCACACCTCAAAAATGGAAGATGCGGAATGGAAAAGACATGTGACAAATTGGCAATGATCACCAATGTCAAATCCTTCGTGATTTCTGGGCCAAAAACAAGCCTTTTTCGGTCCCCAATCCTACCAATGTTACAACCCTGAAACAGTCTTCTCTGACTAAGACACTTGGGTTAACATATAGCTTAGCTCGAAGAAGTACGAGCAAGACTCTTTCTTTCTCATTTTGCAGGGTTCTTGACTTGTAAACCCGGAGCAGATGGTGAAGATTTTCATTCGATGGCCTCGACTCCAAAGCGGGTCCCCCTTGAAAACCAATATCCAAGCCCAACATTACGGTCCCGTGGAAGACCTCCCGACCGATCAAAATGTATGCGCTGCGAATGAGCCTAAAACCTAGGCACAGGTCAGTAGGGAATTGAGTGCATCCCCTAAAAATCATCACCTCAAAACAGGTGAGATGGCCTCCTTGTCGAGAAATATTCCAATTGATGTTTTGAGCAAACTCTTTTTGGAAATTTTCAAACTGTTGATCCAGATTTTCCATACAAGGGATTTGTGATCACATTTGCATGTTGCAAAAATGTTTTGGATAACCTCCAGCATCAAAATGCACATCTCATGACTAAAGCTTAAGTCATAAAATTTTGTCAATTGGACAATTGCTGTCTTCTCAAAGATTACCAATATTTTCTTGGGGAAGAGAAACCCTTAAAAAAAATCCTTTTCAAAATCAGACAGTCTCATTGGACGTGGAGAACCCTCGTCATGAGACCCCTTTTCAAAATTCAGGTAGTCTCATCGGACGTGGAGAACCCTCGTCATGAGACCCCTTTTCATTTAGGCAGTCTCATCGGACGTGGAGAACCCTCGTCATGAGACCCCTTTTCAAAAATCAAGCAGTCTCATCGGACGTGGAGAACCCTCGTCATGAGACCCCTTTTCAAAATTCAGGTAGTCTCATTGGACGTGGAGAACCCTCGTCATGAGACCCATTTTCATTTAGGCAGTCTCATCGGACGTGGAGAACCCTCGTCATGAGACCTCTTTTCAAAGTCAAAACTGATGGTAGACACCGCCTGAAGGGTCAAACAAAGGTAGATACCGCCTGAAGGGTCAAATGAAGGTAGATACCGCCTGAAGGGTCAAATCAAGGTAGATACCGCCTGAAAGGTCAAATGAAGGTAGATACCGCCTGAAGGGTCAAATCAAGGTAGATACCGCCTGAAGGGTCAAAATCAAGGTAGATACCGCCTGAAGGGTCAAATGAAGGTAGATACCGCCTGAAGGGTCAAATCAAGGTAGATACCGCCTGAAGGGTCAAAATATGGTAGATACCGCCTGAAGGGTCAAATCAAAGGTAGATACCGCTTGAAGGGTCAACACAAGGTAGATACCGCCTGAAGGGTCAACACATGGTAGATACCGCCTGAAGGGCCAACACAAGGTAGAAACCGCCTGAAGGGTCAAACCAAGGTAGAAACCGCCTGAAGGGTCAACTCAAGGTAGAAACCTCCTGAAGGGTCAAACCAAGGTAGAAACCGCCTGAAGGATCACATTAATGGTAGAAACCGCCTGAAGGGTCACATATGGTAGAAACCGCCATAAGGGTCAACTCATTGATAAATATCGCAGTAAGGATCAACACAAAGGTCTGATCCACCATACGGATCAAAATCCTTGGCAAATTCCAAAGCGTGGGATGCGCCTTCCTTAGGTTCCTACCAATTAGGAATCTCATCATGGTATGACCTACCATACAGGTTAGAGCTTAATTTCCCTAGGATATTCTGAATGACGAGTCCTAGGCATCTTCTTGAAAGTCGTCGCAACCGGCAGCATCCGACAGGTGAGCTTCAGGTAAGCCTCTCTCACTCCGGCCCATGTTCAAATTGTTAGAGCAAACCGGGGATTGATTTGAGCTTTTATCAATAGGCTTAAGGATCCGATGTCATAACATTTCTTCTCTTATTTTCCCAGTTGAGTCGGTTAGGAATCAGGTGCCACCTTATCTTTGAGAGAAACCTCTAACGAGATTCCTCTCAAAGAGGGGCAGCTGTTGACACCTGATTTTTTTTACCATTTATTATTGTGATTTTTATTCTTTAAAATTAATTAAAAATATCAAAAAAAGGTCATAAAATCACAAAATCAACTTTGGAAGCCTTGGTTTAACCTTAGGAACCAATTTTGAACAAAAAATATTTTTCGGTATTTTCAATATTTTTCGAGTTTATTTAATTATAAAAATACCCAAAAAAATCAGAAAAATACCATTCGTGGTCAGAAAAATACCCAAAAATATTCAATAATTTTGTTTTAATTTCCTCTTCAAGTGTGTCACTTTAAATCTCAAAAATTCGGCTCGGGTCACTATGTTCCTTCACAAACATAAACCCGAACCGAGCCTAAAAAAAATCATTTTCGAGTCTTTTAGTCTTCAATTCTCACTTTTTATAAGCTATGACATTGGATTCTAAAGTCTTAAAGTGCAATTAGGTCAATTTGCCCTCCAATTTAATCAATTTTTACCAAAAGGGCTTAATTGCACATTTTTCTTTCAATTACTCCCCGGTTTCACGGATGTATACGTATGCTCTACGTATTTATACGTCATACATATTTATACGTTATGCATATTTGTACTGTTTGGTAACCTCTTTAACTCTTGTAATAATAATAATGGTTATTATTTTTAACACCTTTGTTAGTGCCCTTTTTTTTAGCATTTTTGTATTGTGAGTGCTATTGTTAGTGCTATTTTTAAATAGCATTTTTGTATTATAAATTGTGAGTGCTATTGTTAGTGCTATTTTTAAATGACATTTATTTATCATAAATTGTGAGTGCTATTGTTAGTGCTATTTTTAAATGTCATTTATTTATCATAAATTGTGAGTGCTATTATTAGATAGAATTTATAATTGTTAGTGCTATTTTTAAATAGCATTTTTGTATTATAAATTGTGAGTGCTATTGTTAGTGCTATTTTTAAATAGCATTTTTGTATTATAAATTGTGAGTGTTATTGTTAGTGCTATTTTTAAATGTCATTTATTTGTGAGTGCTATTTTTAGATAGAATTTATAATTGTTAGTGCTATTTTTAAATACAATTTATTGGAAGGTATTTTTGGCTATAAAAGGATGGCAAGAGTTTTGAGGTTGAGGGGGGAGACATTTTGTAGAGTGTACAAATTTTTGAGAGCTTAGAGAGAAGAACACAAACACTCTCTATATTCTCATCATCTTGAGTGAGCAAAATATACTAAGTTCGGAATATTGATTCCGCATATTGCTAGCACAATTGTTGTGGAGTTATTAGTCGTCTCCCCGTTCGTCAATTGGTGGTGCGTCCGAACTAGATGCCTAACACTTGTGGAGGCTGAGATCGAAGAACATCGAACCGACACCTCCGTTCAAGCACGCTACGAGAGGTAATCTATTTACTCCCTTTGAGGCTTTGTGATTTTTTTTCGATTGAAATGCACGAAGTACGCCTCTGGAGATACATGTATGGGTTGTTATTTATTTCCGCTACGTGTTACGTGGATCCCAACAGTGGTATCAGAGCCAATCCTTAGGCGTTTTCGTGCATTTAATTGATTTTTGCAATTTTTGCAATACTATGGCCAATATGTATTAACGAATTGTTCGTCTTACATGGCTAATGGAGGTTGATTGTTTTTATATGATAAATTAATCAACATAGCAAAAATTGAGACTAAATCAATTTTGAATCGAAAATTTATGGCTATCTTATTTTACGTAAAAATTCTGAATATGATTCAACGTAGAATTTTTATTGTGTCTTCCTAAGTTTTAAATTGTGAATTTATTACTTACGTGGAAGGGTGGTGATCATGGAAAAATCCCTAATCAATGTGATTGATGTATATATGAATGTATGATGATTATTTATATATTTGGGGTTGTAATTATTAAATGGAGGCTGCGTACTCCTTTTATTTTTCATGTAATCTTTATTTTTAGCATAGTCAATTGTTGATGTAAATGCTACGAGGATTACGTGGGGGAGCCTTTTAAGTCGGCGAGCTCTTTGGGGCCCAATTCTTGAAGAGTTCAAGAAACCAAGAAGAAGCGAAGAGCGGCTCTCCGTTATTAAAATATTAAAATGATTAAATGTGGTCTCATTGGCTCGAGACCCATTAAATCATAATTCCATGATCACCACGTAGGATAGATGTTTATGTGATTGACATCTATTTATTTATTATGATTACGTGAGCATGTTAAACTGGTTAATGTGCAAAGTCAGACTTACCTCACCCAAAATTGCGCCTGCATGAAATCCTAGTTAGGAAAATCACTCGCGTTAGGTACCGAAAGGGCGTTGGTAACGACACCAGCGTAACCAAGTCCCCGAACCCAAAAACTCTAGTTCCGTAGAACTGATCGATCTCTCCCAATCGATCAGTAAGGTTTCCGGTCTACCCTCCAAGAAAGACCGGTGGCGACTCCAAATGCATGCACAAGTTGCACATGCCACCACGACCACACTAAGGTCGAAAGCGATCGACTCTTATCGTCGAATCCTTCTGAAAAATACTCCCGCCGCGATTTGGTATGGGCCTGGGAGGGCCCGCGCCGATCCAAGATCCGCGATCGGTAATCCATTAGCCGCGTCCGCTTTCGGACGGGTCGCGACAACACAGCCGCGCCTAAAACCTCGGGCGCACTCTTTAGGAAAATAATAGAAGGAATTGAAATTGGAATCTCCGTGAGGAAAAACACGGGGTAATCCATTTTTAATTCTGCTCATTTCGAACTATGGATTGGGTCCCAATGCAACGATAGTTGTGCAATGGAATCTACCCTTTCTAGAACTCGAAGTGGGCGCCTTGGCCTTAGGTTCCAAACCCTATTTTGATTCTTAGAAGTCAAACCTCACTGGTCTCATGCGCATGTATGTGAATGATTGGTACACCTCGAAACCAAAAGGTCATTCAGCGCCGCTTATGAATCAAAATCCAAAGACTTGTGTGAAGAATCAGTCGTGAGTTTAAACGAACTAGGATGGCATGGAAAAGCGCTGGACCACCCTGGAGAGTCAACTGATGAGGGCAAATGCCTTTTGACCGGGGCAGCCGGGTCAAGTGTAAAGACGTGTCGTTCCTAATTGATTTTCAATCAGATACCGGCATAATATTTCCTATCTTTTCCTCTCAGGTGAAAAACAGGTACAGAAGGAAAATCCATTTGTGGATAGACACGAGGGACGTGTTTTACATGGCATACATTTGTCAAAAATGTCCTCATCCGATCACATGCAAGATGATCATGGAACGATGGTGAAACTGTAATCGTTCCAATAAGCCCTTCGAATATTATACCTGACGGGGACCTTTATGTCTTTTGTCCACAGGATAAGATGGTCAAAGACAAACGAAAGAAAATTTGTCTTCCCTATAAGACAGAAAGAAATGTGCCTTCAGCAGATGTCACCCATTGGGATTGCAATGACAAATTAAATCAAATTATGAAGAAGGAGCAACCTAATTAGGATTGGCTCTCCCTAAGTCGAAAAAGTTGTATCCGTTCCAAATCAGATTGACTGGTTCACGAGTTGATATGGTTTTTCATTCTTGTAGGTGATGACGAGAATGAATGGGACCACTGAAGAATTTCCACCGTCTTGGATGCCAGAAGTGACCAGAGCGGGGATAGTAAATCCGTAATCATTTCAATTAAAGCTCCTTACGCGGTGATTGACTCTTTCACTCCTTTCATCGCGCAGGTTGTTGAAGTACTCAATCACGAGTAAACCCAAGCTTACTGATGTCAAATAGCCTGAATGCGTCAATGCGGCAGGATCAAATTGCCTACGACTAAATCAGCCAGCCCCAGACAAAGCATCCAGTGGCTGGGGACAAATCGCTCCGCTACCCGGAAAAGAAAAACATCAAATACTTCAAATGGCGACGATGATCGAGAGAATCACAAAATCGCCACACGAAAAATCCCAAGACCGTCAAGCCATCTAGAGATGGATAAAAATAATTGAAGATTCTGACAATTGAGATAGAAGATCAGAATCGGCGAAACCCATGGGAGTGAGTTCTCCCATTTTCTTTGAAGAGGCCAAACCGGGGGCAAACTCTCATGATCCCCCATAAAGACGCATCGGACCAGGGTTATTAAATCCAGAGATAACAAACATCAAGACAAGCCTTACCAAGGCAAAATACTTGAAGAACACCGTCCCTTCAAATGTTGGAAACCCCGAAGGGAGTATCTCTTTCCTGAAATTTCAAATGAAGTCAAAACCTACACCTGTTTCTTCATGTGCAGGTGCATGGACGTTGTCAAAATTGAATTGAAAATTGCCAACAAACACAGAAAGTGCTAAGGCATGTTGCCAGGACAAACGTCGCCCAACTGGGGCAGAACGGCCGTTAATCTCACGAACAACACCCATAAATACAGACGAGAGAAGACATTCCCAAAGTGGATGATGATTGCAGCAAAATGCAGGAATGAATTTAGTTGGGGCAGGCATGAAAAACCATGCCTAACTGGGGCAAGTGAATCATTTGTACGCCGGACGTTTCTTCTCTGGCAAAATCCAGGGACGCAATGACATAGTCGTCCGCATCAGAAGTAAACCCCAAGATACAAATTTGGGTGAACGGTAACTTTGTATCGTTCCAATTTGATCTCCAAAGATCCCACATGTAACATGAGTTTTTCCTCATTTAGCAGGAAGGCGTTGGCGCCGAAAGCCACAAAAGAAAAGAACTCACTAATTGGGGAGCGAACAAAATTATCGGCCTTGGAAGTCATGCACTCCAAGAAATGGTCTTTGATTATAAGATCGAGTGGAGGGTAAAAAGTATCGCTTCCACACATCATGCTTTGACATGCATTCCGATAACAATTTCCTTTTTCCTTGAATAAAAGGAACTTTGAAGAATGGAGCTGGAATGCGCCCAAAAACACAAATGGATCTCCTCTGGGGCAAATCCTTGAGAATGATTCATCCCCAACCAAACGGAGGGATCGTGGCCACAATATAGTTGGCCAATTTCTGCAAGCCGCGCGTTTGTGTTCAAATGAAAACGCCAAGCAAGAACAAGGCGATATCGTTCCAATTTGTCTTGAATTTTGGAACGCAAACTGACACTTATTGTTTGTTTTTTACAGGGGCTCGCCATCAAGGCAAAACGGGTTTTCACATCCTATGTATTACCCGTTGGAATACATGACCAAGAGTAAATTGTATCGTTCTAATTTTTTGAAAAATTCGTGAACGTACAATAACATGTTTCTTCCGCATTTTCAGGGATCTCCAGTCGCGGGGGACAGGTAAGTATCCCTTTCCCCAATCCATTGAAGATGTTAAATAAAAAACAGAGAGAAAAAGAAAAGCTTTCAGAATCAAATGTCTAGAAAATACATAGAATTCAAACTTCATTGGCATTCATGTTTTAAAACAGGAGGTTGTCTGAACATGAATAAGAACATGCATGGTGCATCATAAAATCCCCTTGACGGGTAAAATTTTTGGAGAAAATGAAAGAGATTTTTTCCAATCAAAAGTTCAAAACTTTCAAAAGGACGTTTTCTCAAAAGACGAAAGGCAAAGCCTAATCCAAACACGTCCTATACACACTTGAGAGAGAAGTGGAGCGGATCAGATAGCAAAATCTGGACCTACGGAAGTAGGGACCATCCACAGCGATTACATGGAATGGGACGACGGAGGCATTCGTTTCTTATCCCCAAACACTACAGGTGACCATTGACAACCCCTTCGAACGGCGTTTTTCATTCTCAACCCTGTCAATAACCACCCCACATTGGGGCAAAATGGAGGTGAGTCCAGCAACATCAGGAGAAAATGGTTAGAAATTTTCTTGCTCGGACTAACATCAATCTTTGTGTATTGTTTATATGGTAATCCAAATGTCATAGGATGATGAGAAGCATTCATTTCTCTATCCCACACACCATATCCTTTGCATAGCCAAGTTGAGCCTGCAAATTCATTTCATAAACCCATTGGTGATCATTGCAAGTTCCAAAGCAAAGACAAATCACTTCAGGAACGGAGAAGTTCAAGACTTAGGGTTTACGAAGAAAACTACTAAGTTGATACTCAAGCGTGCTAAGAGCCAAGTCATATATCTAGCACAATTGCCAAGCATCCCACTTTCGACAAGAGATTAAAGAAATCCCCAGCATCAAGAAAAAGCAAAGTGCCTGGTAAAAGCGAGGCCGATGCTCGGGTGAACAATTTGATCGATCCCTAAAGAAACCTGGTAGGGAAAAGAAGAGGGAAAAACCCCTAATGGAGTCAGATCAAGAAGACTGCTCCCCAAATGATGTCAGCCGTGGAGCAAAAACACAGAAAGAGTTGTCAACCTCTTAATACCACAAGAGACGCTCTCTAAAGAGCTGGTGCACACCTCAAAATCGGTTGCGCACCTCAAAGACTAAAGATGCAGAAAGGAAATGACAGGAGGCAAATCAGCAATGATCACCAATGTCAAACCCGTCACGAATTCTGGGCCAAAAACAAGCCTTTTTCGGTCCCCAATCCTACCAATGTCACAACCCTGAAACAGTCTTCTCTGACTAAGACACTTGGGTTAACATATTGCTTAGCTCGAAGAAGTACGAGCAAGACTATTTCTTTCTCATTTTGCAGGGTTCTTGACTTGTAAACCCGGAGCAGATGGTGAAGACTTTCATTCAATGGCCCCGACTCAAAAGTGAGTCCCCCCTTTGAAAACCAATATCCAAGCCCAACATTACGGTCCCGTGGAAGACCTCCCGACCAATCAAAATGTATGCGCTGCGAATGAGCCTAAAACCTAGGCACAGGTCAGTAGGGAATTGAGTACATCCCCTATAAAAATCATTACCTCAAAACAGATGAGATGGCCTCCTTGTTGAGAAATATTCCAATTGATGTTTTGAACAAACTCTTTTTGGAATTTTCAAACTGTTGATCCGAATTTTCCATGCAAGGAATTTGTGATCACATTTGCATGTTGTAAGAATGCTTTGGATAACCTCCAGCATCAAAATGCACATTTCATGACTAAAACTTAAGTCATAAAATTTTGTCAATTGGACAATTATTGTCTTCCCAAAGATTATTAACATTTTCTTGGTGAAGAAAAATCTTTCAGGTTTGAACTTTCTGCAGGATACCTGGAGAACCCAGCTCTCAGAATGTCGGCTCAGCAGACTCAAGTGAAGCTTTGTCAAAATAAAATCTTTCACTTCTTCAAAACTGAATTCCCGACAAACTTCGGGATCTCTAAAAAAGAGGGGAAGAAAAACCCTTTTAAAAGAAACAGTCTCATCGGACGTGGAGAACCCTCGTCATGAGACCCATTTTCAAAAATCAGGCAGTCTCATCGGACGTGGAGAACCCTCGTCATGAGACCCCTTTTCAAAAACCAGGCAGTCTCATCGGACGTGGAGAACCCTCGTCATGAGACCCCTTTTCCAAAATATCAAACAGTCTCATCGGACGTGGAGAACCCTCGTCATGAGACCCATTTTAAAAAATCAGGCAGTCTCATCGGACGTGGAAAACCCTCGTCATGAGACCCATTTTCAAAAATATCAAACAGTCTCATCGGACGTGGAGAACCCTCGTCATGAGACCCATTTTCAAAAATCAGGCAGTCTCATCGGACGTGGAGAACCCTTGTCATGAGACCCCTTTTCAAAAACCAGGCAGTCTCATTGGACGTGGAGAACCCTCGTCATGAGACCCCTTTTCAAAGCAAAACTAAGGTAGATACCGCCTGAAGGGTCAACACAAGGTAGAAACCGCCTGAAGGGTCGATTCAAGGTAGATACCGCCTGAAGGGTCAACTAAAGGTAGAAACCGCCTGAAGGGTCAAACCAATGGTAGAAACCGCCTAAAGGGTCAAATTAATGGTAGAAACCGCCTGAAGGGTCAGTCAAAGGTAGAAACCGCCTGAAGGGTCAACTCATGGTAGAAACCGTCATAATGGTCAACTCAATGGTCCGATCCACCATACGGATCAAAATCCTTGGCAAATCCCAAATGGGACGCGTCTTCCTTAGATTCCTATCAGTTAGGAATCCCATTATGGTTTGACCTACCATACGGGTCAGAGCTTAACCTCTCTAGGATACTCTAGTAACGAGTTCCTAGAATTTCTCTTGAATCCATCAGACATCGCGAAAATCGCACAAACATCGAACAGGTAAGTGGCAGGTATGTCTCTCTACTATCTCACTCTCTCATGTCAAATGAATGTTCCCCCTTCAAGAAAGAGCATACATGGACAAGCATGAAGATTGGATGTCATAACTCCTTTTCCTTTAGTTTCCCGAGTCGAGTCGATCAGGACTTAGGTGTCACCTCATCTTTGAGAGAAACCTCTAACGAGATTCCTCTCAAAGAGGGGCAGCTGTTGACACCTAAATTTTGATCAACTTTTTTTTCTTTTTTTAAAAAAATTCATAGAAAATCTATAAAAATTTCAAAAATTGAAAAATCAATTTTGGTGACCTTGGCCAAGCTAAATGAACCATTTTGACCAAAAAAATTATTTTCATAATTTTCATTTTTTTAATATTTTCGAAAAAAAAAGAAAAAAAAGAAAAGAAGAAAATCAAGAAAAATAATATTTGAGGTCACAAAGATATATAAAAATAGTCGGTATTTTTATTTTTATTTTATCTATTTTCTAACCTCATAAATAGTAAAATTCAGGTTTGATTTTAGGTGTTCTCTGATCACCATAAAATTGAATTTGACAAAAATATTAGTAATAATTAAAAGGAAAAGGAGGGAAACATCATCATTTAAAAGGAAAATGGGACTAATGATTTTGTCTTCTCTTTTTGTTATTTTATTTTATTTTTACTTTTATTATTTTATTATTTTATTATTATTATATTTTTATTTCTCTCTCTCTCTCCCCCACTCCCTCTCTCCTTCCCGCTGCCTATTTATCTACTCCCCCTCATCATCTCCCGACTCTCTCTCTTTCATTTTCGTTTTTTCCTCTCGCTCAGCTCGCCGCCCAGATAAAAAACCGTCCGGTTTTTCGGCCATAACTCTTTCGTTAGACATCGTATGCGAACGATCCATATACCATTGGAAAACTTATTCTCTTGCGGTTCTAATGACATATCGTGAGCCCAATTTGGACCAGCCGTTTGTCCCGTAGAGCTGTTTGAAGGAGCAAAGGTCAGACTGATCAGACTTGAGTCCGCGGGTGCCAAATTGGATTTTCGGGTTTGTTTTGGGTTCAATCTTGGTAAGACCACCTCTCACTCCTTGTTAAGACATATATTATTGTGTTTTATGGTTTGAAGATGGATTATATTTGGATTTAAGGGATGATCCCTTATTGTTTTGTTCGAAAAATCTGAACCGGTTCTGTCAAGGTGGTGCCGTGAACATTGTGAGTGATTCAAGGGCTTGCCTTGCTTCCAATATTCGATAAAATGTCTCTAGCACCTAAATTAGGAATCTAGCAAGCTGAGATTGTAGTGTAGTTGAGTTTTGGATGGGTTTTAATGGTTGAATTGAAGGAGTTTTCTGGGACAGATTCTGGTCATTGGGCGATTGAAAACCGTCCGGTTTTTCGGCCATAACCCTTTCGTTAGGAATCGTATGGGAACGAGCCATATACTGTTAGAAAGCTTATTCTCTTGCCGTTCTAATGACATACCGTGAGTCCAATTTGGCCGAGCCATTTGTCCCGTAGAGCTGTTTGAAGTAGCAAAGGTCAGACTGATCAGACTTGAGTCCGCGAGTGCCAAATTGGATTTCCGAGCTTGTTTTGGGTTCAATCTTGGTAAGACCACCTTTCACTCCTTACATTTTACCTATTAGACCCAGAATCGGAAGGCCGAGCCTCCTGTTGGTGTCTACATATTTACTGTGTATTTACTTTATGTCATAGCATTTCTATATTTCGCATAAAAGACCCAGAATCGGAAGGCCGAGCCTCCTGTTGGTGTCTAAATATTTGCTGTGTATTTACTTTATGTCATAGCATTTCTATATTTCGCATAAAAGACCCAGAATCGGAAGGCTAAGCCTCTTATTGGTGTCCAATGTGTTTTATTTATTTATTTTCTGTAAATTATATTGTGCTACCCCAGAATCGGAAGGCCGAGCTTCCTGCTGGTGGTATATACCCCCCACACATTGTTGCACGAGCACCGACGGACTCCGACGTCGTAAAATTCACCGGATCCCATCTCCATTGCTTATTTTTATGTTGTATAATGACTTAATATCTTCTTTATTTTTTGCATTGTGTTGCGTCCTATAAAAACAAAAACAAAAAATGCTAGATCGGACGTCTGCAGATGAGCCACGTGTCGTGATTAGGTGATTTTCAGAAAAAAAAAATATTTTTAACATTAAAAGAAATGAATTTCGAATTTTACAAAAATTGAAATAATTCGATTGTCACCGAGACGCCACGTGGTGAGTTAGGGACTGTCAGTTGGGATTTATTCTCAGAAATTTATAAAAAAAAAATCAAATAAAAAAAATTCCAAAAAAATGAATTATTAAGGAAAAATTCAAAAAACAAATTGAGAAAAATTGCAGAAAATTCCTAAAAACTTCTAAAAAATTTTGAAGGCTGAAAATGACAAAAAAAAATTTGATTTGTTTCCATTTTTTGGATTTTCTCCCATTTAATCCAAAATGACGATTTTACCCCTCAAAGGGTAAATCGTCTTTGATATTCCGATGAATTGTGGAAATTGCTTAGAATTTGGTGATGGGCCAGATAGGTGGCTAAACCTTATGTCTAAGATTTCACATTTCATTCCCATTTTTAGAAAATGACGATTTTACCCCTTCGAATGGTAAATCGGTTTCTAAAATTCCAGAAAATCATGAAAATTGCAAAAAAAAATAGGAAATGGGTCAATTGAGTGACCAAACCTATTTTTGACTTTGTTTTACTCCGGATTCATTCCGAAATGACGATTTTTCCCTTTTTAGGCAAATCGTCCCTTTTGTCTCAAAATTACGACTTTACCCCTGATGGGTAAAATCATGTCTAAATCATTCCTAAGCTTGATTGATACTTATTTAGGCTAATAGAGCCTTATTAGGAGTGTCATGTTGATTTGGTGTGATTATTTTACATATTTGGATTCATTGATTTGCGCATTTTATTACTGATTGTGATTGCTAGGATAGTCATTCCTATTTGCATGAATTCCTAGATTTAGGATTCGTACTCCACTCATCTGCATGAAATCTTAGGTCAGAAAATTCAGTCAACTTAGGTACCGAAAGGGCGTCAACTCTGACAGTTGACGTAACTAAGTCCCCGAACCCATTTCTCTGGTTATCGCAGAATTGAATAGAAACTCCCGACTATTCAATAGGGTGGTCCAATCATACCCTCCAAAAAATGATTGGTGGCGACTCCATGGCATGCACACTTAGCACATGTCACCAGACCACATTGAAGGTCGACTACGCATACCTCCGTTGCGATTTGGGTAACGGGCCTTGGGAGAGGCCCGCGTCCGACTAGACTGGACGGCCCATTAGCCCTCGAGAGCCCACATGCAACCTCGAGAGGGTCGCGACACTTTTTCTCCAAAAATTTTATCCATCAATGGGATTTCATGATGCACCATGCACGTTCTTATTCATATTCAGACAACCTCCTGTTTCAAAACATGAATGCCAATGAAGTTAGAATTCTATGTCTTTTCTAGACATCAGATTCTGAAACATCTTCAATGGATTGGGGAAAGGGATACTGACCTGTCCCCAGAGGCTGGAGATCCTTGAAAATGCGGAAGAAACATGTTATTGTACGTTCACGAATTTTTCAAAAAATTAGAACGATACAATTTACCCTTGGTCATGTATTTCCAACGGGTAATACATGGGATGTGAAAATCCGTTTTTCCCTGATGGCGAGCCCCTGTCAAAAACAAACAATAAGTGTCAGTTTGTGTTCCAAAATTCAAGACAAATTGGAACGATACCGCCTTGTTCTTGCTTGGCGTTTTCATTTGAACACAAACGCGCGGCTTGCAGAATCTGGCCCTCTATCTTGTGGCCTTGATCCCTCCGTTTGGTTGGCGATGAATCATTCTCAAGGATTTGCCCCAGAGGAGATCCATTTGTATTTTTGGACGCATTCCAGCGCCACTCTTCAGAGTTCCTTTTATTCAAGGAAAAAGGAAATTGTTATCGAAATGCATGTCAAAGCATGAAGTGTGGAAGCGATACTTTTTACCCTCCACTCGATCTTGTAATCAAAGACCATTTCTTGGAGTGCTGACTCCCAAGGTCAATAATTTTATTCGCCTCCTCGTTGGCGAGTTTTTTTCTTTTGAGGCTTTCGGTGCCAACGACTTCCTGTTAAGTGAGTAAAAACTCATGTTAGGCATGTGGTCTTCGAAGACCAAATTGGAACGATACAATGTTACCGTTCACCCATATTCGTATCTTGGGGTTTGATTATGATGCGGACGACTCTGTTATTGTGTCCATTGACTTTGCCAGAGGAGAAACGTCATTCTTTGTCCGGCGCACAAATGATTCACTTGCCCCAGTTGGGTGTGATTTGTCGTAGCTAGGTGACGCTTGCCCCAGCTAACTTCATTCCTGCATTTTGTTGCAATCCCCATCCTCTTTGGGGGTGTCTTTTCTCTTGGGATTCATGATGACGTCTTACTGATGTATTCCCTTCTTTCGCCGATTATTGACGCTTCTCATTTGATAGAGGTCGTTTCAATATCGTATATTGATGTGGATGATGAGTATTGCTTCATCTCGTCTGCATTTGTGGGTGTTGTTCGTGAGATGATTCCTGATTACTTCCAAAACTGCTTTGCCCCAGTTGGGCGGTGTTCGTCTTGGCAACATGCCTTAGCACTTTCTGTGTTTGTTGGCAATTTTCAATTCAATTTTGACAACGTCCATGCACTCCCATGGGTTTCGCCGATTCTGATCTTCTATCTCAATTGTCAGAATCTTCAATTATTTTTATCCGTCTCTAGGTGGCTTGACGGCCTTGGGATTTGTCGTGTGGCGGTTTTGTGATTCTCTCGATCATCGTCGCCATTTGAAGTATTTGATGTTTGCCTGTTGAAGAGAAGAGACCTCATGAGTAAAGGGCATGTATAATTGACTATTGGAGTCGATACAATTTACCCTTGAAAATTATCCTGCGGGAACCGGCATTTCTCCCTTTGGGTTCTCTGTATGCAGGATATGTGCATGATATACATGATGCATGTTAGGTATGCTTGCAACGAAAAATGAGTTCGTGCTTTTCACTCTATTCAGAGAAAGCATTTTTATCAGATGTGTCAATCTGCAAAACTTGAATTTTTCTTTTCAAGTGTTCTTTTCACGAAGATTTCTAAATGATGAGAAACTTCTTCAGGTTTTCTCAAAGGTTTTGTTCACAAATTGAGCCATTAGAATGCTCTTGAAAATATTTAGCCACAGTGCATGTCTGAGATGCCATGAAAAGGGGTACTCCTTGTTTGTCATTGGAAAGCACTGCATCCTGAGTCCTCTGCTTTTGATCATCATCTGAGAGGAAAAGGAAGGAAGCATTATTCCCATATAGAAAAAACAATCATTTTGGAACGATACGTCCTTTTACCAAATGGATGGCTCCGCTTTAATTGAAACGACTACGGATTTACTATCCCTGCTCTGGTCACTTCTGGCATCCAAGATGCTGGAAATTTTTCAGTGGTCCCATTCATTTTTGTCATCACCTGCAAGAATGAAAAACCATATCAACTCGTGAACCGGTCAATCCGATTTGGAACGGATACAACTTTTTCGACTTAGGGAGAGTCGATCCAAATTAGGTTGCCCCAGCTTTACGTTGTCTACTTAAGGCTCATCACAATAAATCCATCTTGTTTTTGCAAACCCAATGGGTGATGCCCGATGAAGGTGCACTCCTTTCCATTTTGTAGGGAAAGCAAGCTCCCTTTTGTTGGTCTTTAACCATCTTATCCTGAGAGGAAGAGATATGAAATATTATGTCATTATCTGATTGAAAATCAATTAGGAATGACACGTCCTTATCCTTGATTCGGTTGCCCGGTCAAGAGGCATTTGCCCTCGTCAGTTGACTCTCCAAGGTGGTCCAGCGCTTTTCCATGCCATCCTGGTTCGTTTCAACTCGTGACTGATTCTTCACACAAGTTTTTGGATTTTGATTCATAAGCGGCGCTGAATGACCTTTTGCTTTCGAGGTGTACCAATCATTCACATACATACGCATGAGACCAGTGAGGTTTGACTCTAAGAATCAAGATAGGGTTTGGAACCTAAGGCCAAGGCTCCCACCTCGAGTTCTAGAAAGGGTAGATTCCATTGCACAACTATCGTTGCATTGGGACCCAATCCATAATTCGAAATGAGCGGAATTGAAAAGTGGATTACCCCGTGTTTTTCCTCACGGAGATTCCATTTTCAATCCATTCTATTGTTTTCCTATAGGCGGCGCCCGGGGTTTTAGGCGCGATTGTGTGTGTTCATGTGTTGTGAGTATCACAATGCAAGTCATGCACAACAGTTTATCAATCGGCGCTTCAAATCATCCATACAACATACATTCCTACGCCAACCTGCATAAGACAATGTTAATCACGGACTACACCCCTTATCTCTCCAATCTGCAAAAAACATATAACACCTACCATGAGCGGACTTACCTCACCTTCAAGAGCGCCTGCAGGGTTAGAAAAATCACTCAGCGTTTTAATTACGGCCTAAGTCCACTTGAGGTCTAGAACCATAGGTTCTAGAACAAGGTCCCCAGTGGAGTCGCCAGCTGTCGCGACCCGTCCGAAGCGGACGCGGCTAATGGATTACCGATCACGGGTCTTGGATCGGCGCGAGCCCTCCCAGGCCCATACCAAATCGCGGCGGGAATATTTTTCAGAAGGATTCGACGATAAGAGTCGATCGCTTTCGACCTTAGTGTGGTCGTGGTGGCATGTGCAACTTGTGCATGCATTTGGAGTCGCCACCGGTCTTTCTTGGAGGGTAGACCGGAAACCTTACCAACCGATTGGGAGAGATCGATCAGTTCTACGGAACCAGAGATTTTGGGTTCGGGGACTTGGTTACACTGGTGTCGTTACCAACGCCCTTTCGGTACCTAACGCGAGTGATTTTCCCTAACTAGGATTTCATGCAGGCGCAATTTTGGGTGAGGTAAGTCTGACTTTGCACATTAACCAGTTTAACATGCTCATGTAATCATAATAAATAAATAGATGCCAATCACATAAACATCTATCCTACGTGGTGATCATGGAATTATGATTTAATGGGTCTCGAGCCAATGAGACCACATTTAATCATTTTAATATTTTAATAACGGAGAGTCGCTCTTCGCTTCTTCTTGGTTTCTTGAACTCTTCAAGAATCGGGCCCCAAAGAGCTCGCCGACTTAAAAGGCTCCTCCACGTAATCCTCGTAGCATTTACATCAACAATTGACTATGCTAAAAATAAAGATTACATGAAAAATAAAAGGAGTACGCAGCCTCCATTTAATAATTACAACCCCAAATATATAAATAATCACCATACATTCATACATACATCAATCACATTGATTAGGGATTTTTCCATGATCACCACCCTTCCACGTAAGTAATAAATTCACAATTTAAAACTTAGGAAGGCACAATAAAAATTCTACGTTGAATCATATTCAGAATTTTTACGTAAAATAAGATAGCCATAAATTTTCGATTCAAAATTGATTTAGTCTCAATTTTTGCTACGTTGATTAATTTATCATATAAAATAATCAACCTCCATTAGCCATGTAAGACGAACAATTCGTTAATACATATTGGCCATAGTATTGCAAAAAATCAATTAAATGCACGAAAACACCTAAGGATCGGCTCTGATACCACTGTTGGGATCCACGTAACACGTAGCGGAAATAAATAACAAAGCCTCAAAGGGAGTAAATAGATTACCTCTCGTAGCGTGCTTGAACGGAGGTGTCGGTTCGATGTTCTTCAATCTCAGCCTCCACAAGTGTTAGGCATCTGGTTCGGACGCACCACCAATTGACGAACGGGGAGACGACTAATAACTCCACAACAATTGTGCTAGCAATATGCGGAATCAATATTCCGAACTTAGCATATTTTGCTCACTCAAGATTATGAGAATATAGAGAGTGTTTGTGTTCTTCTCTCTAAGCTCTCAAAAATTTGCACACTCTACAAAATGTCTCTCCTCCTTTCACCTCAAAACTCTTGCCATCCTTTTATAGCCAAAAATACCTTCCAATAAATTGTATTTAAAAATAGCACTAACAATTATAAATTCTATCTAAAAATAGCACTCACAAATAAATGACATTTAAAAATAGCACTAACAATAGCACTCACAATTTATAATACAAAAATGCTATTTAAAAATAGCACTAACAATAGCACTCACAATTTATAATACAAAAATGCTATTTAAAAATAGCACTAACAATTATAAATTCTATCTAATAATAGCACTCACAATTTATGATAAATAAATGCCATTTAAAAATAGCACTAACAATAGCACTCACAATTTATGATAAATAAATGTCATTTAAAAATAGCACTAACAATAGCACTCACAATTTATAATACAAAAATGCTATTTAAAAATAGCACTAGCAATAGCACTCACAATACAAAAATGCTAAAAAAAGGCACTAACAAAGGTGTTAAAAATAATAACCATTATTATTATTACAAGAGTTAAAGAGGTTACCAAACAGTACAAATACGCATAACGTATAAATACGTAGAGCATACGTATACATCCGTGAAACCGGGGACTAATTGAAAGAAAAATGTGCAATTAAGCTCTTTTGGTAAAAATTGATTAAATTGGAGGGCAAATTGACCTAATTGCACTTTAAGACTTTAGAATCCAATGTCATAGCTTATAAAAAGTGAGAATTGAAAACTAAAAGACTCGAAAAGGATTTTTTTTTTTAGGCTCGGTTCGGGTTTATGTTTGTGAAGGAACATAGTGACCCGAGCCGAATTTTTGAGATTTAAAGTGACACACTTGAAGAGGAAATTAAAACAAAATTATCGAATATTTTTGGGTATTTTTCTGACCACGAATGGTATTTTTCTGATTTTTTGGGTATTTTATAATTAAATAAACTCGAAAAATATTAAAAATACCGAAAAATATTTTTTGTTCAAAATTGGTTCCTAAGGCTAAACCAAGGCTTCCAAAGTTGATTTTGTGATTTTATGACCTTTTTTGATATTTTTAATTAATTTTAAAGAATAAAAATCACAATAATAAATGGTAAAAAATCAGGTGTCAACAGGGATGTTGTAATATTTATTTTATATTTAGATCCATAATTAGTGGTCTAATTGATGGAATATTATAAATTCCATTATTAGTACGCTAGTTAATGTGATTTCATATTTTGAGAGATTTGATTGTCATATTATTAGGGATCTTATTGTACGTGATTGATTCCTTTATTAATATATATACGGGATGATGCTCTAAGAAAAAGATCATCAATCCATTCCAAAAACTTCTTCCTTTTACGTAGAATTCTTCATGTTAGAATATCCAACCCAAAAGCTTAAGCTAATAGGAGGAGAGAGACCACATGAGTATAAAGAGTATTTAGAACCCGTTGTCAAGCAATGTGGGACATACTTCAACACCCCCACTCACGTGCTAGCCGGATTACGAGCGGCACGTGAAATTTTGACTACGTACATTCACGTGGAGTTTTTGAGAAATTTTTTTACCACGTACATTCGCGAAAGGGATAAAACTGGCTTTGATACCATGTTAGAAAATACAACCCAAAAGCTTAAGCTAATAGGAGGAGAGAGACCACATGAGTATAAAGAGTATTTAGAACCCGTTGTCAAGCAATGTGGGACATACTTCAACAGTAGCTAGCACAAAAATGAACTCAGTCTTTATATCAACAGGAAAAAAAAAAAAAAAAATCAAAATTCAAAGTTGTTTTACTTTCTTTATAACTTTCATCATGAAGGGCTATAGCCTATAGGTTTACCTGATTCCAATCATACTCTCAAATCCTTTGGCAAAGTCCCCATTATGTGCTTCTCAAAATCTTTCCCTGGATCTTTCGCCTCACGTGCCTGTGACGATAGAAATGACAGCTCATTTAGGGGTATATGACAATACTTCTTGAAGAGAAGCATAAATCCATTTGATAACGCAACTTTTGGAGCATAATCCGTTTGGTTACGCAACTTCATTTCTCTACTATTGAAACATTTTTTTTTTGCTCCAGAAGTAGTTCTGGAGCCACATGAAGAAGTTAAAAAAAAAATCGCTTCTCTCCAGAAGTAGAACAATAGACTTCTGCTCAAAGCATACAATGCAATACTGCGAGGACCAAGATTAGATTTCAGAATAAGACTGCTATCCTTTGAGCACAATACCATGTTGAAGTTCACGCGAAGAGCGACGTACTCGAACATGGTCATAGAAAAAAACCTTTGCTGCAAAACTATCTTCTGCAGAAGAGGAAAATGCAAGACCATGTCAGGCCTCTTGTCGAAAAACTCTTCCTTCCAGGTAACATATATATATATATATATATATATATGTGTGGATCAATGGCTTACCGTAATGTCGGAGCAGCTTGGTTTTTCATAAAAGTTCACCATTTTCGTGAGTACTGCAGACCCACACAGATTAGAATTACGTCGATCATATTAGAATTTTTTTTTTCCCGACATCGCTTGAGGAGGATGAATTCAACAACATTACCTCGGTCTTGTAGATCATCATCAGCTTTAAGCCTTGCATCATATATCCCCAAATTCCTCCGTTGGCACATCTAACAGCATGGAAGGTCGAAAACAACGTTACAAAATTGATTCAAGAGATACTTCTCATATTTTAGTGATTTTCCTAATATGGACGAGTTTTAGTTTTCATTTTTATTTTTATGTTTCGTAAAAATTGGAAAAACTTGCACACGAAAAAAAATAAAAAAACCATACTCGAAAAACACTAGAACCTTTTGAAATATCAAACAAAAAAAATGATTAAGTGACTTTCCCTAATCTACTTGTTCACTCCTTTAAAAATTTGTGGCTCACAACATGCTGTTACTCTTATTAGGTAATGTCTCGAGTTTGAACCATTTACGGAACCCAATGCAGTTGGAGGATATCGATTTTGTCAAATCAAACATGTTAAACAAATCCAAGAATTCTAATTTGATTAGAATTCCTTTACGAAGACATATGCATATATATTTTCTGTTGAAAAGAAAAGGGTTATTAAGATATGATTTGTTCAATGTGTATGGTGGACGTGTAACTCCAAAAGCAAGAAGAATATTGTGGATCCCGGTCAACATAGTTTTTTGTTGACTCCTTTATAAGGCACACGATAGACCTTGGGATAATGCTTTTGGAAAAACGCCGCACAAGCCGCAGAAATTGAGAAATTGCGTGGTGTACCGCACGAGCAGAAAAAGAAGAATAAATGTTCTCGGTGCAGCACAGTGGGTTTTGGGGCGGCAAGAAGACAGACATATGAGACGTCTGGGGCAGCTGCACTAGAATTGTGAAGCTGAAGGACAAAGAAAAGGACCAGAACGTTGTTCTTGGTTCATCCATTTCGAGAGCAAACAAGGCGAGTAACGAATTCTCTTTGTGAGTCTTTTTGAGTGAGAGTTCTGTGAGAGATTGTGAGATTACTTGTGGGTTTGCGTTGGGCTTAATCTAGGTGCGGGAAACACTCGAGTACATGAGCGATTGTAAATCTGACTCTCCAATTATAGTGGATTATATTGCTGGCTCTCCCCGTGGACGTAGGTACCGATATTCGGACCGAACCACGTAAATATCTGGTGTCCTTTATTGTTCCTCGTAATTTCTCTGGTAATTTCGTCTCGACATATTTGCAAGATCCGTTGGTGTTTCCGCGTTATTAATCACAACAACTCTCATATTCATCAAATAACAATGTTCAGGTGTGACCACATATGAATTTTCTCATTTTTTTATAGTTAAATACAATATTTATTTTCGAATATTGGAGTGAAAGTCGTAAGCAGGAAGTAACAGAAAGAGAGTTGGAAGTGAGAGGGATGTTGATGTAGGACAATTAGCGTGTAGTTGCTTGGAGAAACGTGATCGAGTCATTTAGATATCTTTTCGGATAGTTTTTTCTATTTTAGGAAAATGAGCTATATCTTTAATCATTATATTTGATTAGAATTTCGTTTGATTAGATTAGATTTGATTCTTAATATTTTGTTTAGGGTTATCTTTAGGGTATCTTTAAGTTATGTTTAAGTTATCTTTATGAAATCTGGAGTCCTATCTATATAAAGACGTCTGCCTTTGTAATAATCACGTTATCATTCAATCAAATTTCTGAATTCTTTTGGAATTGTTCAAGTTATCGCTTCTCTCTGTGTCATTTGGTATCAGAGCAGACTTCTCTTGTGATGATGGTGAATAATGTGAATATCAGTCTCCCTGTAGCTGAGGGCCGTGAAAACGAGCCTATTACACGGGTTGAGTTGAATCAATTCGTGGATCAATCCGATCGGATGTTTCAAGAGATCCTTGATGCCATCCAGCGTTTGTCCACAAACCAAGCACCTAGTGTTCTTCCAGCCGAGCGAATTCTTGTTGCTCGTGATCCCGAAGTTGCCATGAAGCGTGGAGGAAATCCCCGACACAGGCGTCAAGACTATGTCGAGGATACTAAAGATGGAGATGATGAGGATTTCCAAGACATGCCTATTCGGGAGGGTCGTCAATATAGAGGATTCCAGGATGAGCACGTTCGTAGGGGTCGCCGACATGGAGGTTATCGACGAGATCCCGAGCAATATCACTTGAAGGTAGATCTCCCAACTTTCAATGGCAATTTAGACATTGAAGATTTTATGGATTGGCTCTGGGAGGTCGAAAAATTCTTCGATGCTATGGAGATCGAAGAGGATTGCCAAGTGAAACTTGTGGCATACAAGTCGAGGGGCGGCGCCTCAACCTGGTGGGAGCATACGCAAATATCTCGACGCCGACAAGGAAAAGCGCACATCCGAACATGGAGACGGATGAAACAAATGTTAAAGGTTCGGTTCCTTCCACCTGACTATGAATAAAACTCATTAAATTCAAACCACTCGCTAGATTTTTTGTGCCCTTCTTTTCCCCAATTTCCTGCCATGGCCTCCAAAGCTCCCATCGAGGGCAAGAACCAGTTTTTTGAAAAATTAGAGAAGGAAGGTGAAGAAGAGGCGAAGCAAAAAGACCTGGAGAAAATTAAATTACTGATATTTTTATATTTATCATTATATAAAGTTATACATTTACTATATAACGCGTCCCAACATGTCGAAATTATCTATCTTTTTAGAAATAACGTGTCAGCATTTCGTCTCGTGTCATGTCGTGTCGCGTGTCCGTGTCGATTCTACTTAGACTGCAGGTCCCACGACTCCTTTTGGATCGAATATTATGTCTCACTCATTGAGTATTGCTCGAAGTTTTGGTTCTGGGCCTACCTTGACTACGATCCATAAAGTCTTCAGCAGTTACGTCCATGTCAAACGATAACAAGTACTTCAAATTACACTTAGGGTAGGAATGATAACCATTCTGCTTCTCTATTTCTTTTTCAACAGATTTGCAATAAAAATCCGTTGGGGAACACAATTTCATTTTTTAATTTCTAGAACGAAAATTTATTCCATAAATAGATTTAGAACACAAATGAGTGAGGCATAATGTTGGATCCGAAAGGAGTCATTGGACCTCCATGTATACCAAAAATCCGAACCAGCTTTTTTAGGAAAACTTAAACATTGAAGCCCGCCTTCGTATTGTAAAAGATGGACACCTACCATGTTGAAACATTTGGTGAAACGCGAAAGTAGGGCACGTTTGTTCCGGCAAAAATTTCCTGTCACTTTACTTGTATGTTTTCTTATAAACTTCTACTATTGCGTAATTGAATATATGCAACGATACATCATTCCTTGTATCATCTATGTCAACGTCGGCCGTTGTGCCAGGTATACCATGGCATTAATCATCCGGCCAAAATTGACCGGAATGATTACGTTGACAAATCATCAAAATGGTTGGAACTAGATTGGCGCAATTAAAATGTTTAGAACTAAAGTGGCTACCGTACAATAGGTTTAAGATTTTTTCGATAATTTTCCTCAAGTCATGTGTGTGCGTCAAATATACATGGAGGTGAAAATTGTTGATGTGAAGTACATAAATATTTAAGATAGCAAAAAAAAACTTTTATTATTATGGTAGAAATCGAAAGGCATGTAAAGTGGCGAACCTGTTTGTTACGACAATGCGGAAACTAAAACGAAATTGAGACAGATGAGAAGAACGGAACACCAAGATTTATGTGGAAACCCTTGCGGGAAAAACCACGGGAGAGAGGAGAAGCAAAATCCACTATGAGAATTAGGAATTACAAAAGAGGCAACGTAAGCTTCTCTCTATCAGACATAATGATCAAAGAGCAATATTTATAGTATTACCCCTTAAACCCTAATGTTGGCCCAATGCCTATAACTTAAGCCCTTAACTATTCAAGGCATATTAACAAATCTCCACATTGACTTGAATTCCCAAGTAGACATAAATATTAAGACAATCTTATCCTCCCACCAACATAAAACTTAGCTGCTGCAAACATTAACCAAATCCAAGCAGTGCTTGAATTTAGTAAAGGGCAATGACTTTGTCAACATATCAGCTGGATTGTTTTTTGTACAAATCTTCAAGACCTTAATATAGCCATCAACAAGAATGTCTCGAATATAATGATACCGCACATCAATGTGCTTTATTCTCTCATGATACATCTGATCTTTAGTAAGATGTATAGCACTCTGACTATCGCAATGCGCAATAGTCACATCATCATCCACTGTGAGCTCTCCAAATAAGCCTTTTAACCATATAGCTTCTTTGATTGCCTTTGTAATAGCCATATATTCTGCCTCTGTAGTAGACAAAGCAATGGTATGCTGCAAAGAAGCTTTCCAACTGACTACACAACTCGCAATAGTAAAGATGTACCCTATCAAAGACCTTTTATCAAGGTCACCAGCATAATCAGAGTCAACATATCCAATAAGAGTTTCACAATTTTTCCCAAACTTTAAACCATAATCTGAAGGACCCTTCAGATATCTCAAAATCCACTTTACTGCTTGCCAATGAATTTTACCTGGGCATGATAAATATCTACTTACCACGCTAACAGCATGTGATATGTCAGGTTGAGTGCAAACCATAGCATACATAACACTACCAACTGCACTAGAATATGGAATACCTGACATATATTTTATTTCATCATCTGTATGTGGACATAAATCAGCTGATAATCGAAAATGAGCAGCAAGATGAGTACTCACTGGTTTGGCATCTTTCATGCCAAAACGATCTAACACCTTCTTAATGTAGCTTTTTTGGGAAAGATACAATTTTTCTCTTTTTTCGATCTCCCTGAATATCCATGCCAAGAATTTTCTTCGCAGAACCTAAATGCTTCATATCAAATTCAGCGCTCAACTGTGCCTTCAAATTCTGTATATCAAATTTATCTTTTGCTGCAATCAACATGTCATCAACGTATAACAGCAGATAAATATAAGATCCATTTGGAAGTTTGCACAGATATACACAACTATCATATTTGCTTCTACAATAGCCAAGTTGCACCATAAAAGAATCAAATCTTTTATACTACTGTCTAGGTGATTGCTTCAAGCCATAGATAGATCTTTTCAATAAACATACATGATCTTCCTTACCTTCAAACTAAAAACCCTTAGGTTGACCCATATAGATTTTCTCTTCAAGTTCACCATGAAAGAAGGCTATTTTCACATCGAGTTGTTCCAACTCTAAATCATGCATAGCAACTAACGCAAGAAAGACCCGAATAGAGCTGTGTTTAACGACGGGTGAAAACACATCATTAAAATCAACTCTCTCAATCTGACTATAGCCCTTAGCGACTAGACGTGCTTTAAATCTAATGTCTTCAACTCCAGGAATACCTTCCTTTCTTTTGAAAACCCACTTACAACCCACAATCTTCTTTCCTTTTGGTGGTTTGACAAGCTCCCAAGTTTGATTCTTTTCAAGAGATTCCATCTGTTTATTCATAGCAACTAACCACTTTGCTGAATCTTTTGAGGAAATAGTTTCATTGTATGTTTCAGGCTCAGCATATTCTATCGACTCTACAGCTGAAAGAGCATAAGCAACAAAATCTGAGTATCCATACATCTATGGAGGTTTCACTGTTCTTCTAGGTTTATATTTGGCTATGGAATAATTCTCTTCTTCAGATTCTTCAATCTCAATATTATCAGTCACTGACTGAACTGGTTGTGAAGAAGATATTTCAAACTCCACCTTCTTTGGTGCATTTTGTAGATTTTCTTGGCAAGTATTTGATGATTTCTTGACAGGATGAAGCATAGCAGACTCATCAAAAGTAACATCTCTGCTAATTATAATCTTAGATGAATCAGAACACCAAAACCTATAACCTTTTACACCAGAAGCATAACCAAGAAAAATACATTTTTTCGCTATAGGCTCTAGTTTTCCTTCACTAACATGTGCATATGCTAGACTTCCAAATATTCGAAGAGAAGAATAATCAACAGGTTTACCTGACCATACCTCCTCAGGTGTCTTGTTCTCAATAGGTATGCAAGGAGAACGATTTATTAACCAACAAGCAGTGTTGACTGCTTCAGCCCAGAATTCCTTGCCCAAACCAGCGCTAGACAACATGCACCTTATTCTTTCTAATAAGGTTCTGTTCATACGTTCTGCAATACCATTCTGCTGCGGTGTATACACTCTAGTATGATGTCTCACAATTCCTTCATTCTTGTAAAACTCATTAAATTCGCCTCCACAAAATTATAGCCCATTATATGTTCTCAGCCGTTTAATTTTCTTACCGGTCTGCTTCTCAATTAATGTTTTTCATTGCTTGAATGTAACGAAAACATCACTTTTTGCCTTGAGAAAAAATACCCAAACTTTCCTTGAAAAATCATCAATAAAAGTGAGTACATACCTGAAACCAAGGCCTTTCGATGGAACTCTAGTAGGCCCCCAGAGATCAGAATGAATGTAATCTAGAATGCCCTTTGTGCTGTGAATTCCTGTTTTGAAACTGACTCTTTTCTGTTTCCCAAAAACACAATGTTCACAGAAATCCAGTTTTCCAATTTTCTGACCACACAAGAGACCTCTTTTACTTAGCTCTTCCATCCCTCTAATACTCATATGGCCTAGTCTCATATGCCATAATTTTGTATTATCTGAATCTGTCATATCAGAAGAGACCGCAGCTGAACCAGTAACAGTAGATGCTTGTAGCTGATACAAAGTACCAATTTTAAGCCCTTTCATAAACAAAAGTGAGCCTCTCATAATTTTTAGAACTCCACCCTCAGCAGTAAATCTACAACCATTGGCATTAAGTGTACCCAGAGAGATTAGATTTTTCCTCAAATCAGGCACATGTCTGACATTATCTAAAGTTCTGATCATGCCATCATGCATCTTAATATTAACAGTGCCAATCCCAATAGCTTTGCATCTAGCATTATTGCCCATGAGAATAACTCCACCATCATATTCTTTATACGTAGAGAACCAATCTCGATGAAGACACATATGATATGAACAGCTTGAATCAAGAATCCAACTATCACAGAATTTATCTTTATTATCTGCAAACAATAGCCAATCTTCTTTTTCTTCTTTAGCAACACCAGCTTGAGCAGGATTTTCGTTTCGCCTATTCTATCTATTCTGATAGTTGCTATTGACATTCCCATGATTTTGTTGATTCGAATTATTTTCTCTTTGATCATTTGCCTTCAGTTTTAGGCAATTTATCTTGATATGCCCTGGAGACTTACAATAGTTATAAATCATATCTCTATGCTTAGACTTTGACCTGCTCCTGCCACTATTTCTTCTCTCAATAGATCTTCCTCGAGCGACTAAACCAGCCCCATGATTATTACCACCATCAGAAGTCAATTCTGTATCGAGTTTCTGCCTATTTAGCAGAATAGTCTTGACATCTTCAAAATCAATAGTTTCTCTACTAACAATCATGGTCTCTCTAAAATTCTTATAAGAGAGAGGTAGTGAAACTAGTAACAAAAGAGCTTGATCCTCATCTTCAATCTTAACATCAATGCTTCTTAATTCAGCGATAAGAGTATTGAACTCAGAAATATGGGATTTGAGAGATGTACCTTCAGTCATACGAAAAATGAAGAGTCGTTACTTGAGTCTTAATCGATTTGTGAGAGACTTTGTCAGAAAAATACTCTCCAACTTCATCCATAAACCTGCAGCTGGTTTTTGATCTAGTACCTCCTGCAAAACTTCATTCGTGAGGCACAACTGAATAGTGGACAAAGCTTTCTCATCCAATTCCTCCCATGCTTCATCTGACGGTTCCGACTTTTTCCCTTTAGTAAACAAAGTTTTCTTCAAATCCTGCTGCGTAAGAACGGCTAACATACGAACCTGTCATAGGTTGAAACTGCCGCTCTCATCAAACTTTTCGATATCGAATTTCGTTGCTGAACTCGAAGCCATAACTTATTCCGAGTCGAAGAAAACGCGCACGAGCTCCTCGGACAACACTTGTCAATGCCAAAATTCCAGTACGTGCAAACTGTGAACCCTGCCCAGGACACCCCTTTTGAGCTAAAAAATTCTGCGCACGCAAGCTCAAACCAAGATTGCACAGTGGCGCAAATAACTGGACAACGGCTTGCGGATGGACTCCTTGGCGATAGCTCGTTAGATTAGAGCTAGTGACGATAATGGGACGTGAGCACTCACAACCTGCAAAAAGAATATTATTCAAAGTATTTTGTGGCAATAATGCAGCACGTGGCCCAGGAGACCACGTAGAAGTGCTACTGGAAGTCTTGGACACTAGGACTCCTTGATAATGGCTAAAAGGCAATCCTTGATCACCGAAGTGGGAACAAATCCGCCGATGAACAAACGAGAGAATCCAGCTAAAGTTTTCCTTTCCTCAGGATTTTTAAGCGTTTGTCATCACTGGCGTCGAGTGAGATACCGCACGATCAAAAGCTCTTGGACTTCTCGGATATTCTGCCAAATAATTCGTTTGGTGGTCTGGATGATATGGTGGTCTGCGACGCACGAGCAAGAATTTGTTGCAGTTTTGCTGGAGTCTCTCTTTTGCAGAATTTTTATGGCCGAATCCACGCACAAAATCCAAATCGCCGAAATCCAAATTGACGAAATCCAAATTCCCGAACTCTCGTGTCTCTCTTTCGTCGACGGATGAACCTTGAGCTCTGATACCAGTTTGTTACGACAATGCGGAAACTAAAACGAAATTGAGACAGATGAGAAGAACGGAACACCAAGATTTACGTGGAAACCCTTGCGGAAAAAATCACGGGAGAGATGAGAAGCAAAATCCACTATGAGAATTAGGGATTACAAAAGAGGCAACGTAAGCTTCTTCTCTCTATCAGAAAGAATGACAAAGAGCAATATTTATAGTATTACCCCTCAAACCCTAATGTTGACCCAAGGCCCATAACTTAAGCCATTAACTATTCAAGGCATATTAACAAATCCGTTTGTATCGGTTCAATATATGCAAAACTATGCATATTGTGGTTGATCATCTAGAAACCGAAAGTCATATGTCCAGTCACACCAATCCATTTGGTCCCTCTCTCGAACCGGTTTGTATCGGTTCATTTTTTGCGGCCACACTTTTCGAGCTCGTCTCCTTTCCTCGGTTCCTAACTTCATCGATCCAGTTGGAAATCCTGGTGACGATCCTCATTTCTTTCTCTTTGTCCTTCTCATTCTCCTTCAACCGCATCTTAATTTCGTCAAGATCGGCAAGACACTCTCTTCTCCGCCTTCTTCCGATCGGTTCCCCTTCAGATGCTTCTCAATTCTCTCAAGAGCAAGACACCTTTCGTTCTGTTCGTCCTTCTCCTCCGAATGGATCTTGATTTCGTCGAGGTAAATAAAACGAATTTGTCGTCTTCAGTTCCACGATTTATACTCAAAGAAGCTACTCAATCTTGAGTGCATAATAGGTTGTAAGTTCAACTCACCTGCGATTTCACGATTGCGTATAAGGGTAATGTTCTGTAGATGCACATGAACTGCACGAACACTCTGAGAGCGCCGACAAACGCGACATAAGTGAAATCGACCGTTAGGCCTCAATTGTTAACCCTACGCAACTCACAGATTGTAGAACAATTTCATGATTGACATGAGCAAAAAGGTCTTACCCTATTGCAATTCTTGGGATGACGAAACGGACCTCTCCCATAATGCAGGAGTGAAAATCATATTGGAACTGCATATAGAAAAGAGAAAGCATTACACAGTTGGAATTTCCCCAATATAGCCAGAAACTTTGGTTAATCGAAATGTTGATACTCCGAGGGCGGTTGTCTGCTCACCAATGTAAAGAAGAAGAAGGCGAGCTCCAAAGAGTTCGCGAACAGCATGATGTGAATCAAGTGGAGGACGAACACAGGCTTACGGAACCAGAAATAGTAGTGCGGAAATTCAATAAAGTCCCCTCGCCTGTTGCTGGAGAGGGCGGGACCTTTTCTGCGAGCCGTGTTTTCATATTCTCCAGTATGGTGCCGGTGATAAGCAAGAGCTGCATGGAAGCGAGAAAACCTAGTTAGATGAGGAGTCTGTCTCCCCAATTCCCTTAGAAGTTACAAACATCTCATGTTTTCGCAAACCAACAATGTCACAAATCTTGCTGCTTAGGTTATGATGCGTCTTAGGATGAGCAGATCGCCACATCTTCAACGGCAAGCAAACATAATTACACGTATAGTCATCACTACTTACGGTCAACGGAATGAAAGACATCCAAAAGAGCGCATGCCATCCTGCCAAAGGAACAAGAAAACAAAAGTGCAACACGTCTTAAACAGGCAGGTACCACAAATAGAAACATGATATGAGAGCCGCAGGAAGGATTTTTTGTTCCATGACCAACATTTCTTATAGTCAAATACAACGGAAAATTGTCGAAAAAGTCCTAAATATATTACCGTTTGTCCAATTCGGTATTAAATCTTTTTAATTTTGCAATTGAGTCCTAAACCTTTTCATATTTGCTAATTGAGTCCATCCGGCCGACTTCGGTTGGAAATTACGTAAAACAACCAATGTTCAAGTGGACTCAATTGGTAAATGTCATAAATCTATTGCGGTTTCACTAATTCGGTCCTAAATCTTTTTAATTTTGCAATTGAGTCCTAAACCTTTTCATATTTGCTAATTGAGTCCATCCGGCCGACTTCGGTTGGAAATTACGTAAAACAGCCAATGTTGAAGTTAGCTAGCACAAATAAGAAGATGTCCAGGTGAAGGAGGGCTTCAGCAGTTAGCAATGGCACCTTTCCCTGGAAAAAATAAAAGTTGCACCACAAATATTCATCGTCAGACATCGTATCGATTTCTCTCGTGCGATCTTCCGATCTGTCTTTCATAAGCCTGTAGATGTGCATAGACGTGTTTATGTTGGTTAATCTAATGATATGTCAGGCTATGGATGCTTGAAATACAAGATCATTTCAATTATAATAGTAAACTGGCGTTCATGTCCCTAACATTATTTAATATCATCTCCTCTCGAGAAGGGCAATACCTGTCAAATGAGTGGATCTGATCGGGCTGATTTATGAATGATTCGACCCAAATTAACCCATTGTTAGATCCTAAATTTTAATTTTAGGAAAATGCATTGATTAAACAGAAAATGAGAATTAACCTTGATTCTCGAAATTAATTAATTTAATTAGTTAATTAATTGATTAAGCCCGATTTTCAGTCTAGAATTATGCAGATAAGCCCATTAAAATGAGAATTTCGACCAAGCCCATGGCCTTTCTCTTATGGGCGAAATTTTGATTATCCTAACCCGACGGGATTAGAAATTTCGATCCGACGATCATTCTTTTCTAAAATATGACGGTCAAGATTAAACCCTAGAATATTCTCTATATATACGTGGTTATGCCTAGGGTTACAAGGGGGACGACATAATTTTTCTGCACACTCTTTCTCATTCTGGCCACTCTCTCTCTCTCTCTCTCTCTCGGCACTCCCCTCTCGCCCGCCTTTCGCTCTCTCGGTCCCTCTCTCGTTCTCGCTCTCTCGCCGTTCCCTCCTGCTCGCTTCCCGCCCCTGCTGCTTCGCGCCACTACCACCCGTCTAGCTCCAAAATAGAATCAGTGTTCTGTTGTGTCTGGTTCTTCTCACTTCGTCACCGCCGTACCTGCCGGGCGCCATCGAGACATTTCCAGCCTTGTTCCGGTGCAAATCGATCACTGCTTGGTGCACAAATCTGCAGCTATTCGGTGCAAAATCTGCGGCTGTTCGGAGATAATCGATCTGCTGTTCGGAAGCCGTGCCACCCGCCGCACGTCCCAACGTCTTGCGTGACGTCTCCGACCATCCCGCGACTCCTCCGCTCATCCCCGACGACCAGCAGTTTCCTCGGAGCCCTGAAGTCCTCGGTGTTTTCTGCACCATACCCCGACGGTCTCCGGAGTTCCCTCTCACGCCCCCACTGAGCACCACCGTGAGCCGTTGCCCATCGCCAGTTCGACGTCAGTCTCGGCCGGTCGTCCATCGCCATCATCCTCGGCCTCGGCGACTTTCTGTTATCGTTTTCTTATTTCTGCAGGATATCGAATCGGTCTTGGGGGTACTTAACTCGAAGAGGGAAAGGAAGCTCGGCTTAGGTATAATTCCAATCTCTATTTTGGTTGATCATTGATCAATAATTGGTTGATTTGTCATGGCATTTTGATTTTAGTTTTAGCTGAATTTAGTCGCCTTTGCATGCACCGCGAATCTCTAACAAAATCAAAAGCCATTTTCGCTAAATAAAAAATCAAGTTACGGCTGGTTCCCCCCGTTACCCTGTGGGCCCGATTTGCCGGGCTTGACAAAAAAAAATGCTAAATCGGCAAGGCTGAATTTTTGGAAATAAAGATTTGATTTTTTCGGAGTTTTGAATTCTTGCCATGTCGGTGCGATTGCTTGCCTAATCGATAGAAATTGATTCGATTTGATTTTCTGATTGAAATCCTATGGTTGCCTTATCTAGGTTTAGTTTCCCGTTTCAAGTCGATCTCGTTCGGTAAGGAAAAATTCGAATTAGGAAATTTTGAATCCGCTCGCATATTTAAAAAGGAAGGCACTTTTAATAGATGGCAATCCCGATTTCCAAATATGGAAGGCGTGCGAATATCTTTGAAAGTGATTGGCGGCAAATCCTAGATTGATTTTCGAATTTAATAGGAATATGGACACAATTTTCGAATAATAAAAAAAATCGAAAATAAAAACAAATGAATAAAAATGGCGAGTTCGGTTTTTGTTTAGCAAATTTTTTCAATTTCTAAAAAAAAAGGACCAATTCATTCCACATATGGCCATGTCATCTTGCATGTCATCCCATGTTTCCTATGTCATTTTATTTGTAATGTAATTTTCAGTTATTTAGGATTAGATGGACCAAGAAAAGCCCGATGTTGTGGGCCTAATAGAGTTGGGTCATAGGGAAGTTAGAAAGATGGATGGGATCGTCGCGATCAACAATTTTCAGAGGAGGATCAGGAAGATGCGACGGGCTATCAGAACAGCTCCAAGGTGTGGGCCTTGCAAGAAGGGTGACGTCCAAGATCAGACGGCGGCCCAAGCCCAGCAGGATCAAGATGACGAGAGCGTCGGGGAAAATTTCGCTTAGTTTTTTTTTTTAGGATTTTCGGAATGATCAAAGTGTTATTTTCGAATTTTCTTTATTTTTTTGAATTTCGAGTCAGTTGATCCTTCATTTGTAATTTTCGATTATTTGAAGTTTTGTATCCTTTAATAATTCGTCGTATGTCATATAGTTTTAGGTCATGCATTGCATTAGTAATTTATCTTTCTTTTATTCGAAATAAATAAAAAAAGACGACAAAAAGAAATTCAAGAAAAAAAATTGAAGAAGCAAAAGCCTTGAGCTGATTTCCGAGTTGTCATTTTTCTCAAGAAAAATTGAAAAAAAAAAATCTAGGTACCGAAAGGGCGTTAGTCTAAGTCAATTAGCGTAACCAAATTCCCAGATCCAAAATCTCTGGTTCGCAACGGTGAATTAGCTCTCCCGCTAGTTTACCAAGGTTTCTAATCGACCTACCTCGAACGATTAGTGGCGACTCCTCATTTGTTCTAATTTTTCCGTGTTGCGATTCGGTAGGGTTTGGGAGCGTCTGCATTAGGTTAGTTCTCGATAGCTTGCCTGATAATCCGATTAACCACAATTTTTTGGTCGCGACAGCTTGGCGACTCCACTGGGGATTTACTTTTTGTTTTCCGAGAAATATGAATGCTTAACTCGGTTATCTGAACCTTTCGAAAAATTTAAAATTTGTAGAGGATTTAGGCCGTTTAGATTCCTTGGATCTCTTAAGTGGATTGATTGGATCTCACCTTCAGGTGTTAAATATTCTTGCAGGGTTGGAGTGATAAGTGGAGGTGTTTGTTAATCCTTTTTGTGCAGGCTAGGAGTTATAAGGGGCGAGTGTTTGCTGACCTTTGTTTTGCAGTTTGAAGGAGTTTATGTATATGAGCTTATATAGAAGCGCTGTCTTGATATAACCTGCTATGCATGCCTTAGTTGGATAGACACTACACTTTGCACACACAACCTGCCGTTGGACCTGAATGGCTAGGCTTAGGATGGTGCTTGGTTAGGGACACTTCGGTCATTACCCTGTGGCCCGAGTCGTCCTTTTCAAGTCCCGAACCTTTCTAAATCGGTGCCGAGAGCGAGTACCCTCGTCACTTATCCTGGTGATGCGGGTCTTCACTTGGCTGAGCCGGATGTCTACGGGGGACCTCGATCCAGCCGCAAACCCTAGTTGGCTTGGTCCGAGTATCTTTAGGGCTCCACCTTTGAAGCCTATTAGTTAGTAAACCTCACGGTCTCATCTGTATGTCTATGTGATTGTTTGTTTCGATTCTCTAAAGGCGGTATTCTCTGAACTTTACCTTTCTCTCTATTTATGCTTTTCGGGTTGATCCATGACAGCTAGGGCGAGTTAGAGTCTCGAATTATAGATCATGAGGGAATGAGATATCCGGTGTATTGAGCCAGCCAAGGAAAAGTTGAAGGAATGGTGGAATTTTCTAGACGAGGATACCCGAGAGATAATCAGATTTTACATTGGTCGGATGCTTCCCTTGATCCATATCCATATTCAGTTTGGTCTCGTTCATGCTTTGGTTCAGTTTTGGAGTCCACAGACTACCACCTTCATCTTTGGTAAGCATGAGCTAACTCCCACCTTGGAAGAGTATAGTATTCTTGTTGGAAAGTCACTGGGCCGGGTTTTGGTCGCTTCGCCACTTGGTAAAGATCCAGTCTTAGTCTTGTTTGAGTTTTTAAATGTCAATAGGGATGAAGTGGCTAAGATTTTGAAACAAGAAAGAGGGAGTTGCCCCATCTCATTCCTAGATAGTTGTCTTAGGGTTAATTCTTCTAGATTTGGCAGAGCTAGAATTTTCATGATGTTATTCTTTGGGTCAATCGTTTTTCCACATAAGCCAAATCATGTCGATCCTTTGATGTCATTTTTTGTCAACGAAGTATTAGATGGTAGAAATTTCGTCAATGCAATTTTGGCAGAAACTTTCCTTTCACTTAATAGATTTAAGGCCAAACAAGATAAGACACTCCGTTTTTCTCCAGAAATTCTGCAAGTTTGGTTCCTTTCTCACTATGTTCAGTTTGGAAAATACCTCGAAATACCCTTGATTTCAGAACTTGAACACCCTTTCTTGAAATTTTAAAATGAACAAGGTCGACTTCTTAACTTTCACTATACCAAGCTTTTGGCCATATTATCAAACCCCAGTTCAGTGATTTTCCTATGGAGTGCTATGTGGTTTAAGGTGGAGGAGGCAAGGATCACGGGTCCAGACGGAGCGCATATTCCTATCTTGGGACTTTCAGGCGTGTTAGAATATCATCATGCAAGGGTAGTCCGTCAGTATGGTGTCCTACAGGAAATTCCACCAAAGCCAAGGGAAGGCGAGATCTGCATCTACTTTGAAGGAAACGACCGGAGGTTTGAGGAACATGCCGCCTTGTCGCGTTCTATGTGGTAACGTTATCAGCCAGTAAAGCTTGTATTTCCGAAGGAAGTCCTCAAGGCAAGAGTTAAGACGTACTGCGCCTCTCTCAAATATATCAAGGAGCATGATATACCAAAGGAGTGGCTCCCAGTGGTTCCCGCCATTCCAGTTCAGGAAACCATGCGTCTCAAAATCCGTTTACTCAAGAAGAAGTATGCCAAAGCTAAGGAAAGGGCCCGTATCTTTGAGGAAAAGTACAAGAAGCTCAAGACTCAGAAGATTCTCCCGGGATCTATGGCTCGAGATGTTTAGTCTTTTTGAGTGCTTTCAGTCTTTCTAGAGATTTGTTTAAGGATTTCTTTCTTGTAATTCGACTTTGTCAGAATTTATTTCCTGAGGTTATTTAATTTTGATTGAATGGAGAATTTTAGATCTTTATTTGTTTGAATATCAGATTGCCATGAATGATTTTCTTAATTGAATCAAAGTGCTTGCAATGTCAAATGTTTTTCTCTATCAAACGAAAACAAAGTTGGGAGTCTTAGGAAGTTCGTAAATTAGAGTGTGTCATGGATAAGCCCGATATGCTTGAAACATGTTACTAATCATGGGTAATTTCTTCGTCTTAGGAAGCATATCACGGATCCCCCTCAGCATCCATATAATACTCGCTCCAAAGCCAAGCAAATGGCCAATCCAGCTGAATCAGTTGCCCAAATAGAGGAGAGAATGAGGTAGGAAATGAGAAGGGAAAGGGAGGAGCAAGCCAAGGTCTTCAATGATCAACTGGCTGAGCTGAAGATTATGATATCCCAACTGTCTTTGGGCCAACAACCACCTTCTGCTACACCTGTGCGTTCCAACCCTCTGTTTTAGTCGAAGGGGTTATACGTAGACCTACGACAAGAGGAGGAAGAAGAAGATGAGGAAGACATGCCTGGAGTTGTAGCCTCACTTACCACGGCCAAGGCAAAAGCTAAAGGCGTTGCCAAAGCCTTAGGGCATGTTGGCCAATCATCGGCTCAAGTTCCGTCTATCCCGCTGGTGAACTATTCTCTGCCTGAAGCTATTATTCCACAAAAGGATGATAATGCGAAGATGCTGGCCAAGATAGACTAGAGGCTCAAAGAGGTTGAGGGTGCACGGCATATCCCTAAGATTGACCGTTCGGCCTTTTCAAGAACAATCTATCCGGACAAGTTCAAAGTCCCGGATTTTGAAAAGTATGATGGCACGTCAGATCCTGTGCAGCACATCCAGACTTACCAGGCTAGAATGGGTAAGTATGCTGCAAATGACGCCTTTATGGTCTAGACGTTTCAGGCCAGTTTGAAAGGAGCCGCCATGAGATGGTACATTGCTTATGAGGTTTATACCAAAGAGGATTGGGACGAGGTGGCCAATGACTTCCTGCAGCATTTCAGTTTCAATATTGATGTGGCCATCACAACACAAGACCTGGAGCGGGCCGAAATGAAGAAAGGTGAGTCGATTAAGGAGTACGGCACCAGATGGAGGAGTCTCGCCTCACAGTTGAAATCGGTACCTCCCGAACGGGAACTGATGAGACTATTCGTCTCTACCCTGCCGCAGAACGTACGAGCGCATGTGTTCATATCAGCGGTCACGTCTTTCTCTGACCTTATTTCCTTTGCTGAAGAGGTGGAAAGCAACTGGAAGAGAGGCTGGTATGGAGACAGCGGAACTGGTCCAAAGCGTTTTGCACCAAAGAAGGAACCAGCAGCCACGCAGGTTAACTTGGCGTACACGCAGAGACCAGTGGTTCAGAGTCCCGTCATTCAATTCCCCGACGAACGGAAGGCTAATAGTAGTCAGAGAAGGGATACGTGGAAGAACCGGCAGTTCAGCCCACTCCCTGAGACCTTGACACAGATTTGGGCCATCCTACAGAAGAAAGGGCTCTTAACTACAAAGCCAATGAGAGTGAACACATCAAACGCAAAATGGTATGACCCGAGTAAGAAGTGTGATTATCATCGTGGGGAAGTAGGCCACGACACAAACAATTGTTTCATCCTGAAAAATCATATTCAGGATCTGATTGAGACTGGGGCAATCTCGCTACCCAACAAGCAGGCAAACGTGCAAAAGAATCCCCTACCTGAACATTCCGGGGCCATCACTGCTGTTTTAGGAGAGGAAATTAGCACAACAGGTCCATTTAAGGTCAAGGCTGCTGAAGCTCTTGACGCCCTAATCAGGGCGGGTTATTGTCAAATAGGAGAAGTGATGACCTCAACTCAGCTGGAGGAGATGTTTACTAAGTTGATCAGAGATGGCTTGGTGGTTCGGATGAACCAGTTTGGATTGATAGCTACCATCTCTGGGATGGTTATTGACTGGGAACAAGAGCTCGCGGCATTGGCTACATCCCCACCTGAACTAGCGGTTCCCATCGAGGAGATTGAAATGGAAGCTCAAGTAGATCTAGAGTTAGCAGATACGCCCCCTCTACAAGACGCATCAGATGGTGATCTGGGACTGGTGGTGAACGAGAACCTGATGATTACCACCCCACAACCTTTCCCATATTCAGATGGTCGGGCAGTCCCTTGGTCCTATGACTTAGCTCTTATAACTAGGTCAGGACAGACCTACAATGAAGACAAATCGGCTAAACCGGTCGAAGAGAAGGAAGCTAAGGAGTTTCTCGCGGTCATTAAGACTAGCGAATACAATATTGTAGATCAGCTGAGGAAAGCGCCAGCTCAAGTCTCTCTACTCGAATTGTTGCAAACCTCACCTAAGCATCAAGAAGCGTTAAAGAAGGTCCTGGCGCAGGTTCACGTCCTTGAGGACATCGAACAAAAGAAGTTGGAAGGATTTGTCGAGGCGGTCCTGTTGAAGGATCAAGTAGCTTTAACGGATGATGAGATTCCTGCAGAAGGTCGAGGCCATAACAAAGCCCTGCATATTGCCGTGAAGCACAAACAGACCTTTGTGTCTCGAGTCCTCATTGATAACGGTTCGGCATTGAATATATGCCCATTGGCCACCTTGAACCGATTGGGAGTGGACTTGGCTAAAATGCAGTCGGCAAAGGCCCTTGTCAAAGCCTTTGACGGGATGAAAAAAGACGTTCTGGGGCAGATAAATCTGGATATCCTCAACGGACCGTCGACATTTGACATTTTGTTTCAAATCCTGGATATCCCATCTGCATTCAATCTTCTACTTGGACGGCCTTGGATCCACAATGCAGGCGCCGTACCTTCGAGCCTCCATCAGAAGATTAAATTTGTGGTCGAGAAGAAGCTGGTGACGGTGTTTGGTGAGGAAGACCATCAGATCTATAACGAGACAGCCATTCCCTACGTGAAGCCGACCGGAAATGAAGAGAGCTCGTATCACGCGTTCGAGCTAATACAGACCATACATGCCTCTCCTGAGAGTCCTTTACCAACTCCCGAGGTACCGGCCGCTTCTGTTATGGTGGCCAAAGTAATGGTAGGGAATGGCTATCAACCCGTCATGAGACTGGGAAGACATAGCCAAGGAATCCACGCCCCTATTGAGCTTGAAGGTCAAAATCATAAGGCGGGCCTTGGTTAGCCGGGACGGAGACATGGCAAGCAGGTAGTGAAAGGACTTGGCAAGCAAGAAGATAGTTCTCAGCCACAGCCCCTATACGTCACTTTCCGATCTGGTGGGGTGGTCGGAGGATATGATGAGTTGTCCAAGTATGAAGACGATTTGGGGATTGTATTCCACGTTCCTGTGAAGGAGCAGGTTGCCGAAGTAGAGCCCATGGAACTAGATGTGGAAGGTGAGATACCTAACCTGGCTGAATGGTTTGGTGACATGACTGTGGGAGCTGTGCTTGGAGACCTTATGCAGATGGATGGGACCCCTGAAGAAGAGCCTTGCCTGGAACGCAGACCACCGAGGCCTTCGAACAGTGTTCACTCTGAAGACAATCCATTGGAGGGTTTAGATTCAGAGTAACCAGTCTATGTTACCCCATCGTGGGATATTTCCAGCTTTCTTTTAATTTCAGTCATTTCGGTTATTGTTAGGACTTTTCTCTTCAGTATTACACTTTTCAATCAATAAATGTAATGAATTGATTTTGAAGATCAATAAAATTACAGAAATTTTTATCATTATTTTGGAATCTTGTCGAAGTACCCCAAACCAACCCGATGACGATAACCAACGGTCAAACAAATTGTCGTCAATGGTAAGATACCGAGGGTTGGGCTTCTTCAAAGATTCTCGTCTCAAAATTTTTGTAAAATAAATTTTTCAGAAAGAAAAACAGAAAAAGCCAAGAAGAAGCATTTTCAAAGAAAAAATCGCTTCCAAAAACGATAGGGCATACATCTTTAAACCCTGTTTGTTTTTCTGAATTCCCTACTTTATGTTTCAGGGATGTGGAGGGAGATCTAATGGACTTTGGAGTTTATGACCTCGATGAATTCGACCCCGAATACAAAGAAATACGTCGGGAATTCGAGGAACATGAAATGGTTAAGCCGTTGATCGGAGATGAGACCCTGTCTATCAATCTAGGAAATGAAGAAAACCTTAAGGAAGTCAAGATTGGGGCAAACCTTCCTGAGGACACAGCTAGACGATTCATTCAACTCCTGAGGGATTACCAAGATATCTTTGCATGGTTCTACGCAGATATGCCAGGCTCGATCGTTCGATCGTTGAACACTGTCTTCCGCTCAACCCATCTTGTGATCCAGTAGCACAGAAGAAACGAGGAGCTAGACCGGAGTTGGAAAATAAGATCAAAGAGGATGTTATGAAACTCCTAGACGTGGGATTCATTGAGACTTCTCAATACCAAGACTGGATTGTCAACAACGTTCCAGTGATGAAGAAGGATGGTCGAGTTCGAGTCGGTGTAGACTACCGTGACTTGAATAAGGCCAGCCCGAAGGATAATTTTCCCCTCCCACATATCGATGTTCTAGTGGACATCACAGCTGGATTCGAGCTGTTTTCTTTCATAGATAGCTTCTCAGGGTACAACCAGATTCTGACGAACGAAAATGTTAAGAAGAAAACCACTTTCACTACCCCATGGGGATTATTTCAGTACAGGGTGATGCCTTTTGGATTGAAGAATGCCGGGGAAACATATCAACGGGCCATGTTGACTTTATTTCATGACCTGATTCATAATGAGTTAGAGGTATATATGGTTGATATGATTTCCAAGACCCGGAAAGGGGAAGACCACGTCCAGACTCTGATTAAGCTATTTGAGCGGCTTAGGAAGTTCAAATTGCTCATCAACCCAACGAAGTGTGTTTTTGGAGCTAGCAGTGGCAAATTGCTCGGTTTCATTGTCAGAAACCGAGGTATCGAGATTGATCCATCGAAGGCTAAGGCAATCTGTGAATTGAAACCACTGACCACAGCGAAGGAGGTTAGGAGTCTCATGGGAAGATTGAACTATATTTCCCGATTCATCTCTCAGTTGACAAAGACCGCCAAACCCTTTCTCAAGTTCCTAAAAAAGAATGCACTTATTAGATAGGATGAAGAATGTGAGGAAGCGTTTGAGAAGTTGAAGCAGCATCTTATGAATCCACATGTCCTTGTGCCACCCACATCGGGGCAACCGTTGATTCTCTACCTCACAATAAACAGTGAGTCACTTGGAGCCATGCTAGCCCAAGAAAGTCAGGGAGATGCTAAAGAATGGGCCATCTATTATTTGAGCAAGAAATTCACGGGCTCCGAATTAAATTACTCAGAGGCTGAAAAGACGTGCGCAGCATTGGTATGGGTGTTACACAGGCTGCGACAATACACTCTGCATTACCAAATCCTTTTGGTGACGGAGTGCGATCCCATTAAATATCTCCTGAATCAGCCTGCATTGGTTGGCAAACTTACCAAGTGGCAAATTCTCATTTTTGAGTTTGAAATTCGATATTTGCCTCAGAAATCGGTGAAAGGAAGAGTTATAGCGGATGTTCTAGCAGAAAATCCGAGGCAAGGTGATGATCTTTATCGACCTGAAGATCGAATTATGGCGGTCGACGATTATGTTTGGACAATGCACTTTGATGGAGCTGTAAACTTGTCAGGGTCCGGCACGGGAGCAGTCCTGATATCTCCTAGAGGTCAACATTATCTAGTAGCAGCAAAATTGGTGTTCCCTTGCACTAATAACATCGCAGAATACGAAGCTTGTATTCTTAGTCTACAAGCGGCGATAGAAATGGGAATATCTAAACTCAAGGTGTTTGGAGACTCAGCTTTAATTATTCTCCAGACGGTTGATGAATGGAAGACGCGAGATTCAAAGCTGCTGCCCTATCATGAGTATTTAGACGAATTGATGGAAAGTTTTACGGATATCACTTTTAAATATTTGTCTAGAACTCAAAATCAATTTGCAGACGCTTTGGCCACTCTGGCATCAATGTTGCATGTCACGAAGGGATTAGAAGTCGAACCACTAAAGTTCGAAGTCTTAAGACAGCCGGCCTACTGCATGGTTGTGGCGGATGAGCTAGATAGCAAACCCTGGTATCAGGATATCAAGATGTATATCCAAGACCAGAAGTGTCCTGAGAATAGTACAGTTTCAGACCAGAAGTATATAAGGAAGATGGCTTCAAAGTTCTTCCTGAGTGGAGAGAATCTTTATAAAAGGTCTTTCGATTCGATCTTGCTGAGGTGTGTTGATGCGACTGAAGCGATTCGTTTAATGGCAGAAATGCATGAAGGCGTCTGTGGCCCTCACATGAACGGCCATATGCTAGCAAGGAAGATCATGAGGCTGGGCTATTATTGGCTCACCTTAGAAAATGATTGTATACAACATGTCAAAAGTTGCCATAAATGCCAGATTCATGTTGACAAGATCAATGTCCCTCCAAACGAGTTGCATCAGTTATCCGAGCCTTGGCCGTTTTCCATGTGGGGAATAGATGTGATTGGCCCGATCAACCCTAAAGCTTCCAATGGACATCGGTTCATTCTGGTGGCAATTGATTATTTTTCCAAGTGGATTGAGGTGACATCGTATTCAACGGTCACGTCCCGAAATGTGGTAAAGTTCATCGGACGTGATTTAATTGCTCGATATGGAGCCCCTGAGGTTATAATCACAGATAATGGTGCGAATCTGAATAGCAAGTATGTGGAAGAACTGCTCAAAGCATTTAAGATCAGACACTTGCATTCTTCTCCATATCACCCTCAGATGAACGGGGCAGTTGAGGCAGCGAACAAGAACATCAAGAAGATCTTGTCTAAGATGGCTGAGAATTATCGAGATTGGCACGACAGGTTGCCGTTTGCACTTATGGCATACCGGACTTCAGTCCGGAAATCAACCGGGGCAACCCCATACTCCCTGGTATATTGTATGGAAGCAGTATTACCGGTCGAAGTGGAGATTCCTTCTCTGCGCATTTGGTCCCAGATAGAACTGACTGAAACAGATTGGATCCAACATATTATAGATCAGCTAAACTTGATTGACGAGAAACGGCTCAGAGCCTTATGCCATGGCTAATGTTATCAGCAGAGAGTAGCCCGAACTTTTAACAAGAAGGTGCGACCTCGACATTTTCAGGAGGGAGACCTTGTGCTGCGGAAGTTTTTGCCCATTATCCCATAGCCAGAATGGAAGTTTGCTCCAAATTATGACGGACCCTACATAGTGAAGAAAGCCCTTCCAGGCGGTGCCTTGATCTTGGCAGAGATGGATGGACGTGTCTTCACTAATCCTGTCAATGCTGATTCAGTCAAGAAATATTATACCTGAGATGTTGTAATGTTCTTGCAAATCTTAATGCTTATGCACATTTTGTCTACTTTCTGATTCTATTATAAATCTTCACTGAATTTTCCAATCAGGAGATTTGTTTGGTCAATTGATATTGATCATTTTGAACGAGGAATGACAGGATGATGAAAGGCAAGTCATTTCCATACACGTCCTACATCATATCCCTAGTGACTAATTGTGAAGAGTTCAGATTTCCTTTACATGAAACTCTGATAATTATTTTAGGTCGTGATAGCTTGGCGACTCCACTGGGGATTTACTTTTTATTTTTCGAGAAATATGAATGATTAACTCAGTTATCTGAACCTTTCGAAAAATTTAAAAGTTATAGAGGATTTAAGCCGTTTAGATTCCTTGGATGTCTTGAATGGATTTATTGAATCTCACCTTTAGGTGTTAAATATTTTTGCAGGGTTGGAGTGATAAGGGGAGGTGTTTGTTAACTCTTTTTGTGCAGGCTAGGAGTTATAAGGGGCGAGTGTTTGCTGACCTTTGTTTTGATGTTTGAAGGAGTTTATGTATATGAGTTTACATAGAAGCGCTGTCTCGATATAACCTGCTATGCATGCCTTAGTTGGATAGACACCACACTTTGCACACACAACTTGCCGTTGGACCTTAATGGCTAGGCTTAGGATGGTGCTTGGTTAGGGACACTTCGGCCGTTACCCTGTGGCCCGAGTCGTCCTTTTCAAGTCCCGAACCTTTCTAAATCGGTGCCGAGAGTGAATACCCTCGTCACTTACCCTGGTGATGCAGGTCTTCACTTGGCTGAGCCGGATGTCTACGGGGGACCTCGATCCAGCCGCAAACCCCAATTGGCTTGGTCCGAGTATCCTTGGGGCTTCACCTTCGAAGCCTATTAGTTAGTAAACCTTACGGTCTCATCTATATGTCTATATGATTGGTCATTTCAGACATCCCAAAAGGAGGTACTTTCTTCAATCCTTATCCTCATGCTTACTTATATTTTCGGGTCGGTCCATAACTATGTTTAGGCAAATATTTTGCATGGTTGAATTTTTTTTTGAGTGTATTCTGGGCATTTACGAGTTGTAGTGTCTAAATGGAAAATGTTCCGAACATTTTGAACTATCATCTTTAAATTTTTGGGACTGATCCATGGTGTTTTCCATTTATTGGACGAATTTTCATCAAAGACAATGTAGGTGAGAATTTCGGCAGTTGGCTCACACTTGCTTTGTTTTGCAGATTACCCTTTCTAAATGATCTCTTTTCTTGGAACATGCAAAACGAAAGTTGTAGATTGATGTCTAAACTAATAATCTGCAAAATTCCAGACCTTAATTCGCATTTTAAGGTGTCTTTCGCTCATTTGACAAAAACCGGACAGAACAGTTTTCCTAAGAAGAATATTTCAAAATAAATATTAAACTGTACTGATCGGTTCACTTTTAGCCTTAAGTCTGAACATCAAAGTTGTTCCTTGTTAAGTCCTAGACCAGTTCGTAAAATTTGGGAATTTCTTGATCAACGTACCAATTATGACGAATTTTATCGTGAAGGTCGACGGAACTGAAAAACTGCCTGATTCAGATTTTTGCTTTGTTTATTGAGTCTAGAGAGTTGTCATGGACTGGCCCACTATTCTCACTCACTTTACTCATCTTCGTGTGGCCTTTCTTTCAAGGTGATATATCATGGATCTTTCACACTCCAGTAATACTCGATCTGGAGCAAGTAGAACGATTGATCGAGCTGGAGTTGCAGTCATTACAAGTGAAAGAATCGATCAACTTCTATGAGAGATGCATGTCGGGGGTGTTCAGATGAATAGTATGATCAATGCAATGGAGCGTACTATTCAACTTCTTGAGCATCAGGTTGAAATGATTCGATCCAACTTGGCATATCTTACAAATCAACTTCCATGTGATGAGCCTCCATCAGTGATTGGAAGGGTGTTTACTCCGCTTCCCACAACAATAGCTATCATATGGCCAATACTCCTAAAGAATGGAGTAATTCATCGAGAGCAAACACCTCATCAGATTACAAGCTCCCAGAATTCTTGCCCGGGCAAGTCTTGTGACTTACACTATGGTCAAGAAGGTCACTCCCTCGAAAAATGTGTTACCCTGCGATTCCGGATCCCAGACATGATTGATGCTGGAGATCTTATGTTCCGCGCATGGAAATATTGTGGAGAAGATCGAGATTTACTGGTTGTCCCGAGCATGCGATTGGAATACCTGCACCTGTTCAAAGATGAGCCATCTCCATTTAGTCATCGTTTCCCTCGTGGTGTTACCTGGAACACATGAGACGATTAGACCATCCATGAGCTAAGAGAGTTCATCATCGACGAAGTGGGCGCAGACCCAAATCAATATCATTCTTATGTTTTTGCAATCCCCTGCGTGGGATATTTCTTGCTTTCCTTTAAGTTTTCTACGTTGCATCATTTTTTTTTATTCGTTTTGCATCAGGATTTCATTTCAATTCAATGTGGCATTCAATAAGATGTAATTCATTGATTTTCACGTCAATAAAATTACAGATGTTTTTCATTAAATTTTGGAACCTTGATGAGGCATCCTAAACTGACCCGATGACGATAACCAGCGATCAATCTATCATCTATGGTAAGCACTGAGGGTTGGGCTTCTCAAGAATTCTCGTCTTGAGATTTTCAAAAAAAATGATTTTTTCAAAAAAAAAGAAAAGAAGCTTTCAAAACTAGATGGCGTATGGTCTAACCTTGTTTGTCTTACAGATCAATTTGCTATGTGTTTCAGAATCAGTCCAGGGGACAAGGGGCATGTTCTTCAATTTGACTAGGCATTAACCCAGTTGATTATTGGACGTCTCACACATGGTGATTAAGCATTTGAAGCAACCCAAATGATGACTCTTGGGGCAACCCTTAACTGATTCATCGATCTACTTATCAGTCACATCTATCAGCCAGTTCAAACACCAGTTCATTAGTCAGCTGAGGCTAATCCATGCTTCACCCCCGACCGATCGATTATCAAACCACGTCAAAGAATTGGGGAAGAGGAAGATCACTCGATCTCAAAGTGAGTATCTCTTATCTTCGACTCGTCATACTTGGAAATGACTTTCGTTTTTCCTCTTGCAGGTGCCAAGCAAGGAGACATGTTATTGATTGCTACCACCGAAGCAGATCGACAATCAAGAACATCCCGAATTTTTGTTCATTTCATTTTCTTGAGGTTCTTATTCATGAATGCTTTTCCATGCAGGATTAAACGTGGAAACAAGTCATATGCCAGTGCTCGAAGTCGAATTCCCAGCACTGGCCATGTTTGGGGCAATCTCATGACTTGGTGAAAGCTATACTCGTACCCATCCTGACTGAAAATGGGGGCATGCAGACCCCGACTTGGAAAATGAAGTATATCTCTCTATTTCACATTATTTTAAGGGTGATACTTTCCTTTTGCAGGAACATACGACTGACCATGACAGTCATCACCATTAAATTGGGGCAATCAGAGCACCTCAAGTCTTACCCAACTCCTTTGTACATGTGTCCCTCTCTCTGGGGCAAATATAGGAATGAGTCGATGCTCAACCCGAGGACTAGACTTCCTGACTTGGTTGATCTACTCACATATACTGGGGCAATCCATTGTTCCCCATTCCTTGAAATTTCTTTCACATCTAAATATACTTGCATGATTTATGCATGACTATATTTGATCTGTATTGACACCTGATTTTTAATCATCCTTTATGTCGATTTTATTTTCAAAATTAATTAAAAATAGAAAAAAAAAGTCATAAAATTGCAAAATCAACTTTGGACGCCTTGACCTAGCCTTGGGGACCAATTTTGAAAAAATATTTTTCATAATTTTAAATATTTTTTTTCGAATTATTTAAATATAAAAATACCCAAAAAATCAGAAAAAATACCATTCGTGGTCAGAAAATTATACAAAGATAGTCAATAATTTTATTTTAATTCCCTCTTCAAGATGGTCTTATTAAATCTAAAAAAATTGGGTTGGGTCACTATGTTCCTTCACAAACATACACCCGAATCGAGCATAAAAATTTCTCTTCGAGTCTTTTAATTTTCAATTTCCACTCCCAATAAGCCATGACATTTTGACCAAGAACCTTGAAGTACTATTGGGTCAATTAGGCCATCAATTTGATCAATTTTGACAAAAAAGACTTAAATGCACAAATTTCTTTGCGATTTAATCCCCGATTTCGCGAATCTTAAAATTAAATCCTTCTTAGGGCCACTCATGAAAATTAAACACCTCTACGCTATATTTTTCATCAACCTGAACTCATTGGTGGCCTCAATTTGGACTGATTTGATCATTTGAGCCTCCGATTTGGCGAAAATCATTTTCGGATCCTAGGCACAATTTGGGGTTTTCATTAAATTCCAATTCAATCATTCGTAAAAATACCCATTTTAGATAGAAAAAGTGTCGAGGAGTCCGATTTTGGCATCAATTTCATGAAAAATGGTCAATTAGAGGCTCAATTGGGCGAAAATTTAGGAACCGGTTCGGACGGGTCAGACCCGACCCGACCCGACCGAACCCGGTCTGCAACAAAGAGACCAAACCTGCTCCCTCACGTACAAGAAACAGAGCACAGCAAAAAACAGGAGGGGGGATCGGCGCGACAAAAACTGAGGGAACAGGTCCCTTTTCAGAGCAAAGAGGAACGCGTGATCGTCCTCTGGGGATCGCGAAGGCTCCAACATATACAAGAGGTCGGCAAAGAGAGAAAAGGAGGGAAAAAGGAGCTCGCGAGGGGGATTTTCTGGAGAGAAAAAAATAGAGAGAATTCCAGTTTGAGTGGTGAAAGAGGTTCTTCTTGGGAAGGAGTTTCAAGAGGCGTTGGTTCTGCAAAGAGCGAGACGAAGAGAGAACTCCGAAGCTTCAGGGCATAGGAGCTCCGTGTTTTGGGGCTCGGCAGAGAGGAGAAGGCATATAGAGTTAAAAAAAAAGGTCTTGAAAGGAAATCTGTATACGGGGTGCTAAGCGAGAGAAGAGAGGGCGAGAGTGAGGAAGTTCTGGGGATGCTCTCGGTAAACACAGATATGAGATAGTTGTGAGAGAGCTCTTGACAAAATGAGACTGTGAGAGTGAGAGATCGAGAGTTCTGACTAAAAAAAAAAAGAGAGAATAAACTAGGGAGAGAGGTTTGTTCTTTGGGGGTCCACGAAAGAGGGAACACGAGAGCATAATCCCCAAAATCTCTTTTTTCTTGACTGTCCATCGGGAGTTCTTGAAAAAGAGAGGAGAGTAGAGAGGGCTCCCAGAGTTCCAGAAGAGAGATGAAGAGCTTGAAGCTTCATGAAAAAATGCTCTTAGGGGACTAGCATTCGCTCATTTAGAGAGAGAGTTGAAGAGGATTTTAAGGGTTCAAAGAAAAAAAAAGAGTTTGAGGGGTTCCACAGAAGTAGGGGAGAACAGAAGAGAGATGAAGGTTAATAGGCAAGAAAAAGGAAGGGTGGCGAACCCAAAAAAAATGAAGAAGATCGTTGGGAGGTTCGGTTCTCTGCAGCAAAAAAAAAAGAAAAAGAAAGAAGCTCTCATTCTTGAAGTTCAGTTCTCCATGGTCGCGGCCCGATGCTCAGTTTTCCCGATTGCCGGAAGTCTCGCTCCTCCGTTCCGTACCCAAAGTTCGCGGATTGAGGAGTTCTCGCTGGGACTTTCCTTGCCGACGTTCGTTCTCATCCGACCCTTTTGGACCACTCGAACTTTAATCGGAGCCGGAGCACCTTCTTGACAAGTATGTATATGTGGTGTTTGAAGTTTCAACGTTTAGCGCAAGTCTAAAATGCGCGTGTCTCTCTCCTCCTCCATCGCACACTTGGCTGAACTCGTGCATGTATCCTGGTTAGGTTGTTTTTATCGAGCCCTTTACATTTAGTTGTCGTACCAATAGTAAATAAATAGATGAATGGGGTGGTCTGGTGAGGCTAGACGAGGGTTGGATCCCGAGGTTAGCAAGCGACACGCCACTAGTGTCGGTTCTGCGAAGTTTGTCGTGGTGTAGACTTCAACGGACACTTTTGATGAAAGCGAGGTTGATGGTCTGGCGGTGGTCGGCGACGGTCATGGTGGTGCCGGGGCGGTCCGTCGAGTCCACGGACATTTTTATGCAAGCAAGTTTGGTGGCGATCTTCGGCGTAGGTGGTGGTCGGCGATAGAGGAAGTGCGGACTATCAAAGTTTTGAGCTGTGATGTTTATTGGGGGAGGTATCTGAGCTGAAGAGCAAAAAAAAAGAAGCTGTAAAAAATAGGAGACAGATGCTGCACTTCGGAAGGGACTATAGGTTCTGAGTTGTTGAAATGGAGAGTTCTAGAGAGGGAGATTCCAGGCTTCACCAAAAGATGCTCCCACCAGAAAGCTCGTGAGAAAGCTCATTCTTGAGCAAACAAAAACGTCGAGCTAGGCTCGCGTCCGCCTAGCAGCCACGCGTCCGTCCGCGGTGTCGAGGTACGGACTTGAAGTTGTCCCAGTTGCGTCAGATTTGTCCAAGAAGTGGTGGCGTGCGAGCACAGTCCGTTGAGGCAACCCGGACCGGAGATGGTGCGAGTAGATCCGATAGCGGCCACGCATGAACAAACCCAGTGGTATGGCGGCGCGCGTGAGCAAGTCCCAACGATGGACGTCGAGGCGATCCGAACCAGCGGCCATGTGTGGGTAGTTCTTGATGGCGACACGACCATAGAGGTCCGGTGAAGGAGCGTGCGTGGAACCATGGTAAGATGCTATCTCGTTCGTTCTTTCTTTCATAGGTTAGATTACAAAATTTTTTTGCATTCTAAAGACCCAGGGAAGAAGACGATAAAAAAAAGCAACAGATTAAAAGAAATTAAAATAAAATAAAAAGAGCCAAAAGAAACAGACAAACTAGATGTGCAAATTAGGTTAGCGTGGACTTGGTTGTGACTTGAATCTAAATCGATACTGGGCTGGCGCGAGGGCTCATTTTAAAATCTGTGGATATTGAGTGTCGGGAAGAGAATTCGGAAAGGAGGTTGGGCCATTTTTTTAGTTTAATTGGGCTTTAGAAAAAGCGAGCCTTTCTTATTTTAATTTTCATTTGGACTCTCGGCTCCCTCCTAAGCTCGGGGCTCTCGAAGGGTTGGGCTTAGAAGCCCAATCCGGATCACCATTTTCGGAGTTAAAGTCATAAAAAAAAATAATTAATTAGAGAAATTTCTTGAAAATTTAAAAAAAAAATTGTTTTTCTTGGATATTTAGCCCAATCAATATCTTTAGACTTTATTTCGGCGATGGTGGATGGCCAATGTCCATTCCGACTCGTTTCTTTTGTACACCCGACTTTGTTATTTAGCTTTATTTCATTTTATTTGCGGCTTTGTATCCAAATACCCAAGGGCCGCGGGTTTTTATTTATCACTTTAGAATAGCTCTTTATGCTTCTTCTTTATGCCCTTTGAATGCTCTGGTTGATTTTTCTTTTTAAGATAAAATTCGAAAAGTAGAAGAATGTCATAAAATAAACCCTTATAATACCATTTTCCGTGAACACCTAGCATGGTTGCAAAAACATGATTAGGAACTAAAAAGTAATTAAACCTCGCATGATCACCTTAGGCAACAATCAATCTCGCGGTAACCGCAAGGGCTCTAGTAGATGTACTAGGGTAAATTAATCCCCGAACCCAAAAATCTCTGGTTGCGTAGAATTGAGTGGTCCCTCCTAACTGCTCAATAGGGTTTCCGAACTACCCTCCTTGAAAGATCGGTAGCGACTCCCTTTTGTGTGTACACTTGCACATGCCACGACCACACTAAGGTCGAATACGAATTTTTTGACGTTGCGACTTGGTATGGGTTTGGGAGAGCCCGAGCCAAAGGAGGGGCCCATACTCGAGGCCCTCTCTTGGCAATCCATTAACTCGCCTTTCTCGATTTATTCATCGAAAATCGAGGGCGGGTCGCGACAATCTGCACTCATTTTCTGATATTATGGATGATCAAATCAAATTAATCTCATCATATTTTTGCCTGCATTGCTAATCTACACTGTGAGGTGATTTCAATCAATAAGTCTCTTTGATCCAATCGAATTGATCATTTTGAATGAGGAACGCCAGGACGACGAAAGGCAAGCCATTTCCATACACGTCCTATATCATATCCTTAGTGATTAAGTGTGAAAATTTCCATGCTTACAAGGTGAAAGGGTTATCTTGCGAAAAGTATGACGACCAAGATGATGTGAGGCATTCATTTTCTCTATCCAAACACTATAGGTCTCCCCTTTGCTAAACTCCTTTGGACGGTGGTTTCGTTTTTATACCCCTATCAGGAACAACCCCACATTAGGGCAAATTTCAGAAAATTCAAAGCATGAGTAGAATTTTCTTGCTTTCACTTGCATCAATCTTCAAGTGTATTTATCGGATGCGAATTCTTTGTTAGCTCAAGTGCTTTAGACATGATGAAGAGCATTTCATTTTTATACCCACACACATTCATCCATTTGCTTAGCCCAACTTGAGCACCAGATTCATTTCTTGAAACCCAATTGGTGATCATCCTGAAAGGAAATCATTTCAGACTATTTGACAGATGAGCAAAGTGCCTTGGGGCAAGTTGAAACTTGAAAATTTTCCAGCACAACATGCAGACAATTCAGATGAGACTCTTCTTTCCTTTTCAAAAGAGCTCGCAAAAAAAAAAAAACAAAAAAAGGCAAAAAAAAAATGGTGATGCTTTCCATAAAAAAGAGCCCACTCCCATTAGAAAGAAAAGGGAAAGAGAAAAGAGCTCTCTCATAAAAATCTCCGAAAGGAAGGGAGGTTTCACCTGAGTTGATTCACAAAATGTTCCTTAAAGAACGATCTGTTATGAAGTACATCAGCAATGATTACCAGCGGCACTCTTGCCTGAAATATAAAGAATGGATGATCACCAGTCTCATCTTTACACAACCCCTTTGTGGAAAATAAGCCATTCATTTCAAGCCTACCCTGAACCTACATCGCAACCCTTACCAAAAGTCTCTTCAGATTAAGGTACTTGGGTTAATATAGGGTTTCAAATGCTTGTAAATATTGCTCGAAGAAGTGCGAGCAAGATCATTTTTATCTCATTTGGCAGGGTTCCTGACTTGTAAACCCAATGCCGCTGATGAAGATCTCATTTCATGGCCTAATGACTCATACGAGTCCCCTTTGAATAGCCTTTGACCAAGCCTGAATTACAGTCCTTGAAAATACCTCGTGGATTGGTCTGGTCATACTGATTGCAAGATTACCCGGACCCTTATCAAGTGTGATGAGGACAGCTAAGAGTGATTCTCATGCCCCAATCAGTGGTTGGGTCAAATAGCCTTTTCAAAGAGAGTGAGAGAAAGTCCTTTCTGACTGAAGGTTCCTCATTTTATTTGGTCAAATTTTGTCGAAAGGATCAGACAGTTTTCCTTATTAACAAAATCTCCAGTGAAGCTTTACAATGCAAGTAGAAGCTCGCAAATTGTTGCATTTGCATTAAGGTTCATGCAAAACACCATTTTCTTATGAACTGAACAGGTTGAGCACGCCAATTCAGTAAATCCTAAAAGTCGGGTTTCAGTCAACTCAGGTAAGTTTTTTTTATTCTTTTTCAGACTTGGATGACCGCATCTTCAATGTTGCAGGTATCAAGCTAAGCACGGTGATCTAGACAGAAGATCCCAAAAGACAATCAGGCCCGCTCGATCCATAACTCGAGCACCCCATTCAGATTTGATCTTTCGGCCGAGGTTTGATGTGACGTGAAGATTATCATGAATCGGAAGCCATTCCAGATTGCGATACCAGCATTTCGCAATTCTGTTCACTGTTTCATGTAAAGGATGAACATGATTCAGATTTTCTCAGATTGCGATACCAGCATTTCGCAAATCTGTTCACTGTTTTCACATAAAGGATGAATATGATTCATATTTTCTCAGATTGCGATACCATCATTTCATAATTCTGTCCACTGTTTCACATAAAGGATGAATGTGATTCAGTTTTTACCTGATTGCGATACCAGTATTTCGCAAATCAGGCCCGCAGCTAATGCTTCACGTGATGAGCGGATGATCGTGATGTAGAAGCACTATTCACTGCCGACGTTCCACATGACGAGAAGATGATCGTGGTTCGAAAGCTTTACTCACAGCTAATGCTTCACGTGAAGAGCGGATGATCGTGATGCAGAAGCATTTCTCAGTTGACATTCCACAGGACGAGAAGATGATTGTGGTTTGAAAGCTTTATTCTCAGCTGACATTCCACATGACGAGAAGATGATTGCGACTCAGAAACTTCAACCTCTGTTGATGTTTCACGTGATGAGCGGATGATCATGGTGCAGAAACTTTACCGATTTGCAACCAGAACTCGCAAATTCGGCCTACAGACATCTTGCGTCGTCCCGAGTCAGGAAGAAAGAAATTCTTGAGGACGGGTGGGCCCAGTACCTTAAGATCCTCACAGCGCTGGTGATTAAGGGAGTCCTCAGCGTATAAGCTATTTGCAGAAATAAATACCCCTTACGCGATCCATGCGCGAGTTCTTTGAAAAAAAGAAGTTAGACGCATGTTATTTTCAGTCTTGCATTGCATCATTACAAAAAAAAAATCGATTTAGATGAAAATTTAGGTGCCACTTTTGGTCTTTGAGTGAAACCTATTTGAGCCTCCACTCAAAGAGGGGCAGCTGTTGACACCTAAATTTTAATTTTCTAGAAAATTCATTTAAGCATAAAATGAGAATTAATCATGGTTCTCACAAAAATTAAATCCTCATGCATTGCATATTTATTTTCTGTCATGCATTCGCATTCAGGCCAGAATGAGTCAATTGAGCTTAATTTGATGAGAAGTCGGGCTAGACTTAGCTGGTGATTTTCAAGTGAGACCATGGGGAAGTGTCGAATTTCAATGAGCTAAATTGAATTTATTTCTTGAGCTCAACTCTGTTCATCCAAGCATATTTTGGTAATTAAGGCTTTAATTTGAAAAATCCATTAATTTAGAAAAGCGTTTATTTGAACCTGAGGGTACCCAAAAGCCTGCATAACATAGAAAATTCGGATGGCCCAATATGCATATGCTATAGCCGAAATTTTGAAGGGCTTTTAGCGAGATCCGACGCTTGCAAATTAGAATGTTTAATCCAACGGTCGATGATGAGTCTTACCTTAGGATTAGGGTTTTCTACTGCCTATAAATAAAGCGCTACGGTTTAGGGTTTGAAAGAAGGCCAAGACAATTGTGATATGCGGCATTGAGGGGAAGCACTCGGCACTTTGAGAGAGAGAGAACCGGGAGAGCGAGAGAAGGCTTCTTTCATCTGAAGCTTCATCCGCACTGACGTAACTCCTTCATGGCCATTGTTGTTCTTTTGAACGTCCAACACGAGCTTCAAGGTGGAGAGGAAAAGACGCCCACGTCCTGTGTGCACAGAAGTTGAAGAGAAAGCTAAAAGTGAAAGAGATCACCATCAGGCCAGAGCTGAGGCCGTCACCGAAAAACACAAAGGAGGGGTTCATAGTTCTCTAAATTCTTTTATTCTGACATGCCTTTATCATATTATTCCCTTCTCAGGAATCGTACAAATTCTGGACCAGTCCCCAATCCTAGTTCTTCGTTGAACTTCCGCAAGTCTGTCGCTGAATCCATAATGGTGTATGAATGCGTGGCTGTTTGGCAACGGTCGAACTAAGTACTACCATCGAATCACCGTGACGAAATGGCTACGTCGACGATAATCTGTTGTCCCTTGGCTGAGAGGCTCCTGTACCGTGGAGTCTAGCAAAATCTTGACGTAACTTGCGCAGCGAGCAATTTGTTGGTCTTCTCGGTGATACCTGCGTGGAAAAGCCATAACATGTTCATAGCTGGATCGAGAAGATATTGATTTTCGAGCGTCACCTTGAACGAAGCCCATTAGTTGACGATTTACATATCGTCTCTATCTGAAAGCGTCATTATTTTTCCTTGCGTTTATGCTATTTTTTTTGGGTAAAATTCTTGGTGCTTTCCTTGTTGTTTGCAGTCGAATGCCTTCACAAGCCGCCCGGTGTTCGAAGCAAGTGAGAGTCTAGCTAACAGTGATGCCAGATTCTTCAAGAGTCCCTGACTTCCACTTGCTCACATGACTCCCCACGATCGACCAATACAACGCACAATGAGAGATGGAGAACCAAGAGATCAGTTCGCCACTTATGAATTGACTTCGCTCTCGACTTCTCGTAAATCTCAGCGGTCTCCCATTAATTCCAGTTTGTCAAAGAGCTCCCATTCGAATAGTCTCTGGTTCCGAGAGACACAAGCCATCAACGACACGCAAGCCTCCTCCAGTAAAAATCTGTTCGTGCGCAACCCTTCATCGTGCAAGCGACACCTTCGCCGAGACGGTCCAAAGAGGTGCATCTTGGATCCTTCATAAACTTCCAAAGTCCATAAAAGCAACACAAATCTGCCATTAAGAGATCGCTGCTCCAGTGTCGCTGCTCAATCATCCGAAGACCACGGTTCCTTGACGTCGCCTAAGCTCGCCCTCGACTGACGCTGCTGTCCGGTGAAGCTCTCGTATCAAATCGACCCTTTTTTCATCCCGTAGGCTAAGGTAACGTCAAACACATTATGGGTTAATCTGGGCATGTTTTTTTTTGGATGATTTAATGTTTGTTTTTATGGTTTGCTCGCTGTCCTCGCATGATTCGTATGTTGTTTTCGTCAAAAATGCCACGTTATGCGTGCCTTAACAATCGTTGAATGTTCTAACGTCGTTCTTCGTGATGCCGACATTAAACGAACCGCGGATCCTTTTTTTTGGAAATTCGAGGTAATGGATTTTTAATCATGCAAAATTAACTAATTAATTAAGACATGCAAAATTACATGACATTAGGGCACAATGCAAGACCATTAGTCTAAACATGCGAAGATCTTAAGTGAAAACACAATCTGTGATGCCATTGATTAATTATCATGCAAACTATCATGAATTTGATTAAATTGAACGTGCAAACTACATGCACACAAGAACCCATGCAGCACGTGATTTTTACCTAAATAATTTAATCATGCAGTCGAGCTAACCTAGTATGAAAACCCTAAACATGGTACTAGAGACTTGATAAAACAGAATAAAACACATGCATATAAATATTGGACATGCGAATGTATGACATATTATGCATGATTTTCGAAAATGATAATGATGCATGAATAAGCAATTGTCAAAAAATGTATGATAATATAATGAGTAATTTTCTATCTTTTTATTTTTTTTTATACTTTATGATGCTGATGCAACCTAACTACATGACATGTGACGTGGCAAGATGACGTGGCAAAATGACATGGCCAAAATGACATGGCAAGATGACGTGGCAAAATGACATGGCAAGATGACATGACAAAATGGCGTGGCAAAATGACATGGCAAGATGACGTGGTTAAATGACGTGGCATTTATGCATGGATGACGTGTACGAATGACATGGCAATATGATGTGGCAAGCTGACGTGCAATTATTTTTTATTTATTCTCGGATTTTTTTTTAAGAGAAGGAAATTGTCCTATTCCCGGCAACCGAACTTCTAGATATGGTAAAAATCAATCAATCAGTCAATCGATCAATCAAGTAATTAAACAATCAATCAAGCCGTTAGTCATCAATCAAACAATCAATCAATCAATCAATTAATTGGACAATCAATCAAACAGTCTGTGAATCAATCATTCAATCAGAATCGCGACTATCAACGTCCTGAACTACAATATTTTCGAATTTTTCTAAAAAAAATCATATCTCAGATTTTGAATTAAGGAATAATTTTTTTATTCGGAGACAGCAAATCAGACCTAAACGGTGATAGGTTAGATTAGCTATATCTGAAATTTTCTTGACAAAATCCATGGATACAATTGAGGTTCAGATTATTTCAAATTCAAATCACAAGACATGTCAAATATATACAATGCAGGAAAATATATACAGAATTTTATGCATTTGTCTCATCCTCAAAATCCATAATAACCATGTATGAACATAACCGAAAATCAATGTCACCAATTAATCACCCAAATTATGCAGACAAATTTTTTGGGAAAATAAGGACTCTACCTAAAAAAAATTGACTTTCCAAAGCAATCAGACCGAATAGCCAGGGGCCTCCATGAAAGATCCAAATGGTGAAGATGAAGCAGGGTTCGATATGAACTTGGAAACAAAAAATAAGCTCGATCCAAAGGTCCAATCGGCTGGAAACACAGGAAGTGCCGGCGGGTGAACAGAGTCCGCGCTTGGAATGGTTTCTGATCGACCTATTATTAAATCACCAAGAGAGCTCCTTTCAAAGATCCGAATGGTGGGGATCAATAAGGGATTAAAATGACCTTGGACACAAAAATTCAGCTTGATCCAACGGTCCAATCTGCAGGAAACGTAAGAACAGCCGGCGGATGAACAGTGCCCGCGGAAAGGAATAGCTGCTGATTGAGCTATTGTTTGACCACCAGCAGAACTCTTTTCAAAGATCCGAACGGTTGAGCTGAATAAGGAATCAAGTTAGCCTTGGACACAAAAAGTCAGCTCGATCCAACGGTCCAATTTTCCGAAAACGCAAGAACAGCCGGCGGATGAACAATACCCGCGGCCAGGAACAGCTACTGATTGAGCTATTGTTCGACCACCAGGAGAACTCGGTTCAATGATCCGAACGGTCGAGCTTAATAAGGGATCGAGTTAGCCTTGGACACAAAAAATCAGCTCGATCCAACGGTCCAATCGACCGAAAAAGCCAGAAGAACCGGCGACCAGCGATTGAAAAATGAGAATAGCTCCTGTTTCTTCTTTTTTTTCTCTCTCTCTCTCTCTCTCTCTCTCTCTCTCCTTTTCTCAGTGTCCCTGGTCATATCTTTTTTTTTTGGACGTGAACTGTGAAAAAATGAATCCCCCCCTCCTTTCACTTTGGTATAAAGGAATATATATAGAGAAAACTAGGGCAGACATTAAGATTCGATCCTGGCCGTCGGGTAAAGAAAGTTTTGATAGGATAATAGCCGTGGGATTAAAAATCTGAACATCAAGTGCTTCATCATCAAAAAAATTCGGCCATTCAAGGGAAGCATAAAGGCTTGGCCGAAAATCACCAATTTATGGGCTCACCTACGCGAATTTAGAGCTTATTTGGGCTTTAATTAATTAATCGGATAATTAATTAAAAGCCTTCTATTTAAAAGCCCCAAATTGGACTGAATTAAATTCAAATGAAACCCGAACCCATAAAAATTTGGCCATCTTCTCTTGTGGTCGAAAATTAAATTATGCTCAATTGGCTCGCCTTTGATCCTAATTCAAATAACATGACCGACACAAAATAAATATGTAATGCATGAGAATTTTATTTTTTTTTTTGCCAGAGTTATGAATAACCCTCATTTTATGTTATAAATGAATTTTCTAGAAAATTAAAATTTAGGTATCAACAGCTAACCCTCTTTGAGTGGAGGCTCAGAGAGGTTTCGCTCAAAGACCAAAAGTGGCACCTAAACTTCCATCTAAATCGTTTTTTTTTTTAAGAAATGATGCAATGCAAGACTGAAAATAACATGCGTCTAACTTCTTTTTTCAAAGAACTCGCGCATGGAACGCTTAAGGGGTATCTGTTTCTGCAAATACCTTATACGCTGAGCATTCCCTTAATCACCAGCGCTGTGAGGATCTTAAGGTACTGGGCCCACCCGTCCTCAGGAATTTCTTTCTTCCTGACTCAAGACGACACAAGATGTCTGTAGGCAGAATTTGCGAGTTCTGGATCGCAAATCGGTAATGTTTCTGCACCACGATCATCCGCTCATCACGTGAAACATCAACAGAGGTTGAAGCTTCTGAGTCGCAATCATCTTCTCGTCATGCGAAACGTCGGCTAAGAATAAAGCTTTCAAACCACAATCATCTTCTCGTCCTGTGGAATGTCAGCTGAGAAATGCTTCTACATCACGATCATCCGCTCATCACGTGAAGCATTAGCTGCGAGTAAAACTTTCGAACCACGATCATCTTCTCGCCATGTGGAACGTCGACAGTGAATAGTGCTTCTGCATCACGATCATCCGTTCATCACGTGAAACATCAACAGAGGTTGAAGCTTCTGAGTCGCAATTATCTTCTCGTCATGCGAAACATAGGCTAAGAATAAAGCTTTCAAACCACAATCATCTTCTCGTCCTGTGGAATGTCAGCTGAGAAATGCTTCTGCATCACGATCATCCGCTCATCTCGTGAAGCATTAGCTGCGAGTAAAACTTTCGAACCACGATCATCTTCTCTTCATGTGGAACGTCGGCAGTAAATAGTACTTCTGCATCACGATCATCCGCTCATCACGTGAAGCATTAGCTGCGGGCCGGATTTACCAAATACTGGTATCGCAATCAGGTAAAAACTGAATCACATTCATCTTTTCTGTGAAACAGTGAACAGATTTGCGAAATGCTGGTATCGCAATCTGAGAAAATCTGAATCACATTCATCCTTTATGTGAAACAGCGAACAGATTTGAGAAATGCTGGTATCGCAATCTGAGAAAATCTGAATCACATTCATCCTTTATGTGAAACAACGAGCAGAATTGCGAAATGCTGGTATCGCAATCTGGAATGGCTTTTGATTCATGATCATCCGCTCATCACGTGAAGAATTAGCTGCGAGTAAAGCTTTCGAACCACGATCATCTTCTCGTCATGTGGAACGTCGGTAGTGAATAGTGCTTATGCATCACGATCATCCGCTCATCACATGAAGCATTAGCTGTAGGCCGGATTTACGAAATGTTAGTATCGTAATCAGGTAAAAACTGAATCACATTCATCCTTTATGTGAAACAGTGGACAGAATTACGAAATGCTGGTATCGCAATCTGAGAAAATATGAATCACATTCATCCTTTATGTGAAACAGCGAACAGATTTGCGAAATACTGGTATCGCAATCTGAGGAAATCTGAATCATGTTCATCCTTTACGTGAAACAGCGAACAGATTTGCGAAATGCTGGTATCGCAATCTGAGAAAATCTGAATCATGTTCATCCTTTACGTGAAACGGCGAACAGAATTACGAAATGCTGGTATCGCAATCTGGAATGGCTTCTGATTCATGATCATCTTCATGTCACATGAAACCTCGGCCGAAAGATCAAATCTGAATGGGGTGCTCGAGTTATGGATCGAGCGGGCCTGATTGTCTTTTGGGATCTTCTGTCTAGATCACCGTGCTTAGCTTGATACCTGCAACATTGAAGATGCGGTCATCCAAGTCTGAAAAAGAATCAGAAAACTTACCTGAGTTGACTGAAACCCGGCTTTTAGGATTTGCTGAATTGGCGTGCTCAACCTGTTCAGTTAATAAGAAAATGGTGTTTTGCATGAACCTTAATGCAAATGCAACAATTTGTGAGCTTCTACTTGCATTGTAAAGCTTCACTGGAGATTTTCTCAATAAGGAAAACTGTCTGATCCTTTCGACAAAATTTAACCAAATAGAATGAGGAACCTTCAGTCAGAAAGGACTTTCTCTCACTCCCTTTGAAAAGGCTATTTGACCCAACCATTGATGGGGGCATGAGAATCACTCGGAGCTGTCCTCATCACACTTGATAAAGGTCTGGGTAATCTTGCAATCAGTATGACCAGACCAATCCACGAGGTATTTTCAAGGACTGTAATTCAGGCTTGGTCAAAGGCTATTCAAAGGGGACTCGTATGAGTCGTTAGGCCATGAAATGAGATCTTCATCAGCTGCATTGAGTTTACAAGTCAGGAACCCTGCCAAATGAGATAAAAATGATCTTGCTCGCACTTTTTCGAGCAATATTGATAAGCATTTGAAACCCTATATTAACCCAAGTGCCTTAATCTGAAGAGACTTTTGGTAAGGGTTGCGATGTAGGTTCATGATAGGCTTGAAATGAATGGCTTATTTTCCACAAAGGGGCTGTGTAAAGATGAGACTGGTGATCATCCATTCTTGATATTTCAAGCAAGAGTGCCGCTAGTAATCTTTGCTGATGTACTTCATAGAAGATCGTTCTTTAAGGAACATTTTGTGAATCAACTCAGGCGAGACCTCCGTTCCTTTCGGAGATTTTTATGAGAGAGCTCTTTTCTCTTTCCCTTTTCTTTCTAATGGGAGTGGGCTCTTTTCTTTTTCTTGCATGGTAAGCATCACCATTTTTTTTTTGCTTTTTTTTTTGTTTTTTTTTGGCGAGCTCTTTTGAAAAGGAAAGAAGAGTCTCATCTGAATTGTCTGCATGTTGTGCTGGCAAATTTTCAAGTTCAGCTTGCCCCAAGGCACTTTGCTCATCTGTCAAATAGTCTGAAATGATTTCCTTTCAGGATGATCACCAATTGGGTTTCAAGAAATGAATCTGCTGCTCAAGTTGGGCTAAGCAAAGGGATGAGTGTGTATGGGTATAGAAATGAAATGCTCTTCATCATGTCTAAAGCACTTGAGCTAACATAGAATTCGCATGCGATAAATACACTTGAAGATTGATGCAAGTGAAAACAAGAAAATTCTACTCATGCTTTGAATTTTCTGAAATTTGCCCCAATGTGGGGTTGTTCCTGACAGGGGTATGAAAACAAAACCACCGTTCAAAGGAGTTTAGCAAAGGGAGACCTATAGTGTTTGGATAGAGAAAATGAATGCCCCACATCATCTTGGTCGTCATACTTTTCGCAAGATAACCCTTTCACCTTGTAAGCATGGAAATCTTCACACTAAGTCACTAGGGATATGATATAGGACGTGTATGGAAATGGCTTGCCTTTCATCGTCCTGACGTTCCTCATTCAAAATGATCAATTCAATTGGATCAAAGAGACTTCCTAATTGAAATCATCTCACAGTCTAGATTAGCAATGCAGGAAAAAATATGATGAGATTAATTTGATTTGATCATCCATAATATTAGAAAATGAGTGCAGATCAAATATAGTCATGCATAAATCATGCAAGTACATTCAGATGTGAAAGAAATTTCAAGGAATGGGGAATAATGGATTGCCCCAGTATATGTGAGTAGATCAACCAAGTCAGGAAGTCTAATCCTTGGGTTGAGCATCGACTCATTCCTATATTTACCCCAGAGCGAGGGACATATGTATGAAGGAGTTAAGTAAAACTTGAAGTGCTCTGGTTGCCCCAATTTAATGGCGATGACTGTCATGGTCGGTCGTATGTTCCTGCAAAAGGAAAGTGTCACCCTTAAAATAATGTGAAACAGAGAGATATACTTCATTTTCCAAGTCGGGGTCTGCATGCCCCCATTTTCAATCAGGATGGGTACGAGTATAGCTTTCACCAAGTCATGAGATTGCCTCAAACATGGCCAGTGCTGGGAATTCGACTTCGAGCACTGGCATATGACTTGTTTCCACGTTTAATCCTGCATGGAAAAGCATTCATGAATAAGAACCTCAAGAAAATGAAATGAACAAAAATTCGGGATGTTCTTGATTGTCGATCTGCTTCGGTGGTAGTAATCAATAACATGTCTCCTTGCTTGGCACCTGCAAGAGGAAAAACAAAAGTCATTTCCAAGTATGACGAGTCGAAGATGAGAGATACTCCCTTTGAGATCGAGTGATCTTCCTCTTCCCCAATTCTTTGACGTGGTATGATAATTGTCGCGACCTAAAAAAAATTATTATTATTCATTTGCATTTGCAAAATTTAGGTTTCAATTTTAGTCTTTGAACGAAACCTCTACGAGCTTCCACTTAAAGAGGGGCAGCTGTTGACACCTAAATTTTAATTTTTAGAAATTCATTCATTTAAGCATAAAATGAGAGTTATTCATAACTCTTGCAAAAATAAATCCTCATGCATTGCATATTTAATTTCCGTCAAATACATGTTGAGTTAATTGAGCTTAATTTGATGAGGGTCGACAATTGCAAAAAAATTCTTGGTGGGCATTGACGGGAGATCAAAAGGAGAGAGAGAGAATCAAGGGGAAGGTTGAAGGTCTCCCCCCGAGATCGAGACTTTCCCACCCTTTTTGCACGCCACCACTCCTTGCTCGCTCCCACCGACCTGATTTAACCGCCGCTGCTATTTTTTTCTGCTGCCATTCCAACCGCCGCTACTACTATTGCTCGTCGGCCGCCGTACCTGTTCGTAGCCTGCCGCTCCCGCTCGCTCCTCGACGCCCTTTGCTCCCGCTCGCTCGATACCGATTCTGCTCGCTCGCGCGCTGTTGCGATTCTGTCCAAGGTCTGTCGCTGCTTGAAGCCACTGGAGTCACACCGCTTCCCTTGCCGTTCGAGGACATTCTCCGGTGATATTTGCAAAGGGCGGCTTTTCTAGGGCGAACGTTTATTCGGGTGCGGGATTTTCGGTCCGGAAAAAGGTAAAGTTCTTCGACCCCGCAATTGCAATTCGTATTGGTTTCATCTGAAGCTTTGTGCCCACGTTGACTTGCAGTTTAAAAAAATAAATTTTTCATAAGGTTTGTTCCAGAATTAAAAACTGATCGAACGACACGTAAAAGAATTATGGTTTTTGGAGTCTGATCTGCTTAATCCGAAAAATTGGCATGACATGGAAGGTTATGTCAAAATTGGGTTTTAATTTGCGTGATGTTATCAGACTATTGCATGTCTTGATATCTTGTGGGAGAACCTTGATTCCTTTCCCTAACATGCAAGTTGGTTGAATGTCAGTTTGAATCCTCATGTTATTCGAATTCACAAGTTGGCTGGGTTATTTTTTTTTTTTTTGTCATTATCTTGGTTCCCATGAACGATTTTTTTAATATCCCAGACTGGAGATAGGATTCAAACTGATTCGGATTATAGTCGAAATTTGGAAGATTATTAGAGCTTATCTCTGAACCTTAGAGATAATTTTCTAGGAAAATTTGCAGATATAATGGACAAGATTCTAACCCAATCAAAGAATCCTAGGCCCCCATCTGAAGTGTGAAAGTTATCTAAAATCTTTCCAAACCTTAAGAGATAACTTTCCGAACCCTGAAGATATGAGATAAGATTTCATGTGAAGCAAGATATCTTTTAAAATTTTAAAGATTATCTAAAAATTCTCTGAAAACCTTAAGGGATAATCTTTCATAATTTAAAAGATGTGAATCCTTGGTGGATAGGGGATTAGCCCCTTTAGAATTTCAATCACCTTAGGTGATCTTCGGAAATTCTAAAAAAAATATATGCGCAATTTTAAACAAACATGCCTATAATATATGCTCCCCTCGTGCCTAGTCCCTTCGGAAAATTAAATCATTCGCCTACCCAGAATCTACTGGGGTGGATGTGATTTAAGTATAAGATATCGTGTTCTTTCCCTCTGGCAAGAGGGACGTTGTCGTCTTATACCCCTACTCGTAGGCTGACTCGAATTTTCGAGGATGTCGCGTTAAAAATTTTGTTCTAATCCGAATCTTCGGAAATGAGTGAATTATCGAAAATTCGGAAATTAAGGTATATTATGGGCATTTTTGTTTAATTTTGTTCATTAATTCAAAAATCCAAAAAAAAAATTAATAAATAGAAAAACCCAAAAAAAATTTCATAAACCAATCAGAAAAAGGCATTGTCATGAAATTGGTACCGAAAGGGCATTAATTAATTTTTAATTAATGTAACCAAGTCCCCGAACTCACTATCTCTGGTTCGTAGAAATAAAATAGTTCTCCCGCTATTTTATTTAGGTTTCTAATCGACCTACCAAGAAACGATTAGTGGCGGCTCCTAAAATAAAAAAAATCATTTCAGTGAAACCTAAGTTGCGAATTGGTAGGGCTTGGGAGAGTCCGTATTAGGTTAGTTAATTCATCTAATTAACCTAATAATCCATTAGCCTAATTTTTTTAGGTCGCGACAGCTTGGCGACTCCAATGGAGACTTTGTTTAATTTTTCGTAAAAATTAAAAGGGAAAGTTGAATTGTCAAATTTTCAAAAATTTAAACTTGATTTTCGAAATTTTTAATTGACCCCTTTAATTTTCGAAAAAATTAAAATCATGTGGACTTTAGCCGTTGAATTTCGTGATCTATGCCTTGATTGATTGATTGTGATTTGTCTTGAATGTGATTTTTTGGGACCTACTGATTTGGGGGTTGATTGATTTTCATTCGATAATATTTTCCATAATCATGCTCCATTGTGCTTCGTTTTCCTGACGATTTTCTACAGGTTCACTTACTTCTTGGCATTAAATTTAATTGCTTTATTTTATTGTAAAATGCCATGATTGAGTTATTTAAACCCGTCGCACATGACTCATGACATTTCATGTGACCTAAAATGCTAGATCAACCTAGGATGGTGCATGGGTAAAGATATGCCTAGCCTCAGGATGGAGGAATGGACGTCCTTACCTTCGACCCCGACTACGTTAAGATTCCCCGTTCAAGGCCTGAATCTGCGGGCACAAAGGGTTTTCGTTAACGTCCCCAAAGCTTTAAGAGGGCTACATACGGCTTTAATCGTCAAGTCAGATCTGCCCTTGAGAGCTCTTTAAAAACTTGGTTAATAAAGCATACATTTGTCATTTTGCTTGACTTTGTACTCATCCATATCATCGCATGCGTTCTCTTTTTACGTTCCCCTGAATCAGTCCATGGCTATTAGGTGTGTCATTAGGCCGGCCTATCACTCCATGGGGCACGATAATATCCGTACCGTCGAAGTCACGAAGGAAAATCTGATCGATTGGCTCCCTCAGCTCGATGAAGTTGCACGTCACTATGTGGAGGACCGATTGGGGAAGCTCATCCACTTGCTACATATCAAAGTTCGTATTGGGATGATCCAGGCTCTTGCTCATTGCTGGGTGCCTCAGACAACTACTTTCTTGCTTGGCAAACATGAACTCACGCCAACCTTGGAGGAATATGGCTTGCTCGTTGGTAAATCTCTTGATGCTGAGCTCATTAGCCCATACCTGAAAGATGATGCCCCACAAGTTTTAGCCGAATTTCTCGCGGTTGAATTACCGGTCGTACGAAGGGTTTTAAAAGCAAACTATGGGCATTGTTCTTTCACTTTCCTATCGGACTGTTTTGCCAAAGCTCGATCTCTGCAAAGGGGCAAAGTATTCCTGCTAGCGTTTTTTGGATTAATCATATTTCCTCATTGTTGACACCTGATTTTTGACCATCTATCATTGTGATTTTTATTCTTTAAAATTAATTAAAAATAGCAAAAAAGTTCAAAAATTACAAAATCAACTTTGGAAGCCTTAGCCTAGCCTTAGGAACCAATTTTGAACAAAAAATATTTTTTGTATTTTTTAATATTTTTTGGAATTTATTTAATTATAAAAATACCCAAAAAATTAGAAAAAAATACCATTCGTGGTCAGAAAAATATAAACAAATATTCAATAATTTTGTTTTAATTTCCTCTTCAAGTGTGTCACTTTAAATTGCAAAAATTCGGCTCGGGTCACTATGTCCTTAACAAACATAAACCCGAACCGAGCCCAAAAATTCCTTTTATAGTCTTTTAATTCTCAATTCTCACTTTTTATAAGTTATGACATTGGACTCTAAAGTATTGAAATGCAATTGGGTCAATTTGCCCTCCAATTTGATCAATTTTAACCAAAAGGGCTTAATTGCATAAAAATCTTTCAATTTAGTCCCCGGTTTCACAAGTTTTGAAATTAAATTTCACACGGGCACACCCATTAAAATTAAACACCTCTAGCCAATAGTTTTTATCATGCTGAATCCATTGGTGGGCTCAATTTTGGCTAATTCGATCGTTTAGGCCTTCGATTTGGCGAAATTAAATTTCGGATCCTAGGGACAATTTGGGGTTTTCACAGAATTTCAATAAATTGATTCACAAAAATACCCATATTTGATGGAAAACATGTCAAGGAATCCGATTTTGCCATCAATTTCATGAAAAGAGGTCATTTGGAGGGTCAATTTGGCGATTTGGGCGATTTGGCCGAACCGGGTCGGTCGGGTCAAACCCGACCCGACCCGGTCCGACCCGGGTCTGCAACATTGTTGCAGACCCGTGGACAGCGAGGCAGGGCAGAACAGGGGACCGGCAAACGAGCGTGGGCGAGTGATTTTTTTTAATAAAAAGGACACCACGCGTGAGGGGACAATAGCTAGTGATGGATATTCGTGTTGGGCAGTGGAATAGACAGAGAAAAAGGCCGGTCGGCCATGAAAACGGGGGTGCTCGGGTTTGAAGAAAGGAGGGGGAGCCGAGAGAGAAAAAGGGGATTTTTTGGCGAAGAACCGAGGAAGAGCGGGCGTCCTCGACCTTCAAGAGGCCATACTAAGCTTCGCCGGAACCTCAGCCGCCGTCGACGGGCCGGAGACAGGTCGGTATCTCGCCGGATCTCCATATTTTTTTATGCACGCCATGTGTTCGGTGAAATGCCGATGCATATTTCAACTCGGTTTCGTCCCCGACCGTGCGTGATTTGAGTGGCATATGTTCGGTTAGGGCCCTAAGTTAATCCTAGAACCGACTCTAAGCTTGTTTACGTGTTTATTTTGCATTGGAACCATGCCGGGAGCGATGGCCGGAGTTCGATGTGCTCGGGCCGAACCAAGAGCTCACGCCGGCGAAGCCGGAGGTCGCCGACCATCAAAGGACCATAGGTAAGCTTCTAAACCTTCCTTAGATGCCACGTGAATGCCCGGAACCGAGTTTAGACGAATAAAATTTTCTGCAAAATTCCTCGCCGGAGCCGGGTTCGGGGAGGTCCGGTTTGGCCATTTTTCGAGGTAAAATCTGTCATACTTTGCTTATATGTTGTTGCTGAAGTTGTGAGGAGTTGAATGCCGCAAGAACGGGCGAAAAATACCAAGTTTCGGGCCCGTTTCGCAATTTTCCGGCGACCTCGCCGGAATTTTTACTATTCCTGCCGGAATTTTCACTGTTCATCGTCTTCTCCGGCGACCCTCCGGCCGGTCAACGGTCAACGGCCGACGTGGCGTGCCACGTAGGCAGCCACGTCAGCCGGGCGGGGTCCGATCCATGTATTTTCAAATAAAACAAACGGACGGCCACGATCGCGACACGTGTCGCGATCCTAGAATTTTGGAAAATAAATAAATTAAAATCAATCCGGCGGACGAGAGTGTGCCAAGTGGCACGCTGTGGAACGTCCGATCTAAGGTTAGATCGGACGCGCCGAAGGTGGCCACGTGGCACAATCTGGAGCGTCCGATTTGAATGGTTTTCTAAAAAAGGAAAATAAATTAATTTTTGATCCGACGGCCATAATTGAGCCACATGGCTCTCTGTGGGTCTTCCGATCGAGTGAGAGATCGGACGCACGAGAACGGGCCACGTGGCACAATGAGGACCGTCCGATCCGGGGAATTTTCGGATAATTAAATAAAATAGATAAAAAATCCAAAAATTGTTTAAAAATAGGAAAAAATATTTAAAAAATAAAACGGTGTCGTTTTAGACCGGTGCCGACCCCTAGGGTCGGGCCGGGCGCCCGAGAGGCGCGGGCCGGGTCTGACCCTGCCCGGAAAATATTTTTAAATAAATAAAAAAATAAAAAAAATAATAAATAAAATAATAAAAAAAAATCAAAAATCAATAAAAAAAATAGAAAATCATAAAAAAACTCAAAAAAAATTCGGAAAATTCTAAAAAATTCTAAAAAATTCCAGAAAATAGGAAATGGCCACATTCAACTGGCCACGACCTGTTTCGGGTCATTTGACCCCCGATCTTTCCAAAAATGATGGTTTTGCCCTTCCGGCAAACCGTCTTTCAAAAAAAAATTCTAAAAAAATCCAGGAAAATCCCAAAAAATAGGAAATGGCCACAGTCAATTGGCCATGGCTCATCCCGGGTGTTTTGAACCCGATCATTCTTAAAAATGACGATTTCGCCCTTTGGGCGAATCGTCTTCCAAAAATTGACAATTTTGCCCTCCGGGCTAAATCGCCTCCAAATCTTCCCATTTTACCTCGGTCCTAAATCACGTCTTCCCTAAGCCCTTATGGCTATACTAGGAGGCCATGTGATGTGAATTGACATGCATTGATGTGATTTATTTATGCACTTGATTGTGCTTTCATTTAAATTGATTGTGATTGATAGGAATAGTCTTCCAATCTGCATGAAACCCTGAATTAAACCTACCTCACCCGAACTTGCGCATGCATGAACTCTTAGCTAGGAACATCACTCGCGTTTGGTACCGAAAGGGCGTTGGTAATGACACCAGCGTAATCAAGTCCCCGAACCCAAAATCTCTGGTTCCGCAGAACTGATCGATCTCTCCCAATCGGTCAGTAAGGTTTCCGGTCTACCCTCCAAGAAAGACCGGTGGCGACTCCAAATGCATGCACAATTTGCACATGCCACCACGACCACACTGAAGGTCGAAAGCGATCGACTCTTATCGTCGAATCCCTTAAGAAATACTCCCGCCGCGATTTGGTATGGGCCTGGGAGGGCTCGCGCCGATCCAAGACCCGCGATCGGTAATCCATTAGCCGCGTCCGCTTTCGGACGGGTCGCGACAGCTGGCGACTCCGCTGGGGACATTGTTCTAGAACCTATCGTTCTAGACCTCAAGTGGACTTAGGCCGTAATTAAAACGCTGAGTGATTCTTCTAACCATACAGGCGCTCTTGAAGGTGAGGTAAGTCCGCTTATGGTAAGTGTTATATGTTTCTGCAGATTGGAGAAATAAGGGGTGTAGTCCATGATTAACATTGTCTTATGCAGGTTGGGCGTAGGAATGTATGTTGTGTGGATGATTTGAAGTGCTGATTGATAAACTGTTGTGCATGAATTGCATTATGATGATCACAACACGTGGACACACACAACCGCGCCTAAAACCCCGGGTGCCGCCTTTAGGAACACAATAGAAGGAATTAAAAATGGAATCTCCGTGAGGAAAAACGCGGGGTAATCCACTTTTCAATTCCGCTCGCTTCGAACTATGGATCGAGTCCCAATGCAACGATAGCTGTGCAATGGAATCGGCTCTTTCTAGAACTCGAGGTGAGAACCTTGACCTTAGGTGCCAAACCCTCTGATTTTTAGAAGTTCACCATCACTTGTCTCATGCGCATGTCTTTGGGCGGTTGGTACACCTAAAACCGCACATAAGTCAACGAGTTTGGTTGGTAAGACTCTCTATCCCCCAAATCTATCACAGTTCATGTAAATATAGGCATTTCATCCATTGCATTCTGGTGATTAGATTAAATGCCGTTTCAAGAATAGATATGTGCGTTTGTCCCCAATGCCCTTGATAGAAGACGAGGAGGGTGATATCCCACGACGAACACCGAGTGTGCGATAAGGAGCATACTATAGACATTATTGATGTATCATCCAATGAAGATGACGAGTTGGGGCAAGTGATCCTGAAGACACAGATCGAAACTGGGGCATCCCTAAACGTTAGGATCACATTCCTTTGTTTCATTTTCCATTACTAGTCCTCTTGTATAGGGTTTATTTTTACCGAGGTTTTCTCTATCTCACCCCTTAGAGTGATTGTATTAGGGATCTATTGGTGTATACATTCAGATGGAACTTGATTGTATTTCTTTTGACGGGTCATGGGAATGTGATAGTGGCATTTTCTCTAATCATCCGAATACTCCCAAGTCAAGTTTATAATTCCTTTAGAGGAAATTAAAATTGGAAATCTTACACGACCTTTTTGGTCGTATAGGGTAATCCAACCCCAATTTCGCTAGAAGGAATTATACACTTGAATTGGTTCATGCATGATTGTGCGCCGCTGGTAATCCACGATAATTGACCGAGAATATCGGCGTTGTTTTGAATTTAATGACGAGATAGATGTCCAAATTACTCTCGTTCTTAACAAAACGGCCTTGATTTGGATGTCGTATCTTCAATTAAATTTAAAACACGTTATTATGCCTCGTACTTTTGAGTAATTCGTTCCTCTCGAAATTGATCAAAAGCAATTATTGTGAATTACATTCCTTTCAATAGTATGCTTTCTTTCGAGGAATATTGATAAAAACTTTTCGTGCAAGATTAAAACCCTTGTAAAAGTTCTTGTCCTTATTAATCATGGGTAAGCATAAGATTGAAAGGGGTTTTTGCTTTCTTTTTCAAATTATTCCTTCTGATTCTGTCTTTTCATTTGCAGGTAAAAAATAGGTAACAGAGAGAAAATCTTTTCCTGGATAAGTCTGAGGCTATTCTTTCATCTGATCATGAGCGAGTCATAAAATCAGGACATATTTGCTCGACTTATTGATATTATGGTTCGGCTCACCTAAGTTGAAGATGTTCGAACGCTCGAAGAAAGGAACCATGCAGAAGTTAAAACACACACGAGAACTTTCATTTATTTTGCTCAGCGGAGGGTTTTCAGAAGCAGGTCATACAATTCGGGGTGGAAAAGTAAAGCCAAAGTGAGCCCTAATTAACGACACAAAGGAGCCCAACTGACCCTCCATGTTGTTAATGCTCTGCCCGTACTCACGACTTCGCATGTCCTGGTCCGCGAGCTTGAGGAAAAGGTTTCTGCATTCTCCCTTAACCTCAGTGACCTTGACCTCGTGTTCTTCGGTGATTATTTCCAAGTCCCGAACTAATCCATTCCCGTGAGCTATGTCTGCGGTTATTTCGTCGAGCCGTTCTTCCTGCCAGTCGCTTTGCAGCCTTAATAGGACATTGTGGCGGTCGTGCTCGCCAGCGGTCAGGGATAGGGCCAATTGATCCACCAGTTTTCTCCTCTCGCGAAGCAACGTCGCGACCCTCTCATTGGCAAACTCGACGGCCTTTTTGTGACTATCGGCCAGATAGTTGGTCAGCACCAAATGATCAGACCGATGCTTGTAACGAGCCCGCAAGACGCGAGCCACGAGAACCTCCCGATCAGCAACACGGTAGGCCTCTAAGGAGTGTGCAAAGAGGGTCGGGAAAATTCTATATTCCCTCCCCAACGTAGTACCTTCGAGGGAAGTGGTATCTAAGTCCTCGAGCAGGACACGGATTTCATCCGCGGTTGCAGAATGATCGTTTATGTGCGCGTAACCGCGACCCAATAGGTTATAAAGCTTTTCCCACTGGGCCAAGACATCAGTCGAAAAAGTGCGTACGGGAGAGGAGGCCATTTGCGTTGGGTTGGCTTGAGAATAAGACGAGGCTAATAGAGAGATTAGAAGGAAGAAGCTGATTATGCGAGAACGCTAACCTGCCATACGTTAATCCCTCATTTTATAGCAACTCGAGGATGATGAAGGGTCTCAGTAATAATGCTGGTGGAGCCCAGTTAGGGGGTAAAGCAGGAGGTCCCCTCACGAGAACCATTGGATTCGTTTAGGTCAGCGATTTCCGGCTTATCAATTAAAAGATGTAAAAGATTTGTCGGGATCACCATTATTAGAGTTAGGTGGGAGGTAAGCGCAGCTATCGAAGAAAGCCCTAACAGGATTTAGCAGTCCCATCACGTTGAAAAGCTAAGCGCGAAATTCAAGGTCTTGAGGGGGAACGTTTGCCTAATGATGCTTGAAGAGCGTCTCCTGAACATACAAAGTCACTCGAAGAAAAATTTATAGGAAGTGAGCATACAGGAGAGAGTAGAGAACTCTGAGTGGGCAAGAATCAATCAAACATTTCTCAATCCAACATATTTAAGAGGTTACTGTCAGCTGCTAGAGGCGACTGACTCAAAATCTCAGAAATTGAACTACTGAGGGATCTCGAAGATTCCAAGACCAAGTCTAACACCAAAACCATGGAGCCCAACACTTCTGGCAACGGAAATCAAAATCACGGCGACGACGACAACGACATCCACGATGCTCAACTCGGAATCGGAAGGCCGAGCCTCCTGTTGGTGTCTAAATATTTGCTGTGTATTTACTTTATGTCATAGCATTTCTATATTTCGCATAAAAGACCCAGAATCGGAAGGCCGAGCCTCCTGTTGGTGTCTAAATATTTGCTGTGTATTTACTTTATGTCATAGCATTTCTATATTTCGCATAAAAGACCCAGAATCGGAAGGCTAAGCCTCCTATTGGTGTCCAAGGTGTTTTATTTATTTATTTTCTGTAAATTATATTGTGCTACCCCAGAATCGGAAGGCCGAGCCTCCTGCTGGTGGTATATACCCCCCACACATTGTTGCACGAGCACCGACGGACTCCGACGTAGTAAAATTCACCGGATCCCATCTCCTTTGCTTATGTTTATCTTGTATAATGACTTAATATCTTCTTTATTTTTTGCATTGTGTTGCGTCCTATAAAAACAAAAACAAAAAATGCTAGATTGGATGGTTGCAGATGAGCCACGTGTCGTGATCCGATGATTTTCAAAATAAAAAAATATTTTTAACATTAAAAGAAATGAATTTCAAATTTTACAAAAATTAAAATGATTCGATTGTCACCGAGACGCCACGTGGCGAGTTAGGGACCGTTCAGTTGGGACATATTTTCAGGAAATTTAAAAAAAAAATCAAATAAAAAAAAGTGAATTATTAAGGAAAAATTCAAAAACAAATTGAGAAAAATTGCAGAAAATTCAATCAACTTAGGTACCGAAAGGGCGTCAACTCTGACAGTTGACGTAACTAAGTCCCCGAACCCATTTCTCTGGTTATCGTAGAATTGAATAGAAACTCCCGACTATTCAATAGGGTGGTCCAATCATACCCTCCAAAAAATGATTGGTGGCGACTCCATGGCATGCACACTTAACACATGTCACTAGACCACACTAAAGGTCGACTACGTATACCTCCGTTGCGATTTGGGTAACGGGCCTTGCTGTTGACACCTAAATTTTGATCAACCTTTTTTTCTTTTTTTAAAAAATTCATAGAAAATCTATAAAAATTTCAAAAATTGAAAAATCAATTTTGGTGACCTTGGCCAAGCTAAATGAACCATTTTGACCAAAAAAATTATTTTCATAATTTTCATTTTTTTAATATTTTCGAAAAAAAAAAGAAAAAAAAGAAAATCAAGAAAATCAAGAAAAATAATATTTGAGGTCACAAAGATATATAAAAATAGTCGGTATTTTTATTTTTATTTTATCTATTTTCTAACCTCATAAATAGTAAAATTCAGGTTTGATTTTAGGTGTTCTCTGATCACCATAAAATTGAATTTGACAAAAATATTAGTAATGATTAAAAGGAAAAGGAGGGAAACATCATCATTTAAAAGGAAAAGGGGACTAATGATTTTGTCTTCTCTTTTTGTTATTTTATTTTATTTTTACTTTTATTATTTTATTATTTTATTATTTTATTATTATTATATTTTTTTTTCTCTCTCTCTCTCCCCCACTCCCTCTCTCCTTCCCGCTGCCTATTTATCTCCTCCCCCTCATCATCTCCCGACTCTTCTTCTCCCTCAACTCTCTCTCTTTCATTTTCGTTTTTTCCTCTCGCTCAGCTCGTCGCCCAGATCAAAAACCGTCCGATTTTTCGGCCATAACTTTTTCGTTAGACATCGTATGCGAACGAGCCATATACTATTGGAAAGCTTATTCTCTTGTCGTTCTAATGACATATCGGGAGCCCAATTTGGACCAGCCGTTTGTCCCGTAGAGCTGTTTGAAGGAGCAAAGGTCAGACTGATCAGACTTGAGTCCGCGGGTGCCAAATTGGATTTTCGGGTTTGTTTTGGGTTCAATCTTGGTAAGGCCACCTCTCACTCCTTGTTAAGACATATATTATTGTGTTTTATGGTTTGAAGATGGATTATATTTGGATTTAAGGGCTGATCCCTTATTGTTTTGTTCGAAAAATCTGAACCGGTTCTGTCAAGGTGGTGCCGTGAACATTGTGAGTGATTCAAGGGCTTGCCTTGCTTCCAATATTCGATAAAATGTCTCTAGCACCTAAATTAGGAATCTAGCAAGCTGAGATTGTAGTCTAGTTGAGTTTTGGATGGGTTTTAATGGTTGAATTGAAGGAGTTTTCTGGGACAGATTCTGGTCATTGGGCGATTGAAAACCGTCCGGTTTTTCGACCATAACTCTTTCGTTAGGAATCGTATGGGAACGAGCCATATACTGTTAGAAAGCTTATTCTCTTGCCGTTCTAATGACATATCGTGAGTCCAATTTGGCCGAGCCATTTGTCCCGTAGAGCTGTTTGAAGTAGCAAAGGTCAGACTGATCAGACTTGAGTCCGCGAGTGCCAAATTGGATTTCCGAGCTTGTTTTGGGTTCAATCTTGGTAAGACCACCTTTCACTCCTTACATTTTACCTATTAGACCCAGAATCGGAAGGCCGAGCCTCCTGTTGGTGTCTAAATATTTGCTGTGTATTTACTTTATGTCATAGCATTTCTATATTTCGCATAAAAGACCCAGAATCGGAAGGCCAAGCCTCCTGTTGGTGTCTAAATATTTGCTGTGTATTTACTTTATGTCATAGCATTTCTATATTTCGCATAAAAGACCCAGAATCGGAAGGCCGAGCCTCCTGTTGGTGTCTAAATATTTGCTGTGTATTTACTTTATGTCATAGCATTTCTATATTTCGCATAAAAGACCCAGAATCGGAAGGCTAAGCCTCCTATTGGTGTCCAAGGTGTTTTATTTATTTATTTTCTGTAAATTATATTGTGCTACCCCAGAATCGGAAGGCCGAGCCTCCTGTTGGTGGTATATAACCCCCACACATTGTTGCACGAGCACCGACGGACTCCGACGTCGTAAAATTCACCGGATCCCATCTCCATTGCTTATTTTTATGTTGTATAATGACTTAATATCTTCTTTATTTTTTGCATTGTGTTGCGTCCTATAAAAACAAAAACAAAAAATGCTAGATCGGACGTCTGCAGATGAGCCACGTGTCGTGATTAGGTGATTTTCAGAAAAAAAAAATATTTTTAACATTAAAAGAAATGAATTTCGAATTTTACAAAAATTGAAATAATTCGATTGTCACCGAGACGCCACGTGGTGAGTTAGGGACTGTCAGTTGGGATTTATTCTCAGAAATTTATAAAAAAAAAATCAAATAAAAAAAAATTCCAAAAAAATGAATTATTAAGGAAAAATTCAAAAACAAATTGAGAAAAATTGCAGAAAATTCCTAAAAACTTCTAAAAAATTTTGAAGGCTGAAAATGACAAAAAAAATTGATTTGTTTCCATTTTTTGGATTTTCTCCCATTTAATCCAAAATGACGATTTTACCCCTCAAAGGGTAAATCGTCTTTGATATTCCGATGAATTGTGGAAATTGCTTAGAATTTGGTGATGGGCCAGATAGGTGGCTAAACCTTATGTCTAAGATTTTCACATTTCATTCCCATTTTTAGAAAATGACGATTTTACCCCTTCGAATGGTAAATCGGTTTCTAAAATTCCAGAAAATCATGAAAATTGCAAAAAAAATAGGAAATGGGTCAATTGAGTGACCAAACCTATTTTTGACATTGTTTTACTCCGGATTCATTCCGAAATGATGATTTTTCCCTTTTTAGGCAAATCGTCCCTTTTGTCTCAAAATTACGACTTTACCCCTGATGGGTAAAATCGTGTCTAAATCATTCCTAAGCTTGATTGATACTTATTTAGGCTAATAGAGCCTTATTAGGAGTGTCATGTTGATTTGGTGTGATTATTTTACATATTTGGATTCATTGATTTGCGCATTTTATTACTGATTGTGATTGCTAGGATAGTCATTCCTATTTGCATGAATTCCTAGATTTAGGATTCGTACTCCACTCATCTGCATGAAATCTTAGGTCAGAAAATTCAGTCAACTTAGGTACCGAAAGGGCGTCAACTCTGACAGTTGACGTAACTAAGTCCCCGAACCCATTTCTCTGGTTATCGCAGAATTGAATAGAAACTCCCGACTATTCAATAGGGTGGTCCAATCATACCCTCCAAAAAATGATTGGTGGCGACTCCATGGCATGCACACTTAGCACATGTCACCAGACCACACTGAAGGTCGACTACGCATACCTCCGTTGCGATTTGGGTAACGGGCCTTGGGAGAGGCCCGCGTCCGACTAGACTGGACGGCCCATTAGCCCTCGAGAGCCCACATGCAACCTCGAGAGGGTCGCGACAGACTGGCGACTCCGCTGGGGACTTAGAGAACTTGAGCCGATTAAAAAGTTGATTGGTTTTTCTGACATGTTTTATGCAGATGCTCTTCAAGTTGAGGTACGTACTTTAACCCTTGAGGTGTTAAATGTTTTTGCAGATTGGAGAAATAAGGGGTGAAGTGTTCGTTAACTCTGTCTTATGCAGGTAGGAGTTTAGGATGTATGATTGTGTGGATGTTTATATTGAAGTGGTGTTTGCTAAATGAAATGCATGTTTATTGCTTTAGCACGACACAATGAACACACACAGCCGCGCCTAAAACCTCGGGCGCACTCTTTAGGAAAATAATAGAAGGAATTGAAATTGGAATCTCCGTGAGGAAAAACACGGGGTAATCCATTTTTAATTCTGCTCATTTCGAACTATGGATTGGGTCCCAATGCAACGATAGTTGTGCAATGGAATCTACCCTTTCTAGAACTCGAAGTGGGAGCCTTGGCCTTAGGTTCCAAACCCTATTTTGATTCTTAGAAGTCAAACCTCACTGGTCTCATGCGCATGTATGTGAATGATTGGTACACCTCGAAACCAAAAGGTCATTCAGCGCCGCTTATGAATCAAAATCCAAAGACTTGTGTGAAGAATCAGTCGTGAGTTTAAACGAACTAGGATGGCATGGAAAAGCGCTGGACCACCCTGGAGAGTCAACTGATGAGGGCAAATGCCTTTTGACCGGGGCAGCCGGGTCAAGTGTAAAGACGTGTCGTTCCTAATTGATTTTCAATCAGATACCGGCATAATATTTCCTATCTTTTCCTCTCAGGTGAAAAACAGGTACAGAAGGAAAATCCATTTGTGGATAGACACGAGGGACGTGTTTTACATGGCATACATTTGTCAAAAATGTCCTCATCCGATCACATGCAAGATGATCATGGAACGATGGTGAAACTGTAATCGTTCCAATAAGCCCTTCGAATATTATACCTGACGGGGACCTTTATGTCTTTTGTTCACAGGATAAGATGGTCAAAGACAAACGAAAGAAAATTTGTCTTCCCTATAAGACAGAAAGAAATGTGCCTTCAGCAGATGTCACCCATTGGGATTGCAATGACAAATTAAATCAAATTATGAAGAAGGAGCAACCTAATTAGGATTGGCTCTCCCTAAGTCGAAAAAGTTGTATCCGTTCCAAATCAGATTGACTGGTTCACGAGTTGATATGGTTTTTCATTCTTGCAGGTGATGACGAGAATGAATGGGACCACTGAAGAATTTCCACCGTCTTGGATGCCAGAAGTGACCAGAGCGGGGATAGTAAATCCGTAATCGTTTCAATTAAAGCTCCTTACGCGGTGATTGACTCTTTCACTCCTTTCATCGCGCAGGTTGTTGAAGTACTCAATCACGAGTAAACCCAAGCTTACTGATGTCAAATAGCTTGAATACGTCAATGCGGCAGGATCAAATTGCCTACGACTAAATCAGCCAGCCCCAGACAAAGCATCCAGTGGCTGGGGACAAATCGCTCCGCTACCCGGAAAAGAAAAACATCAAATACTTCAAATGGCGACGATGATCGAGAGAATCACAAAATCGCCACACGAAAAATCCCAAGACCGTCAAGCCATCTAGAGATGGATAAAAATAATTGAAGATTCTGACAATTGAGATAGAAGATCAGAATCGGCGAAACCCATGGGAGTGAGTTCTCCCATTTTCTTTGAAGAGGCCAAACCGGGGGCAAACTCTCATGATCCCCCATAAAGACGCATCGGACCAGGGTTATTAAATCCAGAGATAACAAACATCAAGACAAGCCTTACCAAGGCAAAATACTTGAAGAACACCGTCCCTTCAAATGTTGGAAACCCCGAAGGGAGTATCTCTTTCCTGAAATTTCAAATGAAGTCAAAACCTACACCTGTTTCTTCATGTGCAGGTGCATGGACGTTGTCAAAATTGAATTGAAAATTGCCAACAAACACAGAAAGTGCTAAGGCATGTTGCCAGGACAAACGTCGCCCAACTGGGGCAGAACGGCCATTAATCTCACGAACAACACCCATAAATACAGACGAGAGAAGACATTCCCAAAGTGGATGATGATTGCAGCAAAATGCAGGAATGAATTTAGTTGGGGCAGGCATGAAAAACCATGCCTAACTGGGGCAAGTGAATCATTTGTACGCCGGACGTTTCTTCTCTGGCAAAATCCAGGGACGCAATGACATAGTCGTCCGCATCAGAAGTAAACCCCAAGATACAAATTTGGGTGAACGGTAACTTTGTATCGTTCCAATTTGATCTCCAAAGATCCCACATGTAACATGAGTTTTTCCTCATTTAGCAGGAAGGCGTTGGCGCCGAAAGCCACAAAAGAAAAGAACTCACTAATTGGGGAGCGAACAAAATTATCGGCCTTGGAAGTCATGCACTCCAAGAAATGGTCTTTGATTATAAGATCGAGTGGAGGGTAAAAAGTATCGCTTCCACACATCATGCTTTGACCTGCATTCCGATAACAATTTCCTTTTTCCTTGAATAAAAGGAACTTTGAAAAATGGTGCTGGAATGCGCCCAAAAACACAAATGGATCTCCTTTGGGGCAAATCCTTGAGAATGATTCATCGCCAACCAAACGGAGGGATCGTGGCCACAATATAGTTGGCCAATTTCTGCAAGCCGCGCGTTTGTGTTCAAATGAAAACGCCAAGCAAGAACAAGGCGGTATCGTTCCAATTTGTCTTGAATTTTGGAACGCAAACTGACACTTATTGTTTGTTTTTTACAGGGGCTCGCCATCAAGGCAAAACGGGTTTTCACATCCTATGTATTACCCGTTGGAATACATGACCAAGGGTAAATTGTATCGTTCTAATTTTTTGAAAAATTCGTGAACGTACAATAACATGTTTCTTCCGCATTTTCAGGGATCTCCAGCCGCGGGGGACAGGTAAGTATCCCTTTCCCCAATCCATTGAAGATGTTAAATAAAAAACAGAGAGAAAAAGAAAAGCTTTCAGAATCAAATGTCTAGAAAATACATAGAATTCAAACTTCATTGGCATTCATGTTTTAAAACAGGAGGTTGTCTGAACATGAATAAGAACATGCATGGTGCATCATAAAATCCCCTTGACGGGTAAAATTTTTGGAGAAAATGAAAGAGATTTTTTCCAATCAAAAGTTCAAAACTTTCAAAAGGACGTTTTCTCAAAAGACGAAAGGCAAAGCCTAATCCAAACACGTCCTATACACACTTGAGAGAGAAGTGGAGCGGATCAGATAGCAAAATCTGGACCTACGGAAGTAGGGACCATCCGCAGCGATTACATGGAATGGGACGACGGAGGCATTCGTTTCTTATCCCCAAACACTACAGGTGACCATTGACAACCCCTTCGAACGGCGTTTTTCATTCTCAACCCTATCAAGAACCACCCCACATTGGGGCAAAATGGAGGTGAGTCCAGCAACATCAGGAGAAAATGGTTAGAAATTTTCTTGCTCGGACTAACATCAATCTTTGTGTATTGTTTATATGGTAATCCAAATGTCATAGGATGATGAGAAGCATTCATTTCTCTATCCCACACACCATATCCTTTGCATAGCCAAGTTGAGCCTGCAAATTCATTTCATAAACCCATTGGTGATCATTGCAAGTTCCAAAGCAAAGACAAATCACTTCAGGAACGGAGAAGTTCAAGACTTAGGGTTTACGAAGAAAACTACTAAGTTGATACTCAAGCGTGCTAAGAGCCAAGTCATATATCTAGCACAATTGCCAAGCATCCCACTTTCGACAAGAGATTAAAGAAATCCCCAGCATCAAGAAAAAGCAAAGTGCCTGGTAAAAGCGAGGCCGATGCTCGGGGGAACAATTTGATCGATCCCTAAAGAAACCTGGTAGGGAAAAGAAGAGGGAAAAACCCCTAATGGAGTCAGATCAAGAAGACTGCTCCCCAAATGATGTCAGCCGTGGAGCAAAAACACAGAAAGAGTTGTCAACCTCTTAATACCACAAGAGACGCTCTCTAAAGAGCTGGTGCACACCTCAAAATCGGTTGCGCACCTCAAAGACTAAAGATGCAGAAAGGAAATGACAGGAGGCAAATCAGCAATGAACACCAATGTCAAACCCGTCACGAATTCTGGGCCAAAAACAAGCCTTTTTCGGTCCCCAATCCTACCAATGTCACAACCCTGAAACAGTCTTCTCTGACTAAGACACTTGGGTTAACATATTGCTTAGCTCGAAGAAGTACGAGCAAGACTATTTCTTTCTCATTTTGCAGGGTTCTTGACTTGTAAACCCGGAGCAGATGGTGAAGACTTTCATTCAATGGCCCCGACTCAAAAGTGAGTCCCCCCTTTGAAAACCAATATCCAAGCCCAACATTACGGTCCCGTGGAAGACCTCCCGATCGATCAAAATGTATGCGCTGCGAATGAGCCTAAAACCTAGGCACATGTCAGTAGGGAATTGAGTACATCCCCTATAAAAATCATTACCTCAAAACAGATGAGATGGCCTCCTTGTCGAGAAATATTCCAATTGATGTTTTGAACAAACTCTTTTTGGAATTTTCAAACTGTTGATCCGAATTTTCCATGCAAGGAATTTGTGATCACATTTGCATGTTGTAAGAATGCTTTGGATAACCTCCAGCATCAAAATGCACATTTCATGACTAAAACTTAAGTCATAAAATTTTGTCAATTGGACAATTATTGTCTTCCCAAAGATTATTAACATTTTCTTGGTGAAGAAAAATCTTTCAGGTTTGAACTTTCTGCAGGATACCTGGAGAACCCAGCTCTCAGAATGTCGGCTCAGCAGACTCAAGTGAAGCTTTGTCAAAATAAAATCTTTCACTCCTTCAAAACTGAATTCCCGACAAACTTCGGGATCTCTAAAAAAAAGGGGAAGAAAAACCCTTTTAAAAGAAACAGTCTCATCGGACGTGGAGAACCCTCGTCATGAGACCCATTTTCAAAAATCAGGCAGTCTCATCGGACGTGGAGAACCCTCGTCATGAGACCCCTTTTCAAAAACCAGGCAGTCTCATCGGACGTGGAGAACCCTCGTCATGAGACCCCTTTTCCAAAATATCAAACAGTCTCATCGGACGTGGAGAACCCTCGTCATGAGACCCATTTTCAAAAATCAGGCAGTCTCATCGGACGTGGAGAACCCTCGTCATGAGACCCATTTTCAAAAATCAGGCAGTCTCATTGGACGTGGAGAACCCTCGTCATGAGACCCCTTTTCAAAGCAAAACCAAGGTAGATACCGCCTGAAGGGTCAACACAAGGTAGAAACCGCCTGAAGGGTCGATTCAAGGTAGATACCGCCTGAAGGGTCAACTAAAGGTAGAAACCGCCTGAAGGGTCAAACCAATGGTAGAAACCGCCTAAAGGGTCAAATTAATGGTAGAAACCGCCTGAAGGGTCAGTCAAAGGTAGAAACCGCCTGAAGGGTCAACTCATGGTAGAAACCGTCATAATGGTCAACTCAATGGTCCGATCCACCATACGGATCAAAATCCTTGGCAAATCCCAAATGGGACCCGTCTTCCTTAGATTCCTATCAGTTAGGAATCCCATTATGGTTTGACCTACCATACGGGTCAGAGCTTAACCTCTCTAGGATACTCTAGTAACGAGTTCCTAGAATTTCTCTTGAATCCATCAGACATCGCGAAAATCGCACAAACATCGAACAGGTAAGTGGCAGGTATGTCTCTCTACTATCTCACTCTCTCATGTCAAATGAATGTTCCCCCTTCAAGAAAGAGCATACATGGACAAGCATGAAGATTGTATGTCATAACTCCTTTTCCTTTAGTTTCCCGAATCGAGTCGATCAGGACTCAGGTGTCACCTCATCTTTGAGAGAAACCTCTAACGAGATTCCTCTCAAAGAGGGGCAGCTGTTGACACCTAAATTTTGATCAACCTTTTTTTCTTTTTTTAAAAAATTCATAGAAAATCTATAAAAATTTCAAAAATTGAAAAATCAATTTTGGTGACCTTGGCCAAGCTAAATGAACCATTTTGACCAAAAAAATTATTTTCATAATTTTCATTTTTTTAATATTTTCGAAAAAAAAAGAAAAAAAAGAAAAGAAGAAAATCAAGAAAAATAATATTTGAGGTCCCAAAGATATATAAAAATAGTCGGTATTTTTATTTTTATTTTATCTATTTTCTAACCTCATAAATAGTAAAATTCAGGTTTGATTTTAGGTGTTCTCTGATCACCATAAAATTGAATTTGACAAAAATATTAGTGATGATTAAAAGGAAAAGGAGGGAAACATCATCATTTAAAAGGAAAAGGGGACTAATGATTTTGTCTTCTCTTTTTGTTATTTTATTTTATATTTACTTTTATTATTTTATTATTTTATTATTATTATTATTTTTTTTCTCTCTCTCTCCCCCACTCCCTCTCTCCTTCCCGCTGCCAATTTATCTCCTCCCCCTCATCATCTCCCGACTCTTCTTCTCCCTCAACTCTCTCTCTTTCATTTTTGTTTTTTCCTCTCGCTCAGCTCGCCGCCCAGATCAAAAACCGTCCGGTTTTTCGGCCATAACTCTTTCGTTAGACATCGTATGCGAACGAGCCATATACTATTGGAAAGCTTATTCTCTTGCCGTTCTAATGACATATCGTGAGCCCAATTTGGACCAGCCGTTTGTCCCGTAGAGCTGTTTGAAGGAGCAAAGGTCAGACTGATCAGACTTGAGTCCGCGGGTGCCAAATTGGATTTTCGGGTTTGTTTTGGGTTCAATCTTGGTAAGACCACCTCTCACTCCTTGTTAAGACATATATTATTGTGTTTTATGGTTTGAAGATGGATTATATTTGGATTTAAGGGCTGATCCCTTATTGTTTTGTTCGAAAAATCTGAACCGGTTCTGTCAAGGTGGTGCCGTGAACATTGTGAGTGATTCAAGGGCTTGTCTTGCTTCCAATATTCGATAAAATGTCTCTAGCACCTAAATTAGGAATCTAGCAAGCTGAGATTGTAGTCTAGTTGAGTTTTGGATGGGTTTTAATGGTTGAATTGAAGGAGTTTTCTGGGACAGATTCTGGTCATTGGGCGATTGAAAACCGTCCGGTTTTTCGACCATAACCCTTTCGTTACGAATCGTATGGGAACGAGCCATATACTGTTAGAAAGCTTATTCTCTTGCCGTTCTAATGACATATCGTGAGTCCAATTTGGCCGAGCCATTTGTCCCGTAGAGCTGTTTGAAGTAGCAAAGGTCAGACTGATCAGACTTGAGTCCGCGAGTGCCAAATTGGATTTCCGAGCTTGTTTTGGGTTCAATCTTGGTAAGACCACCTTTCACTCCTTACATTTTACCTATTAGACCCAGAATCGGAAGGCCGAGCCTCCTGTTGGTGTCTAAATATTTGCTGTGTATTTACTTTATGTCATAGCATTTCTATATTTCGCATAAAAGACCCAGAATCGGAAGGCCGAGCCTCCTGTTGGTGTCTAAATATTTGCTGTGTATTTACTTTATGTCATAGCATTTCTATATTTCGCATAAAAGACCCAGAATCGGAAGGCCGAGCCTCCTGTTGGTGTCTAAATATTTGCTGTGTATTTACTTTATGTCCAAGGTGTTTTATTTATTTATTTTCTGTAAATTATATTGTGCTATCCCAGAATCGGAAGGCCGAGCCTCCTGTTGGTGGTATATAACCCCCACACATTGTTGCACGAGCACCGACGGACTCCGACGTCGTAAAATTCACCGGATCCCATCTCCATTGCTTATTTTTATGTTGTATAATGACTTAATATCTTCTTTATTTTTTGCATTGTGTTGCGTCCTATAAAAACAAAAACAAAAAATGCTAGATCGGACGTCTGCAGATGAGCCACGTGTCGTGATTAGGTGATTTTCAGAAAAAAAAAATATTTTTAACATTAAAAGAAATGAATTTCGAATTTTACAAAAATTGAAATAATTCGATTGTCACCAAGATGCCACGTGGTGAGTTAGGGACTGTCAGTTGGGATTTATTCTAAGAAATTTATAAAAAAAAAAATCAAATAAAAAAAAATTCCAAAAAAATGAATTATTAAGGAAAAATTCAAAAACAAATTGAGAAAAATTGCAGAAAATTCCTAAAAACTTCTAAAAAATTTTGAAGGCTGAAAATGACAAAAAAAATTGATTTGTTTCTATTTTTTGGATTTTCTCCCATTTAATCCAAAATGACGATTTTACCCCTCAAAGGGTAAATCGTCTTTGATATTCCGATGAATTGTGGAAATTGCTTAGAATTTGGTGATGGGCCAGATAGGTGGCTAAACCTTATGTCTAAGATTTTCACATTTCATTCCCATTTTTAGAAAATGACGATTTTACCCCTTCGAATGGTAAATCGGTTTCTAAAATTCCAGAAAATCATGAAAATTGCAAAAAAAATAGGAAATGGGTCAATTGAGTGACCAAACCTATTTTTGACATTGTTTTACTCCGGATTCATTCCGAAATGACGATTTTTCCCTTTTTAGGCAAATCGTCCCTTTTGTCTCAAAATTACGACTTTACCCCTGATGGGTAAAATCGTGTCTAAATCATTCCTAAGCTTGATTGATACTTATTTAGGCTAATAGAGCCTTATTAGGAGTGTCATGTTGATTTGGTGTGATTATTTTACATATTTGGATTCATTGATTTGCGCATTTTATTACTGATTGTGATTGCTAGGATAGTCATTCCTATTTGCATGAATTCCTAGATTTAGGATTCGTACTCCACTCATCTGCATGAAATCTTAGGTCAGAAAATTCAGTCAACTTAGGTACCGAAAGGGCGTCAACTCTGACAGTTGACGTAACTAAGTCCCCGAACCCATTTCTCTGGTTATCGCAGAATTGAATAGAAACTCCCGACTATTCAATAGGGTGGTCCAATCATACCCTCCAAAAAATGATTGGTGGCGACTCCATGGCATGCACACTTAGCACATGTCACCAGACCACACTGAAGGTCGACTACGCATACCTCCGTTGCGATTTGGGTAACGGGCCTTAGGAGAGGCCCGCGTCCGACTAGACTGGACGGCCCATTAGCCCTCGAGAGCCCACATGCAACCTCGAGAGGGTCGCGACATCCGACACGCTCCGACACGTTCGACACGCTCCGACACGTTCGACACTCTCCGACACGGCTCGACACTCTCCGACACGTTCGACACTCTCCGACACGCTCCGACACGTTCGACACTCTCCGACACGTCCGGACACGCCTGGACGCGGGGACTGAGCGGGGCACGGCCGAAACGGCTAAATCGACGATCGGCGGACGACGGCTGACTTCGGGATCGATGACAGAGGTGAGGGAACGTCGGGGCGGAGGAAAACAGAGCACGGAGGCTTCAAGCCGCGTTGGCTCGCGGGTTTCTCAACTTTGCGGCGGCTCGGGTCTTCGGATCTAGCGGCTCGAAGCGATAGCGGCGGCAGCGAGGTGGTGGTGCGGTGGTAGCTGGCTCGACGAAGGAGGCCGAATGTGTGGTGGCGGGAAGTGGTGTCGGTGAGGTGGGGAGGTTCACGAAGAAGAAGAAAAAAAATCCAGAAGAAGAAGCAGAGACCAGGAGGAGGAGGAGGAGGGGAGAAGAGAGGGAGCGGCCGAAGAGAGAGGGCTGATCCTCTCTCTCCCTCCAATTGAGTGCACTCAAGTGCACTTGAGTGCACTTGAGTGCCTTCAAAAAGAGAGAGAGAGGAAAGAGGAAAAGAGAGAGGGAGAGTGTGTGAGAAAGAGAGGGAGCGGGCGCGAGAGAGAAAGGGAAAGAAAAGAGGGAGACATCGTGATGACGGTGGTCCCCTCTTCCAATCATCACGCTCCCTCTTTCGTCAATTTCGTCAGTTAGGTCGGTTGCCCAATTCGCACAATTGTACAGTCAGCGAACAATCGGACTAAGGTGCAACATAGAGCACTCAAATTGACTGCCAAGATTCGAAAACTGTAAGAACTGCAGTCTCATCGGACGTGGAGAACCCTCGTCATGAGACCCCTTTTAAAAAAAAATCTAGACAGTCTCATCGGACGTGGAGAACCCTCGTCATGAGATCCCTTTTCAAAATTCAAACAGTCTCATCGGACGTGGAGAACCCTCGTCATGAGACCCCTTTTTAAAAATTAGGCAGTCTCATCGGACGTGGAGAACCCTCGTCATGAGACCCCTTTTCAAAGCAAACAAAGGTAGAAACCGCCTGAAGGGTCAAACCAAGGTAGAAACCGCCTGAAGGGTCAAACCAAGGTAGATACCGCCTGAAGGGTCATCTTAAGGTAGAAACCGCCCGAAGGGTCAAAACAAAGGTAGAAACCGCCTGAAGGGTCAAACCAAGGTAGAAACCGCCCGAATGGTCAAAACAAAGGTAGAAACCGCCTGAAGGGTCAAACCAAGGTAGAAACCGTCTGAAGGGTCAACTCAAGGTAGAAACCGCCTGAAGGGTCAAACCAAGGTAGAAACCGCTTGAAGGGTCAACACAATGGTAGAAACCGCCTGAAGGGTCAATCAAAGGTAGAAACCGCCTGAAGGGTCAATCCAATAGCGAAAATCACTTAAATGGTCAACTCAATGGTCCGATCCACCATACGGATCAAAATCCTTGGCAAATCCCAAATGGGGCGCGTCTTCCTTAGATTCCTATCAGTTAGGAATCTCATTATGGTTTGACCTACCATACGGGTCAGAGCTTAACCTCTCTAGGACACTCTAGAAACGAGTCCCTAGAAATTCTCTGGAATCCATCAGACACTACGAAAATCGCACAAACATCGAATAGGTAAGTGGCAGGTATATCTCTCTACTATCTCACTCTCTCATGTCAAATAAATGTTTCCCCTTTCAAGAAAGAGCATACATCGACAAGCATAAAAAAAAAAACGGATGTCATGACTCCTTTTCCTTTAGTTTCACGAGTCGAGTCGATCAGGACTCAGGTGTCACCTTGTCTTTGAGAGAAACCTCTGAGGGGATTCCTCTGATGAGATTCCTCTCAAAGAGGGGCAGCTGTTGACACCTAAATTTTGATCAACCTTTTTCTTCCTTTATTTTTCAAAAATTCATAGAAAATTCATAAAAAGCTAAAAAATTACAAAAACCAACTTTGGTAGCCTTGTCCAAGCTAAAGGGACCATTTTGGATAAAAATATTTTTTTTTCATATTTTTCCTATTTTATTATTATTATTATTTTCGAAAAATATAAAAATAAAAATAAAATAAAAAAGTAGTATTCGAGGTCACAAAAATATATACAAATAGTAGGTATTTTTATTTTTAATTTTCTTTACTTTAGGACCTCATAAAACAGTAAAATTCAGGTTCCATTTTAGGTGTTCACTGATCACCGTAAAATTGAATTTGACAAAAATATTAGTAATGATTAAAAGGAAAAGGAGTGAAAACATCATCATTTAAAAGGAAAATGGAACTAATCATTTTGTCTTCGCTTTTGATTATTTTATTATTATTTTTTTACTTTTTAGTATTTTATTATATTATTATTATATTATTATATTATTATATTTTTTTATTACTTTACTCTCCTCCCCTCTCCTTCATCATCCGCAGCTCTTCTCCTCCTTTTTCTTCTTCCCCTTCTCCTTCTTCTTCTGGGGCAGCTTCTTCTTCTTCTTCTTCTTCTTCTTCGTGGAGGCCTAAGCCGAACGACCACCTCCAACCACCACATGTGCGGTCGCCCTTGTTAAACCAGCCACCACCACACCACCATCCCATCATACCGCCGCTATCGGCTCGAGTCGCTAGATCCGAGAACCCGAGCCGCCGTGAGGTTAGAACTTGCGAGCCAACGCGGCTTGTCGCCGCCGTGCTCTGTTTTACTCCGCCCCGACGTTCCCTCAATCTTTGCCATCGATCCCGGAGTTGGCCGTCGCCCGACGACCGTCGATCCAACTGTCCCGGCCGTTCCCCGCTCGGTTCCCGTGTCAAGGCGTGTCCGAACGTGTCGGGACGTGTCCGGCCGTGTCGGAGCGTGTCGGACGTGTCGGAGCGTGTCGGAGCCGTGTCCGAGCCGTGTCGGAGCGTGTCGAAGCCGTGTCCGAGCCGTGTCGGAGCCGTGTCCGAGCCGTGTCGGAGCCGTGTCGGAGCCGTGTCCGAGCCGCGCATGAGACAAGTGATGGTGAACTTCTAAAAATCAGAGGGTTTGGCACCTAAGGTCAAGGTTCTCACCTCGAGTTCTAGAAAGAGCCGATTCCATTGCACAGCTATCGTTGCATTGGGACTCGATCCATAGTTCGAAGCGAGCGGAATTGAAAAGTGGATTACCCCGCGTTTTTCCTCACGGAGATTCCATTTTTAATTCCTTCTATTGTGTTCCTAAAGGCGGCACCCGGGGTTTTAGGCGCGGTTGTGTGTGTCCACGTGTTGTGATCATCGGAAGGAGTTTTCGAAAATGGAGCTCTTCGCCGATATCGAGCAATCCAGTGAATTATTTAAAAAAATAAGGTCGACTACGCATACCTCCGTTGCGATTTGGGTAACTGGCCTTGGGAGAGGCCCGCGTCCGACTAGACTGGACGGCCCATTAGCCCTCGAGAGCCCACATGCAACCTCGAGCGGGTCGCGACACACTCCTAATAAGGCTCTATTAGCCTAAATAAGTATCAATCAAGCTTAAGAATGATTTAGACATGATTTTACCCATCAGGGGTAAAGTCGTAATTTTGAGACAAAAGGGACGATTTGCCTAAAAAGGGAAAAATCGTCATTTCGAAGGTGGCCACGTGGCACAATCTGGAGCGTCCGATTTGAATGGTTTTCTAAAAAAGGAAAATAAATTAATTTTTGATCCGACGGCCATAATTGAGCCACATGGCTCTCTGTGGGTCTTCCGATCGAGTGAGAGATCGGACGCACGAGAACGGGCCATGTGGCACAATGAGGACCGTCCGATCCGGGGAATTTTCGGATAATTAAATAAAATAGATAAAAAAATCCAAAAATTGTTTAAAAAATAGGAAAAAATATTTAAAAAATAAAACGGTGTCGTTTTAGACCGGTACCGACCCCTAGGGTCGGGCCGGGCGCCCGAGAGGCGCGGGCCGGGTCTGACCCGGCCCGGAAAATATTTTTAAATAAATAAAAAAATAAGAAAATAATAAATAAAATAATAAAAAAAATTCAAAAATCAATAAAAAAAAAATAGAAAATCATAAAAAAACTCAAAAAAAATTCGTAAAATTCTAAAAAATTCTAAAAAATTCCAAAAAATAGGAAATGGCCACATTCAACTGGCCACGACCTGTTTCGGGTCATTTGACCCCCGATCTTTAAAAAATGACGGTTTTACCCTTCCGGCAAACCGTCTTTCAAAAAAAAATTCTAAAAAAATCCAGGAAAATCCCAAAAAATAGGAAATGGCCACAGTCAATTGGCCAAGGCTCATCCCGGGTGTTTTGAACCCGATCATTCTTAAAAATGACGATTTCGCCCTTTGGGCGAATCGTCTTCCAAAAATTGACAATTTTGCCCTCCGGGCTAAATCGCCTCCAAATCTTCCCATTTTACCTCGGTCCTAAATCACGCCTTCCCTAAGCCCTTATGGCTATACTAGGAGGCCATGTGATGTGAATTGACATGCATTGATGTGATTTATTTATGCACTTGATTGCGCTTTCATTTAAATTGATTGTGATTGATAGGAATAGTCTTCCAATCTGCATGAAACCCTGAATTAAACCTACCTCACCCGAACTTGCGCATGCATGAACTCTTAGCTAGGAACATCACTCGCGTTTGGTACCGAAAGGGCGTTGGTAATGACACCAGCGTAATCAAGTCCCCGAACCCAAAATCTCTGGTTCCGCAGAACTGATCGATCTCTCCCAATCGGTCAGTAAGGTTTCCGGTCTACCCTCCAAGAAAGACCGGGTGGCGACTCCAAATGCATGCACAATTTGCACATGCCACCACGACCACACTGAAGGTCGAAAGCGATCGACTCTTATCGTCGAATCCCTTAAGAAATACTCCCGCCGCGATTTGGTATGGGCCTGGGAGGGCTCGCGCCGATCCAAGACCCGCAATCGGTAATCCATTAGCCGCGTCCGCTTTCGGACGGGTCGCGACACTCATCATAAAAATTCAATCATGCCCCGTCTCGCGCACTTCGTTCAGCAAGTTTGTGAAGAAAGATGCTTTATCAATGCTATTCTGGCTGAAACTCTCATCTCGCTAAATAACTATCGGCAGGGTAGATCCAAGGTCCTAAAGGCTCCTGCCGAGCTTTTGCAAGTCTGGTTTCTCTCACACATTAAGGAATGTCGAGAGCTTGTTTCAACTGAAGCCATCAGAAACTTTGCCCTTCCACTGGTCATTTTCAAGCAAAAGCAGGGTGATACTCCTGATTACCATTTTTCTGAATTGCTGAAACTCGTAAGGGATCCGTTGGCCAAGTCCCTTTAATGGCGTGCTGGTTGGTTTCATCTCAGCGAAGCTCGTTTGACCTCTGGTCGCGCCGGGCCGGTTCCTCTCTTGGGCGTCACTGGGGCAACACAATACTATCCTCTTCGAGTCATTCGTCAGTATGGTTGCATCCAGAAGTTACCCTCGTCACCTTCGATCGCCAAAGCGCAGCCGAGCTTTGAAGACCTAACAGCAGATCATGAAGAGTTGGTCGTCACCACCCGCTATCTATGGGCGGCCTCTCAACCAGTCAAGCTCAGTTTCCCAAGGAAGCCACTGGAGCCAGCTGATGAAGCCTATTGGTCCACCAAGCAGTATCGACTGAAGCATTCCATTCCTGAGGAATGGCGACCAAAGCTTCCAGATGTCACCCCGGCTCGATATACAAATAACGAGCTCAAAAGGTCACTAGCCGAAGCCCAGAAGGAGATCGAAAAGGCGAAGAGGACCATTAAGCATTTGAAAGACCAAGCCGGCCCACGGCCCATGAAGTCGAAGAACGGAGCTGGCCCCTCGGAGTGATAGGCTTTTAGTTGTCCATGTTTTATCTTTAGATTACATTTCTTAGGTCTTCTTTAGGGATTTGTCGTCGGATTTGAGGTTTTGTCATTCGGATATTTGATATAACCTTTCGGTATTAATGGAATTTTGGCAACTTGTTGGAGCTGGAATTAATTTTTGAACTTCAAACCATAAATGTCCGTAAGATCCCTGTATGTTGTATGGAAAATTTTGGCAATAATCCAACATGTTTTCTTTTTAATATGGAACTAATGGCCGTAACGGAGCAGGCTGGAATTTCTCACGTTTTTCGGACTCCAGATCATTTTGCAGAATGCCCTAAATAAACGACTCCTTTTGCCAAATCTCAAAACTTGGAAGTTGTAGGTCGATGTCTCAACTAATAACCTACAAAATTCCAGATTTTAATTCATATTTTCAAGGGGTCCTTTGTTCATTCATCCATGGACGGACGAAGCAGTTTTCTGTACATCATTTTTTGGAGAAACGAATTAAACTGGGACGATCAGCTCATTTTTAGCTCAATCGCCAAACATGAAAGTTGTTCGTTACCCTCTTAAATACAGGCTCGTAAATTTACACACCGTTCTAATGTCCGGATGATTTTCTGAAAATTGTTTACCAAAATCCGACGGAACTGGAATTTTCCTGGCCGCTAGCATTTGTCAAGTTCAAATGGCGTTAGTGAGTCTAGATTAGCCATGGACCGATCCAATATGCATTATATGCCTCGCTCACCATATGATTGTCCTTCGTAGGTAACTTACCACGGGTCATCCACATATCACCAGGTCAGTCGCAAAGAAAATGGCTGACAAAGCTGAATTGAATGCCGCAATCCAAGATGCCCTCCAGGAGCACGTGGACGCCCTCACTAGCAGAATGGATAACATGTTCTCCCAGATGGCAGAAAAAATGCTAGCGAGTCTCATGGCTAAGATGCCATTACCTGGCCAGACATCCCAACCTCTGGCACCGCCTCCACCTCCTGCAGCTGATGATTCAACCAAGAACCAGGGGCAGTTCTTGTCACTAGAGGACATGTTCGTCCCAAGCTCTAGTATGAATGCTCCGCCAGTGGCTCCAGTTCACCAAGCCAGCCCTGTGGCGCCAGAGCAGACTAACGATACAGCAACGCTGATGGCTCAGATGGAGCAACAGATGGAACAAAAAATGGAGCGGAAGATGGAGGAAAGGCTCCGGGAGATTCAGGGAACACATAGTATCCATCACATTGACTTTTCGGCCTTCACGAAAGTCGACGTTCCAGAGAAATTCAAAGTGCCCGATTTTGAGAAATACGACGGCACCTCCGATCCTGTGCAGCATGTTCAGATATACCAAACAAGAATGAGCAAATATGCTGACAACGGCCCCCTACTGGTTCAGACTTTTCAAGCCAGTCGGAAAGAGGCAGCCATGCGATGGTATATTGATTATGAGGTATACAGCATGGGCAATTGGAAACAGGCGGCGACTGCTTTTATCAAGCACTTCAGTTTCAACGTAGACATCCTCGTCTCTAGAGAAGACCTGGAGCAGGCCGAAATAAAGAAGGGTGAGACGGTCAAGCAGTATACTACCAGATGGAGGAACATTGCGTCCCAACTCAAACCCGTTCCTCCTGAGAGGGAATTCATGAAGCTATTTGTCTCTACCCTTCCGCAGACTATGCGGACACGGATCCTTGGCACCTCTACGATGTCATTTGCTCACCTCATAGCAATGGCCGAGGAGGTAGAAGGAGGTATGAAAAAGGGATGGTATAGTGAGTCAAGTTCAGCTGGCAAGAGATTTTTTGGAAAGAAAGACAAGGAGCCCATCCTTGAAGTCAATATGCCTTATGCGCAGAAGAAACCGGCCCAAGTCTCGAACACGCAGTTTGCTCCTTCACAAGCATCTGGTTATGGCCAACAGAATCAGAGGACCAACCAGCGCAAGAATCGAACATTCACTCCACTTCCTGGGACACTTTCCCAAGTTTTGACAGTCCTACGTAAGAAGGGGTTGTTGTCCTCTGAGCCCCAACGTCCCAACCCTGCGAAGTATCCTAGATATGACCCTGCACAAAAGTGTGACTATCATTCTGGAGAAAATAGGTCATTCGGTCGATGATTGTCCCGTGCTCAAGCACCGCGTCCAGGATCTACTTGAAACTGGGGCATTCGCATTTCAGTCAGCCGATAAGCCCAATGTGCAGAGTAACCCGCTACCAAATCATTCGAGCAATGCTTGAAGAGTCGTGAATAGGGTGGAAGCAGACTTTCAAGCATGACCTTTTATTTTTATCCAATCGCCTGTGTGGGATTTTCTTGCTTTCTTTAGGTGTTTAGGTTGCACTAGGATTTCACTTTCATTCAATATCACATTTCCTTTTCAATAAAATGTAATTCATTGATTTCATATCAATAAAATTACACAAATTTTTATTAATTTTGAAATCTTGTTGAAGTATCCCAAACCAACCCAATGACGATAACCAACGATCGAACAATCTGTCATCCATGGTAAGCACTGAGGGTTGGGCTTCTCGAGAATTTTCGTCCCACAGTCTTTAAAAAAAATCAAGATTTTCGAAATGGCACGCTCATTTTCGAAAATTGCAATACATGCATGCTTAAACCTTGTTTGTTTCTCTAATTTCGCCGTTTTATGTTTCAGGGGTGAACATGAGGAGCGAGATCCAAAAGTCCTAAGCAAGTCCCGGTCTATTGGCCATTTGAGGCGAATTCATGCTTCACCATCAATCATTTCTCGACCAGACCGATCAATAAACAACGATCCTAGATGATCTTTGCATTGAATCTTCATATCAGCCATGACAGTCATTATCATTGAGTGGGAGAAACCAGAGCATCTTGAGTCCTTAATTGACTGATTTCATACGTATTTATAGGGCAATTCATATCTTCTCATTCCTTAAGATTTATGAGTGGACTTGCATAGTTTATGCATGTCCATGTTTGATATGCACTCATTTTTCTTATATGCTAGATGATCAAGTCAAACTTCATGAATCTCTGCTCATCATATACTTTTGTCAGCATTATTAATTTCCATTGTGAGATAATTTCAATTAGGAAATCTCTCTGGTCTTTTTAGATTGATCATTTTGAATGAGGAATCTCAGGATGACGAAAGGCAAGCCATTTCCATACACGTCCTATGTCACAATCCCTAGTGAGTAATGTGAGAGTTTCCATGCTTACAAGGCAAAGGGTTATCTCGTGAAAAGTATGACAATCAAGATGATATGAGGCATTCGTTTCGTCTATCCAAACACTACAGGTTGCCCATTGCTATATCCCCTTTGAACGGTGATTTCGTTTGATACCCCTGTCAGGAACAACCCCACATTGGGGGCAATTCTCAGAAATTCAAAGAATGAGTAGGATTTTCTTGCTTTCACTTGCATCAATCTTCGAGTGTGTTTATTGCATGCGAATTTTGTATTAGCTCAGGTGCCTTAGACATGACGAAGAGCATTTCATTCCTACACCCCATACACTTATTCCCCTTGGTTAACCCAATTTGAGCGGTGAATTCATTTCTCAAAACCCGATTGATGATCATCATGAAAGAAAGTATTTCAGATCATCCGACAGACGAGCCAAGTACCTTGGGGCAAACTGAAAATCGAAAGTCTGCGAGCACAATGTGCAAACAATTCGCATGAGACTCTTCCTTCCTTTTCGAAGAGCCCATTTACATCAGGAAAGGAAAGAGCTCTATAAAAAAGAAAAAGCTAGCCATGCAAAAAAAAAAAATCAAAGTTGGCTATGCACTGAAAAAATGAAAGGAAAACGCTTGCCGTGCAAAGAGGGGCAAAAGCGCCCACTCTCGTCGAAAAAGAAAAAAAGCTCTCTTAAAGAATCTTCAAAAGGAAGGGAGGTCTTACCTGAATTAGTTCAAGAATTGAAAGATCATTTGCGAGAGACAGAGGCAGATGATCATCGATTTTCTCATCTTCGTGAACCCCTTGTTGAAAATAGGCCTTTCATTTCAAGCCTACCATGAACCTACATTACAACCCTTTCCAAAAGTCTTTTCAGATTATGGCACTTGGGTTAATATAGGATTTCAAATGCTTATGAATATCGCCCGAAGAAGTGTGGGCAAGATTATTTCTATCTCATTTTGCAGGGTTCCTGACTTGTAAACCCAATGCAGCTGATGAAGATTTCATTTCATGGCCTAATGACTCATATGAGTCCCCCCTTTTGAATAACCTGAATTACAATCCTTGTAAAAGACCTCATGGATTGGTCTGGTCATACTAATTGCGAGAATACCCGGATCCTTGTCAGGTGTGATGATGATAGCTCTGAGTGATTCTCTTGCCCGCATCAATGGTCGGGTCTCAAAAGCCTTTTTCGGGAGAGTGAGTGAAAAGTCCTTTCTGACTAAAATTCCTCATTCAATTTGATCAATTTTGTCGAAGGGATCTGACAGATTTCCTTATTGACAAAATCTCCAGCAAAGCGATGTAATGCAAGCAAAAGCTCATGAATTTTTCTAACATATGATGTTGCATTTACATTGATTTTATGCATGTCATCATTTTTCAAAAAATGGACAGGTATGTTGCAGTCAACCTAGCCATCACTTACTCATTGCTCGGAAACTCATGTAAGTTTCCTAATTCCCTTTCAAAATCTTATATCGACGCTTGATCAGCTCAAGATGTCCCCAGGATCTTCTATCATTTTGATGCTTAATTAGCTCAAATTATCACTTCTTTGTGTTCGTTTTGATTAGCTCAAAGCGTCGCATCCTATCGTATTCGTATCGATTAGCTCGGGCGTTATATCCTTTTTGTGTTTACTCCGATTAGCTCGGGTATCACACCCCTTTGTGTTCATTCTGATTAGCTCAGGCGTCACCTCTCTTTTGTGTTCACACCGATTAGCTCGGGTTTCACATTTTTATCGACTCACGGTTTATAGTCTACATGGCGACTTACTAAGAGGCAATGTGTTCGTTGTGATTAGCTCAAACGTCACACCCTTTTGTGTTTGTTTTGATTGGCTCAGACATCACACCCCTCAGTGTTCACACCGATTAGCTCGGGTGTCACCTCTTTATCGACTCATGGTTTATAGTCCACATGGCGACTTGCCAAGAGACACAGTGTCCACGCTGATTAGCTCGGGTGTCACATCTTTACCGACTCATGTTGACCTGTTGAGAAGGTCGCAAGAGACAATTTACCGACTTGTGATGACCCATTGAGGAGGTCCCCAAGAGACAAACTGGCCAGCTCGAACCATAACTCGAGCACATTTTCAAACTCTACACAAATCTTGCGCCGTTTCGCATCAGAAGGAAACTTCTGGCAACAGATGGGCCCAGTACCTTAGTATCTTGACATCCTGGAAGTCTGGAGGTTAAGGGAATCATTAGCTTGTGAGGTATCTGTTGACACCTGATTTTTGATCAGTCTTTCATAGTTTATTTTTAAAAAATTCATAAAAAATCTATAAAAAGTTAAAAAAATTAAAAAAATCATCTTTGGTAGCCTTGAACAAGCTAAAGGAACCATTTTTGATAAAAAAAAATAATTTGTCATATTTTTTAATATTTTTTAATATTTTCCAAAAATAGAAAAATACATGAAAAATGAAGAAAAATAGCGTTCGATGTCGTAAAAATATAGAAAAATAGTCAATATTTTTATTTTAATTTCCTTTTCATTTTGAACTCATAAATAGTCAAAATTCAAGTTCAATTGCATGTGTTTCTTCACGACGCATAGAGTTGAATTTGGCAAAAAAATGTCATTCGAGTATTTTAATTTGTAAATTTCTACATATTTTTTAGTCTTGACGTCCAATTAGATCGACCACCATCTACAATAAATTCCCCTTGCTGAATATTTTCGTTTTTGTTTCACATGATTTCATGGTGTAAAACGCCGAGTGGATCCCCAAATATAATCGGGTCGGCATGAGCTCGATAGCTCGTCCAAGACCAAACCAGGGCACGGCGAACCCCATGTGAGTACTCTCGAACTCCTTCGATGCTTCCTAATGCTTTTCTTAGGTTAGATCGTGTGTAGAATGGCTAGGACAGCTAAATCATTCTTGAGCTGTGATTGATAAATAGGGTCTTACTAGGAATGCCATGTGATTTATTTGCATATATAGATTCCTTGAGTTGCGCATTTTATTACTGATTGTGATTGCTAGGATAATCACTCCTATCTGCATGAATTTCTAGATTTAGGGTTCATACCTTACTCATCCGCATGAATCTCAGGCTAGAAAATTCAGTCAACTTAGGTACCGAAAGGGCGTCAACTCTGACAGTTGGTGTAACTAAGTCCCCGAAACCATTTCTCTGGTTCTCGCAGAATTGAATAGAAACTCCCAACTATTCGATTGGGTGGTCCAATCACACCCTAAAAAAATGATTGGTGGCGACTCCATGGCATGCACACTTAGCACATGTCACTAGACCACACTGAAAGTCGATCACGCATACCTCCGTTGCGATTTGGGTAATGGGCCTTGGGAGAGGCCCGCGTCCGACCAGACAGGACGGCCCATTAGCCCTCGAGAGCCCGACAACCTCAAGAGGGTCGCGACAGACTGGCGACTCCGCTGGGGACTGGTTCTTAACCATTTAGTGGACTTGAGCCGATTAAAAAGTTGATTGATTCTTCTAACCTAATTTTATGCATATGCTCTCGAAAGTGAGGTGTATATGCTAACGAATGTGTTAGATGTTTTTGTAGACGGGAGAAATAAGGGGTGAAGTGCTTGTTAACTTTGTTTTATGCAGGCAGGAGTTTTGGATGTATGATTGTGTGGATGTTTATATTGAAGCGGTGATTGTTAAATAAAATGCATGTCTATTGCTTTAGCACGACACAATGAATACACACAATTGCGCCTAAAACCCCAGGCGCCCTCTTTAGGAACACAATAGAAGGAATTGAAAATGGAATCTCTGTGAGGAAAAACATGGGGTAATCCACTTTTCAATTCCGCTCACTTCGAACTATGGATTGAGTCCCAATGCAACGATAGTTGTGCAATGGAATCGGCTCTTCCCAGAATTCGAGGTGAGAACCTTGGCTTTAGGTACCAAGCCCTATCTTTTGATTTTTAGGAGTTTTCCCTCACTTGTCTCATGCGTTTGTCTATGGAAGGTTAGTATACCTAACACTGCAAAAAATACAGAGAAGCTTGATTTTCTCTTAAGTTTGGTTGGTAAGACTTTTCTATCCCTCGAACTTGTTACAGCTCTTAATCATTATATTCATTGCATATTTCCGGTGATTGGATTAAATGCCATTTTGAGGATAGATATGTGTGTTTTCCTCCCAATGTTCTTGATGGAAGATGAAGATGGTGTCATCCCATTACGAGCGCCAAGTGGACAAGAAGAGCCTACTATGGACATCATTGAGGTATCATCTAAAGAAGATGACAATTTGGAATAGGTGATCCTGAAGTCACGTCTCAAAGATCGAAACTGGGGCATCTCTAAGTATTAAGATCACATTCCTTTGTTTTATTTTTCATTTCTAGCCTTCTTGTATAGGATTTATTTTGCTGAGATCCTCTCTATCTGATCCCTTAGATTGATTGTATTAGGGATCTATTTGTGTTTATATACATTCAGATTGAAATTTGTTGTATTTCTATTGACTTGTCATTGGAATGTGATAGTGGCATTTCTTCTAATCACTCGAATACTCCAAAATCAATTTTATAATTCTTTGGATGAAATTGAAATTGGAAGTCTTATACAACCTTTTGGCCGTATAGGGCAATACAATCCCAATTTCGCCAGAAGGAACTATAAACTTGAATTGGTTCATGCATGTTTTGCATCATTGGTAATCCACAATAATTGATCAAGAGTACTCGTGTTTTTCAAATTTAATGAAAAGATAGATATCCAAATTACTCTCCTTCTTAGCAAACAGCTTTAATTTGGATACCGTATCTTCAATTGAATTTAAAACACATCGTAATTGTGTACTTTTGAACATTCCATTGATTTTCTTGGAATTGATCAAAGGCGATTATCGTGAATTACATTCCTTTCAATGATATGCTTTCCTTTGAGGAATATTGATAAAAGCTTTTGCACAAGGCCAAAACCCTTGTAAAAGCTCTTATCCCTATTAATCACAAGTAAGCATAAAATTGAAAGGATTTATGCTTTATTTTTCAAATTCTTTCTTCTGATTCTGCCTTTTCATTTGAAACAGGTTAAAAACAAGTAGAGAAGAGAAGTCTTTTTGTGGATAATCGCGGTGGGAGGTTCCTTTATCCGATCATAAGCAAGATTAAAAAATCAAGATGTACACGCTCGAATCATCAATGTCAAAGCGCAGCTTGCCTAGGTTGAGAGTGGTCAGGTGTTCGAGAAAGTCAGCCATACAGAAGTTGAGACACACACATTAGAGCTTTCATTCATTTCGCTCAATCGAGCGACCTTAAAAGCAGATCATACAAATCATCGGGGTGGAAACATAAAACCGCAATGAGCCCTAATTAGCATCACAAAGGAACCTAGTTGGCCCTCCATATTATTGATGCTTTGCTTATACTCACCACCTCGAGACTCGAGATCTGCAAGCTTAAGAAGAAGGCGTTTACATTCCCCTTTAAGATCGGCAACCTTGGTCCCGTGATCTTCGGCGGCTATTTCCAGGTCCCGAACTAGTCCTCTCCCATGGGCTATATCCGCGGTAATGCTGTCAAGCCTTTCTTCCTGCCACTCACATTGAAACTTCAACACGACATTACGACGATCGTGCTCATAGGTGGTCAGGGATAAGGCCAAGCGCTCCACCAAATTTCCCCTCTCGCGAAGCAACATCGAGACTCGCTTGTTGGCGAACTCAACAGCCTTTCTGTGACTATCAGCCACAAGGTTGGCCAACACCAAGCAGTTGGACCGATCCTCATAGCGAGCTCGCAAAACGTGAGCCACGGTAGCTTTTCGATGAGCGACATGGTAAGTCTCTAAAAAGTTTATAAAGAGGGTTGGGAAGATTCTATATTCCCTCTCTAAATTAGTGCCCTCGATGGAGGTGGTGTCTATTTCCACGAGCAAAATACGGATTTCATCTTCAGTTTCTGGGTGATCGGCTATATGAGCATAGCCTCGACCGAGGAGGTTATAGAGTTTTTCCCATTGGGCCAAAATTTCGGCCGAGAAAGCGCGAATAGGAGAGGAGGTCATTTTCGTTGGAGTGAGGGAGAAGAAGATGAGTGTGGTGGAGTGATTAAAATACGAAAAGGCAATTATGTAAGAGTGTTAATCTTCTCTGCATTAACTCCTCCTTTTATAGCAACTCGAGAATGAAGAAAGGCACAACAATAATGCTCGTGGAGCCAAGTTAATTGGGTAAAGCAATGGTGGCTCTTTCGGTGAACCATCAGATTTGTCCCAGTCCGCGATTTCAGGCTTGATAAACCTAAAAAAGTTGTAAAAAGATATGTCGGTGTCACCATATTAAAATTGAGCGGGAGTTAAGCGCAACTATCGAAAAAAGTTGCGAAAGGATTTGGCGGTCTCATCATATTAAAAAACTGAGCGGGAGGCGAGCGTAGTTCCACCTTTTTGAAAATAAGTGGGAGACAGACATGGATATCGAGAAAAGGAAATCGATTTGGTGTCCCTCCACGTTGAAAAGAAGAAAGAAGACGACAAAGCGGGAAATACGAAATCTTGGGAGCAACGCTTGCCTGATGATCTTCATCCATGTTTAAAGAACGTTTCATGGGCATACAGAACCACTCAAAAGAAAATTTAGAGAGAGTGAGCATACATGAGAGAGTAGAGAACCCTGAGTGAGCAAAAATTGATCGAACATTTTTCGATCCAACATGTTTGAGAGTTACCATCAGTTGCTAGAGGTGACTGATCCAAAAATCTCAGAAAATGAACTACTGAGAGATCTCGAAGATTCTAGGATGGCGTCTGGTACCAGAACCACAGAACCCAACCCTTTCGGCAACGAAGTTCAGGATCTCAGCAGCGACGACAACAGCAGCAGCGATGGTCAATCCCGGAAAAGGAAACGTCGCCAGTGCCACACTCAGAATGAAATCCAAGAGCTTGAAGCTTTCTTTAGTGAATGCCCTCTCCCGAACATGAAACAAAGAAATGAATTGGGCCAGAAGCTAGGGATGAAACCTTTGAGGGTCAAGTTTTGGTTTCAAAATAAGCGAGCCAAATTGAGGGCTCAACACAGACGTCAAGAACTTGCGATTCTAAAGGAGGAAAACGAAAAGCTTCGAGCGGAGAACATGAGGTATAAGAAAGCTCCCAGCACTATCGCTTGCCTTAATTGCGGTGGCCCTATCACTCTCGGCGAAATGTTCCTTGATAAGCCTTATATGAGGATTGAAAATGCTCATTCACCACCCCACTCCCTCGAACCATCTTCGATACAATCGGATTTTGTTGGAGATATGCATGAACAAATCAATTCTACGAAGTCAATACCGATGCCTTCTAAAGGATGTGATATGCGTCACCATGATTGGAGTTTCCTTAACGATGAGCTTACTATCACGACCGACCAATCCAAAGCTGATGAATTCCCTCCACAACAATTTCCAGCTCGATCAAATCCTATTGGAAATAGGCCAGAGAGCAATAGCCAAGTTGTCAACACTGTTCCGGGTCGCAAGAAGATGAGGGTCAATTGGTCCCCCGAGCTTCATCTCAAGTTCCTTAGTGCGGTTCAGCAACTAGGGATCAACTCAGCATATCCAACGCGCATACTTGAGATCATGAACATACCAGGACTCACTAAAGATGGAGTCGTGAGTCACCTCAAGAGCTACAGAAGGGCGCTAAGACAGCGCCACACAGCACTGAACCTGAAAGAACTCAACTTGTGCCTAAACACTAGGCATGGCTATAACTACAATGCCCCTGAAGTAAGGAATACCCTGCCGAATCTAGGCACCGACCAAGCTGGTAGCAGCACCATCGACTACTTGGACGCTAATCAGAATATTCCCCCGAATCATCTCAGCACCTCTCAAGAGTATATGCCACAAGTGCAGCAGGTACGAACTCCTTGGTTTGAGCAGCAACTTTTCGCTAGTGCTCTTCCTATCCCCGATCAACATATTGCGCCTAGTGTTCAAAGATCTGCCCGGCTTGGGCATATGATTTCGGAAGATCAAGCGGGCGGATACTCTGAGGATTTTTTGTTTCTTCCATTCCCAAATGGAAGGTGCTTTTGATAGTGAACCGATCAATCATCCTCTTATAATCTCGAGCAACGACGAAGGTTCTAGCTCGAAAAATCATATCGCTCACAACAGAAACAGGAATCCTTCAACGCCAAGCGATGATGGTCAACCCGAATATCAGTTGCTCGAAGAATCAAAAGATTTCCTTGATGAGAAGCTCCATATCTGGATCGATCAGTTTAAAACTGATGGACTTATGAAGTTATGATCCAAAATGACGATTATATGTCTGATTCATGGTGTAACTGGCTGATCACCGAGAATCCTCAAGGGAACTAGGCACATGTGGCTGGATGTATCATTAATCTTTCTGTCATAAAGTCTTCCATGCAAGATAATCTTCCTTAATGCCTAGAGTTAATCTGGGGCAGCGATCAGTACTACCTGCAAGCATCATCATGCTTGAGTGCGACAATCCCTTGTTAGATTAGAGTCGAGGCGAATCAATTGAACGCCACGAAGAAAAACATTTAAAGGCTTCACATAGGAAAATGCGAGCAAAAGCCCGAGCGAGCTCAAAGACGGTTAGCTCTGTATCGTTCTAAGGGACCTTTAGTCGTTATGAACTCTAAATTGAGCTTGTTTCATTCTCGATGGGGGTCGCTAACTGCTTCAAGAATTTTATAACAAAAAACGAACCAGTTAGGGACGCCAATAGTGCTGTGTCTTGGTAGTCAGTGAAATGGAAGTGGTACGAAACGTTAGGAGTTCGATCTCGGGATTGAAAAATCATTTTATCAGTTGGTCTATCACCCGATGAAGTTCAAAGAGATTCGACGCAGATGACTATAGAACTTGGGGCAATTCGAAAATCATCGATTCATTTTCATCAAGCGGCGAAGTTGGTATTGTAAAATGTGAAGCATGCAAATGACAAATCCGAAGCAGAATGAGATGAATCATGATTCGCTTATCCAAGGTCGGGATTTCAACCTTCGACTAAAGCCAAATCTAGGATGAGTTTTTGATCTTGCCCACTCGACAAAACCCATCTCCACTGAAAATGGGGGCAAACCATTCCTACATCCGGAAAGCATGTCGAAGCCGAAGACATCAAATTCATTGTTTAATCCGTGGGGCAAGTCCCTGAAGCGATAGTTATCATCTGCAGAGCGTAATGGAATCCATCCTTTCAATGTAAAACGCATTTGGCCGCGGAGCCACCCATTTGGTAAAAAGAACGTATCGTTCCTAAATGATTTTCAATCAGATGCGGGGATAATGTTCTCTCATTTTCCTCTCAGGTGATGAACAGATACGAGGCACCCAAGAAGCCATGCATTCAAATAACAAAACAGTGCATGAAACACACCCAAAAAGATGAATGAATATCCTCCGACGTAAATCCTCGAGGTGGATTCGTTGCCTAACCAGACGAAGAAATCATGGCCACAAGCTTGAGGGCCGGCTTCTACAATCTGCACATTGGCATGCAAAATGGAATTCAAATCAAGAGTAAAGTAGTATCGTCCCAATTTGTTTTGAATTTGGAAACCCAAAATAATGCTTAATATTTATCCTTGGCAGGAGCTCGCCATCAGGGCAGACATTGCAGATTTTCACAACCCTTGTACACTCGTTGGAGCATATGACCAAGGGTAAGATGTATCGTTCCAATTTTTGTAAAGTTTTAGAATATACGATGACATATCCCTTTTATATCTCCAGGATCTCCAGCCTCGATGGGCAGGTAAGTATCCCTTTTCCCAATTCATTGGAGATTAAAAACTTTCAGAATTAATTCGATTCTCACATCTAAAAAGACATAGAATTCTTACTTCATTGACATTCATGTTTTAAAATATGAGATTGTCTGAACATGAATTACACATGTATGGTGCATCACAAAATCCCTTTGAAGGATAAATCTTGATGAAATGAAATGAATTTTTCCAACAAGAGTCGTTTGAACTGTTCAAAAGGGTATTTTCTCATAAGAGAAGCGAGCCTAATCCAAACACGTCCCATACACACTTGAGAGATGAGGAGATTGGAAATGATAGCGAAACCTTAACCTATGGATATAAGGGTCATTCGCAACGATTACATGGATCGAGATGATAGAGGCATTTATTTCTTCATTCCAAACACTACAGATGCCCATTGAGAACCCCATTGAACGGCGATTTTCATTCTCAACCCTGTCAAGAACCACCCCACATTGGGGCAAATGAAGGTTAGTCCAACAGTATCAGAAAGTAAACGGTTTGAAATTTTCTTGCTCGGACTAACATAAATCTTTGTGTGTTGTTTATATGATAATCCAAGTGTCATAGGATGACGAGAATAATTCATTTCTCTATCCTACACACTGTTATCCTTTGCACGACCAAGTTGAGCCAGCAAATTCATTTCATCAACCTATTGGTGATCATTGCATATTCCAAAGCAAAGGCAACATCACTCTAGGAATGGAAGCGTGCCAAAGTTTAAGTTGCATATCTAGCATGATTGCCGAAAATCCTAGCTCCAAAAGAAAAGAAAAACACGGGATTAAAAAAAGGGGGAAAAGAAAAATCCCTAGACATCAAGAAAAAGCAAAGTGCCTGGTAAAAAGCAAGGCTGATGTCTATTCAAAATATCCCCAGTAAAGTCTAGATATACGATGAAAAGACCCTGCAAAGGAGTCAGATCAAGATGACTACTCTCCAAATGATGTCGTGCTCAAATTGCAAACACACAAACAGACGGTCTCTTAATGTAACAAGAGACGCTTTTAAACATCCTTGTGCGCTCTAAAAGAGGAGTGTACACTTCAAGAAATGGATATGTTCTTCGAAGGACATGTGGCAAATTTGCAATGATCACCAATGCCAAACCCTTCACAATTTCTGGGCAAAAAATAAGCCTTTTTCGGTCCCCAATCCTTCCAATGTTACAACCCTGAAGCAGTCTCATCTGACTAAGACACTTGGGTTAATGTATAACTTAGCTCAAAGAAGTACGAGCAAGACTATTTCTTTCTCATTTTACAGGGTTCTTGACTTGTAAACCCGGAGCAGATAGTGAAAATTTTCGTTCAACGGCCTTGACTCAAAAGTGAGTCCCCCTTGGAAACCGATATCCAAGCCTAACACTACGGTCCCGTGAAAGACCTCCTGATCGGTCGAAATGTATGCGTTGCGAATGATCCTGAAACCCAGGCACAGGTCGGTAGGAAATTGAGCACTTTCCCTATTAAAGATCATTATCACAGAGCAGTGAGGAGCCTTCTTGGATGAGAAATACTCCAATGGATGTTTTGAGCAAACTCTTTTTGAAATTTTCAAATTGTTTGATCTAGAGTTTCCGTGCAAGGAATTTATGATCACATCTGTATATGGCAGGAATGTTTTGGATAACCTCCAGCAATCAAAATGCACATTTCATGACTAAAACTTAAGTCGTAGAATTTTGTCAGTTAGACAATTATTGTCTTCCCAAAGATTACTAATATCTTCTTGGCGAGGAAAATTTTTTCAGGTCTAAGCTTTCTGCAGGACTTTTGGCCGCCCCAAAGACTGGGTGCGTCATCCTTAGGTGAAGCCTTTTAGTAGGCAAATCTTTTCTAAGACTGATCCATAGAATGATCGAGTCTTCGACTAGCCCCGAAGAGCGGGTACGTCATCCTTTGATTCATATCAGTTTGGAATCTCATAAATGGTAGAAACCGCCTGAAGGGTCAACTCAATGGTAGAAACCGCCTGAAGGGTCAATCAATGGTAGAAACCGCCTGAAGGGTCAACACAATGGTAGAAACCGCCTGAAGGGTCAATGTATGGTAGAAACCGCCTGAAGGGTCAACCAATGGAAGAAACCGCCTGAAGGGTCAAAACAATGGTAGAAACCGCCTGAAGGGTCAATGTATGGTAGAAACCGCCTGAAGGGTCAACCAATGGTAGAAACCGCCTGAAGGGTCAACTCAATGGTAGAAACCGCATGAAAGGTCAATGAATGGTAGAAACCGCCTGAAGGGTCAAAGGACTGGTAGAGACCGCCTGAAGGATCAACCCAATGGTCCGATCCACCATACGGATCAAAACCTTGATGAATCCCGAACGCGGGAGGATTCGTTTTCCCTAATAAGCCTTACATTAGGCAAGCCATTTCTAGTTTAGTCCACCACACGGATCAAAACCCTTGGCAAATTCCCAAATGTGGGATGCGTCTTCCTTAGGTTCCTATCAGTTAGGAATCTCATTATGGTTTGACCTACCATACAGGTCAGAGCTTAACATCCCTAGGACACTCCGATGACAAGTCCTTAGGAATCTACTTGAACCCATCAGACACAGCAAATGCCGCAAGCATTCGACAGGTAAGGGGCAGGGAAGTCTATCTACTCCTTAACTTTCTTACATCATATCAGGGAATTGAATGAGCACATCTCTTTTTAAGGAAAAGCACACATTGATGGGCATGAAAATTGGATGTCATGATTTCTTTTATTTTCCCAGTCGAGTCGATCGGAACACAGGTGTCACCTTGTCTTTGAGAGAAACCTCTGACGAAATTCCTCTCAAAGAGGGGCAGCTGTTGACACCTGATTTTTTATCAGTCTTTCATAGTTTATTTTTAAAAAATTCATAAAAAATCTATAAAAAGTTAAAAAAATTAAAAAATCATCTTTGGTAGCCTTGAACAAGCTAAAGGAACCATTTTTGATAAAAAAAAAATAATTTGTCATATTTTTTAATATTTTTTAATATTTTCCAAAAATAGAAAAATACATGAAAAATGAAGAAAAATAGCGTTCGATGTCGTAAAAATATAGAAAAATAGTCAATATTTTTATTTTAATTTCCTTTTCATTTTGAACTCATAAATAGTCAAAATTCAAGTTCAATTGCATGTGTTTCTTCACGACGCATAGAGTTGAATTTGGCAAAAAAATGTCATTCGAGTATTTTAATTTGTAAATTTCTACATATTTTTTAGTCTTGACGTCCAATTAGATCGACCACCATCTACAATAAATTCCCCTTGCTGAATATTTTCGTTTTTGTTTCACATGATTTCATGGTGTAAAACGCCGAGTGGATCCCCAAATATAATCGGGTCGGCATGAGCTCGATAGCTCGTCCAAGACCAAACCAGGGCACGGCGAACCCCATGTGAGTACTCTCGAACTCCTTCGATGCTTCCTAATGTTTTTCTTAGGTTAGATCGTGTGTAGAATGGCTAGGACAGCTAAATCATTCTTGAGCTGTGATTGATAAATAGGGCCTTACTAGGAATGCCATGTGATTTATTTGCATATATAGATTCCTTGAGTTGCGCATTTTATTACTGATTGTGATTGCTAGGATAATCACTCCTATCTGCATGAATTTCTAGATTTAGGGTTCATACCTTACTCATCCGCATGAATCTCGGGCTAGAAAATTCAGTCAACTTAGGTACCGAAAGGGCGTCAACTCTGACAGTTGGTGTAACTAAGTCCCCGAAACCATTTCTCTGGTTCTCGCAGAATTGAATAGAAACTCCCAACTATTCGATTGGGTGGTCCAATCACACCCTAAAAAAATGATTGGTGGCGACTCCATGGCATGCACACTTAGCACATGTCACTAGACCACACTGAAAGTCGATCACGCATACCTCCGTTGCGATTTGGGTAATGGGCCTTGGGAGAGGCCCGCGTCCGACCAGACATGACGGCCCATTAGCCCTCGAGAGCCCGACAACCTCAAGAGGGTCGCGACAGTATCTGGTAAAACAGATGTTTTCATAGGTGATCCATGTGCGAACTTCTTTGATGTGGGATATGAGAAGTTTTAGCAGATGTTATTTATGGCCTTGCATTTCATACATCATTTCCTTTCGCATCAGAAAATGGGATTTGAACTCCCGTAAAAATTATCATTATTCATTTGCATTTGCAAAATTTAGGTTTCAATTTTAGTCTTTGAACGAAACCTCTACGAGCTTCCACTCAAAGAGGGGCAGCTGTTGACACCTAAATTTTAATTTTTAGAAATTCATTCATTTAAGCATAAAATGAGAGTTATTCATAACTCTTGCAAAAATAAATCCTCATGCATTGCATATTTAATTTCCGTCAAATACATGTTGAGTTAATTGAGCTTAATTTGACGAGGGTCGACAATTGCAAAAAAATTCTTGGTGGGCATTGACGGGAGATCAAAAGGAGAGAGAGAGAGAGAATCAAGGGGAAGGTTGAAGGTCTCCCACCGAGATCGAGACTTTCCCACCCTTTTTGCACGCCACCACTCCTTGCTCGCTCCCACTGACCTGATTTAACCGCCGCTGCTATTTTTTTCTGCTGCCATTCCAACCGCCGCTACTACTATTGCTCGTCGGCCGCCGTACCTGTTCGTAGCCTGCCACTCCCGCTCGCTCCTCGACGCCCTTTGCTCCCGCTCGCTCGATACCGATTCTGCTCGCTCGCACGCTGTTGCGATTCTGTCCAAGGTCTGTCGCTGCTTGAAGCCACTGGAGTCACACCGCTTCCCTTGCCGTTCGAGGACATTCTCCGGTGATATTTGCAAAGGGCGGCTTTTCTAGGGCGAACGTTTATTCGGGTGCGGGATTTTCGGTCCGGAAAAAGGTAAAGTTCTTCGACCCCGCAATTGCAATTCGTATTGGTTTCATCTGAAGCTTTGTGCCCACGTTGACTTGCAGTTTAAAAAAATAAATTTTTCATAAGGTTTGTTCCAGAATTAAAAACTGATCAAACGACACGTAAAAGAATTATGGTTTTTGGAGTCTGATCTGCTTAATCCGAAAAATTGGCATGACATGGAAGGTTACGTCAAAATTGGGTTTTAATTTGCGTGATGCTATCAGACTATTGCATGTCTTGATATCTTGTGGGAGAACCTTGATTCCTTTCCCTAACATGCAAGTTGGTTGAATGTCAGTTTGAATCCTCATGTTATTCGAATTCACAAGTTGGCTGGGTTAATTTTTTTTTTGTCATTATCTTGGTTCCCATGAACGATTTTTTTAATATCCCTGACTGGAGATAGGATTCAAACTGATTCGGATTATAGTCGAAATTTGGAAGATTATTAGAGCTTATCTCTGAACCTTAGAGATAATTTTCTAGGAAAATTTGCAGATATAATGGACAAGATTCTAACCCAATCAAAGAATCCTAGGCCCCCATCTGAAATGTGAAAGTTATCTAAAATCTTTCCAAACCTTAAGAGATAACTTTCCAAATCCTGAAGATATGAGATAAGATTTCATGTGAAGTAAGATATCTTTTAAAATTTTAAAGATTATCTAAAAATTCTCTGAAAACCTTAAGGGATAATCTTTCCTAATTTAAAAGATGTGAATCATTGGTGGATAGGCGATTAGCCCCTTTAGAATTTCAATCACCTTAGGTGATCTTCGAAAATTCTAAAAAAAATATATGCACAATTTTAAACAAAACATGCCTATAATATATGCTCCCCTCGTGCCTAGTCCCTTTGGAAAATTAAATCATTCGCCTACCCAGAATCTACTGGGGTGGATGTGATTTAAGTATAAGATATCGTGTTCTTTCCCTCTGGCAAGAGGGACGTTGACGTCTTATACCCCTACTCGCAGGCTGACTCGAATTTTCAAGGATGTCGCGTTAAAAATTCTGTTCTAATCCGAATCTTCGGAAATGAATGAATTATCGAAAATTCGGAAATTAAGGTATATTATGGGCATTTTTGTTTAATTTTGTTCATTAATTCAAAATTCCAAAAAAAAATTAATAAACAGAAAAACCCAAAAAAAAATTCATAAATCAATCAGAAAAAGGCATTATCATGAAATTGGTACCGAAAGGGCATTAATTAATTTTTAATTAATGTAACCAAGTCCCCGAACTCACTATCTCTGGTTCGTAGAAATAAAATAGTTCTCCCGCTATTTTATTTAGGTTTCTAATCGACCTACCAAGAAACGATTAGTGGCGGCTCCTAAAATAAAAAAAAATCATTTCAGTGAAACCTAAGTTGCGAATTGGTAGGGCTTGGGAGAGTCCATATTAGGTTAGTTAATTCATCTAATTAACCTAATAATCCATTAGCCTAATTTTTTTAGGTCGCGACAATAATCAATCGGTCGAGGGTGAAGCATGGATTAGCCTTAGCTGACTAATGAACTGGTGTTTGAACTGGCTGATACGATGTGATTGATAAGTAGATCAATGAATCAGTTAAGGGTTGCCCCAAAAGTCATCATTTGGGCTGATCAGATAATAGCCATCAAGTAGCACCGATTGAAATAGGGATTGTCGACGGTCTCGATTGATTGATGAGTCACGGTTGGCCAAAGACTTCTAGTCTGGTTCAAATGCTTAATCACCATGTGCGAGACGTTCAAGAATAGACCGGGCTAATGCCTAGTTAGATTGGGGAATCTGCCCCATTCCCTGGATTGATTCTGAAACACATAGTAGATTGATCAGTATGACAAACATTTCGTAAATCTGTAAAGGATGAACATGATTCATATTTTCTCAGATTGCGATACCAGCATTTCGCAAATCTGTTCGATGTTTCACATAAAGGATGAATGTGATTCATATTTTCTCAGATTGCGATACCAGCATTTCGCAAATCTGTTCACTGTTTCACATAAAAGATAAATGTGATTCAGATTTTCCCAGATTATGATACCAGCATTTCGTAATTCTGTCCACTGTTTCACATAAATGATGAATGTGATTCAGTTTTTACCTGATTCCGATACCAGCATTTCGCAAATCCGGCCCGCAGCTAATGCTTCACGTGATGAGCGGATGATCGTGATGCAGAAGCACTATTCACTGCTGACGTTCCACATGACGAGAAGATGATCGTGGTTCGAAAGCTTTACTCGCAGCTAATGCTTCACGTGATGAGCGGATGATCATGATGCAGAAGCATTTCTCAGCTGACATTCCACAGGACGAGAAGATGATTGTGGTTTGAAAGCTTTATTCTTAGCCGATGTTTCGCATGACGAGAAGATGATTGCGACTCAGAAGCTTCAACCTATGTTGATGTTTCACATGATGAGCGGATGATCGTGGTGCAGAAGCATTACCGATTTGCGATCCAAAACTTGCAAATTCGGCCTACAGACATCTTGCGTCGTCCCGAGTCAGGAAGAAAGAAATTCCTAAGGACGGGTGGGCCTAGTACCTTAAGATCCTCACAGCGCTGGTGATTAAGGGAATCCTCAGCGTATAAGGTATTTGCAGAAACAGATACCCCTTACACGATCCATGCGCGAGTTCTTTGAAAAAAGAAGTTAGACGCATGTTATTTTCAGTCTTGCATTGCATCATTTCCAAAAAAAATCGATTTAGATGAAAATTTAGGTACCACTTTTGGTCTTTGAGCGAAACCTCTCTGAGCCTCCACTCAAAGAGGGGCAAGCAGTTAGCACCTAAATTTTAATTTTAGGAAAATGCATTAATTAAACAGAAAATGAGAATTAACCTTGATTCTCGAAATTAATTAATTTAATTAGTTAATTAATTGATTAAGCCCGATTTTCAGTCCAGAATTATGCAGATAAGCCCATTAAAATGAGAATTTCGACCAAGCCCATGGCCTTTCTTTTTTGGGCGAAATTTTGATTATCCTAGCCCGACGGGATTAGAAATTTCGATCCGACGATCATTCTTTTCTAAAATCTGACGGTCAAGATTAAACCCTAGAATATTCTCTATATATACGTGGTTATGCCTAGGGTTACATTGGGGACAACATAATTTTTCTACAAACTCTCTCTCATTCTGGCCACTCTCTCTCTCTCTCTCTCTTGGCACTCCCCTCTCGCCCGCCTTTCTCTCTCTCAGTCCCTCTCTCGTTCTCGCTCTCTCGCCGCTCCCTCCTGCTCGCTTCCTGCCGCTGCTGCTTCGCGCTACTACCGCTCGTCTAGCTCCAAAACAGAATAAGCGTTCTGTTGTGTCCGGTTCTCCTCACTTCGTCACCGTCGTGCCTGTCGTGCGCCACCGAGACATTTCTAGCCTTGTTCCGGTGCAAATCGATCACTGCTTGGTGCACAAATCTGCAGCTATTCGGTGCAAAATCTGAGGCTGTTCGGAGATAATCGATTTGCTGTTCGGAAGCCGTGCCACCCGCCGCACGTCCCGACGTCTTGCGCGACGTCTCCGGCCGTCCCGCGACTCCTCCGCTCATCCCCGACGGCGAGCAGTTTCCTCGGAGCCCTAACGTCCTCAGTGTTTTCTGCACTATACCCCGACGGTCTCCGGAGTTCCCTCTCACGCCCCCACCGTGCACCACCGTGAGCCGTTACCCATCGCCAGCTCGACGTCAGTCTCGGCCGGTCGTCCATCGCCATCATCCTCGGCCTCGGCGACTTTATGTTATCGTTTTCTTGTTTCTTGTTTCTTGTTTCCGCAGGATATCAAATCGGTCTTGGGGGTACTTAACTCGAAGAGGGAAAGGAAGCTCGGCTTAGGTATAATTCCAATCTCGATTTTGGTTGATCATTGATCGATAATTGGTTGATTTGTCATGGCATTTTGATTTTAGTTTTAGCTGAATTTAGTCGCCTTTGCATGCACCGCGAATCTCCAACAAAATCAAAAGCCATTTTCGCTAAATAAAAAATCAAGTTACGGCTGGTTCCACCCGTTACCCCGTGGGCGCGATTTTCCGGGCTTGAAAAAAAAATGCTAAATCGGCAAGGATGAATTTTTGGAAATAAAGATTTTATTTTTTCGGAGTTTTGAATTCTTGCCATGTCGGTGCGATTGCTTGCCTAATCGATAGAAATTGATTGGATTTGATTTTCTGATTGAATCCTATGGTTGCCTTATCTAGGTTTAGTTTCCCGTTTCAAGTCGATCTCGTTCGGTAAGGAAAAATTCGAATTAGGAAATTTTGAATCCGCTCGCATATTTAAAAAGGAAGGCGCGTTTAATAGATGGCAATCCCGATTTCTAAATATGGAAGGCGTGCGAATATCTTTGAAAGTGATTGGCGGCAAATCCTAGATTGATTTTCGAATTTAATAGGAATATGGACACAATTTTCGAATAATAAAAAAAAATATTCGAAAATAAAAAAAAAATGAATAAAAATGGCGAGTTCGATTTTTGTTTAGCAAATTTCGAATTTCTAAAAAAAAAAGGACCAATTCATTCCGCATATGGCCATGTCATCTTGCATGTCATCCCATGTTTCCTGTGTCATTTTATTTGTAATGTAATTTTCAGTTATTTAGGATTAGATGGACCAAGAAAAGCCCGATGTTGTGGGCCTAATAGAGTTGGGTCATAGGGAAGTTAGAAAGATGGATGGGATCGTCGCGATCAACAATTTTCATAGGAGGATCAGGAAGATGCGACGGGCTATCAGAACCGCTCCAAGTTGTGGGCCTTGCAAGAAGGGTGACGTCCAGGATCAGACGGTGGCCCAAGCCCAGCAGGATCAAGATGACGAGAGCGTCGAGGAAAATTTCGTTTAGTTTTTTTTTTTAGGATTTTCGGAATTATCAAAGTGTTATTTTCGAATTTTCTTTTTTTTTTTGAATTTCGAGTCAGTTGATCATTTATTTGTAATTTTCGATTATTTGAAGTTTTGTATCCTTTAATAATTCGTCGTATGTCATATAGTTTTAGGTCATGCATTGCATTAGTAATTTATCTTTCTTTTATAAAAAATAAATAAAAAAAGACGACAAAAAAAATTCAAGAAAAAAATTGAAGAAGCAAAAGCCTTGAGCTGATTTCCGAGTTGTTATTTTTCTCAAGAAAAATTCAAAAAAAAAAAAGAATCTAGGTACCAAAAGTGCGTTAGTCTAAGTCAATTAGCGTAACCAAATCACGGATCCAAAATCTCTTGTTCGCAGCGGTGAATTAGTTCTCCCGCTAGTTTACCTAGGTTTCTAATCGACCTACCTCGAACGATTAGTGGCGACTCCTCATTTGTTCTAATTTTTTCGTGTTGCGATTCGATAGGGTTTGGGAGGGTTCACATTAGGTTAGTTCTTGATAGCTTGCCTGATAATCCGATTAACATCATTTTTTAGGTCGCGACACCGATGGTCCCATATAACCCGTTTATGATCCATTTATTGTAATGAAAATTTCTCAGTCCATACCTGAGCCATATCATATTAATAAAACATGTTCATATTTAGTCAAATCTAGGAAATCTCGCTTCTTTTTAATATATAAATATACACACACACACACCCACACACACGGAATTCCAATAATATTTTAAAAAATGAAAAAATTGAATTTTATATCTTCTTTCTTTTTCATTTTTGTTTCTTCTAAGTGCTGCGACAGTCGCTGGTCTTGCCGTAGGGCCCGACCCTCGCCAGATCTAGCAAGGGCCATGAAGCCCCCATCGACCGTGGGCGAGGGTCGGCCTGCAGCCCTTAGGATCTCCCAGAAAAAAAAGAAGGAAAGAAAGATAAACTAAAATAAAATAAAACATAAATTAAATTAAATTAAATTAAAAATTACTTGACTTAAGTTTTTTTTTGGTAAACTAATTAAGTATGTATAAAACTTTCAGAGCACTAGGTACATCAATGGAACCGGACACAAAAATCATGAACCCAAGAGGGCATAAAAGTGTCATGAGGGGTTCAACGGTGAACCGGTTGCAAGAGTAGGAGCCGCGACAAAGCGCCTTACCTAAAGCCAAGAGGCCAAAAAAGGGGGGAGGGGGGAGCCAAACAAATGGCCAAGAACAATAAACCCGAGAGATACCCTGCGGTAGCATAGGCAACAACAGAAAAAGGAATAAAATTAGCCAAAACACGGCCTGAACAAGATTTATGTTAGTTTTTTCTTTTTTGTCTATTTCATATTCCATTTTATTTTATAAGCCACCGTGTGTGTTATGTGTATGCACAAGTTGTGAAACCCTACCCCCTCCTTACACGTCTCCACCCCAACTCCGGTTGGAAATTACGTAAAACAGCCAATGTTGAAGTTAGCTAGCACAAATAAGAAGATGTCCAGGCAGTCAGCAATGACACCTTTCCCTGGAAAAATTAAAAGTTGCACCACAAATATTCATCGTCAGACAGCGTATCGTTTTCTCTCGTGTGATCTTGGGATCTGTCTTTCATAAGCCTGTAGATGCACAGAGACGTGTTTATGTTGGTTAATCTAATGATATGTCAGGCTATGGATGCTTGAAATACAAGATCATTTCAATTATAATAGTAAACTGGCATTCATGTCCCTAAGATTATTTAATATCATCTCCTCTCGAGAAGGGCAATTAGACCTGTCAAATGAGTGGATCTGATCGGGCTGATTTATGAATGATTCGACCCAAATTAACCCATTGTCCCATATAACCCATTTATGACCATTTATTGTAATGCTAATTTCTCAGTCCATACCTGACCCATATCATATTAATAAAACATGTTTATATTTAGTCAAATCTAGGAAATCTTGCTTCTTTTTAACACACACACACACACACACACACACATGCAATTCCAATAATAGTTTTAAAAATGAAAAAATTGAATTTTATATCTTCTTTCTTTTTCTTTTTTGTTTCTTCTAAGTGCGGCGACAGTCGCTGGTCATGCCGTAGGGCTCGGCCCTCGCCAGATCTAGCAAGGGCCATGAAGCCCTCATCGACCGTGGGCGAGGGACAGCCGAAAGCCCTTAGGATCTCCCAGAAAAAAAAAAGGAAAGAAAGATAAAATAAAATAAAATAAAACATAAATTAAATTAAATTAAAAATTACTTGACTTATGTTTTTTTTTTGGTAAACTAATTAAGTATGTATAAAACTATCAGAGCACTAGGTACATCAATTGAACCAAACACAAAAACCATGAACCCAGGAGGGCACAAAAGTGCCAAGAGGGGTTCAACGGTGAACTGGTTGCAAGAGTACGAGGCGCGACAAAGCGCCTTACCTAAAGCCAAGAGGCCAAAAAAGGGGGGAGGGGGGAGCCAAACAAACGGCCAAGAGCAATAAACCCGAGAGATACCCTGCGGTAGCACAGGCAACAACAGAAAAAGGAATAAAATTAGCCAAAACACGGCCTAAACAAGATTTATGTTAGTTTTTTTCTTTTTGTCTATTTCCTATTCCATTTTATTTTATAAGCCACCGTGTGTGTTATGTGTGTGCACAAGTTGTGAAACCCTACCCCCTCCTTACACGTCTCCACCCCAACTCCGGTTGGAAATTACGTAAAACAGCCAATGTTGAAGTTAGCTAGCACAAATAAGAAGATGTCCAGGCAGTCAGCAATGACACCTTTCCCAGGAAAAATTAAAAGTTGCACCACAAATATTCATCGTCAGACATCGTATTGTTTTCTCTCGTGTGATCTTCGGATCTGTCTTTCATAAGCCTATAGATGTGCAGAGACGTGTTTATGTTGGTTAATCTAATGATATGTCAGGCTATGGATGCTTGAAATACAAGATCATTTCAATTATAATAGTAAACTGGCGTTCATGTCCCTAAGATTATTTAATATCATCTCCTCTCGAGAAAGGCAATTAGACCTGTCAAATGAGTGGATATGATTGGGCTGATTTATGAATGATTCGACCCAAATTAACCCAAGGTCCCAAATAACCCGTTTATGATCCATTTATTGTAATGACCATTTCTCAGTCCATACCTGACCCATATCATATTAATAAAACATGTTCATATTTAGTCAAATCTAGGAAATCTTGCTTCTTTTTAATATATATTTACACACACACACACACACGCAATTCCAATAATATTTTTTAAAATGAAAAAAATGAATTTTATATCTTCTTTCTTTTTCTTTTTTTTTTCTTCTAAGTGCAGCGACAGTCGCTAGTCATGCCGTAGGGCCCGGCCCTCGCCAGATCTAGCAAGGGCCATGAAGCCCTCAACAACCGTGGGCGAGGGTCAGCCGGCAACCCTTAGGATCTCCCAGAAAAAAAAAGGAAAGAAAGATGAAATAAAATAAAATAAAACATAAATTAAATTAAATTAAAAATTACTTGACTTACGTTTTTTTTTTTGGTAAAGTAAGTAAGTGTGTATAAAACTTTTAGAGCACTAGGTACATCAATTGAACCGAACACAAAAACCATGAACCCAAGAGGGCATAAAAGTGCCATGAGGGGTTCAACGGTGAACTAGTTGCAAGAGTAGGAGCCGCAACAAAGCGCCTTACCTAAAGCCAAGAGGCCAAAAAAGGGGGGAGGGGCGAGCCAAACAAACGGCCAAGAACAATAAACCCGAGAGATACCCTGCGGTAGCACATGCAACAACAGAAAAAGGAATAAAATTAGCCAAAACACGGCCTGAACAAGATTTATGTTAGTTTTTTCTTTTTTGTCTATTTCCTATTCCATTTTATTTTATAAGCCACCGTGTGTGTTATGTGTGTGCACAAGTTGTGAAACCCTACCCCCTCCTTACACGTCTCCACCCCAACTCCAGTTGGAAATTACGTAAAACAGCCAATGTTGAAGTTAGCTAGCACAAATAAGAAGATGTCCAGGCAGTCAGCAATGGCACCTTTCCCTGGAAAAATTAAAAGTTGCACCACAAATATTCATCATCAGACATTGTATCGTTTTCTCTCGTGTGATCATCGGATCTGTCTTTCATAAGTCTGTAGATGCGCAGAGACGTGTTTATGTTGGATAATCTAATGATATGCCAAGCTATGGACGCTTGAAATACAAGATCATTTCAATTATAATAGTAAACTGGCGTTCATGTCCCTAAGATTATTTAATATCAACTCCTCCCGAGAATGGCAATTAGACCTGTCAAATGAGTGGATCTGATCGGGCTGATTTATGAATGATTCGACCCAAATTAACCCATGGTCCCATATAACCCGTTTATGATCCATTTATTGTAATGCTAATTTCTCAGTCCATACCTGACCCATATCTTATTAATAAAGCATGTTCAAATTTAGTCAAATCTAGGAAATCTTGCTTCTTTTTAATATATATTTATACACACACACACGCAATTCCAATAATATTTTTAAAAATGAAAAAAATGAATTTTATATCTTCTTTCTTTTTCTTTTTTGTTTCTTCTAAGTGCGGCGACAGTCGCTAGTCATGCCGTAGGGCCCGGCCCTCGCCAGATCTAGCAAGGGCCATGAAGCCCTCATCAACCGTGGGCGAGGGTCAGCCGGCAGCCCTTAGGATCTCCCAGAAAAAAAAAAGGAAAGAAAGATGAAATAAAATAAAATAAAACATAAATTAAATTAAATTAAAAATTACTTGACTTACGTTTTTTTTTTTGGTAAAGTAAGTAAGTGTGTATAAAACTTTTAGAGCACTAGGTACATCAATTGAACCGAACACAAAAACCATGAACCCAAGAGGGCATAAAAGTGCCATGAGGGGTTCAACGGTGAACTAGTTGCAAGAGTAGGAGCCGCAACAAAGCGCCTTACCTAAAGCCAAGAGGCCAAAAAAGGGGGGAGGGGCGAGCCAAACAAACGGCCAAGAACAATAAACCCGAGAGATACCCTTCGGTAGCACAGGCAACAACAGAAAAAGGAATAAAATTAGCCAAAACACGGCCTGAACAAGATTTATGTTAGTTTTTTCTTTTTTGTCTATTTCCTATTCCATTCTATTTTATAAGCCACCGTGTGTGTTATGTGTGTGCACAAGTTGTGAAACCCTACCCTCTCCTTACACGTCTCCACCCCAACTCCGGTTGGAAATTACGTAAACAGCCAATGTTGAAGTTAGCTAGCACAAATAAGAAGATGTCCAGGCAGTCAGCAATGGCACCTTTCCCTGGAAAAATTAAAAGTTGCACCACAAATATTCATCATCAGACATTGTATCTTTTTCTCTCGTGTGATCATCGGATCTGTCTTTCATAAGTCTGTAGATGCGCAGAGACGTGTTTATGTTGGTTAATCTAATGATATGTCAAGCTATGGATGCTTGAAATACAAGATCATTTCAATTATAATAGTAAAATGGCGTTCATGTCCCTAAGATTATTTAATATCATCTCCTCTCGAGAATGGCAATTAGACCTGTCAAATGAGTGGATCTGATCGGGCTGATTTATGAATGATTCGACCCAAATTAACCCATGGTCCCATATAACCCGTTTATGATCCATTTATTGTAATGCTAATTTCTCAGTCCATACCTGACCCATATCTTATTAATAAAACATGTTCATATTTAGTCAAATCTAGGATATCTTGCTTCTTTTCAATATATATTTATACACACACACACACGCAATTCCAATAATATTTTTAAAAATGAAAAAAAATTGAATTTTATATCTTCTTTCTTTTTCTTTTTTGTTTCTTCTAAGTGCGGCGACAATCGCTGGTCATGCCATATGGCCTGGCCCTCGCCAGATCTAGCTAGGGCCATGAAGCCCTCATCAACCATGGGCGAGGGTTGGCCGGCAGCCCTTAGGATCTCCTAGGAAAAAAGGAAAGAAAGATAAAATAAAATAAAACTTAAATTAAATTAAATTAAAAATTACTTGACTTATGTTTTTTTTTTGGTAAAGTAAGTAAGTATGTATAAAACTTTCAGAGCACTAGGTACCTCAATGGAACCGGACACAAAAATCATGAATCCAAGAGAGCACAAAAGTGCCATGAGGGGTTCAACAGTGAACCGGTTGCAAGAGTAGGAGCCGCGACAAAGCGCCTTACCTAAAGCCAAGAGGCCAAAAAAGGGGGGAGGGGGGAGCCAAACAAACGGCCAAGAACAATAAACCCGAGAGATACCCTGCGGTTGCACGGGCACCAACAGAAAAAGGAATAAAATTAGCCAAAACACGGCATGAACAAGACTTATGTTAGTTTTTTTCTTTTTTGTCTATTTCCTATTCCATTTTATTTTATAAGCCACCTGTGTGTTATTTTACACGTCTCCACCCCAACTCCCACCCCCCAAGGTCGGGATTCAAACTGTAGGTTTGCTGCAGTTAAGTGGAAAGTGATCGCCTAACCTTTCCTCAGAAGGTTGGGTCCTACCCTTGAAATCTGGACCGTCCGTGTTATGAATGGACAACCCAGATTATTTCTAACAAAAAAAATATAAAAATAGGAGATCTGAGCCGTCCTTACAAAAACGGATGGCCCGGATCCCAATGGTAGGTGCCTAACCTTCTGAGGAAAGGTTTCAAGACACATTAAGTGTTAAATAATCCATTTATGATTCATTTAAACTTATTTTTAAGATATATGGCAACTTATTTATGACTCACACGGCTATTTTTTTAAACTAAAATATGGATTCGAAACCTATCTTGCCACCTCTAGGGACAATATACAAAAATTAGAGTTGATGAAGACAAAGGGCTTGGCGGGGTGGACTGGAGGAATAAAATCACCTTTTCACTGCAGAAATCGGTTGAAGCAGAAGCCTCGGCGAGGAGGCAGCGTCCTTGTGTTCCGGTGGACGGGAAGAAATCAGCGAAACGAGTCATGGAGGAAGAAGAGTAGCGCCTCTTGCAAGGAAGCCACTCGTTGGCGAGCCTCTCCGGAATGCAAATCTTCCCTATTCTCCTCTGGAACACCGTCAGCAGTAGAGATATGAACCCCAACAGCATCAACTCTGCGACTCCACTGTCGACGTTAATATAAAGTTCAAATTCGCATCTGTCGAAGAAGGGAGAGGAAAACAGATTCTTCACCATCTTTGATCTTCTGCAAGGCACTGACGAGCTGCTTCCGCAAGGCACTGACGAGCTGCTTCCGCTTATTGGACCTATTTAAAAGTTGCATCAATTCGACAGACAACTCAAGTTAAGCTACGCACACGTTCTTTGATACCAAGAGGTGTATAGGAGCGAAAAAAGAGGCGGGCACCTGGCCTATACAAAGCAGGAACTTATCAACAGCAAGAGAAATCAGGACGATACTGAAGCAAACTAGAGCCACCACCCACGACGGCGTGAATTCTAACGTCTTCCCCTCTCCTCCGCTGTCCGCCATATAAATATATATATTCTCTCTCTCTCTCTCTCTGCGTGTTCTTGTTGTACCCGCCTTCTTGTCCTCGCACCGCGGTATATATAGAACGACATTGACTCGTAAATATGCACACATCTGCTGCTCTTATTTGTTAAATAGAATAGTAGTGTTCAGACTCGTCTTTATGATGGAGATGGACTTAATTAAGAAGAAGATGGCAATAAAGAACTTGAAAGTTGCTCTTCCTATGTCCCGAATAACACCTCCGTTGACTCCAGTTAATCACTACAAAGCAATAACACAAACTTTACTAGTACAGAGACAACGCGGCTCATGCAAAATGGCTTTAACATAAGCCTCTGGCACGAGAAGGCGTCTTGTACCATACTCAAGATTCAACCCCTACTCTGGTGCTCTTTAAATTTTTGGGATGTTTGGCCTTTTTTTTGTGTGTGTGATGTGAATGTATAAGTTAGAGCTCCAATTCAAAGTAATCTATACACCCGGTTCTTGCTCCTCTATCGTTGTGATAATCACATTTATGTATTGTAGGTGTAATTTGGAGTTCTTGATCTTATTTGACATGGACGTAACTGTTGAAGACTTTTTGGAACATAGTGCAAAGGGCAGGCTCAAAATGAAAACTCGTGCAACACTCAGTGAGCAAGTCATAATGTTTTGTCACGCCCCAAACCCCGAGCACGCTACATCCCGATCAAATCATCCCAAGGGTCATAAGGGATAGCGTCCCAGGTTCGCTACCGACCCACGACAGTTTATTACGCATGCGGAAACGGTTTACTCCCAGACAACATAAATTTGAACAGGGATACATTAGTAGGAGATAAATACAAAGACAGTTCACAAAAAGATCATCACACACATTAAACCAAACAACTGATAATAATTAACCCTATTGAGTTATAGCTGACATAAACAACCCCATACTTCGGGGCAGCTCACTAAGACCTCATAAGGGTATTCGGTCGGGTAAGGTTAACTTCCCATCTACTTCAAAAGGTCACTCCTACCGTCAATCCTTGGCGTCCATGGGCTTTGTCACTTGGGACCTGAAAAATGTTATCCCACGACGGGGTGAGAAATAAATCTCAGTGAATTAAGCCTAAGCTCGGTTAGGAAACTGATTCGCCCAGGGCATCCTAACGGTAGGCTCACAGACTCATACAATCACATAAAATACCCAAATATAGCCCTCGTATACTAATCAACCACATGCATACTTACCGGCCTTCAGCCATACATAATGCAATACTTGACCCGACTTAGCAGTGAAATAAGTCAATCACTCAAAACAAGCATCGCATCCACAAATATGCACAGGACACCACACGAGTCCATTTATTAACGATGATCGTGCCAACGGCACCCTGAGAGGATCTACGCAACTGGCGTGATTCGACTCTCATAAATAGTACGATCCCATACTCATCCGGACGAACCGGGCTACGCTCCTTTTCCCTCTCGGCAGCGGCTACTACAAGCGGTCTTCCAGTGCACCCATTGCACGGTACGGCAAGTAGGCATCCCTATACGGGGCGTCGGTCCATCACAAGCTGCGACCGGCATCCGATCAGCCCTGTGCCCGTACTAACCGGCACGAGGCAGGACTATCGTGCTTCTGGTAAGTCGTATGGTCCCACATGACTGGTACTGGTGTACTATTAGTACACTACGAACTTACTAGGAAAAACCCATCATCGTCCCGTCATATGACCACCCAATGCACCCGCCAAATCAATCAATTTTATTCCCTTTGATTTAGGCCGGATGCTCACACAGCGTGCTCAAAGACTCGGCCCACGGCCGTTTTCATGCTACAACATATTTCTTTGATTTTGCATACGGTCATATGCATATGCAGACTATCAATTAGATACTGCAATCACGGAATGAATAACTCCCAAATACATGTCAATTCATTCAAAGAACATTTCAGGCATCCAATCATAAATAGGGCGATAAATCCCCAAGTAGCAATTAATGCTCAATAGTAATTCCAATCACATCATCAGCCCTCCAACGGGATAATCACACTGATGACAATCAACGAACCAATTACGAGCATTTAATTTCATTTAGACAATATAAAGCTCAATTCGAACAATAATCATTTATTAGCCCATTTAATTTATAATTGTCGATCGTCACTCGTCTTTAATCTATCGCTTTCTCGCGATAAATCAATCAATTTCAACTAATCACCATTAACCACAGACAATATAATTAATCAAGCTAACTTAGTCGATTACGGTCATTTAACCTAAACCGGGGTTTCTAACTAAACCAACCATAATCACTTTATGTTATTACCAAAATTGCTAACCCAACTAACCCTAGGCGCAATTAGCGCCCTAACCAAGGTTTAGGGTCAACTCACCATTTATTTAAGCTCGGGCCGACTCAAAATCAACAATGTGACGGCGGCGGCAACGAGCGACGACAACGACGGCGACGACGGTTCTTGGCGATAAAACACGGTTAAGCCTCGGTTCTAAGGTTTCTCGAGAGACGTCACGACCCGGTACCAACTAGGGCACGTGACGGAGGTTCGGCGAGGTGGCGGGGGCGACGGTGGAGCTCCGGCGAACTCCGGCGACCTAAAACAGAATTTGGACAGCATCGTTAAAATAGGGGAACGGGCTATTTTGAGGCGGTTTTGGGCCCCACGGGCTGAGGCGAGGCCGGCCAAGGCTCGAGGACTCACCTAGGGGTCGAGGGTGACCTTCGGGACTGAATAGGGGCAGCGGACGGTGGTCGGAAGTGGCGAAACAACAGCTGTGCAGAACCGGTGAAAATAGAGGACTTGCGCGCAGAAAACAGGGGAGGCTGTTCGGGGTTGAACCCGGGCCCCACGTGCGGCGACCGGCGACCACGAGCTCAGGGAAACTCGTGAGGGTTTCTAGGAAGTCGTCGGCGGCGGTGGTGAGCGACGGTGGTGGCCAGTTCGGACGAAAACATAACCGAACCGCGACTGACTCCAAAACAGAGTACCGGCGGTTTCGTGGAGATTTGCGGTGGTTCCGGTGGGCAACGGCCGGCGGGGTGGCGTCGGGGAAATCGTGAAGAGACTAAGGGAAGTTGCCGAGGTTGTGGGTGGCAGCGACGTCGCCGGAAATGGCCGGAGGAGGGCTGGGAGTTCACGGATCAGTAGAGGCCGAAACAGGGCAGTCGGGGTTCGGCTTCTCGCGGCTGTTTTCGGCCATCCGGCGACGAGTGATGGCCGAGGGCAGGTTGGTGATGATGACAGGAGGTAGCTAGAGGTTGTGGTTGACGATGGTGAGGTGGTGGCCGAACAAGATCCACGAAGGAGGAGGGGAAGGAGGCTCGGCTGAGGGTGTTCTCGTAGGGGTGGAAGGAGAAGAAAAATAGAGAAAACAAAGGGGAGGGAGCAAGAGAACGTGGGGGACAAACGGTAATGAAGGGGAATGTTTTAGGGAAAGTAGGTGACAAGGGGAAGTGGGAGAGTGGACCATAAATAAAGAAATTATGGGGTAACCTTACGGGAATGGGGGGTGAGTCATGGAAAAGAGAGAGACAAGGGATAGTGGGGAAGGGACCACTATTAGAAAATTGGGGATGTCACAACTCTCCCCCTCTTAGGAAATTTCGTCCTCGAAATTACATCACAGTTACAACTACCCGAAAAGATAAGGGTAACTGCTATAGAGACAAACTTCCCCAGATGCAATTGTTCTTCCTAACTGCCTTTGACATCCAAAACACATGCCCCCAACATGTACTCCAAAATCTGAATTGGCCTTTAGACTGACCATCCATTTGCGGGTGATAGGCCATACTGAACTATCGTTTCATTTCCCCTAAATTTCTACTACGCTCGCTTTAGATCAATCCTTATCTCCTCTCAGTGCACCCAAAACCATAAAGCGACTATCAAACCCAAGTCAAATTCAAGCTTACGATTCTCGATTACAAATCTATCACAAAATCCATATTCACAATTCATTTAAACAAGTAAATCATCTAACTCCAAGGATTTATCCCGAATTCGTCATCATCTAAACTTACTATCCATTCCATCTGTCGATCGTCATACTATATCCACAATCAACCACAGAAATCATCCATCCCTATGTATCGATCAACAATCTCTTATCCAAAATGGGTAGATGTCGTTCCTATTTTTACCACTAAAACAATCATAGTCTTTCACATATCACGTAGTGTCCAAATCATCCTTTCAAACTAGCCACTTGTCTGCTGATGGCAGGTCGTACAAGACTGCAGTTTCTTTTCCAATGCAAATTGCAGACCCTATTTTCCAAAATGTGGTAATGAATTTGGAACCATGATCCGAGTTGGTCGCCACTGACACTCCAGTCAACGCACTATGTGCCAAAAAAAATACAAAATAGAATCTCTATTCAAAATGAAGGTATTCCTTACAACTATAAAATAAATCAAGTCCGACAAATGATATCAAGACCCAAATCGAGCTGTTGTCTCTCTAACTTCCTGACTATCCCACCGCAACGTCCAACATCAAAAGCTCGCATTCCCCCCTTGGAATCTCAAGCGGCTGTAGAAATCTTCTAGGCTTACAATAATACTATTCCTTGATTCGTCGACACGTTGACCACTTTGCCACGCACTTGGCTATGACAGCCTTAATACCAAACTACCAAAAATAATGCCTCGAATTCTGCTACAACCACCTACTAACTAGGTTAATACTGCAGCTACTGAAAAGGACTTCTACAAAAGTTCTTTCTTAACGAACGTAAGCCCCTTATGGTCATTAACTCAGTAAACTATGTGGCCTTACTACACTTCCATGACTCTCTAATTACTTATTTTCCTTAACCGCACATCTCACAATCTTAATCTTACTCTAGGTCATCACGGACCTTAACAACTCATAGACTCATCCGGCCAACTACAATGTCATCTACTCATAACTTGCCATTGCAACCTTTCACGTTCGTTTCCACAATTCTTTGATCGAAATGCCTGCCTGTGGTTCTGCTGGTTACAATCTCACAAAATAAAATTTCAAACAAGTTTGATGCCATCTAGAGCTCTGCAGATACATCACTGCAAGCACATATAAATAACACATTCCTTTTATAAGCGAGATCTTTTTCGATAACAACCTCAACATATCACAATAGACTTTCACCAACTTCCCACCGGGCGGTTCAAACATTTCCACTTATCTCATCCATTCATCTTTTCCCTCATTGAAACGCAATGTTATGCCATGCACTTTCGACAATATTTTCACTTTGAAAATCATTTTTTATGCAACATATCTTTTAATAAAGGTCAGACTTAGCACAATGCCTAGACCTACCTTTCAATGCGTGACTTGGTTCATTCCTACTTCCAACACCATCCTAGAAGCCTGCCAGAAGCCGCTCCTTGCTCAGGCCTCTCTGCCCGGCGCCACTTCCCGCCCTCGTCGGACTGGGTGATTACAGGACTTCCCCAAGTCAGGCACCTACTAAGAAGATCCCGCTCGACATGTACCATACCATGTCTTACGGTTTATAGGCATCCCGCACAGTTTGTCCCATACCAAGCGACGATTTATCAAGTCCGATAAATGAAGATATGTTCATGCATGTACGTTTCTCAATTTTTATTTTAATGCAATAAATAAATGTAATGCACGATCGTCCTCACTAATCATCACACAAAACTCATTTCTATATCAATTCTTATCAATAGAAACTTTCTAATTCCACAAGCGACTATGACATCTCATCTCACACCATCCAAGGCCGTCAATAGCAATTGATAACCAAAACCATCAAGATATAATGCACTTCAAGCCTAAATCCACTAATACCAGTCATCTCTTTATAACCCATATTCACAAATGAAACCTATCAATCAATCGTTTCCATTTCAACTTATTGTCCAATCCACCGTCAATCTCTGAACTATAACCTCAAATCACCATAAAATCATCAATTAAAGTCGATACTAAAACCATCATAATGCAACGAAAGTTCAAGCCTATAATCCATAATTATCAATCGCCACAGATTCGGGCCTATAATCCTTGAGATTCCACGGCACTACCTGATGACGGTTACTTACTTCGCAGAAATATTATGGAAACCTACTCGACTAAAGTCGATATGCTAGGAGAACTTAAAAACAGTAATCCGAAGGTTACTCAACAATCACAATGGCCTATAGTCTAAACGTCCGTTGCTTACTTGCAATTTTTGTCAATCAGAGTCGCCAATAAAATCGATAACTTAATCCATTAAGGTGCCACACCAATTCAAACCTATAATTCACAATTATCGATCACCACAATAGTTCCAGATAGGTTACCCTCAAGCTTCGATGATTCAAATCTAATTCTTCATCTTTCAAACTTATCACTCAAACTACCTGTCAATCACTATACCATACTCTTAAGTTTCGTCGTTGACAGTTAAACATAACGATCATATGATCCCACAAGCCCTTTTCTTCCAATCGTTTCTTGTTTGTTTCCTACACCTCACATCGTCAATTATTTAAGTCTTTCCACAACAATCGATATCTAAAACAATTAGAAGCCAACACAATTCCAAACCTATGATCCACCAAAATCAATCATCAAATTTTTCATTCCAGACTATCGATATGAAATTCTCATCTCAACTTATCGTCCATAAGCGAATTACTATGCCTCAAACACATCTACCAATTCAACTGAACGCATAAAACTTCCTAGTTTCTCGCAAATCTCGATCAAACCACTCAAGGCCAACAACGAAAGTCAATAATCAGAATCATTATTATACACATAATTCAAGCTAAATAATCTACAAATACCAGTAGTCTCATCACAACTCCATGTCCACAAGTCAAACCTATCAATATCTCTGTTCCATTTGACTCATTGTCCTCCTTAGATAATCATGTCAATGGCCTAACTATTGCAAAGAACCTTTCCATAAAACATCTATAATAGTTCAACAAATCTAAGAAACTTTAAACTCCCATCAATATCGAAGGTTCTACCAATCCATGACCACTTCGGACTTAATCGAATTCTTAGACATCACTTCACCAAATCCACATGCTTAAGAGAGTTACGCCAGTTAACCAAAACTCACATCTACTAAACTTGACAATCAATTATGCTCCCTAAGGGTCCTCAATATATATTCCTCAAATGTTATTCACAATTCCTCGCAATTTCTCGAGTACCTTATGATCGCTACCACAAATTGATTCAAATGTTCCCTAATCAATCCTTTCATCAAACCTATAAGGAGGTAAAGACACTTGTCAAACCAAATAGCATCACAATAACTTATAAGGTTCTTAACACGATCTAGATGCCATACTCGGTATATTCTCCTTAAGCGACAAAACTAGCAAAGTCGAGGTTCCTCTTCGATTATCATCAGACTCAAGCAATTCCCATTCAACGGGTTATACCACATCACTTTATATCAATATCCATCGCAGTTCTAGGACCAATCATACTAACTATCACATCAAAACCACACATTGCCAACACGCTTAAGTCTATTTTCTCCATATGATCAAATGTAATCAACTTACACCTCAAAACATCTTACTGCAGACACTATCTCATCCTTTAGCGACGTCAAGATCTTAAAGACTATCCCGACAATTCCGAACTCTACCCAGTTAAATCAACAAACTACGCACTCAGCAGGTACTATACGGGGTCCTACTCAACCCAAAGCAATGCTAATGAGAACTCAGGCACACGACCTTAAAACTTGAGTAACAATCACATGCACGAGGTTTTCAATCCTACTAACTATCCTAAAATCCAACGCTCCTTATCACTCCAAGCCAATGACCAGATGGATCAGGCAGACCTTGCTCTGATACCAAACCAAGTAGGATGTCACGCCCCAAACCCCGAGCACGCGACATCCCGATCAAATCGTCCCAAGGGTCATAAGGGATAGCGTCCCAGGTTCGCTACCGACCCACGACAGTTTATTACGCATGCGGAAACGGTTTACTCCCAGACAACATAAATTTGAACAGGGATACATTAGTATGAGATAAATACAAAGACAGTTCACAAAAAGATCATCACACACATTAAACCAAACAACTGATGATAATTAACCCTATTGAGTTATAGCTGACATAAACAACCACATACTTCGGGGCAGCACACTAAGACCTCATAAGGGTATTCGGTCGGGTAAGGTTAACTTCCCATCTACTTCAAAAGGTCACTCCTACCGCCAATCCTTGGCGTCCATGGGCTTTGTCACTTGGGACCTGAAAAATGTTATCCCACGACGGGGTGAGAAATAAATCTCAGTGAATTAAGCCTAAGCTCGGTTAGGAAACTGATTCGCCCAGGGCATCCTAACGGTAGGCTCACAGACTCATACAATCACATAAAATACCCAAATATAGCCCTCGTATACTAATCAACCACATGCATACTTACCGGCCTTCAGCCATACATAATGCAATACTTGACCCGACTTAGCAGTGAAATAAGTCAATCACTCAAAACAAGCATCGCATCCACAAATATGCACAGGACACCACACGAGTCCATTTATTAACGAGGATCGTGCCAACGGCACCCTGAGAGGATCTACGCAACTGGCGTGATTCGACTCTCATAAATAGTACGATCCCATACTCATCCGGACGAACCGGGCTACGCTCCTTTTCCCTCTCGGCAGCGGCTACTACAAGCGGTCTTCCAGTGCACCCGTTGCACGGTACGGCAAGTAGGCATCCCTATACGGGGCGTCGGTCCATCACAAGCTGCGACCGGCATCCGATCAACCCTGTGCCCGTACTAACCGGCACGAGGCAGGACTGTCGTGCTTCTGGTAAGTCGTATGGTCCCACATGACTGGTACTGGTGTACTATTAGTACACTACGAACTTACTAGGAAAAACCCATCATCGTCCCGTCATATGACCACACAATGCACCCGCCAAATCAATCAATTTTATTCCCTTTGATTTAGGCCGGATGCTCACACAGCGTGCTCAAAGACTCGGCCCACGGCCGTTTTCATGCTACAACATATTTCTTTGATTTTGCACACGGTCATATGCATATGCAGACTATCAATTAGATACTGCAATCACGGAATGAATAACTCCCAAATACATGTCAATTCATTCAAAGAACATTTCAGGCATCCAATCATAAATAGGGCGATAAATCCCCAAGTAGCAATTAATGCTCAATAGTAATTCCAATCACACCATCAGCCCTCCAACGGGATAATCACACTGATGACAATCAACGAACCAATTACGAGCACTTAATTTCATTTAGACAATATAAAGCTCAATTCGAACAATAATCATTTATTAGCCCATTTAATTTATAATTGTCGATCGTCACTCGTCTTTGTCGCGACCCTCTCGAGGTTCGCCGTGGGCTCTCGAGGGCTAATGGGCCGTCCAGTCTGGTCGGACGCAGGCCTCTCCCAAGGCCCGTTACCCAAATCGCAACGGAGGTATGCGTAGTCGACCTTCAGTGTGGTCTAGTGACATGTGCTAAGTGTGCATGCCATGGAGTCGCCACCAATCATTTTTTTGGAGGGTATGATTGGACCACCCTATTGAATAGTCGGGACTTTCTATTCAATTCTACGATAACCAGAGAAATGGGTTCGGGGACTTAGTTACGTCAACTGTTAGAGTTGACGCCCTTTCGGTACCTAAGTTGATTGAATTTTCTGCAATTTTTCTCAAATTGTTTTTTTGAATTTTTCCTTAGTATTCACTTTTTTTGAATTTTTTTTATTTGATTTTTTTTATTATAAATTTCCTGAAAATAAGTCCCAACTGAACGATCACTAACTCGCCACGTGGCGTCTCGGTGACAATCGAATCATTTTAATTGTTGTAAAATTCGAAATTTATTTCTTTTAATGTTAAAAATATTTTTTTTTTATTCTGAAAATCATCGGATCACGGCACGTGGCTCATCTGCAACCATCCAATCTAGCATTTTTTTGTTTTTGTTTTTATAGGACGCAACACAATGCAAAAAATAAAGAAGATATTAAGTCATTATACAACATAAACATAAGCAAAGGAGATGGGATCCGGTGAATTTTACGACGTCGGAGTCCGTCGGTGCTCGTGCAACAATGTGTGGGGATATAAACCACCAGCAGGAGGCTCGGCCTTCCGATTCTGGGGTAGCACAATATAATTTACAGAAAATAAATAAATAAAACACCTTGGACACCAATAGGAGGCTTAGCCTTCCGATTCTGGGTCTTTTATGCGAAATATAGAAATGCTATGGCATAAAGTAAATACGCAGCAAATATTTAGACACCAACAGGAGGCTCGGCCTTCCGATTCTGGGTCTTTTATGCGAAATATAGAAATGTTATGACATAAAGTAAATACACAGCAAATATTTAGACACCAACAGGAGGCTCGGCCTTCCGATTCTGGGTCTTTTATGCGAAATATAGAAATGCTATGACATAAAGTAAATACGCAGCAAATATTTAGACACCAACAGGAGGCTCGGCCTTCCGATTCTGGGTCTTTTATGCGAAATATAGAAATGCTATGACATAAAGTAAATACACAGAAAATATTCAGCAACCTTAAAATTCCAGAACATAGCCTATCATCTTAGGAAGCCATCACCGAAAATTTCACCTTAAAAGGAGTCCAAATGAGTGAGATATGACCACAATACCTCAATTCGCTCGATTTTCGTCGACTGTTTTTCAAAAAATCACCATAATTTAACCAGACCTCGAAAATTCACGAAACCAACGGGAAATTGTTAAGGACATCTTAACTTAACCTGTGATGGTCAGAGGGAGGCGCAAAGGTCGCCGGAAGGGCTGATCGTGGAGGACGACGGCGGCGGCAGAAACTGGTCGTTACAGGGTCAGCAGCGACCTTTGCTCATTCAAACGGCTCCATCGGACGAATGGCTGGGCCAAATGAGCCTTATAATATATCACTGGAAAGATATGACGATAAGCTTTCTATTGGAGGTGGTTTCGCCTCGATCTAATATTGGACGACGGAGTTATGACCGGAACAGTGAGATGGTTCGGGAAAGGGAGAGGAGAGAGGAAGAAGAAGAAGAAGAAGAAGAAGAAGAGGAAGAGGAAGAGGAAGAGGAAGAGGAGGAGGGGGGAGATAAATAGGCAGCGGGAAGGAGAGAGGGAGTGGGGAGAGAGAGAGAGAGAAAGAAAAAAAAAATATAATAAAATAATAAAATAATAAAATAAAAAAAGTAAAAATAAAATAAAATAACAAAAAGAGAAGACAAAATCATTAGTAACCTTTTCCTTTTAAATGATGATGTTTCCCTCCTTTTCCTTTTAATCATTACTAATATTTTTGTCAAATTTAATTTTATGGTGATCAGAGAACACCTAAAATCAAACCTGAATTTTACTATTTATGAGGTTAGAAAATAGATAAAATAAAAATAAAAATACCGAATATTTTTATATATCTTTGTGACCTCAAATATTATTTTTCTTGATTTTCTTGATTTTCTTTTTCTTTCTTTTTCTTTTTCTTTTTTTTTTGTATTTTTCGAAAATATATATAAAAAAATGAAAATTATGAAAATTATTTTTTTGGTCAAAATGGTTCATTTAGCTTGGCTAAGGTCACCAAAATTGTTTTTTCAATTTTTTCAACTTTTTATGGATTTTCTATGAATTTTCAAAATAAAAATAAAAATAAAAATAAAAATAAAAATAAATAAAAAAAGTTGATCAAAATTTAGGTGTCAACAGCTGCCCCTCTTTGAGAGGAATCTCGTTAGAGGTTTCTCTCAAAGATAAGGTGACACTTGAGTCCTGATCGACTCGACTCGGGAAACTAAAGGAAAAGGAGTCATGACATCCAATTTTCATGCTTGTCCATGTATGCTCTTTCTTGAAGGGGGAAACATTCATTTGACATGAGAGAGTGAGATAATAGAGAGACATACCTGCCACTTACCTGTTCGATGTTTGTACGATTTTCGCGGTGTTTGATGGATTCAAGAGAATTTCTAGGAACTCGTTACTAGAGTATCCTAGAGAGGTTAAGCTCTGACCCGTATGGTAGGTCAAACCATAATGGGATTCCTAACTGATAGGAATCTAAGGAAGACGCGTCCCATTTGAGATTTGCCAATGATTTTGATCCGTATGGTGGATTGGACCATTGAGTTGACCATTTAAGTGATTTTCACTATTGGATTGACCCTTCAGGCGGTTTCTACCTTTGATTGACCCTTCAGGCGGTTTCTACCATTATTTTGACCCTTCAGGCGGTTTCTACCTTGTGTTGACCCTTCAGGCGGTATCTACCATAGTTTTGCTTTGAAAAGGGGTCTCATGACGAGCCACGTCCGATGAGACTGCCTGATTTTTGAAAAGAGGTCTCATGACGAGGGTTCTCCACGTCCGATGAGACTGTTTGATATTTTTGAAAAGGGGTCCTAGGACGAGGGTTCTCCACGTCAAGTTAGGACTGCTTGATTTTTGAAAAGAGGTCCTAGGACGAGGGTTCTCCACGTCTGCTGGGACTGTTTGATTTTTTTTTTTTGAGAAGGGGTCTCATGACGAGGGTTCTCCACGTCCGATGAGACTGCCTGATTTTTGAAAAGGGGTCTCATGACGAGGGTTCTCCGCGTCCGATGAGACTGTTTCTTTTAAAAGGGTTTTTCTTCCCCCCTTTTTTAGAGATCCCGAAGTTTGTCGGGAATTTAGTTTTGAAGAAGTGAAAGATTTTATTTTGGCAAAAATTTCACTGGTACGCTGATGATGCGGGAAGTGACTTTTCTGGGAGCTGGGTTCTCCAAGTATCCTGCAGAAAAATAGATTTGTACGTTCTTCTCTTCAGAGCGAGGCCTTCTTCTGGGAGATTGGCGTCTCTAATGGATCCTGCAGAAGTTCGAGCCTGAAAAATTTTTCTTCACCAAGAAAACGTTAGCAATCTTTGGGAAGACGACGGTTGTCCATCTGACAAAACCGTATGATTTAAGTTTTAATCATGAAATGTGCATTTTGATGCCGGAGGCTGTCCAAAGCATTCTTGCAACATGCAGATGTAATCACAAATTCCTTGCATGGAAAATCTGGATCAACAGTTTGAAAAATTCCAAAAAGAGATTGTTCAAAACATCAATTGGAATATTTCTCGACAAGGAGGCTATCTCACCTGTTTTGAGGTAATGATTTTTATAGGGGATGCACTCAATTCCCTATTAACCTGTGCCTAGGTTTTAGGCTCATTCGCAGCGCATACATTTTGATCGGTCGGGAGGTCTTCCACGGGACCGTAATGTTGGGCTTGGTATTGGTTTTCAAGGGGGACTCATTTTTGAGTCAAAGCCATTGAACGAAAGTTTTCACCATCTGTTTCGGGTTTACAAGTCAAGAACCCTGCAAAATGAGAAAGAAATAGTCTTGCTCGTACCTCTTCGAGCTAAGCTATATGTTAACCCAAGTGTCTTAGTCAGAGAAGGCTGTTTCAGGGTTATGATGTTGGTAGGATTGGGGACCGAAAAAAAAAAAAAGCTTGTTTTTGGCCCAGAATTTATGAGGGAATTGACCTTGGTGATCATTGCAAACTTGTCACCTGTCTTTTCCATTCTGTATCTTCAATTTTTGAGACGTGCAACCGTTTTTGAGGTGTGTACAAACTCTTTAGAGAGCGTCTCTTGTGGTATTAAGAGGTTGACAACTCTTTCTGTGTTTTTGCTCCACGGCTGACATCATTTGGGGAGCAGTCTTCTTGATCTGACTCCATTAGGGGTTTTTCCCTCTTCTTTTCCCTACCAGGTTTCTTTAGGGATCGATCAAATTGTTCACCCGAGCATCGGCCTCGCTTTTACCAGGCACTTTGCTTTTTCTTGATGCTGGGGATTTCTTTAATCCCTTGTCGCAAGTGGGATGCTTGGCAATTGTGCTAGATATATGACTTGGCTCTTAGCACGCTTGAGTATCAACTTAGTAGTTTCTTCGTAAACCTTAAGTCTTGAACTTCTCCGTTCCTGAAGTGATTTGCCTTTGTTTTGGAACTTGCGATGATCACCGATGGGTTTATGAAATGAATTCGCAGGCTCAACTTGGCTATGCAAAGAATATGGTGTGTGGGATAGAGAAATGAATGCTTCTCATCATCCTATGGCACTTGGATTACCATATAAACAACACACAAAGATTAATGTTAGTCCGAGCAAAAAAAAATTTCTAACCATTTTCTCCTGATGCTACTGGACTCACCTCCATTTTGCCCCGATGTGGGGTGGTTCTTGATAGGGTTAAGAATGAAAAACGCCGTTCAAAGGGGTTTATCAATGGTCACCTGTAGTGTTTGGGGATATGAAACGAATGCCTCTGTCGTCCCAACCCATGTAATCGCTGCAAATGATCCCTACCATCGTAGACCCAGATTTTGCTATCTGCCCACTCCACTCATCTCTCAAGTGTGTGTTGGACATGTTTGGATTAGGCTCGCCTCTCCTTTGAGTAAACTTCCTTTTGAATGATTTGACATATAATGATATTTGGAAAAATTCACTCCCTTCTTTCCCAAAATTTATCCATTGAGGGGATCTTGTGATGTATTGTGCATGTTTTATTCATGCTTTGGGCAACCTCCCGATTTAAATCATGAACATCGATGCATTGGATAATTTTCATGACGACTGAAAGGATTTTAACATTCTTTATCTCCAGCTAACTGGGAAAGGGATACTTACCTACCTGTCGCGGCTGCAGACCCCTGAAAATGTAAGAGAAGCATATCATTGTATATTCACGAATTTTTTTGAAAATCAAAACGATACATCCTACCCTCGGTCATGTACCCTAACAAGTAGTACGTGGGATGTAAAAACTTGTTCGTCTCCAAGGCGACTCCCCTGTCAAAAACAAACAATAAGTGTCAGTTTGCGTTCCAAAATTCAAGACAAATTGGAACGATACCGCCTTGTTCTTGTTTGGTGTTTTCATTTGAACACAAACGCGCGGCTTACAGAAATTGGCCATCTATATTGTGGCCACGATTCCTCCGTTTGGTTGGCGATGAATCATTCTCGAGGATTTGCCCCAGAGGAAATCCATTTGTGTTTTTGGGCGCATTCCAGCGTCACTCTTCATAGTTCCTCCACTTGATCAAAGACCCTTCCTTGGAGTGCTGACTCCCAAGGTTAATAATTTTATTCGCCTCCTCATTGGCGAGTTCTTTTCTTTTGTGGCTTTTGGCGCCAACGACTTCCTGTTAAGCATGGGATTTATGGAGATCAAATTGGAACGATACAAAGTTACCGCCTCTAGGTTTGTATCCTGGGGTTTATTTCTGATGCAGATAACTCTGTCATTGCGTCTACGGATTTTGCCAGAGAAGAAACGTCTTTCTTTGCCCAGGGAAAAATTGATTCGCATGCCCCAGTCATGTCTTAACGCTTTCCGCTTTTGTTGGAGATTTCTAATCCCATCTGAAGGAGTCCACGCACCTGCGTGTGAAGAAATAGACGTGGGTTTTTATCTGACTTCATTTGGAATTTCTGAAAAGAGGTACTCCCTCCGAAGTTTCGTCTTTTCGTGCTTTTCGAGCAATTTGCCCCGGTGAGGCCGGTTTCGCTGTTTGTCCTCTCTGGATTTGATGACCCTGGTCTGTTGCACTTTTAGGGGGGATCATGAGAGTTTGCCCCTGGCTGGGCTTCTCGGAGAAAAGGGAGAGACTTGCTCCCACGAGTTTTGCCAATCCTGGTCATCTATGAATTCGTGCTTTTCATTCTATTCAAAGAAGGTATTGATAAAACTTAAGATTTTCTTTTCAAGCATTCTTTTCACAGAGATTTTCAGGTGATGAGAAACTTTTTCAGGTTTTCTCAAAGATTTTGTTCACAAATTGAGCCATTAGAATGCTCTTGAAAACATTGAGTCAGACTCATGTTATGAAAAGGGGTACTCCTTGTTTCGTCATTTGGAAGCACTGCCATCTGATTCCCCTGCTTTTGATCGTTGCTGGAATGGATGGCTCCGCATCGTTTTATTCCCCATTTAGGAGGGAAGCTCCACCTCGGGAACCTGAGTTATTTAACAACTGCTATGTATGCTTGGAATGGCATGCTTGAAGTGTCACAAAGACGGTTATAAAATAGAGAAAGTTCATGTAATGATAAACTTCTTTGGGAGACGTCTTAAGAAAAATTGAAAGGGTAGGATGGGAGCTAGCCCTCATATCATTGGGCATCCTCGCATCCCAAAACTTTGCAAACCAGGAGACATGTGGGAAATCAGGTCTCAGTTTTTTTTTTTTTCGTCATTGACCGATTTGTGGCTCCCACACGTCCCCTTTTTTTGATTTTTGATTTTTGATGATTTTTTTGGTTTTTTTTTTTTTTGGTTTTTTTTGGTTTTTTTAGTATACTTATATTACAATACAACACGTAAGAAAAAGCCCGAGGCACCTAATGTGGATTTAGATGCGTCGAAGAGAGACAGATATCTCTTTACTCCATGGTAGGAGCGTCGCCGTCGAGTGATTTGACAAAATCTCCCAAAGACAAGCTGGTCAAATCAAGTTCCTCCGATGTCGTTTCTATCCCCTCGTCCTTCGACCATTTGGAATCCTCAGAGAAGAACCGGTCGAACTTGTTGTCGAAGATCACCCCCACGGTTTGGTGATCAGGAAGTGGATTATTTTGCACGTTCGGCTCTGTTTTGTCGAATTCAAGGATGCAATTATCGATAAGGGCTTGCACCTTGTGCTTCAAAACAATGCAATTGTCTACGTTATGGCCCTTCTCTCCCATGTGATAGACACATGACTGGCTTTCATCGTACCCGTTAAATTTCACCGGATTCGGCCTTGGAGGCTCCTTAGCCACTAAGTGCTCCTCTAGTAACATAGGAAGTAATTTCGATAACGGCCTTGGCAGGGGGGTGAACTGCTTGGGAGGCAACTTCCTCCTTAGTTCATATGGTTTCTGTACCGACATCGACGAGTTTCCTTGCACCGTACTTGAATTGGAGAACTGCTTAGGGTTGGGTGGGTTTGGTACGAAGGCCACATCAACTTCAGCCTCCTTCTCCCTTCGGGCCGGATATTGGCGTCTTGTTGCGATTTCTGGTGCTTTCCTTTCCCTCATCGCCCATTCCAGCCTTTCTGCGATTTTTATGAGGTGTACAAATGTTTGACAACCAGATGTGTTCAGCCTATCGAAATACTCGTAAGGCAACGCTCTCAAGAAAAGGTCGACCAGCTCGTCCTCTGGAATGGACGGTTTGACTTGTGTTGCTAAGGCCCGCCATCTTTGAGCGTAGGCACGGATTGCCTCATTCCTCCCTTTAGTGGTCCTCAGCAATTCTTCTCTGGAAGGGGCTGTAGCAGTATTGAACTTATATTGATGTAAAAAGTCCTCCGCTAGGTCTTCCCATCCATCATAGTCCTCCAAATCTAATTCGATGAACCAAGCCAGAGCAGCACCCGCCAGACTCTCTTGAAACGTGTTCATCAGCAAGGGAACGTAGTCAGAAAAAAGTGCCATTTTGCGTAGGTAATATTTTAAGTGGGCTCGGGGGCAGCTCGTCCCGTTGTATTTTCTGACGAAATCGGGTTCTTTATAGTCTAACGGCGCTTCAATTTTTGCAAATGGTGATATTTTGTCAAATCGAGCCAGCTCATACCCTTGGCTGCTTAGGCATTCCTCTATCTTCGCTAGCCTCTTTGCGCCTTCTTCGATTTTGCCCGGGGGTTTCTCCTTTTTGTCTTTTTCTAGGTCGATGACTGCAGACACGGCCTTCGGTAGTGCATCAGCTGCTAACACTCGATTAACATTCTCGGCCACATTCTCTTCCCGAGTTCGCGCCACATTCGAAGCATTGGGGGGTGCGGGCGGAGCATCCTGGCTGAGGTCATGATTTCTTTCTTGTGCAGCCACCATCATGGCTTTCATTTCTGCTAGCATGGTGGCCATTGACGCCATCTGACCTTCCAAACTATTCACGCGAGATCCCAACTCCTCTTGCTCCATTCTGGCTCGGAGACGAGTTATAATACGTGTTATTATTGGTTCCGTGATTAAAGCTACCTGCCATGTGATAGGTAGAAAGACGTGTTAGCATATGGAAAAAAGTTATACTGAGTTCAAGGGGTGAAAGGAATGATACTTACAAACCTTTTGAAGGGGGTAAGACATGTCAAACACATCGATCATGCGCATGTAAACTTGTGAAGTTTTGACACCTAAATGGTGGGGTTCCTGAGGCTTAAAGGCTCCCACCTCGAGTTCTAGAAAGGGTAGGTTCCATTGCACAACTATCGTTGCATTGGGACCCAATCCATAGTTCGAAGTGAGCGAAATTAAAAATGGATTACCCCGTGTTTTTCCTCACGGAGGTTCCATTTTCAATTCCTTCTATTGTTTGCTTATAGGGGCGCCCGGGGTTTTAGGCGCGGTTGTGTGTGTTCAGGTGTCGTGATCATCACAATGCAAGTCATGCATAACAGTTTATCAATCAGCGCTTCAAATCACCCACACAACATACATTCCTACGCCAACCTGCATAAAATAATGTAAATCACGGACTACACCCCTTATTTCTCCAATATGCAAAAACGTTTAACACCTCAAGGATTAAAGTACATACAAACAATCAACTTTTTAATCGGCTCAAGTCCACTAAATGGTTAAGAACCAGTCCCCAGCGGAGTCGCCAGTCTGTCGCGACCCTCTCGAGGTTCGCCGTGGGCTCTCGAGGGCTAATGGGCCGTCCAGTCTGGTCGGACGCAGGCCTCTCCCAAGGCCCGTTACCCAAATCGCAACGGAGGTATGCGTAGTCGACCTTCAGTGTGGTCTAGTGACATGTGCTAAGTGTGCATGCCATGGAGTCGCCACCAATCATTTTTTTGGAGGGTATGATTGGACCACCCTATTGAATAGTCGGGACTTTCTATTCAATTCTACGATAACCAGAGAAATGGGTTCGGGGACTTAGTTACGTCAACTGTTAGAGTTGACGCCCTTTCGGTACCTAAGTTGATTGAATTTTCTGCAATTTTTCTCAAATTTTTTTTTTGAATTTTTCCTTAGTATTCACTTTTTTTGAATTTTTTTTATTTGATTTTTTTTATTATAAATTTCCTGAAAATAAGTCCCAACTGAACGATCACTAACTCGCCACGTGGCGTCTCGGTGACAATCGAATCATTTTAATTGTTGTAAAATTCGAAATTTATTTCTTTTAATGTTAAAAATATTTTTTTTTATTCTGAAAATCATCGGATCACGGCACGTGGCTCATCTGCAACCATCCAATCTAGCATTTTTTTGTTTTTGTTTTTATAGGACGCAACACAATGCAAAAAATAAAGAAGATATTAAGTCATTATACAACATAAACATAAGCAAAGGAGATGGGATCCGGTGAATTTTACGACGTCGGAGTCCGTCGGTGCTCGTGCAACAATGTGTGGGGATATAAACCACCAGCAGGAGGCTCGGCCTTCCGATTCTGGGGTAGCACAATATAATTTACAGAAAATAAATAAATAAAACACCTTGGACACCAATAGGAGGCTTAGCCTTCCGATTCTGGGTCTTTTATGCGAAATATAGAAATGCTATGACATAAAGTAAATACGCAGCAAATATTTAGACACCAACAGGAGGCTCGGCCTTCCGATTCTGGGTCTTTTATGCGAAATATAGAAATGTTATGACATAAAGTAAATACACAGCAAATATTTAGACACCAACAGGAGGCTCGGCCTTCCGATTCTGGGTCTTTTATGCGAAATATAGAAATGTTATGACATAAAGTAAATACGCAGTAAATATTTAGACACCAACAGGAGGCTCGGCCTTCCGATTCTGGGTCTTTTATGCGAAATATAGAAATGCTATGACATAAAGTAAATACACAGCAAATATTCAGCAACCTTAAAATTCCAGAACATAGCCTATCATCTTAGGAAGCCATCACCGAAAATTTCACCTTAAAAGGAGTCCAAATGAGTGAGATATGACCACAATACCTCAATTCGCTCGATTTTCGTCGACTGTTTTTCAAAAAATCACCATAATTTAACCATACCTCGAAAATTCACGAAACCAACGGGAAATTGTTAAGGACATCTTAACTTAACCTGTGATGGTCAGAGGGAGGCGCAAAGGTCGCCGGAAGGGCTGATCGTGGAGGACGACGGCGGCGGCAGAAACTGGTCGTTACAGGGTCAGCAGCGACCTTTGCTCATTCAAACGGCTCCATCGGACGAATGGCTGGGCCAAATGAGCCTTATAATATATCACTGGAAAGATAAGACGATAAGCTTTCTATTGGAGGTGGTTTCTCCTCGATCTAATATTGGACGACGGAGTTATGACCGGAACAGTGAGATGGTTCGGGAAAGGGAGAGGAGAGAGGAAGAAGAAGAAGAAGAAGAAGAAGAAGAGGAAGAGGAAGAGGAAGAGGAAGAGGAGGAGGGGGGAGATAAATAGGCAGCGGGAAGGAGAGAGGGAGTGGGGAGAGAGAGAGAGAGAGAAAGAAAAAAAAATATAATAATAATAAAATAATAAAATAATAAAATAAAAAAAGTAAAAATAAAATAAAATAACAAAAAGAGAAGACAAAATCATTAGTAACCTTTTCCTTTTAAATGATGATGTTTCCCTCCTTTTCCTTTTAATCATTACTAATATTTTTGTCAAATTTAATTTTATGGTGATCAGAGAACACCTAAAATCAAACCTGAATTTTACTATTTATGAGGTTAGAAAATAGATAAAATAAAAATAAAAATACCGAATATTTTTATATATCTTTGTGACCTCAAATATTATTTTTCTTGATTTTCTTGATTTTCTTTTTCTTTCTTTTTCTTTTTCTTTTTATTTTTCGAAAATATATATAAAAAAATGAAAATTATGAAAATTATTTTTTTGGTCAAAATGGTTCATTTAGCTTGGCTAAGGTCACCAAAATTGTTTTTTCAATTTTTTCAACTTTTTATGGATTTTCTATGAATTTTCAAAATAAAAATAAAAATAAAAATAAAAATAAATAAAAAAAGTTGATCAAAATTTAGGTGTCAACAGTCTTTAATCTATCGCTTTCTCGCGATAAATCAATCAATTTCAACTAATCACCATTAACCAAAGACAATATAATTAATCAAGCTAACTTAGTCGATTGCGGTCATTTAACCTAAACCGGGGTTTCTAACTAAACCAACCATAATCACTTTATGTTATTACCAAAATTGCTAACCCAACTAACCCTAGGCGCAATTAGCGCCCTAACCAAGGTTTAGGGTCAACTCACCATTTATTTAAGCTCGGGCCGACTCAAAATCAACAATGTGACGGCGGCGGCAACGAGCGACGACAACGACGACGGCGACGGTTCTTGGCGATAAAACACGGTTAAGCCTCGGTTCTAAGGTTTCTCGAGAGACGTCACGACCCGGCACCAACTAGGACACGTGACGGAGGTTCGGCGAGGTGGCGGCGGCGACGGTGGAGCTCCGGCGACCTAAAACAGAATTTGGACAGCATCATTAAAATAGGGGAACGGGCTATTTTGAGGCGGTTTTGGGCCCCACGGGCTGAGGCGAGGCCGGCCAAGGCTCGAGGACTCACCTAGGGGTCGAGGGTGACCTTCGGGAACGAATAGGGGCAGCGGACGGTGGTCGGAAGTGGCGAAACAACAGCTGTGCAGAACCGGTGAAAATAGAGGACTTGCGCGCAGAAAACAGGGGAGGCTGTTCGGGGTTGAATCCGGGCCCCACGTGCGGCGACCGATGACCACGAGCTCAGGGAAACTCGTGAGGGGTTCTAGGAAGTCGTCGGCGGCGGTGGTGAGCGACGGTGGCGGCCAGTTCGGAGGAAAACATAACCGAACCGCGACTGACTCCAAAATAGAGTACCGGCGGTTTCGTGGAGATTTGCGGTGGGTCCGGTGGGCAACGGCCGGCGGGGTGGCGTCGGGGAAATCGTGAAGAGACTAAGGGAAGTTGCCGAGGTGGTGGGTGGCAGCGACGTCGCCGGAAATGGCCGGAGGAGGGCTGGGAGTTCACGGATCAGTAGTGGCCGAAACAGGGCAGTCGGGGTTCGGCTTCTCGCGGCTGTTCTCGGCCATCCGGCGACGAGTGATGGCCGAGGACAGGTTGGTGATGATGACAGGAGGTAGCTAGAGGTTGTGGTTGACGATGGTGAGGTGGTGGCCGAACAAGATCCACGAAGGAGGAGGGGAAGGAGGCTCGGCTGAGGGTGTTCTCGTAGGGGTGGAAGGAGAAGAAAAATAGAGAAAACAAATGGGAGGGAGCAAGAGAACGTGGGGGACAAACGGTAATGAAGGGGAATGTTTTAGGGAAAGTAGGTGACAAGGGGAAGTGGGGGAGTGGACCATAAATAAAGAAATGATGGGGTAACTTTTCGGGAATGGGGGGTGAGTCATGGAAAAGAGAGAGACAAGGGATAGTGGGGAAGGGACCACTATTAGAAAATTGGGGATGTCACATGTTTGATCTAGAGACGACTCACGGGGCCTTGCGGTGAACGGTTCTAGGTTTCATATAGGTTTCACTTTCGGAGTATGTATGATATGTTTCAGGTTTCAAAAAATGAGGAACCTTTTTCCGAAGGGTAAATCTCAGAACCAGGTTCCTCATTTGTTTGGAGCTTGAAATGTAACAATACATACTTCGAACCTGAAACCTACCTTGTTACAGTTTTAGGGTCTACCTAAGTTCCACCTAGATTCTTAATTGAACGATTGCAATGAATCATTAACATTAATGATCACCGATTCACCATTTGTTGCTACGATATACTGATCAGAACTCATATTTAAACTCACAAAAAAATATGAAATATTAACAAAGTAAAAGTCTTAGTCAAAATATCACTGGAAATTGAAGCATAGATTAGTGATTCCATATAACTCCATAGAATACCGTAGGATCGAGCAAAGATATATACCAAGAAAAACTTAAAAACTTCTTGCAGGTTCCATCTGTTAGAAGGCAAACCTAAAAACTTAAGCTGATAAGTTGAGGATTTTCTAACATGGTATTAGAGCCTATGTTGTCCGCATATATGGGCTCACCCTCATTATTCAATTTTCACGCACCACTCGTAATCCAACTTGCACGCGAGAGAGGGGTGTTGAAGTTGTTGCTGTCCCATATCGCCTTACAACGAGTCTTGTATGCTTTTTATATTCATATGGTCTACCTCCACTTAATAGCTCAAGTTTTTAAGTTGGACTTTCTAACATGTTGAAGTTATTGTTGTCCCACATCGCCTTACAACGAGTCTTATGTGCTCTTTATATTCATGTGGTCTTCTTCCACCTCATAGTTTAAGTTTTTAGGTTGGACTTTCTAGCATGGTATCTGAGCCAATGTTATTTCTTTCCGCGTATAGGGCCCACCCTCATTAGTCAATTTTCATGTGCCTCTTGTAATCCGGCTTGCAAGTGAGACGGGATGTTAAAATTGTTGTTGTCGTCCTACATAGGTTGTGATTGAGTCTTGTATGCTCTTTTTATTCATGTGGTCTCCTTCCACCTATCAGCTTAAATCCGAAGAGGTAAGTTTCACAAATTTTTTAACCTGAAACCTGCCCGGCATACCTTCGAACCTAAAACAATGGGTCGATAACGTGCCTAGTGTTGACACCTGATTTTTGACCAAGTCTTTTTGCAATTATATTTCGAAAAATCACAAAAATTCATAAAAAGTCAAAAAATTACAAAATCAACTTTGGTGGCCTTGGTCAAGCCCAAGGAACCATTCTTGACCAAAAAATAATTTTTCATATTTTTCACATTTTTTAGTATTTTTAGAAAATATGAAAATACTAGAAAAATCAACAAAAATAGCACATGAGGTCACAAAATATGGTAAAATAGCCAATATTTTCCTTTTTAATCCCTTGCATTTTTGACCTCACAAAAAATCCAAAATCAGATTCAATTATAGGTGTTCCTTTGTAACCCGTACTATTGAATTTGAGAAAAAAATACCAATTGAGTCTTTTAATTTGCAATTTTAGCATTTTCTAGGATCTTGACATTCAATCTAATTTTCCCCTATTTCAATTTTACCTAATTGTTCAGATAAATTGTTCAATTGCAAACATAATGGCATTTTAGTCCTTGAATTTGAGCATAATTGAAATTACTTCCAATTCAAGGGCTATCATTACAAATTGAACATGCTACCCAATGGATTTCACCATTTTAAATCGATTGGCATAGGTGATTTGGCCCAATTTGATCATTTGAACCTTCAATTACATAGTTCCCCAATTTCCAATTCAATGAAAATTTAGGGTTTTTATAGAAATTGATGTAAACTTTTGGGCAAAACCACATTTCTAGATAAAATCCATGCTCTAGATTCGATTTTGAGGTTCAATTGCAAAATTTTCCCATTAATTTGGGCTTAATTTGGAAAATGGTAAGTCGGAACCGGTTCTGACCGGTCAGACCGGTCGAACCGGTTTGCTACAGTGTCATCGTCTTCCCTCAGAACCTGCGCAGATGAACAGTTCCAAGGGTGATTTCGATCCTCAAATTGAAGGCCAATTCGTGGATAATCGAGCACGCAATGGTGGGCGTATTGTTGCCTGTACTCCTACCTATCAATTAACACCGGTGGCGCCGCTCGACGTCGTCGGAGTAAAAGGCAATTGGCCGGTCAAGTTCTGAAGCTGCAAAAAGTCAACAAAAGCAAACACAGCTTAAATTCGTGCCAAATTCGCGTGAAATGAAGCCCGCCGGAGAACCAAACGGAGTTAGACGATTCACCCATCTTCCCCGACGCCGTTTGCACCTAAAATCACGTGATGGCACGTGCTATTCGAATCAGTTGACCGTCCCCGATTCGGCACCAAAACTCAAAGGGCTATATAAGCCTGTGGAGACTTTCAGTTGAAGAGGTTGGTCGATTCAGTTGGTGGAGGACGAACAGAATCAAGAGAAAGGGAGAGAACGAGAGAGAGAGAGAGAGCTCCCCTCCATCGCCATTGTCGAGGGTAGAGCTCGGATTTGCAGAGCGCTGGTCAGGCCTTCTCAGGCCAAACCGAAGCTCTTCAAGGTTGAAAAAAAGACGCTCAAGCCCCCAAGAAGCGATCGCCATCGACCGCGCAGCCCAAAACTGCCAGAACAGGTAATCCCGAACTTCGAGCTCAAGCTCTGGTCTTCAATGGCGAACCCTGATTTCGGTTTCAATCTTTGCGATTCCCGTGTGCGTTTCATCCCTTAGACATCACTGACCATCGTCGCATATCTACTTTGCATTGATTTTGTCTGAAAACATCGAATCGAGTCTCCCAACTCAACCTCCATGGCCGTCTACTGTTCATCCGGTCGTCCGTGCGTCAACACGTGGCAAAATCATAGCCATCGGTCTCCTTCGCTAGATCAAGCCTTCCATAGCGTGACATGTGGCACAATCTAGGCCGTAGGTTCGAATTTGAGCGGGAATTGAAATTCGAGCGGGAGGAGGCCGAAGCGACGTCGTTTTGGGCGCAGGTCGCGCGGACCCGGATCCGGACCGGGCCGGTCGCCCGCGGGTCGTGGGCCGGGTCACCCAACCCGGCCAGAATAACATTTTTTTTAATCAAAAAATAGGAAAATGATTTTTAAAAAATAAAACAAATCAGAAAAATCCTAGAAAATTAAAAAAAAGCTAGAAAATTCCAAAAAAAATGTGAAAAAATTGTGGAAAAATCCTAGACACTCTAGAAATCCCCAAAAATCGAGGATTGACCACAGACAACTGGTCAACCCTATTTTTGGGGTTTCTTATCCGTTCTTCCGAGACTTGACGATATTACCCTTTAGGGGTAAGTCGCCTCTGTTGTATATGCGAGATAAGGCCGATAATGCCAAGGTAAGAATTAGGGTCAAGTAGGCGACCAATTCTTAGGTTTGGGTTTTCAAGTCCCGCCTCTTTTCTCAAAATGACGATTTTGCCCTTTAATGGGAAAATCGTCTTTCTTGTTCCAATCGAGTTCTGAAAATTTCTTAAAGTTAGGGTTTGGGTCAGGTGGACGACCAACCCTAATATTTATGATTTTCAGCTCACATCTTTATCCAAAATGACGACTTTACCCCTCCGAGGGTAAAATCACTTTTAAATTCCAGAAAAATCCTGAAAATTCCCAAAAAAATAGGAAATGGATTAGATTGATGGCCAATCCTATTTCCCATGTCTTTTGACTTCCCAATTCATCTAAAATGAAAGATTTACCCTTTCGAGGTGAATTTTCCCCGAATTGCTCAAAATTACGATTTTTCCCCTCATGGGCAAATCATGCCAAAATCATTCCTAAGCCTTGATTGATATTTCTCTAGGCTAATAGGGCCTCATTAGGGATGCCATGCTGATTTCATGTGTTTTCTCCGCATGTATTGGATCCTTGATTTGCGCATTTACCTTTAATGATTGTGAGTGATAGGGTAGCCATTCCCATCTGCATGAACTCCTAGATTTAGGATCTGTACCCCACTCATCCGCATGAAATCCTAAGATCAGATAAACCATTCAGCTTCGGTACTGAAATGGCGTCAACTCTGACAGTTGGCGTAACTAAGTCCCCGAACCCACTTCTCTGGTTTCCGTAGAATCGAATAGATCACTCCCAACTATTCGATAGGGTTTTCGATCGTACCCTCCACGAAACGATTGGTGGCGACTCCTTGGCATGTACACTTATCACATGTCACTAGACCACACTGAAGGTCGACCACGTATATCCAACAGTTGCGATTTGGGTAATGGACCTTGGGAGAGGCCCGCGTCCGATCAGGTCAGCGATCGGGCGGCCCATCAACACTCCGCCGCGAGGGAGGGTCGCGACAGACTGGCGACTCCACTGGGGACTTATTCGAAACCAGAGTCTCTGGTTACGAATCCCAGAGGACTTGAACCGATTAAAAAGTTGTTTGGTTTATCTGACCTTGTTTTTCGCAAATGCTCTCGAAGGTGAGGTACGTACACTAACCATTGTGTTAGATGTTTTTGCAGATTGGAGAAATAAAGGGTGGAGTGATTGTTGACATTTTTGCCTGTAGGTTGGAGTTGGGAATGTATGTTTATTTTTATGCACATACTGAAGCGGTGTTTTGATACAAACTGCTCTGCATGACTTTGCATTGTGATGGTCACGACACATTGCACACACTGGCGGTCAAACCCCGACTGCAACCACCTCTAGGTTACCTTAGATAGGGAAGGGATGCGAAAAGGATCTTGTGTTTGATGGCACTTGAGACTTTCGTATTCGTTCCCGCCTACCATCTGCATTGGCGATATCTAGCCCTCTTGGGTAGGTACCCTTGGGGAGGAATCTGCCTCATGTGGATCGTGGGAGCCTGAGCCGTAGGTTCCTCACCTGATTTTCGATTTTTAGAGTATACCCACTTGTCTCATGTGCATGTCTATGAATGGTTGGTATACCTAAAACCATCCATTGATACAGGGGGACATTCCACATTCCCCCAAATATGGTTGGTAAGGCATTTATTTCCAATGTACTTTATTATTCCCTGCTCTATAATATGACTCATACATTACATACATTCATATGCATTCGCATCATGAAAATCACTCAAGTGACTAATTGAAACAACGATGGTAATAGGGTAGGATGTCGCTGTTCCCTAAGAGTTCGACAGAATTGGTGACCTTCGAGTACTTAAGGAAAGTCACTCGCTCTGGACCAAACACAAGGCTACACTTCACCAGATTCGTGCATGGTCGGGAACTGACTGGACGTAAGTTAAGATATGCGGAAGATTGTCAAACCCGCTACTGCGTCGATAACCTCAGATTCAAGCGACAAGCAGACGAGATGTTTAAGAATTATCTGGAGATGAAGAGACAGCGTCGCAACCAGTTGGCCAGGGAGGCATATGCCCGTCGGAAGGCCGAACTACTGACCAAAGAAAGTGTACCCGTGATCACTTTTTGGGGAAAAAGAAGACGTCCTGCTACCAAGACAAAGCCAAAGCGTAACACACTCAAGAAGGTGAAACCCGAGAAGGCTCCTGAAGTCGTCACACCGTGGACCAGAGAATGGCCAGAGGAGCTACGACCTTTTGACCATAACATGGAAAATAACTCCCCTACACTTGATTGAAGGAGAGTTCCCGACTAACTGTCAAGAGTGATTTAGATCCTCACATTCCATAGGCCTTTTATGGCTTTCTTGTTTGAAGAATCTTTCCCTACCCTTCTTTCATTAGGCATTCTGATTATAATAAAAGTTCATCCCACTTTGTTCATTTGATGTATTGACCAATGGAATGTGACATTTGCTGTTTCCTCTAGTCCCTGAGTGAACCTGACTAAATTGCATAATTCACTTCCCTGAAATTCAAGTTAGGCTTTAAGTCAGGCCTTCGAGACCTGAAAAAGGTCCTAATTTCCATTTCTTCAAAATGAACTATGCAATTAAGTTGGCCCGTGCTTATCTCATGGCATCTGCATAACCATGTCTTTAAAGTAATTTCCGACGATTGACTTTTAAAAATCATTTGCATATTTTAGACTTGATGGGAAAGAATGATATTCAAATGTTCGAAGTTCCCCGGGCCGAACTCCAATCATGGTGGGATAGCATGGGCGAAGCCAGCCAGAAGTATGCTAAATCCCGACTAGGATACCTGTTAGACCTGCTGAAGGTTGAGTGTCCACCTGCCTTTATCCAAGCCTGACGCTCTATTGGGATCCTACCACAGCTACATTTTGCATGGAAGGACTGGAGATTACTCCCACTATCGAGGAGTACAGTGCCGTCATCGGAGTTGAGTTCACTCACACACTTGTTCGACCCCCCATAGGATTTGAACCCCTGAGTGAGGTGGCTGAATTCCTTGACACAAGCTTAAGCGAAGTCAAAGCAGATGCAAAAAGTAATTCTGGACGAATCTCCCTATCTTTCCTTATAGACAGATTTTCCCGCCTCCCTGCTGCTAAAGGGACCAAATCCGGCAGTGCCTTTGTCTTGGCATTCTTCAGCTTTGTGCTGTTCCCAATCTCATCTATCACCTTCGACCCTATCATGGCTATAGTAGCCAGACAAGTCTGCTGTGGGTGGGATTACTCAAACATCATCCTTGCCGAAACCTTCCTTTCCTTAAATCGCTTCAAGAAAAATAAAAAGGGAATCTTTAGAGCCTCTAGTGATATTTTGTATCTATGGTTCACATCCCATATCAGACAATTCCACATCCGCGTGGGTTTCACTGAAATCAGCCCTGATGCACATCCTCTTAAAACCTTTGTCAGAACACATACACGTATTCCTAAGTTCAACTTCATAGAGTGGAAAAACTTCCTTAAAGTTCTAAAGCCCGAACAACTCCGATGGCGGCTAAGGTTACCAACGCTGGGCAAAGTCAGATTGGCCTGCGATGACAAAGGTCCAGTCCCCTTGCTAGGATTCACGGGCGCTACCGCATACTATCCGAAGAGGGTGATCCGACAGTTTGGGGCACTACAGAAGATCCCTTCTCCATCACAACCTGGTATCTTTCTTTTGACATACCGAGCAAGACTCTCATGGAGGAGGAGAAGAAATAGTTTGAAGCCAAGGTGACATCCATCATCCGCTCCTTGAAGAATCCGCAAGCCGAAGAAATAAGTTGGCCAAAAAACATGACTCGTGAAGAAAACATTCATAGAGCCACTGCAGAATACATTCAACACTTTAAAGCGACCAGACGGAGCCTTGTCGAGCCATACGTACTCGAATACATCGTACCATATATACCTGGAATAGAGCCGTACGTACCCGAAGACATGGGACCGCTGCCATATTCAGAGGATGAGGAGCCCCGGACTGAAGAGGGGAATCCATACTGGGATGATGATGATACCTTAGACCTCAAGCGTCCTAGACTTGAATAGACTATTCTGTCAAGTGTACAATAAGCAAACATTGTGACGCCTTCTCATACATTCTCCTTTCTGTGTGATGCTATTTTGAACACATGAGCATAAATGTGAACATGTTTTGCGAATACATAAAAACTATCGTCCGAAATTACGCTTCTTTTAATTTCATGAATTCTTGTCGGAAAATGATTAAAAGAACTACTTACATGAGGCTAAGGCTCACGAGGTAGCCCTTTTTCCCATCTACCGACAAGAAGCATGCAACTAAAAGAATTAACTGCTTCTTTTTGGCAAAGACAAAAGAAATACTCACTGGGAATCCTTCTGAAACAGGTACACTCTCATCACGGAATTACCAACACATCGTTTCCGAACTCGCCTTAAGACAAGAATGGAGCAACAAGAATTGACTCCGCATGTGGGCATGCTGGAATCTCAGATGACCGCCCTAGCAACTATGATGGCAGACATCAAGGCAATGCTGGAAGCTACCCAAACTAAACAAACAACGGGTCATAACCAGAGCAACGCAGGTCCTTCTTTTGTACCTGATACAGCAGATAAGGAGGTGACGAGATATACTCAACATGCAGAGGAGAACATCCATGAACCAAACAGCCGACCACAACAAAAGGCCTCGCCTGTTGTTATCAACCTCGAGAAGGAGGAGAAGGGGAAGCAGACTGTGAAAATCGAAGCAGAGGCTAAAAGGTTAGCCAAGATCGAGGAGTGCTTGAGCAGCCAAGGTTACGAGTTAGCTCGCTTCGACAAAATATCTCCTTTTGCTAAGGTAGAGACTCCTCCTGACTATAAGGAGCCGGAGTTCGTAAGAAAATATAACGGGACAGGCTGTCCCCGTGCCCACCTCAAGTATTACCTGCTCAAGATGGCACACTATTCGGACTATATTCCATTGTTGATGAACACGTTCCAAGAGAGTTTGGCTGGCGCCGCTCTGGCTTGGTTCATAGAGTTAGACTTAGAAGATTATGACGGTTGGGAGGATCTTCCAGAAGACTTCCTCAGACAGTACAAGTTCAACACGGCTACAGCCCCAACAAGAGAAGACCTTCTACGAACTTCAAAGGCGAGAGGCGAATCAATCAGGACATATGCCCAGAGATGGCGAGCCTTGGCTACCCAAGTAAAGCCGTCAATCCCAGAAGAGGAGCTGATCGACTTATTCCTAAAAGCGCTCCCCTACGAGTACTTTGACATGCTGAACACTTCCGGATGTCAAACATTTACATACTTGATAAAGGTTGCTGAAAGGCTAGAATGGGCCTTGAGAGAAAGAAGGCCTCATGAAGCTTATACTAGGAAACAGTATCCCTTGAAAAAGGAGAGAGAAGCCGGACTTGACATAGCGTTTATACCGGATCCCTACAAGCCCAAGCCGTTTGGCAATTCCAATCAGACCAAAGGAGGATCGTCCTGGTCGGCACCAAAAGTACAAGAGCCCAGAAGAAGGCAACCTCAGAAGCAATTTTCTCAGCTCCCAAGGCCTTTATCCAAGTTGCTCCCAGTGCTGCTAGAGCAACGCCTGGTGGCAAAAGAATCGCCTAGGGCAAACCCTGTCAAATATCCTGGCTTTGATGAGAACCAAACCTATATCTACCACATGGGCGAAAGAGGGCATAATGTGGACAACTACTATATCCTCAAGCTGAAGGTGCAAGCTCTGATTGACAGTCAAATTCTGAAGTTTGACAATATGGCCCCAAATGTACAAAAAAACCCACTTCCGGATCATCAAGCAGTAGGAGCAATATTTGCTGAAGTGGAGGAAGACTGCCTTAAGCTGAAGGTAGACGTACCTAAGCTGACCAATTTGCAAACAGCCGCTTCATCATACCCAAAAGCAGGAGAGATCTCTGTTGACGAAAAGAAGCTATGTATCGCCAAAATGATGAGCTTAGGGATAATGTCCAATATTACTAATGAAGAATTCGAAGGAGTTGAAGCTTCTTTATCTTTGGGAGGAAGCTACTTCGTGATCACAACAGAGAGGGGCAGCACCTGGGACATCCCACACGAGAATCTGGTAGATAGTCTTGAGCCGGTCACTCAGTCAGAAGAAGAATTCGAAAAGGACGAACTGGAAGCCAAAAGGCGAAGTCAAGCGGACCGCAAATTTATGGCCAAAGCGCTTGAAAAGGGCGAAATTGTAGACAACCTTGGTCAAGATTCTGGGGGGTACAACTTCAAAGTGAAATATTCAGCCCCTCCCAGCTTTTATCAGAAAATTGAGGACATCATACCAGACGGATGGGGAGGTATGGATGATCTCTCTCAACCAGAGACCTCGAAGGACGTAGAAAAACTTCTTTCAAAAGGGCTTGACAACACTGTGTCAATGATTGAAACCGCTACGACTGTGGTAATTAAATTGGAAGAGCTTGACAGCTTGAATAAGGTAGAAGATTGCCTAGTCAAGCCTGTTGTGATTCGATTGCCTGAAGAGGAAGAAGACGGCACAGCTGAACCAGAGACGTCTTATCAGACGACAGTAACTATAAAAGTCCCTCCGATAGAAAAGTACGATCCTAAAGTGGTCCACTGGGACTATGGGATAGAGGAAGAAGACGATGATGAAGGTTATGCGTCTATCCGCAGGGAATGGAATGCCTTTGAGGAATCAACGCCTCCTACTTCGGAAGAGCCGGTTACTGTTAATTTGGGGGATACTGAAAATATCAAAGAAGTCAAGATCGGTGGACATTTATCCCGAGATGAAAGACTCAGGTTCACAGAATTACTGAGAAGGTCGCTAAGATGTCATGCAGCAAATTCCAAAGATGTCAAGCTACCGAGAGGTAGATAAAAGTGATCAAAGATCCATATGGTTGAGATAAATAACCAAAACCAGCAAAGAAGGTTCATTAGGGCAAGCCCCTCATTTCCTGTCGAGAGACCAAGCTGGGGGCAAGATGCTCGTGTGCCACCAAGATAGCATATTGGAGCAAGTTATCAAGCCCCAAAGACGACAAATGTCAAGACAGGCCCTACTAGGGCAAAGCAACCGAAAGAGACGATTTCCTTGATCAACGAAAATGCAATACCTCAAAGGGAGTATCATGTTCCTTGGTGATTTATGTAAAGTTAAACATGGATGAATACTCATTGCTTCATGTACAGGTACAAAGACCTCTTCAAATAGGATTGGAAATCGTCAAATGATATGAAAAATGCTAAGGCATTTGGCCAAGGTAAACGTCGCCCAACTGGGGCAAATGGATTGTTGATGTTATCAACACCTTCAAGCATGAATGGAGGGATTCGACGAATGTTGTCCATATCAGCATACAATATTGGAATGGACTCAATCAAGAGAGAAATGTCGACCATCGACAAAAGAAGGGTAGTTGGGTGTCGTATCCAATTTACTCATTTTTCTTGCATTTGCTAATGCAGAACCATTTCTTTCTGTGGCAGAATACGCCGTTAGGACATTATCATGGGTCCAATAAAGAGGAAAACATCACAAGGATGGTCACAAGTGACAAGACGCCTGAAGCAAATGATTTTCTCAAACATTGGAAGGATGACACCTCAAAGATGAAAAGTAAAGTGAAGATCCAAGTAAGAGATATTCCAAACTGGATAGGGGATCGCATGAAAGTATAAAAATGAATAGAACCATTTGACTGGGGCAAGCATTACCTAGCCATGACAAGTTATGCCTAACTGGGGCAAGTGAATCATCTACGTGACTGGATGAAAAAGTGGCATTTCATTCCTAGCAAGATCAATGAACGTGATAGAAGAGTCGTTCACATCAAAGTCAAACCTCAAGATACAAACTTGAATGAAGGGTAACTTTGTGTCGTTCTAATTTGGTCCTCAATGATCTTTCTCATAATATGAATTTGCCCTAATTTCAACAGAAAATTATTGGCATTCAAAAGGACTCAGAGGGAAAGAACTTGCCGACTCAACTCAAGGCAAGATGATCTTTGGAGATAACAGCTTCGGAAGTCAAGCATTCAATAAATGATCTTTCGCTATAAGATCAAGTGGAGGGTAAAAAGTATCGCTTCCACACCACATGTTTTAGCATACATTTTGATAAGAATTCATTTTTCCTTGAATAAGGAACTCCAAAGAATGGCATGGAATACGTTCAAAATATGAATGAAGCCATTGAGCAGGATTCATTGCCCCAATCAGACGAAGAGATCATCGCCGTAGGTCGAAATGGTCGTTGTCTGTAATCTACATATCGTCGTTCAGATTGGAATGCATGATCAAGAGGACTTACTGTCGTGGTGACCAGGTACATGTCCTTTTTCTCCAAAGACTGAGAATTTCAAGAAATTTTAGAACAACTTAACCATCTTGTGTTGTTAAGAAAAATGCAGATTTTCACGAATCTATGAATTTCCATTGGAGCGCATGATTAAGGGTAAGGTGTATCGTTCTAAATTTTCTGAAATTCGAGAGCATACACTGACATATTCCTTTTATGTTTTTCAGGATTCCCTAGCCGCGCTGGGCAGGTAAGTATTCCTTTCCCAACCTCTTAGGTTTTAAGACTGTCGGGATCCTTATTGCTAGAATTTGAAAGGCTTCTTGGAATCTAGCATGCATTCAATTATCATGTCAATAAAAATGAAAAATTCTCACAATCATGGCATTGGCACTCATGTTTAAACGTGGAGGTTATCTAAACATGGTTGAAATATACATTGTGCATCATAAATCCCCTTGGAGGGTAAGATTTGAAGAAAACAAGATGAACTTTTCCAACAAGAGTTGTTTAAATGGTTCAAAAGGATGTTTCCTTATACAAGAGGCAAGCCTGGTCCAAACACGTCCCATACACACTTGAGAGATGAGTGGAGTGGTAAGAATAGCGAGACCTTGACCTACGGACGTAAGGGTTATTCGCAGTGATTACATGGACTTAGACGACGGAGGCATTCGTTTCTCTATCATAAACACTACAGGTGACCATTGATAACCCTTTGAACGACGGTTTCATTCTTTGCCCCTGTCAAGAACCACCCCACATTGGGGCCAACTGGAGGTAGGTCCAGTAATATCATGAGGTAAATGGTTAGAAGTTCTCTTGCTCAGACTTGCATCAATCTTCGTGTGTTGCTTGTCATTTTAACTTCTATGGTAATTCAGGTGCTTTAGGATGACGAAAAGCATTCGTTTCTCTATCCCATACACTTTTACCCTTTGCACAGCCCAGTTGAGCCTATACGTTCGTTTCACAAACCCGTTGGTGTTCATTGCATATTCCAAGACGGAAGCGACTTCACTTCAAGAGCGGAAGAGTTCAAAATACAGGATTTACAAAAAATTCCTGGACTAATGTTTGAGTGCTGAGATTCAAGTTGTACATCTAGCACACTCATTTGAAAATTCTGATCCCCAAAAGAAAAGAAAAAGGTGGGATTTCGACAAAAGATGAAAAAAAGAAAAAAGAGAGAAAAATCCGATTCTGGGCATTAAGAAAAAGCAAAGTGCCTGGTAAAAGCAAGGCCAATGCCCGTCCAAATACTTGTACACTTGTGAACCATGTGTTTGATCTTGTAAATGCCAAATGATGGCATGATACCTTTGTATAGGTCACTAGTGAGATCTGATTGTAAAAGAAAATCCCAAGGGAGCTGGACAGCAAAGTGTACTCTCGGATTATGTCACATTCAGATGACAAAAGCATAGACAAAATGTTGACACCGTCTCAACACAAAAGAGATATTCTCTAAAGACAAATGTGCGCTTCGAAGACTGACAATGCTCTTCAAAGACTATCAATGCACTTCAAAGACTGAAGACGCTCTTTGAACCAGAAAGGGGCAAGATGGCGGCAAACTTGCAGTGATCACCAATGTTAAACCCTTCGCATATTCTGAGCCAAAAACAAGCTTTGTTTTGGTCCCCAATCCTACCTACGTTACAACCCTGAAAAGCCTTTCTGATTAAGGCACTTGGATTGACATAGGGTTTAATGTCTAAGCTTAGCTCGAAGAAGTTCGAGCAAGATTATTTCTTTCTCATTTTGCAGGTTTCTTGACTTGTAAACCTGGAGCAGACATTGAAGATTTCTCTTCGAAAGCCTTGACTTGCACGCAAGTCTCCCTTTGAAAACCGTTGACCAAGCCCAACATTACGGTCCCTTAGAAGTCCTCCTGATCGATCGAGGTGTATTCACTGCGAATGATCCTAAACCCTAGGCGCAGGTTTGATAGGAAATTCGAGTGCATTCTTGGTAAAAGACCATTATCTCAAAACGGTGAGAAGTCCTTTTTTATGAGAATACTCCAATGGACGTTTTAACCAAATTCTTTTGGGTAATTTCAGATTGTTTGATTCAAACTTTCCTCACAAGGAATTTTTTATCACTTTCGTATATTGCAAGGTGTTTCGGATAACCTCCAGCATCGTAATGCATTCATTGAAATTTCTCATGACTATAATATAAGTCATAAAGTGCTGTCAGTTTGACATTAGAGACCATTGATGTGCCTTTGGTAAGAAAATTCTCATATTAGAGCTTCTGTAAGATCCTTGATGACTTCGGCTCCTAAAATGGCTTGTATCACTCTTGATGAGAAACGATTTACATGTCTAAAACTTCTGATAGATTCCTGGTAACCCCAAATCCCAGAAGAGCACAACCTCTCTTGGTAAGAAAGAGTTTACATGTTCAAGCTTCTGTAGGACCCCTGGTATCCCCAGACCTCAGAATGCTACTTCTTTTGTGAAGAATAACTTTCAAGTTCAAGCTTCTGCAGGATTCCTAGTAATCCCAGATCTCAGAAGAACACAACCTCTCTTGGACTTGTGGTAACCCTAGGTCCCAGAATGACACATTTCTCTGAGAAGAAGAGTTTATATGACTAAGTTTCTGACGGATTCCTGGTAACCCCAGATCCCAGAAAGCTATCTTTCTTGGTTTAAACATCTGCAGGACTCGTGGCAACCCCAGGACTCGTGGCAGGCCCAAGTCCCAGAATGATACCTTTCTTTGAGAAGAAAAGTTTATATGATTAAGCTTCTGACGGATTCCTGGTAACCCCGGATCTAAGAATGCTATTGTTCTTGGTTAAACTTCTATAGGAATCATGGTAACCCCAGATTCTAGAAGGATGCCTTGCTCTGTGAAGAAGAGCTTTCAAGTTTATTTTCCTACAAGATCCCTGGTAATTCCATATCTCAGGAAAACACATTCTTATGAACAGTTTTGTAGGTCTGAACTTTCTGCAGGATACCTGGAGTCCCCAGATCCCAGAATGTCACCTCTAATGTTAAAAAGACAATGTTTGAAATTATCTCCCTGTGTGAGATTCCAGTGTTACAGGTTTGATCTTTCTACAGGATGTCTGGAGTCCCCAGATCCCAGAATGTCACCTTCAATGTCAAAAACGACAATCTTCGAAATTATCCCTCTGGGAGATTTCAAATTTACAAGTTTGAGCTTTCTGCAGGATACCTGGAGTACCCAGATCCCAGAATGCTACCTCACATGTCAAAAGGACAATGTTTGAAATTATCTCCCTATGTGAGATTCCAATATTACAGGTTTGATCTTTCTGCATGATACCTGGAGTACCCAGATCCCAGAATGTCACATCCCATGTCAAAAGGACAATGTTTGAAATTACCTCCCTATGTGAGATCCCAGTGTTACAGGTTGGAACTTTCTGCAGGATATCTGGAGCTCCCAAGTCCCAGAATGTCACCTTCAATGTCGAAAGGACAACATTCAAGATAGTCTTTCTGCGAGATCTCAGGTAGCCCCTAGATCCCAGAAGAATCTTATCAAAGTTTTTGCAGGTTTAAGTTTTCTGCAGGATACTTGGAATCCCCAAATCCCAGAATAACGCCTTGCATGTCGAAAGGATAATTTTCAAGATCAGCTTTCTGTAAGGTTCTAGGTAACTCCTAAACCCAGAATAGCCCATTTGGTGAAGCCTAAAGGTTAGGCACACCTCACTTGTATGAATCCTAGTTAATTCCTTAGAATATAGGATCAAAAACTGTTGACAAAATCAGCTTTCTGTAAGGTTCTAGGTAACCCCTAAACCCAGAATAGCCCATTTGGTGAAGCCTAAAGGTTAGGCACACCTCACTTGTATGAATCCTAGTTAATTCCTTAGAATATAGGATCAAAATGTTCGACAATCCCTAAGAGACTGGGTGCGTCATCCATAGGTTCCTAGCAGAGAGGAGTCCTATTCTCGGCCTGATCCCCCTGAAGGATCAAAATGTTCGACAAACCCTAAGAGACTGGGTGCGACATCCATAGGTTCCTAGCAGAGAGGAGTCCTATTCTCGGCCTGATTCCCCTGAAGGATCAAAATGTTAGACAAACCCTAAGAGACTGGGTGCGTCATCTATAGGTTCCTAGCAGAGAGGAGTCATATTCTCGGCCTGATCCCCCTGAAGGATCAAAATGTTCGACAAACCCTAAGAGACTGGGTGCGTCATCCATAGGTTCCTAGCAGAGAGGAGTCCTATTCATGGTCTGATCCACCATACGGATCAAAACCCCTGACAATCCCTAAGAGATTGGGTGCGTCATCCAGAGGTTCCTAGCAAAAAGGAGTCCTATTCATGGTCCGATCCACCATACGGATCAAAACCCCTGACAATCCCTAAGAGACTGGGTGCGTCATTCACAGGTTCCTGTCAAGTATAGGAATCCCATTCTGGTACGGCCTACCATACAGGCTAGAGTTTAACCGCCCTAGGATACTCAAAAAGACGAGTCCCTAGGTATTCACTTGAACCCGCTATACACCGCGCATGCCGCACGAGCATCAGGCAGGTGATCAACAGGTAAATAGCAGGTGGGTCTCTCTACTTTCTCTCTCACTTCAGCAAAAGAATGAAGAGCAGAGCATTCACCAGTGGGACAAGAAAGATTGAGTGTCAAGATTCGTTTTTCTTTTCCCCAGCCAAGTCTGTCTAGACTCAGGTGTCACCTGTCTTTGAGCGAAACCTCTCACGAGATTCCTCTCAAAGAGGGGCAGCTGTTGACACCTGATTTTTGACCAAGTTTTTTTGCAATTATATTTCGAAAAATCACAAAAAATTCATAAAAAGTCAAAAAATTACAAAATCAACTTTGGTGGCATTGGCTATCATTACAAATTGAACATGCTACCCAATGGATTTCACCATTTTAAATCGATTGGCATAGGTGATTTGGCCCAATTTGATCATTTGAACCTTCAATTACATAGTTCCCCAATTTCCAATTAAATGAAAATTTAGGGTTTTTATAGAAATTGATGTAAACTTTTGGGCAAAACCATATTTCTAGATAAAATCCATGCTCTAGATTCGATTTTGAGGTTCAATTGCAAAATTTTCCCATTAATTTGGGCTTAATTTGGAAAATGGTAAGTCGGAACCGGTTCTGACCGGTCGAACCGATTTGCTACAGTGTCATCGTCTTCCCTCAGAACCTGCGCAGATGAACAGTTCCAAGGGTGATTTCGATCCTCAAATTGAAGGCCAATTCGTGGATAATCGAGCACGCAATGGTGGGCGTATTGTTGCATGTACTCCTACCTATCAATTAACACTGGTGGCGCAGCTCGACGTCGTCGGAGTAAAAGGCAATTGGCCGGTCAAGTTCTGAAGCTGCAAAAAGTCAACAAAAGCAAACACAGCTCAAATTCATGCCAAATTCTCGTGAAATGAAGCCCGCCGGAGAACCAAACGGAGTTAGACGATTCACCCATCTTCCCCGACGCCATTTGCACCTAAAATCACGTGATGGCACGTGCTATTCGAATCAGTTGACCGTCCCCGATTCGGCGCCAAAACGCAAAGGGCTATATAAGCCTGTGGAGACTTTCAGTTGAAGAGGTTGGTCGATTCAGTTGGTGGAGGACAAACAGAATCAAGAGAAAGGGAGAGAACGAGAGAGAGAGCTCCCCTCCATCGCCATTGTCGAGGGTAGAGCTCGGATTTGCAGAGCGCTGGTCAGGCCTTCTCAGGCCAAACCGAAGCTCTTCAAGGTTGAAAAAAAGACGCTCAAGCCCCCAGGAAGCGATCGCCATCGACCGCGCAGCCCAAAACTGCCAGAACAGGTAATCCCGAACTTCGAGCTCAAGCTCTGGTCTTCAATGGCGAACCCTGATTTCGGTTTCAATCTTTGCGATTCCTGTGTGCGTTTCATCCCTTAGACATCACTGACCATCGTCGCATATCTACTTTGCATTGATTTTGTCTGAAAACATCGAATCGAGTCTCCCAACTCAACCTCCATGGCCGTCTACTGTTCATCTTCGCCTAGCCAAATCTAGGCCGAGCAAGCTCAATCGGAGCTCGAGGTAAGCCTTCTGAACACTGAATGATGCTTCTGTGTTAATGAATTAGCCTAATATGCTATGAATCGCCTGATTAGAATACATGGGTGCGTACTGGTTCATGTTCGATCGCGTTTGATTCTGTGAATGGACTCGTGTGATCTTACGATATGTTACGCGTGAAGCCTAGACGAGTCGATTGCTGCCGACCTCGCTCAAATCTGTTAAGGTCTCACCGTCGGATCATCGCCGGAGAGTCGTGGCCGTTCGTTCAGCAATGGTCGCGAGGTTGAAGATGAAGCTGACGTGGCGCGGTCATCGAGTCAAAAGCTTAGGTGGCAATCGGCCATTGGTCCACGTGTCAGTCCAGTCAGCTCGGCCGTTGGAGGTTGTTATTCGAATAGGTAGATCCAACGGCTGAGATTAATTGAGTCTAATAAATGGTGGCCGTCGGATTAGAATTTAGGATAATTCGAAAATGATTTTAATCTGAAAATAAAAATTGGTTGAAACAGCGCCGTATGGGTTAGTTAGTGGACGGCGTCGTTTAGGTTAATATGAATAGACGGTCTAGATCGAGTCTTGGGATCTAATCGTGGCCGTAGGTTTAAGTAGTCTGATCAGACGGCCTTGATCGAGTCTTCGCCTAATCTGAACCATAGGTTCCTTGCCTTAGATCCGGTCGTCCGTGCGTCAACACGTGGCAAAATCATAGCCATCGATCTCCTTCGCTAGATCAAGCCTTCCGTAGCGTGACATGTGGCACAATCTAGGCCGTAGGTTCGAATTTGAGCGGGAATTGAAATTCGAGCGGGAGGAAGCCGAAGCGACGTCGTTTTGGGCGCGGGTCGCGCGGGCCCGGATCCGGACCAGGCCGGTCGCCCGCGGGTCGTGGGCCAGGTCACCCGACCCGGCCCGAATAACATTTTTTTTAATAAAAAATAAAAAAAATCAGAAAAATCCTAGAAAATCAAAAAATGCTAGAAAATTCCAGAAAATTCCACAAAAATGTGAAAAAATTGTGGAAAAATCATAGACACTCTAGAAATCCCCAAAAATCGAGGATTGACCACAAACAACTGGTCAACCCTATTTTTGGGGTTTGTTATCCGTTCTTCCGAGACTTGACGATATTACCCTTTAGGGGTAAGTCGCCTCTGCTGTATATGCGAGATAAGGCCGATAATGCCAAGGTAAGAATTAGGGTCAAGTAGGCGACCAATTCTTAGGCTTGGGTTTTCGAGTCCCGCCTCTTTTCTCAAAATGACGATTTTGCCCTTTAATGGGAAAATCGTCTTTCTTGTTCCAATCGAGTTCTGAAAATTGCTTAAAGTTAGGGTTTGGGTTAGGTGGACGACCAACCCTAATATTTAAGATTTTCAGTTCTCATCTTTATCCAAAATGACGACTTTACCCCTCCGAGGGTAAAATCACTTTTAAATTCTAGAAAAACCTTGGAAATTCCCAAAAAATAGGAAATGGATTGGATTGATGGCCAATCCTATTTCCCCTATCTTTTGACTTCCCAATTCATCTAAAATGACAGATTTACCCTTTCGAGGTGAATTTTCCCCGAATTGCTCAAAATTACGATTTTGCCCCTCATGGGCAAATCATGCCAAAATCATTCCTAAGCCTTGATTGATATTTCTCTAGGCTAATAGGGCCTCATTAGGGATGCCATGCTGATTTCATGTGTTTTCTCCGCATGTATTGGATCCTTGATTTGCGCATTTACCTTTAATGATTGTGAGTGATAGGGTAGCCATTCCCATCTGCATGAACTCCTAGATTTAGGATCTGTACCCCACTCATCCGCATGAAATCCTAAGATCAGATAAACCATTCAGCTTCGGTACCGAAATGGCGTCAACTCTGACAGTTGGCGTAACTAAGTCCCCGAACCCACTTCTCTGGTTTCCGCAGAATCGAATAGATCACTCCCAACTATTCGATAGGGTTTCCGATCGTACCCTCCACGAAACGATTGGTGGCGACTCCTTGGCATGTACACTTATCACATGTCACTAGACCACACTGAAGGTCGATCACGTATATCCAGCAGTTGCGATTTGGGTAATGGACCTTGGGAGAGGCCCGCGTCCGATCAGGTCAGCGATCGGACGGCCCATCAACACTCCGCCGCGAGGGAGGGTCGCGACACCTAGGACGTTATCTCTTATGACCTTAGGCGATAAGGTAGGGTTGTCGTGCGCTCGAGGATCAGGGCGTGACATGCATCCTCTTGTTCTTCATCAGATTCATCGTAGACTGGATCTTCATCATAGACTAGATCTTCATCAAAGACTGGATCTTCATTAAAGACTAGATCTTCATCAAAGATTAGATCTACGTCAAATAATGGATCTTCATCAAAAATTAGATTTTGAAACTCAGGAATCTCGATTTTCTTCCAAAAATTAAGAAACTCCTCAATTCTGTCCCCGGTTCAGATCCTCGAAAGGATTGACGTTCTCCACTTCATCATCGGATGAATCCTCAGATTCCACTCCTTCGGAAAGAATGCCCAATCTCCCCCGTGCAAGTTGTTGTTCCAAATCCTAGATTCGCCTTCTCTGCTCATAAATTACTACGTCTCGCAAGTCTCTTAGACGTGTTTGTCCGTCTGCATCAGGAACGATTTCATGCCTCCAACCAGTAGCATGACCCCGGCATTGACCACCGCGATTTTGTTCAGCCATTGGTTCTAGGCAACCTGTGCTCTGATACCAATTGATGCCGAAGCGCAATGGAAATTGGCTAAACAGAAGAATTAAGAATCGATAACGATGAACAATCTGTTCACTCAACTGTGATTATCAAAATCAATAAATGTCAAAGTCTAACTAAAATTTGTTCACGAGGAACCCTAAAACACCTTTTTATATGGGGTTAACCTTAATTACAATAGGAAACACAATATTATGAAAAGCCATTAAAATTAAGAAAATTGCCTGAAACAAAAAATCTGAAAATCCATCTAAACGACTTCGAAACACGAAAAAATGACGTCAGCCAAGGCATATCAATGAGTATTGATCAGCGACCTATCTCCATGTAGCCGACTAAATTTGAGCCCATTCGGAGTTCGCCAACCCTAAGTGCATCATTCTCCTCTGCTAGGAAAAAGATTCACCCTCGAATCTGCTTCCTCTTCATTGATCTCAAACTCTTCATGTTCTTCCTCATCTCCAAGATTAGACATTGCGAAAATTGCCACAATCGAGAAAGAACTGGATTTTGAAAAACATCCGGGGCGGCCTCTTCAACGAATCAAGTAATACATCAGCTTGAACTCTAAAATTTTTTCTGAAAACACATCTTGAGGTTTATTCATTAAAAAGCACAGTTCAAAGTGTAGAGAATTTCCTTCCTTGCTTGATTCGCTTCCCTCCGAATGTTGCTCTAGGGAAAGTTTCTCCGGCAAAATGGGAACCCCTTTAGTAATGAGATTGCCGTTTCAAACTCGTTCATGGTCTCATACGGCATAGATATTTCGGAGTATGCTTCTACAACTTCTATTGGAGACGAAGCCTCTTTCTTGTCAAGAACCCCACAAGCAATCTCCAAGAACCTCTTCGCATCTGCAAGCTCCTGCTGGTCACACAATGCTTTCCCCATCGATATAAACACCAAAGCCCTAGTCTGACTATCATTTTCTGTCTTTGGGACGGCATCCCTCAGAGTATTAATCGCCTGATCAGTCTTCCCTAGTGCAATTTGCATATTCGAAGCATCAATCTCAGCTCAGAGCAAATCAGAATTGAGCCCCCAGTTCTTCAAAACCTTATGCGAAAGTTCATTGTGCTCCAGCGCCTTCTCATGCTGCTCTAACCCGCTATATATCACGCCAAGAAGTCTCTTATCATGCGCAACCTCCACTGAATTGTTACCTAGATGATTTTTGGGTATCTCATGTTGATGTTTAGAATCAGAGAGAAAAAACGACAGAGTGTTTATGGTGGCTCAACCCAAACTAGGGTTGTGTAAGATGTATTTATATGAGCGACTAATTACAATAAGGGTATAGATAAACACAATTACAGAAATATCCCAATATACATATAATTACACATTAATACTCCCCCTCAATCCGAAGTATGTGTAACAACTGAGAGATTGGATCTCAATAGCGCATGACGCAGACTAGGTAAGCCCTTTGTAAATATGTCTGCGACTTGATCCGCAGTAGGCACGTAGCGGACACGTAGATCACCAGAAGCAACCCTCTCTCGAACAAAGTGAAATCCAACTCAATGTGTTTGGTGCGAGCATGAAATACAGGATTGAGAGCAAGATATCTAGCAGAGATGTTGTCACAATAAACAGTGAGAGGAGTAGAAAGTAAGACTTCAAGCTCACGTAATAAATGTCGAATCCAAATGGTCTTAGCAACACAATGAGCAACAGCACGATACTCAACCTCTGTACTAGAACGAGCCACAGTAAGTTGCTTTTTAGCACTCCATGAAACAAGATTGGTGCACAGAAATACATAAAAACCTGACGTAGAACGGTGAGTATCAGAGCACCCAGCCCAGTCTGCATCCGCATAAGCTGTGAAAGAGGTGGGAGAACACCGCTCGAGAAGTAATCCATGAGTGGATGTGCCAGCTAAATACCGATATATACGCTTGACAGCTTGCAGATGAGGTAATCTAGGTTGATGCATAAATTGGCTAACCAAGTTCACAGCAAAGCTAATGTCAAGTCTAGTCATGGACACATACTGCAAAGCACCAACCATTTGTCGATAGAGCGTTGGGGAAGTAAGAAGCTCACCATCATCAACAGATAATAGAGTTTTCGATGCCAAGGGAGTAGAAACAGGCTTTACCTTGGCAAGGTCAAATTTGCGCAAAAGACTATCAACATACTTAGCTTGAGATAAAAGTGTACCGATAGATCGGTGATGAGCTTCGATGCCAAGAAAATAATGAAGTGGTCCAAGATCCTTCATAGCAAATTCTTGTGAGAGGCGAGTAATCAAAGACCGTAATAAATTAGAAGTATCACCGGTGACAAGGATATTATCAACATATAGTAGAAGATATAGACGACCCCGAGAAGAAGCATAGACAAATAACGAAGGATCAGCCTTACTTGCCATGAAACCCAATGATAATAAAAAATTGCTGAATCGAAGAAACCACGCACGTGGAGCTTGCTTTAAACCATAAATGGCTTTTTTGGAGACGACACACGTGATTTGGATATTCGACATTAGAGAAAGCGGGAGGTTGGCGCATGTAAACTTCCTCACAAAGAATGCCGTGCAAGAAGGCGTTCTTGACATCAAGTTGACGAACATCCCATCCTGATGAAATAGCAATAGAGAGAACAACCCGAATTGTAGTGGGTTTAACGATCGGGCTAAAAGTCTCATCATAATCCAATCCTGCTTGTTGCTTAAATCCTTGTGCAACTAGACGAGCTTTGAAGCGTTCAATAGTTCCATCGGATTTCTCCTTGATCTTAAAAACCCATTTACAACCAACTAAATTTTTAGAAGGGTCAGGTGGTACAAGATCCCTCGTGTGAATAGTGACCAAGGCGTTAAATTCATCTACCATGGCCGCTTTCCAACGTAGGTCAAGAATAGCCTTAGAATAGTAAGTTGGTGTCTCTTCATGAAAAAAATTAGAGAGATTAAAAATTTTTCTTGGTTTAGAAATGCCAGATTTAGCACGAGTTTGCATAGGATGAGTGTGAAGAGATGATATATAAGTGGATGAACTAAGTGGAGATGTAGAAAGAATTTGTGAATCTGATGTAGAAGAAATTTGGTTAGAAGTCGAGTTAGATTGAGACACATTGAGTGGGTTCGAAAGGAGAAGCGGTGAAGATGAAAAAGAATTGGAATCAGATTGGATAGATTGAGAAGTTGAGAGAGATATATTAAGAGGTTGGCTCCGAGTATTCGAGAGAGGCGGCGGAGGAGATGGATGCTCAAAGGAGGTAGAAGGAAGAATTGGTTGATTGGAGGAAATAATAAGGGAAGGAATTGAATTGATAGAATTATTTATTGAACTAAGAGTCGAAGGACTTTGTGAAAAGGGAAAATTCTCATCATCAAACCGAACATGACGACTAATAAAAACACAACCACTTGATTGATCAAGGCAACGATAACCTTTGTGATTTGATGCATACCTAAGAAAGACACATGGCATAGAATGAGGTGCAAGTTTATGGGAGACATGAGATGGAAGAAAAGGATAACAAGGACAACCAAAAACTCGAAAGAACAAAAAATCAAACTTAAACCCAAACAGACAATGAAAAGGGGAAATATTAGATAAGACAGGAGTAGGAAGCCGATTAATAGTGTAAACGGCAGTGAAAAGAGCATCAACCCAATACGAGGGAGGCATATGAGCATGAATTAATAAGGTTCGACACATTTCAACTAAATGTCTGATTTTGTGTTCTGACAGACCATTTTGAGATGGAGTATCTGGACAAGAAATGCGTTGAAGAATACCATTTTCACGTAAATATGTTTTGAACGAATTACTGGTATATTCACCTCCCCCATCAGTTTGTAGGAATTTTATTTTTGCATTACACAGATTTTCGATGAAACAACGGAAGCGATGAAAATGAGTAGGCACTTCAGATTTATTTTTCATCGGAAAAATCCAAGTGAATCGAGAGTAGTCATCAACGAACAACACAAAATACTTAAAACCAGAATTTGATAAAATGGGACTCGTCCATACATCAGAATGAATTACAACTAAAGGAAAAGAAGTACGATGATTAACAGACTCAAAAGGCAATCGATGTGATTTTCCAACAAGACAAGACTTACATGATACCGACCTAGAACTAGAATTGCAAACACGACTCAGAACTTGTTTATTTGGATGACCAAGACGAGCATGCTAGCGAGTGAGTGAAGCAGAAGAAGCCACGATAGGTTGCGAGTGAGAGGACACCAATGAATTGGAAATCGGATAAAGACCATGAGAAGAATCAGCTTGGAGGAGAACTTTCCCGGTTTGTTTGTCCTTCAAAGAAAAGGATGAACCATTAAAATCAATAGTGCATGAATTTTTACGGCAAAGTTGAGTGACTGAGAGAAGATCACGAGCAAGTTTAGGGACGTGATATACAAGCGATAACAGCAAAGATCGAGAATTAGTATGCAAAAAAACTTTACCGACTTGCTTAATAGGCAATAAACAACCATCACCAACGGAAACTTTTGTCGAATCATAAAAGGGTTTAGGATTTAGGATTTTACCAATGTCACTAGTCATGTGTGCCGACGCTCCACTGTCAAGATACCACGTTGGATCAGAGGTTTCACCAACTGAGAGAGCTGAGAAGGAATCCGATAGATCCGTTGTTGTGAAGGCATGATTAAATCTTTGTCGGCATTGCAGCGCAGTGTGCCCAGCCCCATTGCATATCTGACAAGAAAGATGAGGCCTAGATCCAAGAATGCCTCCTTGAGTGAATGGAGGAACATAGGGCCTCGAACCACCACGAGGTCTATTAGAGGAAGGCGAGAATCGTTCAGCATAGGGGACAGAGAATGACTGTGAATTAAATCGATTATTCGAGGCTCACTAAACCGATTGATCACGCGAGAACCGGTCACCCTGTCCTTGACCAGATCTTCGGACCCTAAAATTACGTCCACCACGGTGTCGCGACCCTCTCGAGCTTGGAGGCGGGAGCGGGCTAATGGGCCGCCCGATCGCTGGCTTGATCGGACGCGGGCCTCTCCCAAGGTCCATTACCCAAATCGCAACTGCTGGATATACGTGGTCGACCTTCAGTGTGGTCTAGTGACATGTGATGAGTGTACATGCCAAGGAGTCGCCACCAATCGTTTCGTGGAGGGTACGATCGGAAACCCTATCGAATAGTTGTGAGTGATCTATTCGATTCTGCGGAAACCAGAGAAGTGGGTTCGGGGACTTAGTTACGCCAACTGTCAAAGTTGACGCCCTTTCGGTACCTAAGCTGAATGGTTTATCTGATCCTAGGATTTCATACAGATGAGTGGGGTATAGATCCTAAATCTAGGAGTTCATGCAGATGGGAATTGCTACCCTATCAATCACAATCAATAGAAATAAGTGCGCAAATCAAGGATCTAGTACATGCGGATAAAACACATGAAATCAGCGTGGCATCCCTAATGAGGCCCTATTAGCCTAGAGAAATATCAATCAAGGCTTAGGAATGATTTTAGCATGATTTGCCCATGAGGGGCAAAATCGTAATTTTGAACAATTTGGGGATAATTCCCCCTAAAAAGGACAAATTCGTCATTTTTGGCGAATTGGAGAGTCAAAGGACGGGGAAATAGGATTGGCCATCAATCCAATCCATTTCCTGTTTTTCGGGATTTTTCAGAATTTTTCTGAAATTTAAAAGTGATTTTATCCTTGGAGGGGTAAAGTCGTCATTTTGGACAAAGATGAGAACTGAAAATCTCAAATATTAGGGTTGGTCGTCCACCTGACCCAAACCCTAACTTCAAGCAATTTTCAGAACTCGATTGAGACAAGAAAGACGATTTTCCCATTAAAGGGCAAAATCGTCATTTTGAGAAAAGAGGCGGGACTCGAGAAACCCAAACCTAAGAATTTGTCGTCTAATCGACCCTAATTCTCACCTTGGCATTATCGGCCTTATCTAGCATGCACACAGGAGGCGACTTACCCCTAAAGGGTAATGTCGTCAAGTTTCGGAAAATTGGATAAGAAACCCCAAAAATAGGGTTCACCAGTTGTCTGTGGTCAACCCTCGATTTTTGGGGATTTCTGGAATGTCTAGGATTTTTCCACAAATTTTTCACATTTTTTTGGAATTTTCTGGAATTTTCTAGCATTTTTTGGATTTTCTAGGATTTTTCTGATTTTTTTTTATTTTTTAAAATCATTTTCGAATTTTTTTTATTTAAAAAATATTATTCGGACCGGGTCGACCCGACCCACTCGGGTCGGAACCCGGTCCAGACCCGAACCCGCGAAAACCTTGATCGAAAACGACGCCGTATCACGCTTTTTATTTTTGGATTTTCCGGTTTTAATCCGACAGTCCCTGATGGACCACGTGGCTTGTCCGTGTCGCTTAGATCTGTTTACTAAAACCTACGGTCCAGATTGGATGAAGACTCGATCAGAGCCGTCTGATCAGATTACTTGAACCTACGGCCATGATTAGATCCGGAGACTTGATCTAGACCGTCGATTCACACTAACCTAAACGACGCCGCACGGCCACTAACCTACACGACACCGTTTCAGTTTATTTTTGATTTTCTGATTTCAAAACATTTTCGGATAAACCTAATTACTAATCGGACGGTCACTAGAATTTACGTTCGATTTATTTGAGCCGTCCGATCCTTTTTATTCGAATAACAGACCCAACGGCCGTGCTGACTCGACACCTCGTGGACCAATGCCCGAATGCCAACTAGGACTTTGACCGGTTGACTGCGCCATGTCAGCTTCGTCTTCAACCTCGCGACTCCGGCTGAATGGACGGCTGTGGCTCTCCGACGATGATCTGACGATGAACTCTCGATAAAATCTCGTGAAACTAACGGCAATCGACTCGCAATCGCCTCTATTCTAACATATCTCAAGATTACGCGAATCCATTCACGGAACATAGCACGATCGAACATGAACCAGTACGTACACATACACTCCAATCACTCGATTCATGGCGTGATGAACCGACTCATTAACAGGGAAGCATCATTCAATGTTCAGGAGACTTACCTCGAGCTCCGATCGAGCTCGCTCGGCCCAGATTTGGCTGGGGAAAGATGAACAGTGACTCGACAATGGAGGTTCAATTGGAAGACTCGATTGGGCGTGTTAAGACAAAACCGATGCAAACAAGATACGTGAAGATGGTCAGTGATGTCCAAGGAACGAAAGGCACACACTAATTGTATGAATGATTAAGGAATGCGCGAATCGCCATGAAAGCTTGAAGAAAAACTCGGGACTGAGACTCACCTGTTCTTGCGATTTCACTGGGCGCGGCCGGCGGCGATCGCTTCAGGGGACTCTGGGCGATCTCTCAGCGACCTCGTGGAGCTTTGGTTTTGCCTCGGAAGGCCCAACCGGCGCTCTGCAATTTTGAGCTCCAACCTTCGACCACCGCGAGGGAAGGTGAGCTCTTTCTCTCTCTTTCTTTCTCTCTCTCGATTCAGTTTCTTCTCTTCGAACTGAATCCGTTCTCTCCCTCAACTGAAAGCGATCGCGAGCTTATATAGCTCCTGGGAATTTTGGCGCCGATTTGGGGAGTTCTAACTGACTTCCACAGCACGTGCTATCACGTGATTTTAGGTCCAAATGGCGTCGGGGAAGATGGGTAAAACGTTTAACTCCGTTTTGGTTCTTCGGCGGGCTTTATTTCGCATGAATTTGGCAAGAATCTGAGCAGTGCTTGCTTCTGTTGACTTTTACGAGTCTGCGACCTTGACCATCCAATTACTTTCCCGTCCGGCGACGTTGGGTGATTCTGTTGGTGTCGATCGACGGGGGAAGACGAGAGGAACGAAATGCCCACCATTTCCCTTTCAATTAGTCGCGAATTGACCTTCAATTTGGTCTTCAAAACTCAGTCGATCACCATTGATCTGCTCGAGCTCTTTGGGGAAGACGACACTGTAGCGGACCGGTTCGACCGGTCTGACCGGCGGTCTGACCGGTCTGAATCGGTTCCAAACAGGATTTTTCAAATTAATCCCAAATTAATGGGAAAATTTTGCAATTGAACCTCAAAATCGAATCTAGAGCATGAATTCTATCTAGAAATGTGGTTTTGCCCAAAAGTTTTCATCAATTTCTACAAAACCCCCAAATTTTCATTTAATTGGAAATTGGGGATCGTGTAATTGAGGGTGCAAATGATCAAATTGAGTCAAACCACCTGTTCCAATCGATTTAAAATGGTGAAATCCATTGGGTAGCATGTTTAATTTGCAATGATAGCCCTTGAATTGAAAGTAATTTCAATTATGCTTAATTTCAAGGACTAAAATGCAATTTCAGTATATAATTTTGTCAAATCCGTGCAATTGAGCAAATTGCGCAAACAATTGGGCTAAATCGAAATAGGGGATAGTTAGATTGAATGTCAAGATCTTAAAAAATGCCAAAATTGCAAATTAAAAGACTCAATTGTTATTTTTTCTTCAAATTCAATACTACGGGTTACAAAGGAACACCTAAAATTGAATCTGATTTTGGATTTTTTGTGAGGTCAAAAATACAAGGGATTAAAAAGAAAAATATTGGATATTTTTCCATATTTTTGTGACCTCAAATGCTATTTTTCTTGATTTTTTAAGTATTTTTCTATTTTCCAAAAATACTAAAAAAATATGAAAAATGTGAAAAATTATTTTTTGGTCAAGAATGGTTCCTTGGGCTTGGCCAAGGCCACCAAAATTTATTTTGTAATTTTTTGACTTTTTATAAATTTTTTGTGATTTTTCAAAAATAAAACTAAAAAGACCTGGTCAAAAAATCAGGTGTCAACAGCTGCCCCTCTTTGAGAGGAATCTCGTGAGAGGTTTCGCTCAAAGACAGGTGACACCTGAGTCTAGACCGACTCGACTGGGGAAAAGAAAAACGAATCTTGACACTCAATCTTTCTTGTCCCACTGGTAAATGCTTTGCTCTTCATTCTTTTGCTGACGTGTGAGAGAAAGTAGAGAGACCCACCTGTTACTTACCTGTTGATCGCCTGCCTGATGCTTGTGTGGCCTGCGCGGTGTATAGCGGGTTCTAGTGAATACCTAGGGACTCGTCTTTTGAGTATCCTAGGGCGATTAAACTCTAGCCTGTATGGTAGGCCGTACCAGAATGGGATTCCTACACTTGACAGGAACCTGTGAATGACGCACCCAGTCTCTTAGGGATTGTCGGGGTTTTGATCCGTATGGTGGATCGGACCATGAATAGGACTCCTTTCTGCTAGGAACCTATGGATGACGCACCCAGTCTCTTAGGGATTGTCAGGGTTTTGATCCGTATGGTGGATCAGACCATGAATAGGACTCCTTTCTGTTAGGAACCTATGGATGACGCACCCAGTCTCTTAAGGATTGTCAAACATTTTAATCCGTCAGTGGATCAGGCCGAGAATAGGATTCCTTTCTGCTAGGAACCTATGGATGACGCACCCAGTCTCTTAGGGATTGTCGAGGTTTTGATCCGTATGGTGGATCAGACCATGAATAGGACTCCTTTCTGTTAGGAACCTATGGATGACGCACCCAGTCTCTTAAGGATTGTCAAACATTTTAATCCGTCAGTGGATCAGGCCGAGAATAGGATTCCTTTCTGCTAGGAACCTATGGATGACGCACCCAGTCTCTTAGGGATTGTCGAACATTTTGATCCTATATTCTAAGGAATTAACTAGGATTTATGCAAATGAGGTGTGCCTAACCTTGAGGCTTTACCAAATGGGCTATTCTGGATTTAGGGGTTACCTAAAACCTCACAGAAAGCAGATTCTGAAAATTGTCCTTTCGACACGCGAGGCGTTATTCTGGGATTTGGGGATTCCAAGTATCCTGCAGAAAACTTAAACCTGCAAAAACTTTGATAAGATTCTTTTGGGATCTAGGGGCTACCTGAGATCTCGCAGAAAGACTATCTTGAATGTTGTCCTTTTGACATTGAAGGTGACATTCTGGGACCTGGGAGCTCCAGGTATCCTGCAGAAAGTTCCAACCTGTAACACCGGGATCTCACACAGGGAGATAATTTCAAACATTGTCCTTTTGACATGGGAGGTGACATTCTGGGATCTGGGGACTCCAGGTATCCTGCAGAAAGATCAAACCTATAAATTTGAAATCTCACATAGGGATGATTTCGGAGATTGTCCTTTTGACATTGGAGGTGACATTCTAGGATCTGGGAGCTCCAGGGGTCCTACAGAAGCAAGAATGCTGCAAGCCATTCTGGGAGCCGAAGTCATCAAGAATCTTGCAAAAGCTCCAACCTGAAAATTTTCTTACCAAAGGCACATCAATGGTCTTTAAGTGATATGTGATGTCAAACTGACAGCACTTTATGACTTATATCATAGTCATGAAAAAAATTTCAATGAATGTATTACGAGGTTGGAGGTTATCCAAAACACCTTGCAACATACGGGAGTGATCAAAAGTTCCTTGTGGGGAAAGTTTGAATCAAACAATCTGAAATTATCAAAAGAGTTTGGTTAAAATGTCCAACGGAGTATTCTCATCAAAGAGGACTTCTCACCGTTTTGAGGTAATGGTCTTTTACCAAGAATGCACTCGAACTTCCTATCAAACCTGCGCCTAGGGTTCAGGATCATTCGCAGTGAATACACCTCGATCGATCAGGAGGACTTCCAAGGGACCGTAATGTTGGGCTTGGTCAACGGTTTTCAAAGGGAGACTTGCGTGCAAGTCAAGGCTTTCGAAGAGAAGTCTTCAACGTCTGCTCCAGGTTTACAAGTCAAGAAACCTGCGAAATGAGAAAGAAATAATCTTGCTCGAACTTCTTCGAGCTAAGCTTAGACATTAAACCCTATGTCAATCCAAGTGCCTTAATCAGAAAAGGCCTTTCAGGGTTGTAACGTAGGTAGGATTGGGGACCAAAAAAGGCTTGTTTTTGGCTTAGAATATGCGAAGGGTCTAACATTGGTGATCACTGCAGGTTTGCCGCCGATCTTGTCCCTTCTCGTCCAAAGAGCGTCTTTAGTCTTTGAAGTGCATATTTGTCTTTAGAGAACGTCTCTCTCATGTCAAGACGGCGTCAACATCTTGTCTACACTTTCGTCATCTGAGTGTGACATGATTTGGGAGCATCTTTCGTAGTCTAGCTCCCTTGGAATTTTTCTTTTACAATCAGATCTCACTAGTGACCTATACAAAGGTATCATGCCACCTTTTGGCATTTACAAGATCAAACACATGATTCACAAGTGTACAAGTATTTGGATGGGCATTGGCCTTGCTTTTACCAGGCACTTTGCTTTTTCTTGATGCCCAAGATTAAATTTTTCTCTCTTCTTTCTTTTTGAGACCCCATCTTTTCTTTTCTTTTGGGGATCAGAATTTTCAAATGAATGTGCTAGATGTATAGCTTGAATCTCAGCACTCGAACATTAATCTAGGAATTTTTCACAAATCTTGTGTTTTGAACTCTTCCGCTCTTGAACTGACGTCGTTTCCACCTTGGAATATGCAATGATCACCAACGGGTTTGTGAAATGAACGTATAGGCTCAATTGGGCAGTGCGAAGGGTAAAAGTGTATAGGATAGAGAAACGAATGCTTTTCGTCATCCTAAAGCACCTGAATTACCATAGAAGTTAAAATGACAAGCAACACACGAAGATTGATGCAAGTCTGAGCAAGAGAACTTCTAACCATTTACCTCCTGATACCTCTGGACGTACCTCCAGTTTGCCCCACTGTGGGGTGGTTCTTGACAGGGGTATAGAATGAAATCGTCGTTCAAATGGTTATCAATGGTCACCTGTAGTGTTTATGATAGAGAAACGAATGCCTCCGTCGTCTCAATCCATGTAATCATTGCGAATAACCCTTACGTCCGTAGGTTAAGGTCTCGCTATCCTTACCATTCCACTTATCTCTTAAGTGTGTATGGGACGTGTTTGGACCAGGCTTGCGTCTTGTCTGAGGAAACATCCTTTTGAATGATTTAAACAACTTTTGTTTGGAAGAGTTCATTTTGCTTTCTCCAAAACTTACCCTCCAAGGGGATTTATGATGCACAATGCATATTTCAATCATGTTCGGATAACCTCCATGTTTAAACATGAATGCCAATGACATGACTATGAGAATTTTGCGTCTTTCTAGACATGAGATTTGAATACATGCTAGATTCCAAGAAGCCTTCAAATCATATCAATAAGGATTCCGACAGTCTTGTAAACCTAAAAGATTAGGGAAGGAATACTTACCTGCCCAGCGCGGCTAGGGATTCCTGAAAAACATAAAAGGAATATGTCAGTGTATGCTCTCGAATTTCAGAAAATTAGAACGATACACCTTACCCTTGATCATGCATTCCAATGGAAGTGGATAGATTCGCGAAAATCTGCATTTTTCTTAACAACACAAGATGGTTAAGTTGTTCTAAAATTTCTTAAAATTCTCAGTCTTTGGAGAAGAAGACGTGCACCTGACCACCATGACGTTAGGTCTCCTTGATCATGCATTCCAACTTATCGCGACCCTGCTTCCTTGGATCCTGCAATATTGAACACATGCTAATGTATGCATAGATGCATGACATGTTTATGCAAAGACTATCATGAAGAGTAGGCTCAATTCGAGGCAGGGCATATGACCGGAATCTGATTTTATTTCAAGGGTAATATTTCTTCACAGCATCTGAATTCACAGGGTGCCCCAATTCTTCTCCCTCAGAGTTTACAAGAATTAATGCTCCTCCCGTGAGGATCTTCTTAACAATGTAGGGGCCTTCGTAATTTGGAGTGAATTTTCCCCCTGGATGGGTAGTACTTGGCAAAACTTTCCTAATTACCAAGTCATTTACTTCGAAGTTTCTGGTCTTGACCTTTCGATTGAACGCCCTGGCTACCCTCTTCTGGTAAGTTTGTCCATGGCAAATGGCTTTAAGACGTTTCTCATCTATTAAGTTCAGCTGTTCATATATGTGCTTGAAATACTCTGACTCAGAGAGTTTATCTTCGGATAAGATTCTCAAAGAGGGAATCTTAACTTCTACTGGTAGAACTGCTTCTGTCCCATATACCAAACTATAGGGAGTTGCCCCTGTAGAAGTCCTGATCGACGTTCGGTAAGCCATCAAGGCGAAGGGCAGCCTTTCGTGCCAATCCCTGTAGTTTTCTGCTGTTTTAGCCAAGATTCTCTTGATGTTTTTATTGGCTGCTTCCACTGCCCCATTCATCTGTGGGCGGTAAGGAGATGAATTCAGATGTCGAATGCTAAAGTGATCCAGCAGACCATCGACAATCTTGTTGTTTAGGTTGGACCCATTATCTGTGATGATCGCTTGAGGGGTACCATACCGGGATATGATATCTCTTTTGACAAATCTTGCCACATTTTTTGCAGTGACATTCTTGTAAGAGCTGGCTTCTACCCATTTGGTGAAGTAATCAATCGCTACCAAGATGAAGCGATGACCATTCGAAGCCACAGGATTAATAGGCCCTATCATGTCTATCCCCCACATAGAGAAAGGCCAAACTTCAGACATTTGGTGTAGTTCGTTCGGGGGTGCGTTAATCTTATCCCCGTATATTTGGCATTGGTGGCATGACCGGACGTGCTGACAGCAGTCTGATTCGATGGTCATCCAATAATAACCTAGCCGCATGATCTTCCGGGCAAGGAGGTGGCCGTTCATGTGAGGCCCACACGCACCTTCATGAATCTCTTTCATGAGAATATTTGCTTCTTTGGTATCTACGCATCTCAGTAGAGTGGAATCGAACGATCTCTTGTATAGAATTTGTCCATTGAGGAAGAACTTGCTGGCCATCTTGGTTATGTATTTTCGGTCTCCTGACTGGCATCCTTCAGGGAATTTCCCTTTTGAGAGGTAATTCTTGATGTCATAGTACCATGGCTCTCCGTCAAATTCTTCTTCGATTAGCATACAATAAGCTGGCTTTTCAACGATACCGATCCTCAGGGGTTCTACATCCAACCCTTCAGTTGTTTGTAACATCGAGGCTAGGGTGGCTAATGCATCTGCAAATTGATTGTGAGACCTTGATAGGTATTCGAATGACACTTCTTCGAATTTGAGTATCAACTCTTCAAGGTATTCGTGATAAGGGATGAGCTTTGTATCTCTCGTCTTCCACTCCCCTTGTGTCTGTAGAATAATGAGCATGGAGTCTCCAAAGACTTGTAACCTAGGTATCTCCATAGAAAGGGCCAGTCGTAGACCCAGAATGCATGCCTCATATTCTGAAATATTGTTGGTACAAGGGAAAGTTATCTTTGCCGCGACAGGGTAATGTTGACCATCTGGGGATATCAGTACTGCTCCAGTGCCTGCCCATGATAGGTTAACAGCACCATCGAAATACATGATCCACTTATCCTCTGCTAAGTTCAGAATTCGGCCTTCTGTGTTCGTTACTTCAGGGGATTCAGTGCTCGATGGGTTTTCTGCCAGCATGTCCGCTATAGCTCTTCCTTTTACCGACTTCTGCGGAGAACATTTAATGTCAAATTCAGACAACATTACTTGCCATTTTGCCAGTTTCCCAATTAAAGCGGGTTTCTCCAGGAGGTATTTGACGGGGTCGTTCTCTGTTATGAGCTGAATGTGATGATGTAGGGTATACTGCCTTAGTCTTCGTAGTACCCATACTGCTGCTACGCAGGCCCTTTCAACTGGTATATATTTTTCTTCAGATGGCGTGAATTTCTTACTCAGGTAATAAATGGCCCTCTCTTTTCCATCTATCGGGCTTGTCTGGGCAAGTAAGGCTCCCAAGGACTCTTGTCGTATGGTCAGGTATAAGGTCAATGGGTGACCAGGAATTGGTGGCACAAGCACCGGTGGTGTGATCAAATAGTTTTTGATCATTTGGAATGCCTTGCTGCACTCGGCGTCCCATGTTATTTTCGCGCCTTTCTTAAGCAATTTGAAGATTGGCTTAGCCACATCAGACAGCTGATTGATGAACCTGGCAATATAGTTCAATCTCCCTAGAAGGCGTTCAATCTCCCTAGAAGGCTTCTCACTTCTTTTACTGTGGATGGAGTTGATAAATCGTGGATGGCCTGGATTTTTGAGGGATCAATTTCAATGCCTCTGTTGCTGACTATGAACCCAAGGAGTTTCCCGGATCTTGCCCCAAACACGCATTTGTTAGGGTTCAGCTTTAACTTGTATTTGCGCAGGCGCTCAAATAATTTTCTTAATACCTGTATGTGATCTTGTCCTTTCTTGGATTTAGCGATCATGTCATCAACATATACTTCAATCTCTTTGTGGATCATATCATGGAATAACGTGACCATAGCCTTCTGGTAGGTAGCCCCGGCGTTTTTCAATCCAAAGGGCATGACTTTGTAGCAAAAATTCCCCCATGGTGTGGTAAATGCAGTCTTGGGTTTGTCTTCTTGTTTCATGGAGATTTGGTTGTATCCCGAGAATCCATCCATGAATGAGAATAATTCATAACCCGCCGTACTATCCACCAATACATCAATGTGGGGGAGTGGAAAATCATCTTTTGGGCTTGCTCTATTCAGATCTCGGTAATCTACGCAGATCCGAACTTTTCCGTCTTTCTTCATGACGGGGACTATATTTGCAACCCAGTCTGAATATGGGATAGCTTCAATGAAGCCTACCCTAAGGAGTTTCATGACTTCTTCCTTAATCTTGTCTTCTAACTCGGCTTTCATCCGCCTACTGCCTTGTTTGACAGGTTTGATGCCAGGATCCGTGGGCAATGCATGTTCCACAATCTTAGGATCAAGGCCTGGCATATCCGCGTAAGACCATGCGAAGATGTCTTGATATTCCTTTAGTAGCTTGGTGAACTCGAGCCTTTCATCACGGGATAGGTGTCCGCCGATCTTGACTTCTTTGACGTTCACGGTGTCTCCCAAATTAATGACAATTGGTTCTTCTGAGGTATGAGGCTTTGACTCTTCAAAGGTGTTCCAATCCCTACGGATAGACGCGTAATCCTCGTCTTCATCTTCCTCAATGTTATATGAGTGGTTAATGGAGGGATCCGAATTTCGTAACAACCTGGTATGCATGTTTGAGATGATATGCCTGAAATGTCATGAGTATGGTTAGTTTGTGCTCAGTAAAAATGACATGCATGATTATGTAAAGTTTTTTTTTTTTTTTTGAAAAAGTTTTTCGAAATAGATGTAGGTACAGATAGGACTAATCCTCATGTCATTGGATATCCCGGCCCCTTGAAAATCTTTTGAAGATTAGGAATCATATGGCAAATCAGGCCTCAAGCTTCTATATGGAAGACCATTATCATCATCGGGCTGATTCGTGGTTCCATATGTCCTTAACAAAACATGCGTGGTATTATTGAATGCGAAATGGGCCGCGTTACAAGATGTGCTATTTGGACCAACGGCCGGAGATCCAAAGGCGTTTTCTTATGTGTTCAATAAGGAAAGAAAATACAGTGAAATGCAGAAAGTTCTAAACGCAGTATTTAAAGATGAAGGAAGAGTCTATTTACTCAGAAGAAGTGGCTTCACTGTCCAACCACTCCATGATGACATTCACAGAGTCATCTTCGAGAAAAGGATTTGTCAGATCTGGTTCCATCGGCGAAGTGATACCCTCTTCAGATAGCCATTTGGAGTTCTGGTCGAAGTAGGTATTTAAGGGATTCTTGAACATTCGAGACCTTCCCTTCCAGGTTGGAGAACCGATGAATGAGCTATTCGGGCTGTTTTCGCCTCCACGGCGTCCCAGGCTTTTGCCTCGGCCTCGGCCTGTTGCTTTCGGGACAGAATCATTCATGGGATACTTCTGGTACCCCAAGCCCATTTTATGTGGATTAGCCTTCAACTGTAGCGGGGCATTTATACCCTGATTATGTTTGCCTAGGCCTTTTTCAGGATTGAACCCGTATGCCAGCAGCATCTTAGCTGGTAGAAGACTGGCTTCTGAGATGTAAGGAGTTCTCAACTTCGACCCTACTGGGGTATGAACTGTTGCTACCAACTCTAGGGAGTGATAGCTCGCTTCAGTTTTCTCTTCAGGCTCAATATAGGGAATGGCACTGTTCTGGTATGCCTGGAGGTCGACTTCCCCATGTACGGTAATCACCTTCCCATCTACAACGAAACGTACTTTTTGGTGCAGGCTCGAAGGGACAGCTCCTGCTGTATGGATCCAAGGTCTTCCTAGCAGGAATCCAAATGCACTGGGCAGATCCATTACTTGAAAGTTTATAGAGAACTTTGTCGGGCCGATGAATACGTCAAGCTCGATCTCTCCTTCTACAGTCTTCCTCATGTCGTCGAATGCTCTTACAGCTGTCTTGGATGCCTTGACCATCTCTTCATTGATTCACAGCCTCCTTATGGTAGCCAAAGGACATATGTTAAAGGCTGATCCATTATCGATCAATACGTGTGCCACTCTTTTGCCGTTACATTGGGCAGAGATGTATAAAGCTTTGTTGTGCCCTCTTCCTTCTATGGGGAAGTCCTCGTCAGAGAAGCTCAATTGGTCTTTTAAGAGAATTGCCCCTACAAAGTCCCCTAGTTGGACCTCATTAATTGTTTCAGGGACATGTACTTCATTGAGTACCTTCAGCAGTGCGTCCTTGTGCTTCTCTGAATTGATGAATAGGTCTAGCAGGGATATCTGAGCGGGCATCTTCCTCAGCTGCTCTATCACTTCAAACTCACTGGTTTTGATGATCGATACGAGCTTTTCGGCATCTTCCTTTGAGACATCTTTTTTTTCGGATTCACCCTCTCTGGGGGCATAAAATCTTCCAGACCTCATTATTGCATCTACTTGTGTGGTCCCATAGTCCCAATGAACAGCTTTGGGATCATACTCTTCTACTGGGGGGACTTTTATCGTTACAGTTGTCTGATGAGGTATCTCTGGCCCTGACGTGTTGCTTTCTTCCTCCTGAGGCAATTGAATTACGACAGGCCTCACTGGGCAATCTTCCACCTTGCTCAGGCTATCCAGCTCATGCAATCTGATCACCACGGCCGTGGCTACTTCGATCATCAATATGGCGTTGTCGAGTTCTTCCATACCTTTTGAGGTTTCTGGTTGAGAGAAATCATCCATACCTCCCCATCCGTCCGGTATGATGTCTTCAATCTTCTGATAAAAGCTGGGAGGGGCCGAATATTTCACCTTGAAATTGTATCCTCTAGAATCTTGACCCAGGTTCTCTATAATTTCGCTCTTCTCAAGTGCGTCAACCATAAACTTGAGGTCTGCTAGACTTCTCCTTCTGGCTTCTATTTCGTCTTCTTCAAATTCTTCCTCTGACTGAGTAGCTGGCCCCAGGCTGCTTACCAAGTTCTCATGTGAGGTACCACAAGTGTTACTCTGCCCAGCTGTGATCAAGAAGTGGTTTCTTTTCAAAGATAGAGATGCTTCGATCCCTTCAAATTCTTCATCAGTAATATCAGACACTATCCCCAAGCTCTTCATCTTGTCGATACACAACTTCTTTTGGTCGGTTGATATCTCCCATTCTTTTGGGTATAATGAAGCGATTGTTAGCAGGGTGTCCAGCTTAGGCACATCTATCTTCAGTTTAAGGTAGTCCTCTTCTTCTTCAGTGAATATTGCCCCTACTGTTTGGTGATCTGGCAACGGATTTTCTTGCACATTTGGGGCTGCATTGTCAAATTTCAAAATCTGACTATCAATTAGGGCTTGCACTTTCAGCTTCAGGACATAGCAGTTATCCACATTATGCCCTCTTTCGCCCATATGGTAGGCACATGTCTGGCTCTCATCAAAGCCATGATATCTTGCGGGGTTTGCCCTAGGTGGTTCTTTTGCCACCAAGTGTTGCTCCAGCAGCATCGGGAGTAGCTTGGATAAAGGTCTCGGGAGCTGAGAGATTTGTCTCTGGGGTTGCTTTCTTCTAGGCTCTTGTACCTTTGGCGCTGAACATGATGATCCGCCTTTGGCCTGATTAGAATTGCCAAATGGCTTTAACTTGTGGGGATCTGGTATAAATGCTATGTCCAGTCCGGCTTCTCTTTCCTTTCTCAGAGGATACTGCTTCCTAGTAGGAGCTTCCTGAGGCCTTCTTTCTTTCAAGGCCCATTCCAGCCTCTCAGCAACCTTAATCAAGTGTGCGAATGTCTAACATCCAGAAGTGTTCAGTCTGTCAAAGTACTCGTAGGGGAGTGCTTTTAGGAATAAGTCGATCAGCTCCTCTTCTGGGATTGAAGGCTTTACTTGGGTAGCCAAGGCTCGCCACCTCTGAGCATATGTCCTGATCGATTCGCCCCTCGCTTTTGAAGTTCGTAGGAGGTCTTCTCTTGTTGGGGCTATAGCCGTGTTAAATTTGTACTGCCTGAGGAAGTCTTCTGCAAGGTCCTCCCATCCGTCATAATCCTCTAAGTCTAGCTCAATAAACCAAGCCAGAGCGGCGCCAGCCAAACTCTCTTGGAATGTGTTCATTAACAACGGAATGTAATCCGAGTAGTGCGCCATCTTGCGCAGGTAGTACTTGAGGTGGGCACGGGGACAGCCTGTCCCGTTGTATTTTCTCACGAACTCTGGCTCCCTATAGTCAGGAGGAGTCTCTATTTTAGCAAAAGGAGATATTTTGTCGAAGCGGGCCAGCTCATAGCCTTGATTGCTCGGGCATTCTTCGATCTTGGCCAATCTCTTAGCCTCTGCCTCTGTCTTCACAGTTTGTTTTCCCTTCTCCTCCTTTTCAAGGTTGATGACAACAGGCGAGGCTTTTTGTTGTGCCCGACTATTTGGTTCATGAACGTTTTCCTCTGTATGTTGGGTATCCCTGGTTGCTTCTTTATCTGTTACATCAGGTACCATGGAAGGGCCTGAGTTGTTCTGATTGTGGGCGGTTGTCTGTCTAGCTTGGTTGGTCTCCAGCATGGCCTTAATGTCAGCCATCATAGTCGCCAGGGCAGTCAACTGAGATTCCAACATGCCTACGCGCGGAGTCAATTCCTGCTGTTCCATTCTCGTCTTTAGGCGGGTACAGAAACGATGCGTTGGCAATTCCGTGATGAGAGTGTACCTGTAAAAAGATTTCGAGTGAGTACTTCTTTCATTTTAGCAAAAAGAAGCAGTTAATTCTTTCAGTTGCATGCTTCTTGCCAGTAGATGAGAAAAAGGGCTACCTTGTGAGCCTTAGCCTCATGTAAGTAGTTCTTTTAATCATTTCTCGACAAGAATTCATGGAATTGAAAGAAGCGTAATTTCTGACGATAGTTTTTATGCATTTGTAAAAACATGTTCACATTCATGCTCATGTGTTTAAGATAGTATTCCACAGAAATGAGAATGTATGAGAAGGCATCACAATGCTTGCTTATTTTACACTTGACAGAATAGTCTATTCAAGTCTAGGACGTTTGAAGCCTAAGGTATCCTCATCATCCCAGTATAGATTCCCCTCTTCAGCTTGGGGCTCCTCGTCTTCTGAACACGACAGTGGCCCTATGTCTTCGGGTATTGTCGCGACCCTCTTGAGGTTGTCGGGCTCTCGAGGGCTAATGGGCCGTCCTGTCTGGTCGGACGCGGGCCTCTCCCAAGGCCCATTACCCAAATCGCAACGGAGGTATGCGTGATCGACTTTCAGTGTGGTCTAGTGACATGTGCTAAGTGTGCATGCCATGGAGTCGCCACCAATCATTTTTTTTAGGGTGTGATTGGACCACCCAATCGAATAGTTGGGAGTTTCTATTCAATTCTGCGAGAACCAGAGAAATGGTTTCGGGGACTTAGTTACACCAACTGTCAGAGTTGACGCCCTTTCGGTACCTAAGTTGACTGAATTTTCTAGCCTGAGATTCATGCGGATGAGTAAGGTATGAACCATAAATCTAGAAATTCATGCAGATAGGAGTGATTATCCTAGCAATCACAATCAGTAATAAAATGCGCAACTCAAGGAATCTAGATATGCAAATAAATCACTTGGCATTCCTAGTAAGGCCATATTTATCAATCACAGCTCAAGAATGATTTAGCTGTCCTAGTCATTCTACACACGATCTAACCTAAGAAAAGCATTAGGAAGCATCGAAGGAGTTCGAGAGTACTCACATGGGGTTCGCCGTGCCCTGGTTTGGTCTTGGACGAGCCGACCCGATTATATTTGGGGATCCACTCGGCGTTTTACACCATGAAATCATGTGAAACAAAAACGAAAATATTCAGCAAGGGGAATTTATTGTAGATGGTGGTCGATCTAATTGGACGTCAAGACTAAAAAATATGTAGAAATTTACAAATTAAAATACTCGAATGACATTTTTTTGCCAAATTCAACTCTATGCGTCGTGAAGAAACACATGCAATTGAACTTGAATTTTGACTATTTATGAGTTCAAAATGAAAAAGAAATTAAAATAAAAATATTGACTATTTTTCTATATTTTTACGACATCGAACGCTATTTTTCTTCATTTTTCATGTATTTTTCTATTTTTGGAAAATATTAAAAAATATTAAAAAATATGACAAATTATTTTTTTTTTATCAAAAATGGTTCCTTTAGCTTGGTCAAGGTTACCAAAGCTGATTTTTTAATTTTTTTAAACTTTTTATAGATTTTTTATGAATTTTTTAAAAATAAACTATGAAAGACTGATCAAAAATCAGGTGTCAACAGCTGCCCCTCTTTGAGAGGAATTTCGTCAGAGGTTTCTCTCAAAGACAAGGTGACACCTATATTCCGATCGACTCGACTGGGAAAATAAAAGAAATCATGACATCCAATTTTCATGCCCATCAATGTGTGCTTTTCCTTAAAAAGAGATGTGCTCATTCAATTCCCTGATATGATGTAAGAAAGTTAAGGAGTAGATAGACTTCCCTGCCCCTTACTTGTCGAATGCTTGCAGCATTTGCTGTGTCTGATGGGTTCAAGTAGATTCCTAAGGACTTGTCATCGGAGTGTCCTGGGGATGTTAAGCTCTGACATGTATAGTAGGTCAAACCATAATGGGATTCCTAACTGATATGAACCTAAGGAAGACGCATCCCACATTTGGGAATTTGCCAAGGGTTTTGATCCGTGTGGTGGACTAAACTAGAAATGGCTTGCCTAATGTAAGGCTTATTAGGGAAAACGAATCCTCCCGCGTTCGGGATTCATCAAGGTTTTGATCCGTATGGTGGATCGGACCATTGGGTTGATCCTTCAGGCGGTCTCTACCAGTCCTTTGACCCTTCAGGCGGTTTCTACCATTCATTGACCTTTCATGCGGTTTCTACCATTGAGTTGACCCTTCAGGCGGTTTCTACCATTGGTTGACCCTTCAGGCGGTTTCTACCATACATTGACCCTTCATGCGGTTTCTACCATTGTTTTGACCCTTCAGGCGGTTTCTTCCATTGGTTGACCCTTCAGGCGGTTTCTACCATACATTGACCCTTCAGGCGGTTTCTACCATTGTGTTGACCCTTCAGGCGGTTTCTACAATTGATTGACCCTTCAAGCGGTTTCTACCATTGAGTTGACCCTTCAGGCGGTTTCTACCATTTATGAGATTCCAAATTGATATGAATCAAAGGATGACGTACCCACTCTTCGGGGCTAGTCGGAGACTCGATCATTCTGTGGATCGGTCTTAGAAAAGACTTGCCTACTAAAAGGCTTCACCTAAGGATGACGCACCCAGTCTTTGGGGCGGCCAAAAGTCCTGCAGAAAGCTTAGACCTGAAAATATTTTCCTCGCCAAGAAGATATTAGTAATCTTTGGGAAGACAATAATTTTCTAACTGACAAAATTCTACGACTTAAGTTTTAGTCATGAAATGTGCATTTTGATTGCTGGAGGTTATCCAAAACATTCCTGCCATATACAGATGTGATCATAAATTCCTTGCACGGAAACTCTAGATCAAACAATTTGAAAATTTCAAAAAGAGTTTGCTCAAAACATCCATTGGAGTATTTCTCATCCAAGAAGGCTTCTCACTGCTCTGTGATAATGATCTTTAATAGGGAAAGTGCTCAATTTCCTACCAACCTGTGCCTGGGTTTCAGGATCATTCGCAACGCATACATTTCGACCGATCAGGAGGTCTTTCACGGGACCGTAGTGTTAGGCTTGGATATCGGTTTCCAAGGGGGACTCACTTTTGAGTCAAGGCCGTTGAACGAAAATTTTCACTATCTGCTCCGGGTTTACAAGTCAAGAACCCTGTAAAATGAGAAAGAAATAGTCTTGCTCGTACTTCTTTGAGCTAAGTTATACATTAACCCAAGTGTCTTAGTCAGATAAGACTGCTTCAGGGTTGTAACATTGGAAGGATTGGGGACCGAAAAAGGCTTATTTTTTGTCCAAAAATTGTGAAGGGTTTGGCATTGGTGATCATTGCAAATTTACCACATGTCCTTCGAAGAACATCTCCATTTCTTGAAGTGTACACTCCTCTTTTAGAGCGCACAAGGATGTTTAAAAGCGTCTCTTGTTACATTAAGAGACCGTCTGTTTGTGTGTTTGCAATTTGAGCACGACATCATTTGGAGAGTAGTCATCTTAATCTGACTCCTTTGCAGGGTCTTTTCATCGTATATCTAGACTTTACTGGGGATATTTTGAATAGACATCAGCCTTGCTTTTTACCAGGCACTTTGCTTTTTCTTGATGTCTAGGGATTTTTCTTTTCCCCCTTTTTTTAATCCCGTGTTTTTCTTTTCTTTTGGAGCTAGGATTTTCGGCAATCATGCTAGATATGCAACTTAAACTTTGGCACGCTTCCATTCCTAGAGTGATGTTGCCTTTGCTTTGGAATATGCAATGATCACCAATAAGTTGATGAAATGAATTTGCTGGCTCAACTTGGTCGTGCAAAGGATAACAGTGTGTAGGATAGAGAAATGAATTATTCTCGTCATCCTATGACACTTGGATTATCATATAAACAACACACAAAGATTTATGTTAGTCCGAGCAAGAAAATTTCAAACCGTTTACTTTCTGATACTGTTGGACTAACCTTCATTTGCCCCAATGTGGGGTGGTTCTTGACAGGGTTGAGAATGAAAATCGCCGTTCAATGGGGTTCTCAATGGGCATCTGTAGTGTTTGGAATGAAGAAATAAATGCCTCTGTCATCTCGATCCATGTAATCGTTGCGAATGACCCTTATATCCATAGGTTAAGGTTTCGCTATCATTTCCAATCTCCTCATCTCTCAAGTGTGTATGGGACGTGTTTGGATTAGGCTCGCTTCTCTTATGAGAAAATACCCTTTTGAACGGTTCAAACGACTCTTGTTGGAAAAATTCATTTCATTTCATCAAGATTTATCCTTCAAAGGGATTTTGTGATGCACCATACATGTGTAATTCATGTTCAGACAATCTCATGTTTTAAAACATGAATGTCAATGAAGTAAGAATTCTATGTCTTTTTAGATGTGAGAATCGAATTATTTCTGAAAGTTTTTAATCTCCAATGAATTGGGAAAAGGGATACTTACATGCCCATCGAGGCTGGAGATCCTGGAGATATAAAAGGGATATGTCATCGTATATTCTAAAACTTTACAAAAATTGGAACGATACATCTTACCCTTGGTCATATGCTCCAACGAGTGTACAAGGGTTGTGAAAATATGTCTGCCCTGATGGCGAGCTCCTGCCAAGGATAAATATTAAGCATTATTTTGGGTTTCCAAATTCAAAACAAATTGGGACGATACTACTTTACTCTTGATTTGAATTCCATTCTGCATGCCAATGTGCAGATTGTAGAAGCCGGCCCTCAAGCTTGTGGCCATGATTTCTTCGTCTGGTTGGGCAACGAATCCACCTCGAGGATTTACGTCGGAGGAGATTCATTCATCTTTTTGGGCGTGTTTCATGCACTGTTTTGTTATTTGAATGCATGGCTTCTTGGGTGCCTCGTCTCTGTTCATCACCTGAGAGGAAAATGAGAGAACATTATCCCCGCATCTGATTGAAAATCATTTAGGAACGATACGTTCTTTTTACCAAATGGATGGCTCCGCGGCCAAATGCGTTTTACATTGAAAGAATGGATTCCATTACGCTCTGCGGATGATAACTATCGCTTCAGGGACTTGCCCCACGGATTAAACGATGAATTTGATGTCTTCGGCTTCGACATGCTTTCCGGATGTAGGAATGGTTTGCCCCCATTTTCAGTGGAGATGGGTTTTGTCGAGTGGGCAAGATCAAAAACTCATCCTAGATTTGGCTTTAGTCGAAGGTTGAAATCCCGACCTTGGATAAGCGAATCATGATTCATCTCCTTCTGCTTCGGATTTGTCATTTGCATGCTTCACATTTTACAATACCAACTTCGCCGCTTGATGAAAATGAATCGATGATTTTCGAATTGCCCCAAGTTCTATAGTCATCTGCGTCGAATCTCTTTGAACTTCATCGGGTGATAGACCAACTGATAAAATGATTTTTCAATCCCGAGATCGAACTCCTGACGTTTCGTACCACTTCCATTTCACTGACTACCAGGACACAGCACTATTGGCGTCCCTAACTGGTTCGTTTTTTGTTATAAAATTCTTGAAGCAGTTAGTGACCCCCATCGAGAATGAAACAAGCTCAATTTAGAGTTCATAACGACTAAAGGTCCCTTAGAACGATACAGAGCTAACCGTCTTTGAGCTCGCTCGGGCTTTTGCTCGCATTTTCCTATGTGAAGCCTTTAAATGTTTTTCTTCGTGGCGTTCAATTGATTCGCCTCGACTCTAATCTAACAAGGGATTGTCGCACTCAAGCATGATGATGCTCGCAGGTAGTACTGATCGCTGCCCCAGATTAACTCTAGGCATTAAGGAAGATTATCTTGCATGGAAGACTTTATGACAGAAAGATTAATGATACATCCAGTCACATGTGCCTAGTTCCCTTGAGGATTCTCGGTGATCAGCCAGTTACACCATGAATCAGACATATAATCGTCATTTTGGATCATAACTTCATGAGCCCATCAGTTTTAAACTGATCGATCCAGATATGGAGCTCCTCATCAAGGAAATCTTTTGATTCTTCGAGCAACTGATATTCGGGTTGACCATCATCGCTTGGCGTTGAAGGATTCCTGTTTCTGTTGTGAGCGATCTGATTCTTCGAGCTAGAACCTTCGTCGTTGCTCGAGATTATAAGAGGATGATTGATCGGTTCACTATCAAAAGCACCTTCCATTTGGGAATGGAAGAAACAAAAATCCTCAGAGCATCCGCCCGCTTGATCTTCCAAAATCATATGCCCAAGCCGGGCAGATCTTTGAACACTAGGCGCAATATGTTGATCGGGGATAGGAAGAGCACTAGCGAAAAGTTGCTGCTCAAACCAAGGAGTTCGTACCTGTTGCACTTGAGGCATATACTCTTGAGGGGTGCTGAGATGATTCAGGGGAATATTCTGATTAGCGCCCAAGTAGTCGATGGTGCTGCTACCAGCTTGGTCGGTGCCTAGATTCGGCAGGGTATTTCTTACTTCAGGGGCATTGTAGTTATAGCCATGCCTAGTGTTTAGGCACAAGTTGAGTTCTTTCAAGTTCAGTGCTGTGTGGCGCTGTCTTAGCGCCCTTCTGTAGCTCTTGAGGTGACTCGCGACTCCATATTTAGTGAGTCCTGGTATGTTCATGATCTCAAGTATGCGCGTTGGATATGCTGAGTTGATCCCTAGTTGCTGAACCGCACTAAGGAACTTGAGATGAAGCTCGGGGGACCAATTGACCCTCGTCTTCTTGCGACCCGGAACAGTGTTGACAACTTGGCTATTGCTCTCTGGCCTATTTCCAGTAGGATTTGATCGAGCCGGAAATTGTTGTGGAGGGAATTCATCAGCTTTGGATTGGTCGGTCGTGATAGTAAGCTCATCGTTAAGGAAACTCCAATCATGGTGACGCATATCACATCCTTTAGAAGGCATCGGTATTGACTTCGTAGAATTGATTTGTTCATGCATATCTCCAACAAAATCTGATTGTATCGAAGATGGTTCGAGGGAGTGGGGTGGTGAATGAGCATTTTCAATCCTCATATAAGGCTTATCAAGGAACATTTCGCCGAGAGTGATAGGACCACCGCAATTAAGGCAAGCGATAGTGCTGGGAGCTTTCTTATACCTCATGTTCTCCGCTCGAAGCTTTTCGTTTTCCTCCTTTAGAATCGCAAGTTCTTGACGTCTGTGTTGAGCCCTCAATTTGGCTCGCTTATTTTGAAACCAAAACTTGACCCTCAAAGGTTTCATCCCTAGCTTCTGGCCCAATTCATTTCTTTGTTTCATGTTCGGGAGAGGGCATTCACTAAAGAAAGCTTCAAGCTCTTGGATTTCATTCTGAGTGTGGCACTGGCGACGTTTCCTTTTCCGGGATTGACCATCGCTGCTGCTGTTGTCGTCGCTGCTGAGATCCTGAACTTCGTTGCCGAAAGGGTTGGGTTCTGTGGTTCTGGTACCAGACGCCATCCTAGAATCTTCGAGATCTCTCAGTAGTTCATTTTCTGAGATTTTTGGATCAGTCGCCTCTAGCAACTGATGGTAACTCTCAAACATGTTGGATCGAAAAATGTTCGATCAATTTTTGCTCACTCAGGGTTCTCTACTCTCTCATGTATGCTCACTCTCTCTAAATTTTCTTTTGAGTGGTTCTGTATGCCCATGAAACGTTCTTTAAACATGGATGAAGATCATCAGGCAAGCGTTGCTCCCAAGATTTCGTATTTCCCGCTTTGTCGTCTTCTTTCTTCTTTTCAACGTGGAGGGACGCCAAATCGATTTCCTTTTCTCGATATCCATGTCTGTCTCCCACTTATTTTCAAAAAGGTGGAACTACGCTCGCCTCCCGCTCAGTTTTTTAATATGATGGGACCGCCAAATCCTTTCGCAACTTTTTTCGATAGTTGCGCTTAACTCCCGCTCAATTTTAATATGGTGACACCGACATATCTTTTTACAACTTCTTTAGGTTTATCAAGCCTGAAATCGCGGACTGGGACAAATCTAATGGTTCATCGAAAGAGCCACCATTGCTTTACCCAATTAACTTGGCTCCACGAGCATTATTGCTGTGCCTTTCTTCATTCTCGAGTTGCTATAAAAGGAGGAGTTAATGTAGAGAAGATTAACACTCTTACATAATTGCCTTTTCGTATTTTAATCACTCTACCACACTCATCTTCTTCTCCCTCACTCCAACGAAAATGACCTCCTCTCCTATTCGCGCTTTCTCAGCCGAAATTTTGGCCCAGTGGGAAAAACTCTATAACCTCCTCGGTCGAGGCTATGCTCATATAGCCGATCACCCAGAAACTGAAGATGAAATCCGTATTTTGCTCGTGGAAATAGACACCACCTCCATCGAGGGCACTAATTTAGAGAGGGAATATAGAATCTTCCCAACCCTCTTTATAAACTTTTTAGAGACTTACCGTGTCGCTCATCGAAAAGCTACCGTGGCTCACGTTTTGCGAGCTCGCTATGAGGATCGGTCCAACTGCTTGGTGTTGGCCAACCTTGTGGCCGATAGTCACAGAAAGGCTGTTGAGTTCGCCAACAAGCGAGTCTTGATGTTGCTTCGCGAGAGGGGAAATTTGGTGGAGCGCTTGGCCTTATCCCTGACCACCTATGAGCACGACCGTCGTAATGTCGTGTTGAAGTTTCAATGTGAGTGGCAAGAAGAAAGGCTTGACAGCATTACCGCGGATATAGCCCATGGGAGAGGACTAGTTCGGGACCTGGAAATAGCCGCCGAAGATCACGGAACCAAGGTTGCCGATCTTAAAGGGGAATGTAAACGCCTTCTTCTTAAGCTTGCAGATCTCGAGTCTCAAGGTGGTGAGTATAAGCAAAGCATCAATAATATGGAGGGCCAACTAGGTTCCTTTGTGATGCTAATTAGGGCTCATTGCGGTTTTATGTTTCCACCCCGATGATTTGTATGATCTGCTTTTAAGGTCCCTCGATTGAGCGAAATGAATGAAAGCTCTAATGTGTGTGTCTCAACTTCTGTATGGCTGACTTTCTCGAACACCTGACCACTCTCAACCTAGGCAAGCTGCGCTTTGACATTGATGATTCGAGCGTGTACATCTTGATTTTTTAATCTTGCTTATGATCGGATAAAGGAACCTCACACCGCGATCATCCACAAAAAGACTTCTTTTCTCTACTTGTTTTTAACCTGTTTCAAATGAAAAGGCAGAATCAGAAGAAAGAATTTGAAAAATAAAGCATAAATCCTTTCAATTTTATGCTTACTTATGATTAATAGGGATAAAAGCTTTTACAAGGGTTTTGGCCTTGTGCAAAAGCTTTTATCAATATTCCTCAAAGGAAAGCATATCATTGAAAGGAATGTAATTCACGATAATTGCCTTTGATCAATTCCAAGAAAATCAATGGAATGTTCAAAAGTACACAATTACGATGTGTTTTAAATTCAATTGAAGATACGGTATCCAAATTAAAGCTGTTTGCTAAGAACGAGAATAATTTGGATATCTATCTTTTCATTAAATTTGAAAAACACGAATACTCTTGATCAATTATTGTGGATTACCAATGATGCAAAACATGCATGAACCAATTCAAGTTTATAGTTCCTTCTGGCGAAATTGGGATTGTATTGCCCTATACGGCCAAAAGGTTGTATAAGACTTCCAATTTCAATTTCATCCAAAGGAATTATAAAATTGATTTTGGAGTATTCGAGTGATTAGAAGAAATGCCACTATCACATTCCAATGACAAGTCAATAGAAATACAACAAATTTCAATCTGAATGTATATAAACACAAATAGATCCCTAATACAATCAATCTAAGGGATCAGATAGAGAGGATCTCAGCAAAATAAATCCTATACAAGAAGGCTAGAAATGAAAAATAAAACAAAGGAATGTGATCTTAATACTTAGAGATGCCCCAGTTTCGATCTTTGAGACGTGACTTCAGGATCACCTATTCCAAATCGTCATCTTCATTAGATGATACCTCAATGATGTCCATAGTAGGCTCTTCTTGTCCACTTGGCGCTCGTAATGGGATGACACCATCTTCATCTTCCATCAAGAACATTGGGAGGAAAACACTCATATCTATCCTCAAAATGGCATTTAATCCAATCACCGGAATTATGCAATGAATATAATGATTAAGAGCTGTAACAAGTTCGAGGGATAGAAAAGTCTTACCAACCAAACTTAAGAGAAAATCAAGCTTCTCTGTATTTTTTGTAGTGTTAGGTATACTAACCTTCCATAGACAAACGCATGAGACAAGTGAGGGAAAACTCCTAAAAATCAAAAGATAGGGCTTGGTACCTAAAGCCAAGGTTCTCGCCTCGAATTCTGGGAAGAGCCGATTCCATTGCACAACTATCGTTGCATTGGGACTCAATCCATAGTTCGAAGTGAGCGGAATTGAAAAGTGGATTACCCCATGTTTTTCCTCACGGAGATTCCATTTTCAATTCCTTCTATTGTGTTCCTAAAGAGGGCGCCTGGGGTTTTAGGCGCAATTGTGTGTATTCATTGTGTCGTGCTAAAGCAATAGACATGCATTTTATTTAACAATCACCGCTTCAATATAAACATCCACACAATCATACATCCAAAACTCATGCCTGCATAAAACAAAGTTAACAAGCACTTCACCCCTTATTTCTCCCGTCTACAAAAACATCTAACACATTCGTTAGCATATACACCTCACTTTCGAGAGCATCTGCATAAAATTAGGTTAGAAGAATCAATCAACTTTTTAATCGGCTCAAGTCCACTAAATGGTTAAGAACCAGTCCCCAGCGGAGTCGCCAGTCTGTCGCGACCCTCTTGAGGTTGTCGGGCTCTCGAGGGCTAATGGGCCGTCCTGTCTGGTCGGACGCGGGCCTCTCCCAAGGCCCATTACCCAAATCGCAACGGAGGTATGCGTGATCGACTTTCAGTGTGGTCTAGTGACATGTGCTAAGTGTGCATGCCATGGAGTCGCCACCAATCATTTTTTTAGGGTGTGATTGGACCACCCAATCGAATAGTTGGGAGTTTCTATTCAATTCTGCGAGAACCAGAGAAATAGTTTCGGGGACTTAGTTACACCAACTGTCAGAGTTGACGCCCTTTCGGTACCTAAGTTGACTGAATTTTCTAGCCTGAGATTCATGCGGATGAGTAAGGTATGAACCATAAATCTAGAAATTCATGCAGATAGGAGTGATTATCCTAGCAATCACAATCAGTAATAAAATGCGCAACTCAAGGAATCTAGATATGCAAATAAATCACTTGGCATTCCTAGTAAGGCCATATTTATCAATCACAGCTCAAGAATGATTTAGCTGTCCTAGTCATTCTACACACGATCTAACCTAAGAAAAGAATTAGGAAGCATCGAAGGAGTTCGAGAGTACTCACATGGGGTTCGCCGTGCCCTGGTTTGGTCTTGGACGAGCCGACCCGATTATATTTGGGGATCCACTCGGCGTTTTACACCATGAAATCATGTGAAACAAAAACGAAAATAATCAGCAAGGGGAATTTATTGTAGATGGTGGTCGATCTAATTGGACGTCAAGACTAAAAAATATGTAGAAATTTACAAATTAAAATACTCGAATGACATTTTTTTGCCAAATTCAACTCTATGCGTCGTGAAGAAACACATGCAATTGAACTTGAATTTTGACTATTTATGAGTTCAAAATGAAAAAGAAATTAAAATAAAAATATTGACTATTTTTCTATATTTTTACGACATCGAACGCTATTTTTCTTCATTTTTCATGTATTTTTCTATTTTTGGAAAATATTAAAAAATATTAAAAAATATGACAAATTATTTTTTTTTTATCAAAAATGGTTCCTTTAGCTTGGTCAAGGTTACCAAAGATGATTTTTTAATTTTTTTAAACTTTTTATAGATTTTTTATGAATTTTTTAAAAATAAACTATGAAAGACTGATCAAAAATCAGGTGTCAACAGGTATGTAGGGCTCTATTCCAGGTACGTATGGCACGATGTATTCAGGTATGTAGGGCTCGACAAGGCTTCGTCGGATCGCTTTGAAATGTTGAATGTATTCTGTGGTGGCTCTATGAGTGTTTTCTTCTCGAGTCATGTCTTCTGGCCAACTTATTTCTTCAGCCTGGGAATTCTTCAAGGAGAGTATGATGGATGCCACCTTGGCTTCAAGTTGTTTCTTCTCCTCCTCCGTGAGGGTCTGACTTGGTAAGTCAAAGGAAAAGACACAAGGTCGCGGTGAAGAAGGGATCTCCTGAAGTGCTCCAAACTGTCGAATCACCCTCCTTGGATAGTATGCAGTTGCGCCCGTGAATCCTAGCAAGGGGACTGGGCCTCCGTCATCGCAGGTCAATCTGACCTTGCTCAGCGTCGGCAACCTTAGCCGCCATCGGAGTTGCTCAGGTTTTAGGACTTTGAGGAAGTTCTTCCATTCTACAAAGTTAAACTTAGGAACACGTGTATGGGTTCTAGCAAACGTTTTAAGAGGGTGTGCATTGGGGCTGATTTCAGTGAAACCCATGCGGATGTGGAATTGTCTGATATGGGATGTGAACCACAGATACAGCAGATCATTAGAAGCTCTAAAGATTCCCTTTTTGCTTTTCTTGAAACGATTTAGGGAGAGGAAGGTTTCGACAAGGAGGATGTTTGAGTAATCCCACCCACAACAGACTTGCCTAGCTACTATAGCCATGATAGGGTCGAAGGTGACAGTTGAGATTGGGAATAGCACAAAGCTAAAGAATGCCAAGATAAAGGATCTACCAGATTTGGTTCCTTTAGAAGCAGGAAGGCGGGAAAATCGGTCTATAAGGAAGGATAGGGAAACTCTTCCAGAATTGCTTTTCGCATCTACTTTGACTTCATTTAGGTTTGTGTCAAGGAATTCAGCTACCTGACTTAGGGGTACAAGTCCTATAGGGGGTCGGACGAGCGTAGGGGTGAATTCAACTCCGATGACAGCGCTGTATTCCTCGATAGTGGGAGTGATCTCTAATCCTTCCATGCAAAATGTAGCGGTGGTAGGATCCCAGTAGAGCGCCATGGCTTGAATAAAGGCAGGTGGGCATTCAATCTTCAGTAGGTCCAGTAGGTATCCTAGTCGTGACTCCGCATACTTCTGGCTGGCTTCGCCCATGCCATCCCACCATGATTGGAGTTCAGCTCGGGGGATCTTGAACACTTGAATATCATTCTTTCCCATCAAGTCTAAAATATGCAAATGATTTTAAAAGGTCAATCGCCAGAAATTACTTTAAATGTATGAATATGCAGATGTCATGAAGCATGCATGAGCTAACTTGATTGCATAGTTCAATTTGAAGAAATGGAGATTAGGACCCTTTTTCAGGTCTTGAAAGCCTGACTGAAAGCCTAATTTGCATTTCAGGGAAGTGAATTATGCAATTTAGTCAGGTTTACTCAGTGACTAAAGGGAACAGCAATGTCATGTTCCATTGGTCAACACATCAAAGGAGCAAAGTGGGATGTACTCTTATTACAGTCAAGATGTCTAATAGAAGAACGGTAAAGAAAGGTTTTTCAAACAAGAAAGCCATAAAAGACAATGGAACGTGAGGGTCTAGATCACTCTTCCTTCAGAAGTCTACCCAAATGACAGTCGATCAGAAATTCTCCTTTAATCTAGGGTAGGGGAGTTATCTTCAGTGGTTTGGTCGAGAGGTTGTAGTTCCTCCGGCCACTTTCTAGTCTAGGGTAGGATGACTTCGGAAGCCTTCTCGGGTTCTACTTTCTTGATCGTGATACGCCTTGGCTTGGTCTTGATCGCAGGGCGTCTCTTCCTACCCCAAGAAGTAATCATGGGTATGTTCTCTTTGGCCAGCAATTCAGCCTTCCTGCGAGCGTACGCTTCCCTAGCCAGCTGGTTGCGACGTTGTCTCTTCATCTCCAGATAATCCTTCATCATTTCGTCTGCTTGTCGCTTGAATCTGAGGTTATCAGCATAGTAGCGGGTTTGACAGTCCTCAGCATACCCCAGCTTACGTCCAGTCAGTTCCCGACCATACACGAATCTAGTAAAGTGTAGCCTCGTGTTTGGTCCGGGGCGAGTAACTTTTCTCAAGTACTCGAAGGTCACCAACTCCGTCGAGCTCTTAGGGAACAGCGACATCCTACCCCATAATCATTGTTGTTCTCATTAGTCACCCGAGTAATCTTCATGATGCGAATGCATATGGATGTATGCAATGTATGAGTCATATCATGAAACAGGAATTAAAGTACGTTTAGAGATAAATGTCTTACCAACCACACTTTGGGGGACGTGAAATGCCCCCTGTATCAATGGGTGGTTTTAGGTATACCAACCATCCATGGACATGCGCATGCGACAAGTGGGTATACTCTAAAAAAGAAAACCGAAAGTCAGGTGAGGAACCTACGGCTCAGGCTCCCACGATCCACACGAGGCAGATTCCTCCCCAAGGGTACCTACCCAAGAGGGCTAGATATCGCCAATGCAGATGGTAGGCGGGAACGAATACGAAAGTCTCAAGTGCCATCAAACACAAGATCCTTTTCGCATCTTTTCCCTATCTAAGGTAACCTAAAGGTGGTTGCAGTCGGGGTTTGACCGCCAGTGTGTGCGATGTGTCGTGATCATCACAATGCAAAGTCATGCACAGTAGTTTGTATCAAACACCGCTTCAGTAAATGCATAAAGTAAACATACATTCCCAACTCCAACCTGCAGGAAAGATGTCAACAATCACGCCACCCCTTATTTCTCCAATCTGCAAAAACATCTAACACAATGGTTAGCATACGTACCTCACCTTCGAGAGCATCTGCAGAAAACAATGTCAGATAAACCAAACAACTTTTTAATCGGCTCAAGTCCTCTGGTCTGCGAAACCAGAGATTCTGGTTTTAGAATCGTCCCCAGCGGAGTCGCCAGTCTGTCGCGACCCTCTCGAGCTTGGAGGCGGGAGCGGGCTAATGGGCCTCCCGATCGCTGGCTTGATCGGACGCGGGCCTCTCCCAAGGTCCATTACCCAAATCGCAACTGCTGGATATACGTGGTCGACCTTCAGTGTGGTCTAGTGACATGTGATGAGTGTACATGCCAAGGAGTCGCCACCAATCGTTTCGTGGAGGGTACGATCGGAAACCCTATCGAATAGTTGGGAGTGATCTATTCGATTCTGCGGAAACCAGAGAAGTGGGTTCGGGGACTTAGTTACGCCAACTGTCAAAGTTGACGCCCTTTCGGTACCTAAGCTGAATGGTTTATCTGATCCTAGGATTTCATACAGATGAGTGGGGTATAGATCCTAAATCTAGGAGTTCATGCAGATGGGAATTGCTACCCTATCAATCACAATCAATAGAAATAAGTGCGCAAATCAAGGATCCAGTACATGCGGATAAAACACATGAAATCAGCGTGGCATCCCTAATGAGGCCCTATTAGCCTAGAGAAATATCAATCAAGGCTTAGGAATGATTTTAGCATGATTTGCCCATGAGGGGCAAAATCGTAATTTTGAACAATTTGGGGATAATTCCCCCTAAAAAGGACAAATTCGTCATTTTTGGCGAATTGGAGAGTCAAAGGACGGGGAAATAGGATTGGCCATCAATCCAATCCATTTCCTGTTTTTTGGGATTTTTCAGAATTTTTCTGAAATTTAAAAGTGATTTTATCCTTGGAGGGGTAAAGTCGTCATTTTGGACAAAGATGAGAACTGAAAATCTCAAATATTAGGGTTGGTCGTCCACCTGACCCAAACCCTAACTTCAAGCAATTTTCAGAACTCGATTGAGACAAGAAAGACGATTTTCCCATTAAAGGGCAAAATCGTCATTTTGAGAAAAGAGGCGGGACTCGAGAAACCCAAACCTAAGAATTTGTCGTCTAATCGACCCTAATTCTCACATTGGCATTATCGGCCTTATCTAGCATGCACACAGGAGGCGACTTACCCCTAAAGGGTAATGTCGTCAAGTTTCGGAAAATTGGATAAGAAACCCCAAAAATAGGGTTGACCAGTTGTCTGTGGTCAACCCTCGATTTTTGGGGATTTCTGGAATGTCTAGGATTTTTCCACAAATTTTTCACATTTTTTTGGAATTTTCTGGAATTTTCTAGCATTTTTTGAATTTTCTAGGATTTTTCTGATTTTTTTTTTATTTTTTAAAATCATTTTCGAATTTTTTTTATTTAAAAAATATTATTCGGACCGGGTCGACCCGACCCACTCAGGTCGGAACCCGGTCCAGACCCGAACCCGCGAAAACCTTGATCGAAAACGACGCCGTATCACGCTTTTTATTTTTGGATTTTCCGGTTTTAATCCGACGGTCCCTGATGGACCACGTGGCTTGTCCGTGTCGCTTAGATCTGTTTACTAAAACCTACGGTCCAGATTGGATGAAGACTCGATCAGAGCCGTCTGATCAGATTACTTGAACCTACGGCCATGATTAGATCCGGAGACTTGATCTAGACCGTCGATTCACACTAACCTAAACGACGCCGCACGGCCACTAACCTACACGACACCGTTTCAGTTTATTTTTGATTTTCTGATTTCAAAACATTTTCGGATAAACCTAATTACTAATCGGACGGTCACTAGAATTTACGTTCGATTTATTTGAGCCGTCCGATCCTTTTTATTCGAATAACAGACCCAACGGCCGTGCTGACTCGACACCACGTGGACCAATGGCCGAATGCCAACTAGGACTTTGACCGGTTGACTGCGCCATGTCAGCTTCGTCTTCAACCTCGCGACTTCGGCTGAATGGACGGCTGTGGCTCTCCGACGATGATCTGACGATGAACTCTCGATAAAATCTCGTGAAACTAACGGCAATCGACTCGCAATCGCCTCTATTCTAACATATCTCAAGATTACGCGAATCCATTCACGGAACATAGCACGATCGAACATGAACCAGTACGTACACATACACTCCAATCACTCGATTCATGGCTGTTGACACCTGATTTTTGACCATCTATCATTGTGATTTTTATTTTTAAAATAAATTAAAAATATCACAAAATGTCGTAAAATCACAAAATCAACTTTGGAAGCCTTAGCCTAGTCTCAGGAACCAATTTTGAACAAAAAATATTTTTGGTATTTTTTTAATATTTTTCGAATTTATTTAATTATAAAAATACCAAAAAAAAATCAGAAAAATACCGTTCGTGGTCAAAAAAATACACAAAAATATTCAGTAATTTTGTTTTAATTTCCTATTCAAGTGTGACACTTTAAATCTTGAAAATTCGGCTCGGGTCACTATGTTCCTTCGCAAACATAAACCCGAACCGAGCCTTAAAAAAATATAATAAAATAATAATAATAAATAAAATGTGTAAAAAAATCAATCAAAAAAATCGATAAAAAATACAAAAATACAAAAATCTTTTAAAAATATGAAGCGGTGTCGTTTTGATCCTTGTGGTCGGGCCTGGCGCCCGAGAGGCTTGGGCCGGGTCTGACCGGCCCGGGAATAGTTTTAAGTATTAATAAAAAAAAAATCAAAAATCAATAAAAAAATAGAAAATCATAAAAAACTCAAAAAAATTCGGAAAATTCAGAAAAATTCTAAAAAATTCCAGAAAATAGGAAATGGTCACATTCAACTGGCCATGACCTGTTCCGGGTCTTTTGACCCCCGATCTTTCTAGAAATGACGGTTTTGCCCTTCCGGCAAACCGTCTTCCAAAAAAATTTCTAAAAGAATTCTAGGAAAATCCCAAAAAATAGGAAATGGCCACAAACAACTAGCCAAGACTCATTCCGGGTGTTTTGAACCCCGACCCTTCTTAAAATGACGATTTCGCCCTTTGGGCGAATTGTCTTCCAAAAATTGAAGAAAAATCAAGAAATTCCAAAAAAATTTCAAAAATGGGAAATGGCCACAATCAACTGGCCATGGAATATTTTGGGTAATTCGGTATCCAAATCTCCCAAAAATTGACGATTTTGCCCTTCGGGCTAATCGCCTCCAAATCTTCTCATTTTACCCCTGAGCGAAATCACGCCTCCCCAAAGCCCTTATGGCTATATCAGGAAGCCGTTGATTTGAATTGATGTGCATTGATATGATTTATTTATGCACTTGATTGCGCTTTCATTTAGATTGATTGTGATTGATAGGAATAGTCTTCCAATCTGCATGAAACCCTGAATCAAACCTACCCCACCCAAAATTGCGCCTGCATGAATTCTTAGCTAGGAAAATCACTCGCGTTAGGTACCGAAAGGGCGTTGGTAATGACACCAGCGTAACCAAGTCCCCGAACCCAAAATCTCTGGTTCCGCAGAACTGATCAACCTCTCCCAATCGGTCGGTAAGGTTTCCGGTCTACCCTCCAAGAAAGACCGGTGGCGACTCCAAATGCACGCACAAGTTGTACATGCCACAACGACCGCACTGAAGGTCTAAAGCGATCGACTCTTATCGTCGAATCCTTTGAAAATTACTCCCGCCGCGATTTGGTATGGGCCTGGGAGGGCCCGCGCCGATCCAAAGCCCGCGATCGGTAATCCATTAGCCGCGTCCGCTTTCGGACGGGTCGCGACAGCTGGCGACTCCACTGGGGACGTTGTGTTCTAGAACCTGTGGTTCTAGACCCCAAGTGGACTTAGGCCGTAATTAAAACGCTGAGTGATTTTTCTAACCCTGCAGGCGCTCTTGAAGGTGAGGTAAGTCCGCTCATGGTAGGTGTTATATGTTTTTACAGATTGGAGAGATAAGGGGTGTAGTCCATGATTAACATTGTTTTATGCAGGTTGGCGTAGGAATGTATGTTGTATGGATGATTTGAAGCGCCGATTGATAAACTGTTGTGCATGACTTGCATTGTGATACTCACGACACATGAACACACACAATCGCGCCTAAAACCCCGGGCGCCCCCTATAGGAAAACAATAGAAGGAATTGAAAATGGAATCTCCGTGAGGAAAGGCACGGGGTAATCCACTTTTCAATTCCGCTCACTTCGAACTATGGATCGAGTCCCAATGCAACGATAGTTGTGCAATGGAATCGACTCTTTCTAGAACTCGAGGCGGGAACCTTGACCTTAGGTGCCAAACCCTCTGATTTTTAGAAGTTCGCCATCACTTGTCTCATGCGCATGTCTTTGGGCGGTTGGTACACCTAAAACCGCACATAAGTTGACGAGTTTGGTTGGTAAGACTCTCTATCCCTCAAATCTATTTCAGTTCATATAAATATATGCACTTCATTCATTGCATTCTGGTGATTAGATTAAATGCCATTTCGAGGGTAGATATGTGTGTTTTTCTCCAACATCCTTGATAGAAGACGAGGAGGGCGATATCCCATCGCGAACACCGAGTGTGCAACAAAGGAGCCTACTATGGACATTATTGAGGTATCGTCCAATGAAAATGACGAGTTGGGGCAAGTAATCCGGAAGTCACAGGTCGAACTTGGGGCATCCTTAAACGTTAGGATCACATTCCTTTGTTTCATTTTCCATTACTAGTCCTCTTGTATAGGGTTTATTTTTACCGAGGTTTTCTCTATCTCACCCCTTAGAGTGATTGTATTAGGGATCTATTGGTGTATACATTCAAATGGAGCTTGGTTGTATTTCTTTTAACGGGTCATGGGAATGTGATAGTGGCATTTTCTCTAATCATCCGAATACTCCCAAGTCAAGTTTATAATTCCTTTAGAGGAAATCAAAATTTGAAAATCTTGCACGACCTTTTTGGTCGTACGGGGTAATCCAACCCCAATTTCGCTAGAAGGAATTATACACTTGAATTGGTCCATGCATGTCATACGTCACTAGTAATCCACGATAATTGATCAAGAGTATTGACGTTATTTCGAATTTAATGACGAGATAGATGTCCAAATTGCTCTCGTTCTTAACAAAACGGCCTTGATTTGGATGCCGTATCTTCAATTAAATTTAAAACACGTCGTTATGCCTTGCACTTTTGACTAATTCGCTCTTCTGAAAATTGGTCAAAAGCAATTATCGTGAATTACATTCCTTTCAATAGTATGCTTTCTTTCGAGGAATATTGATAAAAATTTTTTGCACAAGATTAAAACCCTTGTAAAAAAAAAAAAAAATTGTCCTTATTAATCACGAGCAAGCATAAGATTGAAAGGGGTTTATGCTTTCTTTTTCAAATTATTTCTTCTGATTCTGTCGTTTCATTTGCAGGTAAAAAAAATAAATAAATAATAATAATAGGTAATAGAGAGAAATCTTTTCCTGGATAAGTCTGGGGCTATTCTTTCATCTGATCATGAGCGAGTTAGAAAATCAGAACACATCTACTCGACTTATTATGGATCGGCTCATCCAAGTCTAAGATGTCCGGATGCTCGAAGAAATGGATCATATAAAAGCTAAAACAAACACATGGGCTTTCATTCATTCTTGCCCAAACCAGATCATACAATTCATTGGGGTGGAAAAGTAAAGCAGAAGTGAGCCCTAATCAACGACACAAAGGAGCCCAGCTGGCCCTCCAGGTTATGGATGCTTTGTTTATACGCACCACTCCGCGTATCATGGTCCGCAAGCCTGAGGTGAAGGCGTTTGCGTTCATCATTGACTGCAACAACCTGAGTCTCGTGATCTTCGGCGACTGCTTCCAAGTCCCGAACAAGTCCATTCTCACGAGTTATATCCTCATTTATGCCGTTGAGCCTTTCTTCTAGCCACTCGCTTCGATTCCTTAGCAGGGCATTACGACGATCGCGCTCATAGGTAGCCAGGGACAGAGCTAAGTCCTCCACCAGATTCCTCCTCTCGCGTAGCAATGTGGAAACCCGCTCTTTGGCGAACTCAACAGCCTTTTGTGACTATCGGCCAGGTAGTCAGCCAACGCTAGGCGGTCGGACTGATCCTCATAACGGGCTCGCAAGACACGAGCCACGGTAACTCCCCGATGAGCAGCGCGGTAGACCTCCAAGGAGTTCGTAAAGAGCGTTGGAAAAATACTGTATTCCCTCCCCAATGCGGTACCCTCGAGGGAGGTGATGTCCAGGTCCCCGAACATGACTCGGATCTCATCCTCGGTTTCGGGATGATCGGCTATGTGAGCGTAGCCTCGACCCAAGAGGTTATAGAACTCTTTCCATCGAGTCAAAGCTTCGGCTGGGAAAGTGTGAACTTGGGAAGAAGCCATTTTCGAGGGAGATGTGTGTAGTGGAGCGATTAGAAGATGGGAGCAAATTATATGAGAGCGTTAATTCCCCAAACACCAACTCCGCATTTTATAGCGTCTCGAGAGTGGAGAAAGGTTGCAGCAATAATGCTTGTGGAGCCGGGTTAATGTAAAGCGAGGGCTGCTCCTCCCGTGAATCATCAGACATGTCCTGATCCGCAATTTCAGGCCTGGCAAATTCGGTCTCGCCATTATTAAAGCTGGGAGGGAGGCGAGCGCAACTATCGAAGAAGCCGCGAAAGGATTATGTTGTTCCATCACGCATAAAGCCAGGCGGCGAGTGAACAGCTCTGCCACTTAAAAAAGGGAAGACAGTGCTGAAGAGACATAACTATTGAAGAAAAGTGAAAGGCGAGCGCAACTATCGAAGAAGCCGCGAAAGTATTATGTTGTTCCATCACGCATAAAGCTGGGCGGCGAGTGAACAGCTCTGCCACTTAAAAAAGGGAAGACAGTGCTGAACAGACACGACTATTGAGGAAAGGTGAAAGGCGAGCGCTACTATCGAAGAAGCCGCGGAAGGATTTAGTTACCCCTTCGTGGTGGAAAGCTGAGCAGGAGGTAAACAGTTCCGTCGTTTCAAAAACAGAACGCTGAACAGACCTAGCTTTCGAGGAAAAGGAGGCGACAAATCGAAAGAGCGAGTATACAAAAGAGAACAGAGAACCCCGAGTGACGAGTTCGTTGAAAGACCTCAAAATTCTCTAGAATCAAATTCGACATCGAAGCCATGGAACTCAACATTGCCGGTGACGAACATCAAGATCGCAGTGGCGACGACGGCAGTGGCCACGACGCTCAACCCCGGAAAAGAAAAAGTCGCCAGCGCTATGCTCGGAAAGAAATCCAGGAGCTTGAAGCTTTCTTCGATGAATTACCCAAGCGAGGAACAAAAGATTGAATTGGGCCGGAAGCTGGGAATGAATCCTATGAGAATCCATTTTTGGTTTCAGAATAAACGTTTCAGACTAGGTGTCCAACACAGGCGTAAGGAGATCACGGCCCTAAAAGAGCAGAACCAAAACCTTCAAATGGAAAACATGTGGTATGAGAAAATCCTCAGTACTATTACTTGCCCTAACTGCGGTGGCCCTACCACCCTCAGTAAATTGTTCCCCGGTGAGCCTTCTACGAGGATGGAAGGTGCTCATTTATCCCCCTGCTCCCTTGAGCCATCTCCGGTACAATCAGATCCTGCTAATGGCGCGCATGAGCAGATCGATCCTACAGAAATTATACCAGTGTCTTCAGAGGAAGAGGATACGTGTCGTTATGATTTGGGTCACAATAACGAAACCCATGAATCTCCTTCACAACAACTTCTAGTAAGATCCGATACGATTCAAGAGGGGTTAGAGATTAGTCAGCAGGCTATTGACACTATTCCGGACAACGATAAGAAGAAATTCATTTGGCCCCCGGAGCTTCATCTCAAGTTCTTAGACGCAGTTCGACAGATAGGACTCGACTTCATAGGTCCGACGAGCATACTTAGGGTCATGAAGGTACCGGGACTTACCAAGCAATTAGTCGCGAATCACCTTGGTTGCTACAGAAGGGCGTTAGGACAGCGTTATACAGAGCTGAATCCGAGCAATAGACTCGGCTGCGAACCCAGCACCCCTATGTCAAAGGAGGCCCGGTCGAATCTGGACGACTATTGGGGATTTGATCAGGATATCCTCGCAAGTCATTTCAATATTCCTCAAGAACACGCATCACAAGTGCAGCGAGTAAGCACTCCCCCGTCCGAGCAGCAGCTAGTCAGTGTTCATCCTGTCGCAGATCAGCCCACCACGCTCAGTGCTCAAGGGTTTGCCCAATCGGAGCATGTGGCTTCAGATGACCTAATGGGAGAATGCTTGGAGCATTTTTATTTCCCTAATTCCCAAGTGGGAGATGCTTGTGGTAGTCAACCGATCAAATCTCCTCTTATAATCCCAGACAAGGATAGGGGTTCCAGTTCGAAGAAACCGTCGGGCGATACAGCTCAACCTACACATCAATCGTTCGAGGGGTCAGATGATTTCTTCGATGAAGGACTTGATAACTGGTTCGATCAGTTGGAAGCTATTAAAGGTTGGCAACCATGATCTGCAGTCGGTAATGGCACACCAAAGCCAAGGCCAGATTGATTAGTCATTGGACATACCCAAAGAAAGAAGGGGATGTACGCAAGAAGGATGTATCTCTGGTTGTATAGTTCTCATCGGTGTATGTGTTTGTTTCTTCAATAGCTAGAGCTGATTTTGCATAATGTTTTCTACGAGCATCATCTCGTGTGTATACGGTAACTCCTTGTTCAAGGTAAAATCAACCCTGACGCGTGAAGGCAGAATTGATAGCATGAGTTGCTAGCAGAATGTGATCGAGCTCGAAAGTAAAAATTGCTAGCAGCCCCAAACGCTACGACCACAAAATCAAGGGCAATCTTTAAGTTTCGAGCAACTACAAATCTATTTCTCACGAGGCATTCAAGTCAATCAAATGTAAAGCGTCGGGCTGTGAGAATGATGCGTAGTCAAGCTGTTGACACAGGCGAAAAAGGAGTCGCGTAGATCTGAAAGCAAAAAAACTTTCTCGGCTAGTCAACAATGCGGAATGAAAGAGCATATATAAACAAATTCTCATTTATTTCATTCAGCAGGAAAGTTTACAAGTGGATCACTGAGGGGGAGCAGCAAACCCAAAATGAGTTCTGACAAGCATCACAAAAAAGCTTAACTGACTCTCCATGCTATCCATGCCTTGCTTACAACCCACACTCTGGGAATCGAGGTCTACAAGCTTGAAGAAAAGGAGACGACATTTCTCCTTGAGTTCGTTCACCTTGGTGTCATAGTACCCAAACTCAAACTCTAAGTCCTGAGCCAGCACCCTCCCGCGAGCTATATCCATGCTCAGGTCTTCAAGCCTTTCCTCCAACCAGGCACACTGGAACCTCAACACGAAGTTGTGCTGGTCTTGCTCAAAGGCGGTGTCAAAAAGAGCCAGACGCTCCACCAAGTTGTCCCTCTCACGGACCAGCATGGAAACCTGGGCGTGGGCGTATTCAACAGCCCTTTTATGGTTATCGGCCGTCAGCATGGCCAACATCAGGGACTCAGTTCGGTCCTGATAGCGGGCTCGCACGATACCAGCCATAGTGACCTCCCGGCTAGCAACTTCGTAAGCCTGCAGGAAATTGTTGAAGAGAGTTGGGAAGATCGCAAACTCCCTTTGCAGTTTCGTACCTTCGATACACATAGTATCCAGGGCCGGAATCAGAGTACGGATTTCAACCTCGGCTTCAGGATGATTGTTTATGTAACCGTAACCTCTGCCCAGGAGGCGATAAAACCTTTCCCATTGGGTTGAAGCTTCGGTTAAAGCAGCAGGTACAGAGGAGGAAGCCATGCGCGATCGGATGTTGGAGAAGAGAGTGAATATTGGCAGAGTGTTTGAGAGGATGAGTCTGATAAGGCTAAAGTGTTAATCTTCTTGACGTCAATCTATCACCTTATAAACGCTCGAGTAAGCATGGAGAAGTGGTAATAATAGTTTATGTGCAGTAGAGCCAAACGGGTTTCGTTAATGCATCCCCGATGAGTCACGAATCCACCACCGTCCTGTGATCTCGGGTTTTACGAAACATAATGGCGCCGAAAGGTGGGCAGGCTTGTTACTCTAGAGATTGGGCCAGGGGGACAAGCGTAGTGCTCGACAAAGCGAAATCAACGCAAGAGATCTTCAGGCTCCGTTCACGTAGAAAAGAACAAAAGGACAAAGTGGGAATTACGAAGCCTTGAGAAGAACGCTCGTCAGGTAGCCATCACAAAAGACGAAGTGGGAATTACGAAGCCTTGAGAAGAGCGCTCGTCAGGTAGCCATCACAAAAGGACGAAGTGGGAATCTCGAAGCATTGAGAAGAACGCTCGTCGGGTAGCCATCACCTTTGATCAAAGAACGGTGATCCGACCCCTTTAACCTTTCAAAATTTGCAGAGAAAGGTGAGGATCCAAGGAGGAACAAAGAAAGCTGAGTTAACGGAAAATCAAGCAGTGATATTTCGATCAAAATGTTCAAGGGGTTCTGTCATTTACTAGAAGCGCCAGACTTGGAGGTCTCCGAGCTTGAGCTGCTGGAAGAATTTGAAGATCTCAGGACCGAACCTGACACGGGGGCCATGGAGACCGATCCTTCTAATGATGAAACCCGCGGCTTGGTTAACGAGAACAATACCCGCGACGGTGATCAGCGTCAGAAAGAGGAATGTCTCCAACGCAACACTTCAGGTCAAGTCCATAAACTCGAATTGTTTTTCAAGGAATACCCCTATCCGGACATGGAACAGAGAATCAAAATGGGCCAGGAGATAGGGTGGGAGCCTCGGAAGGTCAAGTGCTGGTTTGAAAACAAACGAACCCGGCTGAAGCAGCAACGCGATCGGCACGAGTTAGCGATTGTGAGGGAGGAAAATGAAAAGCTTCGAATAAAGAACATTCAGTACAAAAAAGCTCTAAGCATCGCTATTTGTCTTGAGTGCGGTAACCCTGTTCCCACGGACGGAGTATTCACTGAAGAGCCAGATCTGGGGGTTCATAATGCTCATTTGTTGCAATGCCCTTCGCAACATCTTTCGAAACAGGCGGGTACCGCCGAGGATCTACAAGAGGAAACTAGTGCTATAAGGTCAAAGTCGACGCCCATTGTGGAAGGGAACATGCGTCATGACAAGTCAGGTCCGCTCAATGATGAACTCACCATCGTGACCAGCCGATCTGAGACCACTAAATCCCCCCCAGAGCAACCTCCAACATGACCAGATTCCGAGAAGAGTAACCGCCAAATTGCTGACACTACTTCGACTAGCAAGAAAATAAGATTTCGTTGGACCCCGGAGTTTCATAGCAAATTTGTTGATGCAGTTCAACAGTTAGGGATCAATTTTGCTCGCCCATCGCTCATACTCGAAATCATGAACGTGCCGGGACTGGCTAAAAATATGGTCAAGAATCACCTTTGGCGCTACAAGAAACTACTGAGAGATGGACGAGCGTCGCTAGACCAAGATAGAGGCGGTTCAACACGACCAGATTCCGCGAAGAGTAGCCGCCGAGTTGCCAACACTACTTCGGCTAGCAAGAAAACAAGGTTTTATTGGACCTCGGAGCTTCATAGCAAATTTGTTGATGCAGTTCAACAGTTAGGGATCAGTTTGGCTCGCCCATCGCGCATACTCAAGATCATGAACATGCCGGAACTGGATAGAAATAAAGTCAGGAACCACCTTTGGTGCTACAAAAGACTACTGAAGGATGGACGAGTGGCGCTAGACCAAGATAGAGGCGGTTCAATTTTAAACAATGAGCATGGCTGTGATCGCAATCCTCATGAAGCAGGAAGCATCCAATCACCTCTTAACACCGATGGGACTAGCAATCACACGGTCGATTGTTCAGGCATCAATCAGAGTACTCCCCTGGGTTATCCTAGTACTCCTCAGGAGTATGTACCGCAATTTCAGCAAATCGGGACTCCCCAGTCTGAGCACCGACTGGCCGTTAATGCTAGTCCTACAGCGGATCTAACATTGGCAGGAGAAGCACATACAATCTTGCGAGACAATTACGGAGATTCCGGCTCGAAGAATCAGGTGGTCCATGACGAAAATGGTGAAAAGATTCCTTCTCCAATAGTCGACAATACTCAACCTGAGTGTCAGTCGCTCGATGGTTCAGACGATCTCCTTGCAAACATCTATTCTTGGTTCGATCGGCTGAATTCCCCCCTGAGTTACCCCGGTACTCCTCAAGAGTATGTACAACAATTTCAGCAGGTATGGACTCCCCAATTTGAGCACCAACCGATCGTTAGTGTTATTCCTACGGCGAATCCAACATTGGATACAAACCTACTGGACAACGATGAAAGTACCAACTCGAGAAGTGAGGTTGTTCATGCCGAAAGTAGTGTGAGGAATCCATCGCCAACGGTTGAGGATGCCCGACTTGGGCGTCAATGGCTTGAAATTTCAAGTGAGTCCCTCAGTGAGCAACTCGGCGTGTGGATCACGCATAAACCGATGAACCGGGTTGTTCATGCCGAAAATGAGAGAAGTCCGTCACCCGCAATTAAGGATGCTCAACTGGAACGACTCGAACAGTCAGACGATCTCCTGGATGAGCAACTCAGCCTATGGGTCAAGCATTTTGGAACAAGTGCATCTTCGCAGTCGTGACCGGTACCCGCGACCAGACGTCTGTTTCTAAGCTCGTGTGCAAAATCATTAGAAGGCTCAGGAGAGTGAGAGGCGAATACGTCGAAGGAATGTGTTACGAATCTCGTTGTAAAGTTCCCGCGGGAACATTTTAATTAACGCTTAAAACTAACCGCTCTGAGTGTCACCCTTTGAACATCTTCGAGCCAAGGGCCGTGGATTAATCACTTAATCTGTGGAGCAGGTTCCATGAATGATGACTATCACCCGCGGAGCATAGTGGGATCTACCCCATTCAGCACGAAATACGTTTGGTCACGAAGCCTCCCATTTGGTGATAAACGTGGGTAAATCACTCAAGGAGCCATCTATTCCAATAACAAAACAGACGTTGCCCAACCGGGGGCAGCTGAACCATTGATGTTGCAAATGTTCCAAGCATGGATAGGCGGATTTGATAGACACGATTCATATCAATACGCGACGTCAGAATGGGATGAGAACCGAGAGTAAAGTTGTATCGTCCCAATTTGTCTTCAATTTGGGAATATGAGTTAACACTTGTTATTTATCCTTGATAGGGACTCGCCATCAAGGAGGACAGATTTTCACAACCTGTGTGCACTCGCAGGGGCACACGACCAAGGGTAAGATGTATCGTTCTAATTTTTTGAAAAATTCGTGAACGTACAATAACATGTTTCTTCCGCATTTTCAGGGACCTCCAGCCGCGAGGGACAGGTAAGTATCCCTCTCCCTAATCCATTAAAGATGTGGAATAAAAAAATATATAGAAAAAAAAAAAGCTTTCAGAATCTAATATTCAGAAAAGACATAGAATTCAAATTTCATTGGCATTCATGTTTTAAAACAGGAGGTTGTCTGAACATGAATAAGAACATGCATGGTGCATCGTAAAATCCTCTTGACGGGTAGAATTTTTGGAGAGAATGAAAGAGTTTTTTTTTCCAATCAAAAGTTCAAAACTTTCAAAAGGACGTTTTCTTAAAGACAAGAGGCAAAGCCTAAATCCAAACACGTCCTATACACACTTGAGAGAGAAGTGGAGCGGATCAGATAGCAAAATCTGGACCTACGGAAGTAGGGATTATTCGCAGCGATTACATGGATTGGGACGACAGAGGCATTCGTTTCATATCCCCGAACACTACAGGTGACCATTGACAACCCCTTTGAACGGCGGTTTTCATTCTTAACCCTGTCAAGAACCACCCCACATCGGGGCAAAATGGAGGTGAGTCCGGCAGCATCAGGAGAAAATGGTTAGAAATTTTCTTGCTCGGACTAACATTAATCTTTGTGTGTTGTTTATGTGGTAATCCAAGTGCCATAGGATGAGGAGAAGCATTCATTTCTCTATCCCACACACTGAATCCTTTTGCATAGCCAAGTTGAGCCTGCAAAATCATTTCATAAACCCGTTGGTGATCATTGCAAATTTCAAGACAAAGCAGATCGCTTCAGAAACGAGGGAGTTCAAGACCTAGGGTTTACGAAAAAGCTACTAAGTCGATACTCAAGCGTGCTAAGAGCCAAGTCATATGTCTAGCACAATTGCCAAGCATCCCACTTTTGACAAGGGATTAAAGAAATCCCAGCATCAGAAAAGAAAAAGCAAAATGCCTGGTAAAAGCAAGGCCGATGCTCGCATAAACTGTTTGATTTTCCCCAATGAAACCTAGTTGGGAAGAGAAAATTCCTAAAGGAGTCAGATCAAAAAGACCGCTCATCCAAATGATGTCAGGCGTGGAAGAAAGACGCAGACAGAGTTGTCAAAAGCGGTTGCGCGCCTCAAAGACTAAAGATGCAGAAAGGAAATGACAAGAGGCAAATCAGCAATGATCACCGATGTCAAACCCGTCACGAATTCTGGGCCAAAAACAAGCCTTTTTCGGTCCCCAATCCTACCAATGTTACAATCCTGAAACAGTCTTCTCTGACTAAGACACTTGGGTTAACATATAGCTTAGCTCGAAGAAGTACGAGTAAGACTATTTCTTTCTCATTTTGCAGGGTTCTTGACTTGGGAACCCGGAGCAGATGGTGAAGACTTTCATTCAATGGCCTTGACTCCAAAGCGGGTCCCCCTTGAAAACCAATATCCAAGTCCAACATTACGGTCCCGTGGAAGACCTCCCGACCGGTCAAAATGTATGAGCTGCGAATGATCCTAAAACCTAGGCACAGGTTAATAGGAAAATTGAGTGCATCCCCTATGAAAACCATTATCCCAAAACAGGTGAGAAGACCTCATTGTCATGAAATATTCCAATTGATGTTTCGAACAGACTCATTTTGGAATTTTCAAACTGTTGATCCAGATTTTCCACGCAAGGAATTTGTGATCACATTTGCATGTTGCAATAATGCTTTGGATAACCTCCAGCATCAAAATGCACATTTCATGATTAAAACTTAAATCATACGGTTTTATCAAATGGACAGCCGTGGTCTTCCCAAAGATTACTAACGTTTTCTTGGTGAAGAAAAATATTTCAGGCTCAAACTTCTGCAGGATACCTGGAGAACCCAGCTCCCAGAATGTCGCTTCAACAGACTCAAGTGAAGTCTTGTCAAAATAAAATCTTTCACTGCTTCAAAAAAACTGAATTCCCGACAAACTTCGGGATCTCTAAAAAAAGAGGGGAAGAAAAACCCTTTTAAAAGAAAAAGTCCTATCAGGCGTGGAGAACCTTCGTCCCAGGACCCATTTTTCAAAATATCAAACAGTCCCAGCAGACGTGGAGAACCCTCGTCCCAGGACCCACTTTTCAAAATTTAGGCAGTCTCATCGGACGTGGAGAACCCTCGTCATGAGATCCCTTTTCAAAATTTAGGCAGTCTCATCGGACGTGGAGAACCCTCGTCATGAGCCCCCTTTTCAAAATTTAAGCAGTCTCATCGGACGTGGAGAATCCTCGTCATGAGACCCCTTTTCAAAGTCAAAACATTGGTAGAAACCGCCTGAAGGGTCAAAACATTGGTAGAAACCGCCTCAAGGGTCAAAACAAAGGTAGATACCGCCTGAAGGGTCAACTCAAGGTAGATACCGCCTGAAGGGTCAAAACAAAGGTAGATACCGCCTGAAGGGTCAACTCAAGGTAGATACCGCCTGAAAGGTCAAAACATTGGTAGAAACCGCCTGAAGGGTCAAAACAAAGGTAGATACAGCCTGAAGGGTCAACTCAAGGTAGATACCGCATGAAGGGTCAAAACAAAGGTAGATACCGCCTGAAGGGTCAACTCAAGGTAGATACCGCCTGAAGGGTCAAAACATTGGTAGAAACCGCCTGAAGGGTCAAAACAAAGGTAGATACCGCCTGAAGGGTCAACTCAAGGTAGATACCGCCTAAAGGGTCAACTCAAGGTAGATACCGCATGAAGGGTCAAAACATTGGTAGAAACCGCCTGAAGGGTCAAAACATTGGTAGAAACCGCCTGAAGGGTCAAAACATTGGTAGAAACCGCCTGAAGGGTCAAAACAAAGGTAGATACCGCCTGAAGGGTCAACTCAAGGTAGATACCGCCTGAAGGGTCAACTCAAGGTAGATACCGCCTGAAGGGTCAAAACAAAGGTAGATACCGCCTGAAGGGTCAACTCAAGGTAGACTGAAGGGTCAAAACATTGGTAGAAACCGCCTGAAGGGTCAAAACAAAGGTAGATACCGCCTGAAGGGTCAACTCAAGGTAGATACCGCCTGAAGGGTCAAAACAAAGGTAGATACCGCCTGAAGGGTCAACTCAAGGTAGATACCGCCTGAAGGGTCAAAACATTGGTAGAAACCGCCTGAAGGGTCAAAACAAAGGTAGATACCGCCTGAAGGGTCAACTCAAGGTAGATACCGCCTAAAGGGTCAACTCAAGGTAGACACCGCCTGAAGGGTCAAAACATTGGTAGAAACCGCCTGAAGGGTCAAAACATTGGTAGAAACCGCCTGACGGGTCAAAACAAAGGTAGATACCGCCTGAAGGGTCAACTCATGGTAGATACCGCCTAAAGGGTCAACTCATGGTAGAAACCGCCTAAAGGGTCAAACAAAGGTAGAAACCGCCTAAAGGGTCAAACCAAAGGTAGAAAGGTAGAAACCGCCTAAAGGGTCAAATATAGTAGAAACCGCCACAACGGTCAAATCCAGGTAGAAACCGCCATAAGGGTCAAACTAAACTTGAAGGTAGATACCGCCTAAAGGGTCAAATATGGTAGAAACCGCCACAAGGGTCAACTCATTGGTAAATACCACCATACGGATCAAAATCCTTGGCAAATCCCCCAGCGTGGGATGCGCCCTTCTCAGGTTCCTACCAGTTAGGAGCCCCATAATGGTGCGACCTACCATACAGGTCAGAGCTTAATCTCCCTAGGATATTCTGAACGAGTCCTAGGTATCTTCTTGAAAGTCATCGCAACCGGCAGCATCTGACAGGTGAGCTTCAGGTAAGTCTCTCTCACTCCGGCCCATGCTCGAATGGCAAGAGTAAACCTGTGATTAATTTGAGCATTCATAAAAAAAAACTTAAGGGTCCGATGTCGTATCATTTCTTTTCCCCAGTCGAGTCGGTTAAGATTCAGGTGTCATTTTGTCTTTGAAAGCAATCTCTGACGAGCTCACTCTCAAAGAGGGGCAGCTGTTGACACCTGATTTTTGACCATCTATCATTGTGATTTTTATTTTTAAAATAAATTAAAAATATCACAAAATGTCGTAAAATCACAAAATCAACTTTGGAAGCCTTAGCCTAGTCTCAGGAACCAATTTTGAATAAAAAATATTTTTGGTATTTTTTTAATATTTTTCGAATTTATTTAATTATAAAAATACCAAAAAAAAATCACAAAAATACCGTTCGTGGTCAAAAAAATACACAAAAATATTCAGTAATTTTGTTTTAATTTCCTATTCAAGTGTGACACTTTAAATCTTGAAAATTCGGCTCGGGTCACTATGTTCCTTCGCAAACATAAACCCGAACCGAGCCTTAAAAAAAATATAATAAAATAATAATAATAAATAAAATGTGTAAAAAAATCAATCAAAAAAATCGATAAAAAATACAAAAATACAAAAATCTTTTAAAAATATGAAGCGGTGTCGTTTTGATCCTTGTGGTCGGGCCTGGCGCCCGAGAGGCTTGGGCCGGGTCTGACCGGCCCGGGAATAGTTTTAAGTATTAATAAAAAAAAAAATCAAAAATCAATAAAAAAATAGAAAATCATAAAAAACTCAAAAAAATTCGGAAAATTCAGAAAAATTCTAAAAAATTCCAGAAAATAGGAAATGGCCACATTCAACTGGCCATGACCTGTTCCGGGTCTTTTGACCCCCGATCTTTCTAGAAATGATGGTTTTGCCCTTCCGGCAAACCGTCTTCCAAAAAAATTTCTAAAAAAATTCTAGGAAAATCCCAAAAAATAGGAAATGGCCACAAACAATTGGCCAAGACTCATTCCGGGTGTTTTGAACCCCGACCCTTCTTAAAATGACGATTTCGCCCTTTGGGCGAATTGTCTTCCAAAAATTGAAGAAAAATCAAGAAATTCCAAAAAAATTTCAAAAATGGGAAATGGCCACAATCAACTGGCCATGGAATATTTTGGGTAATTCGGTATCCAAATCTCCCAAAAATTGACGATTTTGCCCTTCGGGCTAATCGCCTCCAAATCTTCCCATTTTACCCCTGACCGAAATCACGCCTCCCCAAAGCCCTTATGGCTATATCAGGAAGCCGTTGATTTGAATTGATGTGCATTGATATGATTTATTTATGCACTTGATTGCGCTTTCATTTAGATTGATTGTGATTGATAGGAATAGTCTTCCAATCTGCATGAAACCCTGAATCAAACCTACCCCACCCAAAATTGCGCCTGCATGAATTCTTAGCTAGGAAAATCACTCGCGTTAGGTACCGAAAGGGCGTTGGTAATGACACCAGTGTAACCAAGTCCCCGAACCCAAAATCTCTGGTTCCGCAGAACTGATCAACCTCTCCCAATCTGTCAGTAAGGTTTCCGGTCTACCCTCCAAGAAAGACCGGTGGCGACTCCAAATGCACGCACAAGTTGCACATGCCACAACGACCGCACTGAAGGTCTAAAGCGATCGACTCTTATCGTCGAATCCTTTGAAAATTACTCCCGCCGCGATTTGGTATGGGCCTGGGAGGGCCCGCGCCGATCCAAAGCCCGCGATCGGTAATCCATTAGCCGCGTCCGCTTTCGGACGGGTCGCGACAATGGCGTGATGAACCGACTCATTAACAGGGAAGCATCATTCAATGTTCAGGAGACTTACCTCGAGCTCCGATCGAGCTCGCTCGGCCCAGATTTGGCTGGGGAAAGATGAACAGTGACTCGACAGTGGAGGTTCAATTGGAAGACTCGATTGGGCGTGTTAAGACAAAACCGATGCAAACAAGATACGTGAAGATGGTCAGTGATGTCCAAGGAACGAAAGGCACACACTAATTGTATGAATGATTAAGGAATGCGCGAATCGCCATGAAAGCTTGAAGAAAAACTCGGGACTGAGACTCACCTGTTCTTGCGATTTCACTGGGCGCGGCCGGCGGCGATCGCTTCAGGGGACTCTGGGCGATCTCTCAGCGACCTCGTGGAGCTTTGGTTTTGCCTCGGAAGGCCCAACTGGCGCTCTGCAATTTTGAGCTCCAACCTTCGACCACCGCGAGGGAAGGTGAGCTCTTTCTCTCTCTCGATTCAGTTTCTTCTCTTCGAACTGAATCCGTTCTCTCCCTCAACTGAAAGCGATCGCGAGCTTATATAGCTCCTGGGAATTTTGGCGCCGATTTGGGGAGTTCTAACTGACTTCCACAGCACGTGCTATCACGTGATTTTAGGTCCAAATGGCGTCGGGGAAGATGGGTAAAACGTTTAACTCCGTTTTGGTTCTCCGGCGGGCTTTATTTCGCATGAATTTGGCAAGAATCTGAGCAGTGCTTGCTTCTGTTGACTTTTACGAGTCTGCGACCTTGACCATCCAATTACTTTCCCGTCCGGCGACGTTGGGTGATTCTGTTGGTGTCGATCGACGGGGGAAGACGAGAGGAACGAAATGCCCACCATTCCCCTTTCAATTAGTCGCGAATTGACCTTCAATTTGGTCTTCAAAACTCAATCGATCACCATTGATCTGCTCGAGCTCTTTGGGGAAGACGACACTGTAGCGGACCGGTTCGACCGGTCTGAATCGGTTCCAAACAGGATTTTTCAAATTAATCCCAAATTAATGGGAAAATTTTGCAATTGAACCTCAAAATCGAATCTAGAGCATGAATTCTATCTAGAAATGTGGTTTTGCCCAAAAGTTTTCATCAATTTCTACAAAACCCCCAAATTTTCATTTAATTGGAAATTGGGGATCGTGTAATTGAGGGTGCAAATGATCAAATTGAGTCAAACCACCTGTTCCAATCGATTTAAAATGGTGAAATCCATTGGGTAGCATGTTTAATTTGCAATGATAGCCCTTGAATTGAAAGTAATTTCAATTATGCTTAATTTCAAGGACTAAAATGCAATTTCAGTATATAATTTTGTCAAATCCGTGCAATTGAGCAAATTGCGCAAACAATTGGGCTAAATCGAAATAGGGGATAGTTAGATTGAATGTCAAGATCTTAAAAAATGCCAAAATTGCAAATTAAAAGACTCAATTGTTATTTTTTCTTCAAATTCAATACTACGGGTTACAAAGGAACACCTAAAATTGAATCTGATTTTGGATTTTTTGTGAGGTCAAAAATACAAGGGATTAAAAATAAAAATATTGGATATTTTTCCATATTTTTGTGACCTCAAATGCTATTTTTCTTGATTTTTTAAGTATTTTTCTATTTTCCAAAAATACTAAAAAATATGAAAAATGTGAAAAATTATTTTTTGGTCAAGAATGGTTCCTTGGGCTTGGCCAAGGCCACCAAAATTGATTTTGTAATTTTTTGACTTTTTATAAATTTTTTGTGATTTTTCAAAAATAAAACTAAAAAAGACCTGGTCAAAAAATCAGGTGTCAACACACGGCTCCCTCGAAACGGTGGATTAGGTGAAATGGATTGTCCAATCAAAGCATGATGAATATCAGATGAAGAAGAGCCAATCGATTTTCGAAGAAACCGTTCTTCTTGTATAAGTAGACGTGACCGCAGATCATTGAATGAAAGAATAGTAGGACCATTGGTGACCATTGTGACAAAAGGATCATACTCTGATGGGAGCCCATTACGGGCTTGAATCACCAAATCCTTATCAGAGACGGAGCAATTGATTGCGGTGAGGGAATCCGCAATTGATTTCAAATGCTGAAGATAATTAAACATTGACTGATCTGGTTTCTTGATTGCGTTCTGAAAATCAAGCTTCAATCCAATTTCTTTGGCCTCGCATCGATCAGTAAAGCGTCGCCCTAGAGCAAGCCAAATCTCCTCAGATGTCCGAAGATCATGAACTTCACGAAAAATCTCAACTGTGAGGGTTGAGTTAATCAAACTGTGAACACATTGATTCGTCTTGACCCACATTGAATAAGAGGGATTGACCACCACAATACCATTATGATGGACATAAAAAAGATCCATCCACATATCCCAGCAGATCGTTGTAGATTAGAATCGATTCAAACTGAGATTTCCACAAAAGATAATTATCCGCATCAAGTTTGATGGAGACAAGATTAGTGATATTGGGAAGAAGAAGAGATGACGAGGTTGATTGGATGCTAGTAATTGGAGCAGCAGCAGCAGAGATCGGAGCAGTAGGAAAAAGAGAAGAAGAGGCGAAGGGGGGCGGTATATTATTGAGAGATGATGGGAAATTGGGATTAGTAGAAAAAGAAGATGATGACCAAAGAGATGGTAGAGAAGAAGAAAAATTCGTAGATGTACCGAACATTGTTGAGGCGGTAATTGGAGCAAAAAAAGTGTTGATTTGAGACGAAGTTGTCGAAGAACGTGATGCGTTTTCCTGCTCTGATACCATGTTGATGTTTAGAGTCAGAGAGAAATAACGACATAGTGTTTATGGTGGCTCAACCCAAATTAGGGTTGTGTAAGATGTATTTATATGAGCGACTAATTACAATAAGGGTATAGATAAACATAATTACAGAAATACCCCAATATACATATAATTACACATTAATATCTCCAAAGCCTTCAAGCCAAATGGCAAAGCCTCCTTAAGGTTCAGAACAACAATACAAGCTTCCGCAACATCACAATTTGCTTTACCTAGCTCCATACTATCCTCCTCGAAAGTCGTTTCTTTAATCTCAAAACACTTCCTAAGATCCCTTATAGCTTCCTCTCTTTTTCCCATCATCGTCTTCATGTTGGCCAGCTCAAGTAGCACCACGTACCGAACAGGTCTAATATCCTCAACACTAGACCCCTCTTCCTCTAGATTAACAAATATCATATTTGATCTATTCAAATACCCCAAGCTATCACTAAACCTCTTCAGCGACAAAACCCCCCATTTCTCGAGGTTGAAAGCTTCGAACTGAGGGGGGTTCGACACGGAATTTACTAAAATGTTCTCACCAGAATCAACATAGATAATCTCTTCCTGATTTGGATCCGCATCCTCTTATTCTCCATCAGATTCATCGTAAACTAGATCTTCATCAAAGACTAGATCTTCATTAAAAATTGAATCTTCATCAAAGACTAAATCTTCATCAAAGATTAGATCTACATCAAATAATGGATCTTCGTCAAAGATTGCATCTTGAAACTCAGGAATCTCAATCTTCATCCCGAAATTAAGAAAAGTGGACTGACTTCCAGGTCGTACTCCTCGATTCCGTCCCTAGTTCATATCCTCGAAAGGATTGACGTCCTCATCTTCATCTGATGAATCCTCAGATTCCACTCCCTCGAATTGAACGCCCAATCTGGCTTGTGCAAGTTGGTGTTCCAAATCCTGGATTCGCCTTCTCTGCTCATCAATTTCTACGTCTTGCAAGTCTCTTAGATGTGGTTGTTCATCTGCATCAGGAACGACTCCATGTCCCTGGCCAGCAGCACGACCACTCCGTCAACCACTGCGATTCTGTTCAGCCATTGGTTCTAGGCAACCTATGCTATGATACCAATTGATGTCGAAGCGCAACGGAAATTAGCTAAATAAAAGAATTAAGAATCGATAACGAGAAACAATCTATTCACTCAACTGTGATTATCAAAATCAACGAATGTCAAAGTCTAAGTCTAAAATTTGCTCACAAGGAACCCTAAAACACGCTTTTATATGGTGTTAACCCTAATTGTAATAGGAAATGCAAAATTACGAAAACACCATTAAAATCACCAAAATTGCCTAAAAAAAACCCAGAAAACCCATTTAACAACTCCAAAACACGAAAAAACGACGGCGGTCACGGCCCGTTTCCATGCGGCCGACCAAATTTGAGCCCATTTAGAGTTTGCCAACCCTAAGTGCATTAAGTAACTTACGGATGTTGATGGTGAAGATGAGCCTGTGGAGGTGACGTTAGGTTGGAGTAGTTATCGTAACTTGTGATTCTCCCAGAGTCTTTGAACTTTTGTAATGAACTGATTGAAATATGAATAAAAGGCCGTTGTTTGATGTTTGTTTGTATGATTAGCGAAACCGTGAAAGACCATACCCCTTTTTTATTAGGCGTGCTTGCCATTTTGATTCTTTGTCTAACATACAATTGTGCTTTGTATGGCCGTCTTATTTAGCTAAGTTTCCGCATGCACCAAATTACTCTGATTATGGAAAGATTAAAGAAGAGAGCGAGGTTTGGAAAGCCATCCCATCGTGTTGGCGTTATGGGACGCCGCAAATTGAAAAGTTTATGACTGAATCTCTATCGATGCAAGATGTTTATGACTTTTTTGATACTTTTCTCACAGTTTTGGATTGACCAATTTCAGATATTGGATCGTCGTTTGGTCTCTTAAACGGTCCTAGGGTCAATCTGTCTATACGCATAGTTAATAATGATAATGCGAAAGAAGAAATGTGGAATTTCTGTGTAATTCGATATATCATAATGAACATTAGATGAGCCTGTTTATAGGCTTTATAATATCATTATCTAAGACAATATATCAATCAAGATACGCATATAAAAGAAGATATGCGCGATTTTGAGAGATACAAAATATCAATACAAATATTCTAATTATATCTAGTATATGAAAATATCATAGAGAATTATCTTAATTATATCCAACACGCACAAGTGCAAATGAAAAGAAAGATGGGTGGGTAAAGAGAAACGAACACTCGGGGATAAAATCAATTCGAGATCTCATTTATTTGGATCGGTTGGCGATTTTTGTGCTTCAATGTCTGCGATCGGATTCGCGTCAGCGTCTTCCGTTATCTCATGGCCGATGGATCCCTCTCTCGAACCCGTTTGGGTACGTTCAATATCTGTGGCCGCCTCCGGTGAGCTTGGCTCTTTTCTTCGATTCTTTCTTTCATCAATCAACTCCGAAATCCAGTTCAATATGGGCATTTCTTTCTCTTTGTCCATTATATCCTTCAACGGTATCTTAATTTCATCAAGATCATGAAGACGCTTTTCAATATGTTTGTCCGAAAGGTACTCCTTCAAATGCTTCTTAATCTTATATATTTTGTGCTGTATGTCCGGTTGCTCCGCCTTCAAAGTCATCTAAATTTCGTCGAGAAAAATAAAAAGAAATAAGAAGGAAAAAAACTAACAAATCATTGAGTTTATGATAGGTTGAACGTTCACCTCACCTGAGATTTTATGATTGCTAATAGTGGTAACGTTCTGCACGTGCACAAGAGCTGGAGGAGCATTCTGCGAGTGCGAAAAATGCCACAAAAGCCAAATCGATTGTTAGCATTCAAACATTTAATCGTGTGCAGCACACAGATTACAGGTCTTACCCGATTACTATTCTTGGGACGACAAACCCAACCTTTCCCATAATGCAGGAGCGAAAACCATATTGGAACTGCACAGAGATACAAGAAAGCATCAGTTGGAATTTTCGCCAAGTGCCCAGAAACTTGGCTTAAACATTGGTAGTGATGTTGACGGCATGAGTTGTTTGTGCTCACCAATATGAAGAAGAAGAAAGCAAGCTGCAAAGAGTTCTCGAATAGCACGAAGTGAATCACGTTGCCGACGAGATTACGCCTACCGAACCAGAAACCTGAAAATTGGAAAGCCGAGTCCTCCGCAGCGTCTTTGCTAGGCTCCTTTTCGTTTCGTGTAAGGTTTACAGCAAGCGGTTTTAATAGTCTTCTTATCGTACTCTCCAATTTGAAGTGGACAACGAGCCAAAGCTGAGCAGAATTAGCGACGAAGGCCAAATTAGATACAAAAATAGGCTCATCCTCTTCCATCAAGATTCACTTGGAATTTGCAAGACATTATGTGACCGAAAAGGAGAGTTTCTATCACTGCTTACGATCAACGGAATGAAAGATATCCAAAAGTACGCGTGCCATCCTGCAAGAATTGTAACAAAAAATTGTAAACAAAGAAAGAAAGATGCAATCAAGCTTCATTCGGGATTAATTACGATTGGAATCGGAAAGCTGAAGTTTAAAAGCGGAAAGAACGTCGCTTCTTTTTCTGCTAGCACTTGACGAAACCAGTTTGTCATGCGTATCAAAACTTGACATATTATTTAGGGATACGTGCGTGTATAAGTTCTAAAGCTTATCGTGAAAATATAACTGAGTACTAAAACTTTTAAAAAGTGCAATCAAATATTAAAACTTTCAAAAAATGCATGAAGTCCTAAAACTTGTTAAGTTGGTTCAATCGAGTTCTTTCCTTAACACTATTTGCAACTTGTGGAAGGAAGATGAGCTTATGGGTTGAAAATGAGTCAAATACGAGAGTATGTGATCCATTATTGACTCATTCAATTTTACTTCAACCTTTTAAACCCATTTTTAGTGAACCTTTAAAAGTTAATGACCCATATATGACTCATTTTATATAAAATATGGGTCATAGACCCATATTGTCAACTCTAGTCTTTATGTGACTTGACTGAAACTAGAAAAACTTACGAAACTACGAATCCGCCTCGAATGTCAAAGTATTTCAATAGTTTCTTGCTTGTTCGAACATCATACCACAAGTTTTTTTTTTCCGATTTGGAAATTCTATTTGGATAGCGTTGCCTCCACGGGCTTGAACGCGGGGCATAATTTAAGAGTAATAAATTATGTAATTGCCGCTAATGTTACAATGCGGAGTAATTATGTTAAATGTACTCAAGTCACTCACCGGCCACATTGACGAGCAAATAAATCACTGCGAATAACCACAGGTACCATCTGTGACATTGATAAAATTGCAAATCAACATGCCTGAAGAAGAGCTTAACATTCTCTGATGTTTTAAGTATTATTTTCCTGAAAAAGTCACATTGTATTGTTTTTTTTTTTTCATGAATTTAGCAATATCAGAGAAAGATTGGTTGATCTGATAACATTCCCCCGTTAAAACCCGCAACTCATTATTTTTGAAAGGGAATTGACTATATAATGGACTTTAACTGTTATGCTAGCAGTCTATTTTTTGCCAAAAAAAAATTTAACAATTGATTGAAAATTATTGTGAGGCCACTCTTTCAAGAATTTGTTACTCAATGTTGTTCTCATAGTTATCCAAGGATTGATATAATAACAAAGTCCTTTCTGAAATAGTTCTTTGGAAGCACACGATCTCCCAATCAAGTAGTGCTTTATGCAAAACACATGGTGATAATGTGCGAATTTACGATTGAGAATGTATTGTAGTGGAAGCATTCCCTTTCTTTCTTGTAAGGAAAAAAGAAAAGGGAAATTGTTTTCTTCTCTCTTATCTCATTCCCTTTTTCTGTCCCATTCGTTGCTCAACCAGCCTAATTTTTTTTTTTCCGGTCGAAACAACAAGAAGAAGAAAGCCTAATTTGAATAGCTTGGCATCAAAGGGGTATTGGCTCACCTGATTCCAATCATCTTCTCAAATTCCTTTTGCAAAGTCCAGATTATGTACTTCTGGAAATCTGTGTCTATGTCTACATACACCTGCGGACGCGCCAAAAAAAAAACTATTTTAACCATTTCAAGGCAAAAACAACACCACAACTAGGACCCAAACTGAATTCCAGCATAAGAATGTCCTGCACGTACCTCATGTCCTGCACGTACCTCTACACGTACCCCATGTCCTGCAATTACCTCCATGACCCCACAAAGACGTTGAATTTCGGCGTACCCCGGCATCCCGTTTCCTGTACGTACCTCCAGGAACTTCCCCCTGAGAGCGCAGTACTCAAACAGGGACATGGAAGTAATCCACTGCAGAATACCAAACATCTGCAGAAGAGGAAAATACCGTCTTCGTGAACAAAAATGTAAAATCGCATATATCCACACAGCCAATGTTGAAGTTCAGTATGATCCAATGAAAGTTAGGCGGTGGAACATTTGGAAAATCGCATGACTGTTGAGGTGGTAAAATTTCGCAAGAGCCTACAGATCCTTCCTCGTTTTGCAGCAACAGGGAGCGTCAAGAGACTCGATGACTTACCACAGATAGGAAGCAGCCAGGCCGGTTTTCAATACGACCATTCACCGTGGGGGCTACTGCGGATCCACACAGAATAAAAATACGTCAACCAGATTAGAAAATTTCTTGGGAGACTGTACAAGAATTTTGAGTGAGCGAGACCCCTCGTCCTCTCCTTCCTTTTACAACATTTCTCGAGGATGAGGAGGATGAATTCAAGGGCATTACCGAGGTTTTGCAGATGAGGACTTCCTCTGAGCAATTCGTCATATATCTTCAAACACCTCCATTGTATTATCTAACAGCATACAAGGACGAAAATAACATTTATAAAACGTCGTACTCGGGCAATCATGATAGTAACAGAAAGATGGAGTTGAAGTGAGGGATGTCATGGCACACCATAGATAGTACTTTGAGTAGACAGAGGACCACGTGAAAGCTGGCCAGCACAAATATGAAAATGTGCAGGTGATGGACTGCTTCTCCAGAAAACAATGGCACCTTCCCCTGAAACGGAAGAAGAAGAAGAAACGAACAAGTTCAGAGTTTATCATACACTCTTTTGTATCAGTCTTTCATACCTACCTCTATATTTTTCAAAGGTATCTAAAATTGTAGGAGGAGAAGAAGAAGCAGCAGCTTTGGTAAAATTACTTTTTGACTGCAGTAATCAGAAGTATCAGAAGCCATGGCGAGGAGGCGGCGTCCTCGCGTTCCGGTGGAAGTGAAGGAACTAGTAACGAGATTGGCAACGGTGGAGGAAGAGTCATGCTTCTTGCAGGGAAGCCAGACGTTGGCCAGTTGCTCCGATACGCAAATCTTCCCTATTCTACTTTGGAACACCGCTAAGAGAAGCGATATAAAGCCCAGTAGCATCAACTCTGCCATTGTTGTCGTAATAAAAAAATAATAAAAAAAGGAACAAAGGGAGAATTCATGGGCAAGCATATTAGTATTGTGAAATAGTCAAACCATCTTTGATCTTCCGTGAGGCGAGGATGAGCGGCCACGTTTCGTGGTCCCTCAAAACCTGCATTCAACAAGGAAACTTGAGTTAGAGAATTGCTGGCGTCGCGATCAACATGCCCGAGTTAAGACTTCAGGACAGGGTCTCTACTCTCGGACCTTAGGCAGCGAAAGTAATCACCTTGCCGGCGCGACGCGAGAACCTATGAACAGCGATAGAAATGAACACTATGCAGAAGCACACAAGAGCCACCACCCACGTCGGCGTGAACTCTAACGATGTCTCGTCTCCTCCCGCATCATCGGCCATTCTCTCTCTCTCTCTCTCTCTCTCTCTCTCTCTCTCTCGTTCCTGCGTCTCTAATGCCTCTCAATCCTCATATGGCATATTTTCGAGCGCACGTATGCACCTATATATAAAACGGTGCACCCATGATGCTGTTTACAATTTACATGACGTTCCCACGAGTGAACGTACGAGGAAGATGACCTGCTCTTCCAATGCCTCAATTAAATTGTTGAGGTGCGAAATTTAGTGTGGTCTAGAGCTGTTAATATATTCAGTTGGACTCATCTCCACTCAAAAGTTCAAACTAACGAGATAAGACCAATTAGGATATATTAATCGGTTCATATTACACGAATATTTTAATTTAAAATTTTTTAACACAACTCAGACGTGCATTTAATATATAAAAAAAAAGTGTGCCGGCTTTTTTAAGTATATTTGGCAAATATGTGACAATTTCCACACCTGCTAGATACGATTCCCACGGGGGCTTTTCAGAATCGGTCTCTCTCGATTTCTTGGTACTGTACCTTTGAAACGGACATAATTGTCGATTAGCACCCTTAATTAAAAATCTACCGAACGGACAGCTATGTAGCATCGACACTCCTCCTAGCTAAGAGTGTCATGTCGGACACCGTGTCCGACACCGACACCTGTCTGACACCTTCCGACACCCGTGTCGGTCGCGTTGACCGCGTGTCGACATTTCGACACTTGGTCAACACGGCCGACACCCGTGTCCGGCACGTGTGGTCAACGTGTGTCGATTTCCAACACCCGGTCAACACGTTAGACACTTGTCCGACATGCATGTCAAGTATTTTAAAAAACTTTTTCACCAAAAAAATATATATTCATTTCATCATTAGCCAAATAGACATTAGAAATAATTCTTCATATCTCATTCTTGACAATTTAAAGAGCCAATGTACTTGTTATTCTCACTAGACATCAAATGTGGGACTCATTTCTTCACATTGTAAGTTTCTAGGTCTCCTTCATGGCTTTTTAAAGTGACTTCATATTTGTCCTCTCACTCACCACCAATATGGGATCCTCGAATCTTCTCAAGTTATTTTGTTTTTGTATCTCTTAATCATCACCGATGTGAGATCAATTCTAAGGTTTTTTTTTAAACTTTCTATTTATTTATGAATTTGAATCAAATTAATTTGATTGAAGTAATCTTAAAAATAATAATTTATTATGTGTATATATGATATTATATATTTAATATATAACGTGTCCCCGACGTGTCGGATTTTTTTATTTTTAAGAAATGGCATGTCGGCGTATCATGTCGTGTCGTGTCGTGTCGTGTCCCCGAGTCGGTGTCGGTGTCCGTGCTACTTAGACGGACAGCTAATCAATTGCCCAATTATGGTTCGGGACGTGTCAAGTTTGTCATTGAATTGGGGTCTACTTCCTAAACAGCCGAATTGGTGGTACGAGTACTAGGAGGAGGGAGTTGTTGAGGAGTCAAATCCTTCTTTTTTTCTGAGGCCCTAATCCTTTGACTGTATAGGCGTTTCGGTTGTATTTTTTCTTTCTCGTAGAATCCCCCTTAAAGTCTCTCTCTTATACCACTTAGTAAGGGAACGAAGGGCTGGTACGTCTTAATAGATGTTTTGGTAAGCAATTATCTTCCCTCTGTTAAAGCTAAATGGTTGATGAATAACGGGGCCTTATTAATTGAAGCTGCTCAAGTTGAGCAACATCGTGTTTCACGCGATTTGGGATGTGGCGGCTGGTAACTTGGTATCACTGTTAAGACTCCTTCGTTTCATAGAAAATAAATGATATTATTTGGAAAATAATTTTCTAAATTTAATTGTTTATACCTCTTATGAACATAACTGAACGCAAAATATTTTCGTTGTTTACGAAGATATTTAGATATAAATTGTGCTCGTGCTCGATGATAGGAATCGGCGCACAACCACAATAAATAAAACAGAGAATAAAAATAAGAAAGAGAAATCGAGATACAAAATTTTATCTTGGTCCACATTAAACTATGATTACATTCAGTAGAGAATTTCACTATAATTAACAATTTATACTTGTTAGTTACATCATTCAACCCCAAGCAAAAATGATTTTAATGTGCTCAAGCCCAAACTGCCCATAAAATACTAGCTTAAACTATAAAAGCCCTATGGTGGGAACCTTATGCTTTCTTGTGTCGATGAGAAATATGAATCGCGCCTCAACAATCGACGCTGCAAACAATTTTGAGAAATTACCACATCGTGGCATCTCGTTCTTATGATTTAAGGTAATTCTTTTACACGTATAAATTAGATTAAATTATACCCATCATTTTGCATTTCTTTTTTTTTTTGTTGTGTCGGGTTTTTTATGCTTTTGTATAGTTACACTTTGGTTTTTGTTAATATATTTCTTACCGTTACCCAAACAAAAAAAAAAGGAAAAAAACAACCACAGCATAAAAGTCACATACAGACGTGTCTCACACATGATTGCACCGCGACAGAATTTTCTACGTCATTAGGCCTCCCAATCAAGAGGGATCAGCATTAAATTTGGTAGGTAAGATTAGGAAGTGCCATGAAAAGTTGTGCTTCCCTCAATAATTTAACGAAGCAGTTAGTCTGATATTTTGATTGTACTATCGATTATTTTTAACTACATGATCTTCTAATCAATGAGTATTTTATATAAAATATGCGACAATGATATGTAAATATACGGTTGAAATTGTCCCTTTCCCGACAATACTATTAGAGAAGCATTTTTCATAATTTTATGAACTATCCATTTCTTTTTTTGGGCCAAATATGAACTCATCAATTCACTATGATTTCCGACCAAAAAAAAAAATCACTATGATTATTTGGTCATTCTGCAGCATTGCAAGGCCTAGAGGGGCAGAGAGACAAAGGATCGAGGAAGAGAGGAAGAACGAGAGATCACAGGCAAAAGAAATGGAGGTGAAGGCAAGAGGTCTCACTAAGTGAAGAGACCATCAACTCCAATGGATGGAAGGCCATGCCCTTCATTATAGGTGAATTGTAATTCAATATTTTCCCTTGTAAATTGTAATTCAATATTTTCCCATGTGGACAAAATTGGAAAAACTTCTCGGCAGATGAGACTTTCGAGAAGCTGGGGGCAATTAAGACTTGGCCAACCCGTTGTTAAGTGACACAAATGAAAGTTGATAGCCTAAAAATAGTCGACGACTTTATCGGAGAAGATTTGGTAATCTCCCAAATTGAGTTTTCTAATTTCATGTAAGGCTCCATTTCTTTCGCGAAAAATGAGGTGTTTCTGAAAAAAGGGTTTTCGGTTAGTCATTTTCAAGGAACATGATAATATTTTACGGTGTTTGGCTGAAATCTGAAAATAAACTGAAAAATATTTTTCGCCGTTCGGCATGGGTTTTGATTTTCCTCTGTGCACTCCTTTTAATAATTTTTTTATTTTATTCTTATACTTTTTCTTTAGTTTTTTTATAAAATTCAAATATTTATTTTTTTTTATTTTTCTTTCTTCTTTTTCTTTTTTTATGAATTCTCTTTTTCCCTTCTTCTTCGGCCGATTGTTGAATGTAGGCAAGCTTGAGCTCGAACGTTCGAGGCCAGGGCGAGGCTCGCCGGGTGTGACATTATGATTTTCCTGTCATTCCGAGACCTTTGACTGTAAGGAATCTGTCGAAGTATTTCAGTTATATCTCGCTCGGATCTGATCAATCTCGAGTCAATTAACCAAAGGGCAAAGGCTAACGCGCGATGAGATACGTGGACCTAGGAAACTCGATTAGAAAACGGCGCTTTGACCATAAGGATCGTCGATGGAGTATTTAGAGCCGAGGCCGATCTAAGGACGATTAAGGAACACATTGCTAGCGTTATACGATTGGGACGCGGGTGATGTCGCTTAACCAAAGTATGATTAGCGAAATTTTTCTAAATCGATTTGTGACGATCGTTGCTGTTGAGGCTAGCGATAGACCCTCGCGATTACATGACAACCAAAGTTGCCGTAGTTTGAGTTATCCTAAGTGTTATGAGAATCACAGAGTCGATACGCGTAACGTCCGCAAAAATCGCCCATTAGTTCGAGACAAACTGAAATTTCGATTGACAGAAGTTTCGATCACGAATTAGGATCTCAGAATTCGAAAATGGAAATGAGGGATTTCAACAATTGATATGGAATGGACGCCGCAATATCGAGGATGAAAATATCGGAAAACTGAAATTTCGGACGAAAAGTGCGAAAAGATCATTTTGCCCTTGGGGGGTTAACCTTGCCTAATTGAATTGAGAGGGGCATTTTAGTCATTTGGCAATTTTTTTTCTTCCCCAAGGCTGCCGAAAATGAGGGGGGCATTATGGACAATTGAAGTTGGATATTATGTGAATATGGACAAGTGTCAACCATTGGATGAAAGTAATTAATTATCCACTAGGCCTAATCTTTTAGAACTTTGACCAAGGTTGAAGGAACTTCATCTTCATCAGCTACCCCCTTAGAATTTCGTGAACCAGGCCTCCATCACCTTCATTTTGAGCTTTTTCCTCAAGAACAGAAACTGTCCCTGCTCGACTAGTTCTGCCCGCCCCGTTCGGTCCGTACGAGCGCCTCCTCCGGTGACCTTTTAGCCGGCCGCCAACCACCATAGGTTAGTTTAACCTGTCCTTAACAAGTTCCAATTGGTTTTGTATCCATTGGAGGCCTGGTTAATTTATGAAAATGTTTGGAAGAAAACCGGACAGATTTTGAGCTAACTAAGAGAGGGCCATAGTTCATCCTCTTAGGGATTTCATTTGGCTCCGGAATTTTTATGGAAGTTACATGACATGTAGTACTATGTTCACTGAGTTGGGGCCGCTGATTGGGTTAATTTTCGATTAGGTTTCGATGGTTCAATTGATATTGTTTTAAGAGCATATTCTGACCGCCGATTGGACCGAGGTAAAGTGGGCTGTTCGAAATTATTAGGATTGTTGTTTGGCTTCGAAACTTGCCATAGGACTCTATAACATGTTGGTTGAGGTTTTAGCAAGAGGAATTAGTGATAATTTGGGGCTTAAAGGGGGATTCATGGGTTGTTTATGCGAAAAAGGGCAGAACCAATTTTGCCCTGTTTTAATTTTGAGTAATTCGGTTCTGTTGGCGGCTGTTCGTGGTATTTCCATGCTCTAAATTTGTTGTTAGGATTTACTAGAAGGTCAATTGAGGTGTTAGTGAGGTGCACGTTGGGTGGAGTTGAGGTTAGAATAGATAATTGGTCAAACCGATGGATTGTCGCTGAGTTGTTTGCTGCCCTGTTTTTGGACAGCGGTATTTTGAGTTGGAGCCGGGCTTGACAAGGGATTTTTGGTGGATTTTGGCTAGCTCGGACGAAGGTGAGTGACCCCTAAACCTACTTAAGGACATTTGGACGCGACTGGTCGGTTTCCATTGAGGAATCGATGAAGTAATTTATTTGTTGTGCTTGAATGATTGAGAACCGAATGATCTTGATGAGGAATGAGCCATGAGTGCTAGATTGCTATAAAATTTCTGTTCTCATGATCGAATTGATGACGTGCTTGATGATGCGCCTTGCTTGCCGATATGGTGATGTGGTACTCGACTTTTAAATTGCGCTTCGTGACTAAGCACGTTTGTTTCTTTTGGCAAGCAAATGATTAAATGACTGTCGTAATGACTCTTGGCTTAATCTAGTCGATGAGTGTTGACACCTGATTTTTTATCAGTCTTTCATAGTTTATTTTTTAAAAATTCATAAAAAAATATATAAAAAGTTAAAAAATTAAAAAATCATCTTTGGTAGCCTTGACCAAGCTAAAGGAACCATTTTTGACAAAAAAATAATTTTTCAATTTTTTAATATTTTCCAAAAATAGAAAAATACATGAAAAATGAAGAAAAATAGCATTCGATGTCGTAAAAATATAGAAAAATAGTCAATATTTTTATTTTAATTTTCTTTTCATTTTGAACTCATAAATAGTCAAAATTCAAGTTCAATTGCATGTGTTTCTTCACGACGCATAGAGTTGAATTTGGCAAAAAAAAATATCATTCGAGTCTTTTAATTTGTAAATTTCTACATCTTTTTTAGTCTTGATATCCAATTAGATCGACCACCATCTACAATAAATGCCCCTTGCTGAATATTTTCGTTTTTGTTTCACATGATTTCATGGTGTAAAACGCCGAGTGGATCCCCAAATATAATCGGGTCGGCATGAGCTCGATAGCTCGTCCAAGACCAAACCAGGGCACGGCGAACCCCATGTGAGTACTCTCGAATTCCTGCGATGCTTCCTAATGCTTTTCTTAGGTTAGATCGAGTGTAGAACGGCTAGGACAGCTAAATCATTATTGAGCTGTAATTGATAAATAAGGCATTACTAGGAATGCCATGTGATTTATTTGCATATCTAGATTCCTTGAGTTGCGCATTTTATTACTGATTGTGATTGCTAGGATAATCACTCCTATCTGCATGAATTTCTAGATTTATGGTTCATACCTTACTCATCCGCATGAATCTCAGGCTAGAAAATTCAGTCAACTTAGGTGCCGAAAGGGCGTCAACTCTGACGGTTGGCGTAACTAAGTCCCCGAAACCATTTCTCTGGTTCTCGCAGAATTGAATAGAAACTCCCAACTATTCGATTGGGTGGTCCAATCATACCCTAAAAAAATGAATGGTGGCGACTCCATGGCATGCACACTTAGCACATGTCACTAGACCACACTGAAAGTCGATCACGCATACCTCCGTTGCGATTTGGGTAATGGGCCTTGGGAGAGGCCCGCGTCCGACCAGACAGGACGGCCCATTAGCCCTCGAGAGCCCGACAACCTCAAGAGGGTCGCGACAGACTGGCGACTCCGCTGGGGACTGGTTCTTAACCATTTAGTGGACTTGAGCCGATTAAAAAGTTGATTGATTCTTCTAACCTAATTTTATGCAGATGCTCTCGAAAGTGAGGTGTATATGCTAACGAATGTGTTAGATGTTTTTGTAGACGGGAGAAATAAGGGGTGAAGTGCTTGTTAACTTTGTTTTATGCAGGCAAGAGTTTTGGATTTATGATTGTGTGGATATTTATATTGAAGCGGTGATTGTTAAATAAAATGCATGTTTATTGCTTTAGCACGACACAATGAATACACACAATTGCGCCTAAAACCCCAGGCGCCCTCTTTAGGAACACAATAGAAGGAATTGAAAATGGAATCTCCGTGAGGAAAAACATGGGGTAATCTACTTTTCAATTCCGCTCACTTCGAACTATGGATTGAGTCCCAATGCAACGATAGTTGTGCAATGGAATCGACTCTTCCCAGAATTCGAGGTGAGAACCTTGGCTTTAGGTACCAAGCCTTATCTTTTGATTTTTAGGAGTTTTCCCTCACTTGTCTCATGCGTTTGTCTATGGAAGGTTAGTATACCTAACACTGTACAGAGAAGCTTGATTTTCTCTTAAGTTTGGTTGGTAAGACTTTTCTATCCCTCGAACTTGTTACAGCTCATAATCATTATATTCATTATATAATTCCGGTGATTGGATTAAATGCCATTTTGAGGATAGATAGGTGTGTTTTCCTCCCAATGTTCTTGATGGAAGACGAAGATGGTGTCATCCCATTACGAGTGCCAAGTGGACAAGAAGAGCCTTCTATGGACATCATTGAGGTATCATCTAATGAAGATGACGATTTGGAATAGGTGATCCTGAAGTCACGTCTCAAAGATCGAAACTGGGGCATCTCTAAGTAGTTAAAAACAGTTAGAGAAGAGAAGTCTTTTTGTGGATAAACACGGTGGGAGGTTCCTTTATTCGATCATAAGCAAGATTAAAAAATCAAGATGTACACGCTCGAATCATCAATGTCAAAGAGCAGCTTGCCTAGGTTGAGAGTGGTCAGGTGTTCGAGAAAGTCAGCCATACAGAAGTTGAGACACACATATTAGAGCTTTCATTCATTTCGCTCAATCGAGGGACCTTAAAAGCAGATCATACAGATCATCGAGGTGGAAAAGTAAAACCGAAATGAGCCCTAATTAGCATCACAAAGGAACCCAGTTGGCCCTCCATATTATTGATGCTTTGCCTATGCTCACCACCTCGAGACTCGAGATCTGCAAGCTTAAGAAAAAGGCGTTTACATTCCCCTTTAAGCTCGGCAACCTTGGTCCCGTGATCTTCGGCGGCTATTTCCAGGTCCCGAACTAGTCCTCTCCCATGGGCTATATCCGCGGTAATGCTGTCAAGCCTTTCTTCCTGCCACTCACATTGAAACTTCAACACGACATTACGACGGTCGTGCTCATAGGTCGTCAGGGATAAGGCCAAGCGCTCCACCAAATTTCCCCTCTCGCGAAGCAACATCGAGACCCGCTCGTTGGCGAACTCAACAGCCTTTCTGTGACTATCGGCCACAAGGTTGGCCAACACCAAGCAGTTGGACCGATCCTCATAGCGAGCTCGCAAAACGTGAGCCACGGTAACTTCTCGCTGAGCGACACGGTAAGTCTCTAAAAAGTTTATAAAGAGGGTTGGGAAGATTCTATATTCCCTCTCTAAATTAGTGCCCTCGATAGAGGTGGTGTCTATTTCCATGAGCAAAATGCGAATTTCATCTTCAATTTCTGGGTGATCGGCTATATGAGCATAGCCTCGACCTAGGAGGTTATAGAGTTTTTCCCACTGGGCCAAAATTTCAGCCGAGAAAGCGCGAATAGGAGAGGAGGTCATTTTCGTTGGAGGGAGGGAGAAGAAGATGGGTGTGGTAGAGTGATTAAAATATGAAAAGGCAATTATGTAAGAGCGTTAATCTTCTCTGCATTAACTCCTCCTTTTATAGCAACTCGAGGATGAAGAAAGGTCACAGCAATAATGCTCATGGAGCCAAGTTAATTGGGTAAAGCAGTGGTGGCTCTTTCGGTGAACCATCAGATCCGTCCCAGTCCGCGATTTCAGGCTTGATAAATCTAAAAAAGTTTGTAAAAAGATATGTCAGTGCCACCATATTAAAATTGAGCGAGAGTTAAGCGTAACTATCGAAAAAAGTTGCAAAAGGATTTGGCGGTCCCATCATATTAAAAAACTGAGCGGGAGGCGAGCGTAGTTCCACCTTTTTGAAAATAAGTGGGAGACAGACATGGATATCGAGAAAAGGAAATCAATTTGGTGTCCCTCCACGTTGAAAAGAAGAAAGAAGACGACAAAGCGAGAAATACGAAATCTTGGGAGAAACGCTTGCCTGATGATCTTCATCCATGTTTAAAGAACGTTTCCTAGGCATACAGAACCACCCAAAAGAAAATTTCGAGAGAGTGAGCATACATGAGAGAGTAGAGAACCCTGAGTGAGCAAAAATTGATCGAACATTTTTCGATCCAACATGTTTGAGGGTTACCGTCAGTTGCTAGAGGTGACTGATCCAAAAATCTCAGAAAATGAACTATTGAGAGATCTCGAAGATTCCAGGATCGCGTCTGGTACCAGAACCACAGAACCCAACCCTTTCGACAACGAAGTTCAGGATCTCAGCAGCGACGACAACAGCAGCAGCGATGGTCAATCCCGGAAAAGGAAACGTCGCCAGTGCCACACTCAAAATGAAATCCAAGAGCTTGAAGCTTTCTTTAGTGAATGCCCTCTCCCGAACATGAAACAAAGAAATGAATTGGGCCAGAAGCTAGGGATGAAACCTTTGAGGGTCAAGTTTTGGTTTCAAAATAAGCGAGCCAAATTGAGGGCTCAACACAGACGTCAAGAACTTGCGATTCTAAAGGAGGAAAACGAAAAGCTTCGAGCGGAGAACATGAGGTATAAGAAAGCTCCCAGCACTATCGCTTGCCTTAATTGCGGTGGCCCTGTCACTCTCGGCGAAATGTTCCTTGATAAGCCTTATATGAGGATTGAAAATGCTCATTCACCACCCCACTCCCTCGAACCATCTTTGATACAATCGGATTTTGTTGGAGATATGCATGAACAAATCAATTCTACGAAGTCAATACCGATGCCTTCTAAAGGATGGGATATGCGTCACCATGATTGGAGTTTCCTTAACGATGAGCTTACTATCACGACCGACCAATCCAAAGCTGATGAATTCCCTCCACAACAATTTCCGGCTCGATCAAATCCTATTGGAAATAGGCCAGAGAGCAATAGCCAAGTTGTCAACACTGTTCTGGGTCGCAAGAAGACGAGGGTCAATTGGTCCCCCGAGCTTCATCTCAAGTTCCTTAGTGCGGTTCAGCAACTAGGGATCAACTCAGCATATCCAACGCGCATACTTGAGATCATGAACATACCAGGACTCACTAAAGATGGAGTCGCAAGTCATCTCAAGAGCTACAGAAGGGCGCTAAGACAACGCCACACAGCACTGAACCTGAAAGAACTCAACTTGTGCCTAAACACTAGGCATGGCCACAACTACAATGCCCCTGAAGTAAGAAATACCCTGCCGAATCTAGGCACCGACCAAGCTGGTAGCAGCACCATCGACTACTTGGGTGCTAATCAGAATATTCCCCCGAATCATCTCAACACCACTCAAGAGTATATGCCACAAGTGCAGCAGGTACGAACTCCTTGGTTTGAGCAGCAACTTTTCGCTAGTACTCTTCCTATCGCCGATCAACATATTGCGCCTAGTGTTCAAAGATCTGCCTGGCTTGGGCGTATGATTTCGGAAGATCAAGCGGGGGGATGCTCTGAGGATTTTTGTTTCTCCCATCCCCAAATGGAAGGTGCTTTTGATAGTGAACTGATCAATCATCCTCTTATAATCTCGAGCAATGACGAAGGTTCTAGCTCGAAGAATCAGATCGCTCACAACAGAAATAGGAATCCTTCGCCGCCAAGCGATGATGGTCAACCCGAATATCAGTTGCTCGAAGAATCAAAAGATTTCCTTGATGAGGAGCTCCATATCTGGATCGATCAGTTTAAAACTGATGGACTTATGAAGTTATGATCCAAAATGGCGATTATATATCTGATTCATGGTGTAACTGGCTGATCACCGAGAATCTTCAAGGGACCTAGGCACATGTGACTGGATGTATCATTAATCTTTCTGTCATAAAGTCTTCCATGCGAGATAATCTTCCTTAATGCCTAGAGTTAATTTGGGGTAGCGATTAGTACTACCTGCGAGCATCATCACGCTCGAGTGCGACAATCCCTTGTTAGATTAGAGTCGAGGCGAATCAATTGAACGCCACGAAGAAAAACATTTAAAGGCTTCACATAGGAAAATGTGAGTAAAAGCCTGAGCGAGCTCAAAGACGGTTAGCTCTGTATCGTTCCAAGGGACCTTTAGTCGTTACGAACTCTAAATTGAGCTTGTTTCATTCTCAATAGGGGTTGCTAACTGCTTCGAGAATTTTATAACAAAAAACGAACCAGTTAGGGACGCCAATAGTGCTGTGTCTTGGTAGTCAGTGAAATGGTGGTACGAAATGTCAGGAGTTCGATCTCGGGATTGAAAAATCATTTTATCAGTTGGTCTATCACTCGATGAAGTTCAAAGAGATTCGACGCAGATGACTATAGAACTTGGGGCAATTCGAAAATCATCGATTCATTTTCATCAAGCGGCGAAGTTGGTATTGTAAAATGTGAAGCGCGCAAATGACAAATCCGAAGCAGAAGGAGATGAATCATGATTCGCTTATCCAAGGTCGGGATTTCAACCTTCGACTAAAGCCAAATCTAGGATGAGTTATCGATCTTGCCCACTCGACAAAACCCATCTCTACTGAAAATGGGGGCAAACCATTCCTACATCCGGAAAGCATGTCGAAGCCGAAGACATCAGATTCATCGTTTAATCCGTGGGGCAAGTCCCCCAAGCGATAGTTATCATCCGCAGAGCGTAATGGAATCCATCCTTTCAACGTAAAACGCATTTGGCCGCGGAGCCACCCATTTGGTAAAAAGAACGTATCGTTCCTAAATGATTTTCAATCAGATGCGGGGATAATGTTCTCTCATTTTCCTCTCAGGTGATGAATAGAGACGAGGCACCCAAGAAGCCATGCATTCAAATAACAAAACAGCGCATGAAACACGCCCAAAAAGATGAATGAATCTCCTCCGACGTAAATCCTTGAGGTGGATTCGTTGCCCAACCAGACGAAGAAATCATGGCCACAAGCTTGAGGGCCGGCTTCTGCAATCCCCACATTAGCATGCAGAATGGAATTCAAATCAAGAGTAAAGTAGTATCGTCCCAATTTGTTTTGAATTTGGAAACCCAAAATAATGCTTAATATTTATCCTTGGCAGGAGCTCGCCATCAGGGCAGACATGTAAGTTTAATTTTTCTCTAAAAATCAAGAAGTCGAAAGAACTTTAGAACACCTAACAATCTTGTGTTACTATGTGAAGTGCAGATTTTCACAACCCTTGTACACTCGTTGGAGCATATGACGAAGGGTAAGATGTATCATTCCAATTTTTGCAAAGTTTTAGAATATACAATGACATATCCCTTTTATATCTCCAGGATCTCCAGCCTCGATGGGCAGGTAAGTATCCCTTTTCCCAATTCATTGGAGATTAAAAACTTTCAGAATTAATTCGATTCTCACATCTAAAAAGACATAGAATTCTTACTTCATTGACATTCATGTTTTAAAACAAGAGATTGTCTGAACATGAATTACACATATATGGTGCATCACAAAATCCCTTTGAAGGATAAATCTTGATGAAATGAAATGAATTTTTCCAACAAGAGTCGTTTGAACTGTTCAAAAGGGTATTTTCTCATAAGAGAAGCGAGCCTAATCCAAACACGTCCCATACACACTTGAGAGATGAGAAGATTGGAAATGATTGAGAAACCTTAACCTATGGACATAAGGGTCATTCGCAACGATTACATGGATCGAGATGACAGAGGCATTTATTTCTTCATTCCAAACACTACAGATGCCCATTGAGAACCCCATTGAACGGCGATTTTTATTCTCAACCCTGTCAAGAACCACCCTACATTGGGGCAAATGAAGGTTAGTCCAACAGTATCAGAAAGTAAATGGTTAGAAATTTTCTTGCTCGGACTAACATAAATCTTTGTGTGTTGTTTATATGATAATCCAAGTGTTATAGGATGACGAGAATAATTCATTTCTCTATCCTACACACTGTTATCCATTGCACGACCATGTTGAGCCAGCAAATTCATTTCATCAACCTATTGGTGATCATTGCATATTCCAAAGCAAAGGCAACATCACTCTAGGAACGGAAGCATGCCAAAGTTTAAGTTGCATATCTAGCATGATTGCTGAAAATCCTAGCTCCAAAAGAAAAGAAAAAACGGGATTAAAAAAAGGGGGAAAAGAAAAATCCCTAGACATCAAGAAAAAGCAAAGTGCCTGGTAAAAAGCAAGGCCGATGTCCATTCAAAATATCCCCAGTAAAGTCTAGAGAGATGATGAAAAGACCCTCCAAAGGAGTCAGATCAAGATGACTACTCCCCAAATGATGTCGTGCTCAAATAGCAAACACACAAACAGACGGTCTCTTAATGCAACAAGAGACGCTTTTAAACATCCTTGTGCGCTCTAAAAGAGGAGTGTACACTTCAAGAAATGGAGATGTTCTTCGAAGGACATGTGGCAAATTTGCAATGATCACCAATGTCAAACCCTTCAAAATTTCTAGGCAAAAAACAAGCCTTTTTCAGTCCCCAATCCTTCCAATGTTACAATCCTGAAGCAGTCTTCTCTGACTAAAACACTTGGGTTAATGTATAACTTAGCTCAAAGAAGTACGAGCAAGACTATTTCTTTCTCATTTTGCAGGGTTCTTGACTTGTAAACCCGGAGCAGATAGTGAAAAATTTCGTTCAACGGCATTGACTCAAAAGTGAGTCCCCATTGGAAACCGATATCCAAGCCTAACACTACGGTCCCGTGAAAGACCTCCTGATTGATCGAAATGTATGCGTTGCGAATGATCCTGAAACCCAGGCACAGGTCGGTAGGAAATTGAGCACTTTCCCTATTAAAGATCATTATCACAGAGCAGTGAGGAGCCTTCTTGGATGAGAAATACTCCAATGGATGTTTTGAACAAACTCTTTTTGAAATTTTCAAATTGTTTGATCTAGAGTTTCCGTGCAAGGAATTTATGATCACATCTGTATGTGGCAGGAATGTTTTGGATAACCTCCAACAATCAAAATGCACATTTCATGACTAAAACTTAAGTCGTAGAATTTTGTCAGTTAGACAATTATTGTCTTCCCAAAGATTACTAACATCTTCTTGGCGAGGAAAATTTTTTCAGGTCTAAGCTTTCTGCAGGACTTTTGGCCACCCTAAAGACTAGGTGCGTCATCCTTAAGTGAGGCCTTTTAGTAGGCAAATCTTTTCTAAGACCGATCCACAGAATGATCGAGTCTCCGACTAGCCCTGAAGAGCGGGTACGTCATCCTTTGATTCATATCAATTTGGAATTTCATAAATGGTAGAAACCGCCTGAAGGGTCAACTCAATGGTAGAAACCGCCTGAAGGGTCAATCAATGGTAGAAACCGCCTGAAGGGTCAACACAATGGTAGAAACCGCCTGAAGGGTCAATGTATGGTAGAAACCGCCTGAAGGGTCAATCAATGGTAGAAACCGCCTGAAGGGTCAACATAATGGTAGAAACCGCCTGAAGGGTTAATGTATGGTAGAAACCGCCTGAAGGGTCAACCAATGGTAGAAACCGCCTGAAGGGTCAATGTATGGTAGAAACCGCCTAAAGGGTCAACCAATGGTAGAAACCGCCTGAAGGGTCAACTCAATGGTAGAAACCGCATGAAGGGTCAATGAATGGTAGAAACCGCCTGAAGGGTCAAAGGACTGGTAGAGACCGCCTGAAGGATCAACCCAATGGTCCAATCCACCATACGGATCAAAACCTTGATGAATCCCGAACGCGGGAGGAGTCGTTTTCCCTAATAAGCCTTACATTAGGCAAGCCATTTCTAGTTTAGTCCACCACACGGATCAAAACCCTTGGCAAATTCCCAAATGTGGGATGCGTCTTCCTTAGGTTCCTATCAGTTAGGAATCCCATTATGGTTTGACCTACCTTACAGGTCAGAGCTTAACATCCCTATGACACTCCGATGACGAGTCCTTAGGAATCTACTTGAACCCATCAGACACAGCAAATGCCGCAAGCGTTCGGCAGGTAAGGGGCAGGGAAGTCTATCTACTCCTTAACTTTCTTACATCATATTAGGGAATTGAATGAGCACATCTCTTTTTAAGGAAAAGCACACATTGATGGGCATGAAAATTGGATGTCATGATTTCTTTTCTTTTCTTTTCTTTTCCCAGTCGAGTCGATCGGAACACAGGTGTCACCTTGTCTTTGAGAGAAACCTCTGACGAAATTCCTCTCAAAGAGGGGCAGCTGTTGACACCTGATTTTTTATCAGTCTTTCATAGTTTATTTTTTAAAAATTCATAAAAAAATATATAAAAAGTTAAAAAATTAAAAAATCATCTTTGGTAGCCTTGACCAAGATAAAGGAACCATTTTTGACAAAAAAAATAATTTTTCAATTTTTTAATATTTTCCAAAAATAGAAAAATACATGAAAAATGAAGAAAAATAGCATTCGATGTCGTAAAAATATAGAAAAATAGTCAATATTTTTATTTTAATTTTCTTTTCATTTTGAACTCATAAATAGTCAAAATTCAAGTTCAATTGCATGTGTTTCTTCACGACGCATAGAGTTGAATTTGGCAAAAAAAAATATCATTCGAGTCTTTTAATTTGTAAATTTCTACATCTTTTTTAGTCTTGATGTCCAATTAGATCGACCACCATCTACAATAAATGCCCCTTGCTGAATATTTTCGTTTTTGTTTCACATGATTTCATGGTGTAAAACGCCGAGTGGATCCCCAAATATAATCGGGTCGGCATGAGCTCGATAGCTCGTCCAAGACCAAACCAGGGCACGGCGAACCCCATGTGAGTACTCTCGAATTCCTGCGATGCTTCCTAATGCTTTTCTTAGGTTAGATCGAGTGTAGAACGGCTAGGACAGCTAAATCATTATTGAGCTGTAATTGATAAATAAGGCATTACTAGGAATGCCATGTGATTTATTTGCATATCTAAATTCCTTGAGTTGTGCATTTTATTACTGATTGTGATTGCTAGGATAATCACTCCTATCTGCATGAATTTCTAGATTTATGGTTCATACCTTACTCATCCGCATGAATCTCAGGCTAGAAAATTCAGTCAACTTAGGCGCCGAAAGGGCGTCAACTCTGACGGTTGGCGTAACTAAGTCCCCGAAACCATTTCTCTGGTTCTCGCAGAATTGAATAGAAACTCCCAACTATTCGATTGGGTGGTCCAATCATACCCTAAAAAAATGATTGGTGGCGACTCCATGGCATGCACACTTAGCACATGTCACTAGACCACACTGAAAGTCGATCACGCATACCTCCGTTGCGATTTGGGTAATGGGCCTTGGGAGAGGCCCGCGTCCGACCAGACAGGACGGCCCATTAGCCCTCGAGAGCCCGACAACCTCAAGAGGGTCGCGACAATGAGATAAGTGCTTGAGGCTGTGACACCCTGAGGCGATTTATCGTGGGGTTGTGATTGAAAGTACATCCTGATGCGTCTGAATGCGGGATGAGAAATTGACATGTCGACATGAGCTTGGTGGTGAGCTGTTAAACCTGATGCGTCTTAACGCGAGTTTATTGATTAGGATAGCCTGAGGCGTCTAAACGCGGGCTAGTCCCTAGAAGTTTGAAAGTGGGGGTGAATTTCTTTTTAATTCACGTGAGGATATAAATGATTGTAAGCTATTACGAAAGCTTGGTCACTCTATGCCATTTCGTCTTGATTGAAATGTTTGTGAAAACATGACTCGATGCCTTGAGTTAATGTCATGTCTTGCTTTAGTAAATTATACGCGTTACTTTGTTTGCTTTGGTCTGGTGGGATGGATGGCCTAGGTAGGGTTAGGCTAGCTTGCTGGGACGTAAGTCTTACCCCGTCATGGGATCCTTCTTTTTCCAGATCCTAAGCCCTGGAGATGCTGCCTATACGCCTAGGGGACCCGAAAGAGATGAAGGCATATTTTGAAGAATTTCCTGATCGTCGAGGTGCGCTTTATATTAGGAAGAGTACAGTAGTATGGGTTGATGAGGTGGAGGAAGACTGGAAGCCACGCCGCTTTGAGGCTTGGTTTAAGAGGATTGGAGATGTTACTACAGGTCCGCTGAAGGCTCATGAGGTTTCCAAACAAGCTGTACCTTCGTGGTGTCATCCTAGTCGAGATGAGATCGAGGTAGAAGTTTCCGTAATAGCTTCGAGGAACATTTCTGAGGAGACTCCGGCAAGAGAGGAGAGTATCGAGGTGATCGAGATTTCTGACTCGGAGAGTGACATGGAGGAAAACACCATAGAAGTACGTTCTGAGACCTTTTCCAAGTATGACCCTGTAAAGGACACGGCCCGAGCCGAAGATAGTAGCACTACGTAGTGGACTCGACGTCACGCGAATTTTTGAGTTGTCTTTTGGAGGTGATGATCTTTTTGGTGGGGGCTTAGTAGTTGTCTTTTGTTCGCCCTTCTATCTCCCTCGACCCTAGTATGTGGTATTAGCTAGTCCTCGACCCCGTTGTATAAACTCGTCCTTTTGATATGTAAATAGCCTTTTCTTTATCCCGTGTCTCATTCTCTATTTATTTTGGTTATCTTGTATGGAGATGTGTATTTATTTTCTTTTACTCTTTCGCATGCGAGTCTCATTTCTTTTCGCCGTATTAGAGGAGTATCCTGGGACTGAGTTTATTGCACAAGCTGATGAGCGCACTCGTAAGGGAAGCGGGGCGTGACATCCCAGTTGAAGTGGTGTCAGAGCAAGGTTTGCTCAATCCAATTTGATTGAGAATTGGAGTAACAAGGAGGAATGAGATTCGGGATGACTAGGTAGTGAGACCGTAAGGGGATTCGCTAGAGTCAAGTAAAAAATGCATGGCATATGAATTGGCGCATGTGATTGGCATCATGAAAGTGGTGTAGTTATGATGATTAGATGGTGACCAAGCTTCGTACTTTGCGTGTGTATTGATTGTGGACGCTTGCCTGATGAAAAGTTGAGCGTTTGTTTGAACTTGAAGTATGATTGTTCGTTCCTAATTGCTGTGCTCTTGAGAGTGACTGGGTGAATGGTTGCCTTGATGTGAGTGCTACTTTGCTGTGTAGCATAGTACCACTGGACTTGTGTAGTTGAGCTAAGTCTCTAATTCCGTGATGGAATTATAGTGGTATAAGGATGAGCGATCGACCTGTCAGACGCAAAAGACCTAGAGGTAGAGCTTCTAGTTCGAGGCCACCTGTAGTTGAGAATCCTGGAATGGGTGATGTATTGAGAGCATTGGAACGAATCGAAAACTTGATAGGTAGGCAAGCTCAGGATAGAGATAATGCTATTACTCAGGCTGTGGGAGCTGCCTTGGCTACTATCAATGCGACAACTGGTAATAATGTGGGCAGTGGAGTTAATGTCAGCATTGGCCAGGGCGTTGAAGCTGGTAATGCTCGAACTAATGAGAATAGTGGACAGGGTGTGGAAGTAGGAAATACATCAGATAATAATATTGCACCTAGAGACATGGGTCAATTGATTGAGCAGTTTATGAAGTTGTGGCCACTCCAGTTTAATGGAACTGGTGACCCAGAGTTGGCACCCAGGTGGATAGAAAAGCTTGAGAAAATTTTTGGGGTTCTAAGATGTAATGATGAAGAGAAAGTACTCTTGGCAGTGTATCAGCTGGATGGTACTGCAAATGACTGGTGGAATGCCACAAAGGGCAGAATATTTCCTGAGGATACTGCTTTGAATTGGGCTGCTTTTACTACTGCTTTTAATAACAAGTATTTCTCGGAGACTGCGCGAGAAAGAAAACTGGTGGAATTTCAGAATTTACGTCAGGGCCACATGACAGTGGATCAATATGAGGCCGAGTTTGCTAGGTTGTCTAGGTACGCGCCCCGGTATGTTGAAGATCCGCTAGAGAAGGCGCGGAGATTTCGAGACGGGTTACGACCCGAACTTCGCAGTCAGATAGTGACCGTGAACTTGAGGACTTACAAGGAAATCTATGAAAGTGTCATATGATAGAACGAGATATGAGAGAGAGAACAGCTGCGTCCGGATCACGATTCCCTTCGTTTAGAGTTAATCGTCCGTTGGGTAAGAGATCAACGACCAATAATAGGCGTTTTGTTCCTCCTGTGAGAAAGAGCATTGGGAAGCCACCGCACCAGTCTAACTTGAATTGTCGTCTTTGTGGAAGGAAACATGGAAGTGGACCTTGCCCGACTAGGACGGGCGCGTGCTTTAAGTGTGGTCAGTTGGGCCACCAGATGAGGACCTGTCCTAATCAAGTTCCAAGACTTAGACCTCAGGGACCGCGACTACAGATAGGACCCCCGGCTGCTGCTCCGTAAAATGAATTGAACCGACCGCCGGCCCAAGGGCGAGTGTATGCTGTGGCGCGGGGTGAAGCGGAGAATACGCCTTGTGTGGTCACAGGTATGATTTATTTGTGTGACCAAGCTGCTTATGCCCTGTTTGATCCTAGAGCTTCGCATTCTTTTGTGTCTGCTCAATTTGCTGATATGATTGATTTGGATTTGAAGCCATTGAATATGAGATTGCATGCTACCACTCCGCTAAAGGATAATGTGATAGTTTCGTTAGGGTGTGCAGATTGTAACATAGTTATTGATGGTAGAGCGGAAAAGATAGATTTGGTCGTACTGCCTATGTTTGATTTTGATGTGATCGTTGGGATGTATTGGCTGACTAGACAAAAAGACGTGATCGATTGTGGTGATAGGGTAATCCATTTTTATCCGGATGATCACCCTACTTTTGAGTTTAAGGGAAGTCGTGGGGGACTTTATATTCCTTTGGTTTCCTCGCTTGAAGCGACAAAGTTGTTAGATGAAGGATACCATGCTTATTTGGCTGTGGTAGTTGATACGACGGTTGGGGAACCGAAACTGAAAAATATAATGGTGGTACGTGAATTTCCAGATGTCTTTCCCCAAGAATTGCCTGGATTACCACCCGAGCGGGAAATTGAGTTTGTAATCGAGTTAGCTCCTGGGACGGAGCCAATTTCGAAGGCACCTTATAGAATGGCACTATCGGAGTTGAAGGAGCTGAAGGTGCAGATGCAAGAGTTATTGGATAAAGGATTCATTAGGCCGAGTGCATCGCCATGGGGAGCACCGGTGTTATTCGTGAGGAAAAAGGATGGATCCTTGCGTTTGTATATTGATTACCGGCAATTGAATCAAGTATCCGTTGCCGAGGATTGATGATCTATTTGATCAACTGCAGGGAGCTTCGGTATTTTCTAAGATAGACTTGAGAACGGGGTATCATCAATTACGAATTAAGAAAGAGGATATTCTGAAAACGGCTTTTAGAACGAGATATGAGCATTATGAGTTTACGGTGATGCCTTTTGGGATGACTAATGCTCCAGCTGCATTTATGGACATGATGCATCGAGTGTTTAAGGAATATCTTGATTGCTTTGTTATAGTATTTATTGATGACATTCTGATTTATTTGAGGAGTTTTGAGGAGCATTTAAAACATTTGAGAACTGTTTTGCAGACCCTGAGAGAACACTCGCTTTATGCTAAGTTTAGTAAGCGCGAGTTTTGGTTGAATAAGGTGGCATTTCTTGGCCATGTAATATCCGGAGAAGAAATTTCTGTAGACCCTGCGAAGATTAAGGCGGTGATAAATTGGCCTAGACCTACGACGGTTACGGAAGTTCGGAAATTTTTGGGATTGGCCGGTTATTATAGACGCTTTGTAGAAAAGTTTTCGTCTATAGCTATGCCATTGACGCAGTTAACTAAGAAGGTTATGAAGTTCGAATGGACGGACAAATGTGAAAGGAGTTTTCGAGAGCTTAAACATCGTTTGACGACCGCCCATGTACTTACGATTCCGTCTAGACCCAGAGACTTTGAGATTTACAGCGATGCCTCGTTAAAAGGATTGGGGTGTGTACTAATGCAACACGGAAGGGTAGTAGCGTATGCTTCACGACAGTTGAGACCCCACGAAATGAATTATTCGACGTATGACTTGGAATTAGCTGCGATTATTTTCGCCTTAAAAATTTGGAGGCACTATTTATGTGGCGAAATGTTTCAAATTTATACAGATCATCAGAGTTTAAAGTATTTATTTTCCCAGAAGGAATTGAATATGAGGCAGCGCCGATGGATGGAATTGCTTAAGGATTACGTTTGTGATATTTTGTATCATCTTAGGAAGGCGAATAGGGTCGCCGATGCACTTAGTCGGAAATCAAGTATTGCGCATCTATTGGTTAGAGGGTGGTCAGTGCTTGAAGGATTAAGAGACTCTAAGTTTAAGCTGGAAGTGAGCCAGCTGTCGAGTTTGATAGCGACCTTGAGAATTGAACCGGATATTCAAGAAAGGATAAAAGTCTTACAGTCTACGGATCCAGAAATTCAGAAAATTCTTGGTAGGGATGCGGCGGAGAGGAAGGCTGAATTTCAGGTATCTGAGAAAGGAATTCTAAGGTTTCGTGGACGTCTTTGTGTGCCCAATGATGAGGCGCTTAAAGAAAGAATTTTGTCTGAGGCTCATCGGAGTAATTATAGCATCCACCCCGGTAGCACGAAGATGTATCAGAACTTACGTCGGCATTATTGGTGGAACGGGATGAAAGTGGATGTGGCGAAGTTCGTGGCTAAATGCTTGACGTGCCAGCAAGTAAAAGCTCAGCACTGTAAGCCTGGCGGATTGTTACAACCTCTGGAGATTCCGGAGTGGAAATAGGAGCACGTGACGATGGACTTTGTTATGGGGTTACCACGGAGTCAAAGAGGGCATGACTCAATCTGGGTAGTGGTAGATAGATTGACCAAGTCTGCATATTTCATTCCTATGAGAAAGGACTTCGCGATGGATAGGTATGTCGAGTTATATATGCGTTATATTGTACGACTTCATGGAGTGCCTATAACAATTACATCAGATCGAGATCCTAAGTTCACCGCGAACTTTTGGAAGAGTCTTTAGGATGCCTTGGGAACCAGATTGCAGTTTAGTACGGCGTATCACCCACAAACAGATGGACAGTCGGAGAGGACAATTCAAACGCTCGAGGATATGTTGCGAGCATGTGTTATAGATTTTAAAGGTGGATGGGACGACCATTTGCACCTAGTAGAATTTGCGTATAATAACATTTACAAACAAAGTATTGGAATGGCTCCTTTTGAGGCACTTTATGGTAGAGCCTGCAGGACTCCTTTGTGTTGGGATGGAGTAGGAAAAAGGAGCATAACGGGCTCAGAGTTGGTAGAACGGTCCGTGGAGGTAGTGAAGGTAATCAATGATAGATTGAAAACAGCACAGAGTCGCCAGAAAAGTTATGCAGATAAGCGACGTAAGCCCTTAGAGTTTCAAGTTGGCGATCATGTTTTCCTTAAGATGTCTCTAATGCGAGGCATATCTCGATTCGGAAAGAAGGGAAAGTTGAGTCCGAGATATGTAGGCCAATTTGAAATTTTGAAACGGATTGGAACATTGGCTTATAGGCTTGCCTTGCCGCCGAGTTTATCCCAAGTACATAATGTGTTTCATGTGTCGATGTTAAGGAAGTACGAGCCAGACCCGACGCATGTTTTGGATTTTGAGACCATTGAGCTGGATGATAAGGTACCATACGTGGAAAGGCCGATTAGGATTGAAGACCGGAAGGAGCAAGTTTTGAGAACAAAAACTATTCCATTGGTCAAAGTAATTTGGGAACACCATGGAACTGAAGGCGCCACATGGGAAAATGAGGAAGTGATGAGGCGGCAATACCCCCATTTGTTTGAGTAGTTGAATTGTATTAAATTTCGAAGACGAAATTTTTGTAAGGAGGGAAGAGTTGTGACATTCTGATTTTCCTGTCATTCCGAGACCTTTGACTACAAGGATGTCAAAGTATTTCAGTTATGTCTCGCTCGGATTTGATCAATCTTAAGTCAATTAACCAAAGGGGAAAGGTTAACGCGCAATGAAATACGTGGACCTAGGAAAATCGATTATAAAACGACGCTTTGACCATACGGATCATCGAGGGAGTATTTAGAGTCGAGGCCGATCTAAGGACGATTAAGGAACACATTGCTAGCGTTATACGATTGGGACGCGGGTGATGCCGCTTAACCAAAGTATGATTAGCGAAATTTTCCTAAATTGATTTGTGACGATCGTTGCCGTCGGGGCTAGTGATAGACCCTTGCGATTACATGACAATCAAATTTTGCCGTAGTTTGAGTTATCCTAAGTGTGATGAGAATCACAGCGTCGATACGCGTAACGTCCGCAAAAGCCGCCCGTTAGTTTGAGACAAACTGAAATTTCAATCGACAAAAGTTTCGATCACGAATTAGGATCTCGGAATTCGAAAATGGAAATGACGGATTTCAACAATTGATATGGATTGGACGCCGCCTTATCGAGGATGAAAATATCGAAAAACTAAAATTTCGGACGAAAGTGCGAAAAGACCATTTTGCCCTTGGGGGGTTAACCTTGCCTAATTGAATTGAGAGGGGCATTTTAGTCATTTGGCAATTTTTCTTCTTTCCCAAGGCTGCCGAAAATGAGGGGAGCATTATGGACAATTGAAGCTTGGATATTATGTGAATATGGACAAGTGTCAACCATTGGATGAAAGTAATTAATTATCCACTAGGCCTAATCTTCTAGAACTTTGACCAAGGTTGAAGGGACTTCATCTTCATCAGCTACTCCCTCAGAATTTCGTGAACTAGCCTTCCATCACCTTCATTTTGAGCTTTTTCCTCAAGAACAGAAACTATCCCTGCTCGACTAGTTCTACCCGCCCCGTTCGGTTCGTACGAGCGCCTCCTCCAGTGACCTTTTGGCCGACCGCCGACCACCACAGGTTAGTTTAACATGTCCTTAACAAGTTACAATTGGTTTTGTGTCCATTGCAGGTCTGGTTAATTTATGAAAATTTTTGGAAAAAAATCGGACAGATTCTGAGCTAACTGAGAAAGGGCCATGGTTCATCCTCTTAGGGATTTCATTTGACTCCGAAATTTTTATGGAAGTTACATGACATGTAGTACTATGTTCACTGAGTTGGGGCCGCTGATTGGGTTAAGTTTCGATTAGATTTCGATGGTTCAATTGATGTTGTTTTAAGAGCAGATTCTGACCGCCGGTTGGACAGAGGTAAAGTAGGCTGTTCGAAGTTCTTAGGACTGTTGTTTGGCTTCGAAACTTGCCATAGGACTCTATAAAATGTTGGTTGAGGTTTTAGCAAGAGGAATTGGTGATAATTTAGGGCTTAAAGGGGGATTCATGGGCTGTTTATGCGAAAAGGAGCAGAACCGATTTTGCCTTGCTTTAATTCTGAGTAATTCGGTTCTGTTGGGGGCTGTTCGTGGTGTCGCCATGCTCTAAATTTGTTGTTAGGATTTACTAGAAAGCAATTGAGGTGTTATTGAGGTACACGTTGGGTGGAGTTGAGGTTAGAATAGATAATTTGGTCAAACCGATGGATTGTCGCTGAGTTGTTTGCTGCCCTATTTTTGGACAGTGGTGTTTTGAGTTGGAGCCGGGCTTGACAAGGGATTTTTGGTGGATTTTGGCTAGCTCGAACGAAGGTGAGTGACCCCTAAACCTACTTGAGGACGTTTGGACGCGACTGGACGATTTTTGTTGAGGAATCGATGAAGTAATTTATTTGTTATGCTTTAATGATTGAGAACCGAATGATCTTGATGAGGAATGAGCCATGAGTTCTAGATTGCTATAAAATTTCTATTCTCATGATCGAATTGATGACGTGCTTGATGAGGAATGAGCCTTGCTTGCCGATGTGGTGATGTGGTACTCGACTTTTAAATTGTGCTTTGTGACTAAGCACGTTCATTTCTTTTGGCAAGCAAATGATTAAATGACTGTCGTAATGACTCTTGGCTTAATCTAGTCGATGAGATAAGTGCTTGAGTTTGTTACATCCTGAGGCGATTTATCGCGGGGTTGTGATTGAAAGTACATCTTGATGCGTCTGAACGCGGGATGAGAAATTGACATGTCGACATGAGCTTGGTGGTGAGATGTTAAACCTGGTGCGTCTTAACGCGGGTTTATTGATTGAGATAGCCTGAGGCGTCTGAAAGCGGGCTAGTCCTTGGAAATTTGAAAGTGGGGGTGAATTTCTTTTTAATTCACGTGAGGATATAAATGATTGTAAGCTAGTACGAAAGCTTGGTCACTCTATGCCATTTCGTCTTGATTGAAATGTTTGTGAAAACATGACTCGATGCCTTGAGTTAATGCCATGTCTTGCTTTAGTAAATTATACACGTTGCTTTGTTTGCTTTGGTCTGGTGGGACGGATGACCTAGGTAGGGTTAGGCTAGCTTGCTGGGACGTAAGTCTCACCCCGTCATGGGATCCTTATTTTTTCAGATCCTAAGCCCTGAAGATGCTGCATATACGCCTATGGGACCCGAAAGAGATGACGGCATATTTTGAAGAATTTCCTGATCGTCGAGGTGCAGTTTATATTAGGAAAAGTATAGTAGTATGGGTTGATGAAGGGGGGAAGACTGGAAGCCACACCGCTTTGAGGCTTGGTTTAAGAGGACTGGAGATGTTACTACATGTCCACTGAAGGCTCATGAGGTTTCCAAATGAGCTGTACCTTTGTGGTTTCATCCTAGTCGAGATGAGATCGAGGTAGAAGTTTCCGTAGAAGCTTCGAGGAACGTTCCTGAGGAGACTCCGGCAAGAGAGGAGAGTATCGAGGTGATCGAGATTTCTGACTCGGGGAGTGACATGGAGGAAGACACCATAGAAGTACGTTCTGAGACCTTTTTCGAGTATGACCCAGCAGAGGACATAGCCTGAGCCGAAGATAGTAGTACTACATAGTGGACTCGACGTCACGTGACTTTTTGAGTTCTCTTTTGGAGGTGGTGATCCTTTTGGTGGGGGCTTAGTAGTTGTCTTTTGTTCGCCCTTCTATCTCCCTCGACCCTAGTATGTGGTATTAGCTAGTCCTCGACCCCGTTGTATAAACTCGTCCTTTTTATATGTAAATAGCCTTTTCTTTATCCCGTGTCTTATTCTCTGTTTATTTTGGTTATCTTGTATGGAGATGTGTATTTATTTTCTTTTACTCTTCCGCATGCGAGTCTCATTTCTTTTCGCCGTATTGGAGGAGTATCTTGGGACTGAGTTTACGGCACGAGCGGATGAGCGCACTTGTAAGGGAAGCGGGCGTGACACCAGGAATGTTTGTGTCACGCCCCAAACCCTCGGGTACGTAGCAATCAGGTCAATCATCCCTTGGGTCATAAAAGATAGCGTTTCAGGTTCGCCATCGACCCATGATTTTTAAAAAGGCATGCGGAAACGATTAATACTCCTAGACAATAAAAGAGACAAGGATAGTAAAACAGGATGCATATCAAATCAAAACATCAATTCATTTACGGATTCGTCTTAACTCAATCAAGGTAATTCAAGAATCAGCCTCTTACTTCAAGGCGGGATATGGTTCAATTGCATCTACTCCCAACGTTCTCTACTTCAACTCTCAGATAACCACAAGCTCCAGACCTGAAAAATGTTCCCACGAAGGTGTGAGATATAAATCTCAATGAGTCAACGCCTAAGCCTTAGTTAGGGCATTAATTCGTCCAGAATATCCTATCAGGCAAACATAATCACAGTGTATATATCTCAATCACTGGCAACTTACCCATCGCATTGCCACACACGATGCAAAGCGTATGCAATATACATTATAACATGATTATGACAAGAATATAGCATGTCAACCGTATACATATCAATCGTATCAACTTCACTCGCCTATCAAGGCACTTAAACAATCAAAATGTAACCTTGCATCAATCGGATAATGAACATTATGCAAAGTCGACCATTAAGTCACCAAGTCATTTATAACGCATCGGTTTACCATTCAGAATCATTGAATGTATTCGTTAGAGTGTCACACCCAATGCAACGATAATTCGAACCTATGTGAGTATGAGCTTCCGTCTTCCTACTCAATTCGTCCCATACCAAACCTCGTAGTCGGGAAACACTCACATTTTCCCATGAACGAGTCACACTGTACACCGTTCATTTGTTAATCGATGATCCGCGACATACAGTAAACCCATGCTTTTTAACATGTTAGGCATATAAATAAGGTCTATACTACCCCCAACGTTTTTAGCTTGCCAAGCAGTATCTTCTGTAAACCAAGCATCTTCCCATTCCTTCGGCGACGGCTTCTACAAGAGATAACCCCAACGCCATCGGCATTGCCGGGCTCGACAGGTAGGCGCCCATAAGGCACGGGTTCGTCACAAGATGCAACCCGCTTCCGACAATTTATGCCTAAGCCGCACTCGTCAGTGCCGTACATAAGAAAGTCGGGCGTCTGACAAGCCATCGTGTGTCTCCCCATGCCCTTGGCATGCCGGGCAGGATATGAACTTGTCAAGAGTCACATCATCGCTTCATCAAATTACCATACAGTTCGTTCACAATCATTTCGTTCTTATCTATGCTTATAGCCAGATGATCAAGTATCGTGCTTAAGACTTGACATTCGGCCATTTTCGTGCCCAATGTGTCATATGAGGCATGCGACATGATATGCATATACCATGCTAGTTATTATTCATCCCAAGGAGCCACAAAGCCAATAACCACAAATCAACCATCCAATAGATTACCAAATCAAATCAGTCTCATGGTCACATAATCATGGCAATCAAGCAATTATAATAAATAAATATTTCGATAGTGTGCCATAGAACTACAGGGCAGCCACTCTAGTCAAAGGCATTTCAGAACCAAACAGTCCATCAAGGATCAATCGAAATACACTAACCTTTCCAATTGAGGGCATTTAGCCTATTCCAAAATGCTAACCTAAACCGACCCCAAATGGTCTACCTAAACACCCTAAAATTCTAGGCAAATTAATTCCAAACGTAATCAGCAACTTAACCAAGGATTAGAAGTCAACTCACAGTAGACGAGACGTGTACGACGGCGATTCTTGAAAACCTTTCCACAAACTCGGAACTCACGGGCCAACTTCTCAGACGCGGGCCCGGGCCCAGACACACGGGCACGCCGGCCCGGACATCGGCCAGCATGGCCGGCCATGGTCCAGGCTCCTGGCCAATTTTTCTGGCCATGGCCCAGGCACGGCCCGGCCATATGGGCCAAAATCCTCGGCCATGTCCCGAGCATGACCGGCCACGGCCCGGCCATTATGGGCCACGACATAGGCCAAAGTGAGCGAGTGAGAGATGAGAGGCATATGTATATATATATAGGAAGACATGAGGGGTGTAACCTTACTCCTAGGCAATGTAGGACATTCAATTTAGCCTAAATTGGTTCATCTTATGTAAAGAAGAAGAGGGAATCCTTGTCCTCTTACAACCAATGTGGGACATTGCCTCCTCAAGTGCTCTTCACTTTTATTCTATGCGGTACACAAGTCTTGGGTAGAAAACCCTAATGGCAGTTCTGTAATTTCATGAGATGTCCAGGGTCATTTTGGTAATTTGTCACCTCAAGGCTAATTTCAACAATTGGTGGTTCGCGGAAGGATTTTCTCGTCCAATCTCTATCCAATTGGATTAGGACGAGACCTAAGTTTAAAAGTCTCAATCCTAAGACGAAACGATCGATCGATCGAATTATAAACTAATTCGATCGTTGATTCAGGAAGTTCTCGATTTCTTTTGTCTAATTCATCAAAATTCAATCAAAGCAATGACTTGGAATTTACCGACATTCTATAATCTAATTTCTATTATTAGAAAAGAGATCGAATTTTCAAGGCATCACAACTCTCCCCACCTTAGGAAATTTCGTCCTCGAAATTTGACTACAATTATCTCACGTGAAATAAGTAAGGATGGTTGTTCCTCATATGTTATTTATGCTCGTCATATAATACCAGATTCACCAATCCTTACCCAAACTCTATGCACTAAATTCACAATTCGATTACTAACATGCAAGTCAGACTCAAGCCTACTCCAATATCAGACTATCACAATTCCATATCTACAATACCTTTATACATGTTAAATAGTCTAATTCCAATGTATCGATCGACTATCTCTCCATCTTGTTTTCGTCCCATACTTTCCATGCCTCCATTCAGTATACCATGAACTCGATTAACTACCAATACTCAAGCCAGAGTCGAGTTTACCTCTCAAGTATCAACTTATTTCTATTTGCATCCATGCATCCCACTTCAAGTACTACATTTAGAACTGTGACCTTTGAACGGCCAGCTTCTTTCAATGGTTCATGTAACCTATCCAATCGGGTCCGACATGATACGGTCCCACTTGATCTAAGTCTCTAATCCTCGACGTGATTTGCAGCAATTCAATTATCCAAGGAAATGTATCAACATACATTTCTTTTAAGAAGGGTTGTCATTAGTCTTACTGCAACATCTCCTTTGACAATCGTCCAAACATCAATTGTTATATTTTGTAATCACAACTAGAGGCGTCAAACGGGTGGGTCGGGTCGGGTTTGGGTCGGGTTGAATATGGTCCGACCCATATTGACCCATTTAACCCGTTTTGACCCATATTCATTCAATATAAATTCTATGACCCAAACCCGACCCGACCCAAACCCGACCCATACCCGACCCATATTTCTTAAACAATTCTATAGTTAACAAAATCATGCAATACTTATTTCTTATAATTTGATAAAAAAAAATGATATTGCTAAAAATGATATTTAACAAAACCCTACAATAAAAGTTTTTTTTATTATGCATAAATTTTAATTTTTTTTAATTTTATAAAAATATTTTTATTTTCTATTTTATTTTATCCTTTCTTTTTTTAATTTATGATAATTTTATTTTATTTTCTCTTTTTTATTTTTTATTTTTATTTTTTATTTTTTTATTTTTTTATGTTTTCCTCCTGTCATTCGTCTGCAACCTTTGTTTGCAACTCCTTCTCCCTCCTCTGCAACGTTTATTTTTATTTTTTACTCTCTCTCTTCTGCAACTCCTTCTCCCTCCTCCATCTGCGACTCCTCCTTCGTCTGCTGGTTTCAGGGCTTCGACTAGCTCGCGGTTCGCCAGATCCCGCCACCTCGAGCTCATCCGAAGCCGGCGAGCTCGGCTCGCCTAATCCCGCGCCTTAGGCCAGATCCCGACTATCCCCAAGCTCCCTCGAGGTCGGGGCCAAATCCTAGCGAGCAACGAGCTCGCTCCGCCCAATGCCGTAGAGCTTGATTTTTGAAGTCACAGCTCAGAAAACCAGTTCTTCCTCTCCGTGTTCGTCGCTCTTGGTCTCGGTGAAGAAGACGCAAATCGAGGAAGCTAAATGAAACGAAGGAAAGTCGAGAGGGTCAAGGTTGGCTTCATGGACTTTGACTGGGCTTTTCTATTTCGAAAATATGGGTCACTTAAGTGACCCATATTTTAACTTGCTACTTGGGCCATAACTTTTCTCAACCCATTTTAACCCATTTATACATAAAACGAGTTACCCATTTAAAGTTGAGCACCTTAAATCTGAGTTAAAAAATGGGTCCACCACCCATATTGCCGGCTCTAATCACAACTAACCCCAATGTCAATCATCTCTGATTTTCCAATTCATTCCAGGGTCTCAAGCGGTCCGACGTGTTTTGGACTCAACTTCTCTTTCGTTTCCTATAGACACCATTTACGACAAACACTAATGGCAGTTTGGGCATTCTGTTAAATAGGTAGGATTGACTAATAGCTGATGTCTTCATCATCATGCTAGGCTTTACATTTGTTACACGTCAGTCATCGAAATGTCTAGGAATTCCTCAACCTCAGATGCCTCATCAAACTAAAGATCGGACTGTCCACCTTATGGAATTGAGCCTGCTCGCGGTCAACTGACGAATTGAATGCCACTTTGACTATCTCGATCTAGGGTTGGAATCACCCGTTCCTAAACCAATGGTACAATCGAACACTATCGAGATCACCTCTCATGACCAGCTCAAGTTGATGCAGGATTAGTTCGTCTCGACCTGTAGTTCTCCAGTAACGAATCACATAGGCTAGGGTAGCTAATCTTGCCTAGTGGGTGGCTGGTACAGGGTTCTAGTACACGTCGTCATCCCTTGAACCCATGGCCAGCTTGGTTGTCGATCAACGTCAGCTCGTAAATCACACCATGGATCAATCCTTGCTCGAGTTCAGGGTGATCCCACGGTCGACTTACCGTTAGACGAGATCAACCTAGATCGATTCGTTCTTGAGTCGAGGTCGTCACCTCGATCCACAGCACAATCGACTGGCAAGTCAAGCCATGATCTAAGTCAAAGGCGACGTCCAATATCTCGGTGGCCTTCTTTGACACTTCACTGTCGTTCCAAAATAATCAAAGTCTTCAACTTGGATTGATTCTAAGTTATGAGCGTCAACCAATCTTCCATTGCATATTCTGATCACTCGTCTTTCCTAATTGCACATCTCGCAATCTTAATCTTATAATAGCTCAACATCGTTGCTGACATTTACAAGACCATCCAACGAGTCTCAACATGACATTAATCTGCAACTTATCGCTGCTACCTTTCCTCATTTGTCCCTATAGATGAGTTCTACAGCTTCGACCTCTGCAGATGCCGACTAGGGATAAAACAAGTGGATGAAATCCTTATCGAAGTCAGCACTTAATAGGTTCGCAAATTGAGGGTTCTTATCTTTACAACGTGATCGTCCTGTACTTGGCCCGGCAGTACTTATGTGTAATCAACAACATATTGATAAACACAGTGTCTTGTACCAATCCTTAAAGAATTATACTTTGGAACCTTCGGTAAATGACTACCCAACTGAACTATCTTCGTACATCAGACATAACTTTTCGTCGACTAGCTTTTATGAGTATCTCTTATTATAAATACTGACCTTTTTCCTCTAAGGTTATCCTTTGCACAATTTCAATAAAATGCATATTTCATTGACCTTCTTAAAAGCATCACCAATTGCTCACACTATGAGAGAAAATCTTGTCCTTTTCTAATAATCAACCTCTTCCTTTTCTCAAGCCATACTTAGGTAACAACAATTGGTAGCTCTTTACCAATCTCATGGCGTGTATTGAGACCTTGAGATGCCTTCGCCAAACTTGCTTCCTCAATCAAATTTTTTCGACAAACCGCTAACTTAAAACTAACATGCGGCACAGATTCAACTTAGGACTCATGATTAGCAATCGTCATTATACCCCAATCCGCAATTGATAAGCACTAATCCCTGATAATCCAAGGCTAATCTTCGCCTTTCAAATTATCTCGTCTAATCCATCCATTGGTGACTGAGTCACATCCTTGAACTCGATTGATAACCATCCAAATCACAGTCATGACTTCCAGCTGATGCTGCGTCCATAAGAAGATCACTCAAATCAAGCACCAACGGAAGTTGATAACCAAACTATCAAGGCACCATATAAGTTCAAACTTACCTGGTCCATAAAAGTGCTAGCTTGAAACAAGCTCCCACAAAAGGATGACGAGTCATCCTATATTTCCCCACAAAGTCGACGTTTCTCCTTGAGATTGCTCACCAACTTTCTCACAATATCCCTTAAGCAGAATAGAATATTCTTTCCTATAAAAAATAATTCATAAAATAACAAAGATAGACATCGCCCTATCGTAAAAAGTTTTTATTATAATTTCACAATATTTACAAAATATTCATAACAAACACCTACGGGGATCGACCCCGCGACTTCCAATTCAGACCACTTCACTTCATTACCCTAGAGACCACTCGGCTAACGCACCGGTAGTAGCCATGGGTTGTCCTACTTTATTTTTAATGGTTCTTTCACACTACCATTAAATAGAGCCAAATGTCTTTAACTTCCTCAATACTATGGTGTTGCCATAGAACCTTAACCAACAAAATAACCTTATTTCTTAAAACTTCAGCGATTCAATCTTAAATATCACTTTACCAATTTAAGCGTCAACGGTCTACTGTTTCCACATTCATCTAAAAAATCTCTATGGAAAATTTGCAACATCCTCAGGGTCCCATCTACTCTGGGATCCTCCTGAACTAACCTCTCTTGAAAGGCTATCTCGTTACAGTTGCTTATTATAGTAGGTATTTTACGGAGTCCTGCTTACCTCATAGCAACATGCAATAAAAGTTTCAAGCGTATAGCCTTACATTTCAAGCAACAACCACATGCACAAATTTACGATCCTACTAACTATCCCAAATCTCATCGCTCCTTATTACTCCATGCCATGACCAAATGGATCAGGCTGACCTTGTTCTGATACCAAATCGGATGTCACGCCCCAAACCCCCGGTACGTAGCATCTAGGTCAATCGTCCCTTGGGTCATAAAAGATAGCGTCCCAAGTTCACCATCGACCCAGGATTTTTAAATAGGCATGCAGAAACGTTTAATATTCACAGACAATAAAAGAGACAGGGATAGTAAAACAAGATCCATATCAAATCAAAACATCAATTCATTTACGGATTCGTCTTAACTCAATCAGGGTAATACAATAATCAGCCTCATACTTCAAGGCGGGATATGGTTCAATTGCATCTACTCCCAATGTTCTCTACTTCAACTCTCAGATAACCACAAGCTCCAGACCTGAAAAATGTTCCCACGAAGGGGTGAGATATAAATCTCAGTGAGTCAACGCCTAAGCCTTAGTTAGGGCGTTGATTCGTCCAAAATATCCTATCAAGCAATCGTAATCACAGAGTATGTATCTCAATCACAGGCAACTTACCCATCGCATTGCCACACACGATGCAAAGCGTATGCAATATATATTATAACATGATTATGACAAGAATATAGCATGTCAACCATATGCATATCAATCGTATCAACTTGACTCGCCTATCAAGGCACTTAAACAATCACAATGTAACCTTGCATCAATTGGATAATGAACATTACGCAAAGTCGACCATTAAGTCACCAAGTCATTTATAAGGCATCAATTTATCATTCAGAATCATAGAATGTATTTATTGGAGTACCACACCCAATACAACGATAATTCGAACCTAGGTGAGTATGAGCTTCCGTCTTCCTACTCAATTCGTCCCATACCAAACCTCGTAGTCGAGATACATTCACACTTTCCCATGAACGAGTCACGCTGCACACCGTTCATTTGTTAACCGATGATCCGCGACATATAGTAAACCCCATGCTTTTTAACATGCCGGGCATATAATAAGGTCTATACTACCCCAATGCTTTTAGCATGCCAAGCAGTATCTTCTGTAAACCAGGCATCGTCCCATTCCTTCGGCGACGGCTTCTACAAGCGATAACCCCAATGCCTTCGACATTGCCGGGCTCGACAGGTAGGCGCCCATATGGCGCGGGTTAGTACAAGCTGCAACCTGCTTCCGACAATCCATGCCTATGTCGCACTTGTCAATGCCGCACATAAGAAAGTCGGGCGTCTGACAAGCCATCGTGTGTCTCCCCATGCCCTTGGCATGCCGGGCACGATATGAACTTGTCAGGAGTCAAAACATCGCTTCATCAAATGACCATATAGTTCGTTCACAATCATTTCGTTCTTATCTTTGCTTATAGCCAGATGATCAAGCATTCGTTCTTAAGACTTGGCCTTCGGCCATTTTCGTGCCTAATGTGTCATATGAGGCATGCGACATGATATGCATATACCACGCTAGCTACTATTCATCCCAAGCAACCACAAAGCCAATAACCACAAATCAACAATCCAATAGATTTCCAAATCAAATCTGTCTCATGGTCACATAATCATGGCAATCAAGCAATTATAACAAATAGATATTTCGATAGCATGCCATAGAACTATAGGGCAGCCACTCTAGTCAAAGGCATTTCAGAACCAAACAATCAATCATGGATCAATCGAAATAGACTAACCTTTCCAATTGAGGCCATTTAGCCTATTCCAAAATGCTAGCCTAAACCAACCCCAAATGGTCTACCTAAACACCCTAAAATTCTTGGCAAACTAATTCCAAACGTAATCAGCAACTTAACCAAGGATTAGAAGAGAAGTCAACTCAGACATGTCGATCCTTGAAAACCTTTCCACAAACTCGAAACTCACGGGCCAATTTCTCGGGCCCAATTCCCCGGCCACGGGCCCGGACACCCGGGCACGCCGGCCCGGACATAGGCTGGCATGGCCGGCCATGGCCCAGGATCTCGGCCAATTTTGCTGGCCTTGGCCCAGGCAAGGCCCGGCCACATGGGTCAGAATTCTCGGCCACGGCCCGAGCCTGACCGGCCACGGCCCGGTCATTATGGGCCACGATCTAGGCCGAAGTGAGTGAGAGATGAGAGGCATATGTATATATAGGAAGACATGATGGGTGTAGCCTTACTCCTTGGCAATGTGGGACATTCTATTTAGCCTAAATTGGTTCATCTTATATAAAGAAGAAGAGGGAATCCTTGTCCACTTACAACCAATGTGGGACATTGCCTCCTCAAGTGCTCTTCACTTTTATTCTGTGTGGGACACAAGTTTTGGGTAGAAAACCCTAATGGTAGTTCCGTAATTTCGTGAGATGTCCAGGGTCATTCTGGTAATTTGTCATCTCAAGGCTAATTTCAACAATTGGTAATTCTCGGAAGGATTTTCTCATCCAATCTATATCCAATTGGATTAGGACGAGACCTAAGTTTAAAAATCTCAATCCTAAGATGAAAGATTGATCGATCGAATTCTAAACTAATTCGATCGTTGATTCAGGAAGTTCTCGATTTCTTCTGTCTAATTCATCGAAATTCAATCAAAGCAATGACTTGGAATTCACTGACATTCCATAATTTAATTTCTATTATTAGAAAAGAGATTGAATTTCCAGGGCGTCATAGTTTGAGCTCGTGCCTCACCTAAGGCCGAATGCCAACCGTCGTTGTAGCCGATGACTACAGACAAATAAAGAAAAGAATAAAAATAAATAAATAAATAAAATGTGAAATAGTGGAGGGAAAAAAGATGAGAAAAAATGTTTTCCTCTTTTCCACTTTTGAAGTTTTTTTTTTCATAAGTTGAAAATATTTTCCTTGACTCATTTGTTTTCAGTGAACCTAACGCTAGAAAATCCAGAAAATATTTACAAACGAATCCATTTTATTCCCGCTAACAAGACCCACTAAAGAGCGGAACATTATTGTATAGTTTATAAATTATGATCAATTATGTTCACTACATCATTCATAAATAGAGCCCATTCAATATCTTTTCCGTACAAACATTGCTGGAGGCAGACATGGCCATGGGCCGATTTGGGCCCGGAACCGGCGTGTGGACTAACCGTGATAGGCCCTTTGATCGGGCCCGCCGGTTCCAAACCGGAATCGGCCTGGCCGTCACGGGCCTGCTACGATTCAGCAGAAATTCGGAACCGTCCTGGAACCGCCTAATAGCCGTAGCCTTAGGAAAAAAAAAAAGGGGAAAGACCCCAACAATTGGTCCTGTATGTGAATAAGTATCAGATAGATACAAATCTTGCTCAGCTTATAACAAGTCTTGCAACAATATTCTGAAACTGGAGCACGACAGAGAGCAGTAGTTCGGCATGCGAGTGTTAAGGGGAAAGCTCTGTAATAGAAAAGCTTTTCTCGTGCCAGTTGATACTCAACAGTACAAAGAAGAAATAGGCTAGTCTGAAAGAGGATTGGAAGAGTGCGATGCGAATCGGGCGGAGGATGAGCCGAACCCCATGGAACCAAAAGTCTTCACCTGAAGGTTCAATCGTTGAGTAAACCTGCGTGCGGCTACTCCATGCCTCTAAAACAGTCTCTTGGCAGTTGGACTTCTGACGCAGAGAGAAGCAATAACTTGAACAATAATTCCAAAGAAATACTCGAATTTCATTAATGATAACGTGCATATTACAAAGGCGGACGTCCTATTTATAGAGATAGGACTCCTTTAGGGAATAAAATCACTAAAGATAACATTATGAAAATCATATTTACAATAATCTAAAAGAATTCGAATCAAATATTACATATAATCGGAATATTTAAAATTTCCTAAATTAGAAAACTGCCTGAAAAGTGGTCTAAACAACTCCGAAATGCTAAAATCCATCGTATCTCACAGCAAAGCGGTGACTTTGAATCAGACAACCATTTCGCTTCAACCGACCAATTTTGAGCGCGATCCGAGATCATTTAACCTAGGATCTGAAATTACCGGTGAAGTCGCGCCGACTTTTGGCGATCCAATTTGGCAAGATAATCGCATGCCAATAGTTCTACATCAATTTCATTTGGTATCAGAGCAATCTCCGTTCTGTATCAGCTAAGTCGCACCGAAATTGGATATGAAGTAACACCTAGATTCGATGTCGCATTTGTCGCGACCTAAAAAAATCAGGCTAATAGATTATTAAGTTAATCGAATAAACTAACTAACCTAATACGGACTCTCCCAAGCCCTACCAAATCGCAACTTAAATTTTATCGAAATGATTTAGAATTTGGAGCCGCCACTAATCATTTTGGTAGGTTGATTAGAAACCTAAATAAAATAGCGAGAGAACTATTTTATTCCTACGAACCAGAGATTATGGATTCGGGGACTTGATTACACTAGTTAATTAAAACTAATGCCCTTTCGGTACCTTAATTCCATGAGATGTCCTAAATTTAGCAACTCGGATTGAATCAATTTGAAGCTCAGAAAATGTAATTTTTTATTTTCACTTTTTATATGCAATGCATGAATGATATAAATGCGGAATTAAAGTTATGTTTTCCTATAACTAATTAATTAAGACATGCGGAATGACGTGGCATAGAAATGTGATAATGCAAATGCAATAATGATTCTCAAAAAAATGATAATGCATGAGCATATGCAATTTTAAAAATATGATGAATGACATGGATAATGACATGCGAATGATTTTTTTTTTTTTTACTTTCATGCATTTTTCGGATTAAAAAAAAAGAATGAATTAACAAGTTATCCTATTTAATCTAATATGCAGACAAGGTATGTGCCCGAGATTGAATGTATGCTATCCTAATTAATACAAAATATGCCAAATATGCTTGAATGTGTTTTTGCTCTTTCCTTTTTAAAAAAAAATCGGCCAAATGAGGGATATCTTGAAGATTTATTATCTTGATTTAATGAGATAAGATTTCTAAGAAATCTCATCTTCCTAAACATTCAATCAGATGGGGTTTTTAGGAGACCACATCTTACTAAAATCTTCAGGAAAATTTCAAAAAATGGCAAGTTCAATCAAGACAACTCATCCACCTGAATATTCACCGTAAGATAAGGAAAGAAATCATAATCACGCCGTTATCCCTTTCAATTTCCGAAAATTTAACCGACTTTCCATTAAAGATTGATTTTCTGGAGATAGCGAATCAGACCTAAGCGGTGATAGGTCAGATTAACTAAATCCAGAATTTAGTGATGAAAATTAAGCTTTGATGTTTATACCAAATTGGTGGTATCTTGAATTTCCAAACAAAGTCTCAATTTTTCCATTGAAAATTTAATCAATCAAAATGCCAATCAATCAATTAAAGATATACAAACCTTTTAAATTCAGAATATTCTAGATAAGGATTGTTACCTAAATTGCCGATTTGCTTTCCAAAGTTTGAACCTTGACGGCTTCGACTCATCTCAGCGATGATGGCTTCAGCATGATGTAAGGCGCTGGGACAAGGTGGCCTCGTTGACATCCGCGGGAAAGCAATTTACGAGGAGTCCAAGAATGCCTATCCACATGCAAGAAATAAACGAGCAGAAGTCCTCCAGCTTTTGGCGTTTTGTGGTAGTCAATATTCTCTCTCTGTGGGCATGAAATAATGCCGTAGATCCCTACCAAACATGCTTGATTTACAATTGATCACTCCTGCTTGGCCCGAAGACGATTGTAGATCACAACTGCAGTTCCTAGTTTGATATATTGCGGACATCAATTCTGATTTCAACTCACGCGATTGAAACCAGCAAACTCTGCGGCTTGCGACAGCGATGATCACCGGTATGGAGAAAACACGGTGAAGTTGCTTGATGTTGCATGTTTTATTCCATCTTACCGAACCTACGGTCACCTCATCCCGAGCTTCCTGGTCAAAATATTTCTTTTGTTGCATCAAGAAAAAAAATCACAAAGCCCATAACGTCAATTGTGTAGATCTGTAACAAAAATCCATAATAAGACAAATCTACTATTTATTCTTTAATTAACTAAGACTTTGACGACTCCTTTGACCGTGGCCACTGGGGAACCAGAAGGCACCATTTAATCTTGACCGTGTAATTGTCGCTCGTCCACGTAACAAGAACACTCCGAGGATTTGCCTGTTCGAATGGTCAAAAAAGGAATTGAGCCGAGGGGAAACATTTCATCTCGGTGCTCCGTTCTAACGGGGCCTGCAAAACAGAATCATATGTTTCTGTTGAAAATATGTCTCGAATTTGAGTCCCGAATGAAACTCGAGAGTTAGGCACAAGTTGGCATTGACTCGGGAGTTAGGCACGAGTTAGGCATTGACTCGGGAGTTAGGCACAAGTTGGCATTGACTCGGGAGTTAGGCATTGACTCGAGAGTTAGGCACGAGTTAGGCATTGACTCGGGAGTTAGGCATAACTTTGGCACAAGTTGGCATGCTTCCTCTTTCCATATGGCTATATAAGGAGAAGAAGATGCAATTGAAGAAGTGCGCCGAAACCAAGTCATTCGGTGGCCGAGAGAAGAGAGAGTTCTTCTCGTGAGGGTTTTGCTCGTTGTAATTACATCTGGGTGTTTTAGCCAGATAAATTCTCGTGAGTAGAATTTGTATAATTCCTTGAGTGAGGTTACACTAGGAATTGTGAGGAGCTAAACACTGTGTGAGTTTGAGGTGTAATTGGGGGTTGGGAAACACCGAGAGTGTTTGAATGCTCGAGTGATTGATCTCGTTGTATCGCTTGTTTTCTATAGTGGATTCTGTGCTGCTCTCCCCGTGGACGTAGGTTCCGACATTCGGACCGAACCACGTAAATCTCGTGTCCTTTGTTATTATTTCGTTTTATTTCTCTGTCGACTTTGCAAACGCTCGTCGATCCGATTCCGCTGCGACACCGATCAAGGTGTCCTATTTCACAACAATTGGTATCAGAGCTAGGCTTGCTTGAGTTGAAGCAAATCGATGGCGACAGAAGCTAAAGTGAAAATCGACAGATTTGAGGGGAAGGACTTCGGTTTCTGGAAGATGCAGATAGAAGACTACTTATATCAGATGAAGCTGCATGAGCCCCTGTCTGGGCAAAAGCCAGAAACGATGAAGCAACCCGATTGGGAATTGCTGGATAGACGAGCGATGGGTGTTATTCGGCTGACGTTGGCTCGTAACGTTGCATTTAATATTGTCAAGGAGAAGACCACTGCGGGTTTGATGAAAGCCTTGTCGGACATGTACGAGAAGCCCTCTGCGATTAACAAGGTCTATTTGATGAGACGTCTGTTTAATTTGAAGATGGGCGAAGGTGTGTCAGTTGCTAATCATATCAATGAATTCAATGTGATAGTTAGTCAATTGAGTTCAGTGGAGATTGACTTTGAAGATGAGGTACGTGCTTTGATTCTATTATCCTCATTGCCTGATAGTTGGAATACTACTGTTACTGCTGTTAGCAATTCTTCTGGGTCAACTAGTTTGACGTTTGATGGGATTCGAGATTTAATTCTGAGTGAGGATATTCGTAGAAGAGAATCTGGCGAACCAGTATCTACTGCTTTAGTAGGTGAAAGAGGAAGAACTAGTACACGTGTTAGTAGAAGTAGTATGAGCATGAATAGACGCAGTCAGTCTAGGACTGGCGGTGATGTCTGTTGGAACTGTGGCAAGAGGGGGCATCTTAGAAGAAATTGTTTTAAACTGAAAAACGAAAGGGGTAAGGAAATTGGAGTTGAATCTGCAGATGATGTTGCAGCTGTAGCTGAAAATTCTGATGATGTCGATTGTGTCTTGTCTGTCACTGAGAATTCGTCGTTTGACGGATGGATTATGGATTCTGGTTGTTCTTTTCATGCTACACCAAATAGGAACTGGTTTACTTTTTATCAATGCATGGATAGTAGTAAAGTGCAGTTGGGAAACAACGCTGAATGCGATGTTGTGGGTGTTGGTGATATTAAAATCAGAATGCATGATGGTATTGTGAGGACATTGACTGGGGTAAGACATGTTCCAGAATTGAAAAAGAACTTAATTTCCTTGGGTGCTCTAGATTCAGCTGGATGCAGGTATTCTTCACGAGGTGGAGTCCTAAAAATTGTTCGAGGTGCTCTGGTGATAATGAAAGGAATCAAACATGGCGGCCTGTATGAACTTCAAGGTAAGACATTGATAAATTTTGCTCATGAGACGTCGACATCTGTTCGAGAGTCTAACGGCTACTCGAGGAAGGCCTGGGTGTTTGTGCGAAAGCACATGTTTGATGCTGTTGTCAGGAATACGCAGTCGAGAGCTTTGATCGGAATGGAGACTGGTAAGTTGATCAAGCATGTGCGAACTGACAGTAGCATGGAGTCCTGCTCGAAGCTGGTAAATAAATTCTGCATGGAAAAGGGCATAGTGAAACATCGCACTAGTGCTAGTAAACCACAACAGTTTGCAGAATTGATGAGCAGAGAGTTACTAGAGACGGCCCGTGAAAAGATCTCTAGTGCTGGTATGGCTGGGAAAATTCCAGCGGATGCGCTTAGTATGGCGAGCTACCTGGTGAATAGATCCCCATCGACTGCAATTGGATATCAGACTCCCAAAGAAGTGTGGTCAGGTAATGTTGCTGATGATTCTAATTTTAGAATGTTTAGTTGCCCGTGTTATTATCGAGTAAGTGATGGTAAGCTTGATGTGGAGGCAAGGTGCATATTCCATGGTTATGCACAAGGTGAGTGTGGCGATCAGTTGTGGTGCCCGAATATAGATTCACCTGTTTGCAGCAGAGAAGTTACCTTTGATAAGTCTCCAGTACTTCTAGCTAGGAGTGTTTGTGGCAATGTTTATACGGATCTGGACGGTGTTCAGCTTGAGGTGGAGTTGCAACCAGAAACTCCTGAGGTAGCAGGTACTAGTGAAATAATTGACACATATGATATTTGGATTAAGGTGGAGCCGGCAAAGCCAACGATTACTATAGCTACTGAATTTGATAAGGAGCATGTTGGACTTTCTGTCAGATATGGATACAATAATGATTTTGCTTTATCTGTGATACAGAAAGTTATGTTAGAAAATCCTTATGGAGTAGCTAACTGTACAGGTGGAGCTGATGTCCTGAGGCCTATGATTATGGCAAAGTTCAAGCGTGGCTTGAACTTGAAATATCTTTGTGCAGATTGAGCCCAAGAGGGCTGTGGGAGAGTAGCAGGCGAATTCATTGAAGCGATTGTGACTTGGCTCAAATGTCGAGCCAAGGTGGAGATTGTTGAAAATATGTCTCGAATTTGAGTCCCGAATGAAACTCGAGAGTTAGGCACAAGTTGGCATTGACTCGGGAGTTGGGCACATTGGCATTGACTCGGGAGTTAGGCACAAGTTGGCATTGACTCGGGAGTTAGGCATTGACTCGGGAGTTAGGCACGAGTTAGGCATTGACTCGGGAGTTAGGCACAAGTTGGCATTGACTCGGGAGTTAGGCACGAGTTAGGCATTGACTCGGGAGTTAGGCATAACTTTGGCACAAGTTGGCATGCTTCCTCTTTCCATATGGCTATATAAGGAGAAGAAGATGCAATTGAAGAAGTGCGCCGAAACCAAGTCATTCGGTGGCCGAGAGAAGAGAGAGTTCTTCTCGTGAGGGTTTTGCTCGTTGTAATTACATCTGGGTGTTTTAGCCAGATAAATTCTCGTGAGTAGAATTTGTATAATTCCTTGAGTGAGGTTACACTAGGAATTGTGAGGAGCTAAACACTGTGTGAGTTTGAGGTGTAATTGGGGGTTGGGAAACACCGAGAGTGTTTGAATGCTCGAGTGATTGATCTCGTTGTATCGCTTGTTTTCTATAGTGGATTCTGTGCTGCTCTCCCCGTGGACGTAGGTTCCGACATTCGGACCGAACCACGTAAATCTCGTGTCCTTTGTTATTATTTTGTTTTATTTCTCTGTCGACTTTGCAAACGCTCGTCGATCCGATTCCGCTGCGACACCGATCAAGGTGTCCTATTTCACAACAGTTTCGCCAGACGGGGGAAAACTGCGATGATAGTCAAGCGCTGGATCTCGCGATATGGCTCTCAATGCGGCAGCCTACTTGTCGAGATTTGGTGGCTGCGAGGTTCTTCGAAAAGACCTGCTAGAGAAAAAAAAATGAAATAGGAACTCACAGGTACGCTTAGAATATGTCACCGACTGATTTAGATGTGCTCGCTTTCGTTTGTGTCCACTGGACGTCGTCAGGCGCGCCTGGAAATCGTCTTGCTTGGATATTCGTCGGCCTAGTCCTCGAGAGGAACCAAAACTCTCCTTTTGTTTTACATCCCTTTTCTTGGCCTCGTTCTCCTTCTCTCGATATGCTGTATGTGTATAATGAATGTCGCCCCCCTCAATGCCGTATCTGACAATTGTATTGGCCTCTTCTCTTTTATCTCCAAAATTCTCACCTGTTTCTCTCTATTTTTCTGAATGAGATCGTCCCCCATAACCCTAAGCACAATGATGTATATATAGAGAAGATTAGGGTAATGCCTAGGGATTTAATCCTAGCCGTTGACTCTAAAGATTTCAAACTAGATATCAACCGTAGGATCGTAATTTCTTATTTTTGAGCAATCCTATCGGGTCAAGATATCAAAAATTCGGCCACCATGGGAGAATAAGGCTTCTAGCCGAAAATCTCTTTATAAAATGGGCTTATTCGCGCGAATTCAATGCCTAATTGGGCTTTAATTAATTAAGCGGATAATTAATTAAAAGCCTTATTCTCAAAAAAATTAAAATGGACCTAATAAGATTTTAAATTGAGGCCATTCATGATCGAAAATTCCCAAATTCATTTTGGTTCTGCCGCCTGTTAAATTCAGCTCAATTGATTCGCCTTCGACTGACTGCCAATGCATGATAGACAAATAAAAATATGTAATGCATGGGAATTTCTTTTTGTGAGAATTAGGATTAACTCTCATTTTGTGAAATAAATGAATTTCCTAAAAATCAAAATTTAGGTGTCAACAGCGTTTGAAATCACAAGTCCCATTCTTCTGTTACAGATTTATCTAACGGTAGTGTAATCATCATCCGTGAAGCTAATATCAGCTCTGATGCATAAACACATGATGCCTGAAACTTTGCAAAATTAAGAAAGGATAAGTGCACTAGAAGTCATAAAACTTATAATGTAAGTGCAAATGAGTTCTAAAACTTTCAAAAAGTTTAATCAAGTTCTAAAACTTGTCAAAAGAGCATTCGAGTTTTAAAACTTTCAAAGAGTACAATGAAGTCTTAAAATTAGTCACAAAAGTACAATCGAGTCCTAAAATTTTCAAAAAGTGCAACCAATGGAAGGACTTCATTGAACTAATATACCAAGTTTTAGAACTTGATTGTACTTCTTAAAAGTTTTAGGGGTCGAATGCACTTTCGTGACAAGTTTTAGGACTTAATTGCACTTTTTGAGACTTTTAGGACTAGAATGTACTTTCGTGACAAGTTTTAGGACTTTCAATACACTTTTCCCAATTAAGAAAGCTTCGAGGATCTTCATGGCTACTTACTATTAATGGCACAAATGATATCCTTTCCGCTCTTCTTCGTTCATCATCCTAGTTTATTACTGCGATCGAGATGCACCCTAGTAATCTTTTCCACAATGGAGGTGTGATTTTGTGCTCCATCGTCGATGCAGGGATATGGGGATCGCTTTGATAATGTGGCGCGTGGTAGCTAACCGGTTGATTTCGGTCGCAGTTATTTCGATGAAATCCCAAGTTTAGTATATGTTTGCAAGCTACTGGTTACTTGCACTGATTTGCATGACTATCTCCATTGAATCACCACAGAATTTTATTGTGACTTGAAGTATAGGTTAAGAATTTGGTCAAAATAACTGCAACGAAAATCAACCGGTTAAATACCACGCCCTTAATGACCACGCGCTACATTACCTTGCAATATATATTATATTATGTACCGTTTCCCTTGTCTGTCCTAAATGTAACTCTCCTCTATCCGACTTTTACTTAGCCTCTTTGCAAAGAGCAGGAGTCGCACCCATACCTATGATAAAGTGTATCTGTATTACCTACAATGTTTCTAATGGGATTTTTAATTTTTCCATCATCTTCAACTCTCTGTTTAATAGCTTAATCGTTTGGAATCAAATGCTCGAAATGGATATCAAAGCAAAATTTCAACCTCTATGCCTCCATTTGTACTTTCACTTTGCCTTAGATTGTTATTCATCTTATATTCCACATACGTCAACTTACTCTATTTTTGTTGATTAAGTCGATGGTCTTACACCTAGCGCTAATTACTCCATTTTTGTTGCTTAATTCAATGGTCTTACACCTAGCGGCTAGCGCTAAACGTATCTGCATTAGCTACAGTTTTTCGATTGAGACTTCTAATTTTTCCATCATCTTCGACCTTCTATTCAATAGCTTAATCTTTTGGTATCAAATGCTCGAGATGGATACCAAAGAAAAATTTCAACCTTCATATCTCCATTTGTAATTTGCCTTCGATTCTTATTCATCTTATATTCCAGTACGTAAACTTAGTCCATTGTTGTTGCTTAAGTATGGCGATCTTCATTTTCTAAGTTGTACCTTATGTCGTTTTGTGTCCATTGGCCGACAAGAAGATTGTTTTTTTACAGAATGTGATGGGGTAGTGGGGACCGAGTGCTAAAGATATCGTGCGTTTGTTGTGGTCCCTGTCTGTCATGAAAAAAATCGTTCTTTCTTTGGTGTAGTGTCGAGGGTTGTGGTCGCCATTATAAAAAAGGATTTTTTTTTCTATAATTACATTGTTCAAAATTTTTGCTGTTCTAGTCCTTGTGATGAGGAAAAACTGATAGCAATTGCGTGCAAAGGCTAGCAAAATTGAACTTAGCTGATGATAGAGAATGGTACAAAAACTATTGCTTTTATAACTGCTTTATTAACATGTTTTATGTTGTAGTCCTTATTATATAAAAAAATTTATTTTATCTTTCGTGCAGTGTTAACATAGCTTACATTGTGGTCTCTGTTATAGAAATAATTATTCTCTGAATGAACAGTGTTACTATGGGCGATACAACTGCGCCCGTCAAAGTTTTCTATGGTGGGAAGTTTGTAATTGGAGAAAATGAGACTAAATATATTGGTGAAGATGTGGCTTTTGTCCTCATTAGTGTGAGTAGACTGTCTTATAATGAGTTTAAGAATGATATAGTGGAATAGTTGCGATACAAAATTTCTAAGCTGTATTATGTAATACCTGGTCAGAGTCTGAAGGATGGAATGAGATACATGCATGGTGATAGTAGTGTTAGAGATGTTGTTTACTATTTTCTTCATGGTCAAGAGGTGTCGGTGTATGTTGATGGCGATGGGGGTGAGCAGGCAACTTTGGAAGCTCTTGTTGAAACCCAGGGTGATGATGCATCTGTTTTAGAAGAAAATGTGTGAGCAGAGGACAATCAGGCTTTCCATACAGCTCGTGTGTTAGAGCTATGTCAGCAACTTCAAGGAATTGGTGGCATATCTGATGGTGAAGAGACAGTGGCTGAAGAATCGACTCGAATAGATGTGAGCACTTGGGAAATTGCATTGTCTAGTGATGAAGATGAGGAAATACTGCTGCATACACAATGCCCAAGTGATGCTGATGATGAAGACATTGCACATGCAAGAGAAGAAGTAAAAACATTTCGACAAAGGAAAGAAGGACAAATTGGGATAGTTGATGAGGGAACTTTTGTACGCAGGGAAGATGGAGCTGCTGGAGCTGTTGTCAATGATGCTGATGATACAAATAATGAGGAAAGCAGTGAGGATGATGAGGATGACCGCGACAGCTTAGACAATAGTGAAGATGCAGCACATCAAAGTGGGAAAAGGTCAAGTAAGTACCCTCGTTACGATTCAAATTCTGCAAGCCCTTTGTTTTGCTTAGTAATGAGGTTTGATAATGCAAAACAATTTAGAGAGGCTGTCATAAAGTATTCAATCACTCATCAGAGGAATCTGAAGTTCACTCGAAATACGAAGAATTATATTAGGGTGAAGTATGCACAAGATAATTGCCCATGGATGATATATGCTCGACTGGATAGAAGAATTGGCTCATTTCAAATCCGATCGCTCCAAGGGGAGCATAACTGTGGTATCGATTTCCGTAATAATAGAGTCACAAGTGTGTGGTTGGCCAAGCATTTTTTCAACACCATTAAGGCCACGCCAGAGCTAAACAGTACTCGGTTGAAGCAACTAGTCAGAGAGGAAGTAGGCGTGAACGTGTCTAAAAATCAGTGCAAAAGAGCGAAGCACAAGGTGATGAGTGAATTGATGGGCATGTACAAGCAAGAGTATGCACAGATTTGGGACTATGCCAGGGAGTGTAGGTTTCAAAATCCAACTAGTAGAATTCATGTCGAGGTTGAGGAGCATGAGACACGGTTTCATAAGATGTACATATGCTTTGAGGCTTGCAGAAGGGGGTTTTTAGCTGGCTGCAGAAAAGTGATAGGGTTAGATGTTTGTTTCTTGAAGGGTTTATGTAAAGGAGAGGTATTGGCAGCAATTGGAAGAGACGGAAACAACCAAATGTTTCCAATAGCTTGGGCCGTTGTGAAGTCGGAGAACAAGGACACTTGGTCCTGGTTTCTGAAAAATCTTATGGCTGATCTTGACATAACCGACGGAAGTGGTTGGGCATTTATGAGCGATCAACAAAAGGTGAGATACTGTGATTGAACTGTTGTTTTTCTAATGATACTCATTTCGTGTATGTTCCTAATGTTTGCTTGTTTTGTAGGGACTTGTTCCAGCTATAGCTGAATTGATGAAATATGCAGAGCATAGAATGTGTGCTCGTCACATATACGCAAATTGGGCGAAGAAGTACAGAGTCGACGAGCTACAAAAGCAATTTTGGTTGATTGCAAAGAGCACCAACATGGCAGACTTTAGAGTTCACAAGCGAGGCCTATATAAGTTGTCTGCCGAAGCCTTTGATGACTTGTTCCGCACTGAAGCACAACATTGGTGTAAGGCCTTTTTTAGCGAAGAATTCAAGTGCGACATTGTTGATAATAATCTTTGTGAGGCATTCAACGGCACGATTCTAGGAGCCAGGTGCAAATCAATCATTAGTATGCTTGAAGACATTAGAGTGATAGTCATGACTAGACTATACAGGCAGAGAGATGAATGTGCAAGGTGGCCTAGACAAATTGGGCCTAGAATTGTGTAAAAATTGGAGGAGAGTATACGGAATAGTAGGTTTTGCGAGCCGTTTTGGAATGGGGACGATGGATTTGAGATTAAGAATAATGGTGACACCTATGTTGTCCACTTAGATAGGAAAAAATGTTCTTGCCGAGCATGGCAATTGACTGGAATACCATGTTCACATGCCATGTGTGCCATTCAGCTGAAGAACCTCAATGCGGAGGATTATGTTGATGACTGTTATAAGAAAAATCAGTATGTTGCTGCATATCAGTTCATGATGCAGCCACTAAGGAGTAGAAAATTTTGGGAGGAAACAAACCATCAATCCCCAAAACCTCTACCATTAAAGAAGCAAATTGGCGAGCCTAAAAAAAAAAGAGATTGGAGGAAATTGAAAGTTGTGGTAACAAAATGAGTAGGGCTGGTGGAAGAATTCGATGTTCATTCTGCCATAAGGAAGGGCACAATAAGGCTGGTTGTCGAGCTAAGAAGCAGCACCAACAAGAACAACAACCGGAGACAACACAAGACAATTATGCAGGGACATCGGGCAACAAAAGCAGCATCCCAGTTCCGACTCTAGACCCAATTCAGTCCACAAGTGTACAGCAGAGGAAGAAATATCTGGTAAGTTGTTTCTTATTGTAATTTCTTTTGACAGTAAATCTTTCATGTATTAACGTTATTGCTCTTTGTCTTTTTTGTAGGTCAGAAGGAGACCAGCTGAAGTCCCCCATGAAACTCATGCAAAAGCACCGCAGGGCAACATTAACAGCCCCACAGTTCCAACTCTAGACCCAATTCAGTCCACAAGTGTACAGCAGAGGAAGAACTATCCGGTAAGCTGTTTGTTATTGCCTTTGCTTTTGACAGTAAATACTTGATGCATTAACTTCATTATTTTTCATCGTTTTTGCAGGGCAAAAGGAGACCAGCTGAAGTCCCCCATGAAACTCATGCAGAGGCACCGCATGGCAACATTAATAGCCCCACAGTTCCAACTCCAGACCCAATTCAGTCCACAAGTGTGCAGCAGAGGAAGAAATATCTGGTAAGCTGTTTGTTATTGCCTTTGCTTTTGACAGTAAATACTTGATGCATTAACTTCATTGTTTTTCGTCGTTTTTGCAAGGCAAAAGGAGACCAACTGAAGACATTTCTCAAACTTGTGCACCACAACGTACATACGGTGCAATCGGAAAAAGGATAAGGGAACATGGCTACGGCTTGTTCACAGACATGAATGCCGGGATGACGATTTTGCATTTTGGTATCTTAAAGTGTTATACATTTGAGATATGCTATTTGATTGATATAGTAACTGTAGGTTATGTGATTGTTGCCTGGGAGAAATTCAGAGGTCTTGATATCCCAAGGCGGACAAACTCAAGAATCGACTGCACCAACAATAACAAGCCAACAGGAGGTGATGAAGCAACCAATGGTTACTCGAGCACAAGCAAAAAATAAAAAATCAATGCCACCTCCAAAGCAGAAGGTATAAAGGCCAACTGAAAAACAAGCTACTGCCCCAACCTCAGTTCCATCTCAGTCTACAAATGTCACTGCACAACCTGCTACCACAGTGCCAACATCTAGGACAGAAAGTTCGACAGGAGATAACACCAAAATGCCTGAACATCCAAGCCTGGCTCCTTCAAAAGATAAGACAGTGCAAAAGGAGACAGCAATGCAGGGTGTGAATGTAGTTCCAGTTCGAAAGAGTGCTAGGATCATGAATCAAGTGCAGCCTTTAAAGAGAAAACAAGGAAGTGACAAGGTTGTTCAGCTTCGTTGATGAGAGGATCTGAATGAGATTGTTGTCTGTTGATGTGTCTTTTAGAATTTTGAAGTTGTTAGAGTTGTGTTTGATATTAATGCTACAACTTGGTTTGATAAATGTTGTGCAGCAACGTGTTGTGAAAGCTACATTTTTGGCTTGGTATGTGCAGCAATAGCTGCATTAGTGTTTCAGCAGCGGAGTTGTGTAACACATCATTTTTTTTTGTAGGTGTTTTTTGAATGGCCGTTGTCATAGTTGTTGATGTAAGAACATGCAGCAAGTAACAAATGATTGTGTTATTAGTACAAGTTATCTTGTCTTGTTGTATCTAGTACTGCTTATTGATGCCGAAACAGGTTAAAAAAATATATCTGTGATTGATCTCAAAAACTGAACCTAAGTGATCACTTTTCCAAAATTGAAGAACTTAAGTGATCACTTTTTCAAAATTGAGGAACCTAAGTGATCACTTTTCCAAAATTGAGAAACCTAACTGGTCACTTTTAAAAAATATATGGTACTTAAGTGGTCACATTTTAAAAGTTGAGTAACCTAAGTGGTCGATTTAACTACATCTTGGCACTCAAACGATCATTCGTAAAGTTTTTTTTTGTCATTTACACAATGTACAAAAACCAGTACCAAGATGCAAAAAAGGATCTTTTGTGCTCTAGATGCACATGAACATTGCATTTGCATAGCATAGAAAATTTCCACAGGTGCCAACAACTGGGCAACATTTCATATGTTCACGTCCAGTGCGTACATTATCATACATTGTTCCACTACGGTAGACTCAGAACAACCTTCTCTTTAGTAGAGTTACATAGGCAGAACAAGCTCACCAACAATAACACCATAAGAATCACTCGATAAATATCTCTTTGATTTTTCATCCTTGAAAATTCCTTCTTCCATTGGTTCAGCAAATATTGCAGACCCTCTATCTCTGCTTCCATTGAGTCGCCATCATCTAACTCATCTGTCAACACATGTCGTCGTTGGTCTCGTTCTTGAAGTAGCTCCAAGATAACCTCAGTTGCTCGGTTTGAGAATTTCGAGTCGACCCACCTACAAGAAAGTTGACAACAGTATAATGAGTTACCAAGACAATTTCGTTTATGCTTGTTGCATTAGCAGGGCAAACGACCATAACACAACCATAAAATTGAGCAAAGTTTCGGCAAACCACCATAACATGTACAACAAAATGAGCAAAGTTTCCTTAAATCCATAACATGAGAAAGCTTAAGTGCTTTGGGGATGCGCATCCGAAAGGAAAGACCTTAGATCACATACAAGACTGAGAAAGAGACAGCCATAGCAGTCATCCAAAAAATTGATAAGCTAGGGTGCATAAAAAAAAAAGAGTAAAACAGAGGATTGAGCACCTAAAATAACCACAATTGAAGTTTTCTCTAAATTGGCGCATCCATGGAACCTTCTCCTAGGATTATCTCTCGTCCAAGCCGTTCTTGTTGGACTTCGCAGCCCACAATAGCAAAAACATGGAGCTGCATCTTGGCTTTGCTCGTACACCCAGGAGCCACTTGCCCTGCTTCTGCTCCCCATTGCGAATTTGATGTGACGATTTGATTTTGAGAAATTCGAAGATTTCTCTTTCGTTGAGTTCGGCTCGGTAGGGTTAGGGTTCTTCATATTTCTTTTGCGAGAATTTTTGGGAAAAAATTCGAAGATTTCCCCTTCTTGTTGAAAGAGAGGTTAGGGTTCAAGTGATTTGCCCCAATTTTGATGAAGCTTGATTGTATGGTTCAGTTCATACGACGTCGTTTTCAATATTATTTGCTGATTCACCTTTCCGACAGTCCACGTGGGCTGGATTTATATTATTTTAATGCCACGTAGGATTTTCCGGTGACCCAAATTGCCGATGGAACTCATGTGGTCCATATTTAAAAGTTGTGGTACTCAAGTGATCCAAAAAAAAGTTATGGCACTCAAGTGATCCCTGAGCAAAAGTTGTGGCACTTGTACTGTTCTTACCCCGATATGCAAGATATCCTTTTTATAGCCCCCATATAATAAATCCTAAAACAAAGTGAATGGTCCAAAATAACCTTATCACTAATTTAAAAGTCAGAATATAACAAATCTCCACCTTGACTTCAAATCTCTAAAAGAGCATTTTACCAAATGCCACAAGATCTCTCTCCCTCACCTTCAAGAGTAACCACACAAGGCCACCCGCCAAACGGCGAAATTAATGATGCACAACCCTAAGCCTACGTGAGCGTACTCGATGTAGGAAATAAGGGATGAACCGCCATCAACACCGCCTACGCAACTCAAACGGTGAGAACACCAACCAAATCCAAACAATGCTTGAACTTGGCCAAAGGAGTTGGTTTAGTCAACATATCTGCTGGATTATCCGATGTAGGTACTTTCTTCATTGTTACTGTACCTTTAGCAACCTCATCACGCACAAAGTGATAACGAATATCAATGTGTTTCGTTCTCTCGTGATACATCGCATTTTTGGTCAACTGAATCGCATTTTGGTTATCGCAAAAGATAACGGAGGCTTCCTCCTGGTTCACCCCAAGTTCTGTAACCAAACGCTTCAACCAAAGAACTTCTTTTAAAGCTTCCGTTGCTGCCATGTAATCTACTTCGGTGGTAGATAAAGCAACTGTGTCTTGCAAAGTTGCTCTCCAACTAACCGCGGAACCACTAAGTGTAAAAAAATAACCTGTCAAAGATCTCCTTTTATCGAGATCACCTGCATAGTCGGAATCAATGAAGCCATTAACTGAATTTTCTATATCGCAACTTCTATCAAAGACTAAACCAACATCTGAGGTACCCTTGATATACCGAAGAATCCAATTCACAGCCTGCTAGTGAGCTTTACCCGGATTTGCCATATACCTTCTCACAACACTAGCTGCTTGGGAAATATCTGGACGAGTACACACCATAGAATACATAAGACTACCCACAGCACTAGAATATGGAACTCGAGATATTTCATCTTCCTCTTCTTTGGTTTTAGGTGACAAAGAAGCAGAAAGTATAAAGTGGGACGCCAAATGAGTACTTACCGGTTTAACATTCTTCATACCGAAATGTTCAAGCACTTTCTCAATATACCCTTTTGTGAAAGGTATAACTTCCCAACCTGTCTATCTCTACGAATTTCCATACCTAGAATTTTCTTGGCAGCTCCAAGATCCTTCATCTCAAATTCCCTGCTAAGTTGCTTCTTTAACAACTGTATCTCTGACATTTCCTTCACTGCAATAAGCATGTCATCTATATACAATAGCAAATAAACAAAAGAACAATCACGTAATTTTTTATAGTACACACAACAGCCATGCGCACTTCACAAGTAGCCATGACTTAACATAAAGCTATCAAACCTCTTGTACCATTATCGTGGAGATTGCTTGAGACCATACAAAGAGCGTTTCAACCTGCAAACGTGATTTTCTTTACCCTCAACAATGAATCCCTCAGGTTGAGACATATAGATTGTCTCCTCAAGTTCGCCATGCAGAAAAGCACTCTTGACATCAAGTTCTAGATCATAAAGGGCTACTAAAGCAAGAACACACGAATGAAACTATGTTTCACAACTGAAGAGAACACTTCATTGAAGTCGATCCCTTCCTTTTGACAAAAGCCCTTCGCCACCAAACGTGCCTTGAATCTTTCATCTTCAACCTCTGGAATTCCCTCTTTTCTTTTGAAAATCCACTTACATCTAATTGCTCTTTTGCCCTTAGGCAATTTCACAAGATCCCAAGTTTGGTTCTTATGAAGAGGCTCCATCTCTTCATTCATCGCAACAAGCCACTTCTCAAATTTAGAACAAATAGTAGCTTCACGAAACATATAAGGTTCTTCAATACCAAGCTCTTCAGCTACTGTAAAAGCATATGCTACCAAATCAGCAAAACCATACCTTTGAGGAGGCTTAATTTATCTTTTAGCTCTCACTGCAGCTAAAGTCTGAGGTTGTTCAACTTCTTCTACTTCTTCTTTAATCGAATCTGAGTCTTGTTGCTCACTGTCACTTTCTGGCTGAATAAGAATGTCTTCATAAGTTCTTTGTGGATGCTTTACACTAAACTCAACATCTTTCGTTATATTCTCTTCCTGAATATCAATAAACTCAACAACTTTTCTTTGATCTAGCATAAAATTTTCATAAAAAGTAACATCCCTACTGATTATAAACTTTGGTGACTGAGGGTCAGAACACCACAATCTATATCCCTTAATCCCATCTGCATAACCAATAAAAATACCTTTCTTGGCTCTAAATTCAAGCTTACCATATTTTACATGATAATAAGCGAGATATCCAAATACTTTCAATACAGAATAATCAGAAGGTTTACCAGACCATTCCTCGTTTGGAGTCTTACATTCAATTACAGTAGAAGGAGAACGATTCACCAAATAACATGCCGTGTTCACGGCTTCAGCCCAGAAATCTTTATCAAGTCCAGCATTAGAAAGCATATATCTAGCTCTTTTTAAAAGTGTTCGGTTCATGCACTCTGCCACCCTATTCTGCTGAGGCGTATACCTGACTGTTCGATGTCGAACAATCCCAGAATTTTCACAGTACTTATTAAAATTACCTCTGCAAAACTCAAGACCATTGTCTGTTCTGAGACGCTTTATCTTCTTACCAGTTTGATTTTCAATCAATATCTTCCACTTCTTGAACGTATCAAAGACGTCACTTTTACGCTTCAAGAAATAAACACAGGCTTTCCTAGAAAAGTCATCAATAAATGTAAGAAGATAAACTGCACCAGCTTTAGATGTAACTTGTGCATGTCCCCACAAATCGTAGTGAATATAATCAACTGTGCCCTTCGTCGAGTGCACCCCAGTACTAAAACTAACTCTGTGCTGTTTCCCGTAAACACAATGCTCATAAAAATCAAGTGGAGCTGTATGCTCCCTATAGAGTAAACCACGCTTACTCAGGATAGTCATTCCTCTTTCGCTTATGTGGCCTAATCGCATGTGCTACAACCTTGATTTATCAGAATCTAAAGAGGATGATATATTTAAAGAACCCACAACGGTACTTCCCTGCAGGACATAAAGACTATTCTTCTTGTTACCTCTCATCACAATTAAGGAGCCCTTTGAAATTTTCAAAACTCTACCTCCACCGATATACATGCATCTAGTAGAATCCAAACTGCTCAAAAAAATAAGGTTCTTCTTCAAATTTGGGATATGCCTAACATCTGTCAAAGTTCTTACTACATTGTCATGACATTTGATCTGCACTGTACCAATACCCACAATCCTGCAAACTGCATTGTTACCCATCAAAATTGAACCACCAGTGACTTTCTCATATGTGTGAAACCAATCACTATTTGGGCACATATGGTATGAACAAGCCGAATCCAAAATCCATTCATCGTCTACACGAAAATTCAAAGACAAAACAGTAAGAACATTATCTGCATTAGCATCCTCATTATCATTTACCAGACTAGCCGAATCAAAACTGTCCATCGACTTTTTCCCCTTAGCTTTGAGCAAAAGACACTCGGTTTTATAGTGTCCGAACTTGTGACAAAAGTAACATTCAACCTTTTTCTTGTCCTGGTCTAATCTAGATTTTGAATGCCCTTTACTATTACCGCGTCTATCCCAATGATTCGACCTGCCCCTAACAACTAAGCCATTGGCTTTATCTACACTATTACTCACATTCAGCTTTGTACGCATCTCTATGGAATTCAACGATGCCTTCACATCCTCAAGAGATTCTCTTCCATACAACATAGAATTCACAAAATTCTCATACGAGCTCGGTAGCGAGCATAACATAATTAGGGCTTGATCCTCATCTAACTTCAAATCTAGATTTTTCATATCCATAACGATTTTATTAAATTCATCTAGATGTTATTGGATAGGAGTACCTTCTTGCATCTTTCATATATAAAGACGCTGCTTCAAGAATAATCTCGTCGTAAGAGACTTCTTCATATAGAGACTTTCTAACTTTTGCCATAATCCCGAAGCCGTTTCTTCATCAGCAACTTCACGAAGCACGTTGTCAGACAACGACAATTGGATAGTGCTATGCGCCCTCTCTTCCATCTCCTCGATCTCTGCTGTCGTCATGTCATCGGAATATTTCTCATCCAAGGCTCTAACCGAACTTCCCGACGCAACAAAGCTTTCATCTTTATCCTCCATAACCCGAAATTGTTTTGGCCATCAAAGGGTATCACTTCAAACTTGATAGATGCCATCTCGAACAAAAGATCGAAATTCCTTCGCTCTGATACCAATTTGTTGCGAAAAACGCTAAGAGATGCGCAAATTCAAGCGCATAATAGCAATGATGAAAGCAAAATAAAATACGAGACATGATATACGTGGAAAACCCAAAACGGGAAAAATCACGGGGAGAGAGAGGGGTTTCACTATCTTCAATAACGAGTACAAGCGGACAATCAAAGATCCAAAGATTAAACAAGAAGAAAGTGAAAACAAAGGGTTTCGGGGCAGAAGCTAAAGTAAGCATCCCTATGTGATATGCAAGATATCCTTTTTATAGCCCCCATCTAAGAAACCCTAAAACAAAGTGAATTGTCCGAAATAACCTTATCACTAATTTGAAAGTCAGAATATAACAAGATTTCTAATTTACCATCATCTTCGACCTTCTATTTAACAGCTTAATCTTTTGGAATCGAATGCTCGACATGGATACCAAAGCATTTTTTTTTTTTTGTGCAAGCTGATGAATTTCAAGATGTGATAAAGTCACTATGATTCTTCAACTTCCATTTCTGAATCACTAAAGAAGTCTCCAAAGACATAACTTTGCGCGGGATGTATATTCAAGGTTTGGAATAGAATCATGTGTGAATGCATCAGATGCTTCTAAATAATTCTGAGATTCATTCCGACACATGCGTCTTCAATTTCTCTAAACAATCTTTTGCTAGAAGTGTTTCCGCCATTTCATTGTTGGCGTCAGGTAGCAGAAAAGGGAATTAGCTCTTTGTTTATATTCACTCTATGATATAGAACAATCGCCATCCCTTGTCTACAAGAAAAGTAGTTTCCTTATAAGGTAGGCAGGGTATCTAAAGAACGGAGGATCCGAGTAGCCACCTATCTTTTTCTTGCTGCACAATAACATAGTTGCAATCTTCAAGCTTGAACCATTTGTCCTTTCGGAACTAGGCAGCATCCCACCACCTCCGTTGCCGTATCTTGGAGCGCATGAAATCAAAGCTATGATGTTTCAGTATTTTTCCAAGATGAATTTTGAGAAATTAGGAGGCCGAATCTTGTCATTAAGAAACGGCAACGCCGTGCCTTTGTTTCGGCATAGAGAATTACGGAAACAGATACAATCACGTGGATCACGGCGAGCTCAAAGAGGAAAATGTGTCGATGATGTAGTGATGTAAGCGATAACAATGGCACCTTCCGCTGAAAAAGAAAAAAGAAAAAGGAAAAAGCCGCTGCAATTCAAGATACTGGCACGGCCGAAAGTCCTAAACTTGATGTATAGAAGGCAGTCAAGTCATGAAACCATTTCAATCGCTTCTCTGTGTCTGTGTGTAAAACTAGATTTTTTTTTCCGTTGCATGAAAGACCATTTGACCGCGATAATCGATCGCAAGATAGGCTTCGGCCAGAAGAAAGCATCATCCTTGGCCGGTTCCACCGGAAGAAGAGTCCGACTTTCTGCAAGGAAAGTGATGAATGTGGATATAGAGACTTTCCCGCTAACAAGACCTGCTAAAAAAACCAAACATTCTTATATAATTTATGAACCGCGATTGATTCTGTCCATCACATCATTCGTAAACAGAGCCCATTCAATATCTTTTCCGCCTCAAACATTGTTGGAGGGCCCGAGTCCAAAACAGTTGAATCCTACCGTGTCGAAAGGTCTAAGATGTATTCGGACGGATGTCCCCGTTCCATCCAATAGTGCCTTAAGAAGTATCTATCTCTCGTTCTTATGTCAAAAGTCTTTCCCAATTCTAGGATCCACTTGCCTCTTGCCCTAAATAGCAAATTCTTCCTACACGTAGCATTTTGATTTTGCAAAGGTCAACAGCCATTTCCACCGGAACGTCACACAAAAAACACATGCAGAGATTACTGAGAAAAGGAAGAAAATACAATGTTAAAGAAAGACATACAATGTTACAGAAAGACATCATTCAATGAGGCAGATGATAATTATCGCGCGAAATTATTGAATACATAGATAATACGTATAGTGAGTAGAGAGTATGGTAATCTCAACCAAATTCTGGTTCCGATCTACTAAGGCTTTTGCGGCGACGCTGACCAGGCTTTTCGATCGGTTCCAGGACTATAGCGGCCCCTGAAACCCTATTAAACGCTGAGAATAATCCAAAGTCCGATGAATTGACAAATGAAAATGAAGACGAAAGAATTATTGCGTGAAGAGTCAGGCTCTTTCATGAAGATTATCGTTGGTGACGTACCACGGAAGGAAAGAAACGGAACAAAGCTTATATGACTAAACCCATCGTCGCTCTATATATATATTTGTAATATTCTTGATATGAGAATATAGAGATAAAGGAAAATTCTTCTGCATGAACCCATCGTTGCTCTCCTGGTTTTTCATGTATATGCATACTTGGTTCGATCTCGTGCTTCAATGTCTGCTTCCATCTCCGGCTCGATTTCACCGGCTTTTGTCCGCTCATTTGCCGCAGGTCCCTCTCTTGCCCCCGCTTGGGTTGATTTAATATTAGAAGCCCACTTCCGAATTCTCTCTCTCAAGATCAAAATACAAGTCACAATCTTCATTTCATTCTCTTCTTCAGACTGTCCCTGCTCCGGATTCATCTTTATAGTTTCATGAAGACACAAACAAAAGAAAAATTACACCTTTCAGTCCCATATTTGGACCGAATTAAAGAGGAAAAATAGGTGACTCACACATATGTCGGCAATAGTTGCAACAACTCAACTTATTTACCTGTGATTTCATAATGGCATAGAGCGGCAGTGTCCTATAGCTGCACACGAGCAGGACAGACGCCCTAAAACAACACAATTAAACCAGTTAACGATTGTAGGGATCGATTGTCGATCATATATGAATTGTTGGAGGGTATTCGTAATGGCACTGGCTAGCAGAACTTACAATCAAATGGCAAAGGCACAAAAATAAATTAGGCAAAGCACAAACGCTGAGTCGACAGAAGCACAAACGATGAGTCGGTAGAAGCACAATGCTCAATCGGCAGGAGCACTAGCTCGATGAACAGTACATGAGCTGATATTAAATCAGAACTAAAAACACTGAAATTACAATGATAAATCTAAAAATGAAATTGACACGAATACCGAGGCTTGTCTACATAGTTTCCTCAAAACAGATACGTCCCCTCCCGTACGTGCTTTGAGGTTTCATGAACGTCTGTCTCTCAAAATACAACAGTAAAATAGCTACAGAGGCAAGCACAGCACTCCGGAACTTTCGATGAACTTGACCAAACGAGAACACTATCCAAACTGATGCAGATGCAGAGAATAGAAAGAGATGTAAGTTTTTCTTTTTCGATTGTTTTTTTCTTTAGTCTCAGAATGGGAGGTCATACATATACATATATATAAGGTCAGTGGGGGCATTTCGGAGATAAGGAATAACGGATGAATAAATCTGTCATTATAACTTTAATTATGTAACAGCAGAACCATAATGGTAGAAACTGGTCCATTGTAGAAATATAGATCTATCATAGCACCAAATCTCGTATGGCGGTCGATCATTGAATCTCGAATCATCATTAGTTATGGGTAAACGCCGAGAAGTTTCTCTCTAGTAACAACTATTTTGCCAAAAAGGCGGTGTGCGCCCAAATTTGGTCCCGAGCACCATCACCAATAGGTTGAAAAAACCCACAAAATATTTTGTAAATCCTGAATCTATTTCTAGATGAGGATAGAAGAACACTTAAATCTAGATCTAATTCTAGATCGAGAGAGAAGGGCTACAAATGAGTTACTAGTTGATCTCAAAATCACTTTGGATAAGTTGATTGCTGAAGACAGTAGGAAAGGAAGCTTGAAGACTTGTGGAGTGCTCGACTATTTGGAGCAAGCACCCGAAGTCGAAACAAGTGAACAATTCAGATAGAGCAGATTCTTGCGAGACACCCGCACTTCGATTTTGAGAGTTCACTTCCGTAGAAAATGTCGATCGCATCGTTCACAAAATCAACGAAGAAACCTAAAAGATAGAGAAATAAAGGAACAAAAATAAGGAATGAAAGATGGAGCAGGAGATGGGGAGGAAGAAGGGAAGGGAGGGAGGAGAGTCTCTCCCTCAAGGACGCCTGCTTCAGTAAAGGGGGGCTAAGCCTTGGTAGAGAGAAACTAGAAACCCCACGGTAGAGAGACTAGAGAAAATAGCTATGTGATTTATTTAGTTGTATATTGAATGTGGTACACATATCTAGAGGTGAGTAAGATATACCAATTGAATTAGGAACCACCCAGACTGGAGCGATTGGTTCGGTTCTCGAAGACATCAGTCCGGTTCTCGGATCCACAAAATTGAAACATGTGATTTTTCCCGGATCGAACCGATCACCATTTTGTTTTCCTTTATTTCTTAATTGTAAACCTAATAATCCATCGGTTATTATTTTCTGTGGTAGCAGTGGCCATTTTTCTTGTAGCTCGACTTCTTATGCAATCTTAATTTTAACTAATATTTTAAAATTAAAGTTCTCGTTGCGCACCTTTACTAATAACCAACCTGTTCAATTGGATCGCCAGGGAACCAGATTCGGTCCGGTTCCCAGTTCTTGAAAAAGACCGGACCAGAGCAAAAACGAATCACCCCTACACATATCTACCATCACTTCAATTGTTCCTATTACATGGTCGAAAATAGGCATTATACTACTTCTATGATTCTATCCATGTTTTACGTGATTAACTTGACTTGACAGGACATTTTGATAGCTTCCTCGGAGTCAAATTTCAGTGCGTTATTCCACTCTTAAATTCATTGGATGAGTTAATGTTTGCATCCCGTTCAAGGATCAGATGGGAAAATATGTGACGATTTCAACACCCGCTTGATATAATTCCCCTAGTAATTTCAACACCCGCTTGATATGGAACAGACATAGCTAGCAGTTAGACTTAGAACCCTTACAAATCTATCAAACGGACAGCTAATCAATTGCATGATTATATGTTTCGGGACGTGTCAAGTTTGTCATTGAATTGGGATCTACCGCTTAAATAGCCGAATTGACGGTACGTGGAGGAGGGAGTTGACTTGACTAAGCGGATGATGAACAACAAGGACTAGTAATTTTTTTTTTTTGAGGGGTCAAAAGCCTAAGTAATTGAAGCTGCTCAAGTTGAGCAACATCGTGTTTCACACATTGGACGTGGCAGTTGGCATCACCACTAAGAGTCCGTTTGCTTCATGAAAAATAAATTACTTAAAAAATAATCTTTTAAAATCGATCTCTTATATTGCTTACGAAAATAACTGTCAAGTTTGTCATTTGAGGAGTCAGTTGGCGACTGACTCCTCAAATAGCCGATTTAACTGTTCAATGTTTTTCGACCCCCAAAAAAAAAATGGTCATTGTTAAACCCCAACACATCATATATTAATTGGCCGATTGACTAAAAGTCTATGTTTTTTTTTATGGATTTATAGTGGAAAAGCAATGTCCACGCGACCAATTATAAGAATTGATATTTAGCTGCGATGGTACGAGGTGGAGCGGCGTTGACTTGACTAAATGCCAGTTACAACTACCCTATTTCTTTTCCATATATATTTTGATTAAGCAAGAGATTTTAAAAATGATAATTCTATAATCGCGGAAGAAAGCTAGCCCTCTTTTCTAGCCTACCTATGAAGATGCCTAATTAATTGAGCAATGTCGCATTTCACATATAAACTAATGTGCTTCAAGATTTATTTGTAAAGCTGTGTCTTGTCATGGAGAATTGCGTCTGTTAGTGAAGTAGTATGCCCATCCAAGAGTTAATACACCTAGATTTTGGTCTTCCATAATACTCTTAAGTCAGCAATGACGACTGATGGTCCCCCAAAAACAACTTAATACAACTAGAATTTTTTTTTTTTGGGTATACAACTAGATTTTTCATATTGACACGAATGATAAATGCTTGTATTGAACCATATTTCATTGTTGACTGAGTTAGTGAGATCACTGGGCCTTAAACAGTTAAACTGATAAGGTCACATGTTCGAATCTCCCCGGCCGCTTCTTAGGGGACTTAATTTGTAGCATTGGCACTCATATCCTTACCACTCCGAGGAATAGTTCGTGAAAACCTCGGTTTAAAAAAAAAAAATCTCATAATTGTACGATGACAGAATCATTCAAACGGGTTTTCTGTCGGAAGAATTTTCCACATGAGAGAGAGAGAGAGAGAGAGAGAGAGAGAGAGAGAGAGAGAGAGAGAGGCAGAAGTCATTAGGTCTCCCAATGAAGAGGGAGCGGAATTAAAAGTTGGCAGGTGAGATTAGGAAGTGGCACGATAATTCTGGTCCCCTCAATAATTAAATGAATTCTCCTATTCCAATTGATTATTTGGTCACTACGCAACCCTGCAAAGCCTAGTGAGAATTTTTATTTATTTATTTTAGAAGTGGCTCAAATCAAATTTGACAACCTAAAAAAAAACAAAAATTACGGATATTTGTTATTTAGCAAACATGCGACGGTCACAATGCCTGCACGGCGTGGTACCCTCAACAATTTTAAGAAGCGGCCTCACTCGATTTCAAGGAGTGGTACCGTCAAGCATAAATGTCATTGCACGTGTCGCAACATGGTTACGACATGTCACAATTGCAAATATATAATAGACGGATTCCTAATCGATCGCACCTGTCGATTGTGTAGTTCGTGATGGGGTTGCGTAAGGGTTTGGCCTCATTGAATCCGTCACAGCAACGTTAGTTGGGGACGACGACTCCTTGAAAAGCCTATGTAACTGTTCAATCTTGAAGCCCTACTGAATAATATATTAATTGGTCAATTGACAAAAGTAGATGTTTTTTTTAATGGATTTATAGTGGGAAGGAATATCTACGCGGCCAGTTATAAGAATTGATATTTAGTGGCAATTGTACGAGGAAGAGGGAGTTGACTTGACTTTAAATGGATGACGACAAACGTGGCCTAATCAATTGAGCAATATCGTGTTTCATGCATTGGACATTGTCGTCGGTATCATGATACAATATTTCACATCAATCTATGCCATCTCGTTCTATATATCATTGTCTTTTAGGTGATAATAAAGGGATAAATATACTGAAAGCCTTAAATTTTGTTATGAAAGTGCAATCGTATCATAATTTTTTTAAAAAGTACAGTACAATTGCCCTCAAACTTATCAAGTTGGTGAAATCAAAACATTCCATTAACTTCATCCAGCTTGACAAATGAAAATACTAACAAGTTTTGGGATTTGTTATTGTACTTTTTTTGTTACTATAAACCGATACCACAAGTAAGATGAGAATATTATCGTTATCAAGAGGGCTTTTTGATAGTTGAGATTTTTGGGTATAGGTTGTATATGGCTATGATGAACTTGTGAGTTTAGTGGTCAGATCAAGATGTATAAATCTTCTGGATAGCTTATAACAACTCTGATGTTGTAATCGGATGACCCTTTCATCAAATATATATGTTTTAATAACGGTTAAATGATGGTTATGTTTGAGACAACATCGTGCGGTGGAAGATCCATTGCCCTTGTACTTGTAAAGGTGGAGATGTGACATTTATTGATATCAGCTTCTTCCAGATAAATTGGTAAAGTTGTGTTCTTTCATGGAAAATTGCATATTTTTAGTGAAATCGTATGCCCGTTCAAGAGAGAACTTTTAAAGAGCACGATAATTTGTCCGAAAAATGTGTTTTTTCCGGTTTATATTTTTTTGACCAAATAGATACAAGAAATTCATTAATATTTGAATAAGTCTTTATCCATTTATTTGTAATTGTTTATAATGCTGACATTACGAAACGACCACGTCACTTCGAAATTTTGAAATTACCATTACATCCACTTTCCTTTGTACGATTTAAGGCAGTCTTTTACATTTAAACTTAATTAAATTTAAAGCCACCATTTCTCTATACCTCCTTCCATATATTGATTTTAATATCATCGCTTTTCCGAACAAATAATTTATTCATTATTTGACTAGATAGTTCTCTCTCTCTCTCTCTCTCTCTCTCTCTCTCTCTCTCTCTCATGCTGACAATGCAATTTTACTTCTTTTCATTCTTCCTTTCTAATTTAATCGGCAGCAGGATATCACAAATGTCAAAATTTGTGTATGACGCTTACTTTAGTGCCAATTTTTTTTATCACTTAAGTGTCCATTTTTTTTTAAGAATAAGTATTTGATGATGTTGAGGGGATAAGTACATTACAAGTGCCATAACTTTTGTACGACATTCACTTAAGTACCATAACTTTTAAGACGTTTACTTAAGTGCCATAACTTTCAAAACGAACACTTGAGTGCCACATCGGAGAAAAAACGTTCAGATGAGTGCCAATTCCGGCCAAAAGCGTTCACTTGAGTGCTATTTTCGCTAAAAAAACATGACGTGAAATTTTCACTATTATTTATTGAATTTCTGAGTGCCATGTGGAAATTCCATGTCATTTTTTAATAGTTTCTTTTTTTTATTCAAATAAAAAAAACAAAAGGAAAAAAAGAAAAAAATCAATGAATTTTTTTTTTTAAAGAGAAACTAGGGTTTCTCGGGTGGTGGCCGGTGAGGGTCACCGCCGGCCACCACCGATCGGCCCAGGGGCCAGGGTCGACTCGCCCTGGGCCGGCGAGGCCGCGATGGTGGTAGGCGACGTCTGTCGCAGCCTGTGCTAGTGCAATCGAAGGCTTCTCGGCTGGGTTAGCGCAATCGAGTGTGGAACCGCCGTCAATCGCCACTGTCGAGGCCGCAACGGCAGTCGGCTAGGGCCATTGCGGCCTCACCGGCCCAGGGAGAGCCGACCTTGGCCCCTGGGCTGGCCGGTGGTGGCCAGCGGCGACCCTTGTCGACCACCACCGAGAAATCAAGGGTTCGCCCCTTTTTTTATTATTTATTATTTTTAATTTTCAGTAATTAAAACAAATCAGAAAATAAATATGCCACGTGTACATTAAATATTCAGGAAAATCGCTTCGCCTGCTCCACATCAACGTTTTCGGCGGCCACGTCGCCTTTTCTGGTGGCCACATCACCATTGGCACTCAAGTGAATGGTTTTTCAAAATTTTGGCACTCAAGTGAATGTTTTGAAAGTTATGACACTTAAGTGAACGCCGTATGAAAATTATGGCACTTGTAATGTATTTTTCCCTGATGCTGAGTAACCACCTACTTATTCAAAATTTAACATTTTTCTCACTTACAATTGTATGTGCACCCAAGGAATATAATTTTACTTTCTTATGGACTCTTAAGTCAGCAGTGACAACTGGTGGTCCGCCAAAAGCTACCGAATACACCATAGATTGATACGGGCGACAAATACTCGTATTGGTCATATTTAATTGTTGATGTTTTGAGCAAAAGCAACCACAATATAGGAAATATGCAGAGGCAGGCATGTCTCATATGATTGTACAGGGACAGAATCACCCGAACTGAATTTTCTATCAGAAGAATTTTCCACATGACAGAGAGAGGTCATTGACTCCTTAGGTCTCCCAATCAAGAGGGAGCGGCATTAAAAGTTGGCAGGTGAGATTAGGAAGTGGCATGAAAGTTCCACTCCCCTCAATAATTAAATGAATTCTCCAATTCACATGGAGTATTTGGTCACTGTGCAGCACTGTAAAGCCCAGAGGGACAGAGAGAATAGGGAACATCCAACAAGAGAGCACTGACGATCCACCACACAAACGGAGAAGCCAGAGAGAGAGAGAGAGAGAGAGCCCAAGCTTGTCAATGGCAGTGCCAAGAATGGAGGTGGAAGAAGGAGCTCTCGCAAGTGAAGAGACCATCAACTACAGAGGATGGAAGGACATGCCCTTCATTGTGCAGACCCCTAATAGATGTTTTTCCTTGCAAATTGTAATTTGATATCTGTGCTTGTTGAACTTTTGAGAAGGTGGGAGCAATTGGGACTTTACCACGTCGCTCAAATGAAATTTGATAACCTAATACTAATTGGTAACTATTGGTAAATTTAGTAATCGGATGGGAAGAATGGAGTCATACTTTGAAGATTGAATCCACTTTCTTTAAGGAATTATTTACCCCACAATATTGCTACTAGTTACTGGCAAAAATCATCCATGATACAATAAAAAATCGGAATGATAATACTAGATAGCAATTTTAATATTTCTTCAAGAACTCTTAAAGATAAATGATGGAAAAGACGGCTATATCTCATTTGTGGAAATACCAGTGCACAGACTCATCACTATGGCGAAGACGGACTCAATTAAGAAGAACTTGGTCATAAAAAACTTGAAAATTGCTCTTCCAATGTTGAGAAGACAATATGTCACATTGAGTTGAGACAACCCTCATAGGGTGAAGAGAGATCCTTTTTGTTTTTTTCATTTTCTTTCTTGTTTTGCTTGAAATGGTAAAAGGCAATGTACTCCAATAGATAATGATCGTCAAGACATGGTGGTGCCTCTCATTGACTTCAGTTAATCACTAAAAACTAAAAAGTGGGAAAATTCGAAATCACAATTCAGACAAGGCAGTTCATCCAAAATAAAGTTTGAACTTGAGCCTCTAACACGAGAAGGTATCTGGGACTATACTAAAAATTGCAACTCCTAGACTTGTGTTCTTCAAATTTTGGGAGGTCAACGTGTTGAGAAAAACCCTTATTTGATTTTAAAGTATTCTCTAATATCTAAGCTAATGCAATGAAATACTTGTTTTACATATTGTTTTTGATGCATTGAGAAGTTGAGGAATGGTATACACGAATTAGTCGTGTAAGTTAAACTCGGACGTTGATTCAAGACCTCAGACGCTGTCATGTGAGCTCAAGCTATGAGGAAATATTTCAAGCATAATGACTAGATTATTGCGAGATAAAATCAAGACGATAATATTGAGATATAATATTATCACAACGACTAGCAAATCATGCTGAATTCGTTCTTGAAGATTATAGTGTATCTATCAAGCACGTGATTGAGGAAGAAGATGATTTATTACCTAAAGGAGAATACTAACTTTGAAAACCCAGATCTTGATTGTATGGGCGATTGGATCAAGTGTGGATTATAATCTTATTTCTCAAAGGTTACGAAATCATTTGGATACAATCTCGTCCAACTGGTCGATTGAAGAATAATCCTTTGAAGACCTTGCAACTGCTAGTTTGAATGTGGAGGAGTATAAAAGGAGACTTCAAGGCTAGAGAAATAACAAGAGTCTAGAATCAAAATTTCAAAGTTAAAAAAAGCTTCACTAATCTGAATTCATTCTCAATTCAAACACTATAATACTTAGAGATTCTTATTCAAAGTGAGTGAGTGTTAGACAATGAAGTCTATTAACACATATATGATCACCAAGTTGTAGCTTCTGAACTATTCACTAGTAAAATCCAGCCGATTAGCTGTCAGGGTAAAGAAGTGGACTTAGACTTGAACAAAGCCGGACCACTATAAATTCTCTATCCATCAAACTCCTTGTTATTATACTTGATAGTTGAATTATGTGCAGACAGATTCTGAGGTCATCTAAGATTTTATTCTTAATCGGACTCTGAACTAAACTCTGAGCTTGTTTGTTTTTACTCAGCAATATTTTTCAAAATCACCTACTCTTCCCACTCTAGGTGATAACGCTAGCTACAACAGAATGTACAAGTATGAGCGCCAATTCCTAGTAATCTACAGACCCTCGTTCTTGTTTCTCTTCCATTCTGTTCATGATTTCGGTATTCCAAGGCTTTGTTCATTTTGCGAAAAAAGCAATGTTTTTGAAAAATATTTCCCAAGTGGGTGTACAGAATGAAAAATGAAGTTGATGGTAGTATCAGATACAAGGCGAGACTTGTAGTAAATGGCATTTCTCAAAAAGAAGGGATCGACTACTCCGAGATATTTTAACCAGTAGTGAAGATGACATCAATCAGAGTGTTGCTGAGTATAGTCGCAGTGGAGGATCTTCATCTCGAGCAGTTAGATGTAAAAACGGTTTGTTTGCATAGTGATCTAGATGAAGAGTTATGCATGGCGCAACTAGAGGTTTTGAAGGCAAAGGTAAAGAGGCACATGGTGTGTCGCTTAAAGAAAAACTTGTATGGCTTGAAGCAAGCTCCATGACAATGATACTTAAAATTGGATGATTTTATGGAAGAGAAAGGATTTACACACTGTAAGACTGATCATTGTGTTTATTTTCGAAAATATAGCGATGATGATATTGTATATCTCTCTTTATATATTGATGACATGCTAGTGGCTAGTTCTAATATGAAGTAAAGAAGATGTTAGCATCGCAGTTTGCTATAAAAGTCTTGGGAGAGACCAAGAAAATTTTAGGCATGAAAATCATCAGGGGCAGGAAAAATAAGAAATTATGGTTGTCGCAGAAAGATTATGTGAACAAGGTGTTGAAAAGATTCAACATGGGCAAGGCAAAACCGGTTGGGACTCCTCTAGCGGGTCACTTCAAACTTTCCAAGGATATGTGTCAGAGTACTCAAGCTTTGAAAGATGAGATGGCGACAGAGTCATATGCGTCAGCAGTTGGAAGTTTGATGTATGCTATGGTAAGCACGAGACTAGACATTGCACAAGTAGTGAGAGTTGTGAGTCAATATTTGCAGAACCCGAGCAAAGAGCATTGGAAAAATGGATATTGAAATATCTAGCAGGTACATCAAATTACTCTCTATGATATGGAGGTACATCTTTATAATTGCAGGGTTATGTGGATGCAGATCACTCGGGCGATCGAGATAGTGGTAAGAGCACCACATGATATGCCTTTACAGTTGTAGGTACAACAGTGAGGTGGGCATCTCAACTATAGAAAATAATGGCTCTATCGATGACAGAAGCAGAGTACGTGGCGATCACGGAAGCCTCTAAGGAAATCATGCGGTTACAAGATTACCTTGAGGAGCCACATTGAAAGCAACCAGTGAGCACATTGTAAAGTGATAGTCAAAGTGCAGTACACTTAGCAAGGAATGCAGCTTATCACTCAAGGACTAGACATATCAAGAAGCATTATCACTTCATCAGGTCACTATTGAAAGATAACGAGTTAAAGCTACAGAAGATTATGGATCAAAGAATCCAGCTGATATGTTTACCAAGGTAGTAGACGGAGAGAAGCATACTTTCTGTACTACTATTATTGGCATTACTCCATGTTAATTGATGATGAGTATCGCAGAGGCACAAGTTCCAGTTGCTAGTTTTTGAAGAGGATGGATGCAAAGTTGCTTGGTGCATCAGATATATTTATCTTCAAGTGGGAGATTGTTGGCTTGTGAAGCCAAAATATATCATTAATGGCTTTTTTGTCTTTTGTCCTTTATTTTGCTTCTAGGTTAAAAGACACACCTCATATATTAGGGATATAGAGGTTGTAGCCGTCAGAAAATAACAGCAGATAGAAAGCGCAAAGTAGCGAATATAGAGACAAAGAAAAAGAGAGGCCGTGACGGCATTCTTGACTGTTCACGTTTTCTTTTTGCTTCGATCTTGTGAGAAGATCGTCAGTTGTATTATTACTTTTCTCGAAGACTAGTGGACTCGCAAAGTGCCTCTGCACGGAGACGTAGCCCAGGTTTAGGTGAAATTCGATAACAAATTTTCTGGTGTGTTCTTATGTTTCTGTTCTTTTATTATTATATTATGCTAGTGTAGATTGTTTGCTTGGATTATATTTCTGGAATCGGCGCGCGATTCCTATCACTTGTCAGAGAACCAAGATTGATTTTTGTCTTGTAATACACTCAAACCAAACAAGAGTATTATATAGTCTCTATATGATTTTCTTTAAAGGGTTTACGTTCTTACAAACAATCAATAGACTTTTACCATTTCCAGCATGGAATGCTACATTCACCACTTGTGACCGTAGTGAAACAATAGTTTTTCGATCAATCTGAGAGCAATCCTTCCCATTTTCTTAGTCAACGCATACTCTTTCAGCTTCCCATGTCATATATGTATGTATGTATGTATATATATATATATATATATATATATATATTTCTCTATTATGCCGGCGAGGTGCCCTATTGTTCTGCTTCTTTTTTGTCAGATCTCGATACATTTGTGCAACAACTATGCCATGTTTCATATGATAACTCGGCATGTCTCTCCTCGGATTCCTTTCACGGCTCAAGAAACGCAGTATCTCAAGAAGACGAAACAGAAACCGCTCTTTGTCGCCTTACAGAAAATCAAAGAAGGTTACCCATAACAATTTCTCTCACTTCCTGTGTGTTATGGTTCATCTCATCTGTCCTTATGAAATTCAAAATCGTAGTTGTGTTCCTAAAACTTTGCATTTTATGTGCGGATGATGATCCATGGCCGAGCTGATGCTGTTGGGTTTCATATCGCTCCTGCTCACCGTGTTCCAATCTAGAATAGGCAAGATCTGCATTTCGAAAAAGCTGGTTGAAGGGAATTTTATACAAAATCACTAATCAAGATCTTTAAACAAAGCGAACTAATATAGATCCACATACCCATAAGCACGAAGTGCGGGTTCCAGTAATATGTCAATCAAATCGGTGTACTAGATCATCAAGCCCTGAGATCAAACTTGAATCACTGATCGGTGAGGTATATCACGTAAAACGAACATACCTCGATAGCCACAGATTAGGAGCCCCCGTTGCAGATGAGATAACGATCCGAATCCACCGATCGGTCGTCATCAAGAGAGTTCTTCCATGGAGCTTTTTGGGAGAGAGTTTCTGTCTGTAGTTGTTGCTAGAACAACAGACGTTCTGGAGAAGAGAACGTTATCTCTTCTCTCTCTCTCTCTCTCTCTCTCTCAGGATAGGAAATAATTTAATTGATTGCAATCAAATATTGTAATAATGGAAATTAGCCCATTTAGCCCTTAATGGGCGTTTTATTTCCAACATCTCCCACTCGCCCACAAAGGGCTAAATGTCTCTCTTTCTCTTCTCACTGCTTAGTTCATATGGGCAAATAATCTGTGCGACCAGCATACTATGAGAGCTCATTGCCATACATCTGTTAGGAGTATATAGAAGCTCACAATTGGCACATAACCTCAGAGTAGATCCAGTATGCAGTACCCTAGATCAATCAGTCACATTTACATCATATCTCTCTTGATCTCTTTGAGTACTCAAATACAATACATTGTATTCACAATCATGATTAAACTCATATAATCATAATTGGTCGACCTTGTCGCGACCCTCCCGAGCGCCCCAACGGAGGCTGGCGAGGGTTAATGGGCCACCCGATCGCTGGCCTGATCGGACGCGGGCCTCTCCCAATGTCCATTACCCAAATCGCAACTGCTGGATATACGTGATCGACCTTCAGTGTGGTCTAGTGACATGTGATGAGTGTACATGCCAAGGAGTCGCCACCAATCGTTTCGTGGAGGGTACGATCGGAAACCCTATCGAATAGTTGGGAGTGGTCTATTCGATTGTGCGGAAACCAGAGAAGTGGGTTCGGGGACTTAGTTACGCCAACTGTCAGAGTTGACGCCCTTTCGGTACCTAAGCTGAATGGTTTATCTGATCATAGGATTTCATACAGACGAGTGGGGTACGGATCCTAAATCTAGGAGTTCATGCAGATGTGAATTACTACCCTATCAATCACAATCAATAGAAATAAATGCGCAAATCAAGGATCCAATGCATGCGGATAAAACATATGAAATCAGCATGGTATCCCTAATGAGGCCCTATTAGCCTAGAGAAATATCAATCAAGGCTTAGGAATGATTTTGGCATGGTTTGCCCATGAGGGGCAAAATCGTAATTTTGAACAATTCGGGGACAATTCATCTCGAAAGGGGTAAATTTGTCATTTCAGATTAATCGGGAAGTCAAAAGACAGTGGAAATAGGATTGGCCACCAATCCAATCCATTTCCTATTTTTCGGGAATTTCTAGGATTGTTCTGGAATTTTCAAGTGATTTTACCCCTGGAGGGGTAAAGTCGTCATTTGGACAAAGATGAGAACTGAAAATCTCAAATATTAGGGTTGGTCGTCCACCTGACCCAAACCCTAACTTTAAGCAATTTTCAGAACTCGATTGAGACAAGAAAGACAATTTTCCCATTGAAGGGCAAAATCGTCATTTTTGAGAAAATGGGCTGGACTCGAAACCCAAACTTAAGAATTGGTCGTCTAATCGACCCTAATTCTTACCTTGGCATTATCGGCCTTATCTTGCATACACAGCAGAGGCGACTTACCCCTAAAGGGTAATGTCGTCAAGTCTCGGAAGAACAGATAAGAAACCCCCAAAATAGGGTTGACCAGTTGTTTGTGGTCAACCCTCGATTTTTGGGGATTTCTGGGTTGTCTAGGATTTTCCCACAATTTTTTCACATTTTTTTGGAATTTTCTAGAATTTTCTAGCATTTTTTGGATTTTTTTAGAATTTTTCTGATTTATTATTTTTTTATTTTTAAAAAATCATTTTCCAATTTTTTTATTTAAAAAAAATGTTATCCGGGCCGGGTCGGGTGACCCAGCCCACGACCCGCGGGCGACCGACCAGGCCCGGATCCGGGCCCGCGCGGCAAAACGGCATCGTATGCTCCTCCCGCTCGAATTTCCGATTCCCGCCCAAATTCGACCCTACGGCCTAGATTGCGCCACGTGTCGACGTACGGACAGTCGGATCTAATCAAAGCAATCGACAGTCACGATTGGAAGACAGGATTGAATCTCGACCGTTCGATCGATGGCATTTTTTATTTCCGAAAATCATTTTTATTCTCAAAAATGTGAGATCGCGACACGTGGCCAACTCTCCACCGTCCGATCAAGTTTGTTATTTTTTTTATTCAGTTTTAACCGAATGCGCTGACGTGGCTGCCACGTGGGCGCCACGCGGGCGTTGACTGGTCAACACTCGTTGACCAGTCAACAGCTCGCCGGGGAAGACGACCGGCGCCGGCGCTGTGTCGCCGGCGCCTCGTCGGAGGGCCCTATCTCCGCCTACAGACGGCGGATTGACTCGAAACCAATGGCAAACGACTCGTCTTGTCGAGCTCTACAACATATACCAACCTTACAATAGCAGAAATACGTCTCGTCTAATCGCCATCTCCGGCCGAAGGTAAGCTCCGGCGGCTACCTGTCCTAGCCGTTTCTAGCGATACCTAGGCCTATCAATCAATCAAGAAGCATCGTAAAGGGCCGAGAAGACTTACCTGGCTATCGCGAAGCTTCGGTTTGGTCGAAAACGAGCCGTGGAGCTCGCGGCCGATCGATCAAGGTGGGGGGCGGACTCGACGATTCAGGCAATGGAATGACGTGCGATAAAAAGTGAAAATGCTCAGTAAGGCGAGATAAGTAGATTGCAACCAAAATCGTAGCAAATGGACGGCTCTAGCTTAAGTTGCCATTAAAGGCCGAGAAGAAGCTCGGGAGAGTATCTCACCGTTTTTCGAGATGAAAGGCCGTTCGGACGGGTTCGATAGCTTCTCCGGAGTTCAGGGAAGTCGAATATGGCCGTCGCTGGCTTCGGTTTCGTCGGTGATGTTTCGACGAAGCTTGCACAGACTCGGTTGGAGCAAGCTTTGGTCGCCATCTCTCTCTCTCTCTGGTCTCTGTCTCCTCCTCCGCGAGCCTTCGCGAGCTCTTTCCCTCTCGCCTACTCTCTCTCGCTCTCTTTCTCTCTTGCTCTCTCTGTGGTCCCTTCCTCCGCGAGCCCTCTCTCTCCCTTTCCTCCTCTCTCTGTATGCCCGCGAAGAAGAAGCTCCCCTCTCGCTTCTCTTCTTAATTCCGTTCGGCGTTCGATTCTCCGTTCTTGTGGAAAAATCCACAACCGAATCCACAACTCCACTCACTTCCTCCCCCTCAACAACCAACTTCCGAACGGATCCTCCTCCTCTTTTCTCTTCGTGCGCGAAGGAGGAGCCATTCTGTTTTCCCTCTTTTTGGGTTGGTCAACCGGGTTGACTGGGTCGGTCAACCCGACCCAGTTGACCCGGTTCTACTTTCTTTGTTCAAATTGGACGTCTATATGTGCCAAGATCACAAAATTGACACTAAAATTGGACTCCATGGCATAGACTCCATCTAGAAATGTGATTTTCGTGACAAATCCCTCTTGAATTGATTGAAAACCCCAAATGTAAGGTGGGATCCGAATTTGATTTTTGCCAAATTGATGTTCTTAATGGAGGAATTGGCTCCAGTTGGACCCACCATAAGATTTAGGAGGTCAAATACTATAGGGAGGAAGCATTGGGGTTCTATGGGTGTTCCTCAGAAAAGTTTAATTTTGGAATTGGCATTATATGGACTAAAATGAAAAGATTTTTTTAAGCAATTGGGTCTCTAAGGCCAAATTTGATCAGATCAGTGCACAATTGAACCAAATTGAAATGTGGGGCAATCAAGTCGAATGTCAAGATTCGGGAAATGCAAAATATTGCAAATAAAAAGACTCGGAACATATTTTTTTGACAAATTTAACCATGTGTGTTACAAAGAAACACACAAAATTAAACTTGAATTTCGACTCTTGATGAGGTCAAAATGACAAGGGATTTAAAGGAAAAATATTGACTATTTTCCTATATTTTTGTGACCTCAAATTCTATTTTTGTTGATTTTTCTAGTATTTTCCTATTTTCTAAAAATACTAAAAAATGTGAAAAATATGAAAAATCATTTTTTGGTCAAGAATGGTTCCTTGGGCTTGGCCAAGGCCACCAAAGTTGATTTTGTAATTTTTTGACTTTTTATGAATTTTTTGTGATTTTTCAAAAATATAATTGCAAAAAGACTTGATCAAAAATCAGGTGTCAACAGACCTGTGAGCACAAAGATTGAATGTGACATTAAGAATTGATCTTCCTCTTCCCTTAAACCTCTCAATCTCAGTTCAGTTCGCTTTTCTAGAAATGTCCCATTAGATCGAATCAATCTCATGATCATAGGCAACACCCTAAGATAGCGAACACCGAAAAGAAATCTTGAGAATAAGTAAGAGTCGTGAGGGGACCAAATTTGAGGAACTCTTATCCTCAAGAGTCTCACACGGCCACAGAGTTGAGATCTAAACTCTTGCCAACTCTTCTTGGTCGTCTCATGCATACGTAATATGAAGTACGTATTACGGTATTCTCTCATTTCCCATGGAGCGTATGTCTTTCCATTTTTAATACCGTACAGATGATAGCTCAGACATACTCAATGTCTAGCTTGAGTTCACAAATTTACTCTCTTCAAAATAATCCATCAGAACTCACATCTGACATTAAAGACAAATAAAGTGAAATATGTGTGAAATACGTGAAAACACGTGCGAAATGGTCACCGACGACCGGTAATCGACGGGCATGAAATGGCAATTCTGTTTGGGACCTCAGGTGATCGCATTTGGCACGTATTTGGACGAATTTCATCTGAGCTTCTCTTTCGTTGACTTTTGCAAGTCTCGCATCTTGACCGGTTGATTACTCTCCCTTCCGGCGACGTCGGATGGTGCCGTTGGTGTCGATCGGTGGGGGAAGATGAGAGGAACAAAACGCCCACATTTCCCCTTTCGATTAGTCGCGAATTGCCCTTCAATTTCTTGATCAAAATCGAGCTGAGGACTGTTCATTCGCGCGGGGGCCTGAGGAAGACGATGACACTGTAGCGGACCGGTTCGACCGGTCCGACCGACGATCTGACCGGTCATTCCGACTTACAATTTTCCAAATTAAACCCGAATTAATGGGAAATTTTTGCAATTGGACCTCAGAATCGAATCTAGGGCATGCATTTTATTTAAAAATGTGATTTTACCCAAAAGTTCATGCCAATTTCAACAAAAACTCCAAATTTTTATTTAATTGTAAATTGGGGAATTGTGCAATTGAAGGTTCAAGTTATCAAATTGGACCAAATTACCTTGCCAATCGATTCAAAATGGTGAAAACCATTGGGCAGTATGTTTAATTTGCACTGATAGTCCTTGAATTGAAAGTAATTTCAATTATGCTCAATTTCAAGGACTAAAATGCAATTTAGTATACAATTTCACCCAATTTATGCAATTAAACATTCTGTAAGGGTAATTGGGCTAAATTGCAATGAGGAAAAATTAGATTGAATGTCAAGATCCTAAAAATGCTAAAATTGCAAATTAAAAGACTCAATCGATATTTTTTTTACCAAATTCAATTATATGTGTTACAAAGTAACATGTAAAATTGAATTTGATTTTGGACTTTTTGTGAGGTCAAAAAGACAAGGGATTTAAAATAAAAATATTGGCTATTTTTTCATATTTTTGTGACCTCAAATGCTATTTTTCTTGATTTTTCTAGTATTTTCCTAATTTTCGAAAATATTAAAAAAATGAGAAAAATATGAAAAATTATTATTTTTTGTCAAAAATGGTTCCTTAGGCTTGGCCAAGGCTACTAAAGTTGATTTTACAAAATTTTTTGACTTTTTATGGATTTGTTTATGATTTTTCTAAGAAATAATCACAAAAAAACTGATCCAAAATTAGGTGTCAACAATCCTTAGTGTAAGCTCTTGTTGCTAGGCTATCACAATCAACTAATAATTGTTCCTGCAGCATCCTTAGTAACACCTCACTGATCCAAGCATCTCTTAAATCAAATATTCTCTTGTACTGCTGTTGATAACACCACGAGATCATCTTTCATCGTGGATAAGGCTATACACGTTTGCTTAACACCACGAGATCAATTTCCATCGTGGATAAGGCTATACACATTTGCTTCTTACTACTCCAAGATATTGTGACACTGCACAGTAAGAATACAAGTCCAGAGGTAGATTTTCTCTCATCTAAACCTCTTCCTCAGTAATTATCAGTATAGCCTTCAATGTGAAGATCTCTACCTTGAACTTAGCAGAAAAACTTGGCAGTACTTTTCAAATATCTTAGAGAATTCTCTTGATGTCAATCCAATATGCTTAACCTAGATTAGAGTGGTACACATACTATTCCAACCACATTATAAATATTAGGTTTTGTACACATCATAGTGTACTTTAAGCATTCAAGTACCAACATATGGAATATTTTTCATTTTTGCATTTGCTTGTGGAGTCTCAAGACATATTTCGTGGATCAGAAACGAATCCTTTGACATTTGCCTAACCATTCCCATTGGATAGAGAGATACCAGGAATCTCTATGGGCCAAAATTGGGTTGACATAGGTATAACATTACCCGGCGAATAAGCCACTCATGCAATAAGAGTATCTTGGGTTTTAAGTTTTGTATACAAAATCATTCTATGACTTTATCTATATAAGTCTTTTGTGAAAGAGACCACAATCTCTTTGAACGATCCATTGAAATCTTAATTTCAAGAATGTATGCAGCTTCACCCATATTTTCTCATTTCAGAACTGGAACATAACCAATCTTGAATGTATTAACAAACTCTATATTGTTTCAAGCAATCAGTATATAATTAACATATAATGATAAAATCACATATTGATTTTACGATCTTTTGATATATACGCAATGATTTTCATCAATCATTACAAAATCATATACCACTAAGGTATTATAAGAAAGCATATATCATTATCTCGAAGACTGTTTAAGGCCATATATCAATCTCAAAAGTTGACATACTTTTTATTCTTGGCCAATTGTAACAAACCCAGCAAGTTGTTTTTCTTAAAATTTCTTCTTTTAATTCTCCATTGAGAATTGCAGTCTTTACATCCATCGGATGTAATTCAAGATCCATACTGATCACAATTGCCGGACTAGGGTGAATTGAGGTAAATCTCACCATAGAAGAACAAACATCTTCCCAATCAATTACTTTTAATTGATTGTACCTTTTCACCATAAGGCGATCCTTATATGTCTCAATCGAGCCAATAGCTTTACGCTTTGATTTGAGAACACACTTGCTCCCAATGGCTTTATGTCAATTCGAAAGATCAACCAGTTCATCTCATTGACTCCATCTCTCTTTCCATTGCTTATATCCACTTTTCCTTATCAGGGCAAGTCGGAGCCTCATTTACATTCATTGGCTCATCCACTTCTTGTGGAGCGACCATGAAAACTTTACCTTCAATGTCTACAACGTCGACAAAACGACGGATAACACTTTTGCGACTTATTCGCTAAATTGAGGATTATACACTTAGTACATCAAGCTCCATTACACTCCCACTTGGCAACTTATTCGCCATATTGAAGATTGTACACTTAGTACATCATTCTCCATCCCACTCCCACTCGGATTGAACAACAACATCTCGTTCATGTCAAGCGGTTGCAATTGAGAAGATCGTACACTTAGTACATCATTTTCCATTATGCTCCCACTCGAATTAGATAATGATGGCATCTTCTTCACATCAAGTGGTTGCAATTGAGACTCGTTTGAAATAAATTCCCCACTTCTCACATTGCTCCCACTTGGATGGATGTCCCAATAGTATCATTATCACTATCCAAGATCTTAAATGGAGAATAGTCTTCACTTGTCTCACCCTTTTTCAGAAAAAATTCATTCACTAAGAACGTGACATCTCGTGATTCATATTCAGTTACACTTCCCACTTTCTTGCTCATCTATAACACATTCCCTTTCGAGTGCTCTTAGTTTCTCATGAAGATACTCTTTTTGCCTCTAGAGCCTAATTCCCATACCAGTGGGAGAAACCGTGTATATAGGAAGCATATCAAAATCTGAGAAAACTCAAATCTCATTTTCAACCTGTCCACAACTCATATGGAGTGGTAGTAACTGATTTAGAAGGCACACGGTTAAATATCTAGGCAGCAATCAACCAAAAATTTTACCCCAAAAGGTGATAGGCAAATTAGCCTGTGCTATCATAGACCTAACCATTCTCATTGGGGCCTGTTTCTTCTCGATACGACTCCATTCTATTGAGAAATCGCTGGAATAGTCAATTGTCTTTCTATTCCTTTTTCATCACATAAATATCTGAACTAATCAGATAGATTTTCTTGATCTCGATCAGAAAACACATTCAACAAACATTTCACTCTTGAGATGTTTTTCTGGAAATGACATTTTCCTTTCTTATGTCGGTTAAATTTCTATTTCAATCCTGAAGGATCTGTTCTTTTAATCCTTTCCACTTCTTGAACCCATTTTGATGCTTATGTCTGGAGCACGAAGCTTCATTTGAGCTAGAACCAGTATTCTAGTTCAAGACGTCACATAGCGTCCCTAAAAGTCCTTACTTTTTTATTGTGGATCAAGTGGATTTTCATAAGCACACAGCTATGAAGTACAAAACAGATTACTGCTTGCACTTGTTACTCATCAGTCAAAAAATGGCCCACTTCCTACAGTTCACTTATCATGTTTGACACGTCACAAAAATCATTTCATATTCTGCCCATGAGGCATCATATAAGTGTCAAAACTTATAGTGATCTGTCTCAACTTGGTAACCGATGTCTAACCAAACTTAGTGTTTAATGTCTCCCACTTGACTTTGGCATTTTCATTAAATGCTTGAACTCATGTATAAAATCATTTTTCATGCTACTCAGCAACATATGCGAGCAATTGAGTTCATCCTTTTTTCGTGCAGCAAATGTCGGCTGTGCAGTATTCTCATCCTCAGGTGTTTCCATAACTAGGTCAAGAGCTTCAAATGCTTCTTGCTTTTTATAGTACAAACTGGATTTCCATATTCCAGTTTTCATAAATTTTTGCCATCCAATTTCTCCTTCGTTTCGCTAAGCGCGTAACCGTTGTTTATGAGCACGAAGTTCTATAGACATGCATTCACGAACTATTGATGCCTAACATTTACGCATCTATTTTATACTAACTAATTATATTAATATATAATTTCACATAAGGCATCAGATTCAAAAGTTCACAATGTTCCCAATCATCATCTAAGAATCATCGCTTGAAATTACCATTAACATAATCATTTATATAAAATCGAGTTCACCGAAGTTACTAAAACTTTCTAGAACTCCCCACTCGAATAAAGATCATAAATTGAACAATGATATTTATATTTTAATTACTAACATGGCATAACATGATTTGAACTACACTTACATATCAAATCATGAGATTGTAGTATATATGCCATCGATCAATTCTTGAAAAAACGCCCCAAAATACGTACATCATGGGTTTCAAACGTATTTTCAAAATTTTAAAAACATCAAACATATCCAAATAATATATCAAAACGAAGAAAATTTCGATACGAATGCAATGGTACCTCGCACGCCCCAATCGGAGCTCATATGCATCCACACGAGCCGATCAAAGTTTCAGCTTTGATTAGTCAATGCTCGGTCAACGGGATCAAAATGCAATTTTCTCAAATTTTGAGGACCGATTGCAATTTCCAAACATTAGGGACTAAATTGCAATTTTTAAAAATTTCGGGGACTAAAATGCAATTTTCAAAAAATTCGGGGACTAAATTGTAATTTTCAAAAAGTTCAGGGACTCAATTGCAATTATTGGAAAGGTCGGGGGACCAAATTGCAATTTTCAGAAAGTTCGATGACTTAAATGCAATTTTTGAAAAGTATTTGACTAGAAAACGATCAACGCAAAAAAGTCAACGGTCAACGTAAAACCTGGTCAACGGGTCGGGTCAACGGTTGGACATGAACCGGGTCGGATCTCGGACCGGTCGGGTCAAACCGGGTGAATAACGTCAGCAGTTCACAAACTGCTCCCAGGCACGCGCGCAGCACGTGGGCGCGTGAGGCCCAAGCGCACCGCGCCCTCACCGGCGCGTGCCGCCTTATCCGGCGGCCGTTTTCGATGGTCGACCCCTCAAAATGCTCGTCTCGTCGATACGATTCTGATGGTATCTTCACATCCCATTTTTCATTGAACGAAATTTCATGAAAATACCTCGAAACGCCTCTGCGTCGAGAACTCATTCCGTGGAGGCGCGTGGCGCGCGTGTGGCCACTCTCGGCATCGCCTCACGACGGGCGACCACTCAAAATTCTCATCTTGCCGAGCCCGTTCCGACCATGTGTTCAAAACACATTTTGATTGCGCAAAAATTGACGAACAGGTCCATGAACAGTAACCTCGAAAAAAATGGTTTCTCGTGTTTTCATCGACGATAAAATAAATCACGATCAGGAAACAAATACCACTGAAGGGAATTTCATACAAAATCACTAATCAAGATCTATAAACGAAGCGGAATAATATAGATCCACATACCCATAAGCACGAAGTGCGGATTCAGCAATATGTCAATCAAATCGTTTGTACTGGATCGTCAAGCCCTGAGATCAAACTTGAATCACAGATCGGTGAGGTATATCACGTAAAACGAACATGCCTCGATAGCCACATATTAAGAGCCCCCGTTGCAGATGAGATAACGATCCGAATCCACCGATCGGTCGTCGTCAAGAGAGTTCTTCCATGGAGCTTTTTGGGAGAGAGTTTCTGCCTGTAGCTGTTGCTAGAACAACATACGTTCTGGAGAAGAGAACGTTACTCTCTCTCTCTCTCTCTCTCTCTCTCTCTCTCTCTCTCTCTCTCTCTCTCTCTCTCTCTCTCTCTCTCTCTCTCTCTCTCTCTCTCTCTCTCCTCTCTCTCTCTCTCTCTCTCTCTCTCTCTCTCTCTCTCTCAGGACAGGAAAATATTTAATTGATTGCAATCAAATATTGCAATAATGGCAATTAGCCAATTTAGCTCTTAATGGGCGTTTTATTTCCAACACTGGCGAACAAGTGGCTGCCTTGCAAGCCTTGCAAGAAGGAAGCCCCCACTGAGGGCAGCGGCACCGCCTCTCACTTCCTGACTAGTTTCTTCCCGCCCGGAGGACGCCGCCTTCTCGCTGAAGCTTCAGCTTCAGTTTCCACTGACTACTGCAGTAGCAAGGTAACTTTGCCTTCTACATCACAAATATTCATCTCTCTCTAGAGAGAGAGAGAGAGAGAGAGAGATGGTAGACGGGCCTTATCTTATTATATGTTGGTGTTCGGTATACGCACGACTTTCCCTTGGTTGGGCACGAAAAGTGAAAAAAAGATAGTCGCTGGCTTGGTCACAAGAAAAGTGGAGCTAATACGGGGCACGTATTGTAGATTTTCTAAAGGATATGCCATCTTTCTTTGATGTTAAAGTCCCAAGATATGGTTATTGGCTATTCAAGTGTCCCATGATTTGGCTTTTCTAATTATTCAGTCACTGTTTTTATGGCCCAATTCTCCCCAAGCCCGACCTTCACTCCCCCTCCCCCCCAAAAAAAAAAGAAACATCGATTTTTAACTCGGGGTCCCAATTTTGATTTGATTTTTTTGTCACATAAAAAATCACCAACTTTAGCTCGGATTCCAATTCTGATCGGAACTTTTTTGTTTAACTCATAAAAAATCACAAATATTCGGCATATACCCAAATTTTGCCCCAGTCAGGTTTTCGTAAATGATGCTGTTAAAGATCCGGCGTATTATTCCCCTCGCACATCTCTCCCTCCACGTGTCCTTCCCACGTCGTCTTTATATATTCTCCATATTTTCTTTTCTATTTCGCGTTCATATTCTTTATCGTGAGAGATAAATGGATGTACACGTCAAATGTTACATCAACTCTTTAATCGAATCATTACGGAAACTTGACAGGTCTGATTTGGGAAATTAGATGTCTTCTCAATGCTTAACAATCCTTGGTGTCCAAAAAAAAAGAGTCGTTAGTTACCTCCAAAAGCATGTTCTACCGCTCTCACATATTATTCTGTGAACTCCATTCGTGCGAGATCTACAATTGTTTGAGGACTGAGCCATGGAACGAAGTTAGAGATTATCGCGGCCGAATGACGCCATAATTACCATTTCAGGGGAAGGTGTCGTTGTTGTCTCTCACGGCGCTTCATCAAATGCACATTTTCATCTTCGTGCTCGCTGTCGTGCACGTGGAAATTAGATTGTGTGCGGAAGCGTAATTTTGTATTTTGATGTGTGCAAGTGTACATGTGTGTGCGGTAAGCGTGATGTAGAGGAATGAACAAGGGTGAGAAATATAGACATGATTTATGAGACAAAAATAATTAATTAAATGAACAAGGGTGAAGAATATAGGCATGATAATTTGGAGGAGGTGTGGTGGAGGAGCATCATGATATAAAATTTACGCTCATCTCCCCCACACACCTCTACAAGAATGAGCTATTGCCTTTTTATAGGCAATTACAATCAACTTTATTATTATTATTATTTTTTTTTTTTTTTGCAAGAGATAATATTTGTTGACTTTTTAAAAAAAAACCCAGAGAATTCTACATGCCAATTAAAGGCTTGATTTTTTTTTTCTTTTTGACTTTTTTTTACACAATTCTAGGCTACAAATTTCTAGATTATTCTACATATTTCTACTCTAGAAATTGGATCACAAATTCCAACAACAGGTGACTTGATGTCGGGATCTGTCCTTTTTCGATCTCTTATCTCTGGAATGTGTCTTAAAATCAGTTGGCTAAGTGCTCGATCTCGTCTCCGTCTCGTGCACTTTCCAGATACTCCTATGGAAGCGGTGGGAGGATGCCATCCTGAAGTCCGAGTACGAGTACGACCCCGAAGGAGGTAATGTCGTTCGATTCGTAGGCGGAAAATTTGTGCCGGCGCATACTTCTTCTGTACTATCACTCTTTAACTTTCAAGTCTCAAACATCCAAAAAATTGATGCACAGCTCTGCCAACGAGGTTCACGAATGTTCAGGGTCACACCTTCACAAGAGGCCGTTTTCTAGGCATTGGCAAGAACTTATCTGTACTTGGCTGGGTGGTAAGCCTTCAAATTTCGGCGTAACTTCAGCATTTGCCTGTATTTTGTTATGCCCGGGTTCATATTCAGGCGATTTTAATAGGCCTCAGCTTTTTCTTGACCGATTTTCTTGTTTGGGCAGCGTTCGTTTTTCAAGCAGTTCTGTGGTTTGACCAAGTCGGATTACATCACTCTTCGTTTGGGTTTCATCATGGTAGACATTCCTCTACGACATGATTTTTAGTCCATATGATGTCTATACAGCGACCGATCCTGACACGTGTTTCATTCATCTGTTCAGGTTCATTTTAGAGGCAATCAGAAATTCGATTTCGACAAGTACATGATACGCTCCCTGAAGGACAATTTCGAGAATTTTGTCGGAGTAAGGTGAAAGGAACTTGCTTTTAGCTATTTTCCTTTTACTTCACGAAAGAACTTGCGCATCATAGGAAGATTTTAGCTCGATCTTCTTCAGGTTACACCTACTAAATGATCGTCTCATTGTCACAGTTGGTACCTTTGGTTATTCATGGTGGTCTTCTTGCTGCTCAATGTAGCCGGTAAGTTGTCTATGCACTACCTGTCTTAATAGTTGTGCAGAAGCTGTACTAGAGACATTATTTCCAATTGATGAACTGTCCTGGAATAATTCGCGCAGGTTGGCACGCGTACTTCTGGATGTCTTTCGTCCCGTTGATTGTGAGTAAACGGACATCCCGAGTTAATATGTAGAAGGTTATCTTGTCTAAATGGCTCATTGCTTCTGTGCAGCTTTTGCTCGCGGTCCGAACCAAACTCCACCATGTGATAACTCAGTTGGCGCAGGAGGTTGCCGAGAGGCACGTAGCGATCGAAGGGGACTTGGTCGGTCGGCCTTTCGACCACCATTTTTGGTTGAACCGGCCTCGCCTCATCCTTGTCCTGATCCACATCATTCTATTCCAAAACTCCTTTGAACTGGCTTTCTTCTTCTTCGTATTGGTAAGGACAAGTAGGTCTAACTGTCAGTTAAAATCAGTAATTCCTGAAGTTCGAACAGGACATCAACTAATGCCCTGCCGTTCTGCAGGTCCAATATAAATTCAGCTCCTGCATAATGGGCGGGGTCGGTTATATCATCCCGAGACTTGTCATCGGGTGAGGCTGACAATAATCTATTCGATCCACACATCGTACAAAGGCTAATCTTCGACTTCTGACATCAGAGTTTTGCTCTTTCTGCAGAGTCTTTGTCCAGTTCCTCTGTAGTTGCAGCACACTACCTCTATACGCAATTGCAATGCAGGCGAGAGTTACTTATTATGTCTGTTATAGTACATGTGATTTAGGTAAGCAATGAGACTGATGTGCTTTTTTCGTTTGTTTGTGTGGACGTGATTAAGATGGGACCTTCGTTGAAGAAGGCGATATTCGACGATCCCATACGCGTGGGGCTCGTACGCTGGGCGCAGCGCGCGAAAAAGAACAAGAAAATAAGAAAAGCAGCCACTGATGGGTCCAGTGCTCAAACGGGTTCGAAAGAGAGATCGGTAGGAGTTGAGCGGACAAAAAATGGCGGAGACGGCACAGAGATGGGAGATGTAAAGGCGCAATAGATCAAGCAATCTCCCATCTCCAATATCCACAACCTCCGAGACGCAGAGACTGATGAAGCCGCGAAAGTTCTTTTCAAACTTGACTTTCACAAACAATCACTGAAGAAGAGCAACACAGTTCCGTACTTCATCATCTGTATGAGTTCAGAATATTTTTTTCCCCCGTCTTGAATGATCATCAATCGACATAGCACGAGATTCTACCGTCGGCCGACCATAAAACCCAGAACTCTGAAAGTAAATTAGATGGGACTCATCTTGTGGATGGGTTGGTGAATAGAAGCGCGCAGCAGAAAACCTAACTTTGAAAGTAAATTAGATATGGGTTGGTGAATAGAACTGTTGGGAGCGTGCAGCAGAAATTCGATACTTCACCGGAGAGATCGCGAAGAGGGAGTGTTGACACCTAAATTTTGATTTTTAGAAATTCATTCATTTATTTCATAAAATGAGAATTAGTCATAGTTATCGCAAAAATAAATCCTCAGGCATTGCATATTTATTTTCTATCATGCATTCGCATTCAGGCCAGAGGTGATTCAATTGAGCTTGATTTGATAGGAAGTTGGACCAGACTCAGCTGGTGATTTTCAAGTGAGACCATGGGGAAGTGCCGAATTTCAATGAGCTAAATTGAATTTATTTCTCGATCTCAATTCTGTTCATCCAAGCATATTTTGGTAATTAAGGCTTTAATTTGAAAATCCATTAATTCGGAAAAAGCCTTTATTTGAGCCCGAGGGTAACCAAAAGCCCGCATAACATAGAAAATTCGGCTGGCCCAATATGCATATGCTCTAGCCGAAATTTTGAAGAGTTTTAGCGAGATCGGACTCCTGAAAATGAGAATGTTTAATCCGACGATCGATGACAAATCTTTCCTCAACTAGGTTTAGGGTGGTTTATCGCCTACATATACAACTCTTAGCTTTAGGGTTAGGAGGAGGCCACGCATAAAGATACATACGGCAAAAGTGAGAAGCATCTCTCTGGGGCGTTTTTCATCGTCCGTCCAAGAGAAAAGCAGAGCGTTCCTCATAAGAGATCCTCACAACTTCACCTTGGGGAAAGTCCAATTCCACTCCACAACAGGACACGTGAAGAGAGAAGAAAAGGACGAAAAAAGGGGAGGCTGTTCTTCCATGAATATATCATATTTGCATTCCTAGTGTCCATCTATTTTCATGCTTTTAATTACGCATTCCACTTGCAGAAGCGCCAAGAGGGGAGGTCGGCAATTTTTGTTCACAAAAAATCGTAATACAAGGGAGCGAAGGGAGAGACTTCCTCAGGGGATCAATTGCCCTTTCTCATCGTGAAGCCGTCCCTGAAGCTTGTCGTAAGCCGACGATATTCTTGCTCGATCCAACGCTGGTGTTGACGCCACTCTTAATCAATTCGACGCTAGCCACTCTTCGTACATCGTCGTTTCGGTGGGGCTCTTCAGCTTTGTCCCGTTCTGGTGGTGGTCCATTTCAGCCCCGAATAGCCTTGGCGATCCGCCGTATCCGCGTCCCGTCGTCACCAAATCAGTCATCAAAATTGTACCGCCTCAGTTCAGTCTGACCTTCCGAAAATGTTTGGCGACAAATCAAGTTCGGATAGGCGCGTTCGTGGTCTAATATTCCAGCTCTTGTGCGTGCAGGATCTTTGCTTGATAAAGGTAATTTTTTAGCTTTCAATTGCAATTCGGTGCTTTGTTGATGACTTGAATTTGTGTTCGATATCACACGTTGAGCTGCAATCGAAGTTAAGAAATTCGATTTTCTTAATCATCAAAATCTCTGCTCAAGAGAATGCATGAAACTCATCACGTGGACTCAACCATGGAATTGCATGATTGCTTTTTAATTTTTTTTTTTAATTACGTAGTTGCCTTGAGGCTTGAACACCTTTAGGAATTGATGAGCTAAAACATGTTCAACAAACCGGACTTTTCAAAATTGATCTTCAGCGCACGTTCCTCCACGGCCGAATCTTTAAATGCGAGCTTATCATGATTAATTGGATCATCCTGTTCGTCGTTATTGGGTGGTAGCGTACCTTTGTGGTGATTTGATTTCCTATTATCTTTTGATATATCCTTTGAAATAATCTTATCTTGACGATATTATGCATGTCATTCGAAATATTCTGATTATCTCAAGATTGCGTCTGAACCTTTTCGGAAATTTAAACACATTGGATAAGATTTCATTCCGATTGATGCTATCTTTAAAATCTGGAAGACTATCTAATATTTCTTCAAATCTTAAGAGATAACCTTCCTAATTTAAAAGATGTGCAATCCTTTGTGGATAGGGGCTTATCCCCTTTCAAATTTCGACACCTGCCCTAGTTGGCCAAAGATCATTTAATTCAAATAATTTTATAATCTACCTTGAGTATAATACATGCTCCCTTGTGCCTTGTCCCTTGGAATATGTGCGATTGGATATCTGACTTCACCCCCGATGTACGACGTCATCCGCACACAATTTATCTAACCTATACCATAAATTATGGACCGGACCGACAAATTTCAAAATTCACTATCTGACTCGACCCTCGGGGTACGACGTGAATAAATTACCTTCTGACCCGACCCCCAGGTACGAAGTGAATTCATCGAAAAATTCAGAATTTAAGGTGTATTATGCTCAAGGTCTGTTATACTTTTATTTGATTCATTTTTCACAAAAAACATAAAAAAATAACAAAAATCATAAAAACACAAAAATCATCATGTCATGACTTTAAATGAATTTTTTCGGAATTCACATTATGTGACGCCCTGGAAATTCACCTTCTTGTAAATCGTCTGAATTCAATTAAGGGAATGAAATTGAATTTCAGTCGATATGGAATTTTAGACCGTAAGGAATTAAAAGACAAATTTTTGGACGATCCTCGAAATTATCTGTCAGTTAGTTTAGGCTCCGTAACTTTAGTCGTCGCGAATTGAGATCTAAATCTTTACGCCCGAGCCAACTCCTAACCGAGTCTTTCCGTGAAATTACCAGACTATTCCTCTGTCAGTCGAACCATATTTCGTTCGGTCTTGAACTATTGGATTACCAAATTGCCCCCAATAATTCACTCACTAAAAACAAAAATATTCAAACTCCTAGGTGGGCCCCACAAGTCAAAGTCTCACCCACCCAAGTCAATCAACCACCTACTCTCTCTCTCTCTCTCTCTCTCTCTCGGCAGACTCCCTCTTTCCCCCTGTTCTCGCGCGTCAGCCCTCCCCGACCCACTCCTCTCCTTCATCCCTCCTCCTCCTCCCGTTTCTTTGAGCCGCCGCGACCACCAGCCCTCCTCCGTTCCTCAGCCACCTCGCTGCCTCCGTGAGACCGCTGTTCGCCGCCGGAAACAGCCCCGGGAGCTCCACCGCGCCCCTGCTCTGTTTTCGGGTTTGGTGGGCTTTTTGAGCTCCGCCGGCTCTCGCCCCACTTTCGGCCGCCGCCAGCCGTCGTCCCACCATCCCCCGCCTCCCTCACGACCCCTCGACCACCCCTCACGGCACCCTCGACTCCCTTGACGTCCCCCGAGCCGCTAGGAGCAGGTCGACACCGGTAGAGCCCGATTCAACTCCAACCCGAACCTCCCCTGTTTTTCACTGATTCTGCTAGTGGCCGTCTCTGCCGCTGCTGGCCGTCCTCCGCCGCTCACGGCCGGTCCCGAATGTCGCCTTGAGTCGTCCGGTGAGTCCTCTAACCTCTTCCGGCCTTGCCTCAGCTCGTGAGGCTAAGGAACTCCTGAAAATGGACCCGGTTCCTCTGTTTCTAAATCTGACCGGTTCTGTTTTGCCCTAGCCACCGGTCGTCGGAGCTCCGCCGCCGTCGCCGACCTCTTGCCGAACCTCCGTGTTGTGTCCTAGCCGCTGTGGGGTAGTGTCGCCACTTGGTGAGCCGTGGATTCGAATTGTCCGAAGAGAAAACCAAGGACCGTTGTCGCCGCCGTTGTCGTCGGACTTTGTTGCCGCTGTTTCACCGTCACCGTGCCGTCGTGGTTGCTGCCCGAGCTTGATATAGGAGTGAGTTAACCCCTAAACCTTGGTTAGGGCACTAATTGCGCCTAGGGTTAGTTAATTAGTCAATTAGGGTAATTAGTTAGATTGATCGTGGTCGGTTTAGATAGAAATCGGGTTTAGGGTAAATGGCCGCGATTAAGTAAGTTAGTTGATTTAGTTAGGTTGTCTGTGGCTAATTGGTGGTTAGAATTGATTGACTGACTGATTGGGCATTGATTGCCATTGCTTGGCCGCGAGCGAGCGATAGTACAGAACCGAGCGATCGATATATAAATTGATGAAATTTGGGATTAATCAATGCCGTTTGATTAGTTGAACTGGATAATCGATCGTGTCTTGTTTGCTTGACTGATTGCAGTTGGTTGGTTATGATGTGATGAAATGGAATTTCTGAGTGTCTCATCGTCCGTGTCGGGCGCAAGCCTAGTTATGAGGTTATGCATTCACATGACCTGTGTGAGCTCAAACTGCACGATTTAGCATGAAAACGGCCCGAGGCCGAGTCTTTGAGCATGTCTGTATGAGCATCCGACCTAAATCAAAGAGGATAAAATTGATTGATTGTCGGGTGTCATGTGTGGTCATATGATTGGACGATGAGATTCCTGACAAGATTGTACCGTGACGATCGAAAAAATACGACTTGTTAGAAGCACATCATTCTGTGACGTCAGTTTGATGGATGCCGGTCGCAGCTTGTGACGGACCGAAGCCCTGGAAAGGGATTCCTGGTAGATCCGTGCCGTGACGATCGGAACCACACGGACTATTAGAAGCAGTCGCCGGAAGTAAGGGACGATGCCTGGCGCCGCCAGAAGAGTACCAACTGACTAGTGTACTAGGCACCAACTGACTAGTGTGCCGGGCTGACATGCCCTGAGTTGACATGCCCTACCTAATAATAAATGGACTACGTGTGACGTCATGTATGCCAGTTTGATGTGATGCTTGCCTTGATTGGGCTGTTTGACTGTCATGTCGTGTCGTGTCTGCATCGCATTTCGCGTGGCTTCCTGGCGGGTAAGTTGCATGTGGTTGGATATCTGTATTGGTTGATGTGACGTGTCTGTTTGGTAGGAAGTCTTGGGTGAATCAACGTCCTAACTGAGCTTAGGCATTGACTTCACTGAGATTTATTTCTCACCCCGTCGTGGGATAACCATTTCAGGTCGCAAGTGACGGAGCCTCGAGGTTGCTGAGGCGTGACCTTTTTGGAGTAGCCCCTTTGGAATAGATATGGAGTTAACCCTACCGACCGCTGTCTCTTTGGAGGTCCTAGAGAGCCGCCCCGAAGAATGGGGTTGTGTGTTATTAGCTCTATAGGGTTAATTAGTATCTGCTTTTGATTTCAGGGCCGAGTTTGTCTTTTGATGAATTGACTGAATGATTGTTCCTGTTGTCCTATCCCATGCTGATCTTGTTGTTTGGGAGTTTGGCACGTTCCGCATGCGTATTATGATTGTGGGTCGATAGCGAGCCTAGGACGCTATCCTTCGTGACCTATGGGTGTCAAGGTAGGGATGACGCGTTCTCGAGAGTCGGGGTGTGAAATCCTCGCCCAAGGTGGTATCAGAGCAAGGTCAGCCTGAACCATCTGGTCATTGGCCTGGAGTAATAAGGAGCGATGGGAAATGGGATAGTGGATAGGATTTTGAGCGTTGTGCATGTGATTGCTGCTTTTGTCCTAAGTAGTTGGGCTGCCTTCTGACCGCGTTTGCTACTAGGGTGGGCAGGACTCTGTAACTCCCCTGCAAAATGAGCGGACGCGGCAGAAGAGCTCCCCGAGCTCCCCGAAGGACGCCTGTTAGGCCGGTCGAAGAAATTGTAGCTGGTGAAGGAACATCTCGTGCCGCTGAACCTGCTAGGCAAGAACCGACTATGGCTGATATTATTCAAGCGCTGGGAGCGCTAGGAGATAGGATGGATCGACAAGAAAGGAGCCAGGGTGCTCCTGCTGTTGCTGCTGCTGTTCAGGCACCCCAAGGAAACCCAGTGGCTGGAAATGAGAATAGAGAACGACCAATACATAAGCTGGTGGAGCAGTTTCTCAAGCTAATGCCACCACAGTTTGTAGGAGATGGAGATCCTGAAGCAGTTGCCTCGTGGGTCAAGGAATTGGAGAAAGTGTTTGAGCTACTGAAGTGTACCGAAGACGATAAGGTCACCCTAGCCGTTTTTCAACTAAAAGGAAACGCTAGGACTTGGTGGGATGCATCTAAGAGAAGGATTTTTCCCGAAGGGACCGTTCGGAGTTGGGCAGTGTTCGTAGAAGCCTTTAATGGCAAGTACTTCTCGGACTGTGCTAGAGAGCAGAAGATGAATGAGTTTATGTGCCTACATCAGGATCAAATGACTGTGGATCAATATGAGGCGAGATTTGCTTAACTGTCATGGTATGCCCCAAGGATGATTGAGGACCCTTTGGATAAAACTAAGAGATTTCGGGATGGGTTGAAGCAGGAGATAATGGATATCCTGATACCTTTCAACCTAAAGGACTATGATGACATTTATGAGAGGGCTCAGCTGATTGAGCGAAACCTGAAGGAAAGGGCTGCTGCTAGTGGGTCTCGATTCACGTCATGGAATAAGAAGGATACTTGGAAGGGAGAGAAGTCGATGTTGGGTGGTAAGCACCACATTCCCCCAAACCGGAAGGGAGCAATCAGCAAACCTATGCATCGTCAGGATGATACGTGCCGCCTGTGTCGTCAGAGGCATGGTTCTGCTCCGTGCCCGTATGCTGATGGATCTTGCTTTGGTTGTGGTCAGAAGGGCCACCAAGCGAGGAACTGCCCACAGAGGCAACAGTTCAGGCCGCAGGGAGGCCAAGCTGGAGGGGATGCGCCACAGAACTTTCAGAACCGATCGCCGGCGCAAGGACGTGTGTTTGCTGTCACTCGAGAGGAGGCGAAGGATTCGCCGACCATTACAGGTACGGTCTTCTTGCATAATCAGGTTGCTTATGCCTTGTTTGATCCGGGTGCCACGCATTCGTTTGTTGCTGAGCAATTTGTTAAACTGTCTGGTATGGATTTCGTGCCTTTAGATGTTGTTTTCAAGGTGTCTACACCTTTAAAAGATAGTGTGGTAGCTGCAGTAGGCTGTCCTGGTTGTAGACTTGTGGTAGATGGTCATGAGAGTGACATAGATCTGATTGTGCTGGAAATGTATGACTTTGATCTGATTGTGGGTATGGATTGGTTGACAAAGCAAAGGGCCACAATGGATTGCTTTCGCAAGGCGATACGGTTTAGCCCGTTGAATGAGGTTAGTTATGAGTTTGTGGGTAATCGAGGAGGAACCTCGACTGTAGTGATCTCGTCGCTAGAGGCGACCCGTCTGTTGGAAAATGGATGCCGAGGTTATTTGGCTGCTGTGGTTGACACATCTGTTGGAGAAATTAAGTTGGAAGATATTGCGGTTGTATGTGAGTTCCCAGATGTTTTTCCTCAAGAATTACCTGGCTTGCCACCGGAAAGAGAAATTGAGTTTGTGATAGAGTTAGCTCCTGGGACGGAGCCAATCTCTAAGGCGCCGTATAGAATGGCGCTATCGGAACTAAAGGAGCTCAAGGTACAGATGCAGGAGCTGTTGCATAAAGGGTTTATTCTCCCTAGTGCATCACCTTGGGGAGTGCCTGTGTTGTTTGTGAGGAAAAAGGATGGATCGTTGCGGTTGTGCATTGACTATAGACAGCTGAATCAAGTGACGATCAAGAATAAGTACCCACTGCCGAGGATTGATGATCTTTTCGATCAGTTGCAGGGAGCATCGGTATTTTCCAAGATCGATCTACGGACAGGTTATCATCAGTTGAGGATCAGAAAGGAGGATATACCGAAATAGGCATTTAGGACGCGTTATGGACATTATGAGTTCACCGTGATGCCGTTCGGTCTGACAAATGCTCCTGCTGCTTTCATGGACCTAATGAATAGAGTATTCAAGGAGTTCTTGGATCGCTTCGTCATTGTGTTTATAGACGACATCTTGGTGTACACGAAGAGTCCGGAGGATCATGAACAACACTTGAGGATGGTGTTAGAAACTCTTAGAGTGCATCAGTTGTATGCCAAGTTCAGCAAGTGCGAGTTTTGGCTAGCTCGCGTGGCGTTTCTAGGTCATGTAGTTTCTGGTGAAGGTATTGCAGTGGATCCGTCTAAGATTGAGGCTGTTATGGATTGGCCAAGATCGACGACTGTGACTGAGATCAGAAGTTTCTTAGGATTGGCAGGCTACTATAGGCGATTCGTAGAGAAGTTCTCAGCTATAGCTTCGCCCTTGACCAAACTGCTGAAGAAGGACACGAAGTTCGAATGGACAGACAAGTGCGAGCGTAATTTTCAAGAGCTTAAGCATAGGCTGACTACTGCTCCTGTTCTGACAATCCCGTCTGGTCTTGGTGGATTTGAGATCTATAGCGATGCTTCGCTTCGAGGTTTGGGTTGCGTGCTGATGCAGCATGGTAGGGTAGTAGCATACGCATCACGTCAGTTGAGGCCTCATGAGTCGAACTATCCGACGCACGACCTGGAATTGGCTGCTGTTGTGTTTGCTTTGAAAATCTGGAGGCATTATCTGATCGGGGAAAGTTTTCAGGTGTACACTGATCACCAGAGTCTGAAGTATTTGTTCTCTCAAAAGGAGTTGAACATGAGGCAACGTCGATGGATGGAGTTGCTTAAGGATTATGACTGCGAGATCCTGTATCATCCGAGCAAGGCGAATAAGGTTGCAGATGCCCTGAGTAGAAAATCAGTGATTGCTCAATTACAAGTCCACGAGTGGCGTTTATTGGAGCAAGTGAGAGACTCGGACTTTAAGTTGGAAGTAAGCCGCCTGTCGAGTCTTGTGGCTACCCTAAGGATCGAACCGGAAATGCAAGCGAGGGTTAAGACCCTGCAGTCAACAGACCCTGCCATTCAAAAGATACTTTAAGAGTACTCAGTTAAGCGAAGAGTCGACTTCCGAGTGGCCGAGGATGGGATACTGAAGTGCAGAGGGCGTTTGGTTGTGCCTGCCGATGAAGGTTTAAGGGAGGAGATTTTATCGGAAGCACATCGTAGCAGTTACAGTATCCATCCTGGAAGTACAAAGATGTATCAGAATCTGAAACAGCACTACTGGTGGAATGGCATGAAAGCTGATATAGCCAAACATGTAGCTAGATGTTTGACTTGTCAACAGGTCAAAGCGCAGCACTGCAAGCTTGGAGGATTGCTGCAGCCTTTGGAGATCCCAGAGTGGAAATGGGAGCATATCACGATGGACTTTGTGATGGGTTTACCAAGGAGTCAAAGAGGACATGACTCTATCTGGGTTGTAGTCGACAGATTGACGAAGTCAGCGCATTTCATTCCAGTGAGAAAGGACTTCGCCTTAGACAGATATGCAGATTTGTACGTGAGGCACATCGTGAGGTTGCATGGAGTGCCAGTGACGATCACTTCAGATCGTGATCCCAAGTTCACTGCCACATTTTGGAAAAGTCTACAGACGGCTTTGGGGACAAAACTGCAGTTTAGTACGGCCTATCATCCGTAGACAGATGGCTAGTCTGAAAGGACTATTCAGACTTTAGATGACATGTTAAGGGCATGTGTCTTGGATCTTAAAGGCAGTTGGGAGGAACAGTTGCATTTGGTGGAATTTGCCTATAATAATAGTTATCAACAGAGCATTAAGATGGCGCCTTTCGAGGCATTGTATGGCAGAGCATGCAGAACGCCTGTTTGCTGGGATGAAGTTGGCGAAAGGAAGATTACTGGACCTGAGTTAGTAGAGCAATCAATGGAGGCAGTTAAAGTAATCAGAGATAGACTAAGGACAGCTCAGAGTCGCCAGAAAAGTTACGCTGATAGGAGGCGCAGACCTTTGGAGTTTCAGGTGGGCGATCATGTATTCTTGATGGTGTCACCTATGAGAGGGACATCTCGTTTCGGCAAGAAAGGAAAGCTAAGCCCAAGATACGTCGGACCGTTTGAAATTTTGGAGCGAATTGGAAACCTGGCGTATCGTCTTGCGTTGCCGCCGAGACTTGCTCAAGTGCATAACGTCTTCCACGTGTGGATGTTGAGAAAGTACGAGCCGGACCCCACCCACGTGCTAAGTTATGAAGAGATTGAATTGGATGAGCGAGCATCGTACGTGAAACGACCAGTCAGGATTGTGGACAGAAAAGAGCATGTGCTCCGGAACAAGAAAATCCCATTGGTCAAGGTGGTTTGGCAACACCATGGAGCCGAAGGAGCGACTCGGGAGAACGAAGAAGTCATGAAAAGTAGTTATCCTTATCTTTTTGAGTAGTTCCGAATATACTGTAATTTCGGGGACGAAATTTCCTAAGGTGGGGAGAGTTGTGACGCCCTAGAAATTCGCCTTCTTGTAAATCGTCTAAATTCAATTAAGGGAATGAAATTGAATTTCAGTCGATATGGAATTTTAGACCGTAAGGAATTAAGAGACAAATTTTTGGACGATCCTCGAAATTATCTGTCAGTTAGTTTAGGCTCCGTAACTTTAGCCGTCGCGAATTGAGATCTAAATCTTTACGCCCAAGCCAACTCCTAACCGAGTCTTTCCGTGAAATTACCAGACTATTCCTCTGTCAGTCAAACCATATTTCGTTCGGTCTTGAATTATTGGATTACCAAATTGCCCCCAATAATTCACTCACTAAAAACAAAAATATTCAAACTCCTAGGTGGGCCCCACAAGTCAAAGTCTCACCCACCCAAGTCAATCAACCACCCACTCTCTCTCTCTCTCTCTCTCTCTCTCTCTCTCTCTCTCTCGGTAGACTCCCTCTTTCCCCCTGTTCTCGCGCGTCAGCCCTCCCCGACCCACTCCTCTCCTTCATCCCTCCTCCTCATCTTGTTTCTTTGAGCCGCCGCGACCACCAGCCCTCCTCCGTTCCTCAGCCACCTCGCTGCCTCCGCGAGACCGCTGTTTGCCGCCGGAAACAGCCTCGGGAGCTCCGCTGCGCCCCTGCGCTGTTTTCGGGTTTGGTGGGCTTTTTGAGCTCCGCCGGCTCTCACGCCACTTTCGGCCGCCGCCAGCCGTCGTCCCACCGTCCCCCGCCTCCCTCACGACCCCTCGACCACCCCTCACGGTACCCTCGACTCCCTTGACGACCCCCGAGCCGCTGGGACCAGGTCGACACCGGTAGAGCCCGATTCAACCCCAACCCGAACCTCCCCTGTTTTTCACCGATTCTGCTCGTGGCCGTCTCCGCCACTGCTGGCCGTCCTCCGCCGCTCACGGCCGGTCCTGACTGTCGCCTTGAGTCATCCGGTGAGTCCTCTAACCTCTTCCGGCCTTGCCTCAGCTCGTGAGGCTAAGGAACTCCCGAAAACGGACACGGTTCCTCTGTTTCTAAATCTGACCGGTTCTGTTTTGCCCTAGCCACCGGTCGTCGGAGCTCCGCTGCCGTCGCCGACCTCTTGCCGGACCTCCGTGTTGTGTCCTAGCCGCTGTGGGGTAGTGTCGCCACTTGGTGAGCCATGGATTCGAATTGTCCGAAGAGAAAACCAAGGACCGTCGTCGCCGCCGTTGTCGCCGGACTTCGTTGCCGCTGTTTCGCCGTCACCGTGCCGTCGTGGTTGCTGCCCGAGCTTGATTTAGGAGTGAGTCAACCCCTAAACCTTGGTTAGGGCGCTAATTGCGCCTAGGGTTAGTTAATTAGTCAATTAGGGTAATTAGTTAGATTGATCGTGGTCGTTTAGATAGAAACCATGTTTAGGGTAAATGGCCGCGATTAAATAAGTTAGTTGATTTAGTTAGGTTGTCTGTGGCTAATTGGTGGTTAGAATTGATTGACTAACTGATTGGGCATTGATTGCCATTGCTTGGCCGCGAGCGAGCGAGCGATAGTACAGAACCGAGCGATCGATATATAAATTGATGAAATTTGGGATTAATCAATGCCGTTTGATTAGTTGAACTGGATAATCGATCGTGTCTTGTTTGCTTGATTGATTGCAGTTGGTTGGTTGTGATGTGATGAAATGGAATTTCTGAGTGTCTCATCGTCCGTGTCGGGCGCAAGCCTAGTTATGAGGTTATGCATTCACATGACCTGTGTGAGCTCAAACTGCACGATTTAGCATGAAAACGGCCCGAGGCCGAGTCTTTGAGCATGTCTATATGAGCATCCGACCTAAATCAAAGAGGATAAAATTGATTGATTGTCGGGTGTCATGTGTGGTCATATGATTGGACGATGAGATTCCTGACAAGATTGTATCGTGACGATCGAAAAAATATGACTTGTTAGAAGCACATCATTCTGTGACGTCAGTTTGATGGATGCCGGTCGCAGCTTGTGACGGACCGAAGCCCTGGAAAGGGATTCCTGGTAGATCCGTGCCGTGACGATCGGAACCACACGGACTATTAGAAGCAGTCGCCGGAAGTAAGGGACGATGCCTGGCGCCGCCAGAAGAGTACCAACTGACTAGTGTACTAGGCACCAACTGACTAGTGTGCCGGGCTGACATGCCCTGAGTTGACATGCCCTACCTAATAATAAATGGACTACGTGTGACGTCATGTATGCCAGTTTGATGTGATGCTTGCCTTGATTGGGCTGTTTGACTGTCATGTCATGTCGTGTCTGCATCGCATTTCGCGTGGCTTCCTGGCGGGTAAGTTGCATGTGGTTGGATATCTGTATTGGTTGGTGTGCCGTGTCTGTTTGGTAGGAAGTCTTTGGTGAATCAACGTCCTAACCGAGCTTAGGCGTTGACTTCACTGAGATTTATTTCTCACCCCGTCGTGGGATAACCATTTCAGGTCGCAAGTGACGGAGCCTTGAGGTTGCTGAGGCGTGACCTTTTTGGAGTAGCCCCTTTGGAGTAGATATGGAGTTAACCCTACCGACCGCTGTCTCTTTGGAGGTCCTAGAGTGCCGCCCCGAAGAATGGGGTTGTGTGTTATTAGCTCTATAGGGTTAATTAGTATCTGCTTTTGATTTCAGGGCCGAGTTTGTCTTTTGATGAATTGACTGAATGATTGTTCCTGTTGTCCTATCCCATGCTGATCTTGTTGTTTGGGAGTTTGGCACGTTCCGCATGCGTATTACGATTGTGGGTCGATAGTGAGCCTGGGACGCTATCCTTCGTGATCTATGGGTGTCAAGGTAGGGATGACGCGTTCTCGAGAGTTGGGGCGTGACACATTAAAAGATGACTCTTAATATAAATTGGATTTTACCTAATCAAATTTGTGTTAATTGTCGGACTAAAAACCGAAAATTCACTAAAAGTTATGACAACTCATTTGCATACCATATAATTTAGTTGCCATGTCATGATTCATGTGCATTTCATATAGTAACCTAGTCATTTGCCATTCATTTATATTTTTATGCCATTAGCATGTCATGTGGTGCCCCCACTTGTCATTTATGCCATGTCATCTCACAAGTTGTCTAGGCTAGACTCATATTTTCGCATACCTAAGGTAGATTGCATTTTTGACTGACATTCATGCATTATTTTACCACCTCACAAATTTCATTTCATGTCATTAGAAATCATGTTGCATTTGCATTAAATTCAATTTTCCTAAAAAATAAATCATCTTGCAATGCCACTTAGAATTTTCGCATTTCACGCATATTATCTATCATTCATGCATAATTATGCTATGTCATCTAAGTTCATGCATTACCATGTCACAAGTCATTTAGGTTCGAATTCACATTCTTTCTTGCGTTGAAATTTGATTTTTCAAAAAGTCATCATGCATGACCATTTCACATGTCTTAGAATTGCATTTGCATGACATTCATTTAATCAAGAAAATCCCAAAAAAATAAATTACACCTTAATCTTCAAGTTGAAATCAATTGAATTTGCCAATCAAGAAATTTTTTCACAAGAATGGTACCGAAAGGGTGTTAATTGAAAAATTAACATAATCAAGTTCCCGAGCCTAAATCTCTGGTTAGCAGAAAATAAAGTATTCTCCCGTACTTTATTTAGATATCTAATCTACCTACCAAAAAAGATTAGTGGCGGCTCCGAAAGAAAATCCGATTGAAACCTAAGTTGCGAATTGGTAGAGCTTGGGAGAGCTCGGACTAGATTAGTTAATTTATTTAATTAATCTGGCAATCCATTAACCCGGAATTCAAACCGAATTTCAGGTCGTGATAGGGAGTCCAAGTCCGAGTCCGTCAACATATTCAGTTGGACCCACTTTCACTCAAAAGCTTAAGCCAATAAGTTATGGGTCAATTTGGATATATTAATTGCTGCACACCACGTTAATTCTCCAATGTTGGACTTTTCTAACACAACTCACGTGTGCATCGTAATAGGAACAACCATCAACAGAGTCTAATGATCCTAATGCAAGCGAAACATTAGGCTCTCAAATAACGATACCATCAGTTGCTGCAGTTGGGACAAGAACCTCAAACATCAGAAACTTGCAATCTGAATGTCTACAGCTCATTATACTTCAAGTAGGACACAACCAATATCACCCCAGAATGTCATCAGCAACTCGAGCCTGCTGCGGTAGTCCGGATTTTGCGAAGCACGCTGGAATGACATTTTATAAGGGTAAGTACTGCACGCCGAATACGATCACGAACAAGACTAACTTCCAAAGTCTTCCAGTGAATTGTGTGAAGTATCACTTGATATAGTGCAACTCAAAGCTGTTCTCGCGCTTCGGATGAACAATGGAGTTCACTGGTAAACAGGAGTGTCACAAACCGGCACATTCCAAGGGGAAATGAAGTATAGAAAAAAAAGCTGAAGTTCCGGTCCAGTGTTGCGAGCAGCATCATATAGGATGCCTTTGGTTGGGAAAGATTCCATGATTAGAAAAAAAAATTGCTTTTTGGAGAAATTGCTTGTTACGAAAATGGTTAGTTTTCTGATGTTTGGTGATATATGCCCGTTCGATAAAAGAAAAGGATATATGGCCGAAAACATTTTTCGGTGTTTCAATCTCATTCGGAAAATTTCAATTTCATGATTTTATTGAGGCAAAAAAATATATATATATTAAACTTTTAAATTATTTCTTATAATTTTTTTTTTACATTTTCTTTTCTTTTGTCCTTCTTTCTGGGTAGTTGGCTGGCACTGGCCACAGGAGAGCTTGTCCTCGCCAGATCCGATAAGGTCGAACTTGTCGATTAAGCGAGGACAAGCTCTCCTGTGGCCGAGCCTTACCGGCCTAGGGCGCGCTCGTCCTCGCCTAGGGCTAGTGCCGGCCGTCATGTGGCTAGCCACCAGCCAACGAAAAAAGAAAAAAGAAAAAAGAAAAATAATATAAATTAAAAAATAATGTCGGGGTGGTGGCGCAGTTGGCTAGCGCGTAGGTCTCATAGCTGCTGAGTTATCCTGAGGTCGAGAGTTGCATTAAAATATTAAAAACTTCAAGGGGTGAAATTTTGGAAAGTATTCTTCCCGATTTAGATTTAAAATTTTACTTTTCTATATTTATGCATTAATATTTCATTGATGGAAAAGTATTTTCGACTAATCGTTCATTTTTGACAAATAAAGAAAATAAAAATCCAAAAAATTAATTTTCAAAAAATACTTTCCCAAAACGAAAGCACCGTTTAGTCTCGTCAAGGGAAGCAGCTTCAATTAATTACGCCACGTTTTTCATCATCCATTCAGTCAAGTCAACTCCCTCCTCATATGGACCAAAAAAATGAACAAATTCAAACTTGAAAAGGATCTTTCCAATTCTCGAAGAACGAGGGGCAAGGAGATTGATCGAGAAAGATCTCTTGTTCTTATGTAGCATCGACAACACACGGGACACGGGACACGACACGACGACACGTGATTTTTCAAAAAATAGAGAATTTCGACACGTTGAGATACGTTATAATTAAATGTATATTTCTATATATACATAATAAATTAAAACTCCAAATATCACAATATGTCTAAATGTCATAACTATTTCATATTTGACATTCAGACATGATTGCTTTGCAATAAAACTGCTCAATGACCCTAGATAGCAGTTTCAAACTCATAAGATCACATCATATTCCAGAAAAATGTTGATGAAAAATGTTAGTAAAAAACTATAAAATGTTATTGAGGGAGACAATCGCGAGAACTGAGAGGAGGCGAGCTAAGTGCCCGAGGCGATCTAATAACGCGAGTTGACGACACGGCCTCACCAGTCCAGAACTTAGAGGCAAGCATGTTCGTAGGTGTTTGAAGAGTGTCGGACACGGCGGTGAGTCCGATACGCAAAAAAACTCTCCGGAGGAGTGTCCGTGTTACATAGTCCTCCTCGTACCATTACAGCTAAAATATCAATTCCTATGATTGGTGGCATATCCTTTGTTTCCACCATAACAAGTTCGCAGAGATTCCCCATCAAGAGCGTTGACTATTGACAGTTGACCATCTGGCGCATTGTTTGATCAATTATTTTAGGAGAAAATTAAAAAAAATATCTTAAATCTATTGTAATTGTATCAAATCAATCTTAAATCTTTTTTTTGCCGATTTAGTTCTAAACCTTTTGCAATTGTGCTAAATCAGTTCATTCGGCAAATTTTTGCCAGCCGACACTGACGTAAACATCGATCGGCTGGCGACCTAACATTTTAATAATTTTTATGAATGTTTTAAAAAAAATTTGATTTTTTTTATTTTTCTTTTCTTCCCTTCCCCTTCCTGTTCTACATTCTCCGTCACTATGCCGATCTAGATTGAGGTCTTGGTGATCGGGTACTTTGAGTTCCGGAGGAACGCCGAGCTCAACCCCGAGAAGTGGCTCTACCCGGGAGGCAACTTCTTCAACTGCTCGGCCTCACCGCCAACCCCGAGACGAAGGCCACCCTGCAGGTAGCGGGGATCAAGCACTCATGCCTCGCCATGGTCGTGTTCCTCTGCTTCGCTGTCCAACTGTTGACACCTAAATTTTGACTTTTCCTGTTAATCATTTATTGCATAAAAATTAGGGACTAACTTTAGTCTCTAGAAAAAATATTTCATATATAATAATTTTTCTCATGCATCATTCATTGCATCTAATCACACCATGGTGAATGGGACACTAAGTTGATAGCTCTGAATTTTACCAATTCTATGGATTGACAAATGACAATTAGTTGAACATTGGGAGTAAATCTTGACCGAAGTCCACTGAACATATCCACGGAAGAGAAGATATTCGGATGGGAATGGATAGCTTTGCATAATTTGGTCAGCAAATTAATTATTCTTTGAGCAATCCCCGAAAGAAAGAATCAATATCTATATTCGTGATTGATGGCAAAATGGAGAATGAAGACGCTCATTTTTATGGCAAACGGAAATGAAACAAGAAAGAAAGAGAAGGTAATCTTTTCCTTTTGCTCTCGTGTTTGTGGTGCAAGAAGGAAACCAGTATCATATCCCACAAATTCAAGGCATGAGGGGCATGATTTGTGGATGAATTGCTGGAATTTGGCATAAAATCATTGCTAATTAAATGAGCCGTCTGATTATGAATGAAATAGGCGCAATCAAGGCAAAATCACAAGACTATGAAGAAAAAGCAATACTTGTTGATTATCATCAATCACCTCCTATGAATCCAGAATTTCCGAAGGTATATGAGGGACTTTAGCTATAAAAGGCCGATGGTTTCATTCACAGAGGGGGGGGGGGGGGGGGGAGGTCGGCGATTTTTTTTTTCCGCTCATATACTCTGGAGGGTTCACGTGAGAATTTTAAAAGTGTAGAAGAGAGAGAGGAGTTGGGAGCTTTCTTGGTCGTGCATCGCCACGACGCTAGTTTTTCTCGATATCAACGTTCCCACTCAATCTCGATTCGTTCTGGATCACCGCTGATCAGTTCATACGCCCGGATCGACCCGTCAACGACTGAAGCTCCCTCCCTGTCCAGATCGGAGCTACTGTCCAGTTGCTGTTCAACGTTTGACAGAGGTAGATCAGCCTTCGTTTTGTCAAAATTTGAAGTCTTAACCCTTCTATTATCTGCGCTAGATAGATTGGAGAATTTCGGCTGGTGATCAGTACATCGTGCGAGCTCGATCTCAAGCAAAAAGCGAGCAACTTTGCAAGACTAATTTCAAGGTCCGAAACCATATGGAAGGAGGCTATTTCAGGTGAAGCTCACAACTTCTACGTGCATTGGAACATTAATCAAGAAGGTGAGACTCATTTACTTTTTTGAAATCCATGCTGTGCTGGTTTCATAATATTCATACACGTTCTTGTCCATTAGCTGGTCATTAAAGTAATGGTGGGTTAAAAAAATCTAATTCTTATGGGGATAATTCGAGAGTAAAATTGATCATCGTTGTGGTGATTTAAATTGGAAAGTATTTTTTTTAGAAACCAATTGCAGCACGTTAACTCCATCATGGCTAAATGTAACTATTAGGTGAGTCTTTTGTTAAAACCTTCATGAACGACAATGCTCTAGGGCATTGTCAGATTGCTAAGACTCTCCTAAAATTGAATAATGTTGGATTTGTTGTGAGTAACCTTTTGGTCCCAAAAAAAAATTATCGGTAGCATTAGATTTGTTTGATTGCATGTTGACTTTATCTTATCTCTTGCGATTAATTCGAGTGTGTTCGTTGAATGATTTGCTTGCTCTTTCCCGCATTTTTGGCATGCCGGTTTGGTTTGACGCAAAGCTATTTTCACTTAATTCTAACGCCGTTGCCAATGCAAAAAAAGAAAAAGAAAAATACAGGTTGATTAGGGAAATTTCCTTTCCTAATTCGCAACTTGCCGCATAATCGAGAACGTCTATCTTTAAGATTATCGATGGAATACTCGGTTAGGCAAGGGTTTGGGTTCAATCGTTAATCGTAGGATTACGAATTAAAGATTAACTCAAATATTCGCGGAATATTTCAAAACTTGATTGATATATCCACTTTGTTGATTGGCATTGATTGACATATTTTATTTTTATTTGCTTGATGTAATCCTGAAAATTCTAAAAAAAAATGCATTCATTCACATACTGTATTTGAAAATTGCATATCTTTTAAAAATAGCATCACGTAGATAAGATAGCATTTTAGGATAGAAATTGCATGTTTAAATACAACTTCATGTATAAAATAATTTGTCTTTAATATATTAGAGTTTAGGTCAATTTAGACTCTAAAATATGCAAGATAAGAATTGTTTTGGCATAGTTCTATTTTAGGAAATAAATTCATCCGAAAATAATAATAAAAATTCATCCTCGCCATGTCATCTATGCTATGTCATCCATGCCACGTCATCCTTGCCACGTCATCCTTGTCATGTCATCCTCGCCATGTCATCTATGCCACGTCATCCTTGCCACGTCATCCTTGTCATGTCATCCATGCCACGTCATCCATGCTACGTCATCCATGCCACGTCATCCTTGCCACGTCATCCCTATCATGTCATCCATGCCACGTCATCCTTGCCACGTCATCCCTATCATGTCATCCATGCCACGTCATCTTTACCATGTCATTCATCTTCGCCATGTTATTTTAGATTGCATTTTAGCTTAAATTGTATATTAGAATTGCATTTTAATTAATTTATATGTCACGTAGTTAATTTAATTAAATCATGGTCTCATTTGTGCATTCATTTAATTTGCATGTCATCTAGTTTAGTCTTACATGTAATTCATGTCATTACATCATAGAATAATTTCATGCATTCATATAAAAATCAAAAATTAAAAAAGAACTAACTTGCGTGGCGCATGCTCCTTTGATTATATTGATTTTTGGATGTTCTATTAATTGATTGTGCACCCGCATGATAGCCTTTGTTAGTGACTTAGGTTAAAATCAATCAATGTTGCCTTCTCAAATGATTTTTTCATGAAATAAAATGGTACCGAAAGGGCGTTAGAGTAATTTAGCGTAATCAAGTCCCCGGACTCTTAATCTCTGGTTCGTAGAAATAAAATAGTTCTCCCGTTATTTTATTTAGGTTTCTAATCGACCTACCATAAATGATTAGTGGCGACTCCAAATTCAAAATACATTGCATGTTAATCAATTGAACCTCAAGTTGCGATTTGGTATGGACTTGGGAGAGTTCGAGTTAGGTTAGTTAATTTAATTAACTTGATAATCCATCAGCTTGAAAATTTATTTTTAGGTCGCGACAGCTTGGCGACTCCGCTGGGGACTTTTTTGAATTTTTTCGAAAATTTAGAGGGGACTTAGGCCAAGATTTTTCGTGAAAAATACATTTGGTTTGGCAATCTTGTTTGAATTCTAATCTTTAGGTGTTAAATGGTTTCACAGAAATGGAGTTATAAGGGGTGGAGTGTTTGGCTAACCCCTTTGTTTTGCAGATTGGCGTTTGGGATTGTTTGTTTAATTATGCACATTTTGAAGCGGTGATTGCTTATTAATTATTGTGCATAATTAATTGCTTCAGCACTACACCACATATAACTTGTGGCCGAACCTGGGTCACTAGCTTTAGGATGGTATCGAGATTAGATCCTAACGTTCTGCGTGAGATCACGTTTGAAAGTTAGTCTGAATTCGATCCCGACTCTCTCTTCAAAAATGAGTTTCAAAGGTTAGAACTCACGTTTGGTAAGATTACCAAGGCGGGGTTATAATTTTTAACTCGAGAAGCCGAAGTTGAAATGACCCAGCTAATCCTGGTTATATCGTGGGATCACGATTAATCTTGATTATGTACGCAAGATTGTCGCCTTGCCGCAAGTCTTTCACTTCAATTTGTCAGCCTCTATGATAGTTAGAATAAGTTTGACTCACGAATCATGTGCATGTCCGTGTGATTGTTTATTTTCCTATCCTACGGTAAAGTATGCTCCTAAACTTTATCTTGCTTTTAATTATTTTTGGGCCGGTCCATGATATTTAGGTTTGTAACACCGGTCTATAGGCAATGGGGCATTCAGATCTCCGTTTCGTGTACATTCCGAAGGCTGAATTGAAGCAGATGTGGGGCCGTTTGAGCATCGATGGGCGGAATTATGTCCTTAGTCGTATAGGCAATATGTTGCCTCTTTTGGACATTGGATTACAGACTGGGTTTATGCAGGCACTTGCACATTTTTGGTGCCCGAGTACCGCTACCTTTATCCTAGGTAAGCATGAGCTCACTCCGACTTTGGAAGAATATAGCTTTGCCATTGGAAAACCTTTGAACATCGATTTAATTCATCCTTGTGTGGGATTCGATCCAGTTGTCTTTCTTGCTGAATTCCTAAAAGTTAGTGAAAATACGATGAGGAAAATTTTGAAGGAAAAATGTCAAATGTGTCCCTTTTCTTTTCTCATTGAGCGTTTTTATGAAAGCGATTCATATTTGCAAAGTAGGATTTTCATTCTAGCTTTTTTCGGGCTTGTGATTTTCCCACTTCAAAAGAATTCCATCAGTCCATCCATGGCTTGGATAGCTAGTCAAGTTTGTAGTGGAATGAATTTCATTAATGCTATCTTAGCTGAAATATTCATATCCTTGACTCGCTTTAAAAAAGATGAAGATAAGACATTTCATGCTTCAACTAGACTTTTACAAATGTGGTTTTTCTCTCATTATGCTAATATTGGTTCCAAAATGACTATACCTCAAATGAGCCAGAATGAAAACCCAATTGCAAAATTTCAAGAACTTCAAAAAGATATTAAAGGTTTGTCTTATTCTGAATGGATTGATTTATTGAAAGATCCGAATCCTAAGGTTTTCCTATGGCAAGCTATATGGTTCCAAATCTCTGAGGCCCGTTTGTATCAAGGTGAGCGAGAGCCCATATCTTTATTGGGCATTACCGGCGTGACGAGATATCATCCTCTTCAGGTGGTACGTCAATATGGAGTTTTGCAGGATATTCCCCCACCATTGGGGCCCGATGCTTTCCAAGTCCAATTCATTGCGGCTGAAAGCTATGCAACCGAGCTCAAGCATCTAGATAAAGTTTGGCTCAAGTCCAAGACTCGTCGGGTATTGTTGCCGGAGACGGAACTCGAAGGAAAGGAGAAGCTTTATCATGCTAAGGCTCGATATATTCAACGCCATTTCATACCGGCCCATTTACTGCCGAACTTTCCACTGATAACCGTGAAGCCCACTCGTCAAGCAGAGACTGAAGCCTACGAGAAGACGGCCTAAAAGGATAAGAAGCAGATGGAAATCTTGGCTAAGGAAAATGCACGACTTCGGAAGGAATTGAAGGCCCATTTTTCTATAGATCGTGCCCCCACTAAGAAGAGAAAAATAGCTTGATTGCCATGTTTTAGAGTCATTTGCTTTCATGTTTTAGTTGTCTTTCCTTGGAATTATATTCTGAGCATTGCTGTTTTTGGGTAACTTTACAGTGCCATGCGTATTTTTTCTTTCGGAATTTAAATGGAGCCATGTTCATCATATCTTGAGCTATCACGTGTAAACTTTTGAGAATAATCTGTGGCGTTTTCCATGTATTTGGCGAATTTTCATCAAGGACAATGTAAGCTGGAATTTCGGCAGTTTTCTGGCGCTCGTCTTGTTTTGCCGATTACTATTTTTAAACGACCTCCTTTGCCAAACCATGAAAGATAAAAGTTGTAGGTTGATGTCTAAAATAGTGATCTGAAAAATTCCAGACCTAAATTCGTACTTTAAAGGGGTCCTTCGTTCCTTTAACAAAAACCGGACAAAACAGTTTTTCTGGGAAGAATATTTTCAAAATAAATATTAAACTGTACTGATCGGTTCACTTTTAGCCTTAAGTCTGAACATCAAAGTTGTTTCCAGTTAAGTTCTAGATCAGCTCATATAATTTGGGAATTTCTTGATCAACGTGCCAATTATGACGAATTTTATCGTGAAGGTCGACGGAACTGAAAAACTGCCTGATTCAGATTTTTGCTCTGTTTATTGAGTCTAGAAAGTTGTCATGGATTGGCCCACTATCTCACTCACTTTACTAATCTTCGTATGGCCTTGCTTTTCAGGTAATATATCACGGATCCTCCTCAGCATCCATATAACACTCGCTCCAAAGCCAGGCAAATAGCCAATCCAGCTGAATCAGTTGCCCAAATGGAGGAGAGAATGAGACAGGAAATGAGAAGGGAAATGGAGGAGCAAGCCAAGGTCTTCAATGATCAACTGGCCGAGCTGAAGACTATGATATCCTAGCTGTCTCTGGGTCAACAACTACCTTCTGCTACTCCCGTGCGTTCCAACCCTTTGTTTCAGTCGAAGGGGTTATACGTAGACCTACGACAGGAGGAGGAAGAAGAAGATGAGGAAGACATGCCTGGGGTTGTATCCTCGCTCGCTGCGGCCAAGACAAAAGCTAAAGGCGTTGCCAAAGCCTCAGGGCATATCGGCCAATCATCGGCTCAAGTTCCGTCTGTCCCGCTGGTGAACTATTCTCTGCCTGAAGCTATTATTCCACAAAAGGATGATAATGCGAAGATGCTGGCCAAGATGGACCAGAGACTCAAAGAGGTTGAAGGTGCACGACATGTCCCTAAGATTGACCGTTCGGCCTTTTCAAGAACAATCTATCCGGACAAGTTCAAAGTCCCGGATTTTAAAAAGTATGATGGCACGTCAGATCCTGTGCAGCACGTCCAGACTTACCAGGCTAGAATGGGTAAGTATGCGGCAAATGACGCCCTCATGGTCCAGACGTTTCAGGCCAGTTTGAAAGGAGCCGCCATGAGGTGGTACATTGCTTATGAGGTTTATACCAAAGATGATTGGGACGAGGTGGCCAATGATTTCGTGCAGCATTTCAGTTTCAATATTGATGTGGCCATCACAACACAAGATCTGGAGCGGGCCGAAATGAAGAAAGGTGAGTCGATTAAGGAGTACGACACCAGATGGAGGAGTCTCGCCTCACAGTTGGAACCGGTACCTCCCGAACGGGAACTGATGAGACTATTTGTCTCTACCCTGCCACAGAATGTACGAGCGCATGTGTTCATATCAGCAGTCGCGTCTTTCTCCGACCTTATTTCCTTTGCTGAGGAGGTGGAAAGTAATTGGAAGAGAGGCTGGTATGGAGACAACGGAACCGGTCCAAAGCGTTTTGCACCAAAGAAGGAACTAGTAGCCACGCAGGTTAACTTGGCGTACACGCAGAGACCGGTGGTTCAGGGTCCCGTCATTCAACTCCATGACGAACGGAGGGCTAGTAATAGCCAGAGAAGGGATACGTGGAAGAACCGGCAGTTCAGCCCACTCCCGGGGACCTTGACGCAGATTTGGGCCATCCTACAGAAGAAAGGGCTCTTAACTACAGAACCGATGAGAGCGAACACGTCGAACACAAGATGGTATGACCCGAGTAAGAAGTGTGATTATCATCGTGGGGAAGTAGGCCACGACACAGGCAATTGTTTCATCCTGAAAAATCGTATTCAGGATCTGATTGAGACTGGGGCAATCTCGCTACCCAACAACCAGCCCAATGTCCAGAAGAATCCCCTACCTGAACATTCCGGGACCATCAATGCTATTTTAGTAGAAGAAATTAGCACAGCAGGTCCATTTAAGGTCAAGGCTGCTGAAGCTCTTGACGCCCTAATCAGGGCGGGTTATTATCAAACAGGAGAAATGGTGACCTCAACTCAGCTGGAGGAGATGTTTACTAAGTTGATCAAAAGAGGGCTTGGTGGTTCAGATGAACCAGTTTGGGTTGATAGCTACCATCTCTGGGATGGTTATTGACTGGGAACAGGAGCTGGCGGCATTGGCTATATCCCCACCTGAAGTAGCGGTTCCCATCGAGGAGATTGAAATAGAAGCTCAAATAGATCCGGAGTTAGCAGATATGCCCCCTCTACAAGACGCGTCAGATGATGATCTAGGGCTAGTGGTGAACGAGAACCTAATGATTACCACCCCACAACCCTTCCCTTATTCAGATGGTCGGGCAGTCCCTTGGTCCTATGACTTAGCTCTTATAACTAGGTCAGGACGAACCTACAATGAAGACAAGCTGGCTAAACCGGTCGAAGAGAAGGAAGCTAAGGAGTTCCTCGCAGTCATTAAGACTAGCGAATACAACATCGTGGATCAGCTAAGGAAAGCGCCAGCTCAAGTCTTTCTACTCGAGTTGTTGCAGACCTCACCTAAGCATCAGGAGGCGTTAAAGAAGATCCTGGGGCAGGTTCACGTCCCTGAGAATATCGAACAAAAGAAGCTGGAAGGATTTGTCGGGGCGGTCCTGTTGAAGGATCAAGTAGCTTTTGCGGACGATGAGATTCCTGCGGAAGGTCGGGGCCATAAAAAAGCCTTGCATATCACCGTGAAGCACAAACAGACCTTTGTGTCTCGAGTCCTCATTGATAACGGTTCGGCATTGAATATATGTCAATTGGCCACATTGAACCAATTGGGAGTGGACTTAGCTAGAATGCAGTCGCCAAAGGCCCATGTCAGAGCCTTTGATGGGATGAAGAAAGAAGTTCTGAGGCAGATAAATCTAGATATTCTCATCGGACCGTCGACATTTGACATTTTGTTTCAAGTCCTGGATATCCCATCTGCATTCAATTTTATACTTGGACGGCCTTGGATCCACAATGCAGGCGCCGTACCTTCAAGCCTCCATCAGAAGATTAAATTTGTGGTCGAGAAGAAACTGGTGACGGTGTTTGGTGAGGAAGACCATCAAATCTATAACGAGACAGCCATTCCCTATGTGGAACCGACCGGAAATGAAGAGAGCTCGTATCACGCGTTTGAGCTAATACAGACCATAGATGCCTCTCCTGAAAGTCCCTTACCAACTCCCGAGGTGTCGGCCGCTTCTGTTATGGTGGCCAAAGTAATGATAGGGAATGGCTATCAACCCGGCATAGGACTGGGAAAACATGGCCAAGGAATCCACACCCCTGTTGAGCTTAAAGGTCAAAATCATAAGACGGGCCTTGGTTATCCGGGACAAAGACATGTCAAGCAGGTGGTGAAAGGACTTGGCAAGCAAAAAGATAGTTCTCAGCCACAACCCCTATACGTCACTTTCCGATCTGGTGGGGTGGTTGGAGGATATGATGAGTTGTCCAAATATGAAGGCGATTTAGGGAATGTATTCCATGTTCCAGTGAAGGAGCAGGTCACCGAAGTGGAGCCCACAGAACCGGATGTGGAGGATGAGATACCTAACCTGGCTGAATGGTTTGGTGACATGACCGTGGAAGCTGTGCTTGAAGACCTTATACAGATAGATGGGACCCCTGAAGAAGAGCCCTACTTGGAACGCAGACCGCCGAGGCCTTCGAACAATGTTCACTCTGCAGACGATCCATTGGAGGGTTTAGATTCAGAGTAACCAGTCTATGTTACCCCATGCGTGGGATATTTTCAGCTTTCTTTTAATTTCAGTCATTTCAGTTATTATTTTACAATAAATGTAATGAATTGATTTTGAAGATCAATAAAATTACTGAAATTTTTATCCATCATTTTGGAATCCTGTCGAAGTACCCCAAACCAACCCGATGACGATAACCAATGGTCAAACAAATTGTCGTCAATGGTAAGATACCGAGGGTTGGGCTTCTTCAAAGATTCTCGTCTCAAAATTTTTGTAAAATAAATTTTTCAGAAAGAAAAACAGAACAAGCCAAGAAGAAACATTTTCCAAAAAAAATCGCATCAAAAAAATAATAGGGCATACATCTTTAAACCCTGTTTATTTTTCTGAATTCCCTACTTTATGTCTCAAGGATGTGGAGGGAGATCTAATGGATTCTGGAGTTTATGACCTTGATGAATTCAACCCCGAATACGAAGAAATACGTCGGGAATTCGAGGAACATGAAACGGTCAAGCCGTTGATCAGAGATGAGACCCTGTCTATCAATCTAGGAAATGAAGAAAACCTTAAGGAAGTCAAGATTGGGGCAAACCTTCCTGAAGACACAGCTAGACGGTTGATTCAACTCCTGAAGGATTACCAAGATATCTTTGCATGGTCCTACGCAGATATGCCAGGGCTCGATCGCTCGATTGTTGAACACTGTCTTCCGCTCAACCCATCTTGTGATCTAGTAGCACAGAAGAAACGAAGAGCTAGACCGGAGTTGGAAAATAAGATCAAAGAGGAGGTTATGAAACTCCTAGACGTGGGATTCATTGAGACTTCTCAATATCAAGACTGGATTGCCAACATCGTTCCAGTGATGAAGAAGGATGGTCGAGTTCGAACTATATCAGGCGCCGTACCCTTTCTCAAGTTCCTGAAAAAGAATGCACTTATTAGATGGGACGAAGAATGTGAGGAAGCGTTTGAGAAGTTGAAGCAACATCTTATGAATCCACCTGTCCTTGTGCCACCCACACCGGGGAAACCGTTGATTCTCTACCTCACAATAAACAGTGAGTCACTTGGAGCCATGCTAGCCCAAGAAAGTCAAGGAGATGCTAAGGAACGGGCCATCTATTATTTGAGCAAGAAATTCACGGGCTCCGAATTAAATTATTCAGAGGCTAAAAAGACATGCGTAGCATTGGTATGGGTGTTACACAGGTTGCGACAATACACTCTGCATTACCAGATCCTCTTGGTGACAGAGTGCGATCCTATTAAATATCTCCTGAATCAGCCTGCATTGGTTGGCAAACTTGCCAAGTGGCAAATTCTCATCTCCGAGTTTGACATTCGATATTTGCCTCAGAAATCGGTGAAAGGAAGAGTTATAGCGGATGTTCTAGCAGAGAATCCGAGGCAAGGCGATGATCTTTATCGACCTGAAGATCGAATTATGGCAATCGAAGACTATGTTTGGACAATGTACTTTGATGGAGCTGTAAACTTGTCAGGGTCCGGCACGGGAGCAGTCCTGATATCTCCTGGAGGTCAACATTATCCAGTAGCAGCAAAATTGGTGTTCCCTTGCACTAATAACATCGCCGAATATGAAGCTTGTATTCTTGGTCTACAAGCAGCAATAGAAATGGAAATATCTAAGCTCAAGGTGTTTGGAGACTCGGCCTTAATTATTCTCCAGACGGTTGGTAAATGGAAGACGCGAGATTCAAAGCTAATGCCCTATCATGAGTATTTAGAAGAAGCGATGGAAAGTTTTACGGATATCACGTTTGAATATTTGTCTAGAACTCAAAATCGATTTGCAAACGCTTTGGCCACTCTGGCATCAATGTTGCATGTCACGCAGGGATTAGAAGTCGAACCACTAAAGTTCGAAGTCTTAAGACAGCCGGCCTACTGCATGGTTGTAGCGGATGAGCTAGATAGCAAACCCTGGTATCAGGATATCAAGATGTATATCCAGGATCAGAAGTTTCCTGAGAATAGTACAATTTCAGACCAGAAGTATATAAGGAAGATGGCTTCAAAGTTCTTCCTAAGCGGAGAAAATCTTTATAAAAGGTCTTTCGATTCGGTCCTGCTGAGATGTGTTGATGCGACTGAAGCGATTCGTTTAATGGCAGAAATGCATGAAGGTGTCTGTGGCCCTCACATGAACGGCCATATGCTAGCAAGGAAGATCTTGAGACTGGGCTATTATTGGCTCACTTTAGAAAATGATTGTATACAACATGTCAGAAGTTGCCATAAATGTCAGATTCATGATGACAAGATCAATGTCCCTCCAAATGAGTTGCATCAGTTATCCGAGCCTTGGCCATTTTCCATGTGGGGAATAGATGTGATTGGCCCGATCAACCCTAAAGCTTCCAATGGACATCGTTTCATTCTGGTGGCAATTGATTATTTTTCCAAGTGGATTGAGGCGACATCGTATTCAACGGTCACGTCCCGAAATGTAGTAAAGTTCATCGGACGTGATTTAATTGCTCGATATGGAGCCCCTGAGGTTATAATCACAGATAATGGTGCGAATCTGAATAGTAAGCAGGTGGAAGAACTGCTCAAAGCATTTAAAACCAGACACTTGCATTCTTCTCCATATCGCCCTCAGATGAATGGGGCAGTTGAGGCAGCAAACAAGAATATCACGAATATCTTGTCTAAGACGGCTGAGAATTATCGAGATTGGCACGACAGGTTGCCATTTGCACTTATGGCATACCGGACTTCAATCCGGACATCAACCGGGGCAACTCCATACTCCTTGGTATATGGTATGGAGGCGGTATTACCAGTCGAAGTGGAGATTCCTTCTCTACGCATTTTGTCCCAAATAGAACTGACTGAAGCAGATTGGATCCAACAGAGGATAGATCAGCTGAACTTGATTGACGAGAAGCGGCTCAGAGCCTTATGCCATGGCCAATGTTACCAGCAAAGAGTGGCCCGAACTTTTAACAAGAAGGTGCGACCTCGACATTTTCAGGAGGGATACCTTGTGCTGCGGAAGCTTCTGCCCATCATCCCACAACCAGAAGGGAAGTTTGCTCCAAATTATGGCGGACCCTACATAGTGAAGAAAACCCTTTCAGGCGGCGCCTTGATCTTGGCAGAGATGGATGGATGTGTCTTCACTAATCCGGTCAATGCTGATTCAGTCAAGAAATATTATACCTGAGATGTTGTAATGTTTTTGCAAATCTTAATACTCATGCACATTTTGTCTACTTTCTGATTGTATTATGAATCTTCACTGAATTTTTCAATCAGGAGATTTGTTTGGTCAATTGATGTTGATCATTTTGAATGAGGAACGCCAGGACGATGAAAGGCAAGCTATTTCCATACACGTCCTATATCATATCCCAAGTGAGTAAGTGTGAAGATTTCCATACTTACAAGGTGAAAGGGTTATCTTGCGAAAAGTATGACGACCAAGAGGATGTGAGGCATTCATTTCCTCTATCCAAATACTACAGATCTCCCTTTGCTAAACTCCTTTGAATTGTGGTTTCGTTTTCATACCCCTGTCAGGAACAACCCCACATTGGGGCAAATTTCAGAAAATTCAAAGCATGAATAGAATTTTCTTGCTTTCACTTGCATCAATCTTCAAGTGTATTTATTGCATGCGAATTCTATGTTAGCTCAAGTGCTTTAGACATGATGAAGAGTATTTCATTTCTATACCCATATACACTCTTCCTTTGCTTAACCCAACTTGAGCGGCGGATTCATTAATTGTTGATCATCCTTAAAGGAAATCATTCCAAACCATTTTACAGATGAGCAAAGTACCTTGGGGCAAACTGAAGCTTGAAAAATTTGCCAGCATAATATGTAGGCAATTCAGATAAGACTCTCCCTTCTTTTTCAAAAGGGCTCGCTGTGCAAAAAGGGGGGGCAAAAGTGTCTACTCTCATAAATTAAAAATAAAGAGAGAGAGAGAGAGAGAGAGAGAGAGAGAGAGAGAGAGAGAGAGAGAGAGAGAGAGAGAGAGAGAGAGAGAGAGAGAGAGAGAGAGAGAGAGAGAGAGAGAGAGAAAAGGAAAAGAAAAGAGCTCTATCAAGGAATCTTCGGAAGGAGGGGAGGTCTTACCTGAACTGGTTCAAAGAATGAAAGATCAATTATGAATGACAAAGACGGATGATCACCAATTTCTCATCTTCATGAGCCCTTTGTTGAGAATAGGCCTTTCATTTCTAAGCCTACCCTGAACCTACATTACAACCCTTTCCAAAAGTCTCTTCAGATTAAGGCACTTGGGTTAATATAGGGTTTCAAATGCTTATAAATATTGCTCGAAGAAGTGAGAGCAAGATCATTTTTATCTCGTTTGGCAATGTCCCTGACTTGTAAACCCAATGCAGCTGATCAAGATTTCATTTCATGGCCTAATGACTCGTGTGAGTCCCATTTGAATAGCCTCTGACCAAGCCTGAATTACAGTCCCTGAAAAGACCTCATGGATTGGTCTGGTCATACTAATTGCAAGATTACCCAAGTGTGAGGAGGACAACTCTGAGTGATTCTCATGCCCGCATCAAGGGTCGGGTCAAATAGCCTTTTTCAAATAGAGTGAGAGAAAGTTCTTTCTAACTGAAGGTTCCTCATTCTATTTGGTCAAATTTTGTCGAAAGGATCAGACAGTTTTCCTTATTGATAAAATCTCCAGTGGAGCTTTACAATGCAAGTAGAAGCTTACAAATTATTGCATTTGCATTAAAGTTCATGCAAAACGCCATTTCCTTATGAACTGAGCAGGTTGAGCATGCCAATTCAGCAAATCCTAAAAGCCGGGCTTCAGTCAACTCAGGTAAGTTTTCTGATTCTTTTTCAAACTTGGATGACCACATCTTCAATGTTGTAGGTATCAAGCTAAGCACGGTGATCTAGACAGAAGATCCCAAAAGACAATCAGGCCCGCTCGATCCATAACTCGAGCACCCTATTCAGATTTTCCCAGATTGCGATACCAGCATTTCGCAATTCTGTCCACTGTTTCACATAAAGGATGAATGTGACTCAGATTTTCTCAGATTGCGATACCAGCATTTCGCAATTCTGTTCGCTGTTTCACATAAAGGATGAATGTGACTCAGATTTTCTCAGATTACGATACCAACATTTCGCAAATCCGGCCCTCAGCTAATGCTTCACGTGATGAGCGGATGATCGTGATGCAGAAGCCAATTCTCAGCCGACGTTCCACGTGATGAGCGGATGATCGTGGTTTGAAAGCTTTATTCTCAGCCAATGCTTCACGTGATGAGCGGATGATCGTGATGCAGAGGCATTTCTCAGCTGACATTCCACAGGATGAGCGGATGATTGTGGTTTGAAAGCTTTATCCTTAGCTGACGTTCCACGTGATGAGCAGATGATCGTGGTTCGAAAGTTTTACTCGCAACTAATGCTTCACGCGATGAGCGGATGATCATGGTGCAGAAGCATTATCGATTTGCGATCCAGAACTCGCGAATTCGGCCTACAGACATCTTGTGTCGTCCCGAGTCAAGAAGAAAGAAATTCCTGAGGACGGGTGGGTCCAGTACCTTAAGATCCTCACAGCGCTGGAGATTAAGGGAATCACCAGCATTATGGAATATTTGATAAAACAAGTATTTTTCATATGCGATCCGTGTGCATGTCTCTCTAAAACGATAAAAAAAGAAATTTTAGCACATGTTATCTATAGCATCACATTCCATGCATCATTTCTTTTTGCATCAGAAAATGGGAATTAAACTCCCGCCAAAAAAATAATTATCATCACTTGCATTTCCAAAATTTAGGTTTCAATTTTAGTCTTTGAACGAAACCTCTACGAGCTTCCGCTCAAAGAGGGGCAGCTGTTGACACCTAAATTTTGACTTTTCCTGTTAATCATTTATTGCATAAAAATTAGGGACTAACTTTAGTCTCTAGAAAAAATATTTCATATATAATAATTTTTCTCATGCATCATTCATTGCATCTAATCACACCATGGTGAATGGGACACTAAGTTGATAGCTCTGAATTTTACCAATTCTATGGATTGACAAATGACAATTAGTTGAACATTGGGAGTAAATCTTGACTGAAGTCCACTGAACATATCCACGGAAGAGAAGATATTTGGATGGGAATGAATAGCTTTGCATAATTTGGTCAGCAAATTAATTATTCTTTGAGCAATCCCCGAAAGAAAGAATCAATATCTATATTCGTGATTGATGGCAAAATGGAGAATGAAGACGCTCATTTTTATGGCAAACGGAAATGAAACAAGAAAGAAAGAGAAGGTAATCTTTTCCTTTTACTCTCGTGTTTGTGGTGCAAGAAGGAAACCAGTATCATATCCCACAAATTCAAGGCATGAGGGGCATGATTTGTCGATGAATTGCTGGAATTTGGCATAAAATCATTGCTAATTAAATGAGCCGTCTGATTATGAATGAAATAGGCGCAATCAAGGCAAAATCACAAGACTATGAAGAAAAAGCAATACCCCGTTGATTATCATCAATCACCTCCCATGAATCCAGAATTTTTGAAGGTATATGAGGGACTTTAGCTATAAAAGGCCGATGGTTTCATTCACAGAGGGGGGGGGGGAGGTCGGCAAATTTTTTTTTTCCGCTCATATACTCTGGAGGGTTCACGTGAGAATTTTAAAAGTGTAGAAGAGAGAGAGGAGTTGGGAGCTTTCTTGGTCGTGCATCGCCACGACGCCAGTTTTTCTCGATATCAACGTTCCCACTCAATCTCGATTCGTTCTGGATCACCGCTGATCAGTTCATACGCCCGGATTGACCCGTCAATGACTGAAGCTCCCTCCCTGTCCAGATCAGAGCTACTGTCCAGTTGCTGTTCAACGTTTGACAGAGGTAGATCAGGCTTCGTTTTGTCAAAATTTGAAGTCTTAACCCTTTTATTATCTGCGCTAGATAGATTGGAGAATTTCGGCTGGTGATCAGTACATCGTGCGAGCTCGATCTCAAGCAAAAAGCGAGCAACTTTGCAAGACTAATTTCAAGGTCCGAAACCATCTGGAAGGAGGCTATTTCAGGTGAAGCTCACAACTTCTACGTGCATTGGAACATTAATCAAGAAGGTGAGACTCATTTACTTTTTTGAAATCCATGCTGTGCTGGTTTCATAATATACATACACGTTCTTGTCCATTAGCTGATCATTAAAATAATGGTGGGTTAAAAAAATCTAATTCTGATGGGGATAATTCGAGAGTAAAATTGATCATCGTTGTGGTGATTTAAATTGGAAAGTATTTTTTTTAGAAACCAATTGCAGCACGTTAACTCCATCATGGCTAAATGTAACTATTAGGTGAGTCTTTTGTTAAAACCTTCATGAACGACAATGCTCTAGGGCATTATCAGATTGCTAAGACTCTCCTAAAATTGAATAATGTTGGATTTGTTGTGAGTAACCTTTTGGTCCCAAAAAAAAATTATCGGTAGCATTAGATTTGTTTGATTGCATGTTGACTTTATCTTATCTCTTGCGATTAATTCGAGTGTGTTCGTTGAATGATTTGCTTGCTCTTTCCCGCATTTTTGGCATGCCGGTTTGGTTTGACGTAAAGCTATTTTCACTTAATTCTAACGCCGTTGCCAATGCAAAAAAAGAAAAAGAAAAATACAGGTTGATTAGGGAAATTTCCTTTCCTAATCCGCAACTTGCCGCATAATCGAGAACGTCTATCTTTAAGATTATCGATGGAATACTCGGTTAGGCAAGGGTTTGGGTTCAATCGTTAATCGTAGGATTACGAATTAAAGATTAACTCAAATATTCGCGGAATATTTCAAAACTCGATTGATATATCCACTTTGTTGATTGGCATTGATTGACATATTTTATTTTTATTTGCTTGATGGACGTATTTTTTAGCATATACATGTCGCATGATGTAATCCTGAAAATTCTAAAAAAAATGCATTCATTCACATACTGTATTTGAAAATTACATATCTTTTAAAAATAGCATCACGTAGATAAGATAGCATTTTAGGATAGAAATTGCATGTTTAAATAGAACTTCATGTATAAAATAATTTGTCTTTAATATATTAGAGTTTAGGTCAATTTAGACTCTAAAATATGCAAGATAAGAATTGTTTTGGCATAGTTCTATTTTAGGAAATAAATTCATCCGAAAATAATAATAAAAATTCATCCTCGCCATGTCATCTATGCTACGTCATCCATGCCACGTCATCCTTGCCACGTCATCCTTGTCATGTCATCCTCGCCATGTCATCTATGCCACGTCATCCTTGCCACGTCATCCTTGTCATGTCATCCATGCCACGTCATCCATGCTACGTCATCCATGCCACGTCATCCCTATCATGTCATCCATGCCACGTCATCTTTACCATGTCATTCATCTTCGCCATGTCATTTTAGATTGCATTTTAGCTTAAATTGTATATTAGAATTGCATTTTAATTAATTTATATGTCACGTAGTTAATTTAATTTAATCATGGTCTCATTTGTGCATTCATTTAATTTGCATGTCATCTAGTTTAGTCTTACATGTAATTCATGTCATTACATCATAGAATAATTTCATGCATTCATATAAAAATAAAAAATTAAAAAAGAACTAACTTGTGTGGCGCATGCTCCTTTGATTATATTGATTTCTGGATGTTCTATTAATTGATTGTGCACCCGCATGATAGCCTTTGTTAGTGACTTAGGTTAAAATCAATCAATGTTGCCTTCTCAAATGATTTTTTCATGAAATAAAATGGTACCGAAAGGGCGTTAGAGTAATTTAGCGTAATCAAGTCCCTGGACTCTTAATCTCTGGTTCGTAGAAATAAAATAGTTCTCACCGCTATTTTATTTAGGTTTCTAATCGACCTACCATAAATGATTAGTGGCGACTCCAAATTCAAAATACATTGCATGTTAATCAATTGAACCTTAAGTTGCGATTTGGTATGGACTTGGGAGAGTTCGAGTTAGGTTAGTTAATTTAATTAACCTGATAATCCATCAGCTTGAAAATTTATTTTTAGGTCGCGACACCAACCCGTCACCGCCATCAGGAAGGGTCCCCTTAACAACTGAGCTACCCACTTAAGTGACCCCTTGCATACGACCATCATTGACACCTTCACCTCCTAGAGTCCAAGCTTCAGTTTGTCCAGAATCTGTCTCGATTAAGGATGAGGACGTGGCCGAGCAAGGCGAGGCCGAGGCTCACCAGCCCGGATCTAGTGCCGTTCTTGCCCAGTCATGGCGATGTTTGACGGCTGACTAGAGGTGAAGAGGGAACGGGGTAGGGAAAGGGAAGGAGAAGGAGAAGAAAAAAAATAAAAAAAGTATTAAAAAGTTCAAAGAAATTATTAAAGTATTAGGTCGCCAGCAGGTCGGTATTCACGTCAGCATCGACCGGCCCAAAATTCGCCGGATGGACTGAATTAGCATTATTGTAAAAGGTTTAGGATTGAGTCAACAAAAAGAAATATTTAGAACTGAATTGGTATAATTATAATAGGTATGTGCCATTTTTTATAATTTTTCACTATTTTAGTTCTCCCCAAGTAACAATTACTCTGATAGATCTAATGAGTCCGATTGATGAATTCGCAATCCTACTGCAACTATACATTTAAATTTATTTGTGATATTATCAAAATAGTCCTAAACCTATAGTATTGGTGCCAATTTAGTCCGAGACCATTGATTGATGTTAATTCAGTCGTAATCATTTTGCATTTGCGCCAATTGAGTCCATCAGATCAATTTTAGCCAAAGCATTGATATGGATTCTAGTTATCCTACGTGGCATGGTTGACACTGACATGAATATTTTTAATAATTTAATTTATTTTTTATTTTTTATATTTGTTTTCTGTACACTTTTTTTTATTTGGTGTCGTCGCCGACTGAACCCTGTTGGCTCTAGGCGAGGGCAAACAACCCTCCCCCTATAGGGAATTGCTGCCCTTGCCCTGCCTTGTGAGGGCCGCGAAGCCCTCACCAGATTTGGGTGAGCGTTCGCGGTGTTTCCTGCAACCCTCGCTGGCCCCAATCAAAAAAGAAAAGTATACAAAAAAACAAAGAGGAGAAAGAAGAAAAGATAAAACAAAATATTTCAAAATGTCCATGCACTACAAAAAAGCACGGATTTAGCCACGAAATTTTTGCGACGAACAAAATTCATTACTAATTTCCGACGAAAATAGCGACGGAAAAAACATTTATTGCTATTTACGACGGAATTAGTGACGAAAAAAATTCGTGGCTAATTTGCGACGACACTAGCGACCAAAGCATTTTATCGCTAATTAGCCACAAAGTTAGCGATGAAAATTCATTTTGTAGCTAATTAGCCACGAATTTAGCGACGACCAACATTTCGTAGCTAATTTGCTACGTAATTAGCGACGAAAATCTAATTTCGTCCCTAATATAAATTAAATAAAAAATTATTTAGCGACGAAAGTACCAATTCGTCGCTAAATCGAATAAAATTTAAATAAAAAAGAAAAAAAATTAGCGACGAAGAGAGTTTTCGTCGCAAATTTAGTTAAAATAAAAATTAGTTAGCGAAGAAAATCTCATTTTGTCGCTAATATAAATTAAATAAAAAATTATTTAGCGACGAGAGTCTTAATTCGTCGCTAAATTGAATAAAATTTAAATAAAAAATGGAAATAACTAGCGACGAATAAATTTTCATCTCTAATTTAGTTAAAATAATTAGCGACGAAAATGTTATTTCTTCGCTAATATAAATTAAGTAAAAAAAATTAGCGACGAAAGTATTAATTCGTCGCTAAATTGAATAAAATTTAAATAAAAATGGAAAAAAATTAGCGACGAAGAGAGTTTTCGTCGCTAATTTAGTTGAAATAAAAAACTAATTAGCGACGAAATACTATTTCGCCGCTAATATAAATTAAATAAAAAATTATTTAGCGACGAAACCGATAATTTGTCGCTAAATTGAATAAAATTTAAATAAAAAAGAAAAAAGTTAGCGACGAAGAGAATTTTCGTCGCTAATTTAGTTAAAATAGTAATTAGCAACGAAAATGTTATTTCGTCGCTAATATAAATTTAAAAAATGTTTAGCGACGAAAGTATTGATTCATCGCTAAATCGAATAAAATTTAAATAAAAAAGAAAAATAATAGCGACGAAACTGTTGTGTCGTCGCTTATATAAATTAAATAAAAATGTTTAGCGACGAAAATATTAATTTGTTGCTAAATTGAATAAAATTTAAATAAAAAAGATAAAAATTAGCGACGAAGAGAGTTTGCGTCGCTAATTTAGTTAAAATAATATTTAGCGACGAATTAACGATTTCGTCGCTAATATAAATTAAGTAAAAAATGTTTAGCAACAAAAGTATTAATTCGTCGCTAAATGGAATAAAAATTAGATAAAAAAGAAAAAAATTAGTTTTAGCGACGATATTGTATTTTCGTCGCTAATATATTCTTTTTTATTTTAATTTTTGTCAAATTAGCAACGAAAAGGATGTTCGTCGCTAATTGCTTTTTTAAATAATTGCTGTGAACAAATGATAAAGTGCTATAATTGCCTTTAGCCGCAGTAATATGTTGAAAACCGCAGGAATATGTTGGAAACAGCAGTAATAGACTGGAGAAAAACCACAGCAAAATAGTTAAAAACCATATGGAAATATGTAAAACCGCAGCGAAAGAGTAGAGGCGAGTAAAGAAAGGGAAAAACTTTGAAAGTGCATATCTCATCGCTCGGGCGTCTGTTTGGGACGATTTTTTTTTTTATTTCACGTAATTTTTTGAGAAGAATCCATTGGCAAATAGCCATAGGCAGTTTGGCCGGCCTTTTTCCCCAAAAAACGTCGTTTTCTTTGTTAATTTTGCATTTTCTCCCTCCAATGCCACATCTCGATCACGAACGAACCGTCCTTTCTCCCTTTTTTCTTTCGATCTTTCCATACCGGACTCATTATACCACATCTTTTGTAGGGAGGAAGGGGTCCATGGAGTTTTTATGTCCAAATTAGGGTCACGTCTTTTAATGTGTGCATATATTAATTGAAATATGAATAGTGTCACTAACTTTGCTATTTGCCCTGTTGGTTTTCACTTGGGTGAAGTGCTTGGTGGTCACGGGTTCCACTCCCAGTTTGCTCCATCTTTTGCTTCTTTTTCCAAAAAATCAATATACTCGAATTGATTGAAAAATAGCCTTTTTAGGGCACTTTGCTTTATTTTATGAATATTAAAAATTTATAGCTTCATATCTTATTTTAAATGTATATCTTTTATATACTTTTGATATGTCTTACCAATCTTATTTTATGTTATAATAATCAAGATATACATAAAAAGCTTTCGATTAAAGTAAATCAGTCCACTTTTAGATTACAAATGATATCATAATTTTGTGATTTAGATTACGTGTTTTGTTCTTAAGATAATTGTACTTTACTCATTTACAATGTTCAGAAATTACAATGACGATTATTATTTTTGAGACTTTTTCATTATTTACGTGTAATCATTATTACGGCGACATATGATATTGTTGTTGTCATTATTATTGTCATTATTATTGTTGTTAATTTGTTTTGTTGTTAATGTCGCGAAATTAACAACGACATTTGTCATATTTTTATAATAGAACGTTGCTAATTTCTTTACTAATTGTCGACAAAATCATGATTTTGTTGGGAATTTGATAGAAATAAGAATAAAAAAAGGAAAAAAAAAATAGCGACGAATTAGCGTTTTCGTCACTAATTTGACAGAAATAAAAATAAAAAGAAACAATTTTAGCGACGAAAGACCATTTTCGTCTCAAACTCTCCCCTTTAAATTTAGCAACGAAAGTCCTATTTCGTCGCTAAATTAGCGACGAACTGGGACTTTCGACGCTAAAGTAGAGCTATAAATAAAAAAATTATTAAAATTAGTGATGAATCATCATTTTCGTCGCTAATTTGATAGAAATAAAATTAAAAAGGAAAAAATTTAGCGATGACAGTCCTTTTTGTCGCAAATTCTCCCCTTTAAATTTAGCGATGAAAGACGCCTTTCGTCGCTAAATCAAAGATGTAAATAAAAAATATTAGAATTAGTGAGGAATTATCGTTTTCATCGCTAATTTGATAGAAACAAAAAAAAAACAATTTTAGCGACGAAAGGCCGTTTTCGTCGCAAATTCTCCCCTATAAATTTCATGACGAAATATGTATTTCGTATCTAATTTAGCTACGAAATAATCTTTTAGTCGCTAATTTTTTTACTATTATTTAAATTTAGTCAATTTAGCGACGAAGTTTATCTTTTGTCGCTAAATAATTTTTTATTTAATTTATATTAGCGACGTAATATGATTTTCGTCGCTAATTATTTTTTTATTTAAATTAAATTAGCGACGAAAATTCATTTCGTCGCTAAATTAAGAAATTGAAATTTTTTTAATTAGAATTTAGTTAGCGACGAATTAAGTATTTCGTGGCTAATTTAGCTACGAAATAATATTTTCGTCGCTAATATTTTATTTTTTATTTAAATTTAGCGCTCAATTTTCCCGAAATTTTCCCGCCGAATAAAATATTCCCGAAATTTAGGGACGAAATCTGACATTCGTCGCTAATCCCTGCCTTTTTTTTATATATTTTAACCCATTGGCACGAAAGTTCATTATAAATCCTCGGGATAAGTACACTATAAGTGTCATAACTTTCGTACGGCGTTCACTTAAGTGCCATAACTTTCAAAACGTTCACTTGAGTGCCAAAAATTTTAAAAACCGTTCACTTAAGTGCTAGTCGCTTATTTGGCAGCCGGAAATCTGATGTGGCGCCGGCGAAGCAATTTTCTTGACTTTTTTAATGCACGTGTGGCTTTTTTTTTATAATTTTTCCTTCTTTCTTCTTCTTCTTCATGTCTTCATTTCCAGAAAAGAGAACCTCTAGCTTTCCCGACGCTATACTCCTCGTTCCTCGTCTGGTTCGACGATCACGTACCTGCTGCACACATGATGATCACGTACTTGCAGCACACCCATCCGGCGTTGCCACACTACAACTCGTCAGAGTGGGATTGGTTGAGGGGGGCTTTGGCGACGGTGGACAGGGACTACGGGCTGCTCAACAAGGTGTTCCACAACATCACCGACACGCATGTGGCCCACCATCTGTTCTCTACGATGCCTCATTATCATGCAATGGAGGCGACTAAGGCAATCAAGCCGATCCTAGGGGAGTATTATCAGTTCGACAGCACGCCGGTCCACAAGGCGATATGGAGGGAGGCGATGGAGTGCCTCTACGTGGAGCCGGACGAAGGAAGCGAGAGCAAGGGCATCTTCTGGTACAAGAACAAGTTCTGAGACTCATTGCTTTGTTTTGTGATGAAGGGTTTTAGAAGGAAATCAATATGTAGCTTTAGCGCGCGATGTTAAAACTTGCATAAGTGTCTCTTGGGTCGAATTGGATCTGATAGTGTGGGGCTTTGTAGTGGATAGCTTTGTGTGTTAAATGTGTCGTTGGCTCTCTTTCTAAAATTTAGCTCGTAGCTCATCCCCATCTCCTTTTTTTTCTTGCCTGTTCCCACAGTTGTGAAATGCCTGGACTCGACACAATCCACAGGCAAGGGGCAATTTCACTGGACAAATGCATGTATAAGAGGGGCTCTTATTCGTATCACCAAAGGACATAGCTTTGCGATTTCTAGGTCATATTCCTGCACATTGAGTAATCACTGACTGTTTTGTCTGCAAATACTGCACAGTAGTCGTGGCGTTTCCAGGGCTACACAATGTCATTTCTTGCTCTGTTTTGCCCTGTTCTTGCCCTCGCCGCTTCTGGATCGCCTCCGCCGTCGAACCTCCTATTACCGACCGACGCATCCGCCCTCTTGGCGTTCACGTCTAGGGAAGATTTGAACGGCGTCCTTCGCTTCTCTCCCGACACGAGCTTCTTTTTTTGCCAATGGTAGGGCGTCAAGTTTGTCCGAAGCAGAGCCATCCGTCCCTTCCTCGAAGGGCTCAAGCTCGGCGGGGAGCTCTCTCCCAACTCACTGACTCGCCTCGACCAACTTCGTGTCCTGAGCCTGCAGAACGACTCGCTTGCTGGCCCGATCCCAGACCTTTCCAGCCTCGTCAACCTCAAGACCCTCTTCCTCGGCCACATAGCCGCGAGCTTTAGCATTAGATAGGTCGCGGTGCGACGGTAGTCGCCCTAGGCCGTCGTCGACTCGCCGGCCCTAGGCCGGCTGGTGGTGGCCGGCGGGAGGGTCGCCGGTGGCCTCGACCCCCCCGGCCAAGGGGAAACCCAAGAGTTTCCTTTTTCTTTATTTTTTTAAATATTAAATAACTAAAAATAAAAATAAAAACAAAAACATCCAAATAAATAATAAATAAAAAATGACGTGAAATTTCCACATGGCACTCAGAAATTCAATAAATAATAGTGAAAATTTCACGTCATGTTTTCCGGCAAAAATAGCACTCAAGTAGACGATTTTGGCCGGAATTGGCACTTATCTGAACGTTTTTGCTCTGATGTGGCACTCAAGTGAACGTTTTGAAAGTTATGGCACTTAAGTGAACGCCGTACAAAAGTTATGGCACTTGTAGTGTACTTATCCCTAAATCCTCTGCTTCACTGTGTTGTTCCTAGCTAGGCTATACACCTAGAGGGGTGAATAGGTGTATCAATCGAATTTCGATGAATAGCGCGAAATTTATAAAATAATCGAAATCGAAATAACACAAGTGATAGCAAAGTATTGTAGAGCTTCTACCAGACAGTTAATAGATGCAGTTAATAGAGGCAGAAGGAGTAGGAAGGCGTTGTACACAAGATTATAGTGGTTCGGCTTTTGAGGGCCTACGTCCACTCTCACACACTAACAGCCTACTGGCTGGATTTCACTAAGTATCTGAATAAGAGATTACATGAGTATGAGTGATTGCTTGAATTTCTACTGATTCTACAGAAGCGAGCTATGCCTCTGTCAAGATCTCAACACTCTTTCACTGCTTCACTCTCTCTTACAAGATTCACAGAAGTGATCTTTAGACAATAATGAAGCGCTCTCTTTGAATAGGGTCGGTTGTCTCTTGGTCGTACTCCGTTCTTTGAACTTCGTGCTCTTTACAGCCCTCGTCCTTCAAGCTCTCCGCTGGACAGATCCAATCCGAGGATCAATCACCAAAACTAGTCGTTTGTTGACACCTGATTTTTGACTATCTTTTATTATAGTTTTAATTTCTAAAATTAATTAAAAATAGCAAAAAAGGTCAAAAAATTGCAAAATCAACTTTGGAAGCCTTAGCCTAGCCTTAGGAACCAATTTTGAACAAAAAAATATTTTTTGAATTTTTTAATATTTTTTGGAATTTATTTAATTATAAAAATGCCCAAAAAATCAGACAAATACCATTTGTGGTCAGAAAAATACAAAAAAATATTCATAAATTTTATTTTAATTCCCTCTTTAATATTTTCACTTTTTATCAGGGAAATTTGGCTCGATTCATGGGGTTCCTTCACAAACCTAAAACCGAAACGAGCTTAAAAAATCCTTTTCGAGTCTTTTAATTTTCAATTCTCGGTTTTTATAAGCTATGACATTGGACTCTAAAGTAATGAAATGCAATTGGGTCAATTTGCCCTCCAATTTGATCAATTTTACCCAAAAGGGCTTAATTGCATAAAAATCTTTCAATTTAATCCCCGGTTTCACAATTTTTGAAATTAAATTTCACACGGGCACACCCATTAAAATTAAACACCTCTACCCAATATTTTTCATCATGCTGAATACATTGGTGGCCTCAATTTTGAATAATTTGATCGTTTAGGCCCTCCATTTGGCGAAATTAACTTTCGGATCCTAGGGACAATTTGGGGTTTTCATATAATTTCAATCAATTGATTCACGAAAATACTCATATTTGATAGAAAACATGCCAAGGAATCCGAATTTGCCATCAATTTCATAAAAAGAGGTCAATTGGGGGGTCAATTTGGCGATTTGGTCGAACCGGGCCGGTTGGGACAGACCCGACCCGACCCGACCCGGCCCGACCGGGTCTGCAACTCAGTTGCAGACCGTGGCCGACCGTGAGTATGGGAAAAACAGAGCAACGTGGGGGGCGGCTTTTCGGGAGGGAAACGAGGCAGCCGAGCGTGGGAAGCAGCTTGGCAGAGCATATTCGGCTTTGACAGAGGTGGTGGACGTGCCGAGGCGGGCGGTCGGCCACGAGAACCGGCGAGATTCTCGGATAAAAACCGAGCTCGGCCGAGAGAAGAAGGGGGATTTTTTTTGGCAAAAACCAAGGAGGAGCGGACGTCCTCGACCTTCAACACACCTCACTGACCGCCACCGAAGCTTCGGCCGCCGTCGAAAAGCCACCACAAGGTCGGTATTCCTCCCCCGACCCTCGTTTTTCACATGTAGGCCATGTATTCGATGAAACGCCCAAACGGGCTTTGAGTTTTTGGCTCTTGGCCGAGCCATCCCGGAGCTCCATTTGCGCGTGTTTAACCTCAAGCATGCATTAGAACCGACTCTAAGCCTCGTGTGAACTTTATTTTGCATCGAACGCCACCGAAAATCGAGGGCCGGAGCTCGCCGAGCTACACCCCAACCGAGGACTTGCTCTGGCGAAGCCGACGGTCGTCAAGCTCAAAATGAGCTCAGGTAAGCTTCTAGACTTTCTGTGGATGTTGCTTGATGGCTTGGAACCGAGTTTAAGTGATAAAAAAATTTTGTAAATTGGTTCGCCGGAGTCGGTTCGGTCGCCGGACTTTTGGGGCGGTTCCCGACGTGTTTCTTGCCATGTTTTTGCCGCATGTTAATGCTGAGGTGCTGAGGGGGTCGATTGGTAAAAAAAATCTGCAAACATTTTGAGTTTTAGTCTCGGTTTCGAGGTTCCGGCGAGAATTCCGGCGGTTTGGCCGGAATTTCGTTGCTCCGGTCGTCTTCCCCGGCGAGGGGGCGACCGGTCAACGGGTCAGCGCTGACGTGGCATGCCACGTCGGCAGCCACGTCAGCGTGGTGGGTCCGGGGCTTTTTAAAACAAATGCCCAGATCGGACGGCCGTGGCGTCGCCACGTGTCGCGATCTGGGATTTTTGAAAATAAAATAAAAGATTTTCGGATAATTAATTCAAATCGATCTGACGGCCGAGAATGTGCCAAGTGGCTTTCTGTGGATCGTCCGATCTTGTCCAAGATCGGACGCAACAGGAGTAGCCACGTGGCACAACGTGGAGCGTTCGATCCGAAGGTTTTTCTAAAAAGGAAAATAAATCAATTTTTGATCCAACGGTCAAAATCACGCCAAGTGGCACCCCTAAGGTCGTCTGATCTAGCCCAAGATCGGATGCGCCTGGAGAGGCCACGTGGCGCATCCTGAACTGTCGGATCCGGGGAATTTTCGGATAATTAAATAAAATAGATAAAAAATAAAAAAAAAATTGTTAAAAAATAGGGAAAAATATTTAAAAATATAAAACGGTGTCGTTTTAGGCCGGTGTCGATCCCTAGGGTCGGGCCGGGCGCCCGAGAGGCGTGGGCCGGGTCTGACCCGGCCCGGAAAATATTTTTAAATATTAAAAAAAATTCAGAAAATAATAAAAAATTCAATAAAAAAATGGAAAATCATAAAAAATTCAAAAAATTCGGATAATTCAGAAAAATTCTAAAAAATTCCAGAAAATAGGAAATGGCCACATTCAACTGGCCACGACCTGTTTCGGGTCTTTCGACCCCCGATCTTTTCAGAAATGACGGTTTTGCCCTTCCGGCAAATCGTCTTCCAAAACAATTCTAAAAAATCCAGGAAAATCCCAAAAAAAAAAATAGGAAATGGCCACAATCAACTGGCCAAGGCTCATCCCGGGTGTTTTGAACCCCGAACCTCCTTAAAAATGACGATTTCGCCCTTTGGGTGAATATTCTTCCAAAAATTGAAGAAAAATCAAGAAATTCCAAAAAATTCTCAAAAATGGGAAATGGCCACAATCAACTGGCCATGGAATATTTTGGGTAATTCGGCATCCAAACCTTCCAAAAAATGACAATTTTGCCCTTCGGGCTAATTGTCCCCGAATCTTCCCATTTTACCCCTAGCCCTAAATCACATCTTCTCTAAGCCCTTATGGCTATACTAGGAGGCCAATGATTGAAATTGATGTGCATTGACATGATTTATTTATGCACTTGACTTGCGCTTTCATTATATTGACTGTGATTTGATAGGACCAGTCTTCCAATCTGCATGAAACCCTGACTCATACCTACCTCACCCAAAATTGCGCCCGCATGAACTCTTAGTCAGGAAAATCACTCGCATTAGGTACCGAAAGGGCGTTGGTAATGACACCGACGTAACCAAGTCCCCGAACCCAAAATCTCTGGTTCCGTAGAACTGATCGATCTCTCCCAATCGGTCAGTAAGGTTTCCGGTCTACCCTCTAAGAAAGACCGGTGGCGACTCCAAATGCATGCACAAGTTGCACATGCCACCACGACCACACTAAGGTCGAAAGCGATCGACTCTTATCGTCGAATCTCTCAAAAAATACTCCCGCCGCGATTTGGTATGGGCCTGGGAGGGCCCGCGCCGGTCTAAGGCCCGCGATCCACATTTCAGAGTGGGGGCCGCGATCGGTAATCCATTAGCCGCGTCGTTTTTCGGACGGGTCGCGACAGCTGGCGACTCCGCTGGGGACTTTGTTCTAGAACACTTGGTTCTTGACCTCAAGTGGACTTAGGCCGTAATGAAAACGTTGAGTGATTTTTCTAACCCTGCAGGCGCTCTTGAAGGTGAGGTAAGTCCGCTCACGATAGGTGTTATATGTTTTTGCAGATTGGAGTGATAAGGGGTGTAGTCTGTGATTAACATTGTCTTATGCAGGATGGGCGTAGGAATGTATGTTATATGGATGATTTGAAGCGCTGATTGATATATAAATTGTTGCGCATGATTCACTGCATATTTGAGGATCACGACACTTTGCACAAAGCGCCCAAACCCAGGCCGCGAAATCACCTTTTCAGGTAGCCATAGATCAGGGATCGATATGCAACGCTCTAGCGTGGATTGCGCTGGGGTCGACCATATTCGATCCCACTCACTATCCAAGTCGAGACTTTTATCCATTTGTTGTGGATTGCGCTCATGGACGAATTTATCGACTCGGATAGAGGGAAGCCTCTAGGTTCCTCACCTAAGCCATTTTGATTTCTAGAGTCAAGCCTCACTTGTCTCATGCGCATGTGTATGGATGGTTGGTATACCTAAAAACCAAAAATCATCGGGTACCGCTTATGGTAAGATCCTGCCATTTCTATTTAAATTCACTTGTAGCTTTTTATTTTTTGCACGACATGCTACATTCATCAAGTCCGATGGTTGAGTTTAATTCCACTTTAGAGTATGGATAGAAGAGATGATCTCTCCAAGTCGGTCCCACATCCCGGACGTATTCAAGTATGAGCGACGCGTCATCCGCCATCAGACTGCCCGGACATTCAGCGGAGTCTACCCTTTTCGAGCTGTCCGAGGAATGATCCAGTAACATTACTGGAAATTGAAGGACATGCGATAACAGTAAATCCGAGACACCTGCCGGACATTATCAAAAGGGGAGCTGATAAAAACGAAGACCCGAAGACCCGACTTGGGGCATCTCTGTAGGTTATTAAGGGTCATGTTCCAGTCGTCCATTTTCTTTTATCAAAATCATCGAGTCTGTAAGGAGCACCCGCCTGTGGGTCTCCCATCTATCTTCTGCACCTCGATTTCTAATTCTCGTCTAAGTGTCTTCACGTTGAAGCGCGACACTGGAATTTCTCTCAACCATCCGGATTTTTCGGTTCAATTGCATGTCTTACCCAGATGAAATTTTCGTTAGAACTCACACTTGGCATGTTTAACCCAAGTACGAGATTCTAACATTCATTTCATGGTGCGCCGGGCATGGAATTGAACCGGTCTATAGCATGCATCATTAGTAATCCTTGGTAATTAATTAAAGTCGTCCATGTTTCCTGAATTCAAGAGGAGACCTGATATCCAAATTACCTTTGGAAAATCATTTCAATTTGGATGTCCTATCTCTCACCGAATTTAGGACACATTGGAATTGCATTTTTATCTTTTTGGAAATTCCACATATTTTCTGGGGATTCGCCAAAAGTGATAACCATGGATTACGCTCCTTTTAGTTTTATGTTTTCTCTTGAAAAGCATCGATAAGAATTTTTCACATGAGGTTAAGGCTTGTGTAAAAGTCCTTATCTTCGTTAATCACAAGAAAGCATACAATTGAAAGGATTTATGCTTTACTTCCCTTTCTGACATATTCCTGTCATTCGAACAGGTAATTTCCAGAATCAAAATCCGAGGACTTGTATGAAGAATCAGTCACAAGTTAAAATGGACCAGGATGGCATAGAAAAGCGCTTGACCACCCTGGAGAGTCAGTTGGCTTAGGTGTTCGCAATGATGACAGAGATGAAGACACTTATCCTCACCACACAGGGGGTACCCCGACAGTCTTAAATTCTAACCTGACTGTCCGACCAGGGAATCATCAAGAAAAACAGTCAGCTGAAAAAGGGCATATTTCCTATTGCCATCTTTCAAGACATGTAACAGCATGCAATCAAAGGAGCCACATGCAGAAGAGAATTAGCTGTAACCTAATCTCTTTAAATTTGAAAATTTGTTGATTGTGTTTTATTGACCCTCAGGAGTGGTCCTTCAAGAAGATCGAAGCTGGTCGACAACTCAAGCCACAGGGAGGGATGTTTGAAGACAGACAAAGGAGTCGACTTCTCACCAAGAAGGCACATTGGGGCAAAAGCCCACCAAAATGAAAAGAGATGGGAAACTCCAAACAGCAGATATCCCCTAATTGAAAAGGGAACCGTAAAAATTGTGAAAGGATCAAAGCAGTCGACTGGGGCATATCCCACTCAACTAGGGCAAACGCCACCTAACCGGGGCAGCCGGGTCAAGTGTAAAGACGTGTCGTTCCTAATTGATTTTCAATCAGATACCGGCATGATATTTCCTATCTTTTCCTCTCAGGTGAAAAACAGGTAGAGAATGAAAATCCATTTGTGGAAAGACACGAGGGACATGTTTTACATGGCATACATTTGTCGAAAATGTCCTCATCCGATCACATGCAATATGATCATGGAACGATGGTAAAACTGTAATCGTTCCAATAAGCCCTTCGAATGTTATACCTGACGAGGACCTTTATGTCTTTTGTCTACAGGATAAGATGGTTGAAGGCCAACAAAGAGAAACTTGCATTCCTTACAAGATGAAGAAGAAGGTGCCTTCATCAGACGTCACCCATTGGGTTTGTAAAGACAAGATGGACCAAATCGGGAAGAACCCCAAACAGGCAGCATGAAGAAAGAGCAATCTAATTAGGATCGACCCTCCCAAGCCGAAAAAGGGTGTATCTGTTCCATATCAAACTAATTTATTCATAAGTTGATACGGTTTCCCATTCTTGCAGGTGATGATAAAAATGAATGGGACCACTGAAGAATTTCCATCGTCTCGGATGCCCGAAGTGACTAAGAGCGGGGATAGTGAATCCGTAGTCGTTTCAATTAAAGCTCCTTGTGCAGCAATCGACTCATTCATTCATTTCATCGCGTAGGTGGAATAGAAGATTGTTAAAGCGTAGGGTGAATGCGGCAGGACACGATGAAAGAAACTGTCGCCTGTGAAGTAACACTTCAGGATGTTGAAGTACTCAGCCACAAGTAAACCCGTGCTGGCGGATGCCAAATAGCAGAACGCTCGAGGGACATCATGAAATGATAACAAGGCAAAAGATGCATGAAGAAACCGAAACGTATCGGCGAAGCTGAAAAGTGTCAAACATGGCGGCATATCAAACGCTGAGATCTTCGAAAGATCGTAGGATCATATCATCTGGCAGCATATCATCTGCTGAGATCTTTGAAAGGTGCGAAGTGCCAAAATCACCTGACACGGAGTGGATCGACTACAACTAAGTAGGAATGCGTCAATACGGCAGGATCAAATTGCCTACGACTAAATCGGTCAGTCCCAGATAAAGCATCCGGTGGCTGGGGGCAAATCACTCTCTACCCGGAAAGGGTACCGAATGTAGGATATGCCGAATTCACCATGGGGATACGTAGGGGAAGTCCCTGAAGCAGTTATCACCCATGAATCATGATGAAGTGGAATAATCAATCAAAGACAAAACACATCAAACCCTTCTAAATGAGAAGGAGGACGATACGGAGCCATCGATTCTGGTAAAAGGACGTATCGTTCCAAAATGATTATTTTCTTGATATGAGAATAATGTTTCATTTCTTTTTCCTTTCAGGTTGGGAACAGAAGCAAAGGGCCCAAGAAGCAATGCCTTCAAATGACAAACAGGGAGTACCCCTTTTCATGGCATCTCAGACATGCACTTTGGCTAAATATTTTTAAGAGCATTCTAATAGCTCAATTTGTGAACAAAACCTTTGAGAAAACCTGAAGAAGTTTCCCATCATTTAGAAATCTTTGTGAAAAGAACACTTAAAAAGAAAAATTCAAGTTTTCCAGATTGACATATCTGATAAAAATGCTTTCTTTGAATAGAGTGAAAAGCACGAACTCATGTTTCGTTGCTGGCACACATAACATGCATCATGCATATCATGCACATATCCTGCATACAGAGAACCCAAAGGGAGAAATGCCGGTTCCCGCAGGATAAATTTCAAGGGTAAATTGTATCGACTCCAATAGTCAATTATACATGCCCTTTACTCATGAGATTTCTTCTTTTCAATAGGGGGACATCGAACATCTCAAATGGCGACTGTGATCGAGAGAATCACCAAACCGCCACATGACAAATCCCCAGATTGTCAGGCTGTCTAGGGACAGAGAAAAAAATAATCGAAGAATCTGGCAATCGAGATAGATGACCAGACTCGACAAAAATTCATGAGAGCGGGCTCCCCCACCTGCTTCGAGGAGCCAAGCCGGGGGCAAATTCTCACGATCCCCCATGAAAGTGCATCGAACCAGGGTTATCAAACCCAGAGACAACAAACACCAAGACAAGCCTCACTGGGGCAAAATACTTGGAAAACACTGCTCCTTCAAATGTTGGAAGGACGAAGTCTCGAAGGGAGTACCTCCTTCCTGAAATTTCAAATGAAGCCAGATAAATCCCCACACCTGTCTCTTCATATGCAGGTGCATGAATGTCTTCAAATCGGATTGAAAATCGTCCAGGAGCATGGGAATGCCAAGGCACGCTGCCAAGATGAACACCGCCCAACTGGGGCAAAGCAGTTGTCGACGTGATTGAGGATCGTTGTCGCGACCCGTCCGAAAGGCGGACGCGGCTAATGGATTACCGATCGCGGGTCTTGGATCGGCGCGGGCCCTCCCAGGCCCATACCAAATCGCGGCGGGAGTATTCTTCGACGATAAGAGTCGATCGCTTTCGACCTTCAGTGTGGTCGTGGTGGCATGTGCAAATTGTGCATGCATTTGGAGTCGCCACCGGTCTTTCTTGGAGGGCAGACCGGAAACCTTACTGACCAATTGGGAGAGATCGATCAGTTCTGCAGAACCAGAGATTTTGGGTTCGGGGACTTGGTTACGCTGGTGTCATTACCAACGCCCTTTCGGTACCTAACGCGAGTGATTTTCCTGACTAAGAGTTCATGTAGGCGCAAGTTTGGGTGAAGTAGGTTTGATTCAGGGTTTCATGCAGATTGGACGACTATTCCTATCAATCACAATCAATTTAATTGAAAGCACAAACAAGTACATAAATAAATCACTTCGATGCACATCAATTCAGATCAATGACTTCCTAATATAACCATAAAGGCTTAAGGAAGGTGTGACTTCGGACTAGGGGTAAAATGGGAAGATTTGGGGACAATTAGCCCGAAGGGAAAAATCGTCATTTTTGGGAGGTTTGGACACCGAAATACCCAAAATATTCCATGGCCAGTTGTTTGTGGCCATTTCCTATTTTTTGGGATTTTCTTGGATTTTTTTAGAATTTTTTTGGAAGACGGTTTGCCGGAAGGGCAAAACCGTCATTTCTGGAAAGACCGGGGGTCGAAAGACCCGGAACAGGTCATGGCCAGTTGAATGTGGCCATTTCCTATTTTCTGGAATTTTTTAGAATTTTTCTGAATTTTCCGAATTTTTTTGAAATTTTTTATGATTTTCTATTTTTTTATTGATTTTTTTGATTTATTATTATTCTTTTTATTATAAATAATATATATATATATAATTATTCGGACCGGGTCGGATGACCCGGCCCATGCCCAGATCCGGGACCCAGACCCGGCCCGCACCCTCCTTGATCAAAACGGCGTCATTCACAAGTTTCGAACGGACGCCACAGATTAGGACACGTGGCGCATCCTGGGCCGTCGGATTATTTTTTATTTTGTTTTATTCTTTTAGTTATTACCACGCGCTGACGTGGCTGCCACGTGGCTGCCACGTCAGCGCCACGTTGGCGTTGACTCGGTCAACAAACGTTGACCGGTCAATGCCTCGTCGGGGAAGACGACCGGCGCCGGCGTTCCGTCGCCGGCGCCTCGTCGGAGGGCGATATTTCGACCCTCCGACGTCCAAATCACGCCAAATCAACGGCATTCGAACCCACTCGACGAGACCTACCACATATGTCGACCTTGACACAGCAGAATCGCACTTGGCCCACCTGCAACTCCGGCCGAGACTCATTCTCCGGCGAGAGATCGCCACGACTATTTTACACCTAAAACCTTTAATATGAAGTATCAGGGAGCTTCTTGGGAGTCAGAGAGAGCTTACCTGATCATCATGAAGCTTCGTCTCGGCCTGAGGCGAGCCACGGAGCTTGAAGCGGTTCGGATGGAGTTGGGGAGCCCGCCAGGAAGTTTACTCGGTGAAAAAGGCATGAAACGAAACACAGCAATAAGCACGGGGGTGGAAGAAACAAATTGCAACAAATGGCACAGCAAATGGAGGCCTTAAACTCGAGTTGCCATTGGAGGCCGAGTGAGAGCTCAACGGTGACTCTCACCTTTTCCGGCGGCCTTCGGCGAGTCTGATGGGCACACGAGCTTCGTCTTGGCATCGCCGAGTTCGGAGGATGGTTCGCCGGCTTCGGTTCTTCTCTGGGCGTGACGACGGGAGCTTGGGAACTTCGGTCAAGCTCCGGGGCTGTCCTCCAAAAATCGCTCCCCCTTTTCTCCTCTTCTCCCTTTTTTTTCTTTTGTTGGCCGACCACCCTCAATGGACGACCCTTTTTTCCTTTTTCCAGCCCCGCCTTCGCCGAAAGAGCTCAGAAAAATCAAGAAACTCAGTTCCCTGACCCCCCCTGCGTTTTTAATTTTTTTTTCTCTTCGTCCTGCGCGGGTCTGCAACTGAGTTGCAGACCCGGTTCGGACCGGGTCGGGTCGGGTCTGACCCGACCGGCCCGGTTCGACTCTCCTCGCCCAATTGGGTCCCAAATCGACCCATTTCCATGAAATTAATGGCAAAATCGGAATCTTTGACATGTTTTCCATCAAATAGGGGTATTTTCGTGAATCAATCGATTGAAATTTAATGAAAACCCCAAATTACCATCAGGATCCGAAATTGACTTTTGCTTAATGGACAATCCAAATGACCGAATTAGTCAAAATTGAGGCCACCAATGGATTCATCATGATGAAAAACATAGGGTAGAGGTGTTTAATTTCAATGGGTATGCCCGTGTGAAATTTAATTTTGAAAATTGCGAAACCGGGGACTAAATTGAAAGAAAATTGTGCAATTAAGCCCTTTTGTTTAAAATTGATCAAATTAGAGGGCAAATTGACCCAATTTCACTTCGAGACTTTAGAATCCAATGTCATAGCTTATGAAAAGTGAGAATTGAAAATTAAAAGACTCGAAAAGGAATTTTTGGGCTCGGTTCGGGTTTATGTTTGTTAAGGAACATAGTGACCCGAGCCGAATTTTTGAGATTTAAAGTGACACACTTGAAGAGGAAATTAAAAAAAAAGTATTGAACATTTTTTGTATTTTTCTGACCACGAATGGTATTTTTTCTGATTTTTTGGGTATTTTATAATTAAATAAATTCGAAAAATATTATAAAATACCAAAAATATTTTTTGTTCAAAATTGGTCCCCGAGGCTAGGCCAAGGCTTCCAAAGTTGATTTTGTAATTTTATGATTTGTTTTGCTATTTTTAATTAATTTTAAAGAATAAAAATCACAATAATAGATGGTCAAAAATCAGGTGTCAACAGCTGCCCCTCTTTGAGAGGAATCTCGTTAGAGGTTTTTCTCAAAGATAAGACGGCACCTGATTCCTAACCGACTCGACTGGGAAAATGGGAGAAGAAATGCTATGACATCGAATTCTTAAGGCTCCAGATAAAAGCTCAAATTAATCCATGGTTTGCTTTAACAATTTGAACATGGGCCGAAGTGAGAGAGGCTTACCTGAAGCTCACCTGTCGGATGCTGCCGGTTGCGACAACTTTCAAGAAGATACCTAGGACTCGTTCAGAATATCCTAGGGAGATTAAGCTCTGACCTGTATGGTAGGTCATACCATTATGGAATTCCTAACTGGTAGGAACCTAAGGAAGGCGCCTCCCACACTTTGGGATTTGCCAATGATTCTGATCCGTATGGTGGATCGGACCTTTGTGTTGATCCTTACGGCGGTATTTACCAATGAGTTGACCCTTATGGCGGTTTCTACCAATGAATTGACCCTTATGGCGGTTTCTACCGTGAGTTGACCCTTCAGGCGGTATCTACCATTGATTGACCCTTCAGGCGGTTTCTACCTTGGTTTTGACCCTTTAGGCGGTTTCTACCTTTTGTTTTGACCATTCAGGCGGTTTCTACCTTTGTTTTGACCCTTCAGGCGGTTTCTACCTTTGTTTTGACCCTTCAGGCGGTTTCTACCTTTGTTTGTTTTGAAAAGGGGTCTCATGACGAGGGTTCTCCACGTCCGATGAGACTGCTTGATTTTGTTTAAAAGGGGTCCCGAGACGAGGGTTCTCCACGTCCGATGGGGCCTATTTGATATTTTTGAAAAGGGGTCTCATGACGAGGGTTCTCCACGTCCGATGAGACTGCCTAAATTTTGAAAAGGGGTCTCATGACGAGGGTTCTCCACGTCCGACGAGACTGCCTAAATTTTTGAAAAGGGGTCACATCCTCACCCCTTCTTTTGAAAGATCCCGAAGTTTGTCGGGAATTCAGTTTTTTGAAGGAGTGAAAGACTTTATTTTGACAAAGCCTCACTTTAGTCTGTTGAGACGACATTCTGGGAGCTGGGTTCTCCAGGTATCCTGCAGAAAATTCAAACCTGTGTGCTCCACTCCATGGAGCAAATACTTTTCTGGGATTCGGGGTTTCCAAGAATCCTGCAGAAGTTTGAGCTTGAAAGATTTTTCTTCACCAAGAAAACGTTAGTAATCTTTGGGAAGACCACGTTTGTCCATTTGACAAAAACCGTATGACTTAAGTTTTAATTGTGAAATGTGCATTTTGATGCTGGAGGTTATCCAAAGCATTCTTGTAACACACAGATGTGATCACAAATTCCTTGTGCGGAAAATCTGGATCAAACAATTTGAAATTTCCAAAAAGAGTTTGTTCAAAACATCTATTGGAATATTTCTCGACGAGGAGGTCTTTTCACCTGTTTTGAGATAGTGGTCTTTATAGGGGATGCACTCAATTCCCTACTAACCTGTGCCTAGATTTTAGGCTCATTCGCAGCGCATACATTTTGATCGGTCGGGAGGTCTTCCACGGGACCGTAATGTTGGGCTTGGATATTGGTTTTCAAGGGGGACCCGCTTTGGAGTCGAGGCCATTGAACGAAAGTTTTCGCCATCTGCTTCGGGTTTACAAGTCAAGAACCCTGCAAAATGAGAAAGAAATAGTCTTGCTCGTACCTCTTCGAGCTAAGCTATATGTTAACCCAAGTGTCTTAGTCAGAGAAGACTGCTTCAGGGTTGTAACATTGGTAGGATTGGGGACCGAAAAAGGCTTATTTTGGCCCAGAAATTATGAAGGGTTTAACATTGGTGATCATTGCAAATTTACCACCTGCCCTTTTCCTCTCTGCACCTTCAGTTTTTGGGATGCGCAACCGATTTTGAGGTGTGCACCAGCTCTTCAAAGAGCGTTTCGTCGCATTAAGAGACTGATGACTCTGTCTGCGTCTCTGCTCTACGCTTGACACCATTTGGGGAGTAGTTTTTTTGATCTGACTGCTTTAGGGATTTCCTCTTTTCCCATCCGGCTTCATTGCGGATCAATCAAACAACTTACATGAGCATCGGCCTTGCTTTTACCAGGCACTTTGCTTTTTCTCGATGCTGTGGATTTTTCTCATTCATTTTCGAAATCCCACTTTTTCTCATCTTCATGGGATCGTGTTAGACCTACGATCAAAGGTCTAACAAGGTTAAGCATTAACTTAGGAATTTTTTTGCAAACCCTAAGTCTTGAATTCCTTCGTTTCTGAAGTGATGTTGTATCCGTCTTGGAATGTGCGATGATCACCAACGGGTTTATGAAATGATTTTGCAGGCTCAACTTGGCTATGCAAATGATTCAGTGCGTGGGATAGAGAAATGAATGCTTCTCATCATCCTATGGCACTTGGATTACCATATAAACAACACACAAAGATTAATGTTAGTCCGAGCAAGAAAATTTCTAACCATTTTCTCCTGATGCTGCTGGACTCACCTCCATTTTGCCCAGATGTGGGGTCGTTCTTGACAGGGTTAAGAATGAAAACCGCCGTTCAAAGGGGTTGTCAATGGTCACCTGTAGTGTTCGGGGATATGAAACGAATGCCTTCGTCGTCCCAATCCATGTAATTGTTGCGAACAATCCCTACTTCCGTAGGTCCAGATTTCACTATCTGATCTGCTCCACTTTTCCCTCGAGTGTGTATAGGACGTGTTTGGATTAGGCTTTGCCTCTCGTCTTTTGAGAAAATGCCCTTTTGAAAGTTTTTGAACAACTTTGATTGGAAAAAATCCCTTTCATTTTTTTTTTCAAAAATTTTACCCATCAAAGGGGATTTTATGATGCACAATGCATGTTCTTATTCATGTTCAGACAACCTCCTGTTTCAAAACATGAATGCTTATGAAGTTAAAATTCTATCGGATTCTGAAAGCTTTTCTTTCCTTCTCAGTTTTTTATTCAACATCTTCAATGGATTGAGGAAAGGGATACTTACCTGTCCCCCGCGGTTGGAGATCCCTGAAAATGTGGAAGAAACATGTTATTGTACGTTCACGAATTTTTCAAAAAATTAGAACGATACATCTTACCCTTGGTCATATACTCCAACGAGCATACCGGGTTTGTAGGAAATCTGCCCGCCTTGATGACGAGTTCCTGTCAAGGATAAGTAATAAGTGTCAATTCATGCTCCCAAATTCAAGATAAATTGGGACGATACAACTTCACTCTTGGTTCTCATCATGCTCTGATGTTGCGTATTGATATGAATAACATCTATCGAATCCGCCTATCCATGCTTGGAGTGTTTGTAACATCAATGGTTCCTTTGCCCCCAGTTAGGCAACGTCTGTTCTGTTATTTGAACGCCTGACTCTTTGAGTGCTTTATCCATGTTTATCATCTGAGAAGGGAAAGAAAGGAGACATTACTTTGGTATTTGATTGAAGACCGTTTAGGAACGATACATCGTTTTACCAAATGGGTGGCCTCGTGGCCAGATGCATTTTGCATTGAAGGGGTAGATCCCATTATGCTCCGCGGGTGATAGTCATTGTTAGGGGAACTTGCTCCACGGATTAAGCGATTAATCCACGGCCTTTGGCTTGAAGATGCTCAAAGGGTAATATTGACATTCACGCGCAATTAGTTCCAAGCGTAAAGGAGAAATGCTCCCATGAGAACCTTACAGATGAGGTTACCAATACATTCATTCAGGGTATTCAACCTCTCTCCCTTGAGCATTTTTTTTTAACAATCGCGCCTTGAATTAAACACATAATCGTCGACTCTGTATCACCATTGCAAGAGTCCGTCAGTCTCAGGCTGATCGAGCCAGAAATTGAGTTCCTCCCCAAGAAAATCGCTCGAATCTCCGAGCCATTGATGCTCAAGTCGAGTATCACCGACCGCTGGCGATAGATCACTCTCGCCTTGGATGATTTGATACCTCGAGCTGGAACCTCCCTTGTTGACCGGCAAATATGTAGACATGTCCCATGTAAATGTTGGATTTGCCATGGGAAGAGCACTAGCAACAGGTTGGTACTCAAATTGGGGAGTTCCTATTTGCGGGAACTGCGGTATATACACTTGAGGGGTATTGAGACTGCTTGGTGGAGCGTTCTGATTTGGGTTAGAGGAGTCGGTGACATGGTTGCTGGTCTCGTCAACACCGAAACATGGTTGGGTGTTCCCGGCTCTACAATCATCGTGGTTGCAGTTATGACCAACATTTAAGTTCGAACCAGCTCCATCCGAGCTTAGTGTCACCCGTCCCTCTTTTAGCAACCTCTTGAAATATCCAAGGTGGCTCGCGACGTTAACTTTAGAGAGTCCCGGCACGTTCAGGATTTCGTGTATGCGCGTTGATCGTGCCGTGTCGATCCCCAACTGTCGAACTGTATCAACAAATTTCTGATGGAGTTCAGCAGTCCAAGAAAATCGCGCTTTCTTGTCAACAAGAACAGCTTGCCGACTAATCTCTATGAGATCTGATTGTGTTGGAAACTGCTCTTGTAAGCCTTCGACGGTATCTGACTGCACCGGAAGACATTGCGAAAGGCATTGTAACATATGAGCACTACCAATCTCTAGAAGTGGCTCTTCGGAGAATATTTCACTGATGAGAATATGGTTATTGCAATCAAGGCAAGTGGCACTGCTCAGCGCTTCCTCATACCTAGCGCTTTCTGTTCGAAGCTTTTCATTTTCTTCCTTCAGAATCGCTAGCTCTTGCTGTCTATGTAGATTCCTCAGCCGGGCTCGTTTGTTACGAAACCAATTATTGACCTTCCCAGGCTCCCACCCTAACTCTCGACCTAGCTCAGCCCTCTGCTTCTCATCTGGATGGGGGCATTCGTCGAAGAAAAAATCAAGCTCCCGGTCTTGACTTGAAGTACGGTGAAGGGGATGTTTTCCTTTCTGACGCTGATCACTGCTATGGGCATTGTTTTCATTACCACAACCTTGAGTTTCATCGTTGGAAGTGTCAATCTCCATGACCATCGTGCCGGATTCGGTCCCGTGATCTTCAAATTCTTCCAGCAGTTCAAGCTCGGAGACTTCTAAGTCGGGCGTTTCCAACAAATGACGGTATCCTTGGAACATTTTGGATCGAAGTATCACTGACTAATCATCGCAGAAGTCATCTGATCCTTCGAAATATTGATGTATGGGTTGGGTAGTATCGCCCGACTGGTTCTTCGAGCTGGAACCTCCATTTCTTCTCGAGAACATGAGAGGGGAGTTGATCGATTGACCCCCATAAGCATCTCCTACTTGGGAATTAGGGAAACAAAAATGCTCAACGCATTCCCTTGTTAGATCCTTTGAAACCACATGCCCTAGTTCGGCAAGTCCTTGGGCACTAAGCGCAGAAAGCTCATTAGTAAGCGGAAAAACAGCGACGGATGGGTGCTGCACCTGCTGCATCTGTGGCACACACTCTTGAAGAAAATTGGGATGACTCAGATGAATATTTTGATCAATTTCCCAATAAGTGTTGAATTTGTAACCGAGGTTAGCATGACGCTGTCTTAGCGCTCTTCTGTAACAACCGAGGTGATTTGAGACCATAGCCTTGGTAAGTTCTGGTGCATTCAGGGCCTCCATTACTTTCTTCGGGCGTGCATAGTCGAGCCCTATTCGCCGAACCACGTCTAAGAACCGGTGGTGAAGCTCAAGGGGCCACGCGAAAATCTTCTTCTCTTGGTTCAAAATAGCGTCGACAGCTTGACGGCTGATCTTTAACCCTTCTCGAGCAGGATCTGATCCTGCCAAAAGTCGTTGTGGAGAAGACTCTTGGGCTCTGACGTGGTGACTCTCATCATAGTGGCATATATTCCCTCCTTCAGAAGGCACTGGCACTATCTTTGTGGGATTGATTTGTTCATGTACATCACCAGTATTTTCGATCCTAGCAGAAGGTTTAACGGGAAACAATCTATTGAGAGTGGTAGGGCCACCGCAGTTAGGGCAGACAATAGTGCTAAGAACTTCTTCATACCTCATGTTCTTTGTTCGAAGCTTCTCGTTCTGTTCCTTTAGAAACGCGGTCTCCCGTCGTTTGTACTGATTACTCAGCTTGGTTCGTTTATTTTGAAACCAATTCAAGATCCTCAAAGGGCTCGTCCCTAGTTTTTGACCCAACTTCTTCCTCTGTTCTGTGTCCGGGAAAGGGCATCCCTTGAAGATAGCTTCAAGTATCTGGACCTCATCCGGAGTGTAGAGCTGGCGACGCTTTCTTTTCTAGCGCGGATCATCGTCGCTGGCGTCTTGGTCGCTGAGGGCTTGAGTCTCCTGGATGGTCGAGTCGATTTCCATATCCTTCATGACGAATTCATTTCCGAGGTCTTCAAATTCCTCTAGCCGTTCAAGTTCGGAAACATTTAGGTCAGGCGTTTCCAACAAATGATGGTACCCCTTGAACATTTTGGGTCGAAATGTCTTTTCCTGGTCTTCGTTCGCTTGATCTTCTCCACCCTTTCTCAGATGTTCTCCCTCTCTGTAATTATCAGAGATTAGGCGTGTTCCAAGAAGCGTCCCTTTGAAATCGAGTAACGAGTGTCTGACGGGCGTTCCTTTCGAGACTTCGTGATTCCCCCCGTCCGTTCTTACTCTCTCTTGCCTGAGTGGAGCGTGCAGATTTCCCGTGTCGACTTTTGCTTTATCGAGCATTACGTCTGTCCCCCTAGCTCGGTCTCCAAAGTAATAGGTCCGCCGGCCTTTAGGTGTTGTTACCTTTTCTAAGCCCGAAATCACGGGACAGAGGTGGATCTGTGACTCACCAGGGATGTATTAATGAGACTTGATTAGCCCGGCTGCTTATAGAAAAATTATTGCAGCTTTCCCTTTCTCGTTCGAGCGCTAAAGGGCGAGAGATTGACATCGAGAAGATTACATTTCGATCTAACCTCTCAAACACTCCTCCATCATTCCTTCTCCTCTCTGCTGTTGAATCACAGATGGCTTCCTCTCCTGTTCCTGCTGTCTCGACCGAAGCTTCAACCCAATGGGAGAGGTTTTATCACCTCTTGGGTAGAGGTTATGGCTACATAAACAGTCATCCTGAAGTTGAGGTTGAAGTTCGTACTCTGATTCCGGCCATGGACACTGTGTGTATTGAAGGTACGAAACTGCAAAGGGAGTTTGTGATCTTCCCAACTCTCTTCAACAATTTCCTGCAGGCTTACGAAGTTGCTAGCCGGGAGGTCACTTTGGCTGGTATCGTGCGAGCCCGCTATCAGGACCGAACTGAGTCCCTGATGTTGGCCATGCTGACGGCCGATAACCATAAAAGGGCTGTTGAATACGCCCACGCCCAGGTTTCGATGTTGGTCCGTGAGAGGGACAACTTGGTGGAGTGTCTGGCTCTTTTTGACACCGCCTTTGAGCAAGATCAGCACAACCTCGTGCTGAGGTTCCAGTGTGCCTGGTTGGAGGAAAGGCTTGAAGACCTGAGCATGGATATAGCTCGCGGGAGGCTGCTGACTCAGGACTTAGAGCTTGAGTTCGAGTACTATGAGACCAAGGTGAACGAACTTAGGGAGAAATGTCGTCTCCTTTTCTTCAAGCTTGTAGACCTCGATTCCCAGAGTGTGGGTTGTAAGCAAGGCATGGATAGCATGGAGAATCAATTGAGCTCATTTGTGACGCTCATTAGAACTCACTTTGGATTTACGGTTCCTCCTCAGTAGTCTGTTTGTAAAGTCTCCTGTTAAGTGCTATAAATGAGAGTGTATGTACATTTCCCCTTATCCTTCGCAAGATTCAATATTGCCCTTGGTTTCGCAATCATAGTGTTTGAGGCAACTGACGATCTTTCCACTTTCGAGCCCGCTCACGTTATGTTTGTAACCTATGCTGTCACGTTTGCCTTCGTGCGCTTGGTCGATTTACCTCGAACCCATTGTGACAAAAGATTGTTGTAGCTAAACATGATGATGTTAGCAAGCATCATTGTGTGAAATCAACCCTAGGCCTTAAAGAAGAAAGGAACTGCTCCGATTGAAACTTTACAATGCGCAGATAAGAAATAAGTTCTACTTGTGTACAAGCCCCCCCTTTCTCTGGGTATGTTCGATCACCACCCCCATCATGTCTGGGTTCAGGTGCGCGGTCATCGACTCCAGATCATGGCCGTGAAGGTTTGCTAGCCTCCTCCTGATGGATTCTTCGAACTGTGACCAGCATCTTTGTTTGAGAAGAAAAGAGGAGGGTCGACCTCTTTCCTATCAAAAGCGTGTCTCACTCAGAGATCAAGGAAGCAAAATTGTTCGAAGTGTTCCCCCACTGGATCATCTGAGATCATATGCCCTAGTTGGGCGAACTCCTGAGCATTAGACGTCGTGGGTGGATCAGTAGCAGGAAGAGCGCCGGTGGACGGCTGCTGCTCGAGCGGAGAAGTGTATATTTGTTGCACCGGTGGCACGTATTCTTGAGGAACATTAAGATGACTGATAGGGCTATATTGACCAATTCTCCAACAGTTGGTGGTAGAGCTACCGGCTTGGTCGGTATCTAGACTCGGCAGGGCTCTTCTTGAGGCATGGCTGTTGCGTTCGTAGCCGTACCTAATGTTCAAGTTCGAGTCGGGCTCTTCTAGGCGCCGTGCGGCATGACGCCGTCGTAGCTTCCTGCGGTAACCATTAAGGTGGTTTGCGACTAACCTTCTAGCGAGCCCCGGTTCATTCATGACCTCATGTACGCGTGTTGGACATAATGAGTCATTCCCTATTTGGTGAACCGCATCAAGGAATTTTCTGTGAAGCTCTGGAGACCATATGAACTTCTTTTGGCGACTCAGGATAGCATCCGTGACTCGGCGATCATTCCTCGATTTACTCTCGGCGGGGTCTGGTTGTGCCAGAGGTTGTTGCAGGGGAAGCTGGTTGACTTCGAACTGGTCTGTGGTGATAGTAAGCCCATTGTCAGGGAAATTGTAGTAACGCGCCTCCCCTCTTTCAAAAGATGGTTTGAGGGAGTGGGGTGGCGGACGACCACCTGCGATTCTCATAGAAAACTTATCACGGAACATTTCGCGAGTGTCGATAGAACCACCGCAGTTAAGGCAAGCGGTGTTGATGAGGACTTCCTTATACCACATGTTTTCTGCTCGAAGCTTGGCGTATTCTTCTTTTAGAGTTTTGAGCTCTTGACACTTTCCCCGAACCACTGATCTGGCCCGTCTGTTTTGAAACCAGTGCTTGACCCTTAAGGGTTCCATCTCTAATTTCCGGGCTAATTTTCTTCTTCGTCTCGTATTCGGGTAACGGCACTTATTGAAGGCGGCTTCGAGTATGTGGACTTCCTTCTCAATATAGGGCCGACGACGTCTTCTTCCACGAGATGGGACATCGCCGCTGCCGTCGTTGTTGCTGCTACTGTCGTCGTCGCCACCACTGTCATCGTCGCTGCCCTGATCCTGAACCTCGTTGCCAGCAGGGTTGGGTAGTATGGTTTCGACATCTGGCTCGATCCCAAAGACTTCGAGGTCTCCCAACTGCACATTACCTAGGACATTTGGGTCAGTCATCTCCAACAAATGACTATGACTGTTAAACATACTGGATCAAGAAAAGGTTTGTTCGTCCTTTTTTATTCACTCAAGGTCTTGTAATCTTCTTCCTATGTTTACTCTCTCTAAACTTTCTTTTGAGTGACTTTGCGTACTCAGGAGTCGCTCTTCGAGCATGGAAGACGATCACCAGGCGAGCGCTCTTCTAGAGATTTTGAGTTTCTCGTCTTGTCGTCTTCCTTCCTTTTCATGGTGGAGAGATCACGGATCGCTTTTCTTTCCTCGATAGCCGAACCTGTCCCCCACTATCTCTCAAAAGACTAAATTACGTCCACCACCCGCTCAGCTTTTCATCATGATAAAACTATCAACCCTATCGCGGCTCCTTCGATATTTGCGCTCGACTCCCGCTCCATCTCAATAATGGTGAAATAGACAACTTTTTTACAACTTTTCAAACTCGTCAGGCCTGAAATCGCGGATCGAGACATGTCTGATGATTCACGGGAGGAGCAGCCCCTGCTTTACATTAACTACCCCGGCTCCACAAGCATTATTGCTGTAACTTTTCTCCATTTTTGAGCTACTATGAAACGAGGAGAAGGTTAGTGCTCTCATTTGCCCAGCTTTCACTTTCATTCGTTCCATCGCACTCGTCTTCCTCTCCATCCTTCCAACAAGAAATGGCTTCATCCTCTGCTTCTTCCTCTGACTCTTCCCATGCTTGCGTCTTTTCAATCGCAGTCCCGGCCCGATGGGAAAAACTCTATAATCTCTTGGGTCGGGGCTATGCTTATATAGCCGATCATCCGGAGATCGAGGCTGAGATCCGCGTTCTATTTGCGGCCACAGACACTACTTCCATCGAGGGTACTGAGTTGGAGAAGGAGTATAAAACATTCCCAGCCCTCTTTGCAAACTTTCTAGAGGCTTACCGCGTTGCTCACCGGGAAGTTCTCGTGGCTCGTGTCTTGCGAGCCCGCTACGAAGACCGCTGTAACTGCCTGACGTTGACTAACTTCGTGGCTGACAGCCACAACAAGGTTATGGAAACTGCCAACGAGCGGGTCTCGACGATGCTTCGTGAACGTGGAAATTTGGTGGAGCGTTTGGCCTTGTGCCTGATCACCTATGAGCACGATCGTCGTAACATCATGTTGAAGTTTCAGAGCGATTGGCTGGAAGAGCGACTCGATACTGTTACGGCGGATGTATCCCGTGGGAGGGAATTGGTCCGGGACTTGGAACTTGCTGCTGAAGATCACAGGGCCAAGGTTGCTGACCTTAAGAATGAGTGCAAGCGCCTTCTTCTCCAGCTCGCGGATCATGATATACGGAGCGGTGAGTGTAGGCAGGGAATCAACCATATGGAGGGCCAATTGAGATCCTTCGTGCTGCTGATTAGGGCTCAGTTCGGCTTTACTTTTCCGCCTCGCTAATCTGTATTAATCTGCTTTGAAAGTCTTTCGATTGAGCGAAAGTGAATGAAAGCTCCTGTGTGTGTGTTTTAGCTTTTATATGGTCCATTTCTTCGAGCATCCAAACATCTTCAACTTGGGTGAGCTGTACCATAATATCAATAAGTTGAGCAAATATGTCCTGATTTTCTAACTTGCTCATGATCAGATGAAAGAATAGCCTCAGATTCATCCAGGAGAAGATTTCTCTCTATTACCTATTTTTCACCTGCAAATGAAACGACTGAATCAGAAGAAATAATTTGAAAAAGAAAGCATAAACCCCTTTCAATCTTATGCTTGCTCGTGATTAATAAAGACAAAAACTTTTACAAGGGTTTTAATCTTGCGCAAAAAGTTTTTTATCAGTATTCTTCGAAGGAAAGCATATTATTGAAAAGAATGTAATTCACGATAATCGCTTTTGATCAATTTCGAGAAGAACGAACTAGTCAAAAGTACAAAGCATAACGACGTGTTTTAAATTTAATTGAAGATACGGCATCCAAATCAAGGCCGTTTTGTTAAGAACGATGGCAATTTGGACATCTATCTCGTCATTAAATTCGAAACAATGCCGATACTCTTGATCAATTATCGTGGATTACCAATGACGTACGACATGCATGAATCAATTCAAGTGTATAATTCCTTCTAGCGAAATTGGGGTTGGATTACCCTATACGACCAAAAAGGTCAAGCAAGATTTCCAATTTTGATTTCCTCTAAAGAAATTATAAACTTGACTTGGGAGTATTCGGATGATTAGAGAAAATGCCACTATCACATTCCCATGACCCGTCAAAAGAAATACAACCAAGTTCCATCTGAATGTATACACCAATAGATCCCTAATACAATCACTCTAAGGGGTGAGATAGAGAAAGCCTCGATAAAAATAAACCCTATACAAGAGGACTAGTAATGGAAAATGAAACAAAGGAATGTGATCCTAACGTTTAAGGATGCCCCAAGTTCGATCTGTGTCTTCAGGATCACCTGCCCCAACTCGTCATCTTCATTGGACGATATCTCAATAATGTCCATAGTAGGCTCCTTTGTTGCTCACTCGGTGCTTGTCATGGGATATCATCCTCGAAATGGCATTTAATCTAATCACCAGAATGCAATGAATGAAATGCCTATATGAACAGTGATAGATTTGGGGGGATATATAGTCTTACCAACCCAACTCGTCGACTTATGTGCGGTTTTAGGTGTACCAACCGCCCAAAGACATGCGCATGAGACAAGTAATGGTAAACTTCTAAAAATCAGAGGGTTTGGCACCTAAGGTTAAGGTTCTCACCTCGAGTTCTAGAAAGAGCCGATTCCATTGCACAGCTATCGTTGCATTGGGACTCGATCCATAGTTCGAAGCGAGCGAAATTGAAAAGTGGATTACCCTGTGTTTTTCCTCACGGAGGTTCCATTTTCAATTCCTTCTATTGTTTTCCTAAAGAGGGCGCCCGAGGTTTTAGGCGCGGTTGTGTGTGTCCACGTGTTGTGATCATCACAATGCAATTCATGCACAACAGTTTATCAATCAGCACTTCAAATCATCCACACAACATACATTCCTACGCCCAACCTGCATAAGACAATGTTAATCACGGACTACACCTCTTATTTCTCCAATCTGCAAAAACATATAACACCTACCATAAGCGGACTTACCTCACCTTCAAGAGCGCCTGCATGGTTAGAAAAATCACTCAACGTTTTAATTACGGCCTAAGTCCACTTAAGGTCCAGAACCAAGTGTTTTAGAACAAAGGTCCCCAGCGGAGTCGCCAGCTGTCGCGACCCGTCCGAAAGGCGGACGCGGCTAATGGATTACCGATCGCGGGTCTTGGATCGGCGCGGGCCCTCCCAGGCCCATACCAAATCGCGGCGGGAGTATTCTTCGACGATAAGAGTCGATCGCTTTCGACCTTCAGTGTGGTCGTGGTGGCATGTGCAAATTGTGCATGCATTTGGAGTCGCCACCGGTCTTTCTTGGAGGGCAGACCGGAAACCTTACTGACCAATTGGGAGAGATCGATCAGTTCTGCGGAACCAGAGATTTTGGGTTCGGGGACTTGGTTACGCTGGTGTCATTACCAACGCCCTTTCGGTACCTAACGCGAGTGATTTTCCTGACTAAGAGTTCATGCAGGCGCAAGTTTGGGTGAAGTAGGTTTGATTCAGGGTTTCATGCAGATTGGACGACTATTCCTATCAATCACAATCAATTTAATTGAAAGCACAAACAAGTACATAAATAAATCACTTCGATGCACATCAATTCAGATCAATGACTTCCTAATATAACCATAAAGGCTTAAGGAAGGTGTGACTTCGGACCAGGGGTAAAATGGGAAGATTTGGGGACAATTAGCCCGAAGGGCAAAATCGTCATTTTTGGGAGGTTTGGATACCGAAATACCCAAAATATTCCATGGCCAGTTGTTTGTGGCCATTTCCTATTTTTTGGGATTTTCTTGGATTTTTTTAGAATTTTTTTGGAAGACGGTTTGCCGGAAGGGCAAAACCGTCATTTCTGGAAAGACCGGGGGTCGAAAGACCCGGAACAGGTCATGGCCAGTTGAATGTGGCCATTTCCTATTTTCTGGAATTTTTTAGAATTTTTCTGAATTTTTCGAATTTTTTTGAAATTTTTTATGATTTTCTATTTTTTTATTGATTTTTTTGATTTATTATTATTCTTTTTATTATAAATAATATATATATATATATATAAAATTATTCGGACCGGGTCGGATGACCCGGCCCATGCCCAGATCCGGGACCCAAACCCGGCCCGCACCCTCCTGTTGACACCTGATTTTTGATCAGTCTTTCATAGTTTATTTTTAAAAAATTCATAAAAAATCTATAAAAAGTTAAAAAAATTAAAAAATCATCTTTGGTAGCCTTGACCAAGCTAAAGGAACCATTTTTGATAAAAAAATAATTTTTCATATTTTTTAATATTTTTTAATATTTTCCAAAAATAGAAAAATACATGAAAAATGAAGAAAAATAGTGTTCGCTGTCGTAAAAATATAGAAAAATAGTCAATATTTTTATTTTAATTTCTTTTACATTTTGAACTCATAAATAGTCAAAATTCAAGTTCAATTGCATGTGTTTCTTCACGACGCATAGAGTTGAATTTAGCAAAAAAATGTCATTCGAGTATTTTAATTTGTAAATTTCTACATCTTTTTTAGTCTTGACGTCCAATTAGATCGACCACCATCTACAATAAATGCCCCTTGCTGAATATTTTCGTTTTTGTTTCACATGATTTCATGGTGTAAAACGCCGAGTGGATCTCCAAATATAATCGGGTCGGCATGAGCTCGATAGCTCGTCCAAGACCAAACCAGGGCACGGCGAACCCCATGTGAGTACTCTCGAACTCCTTCGATGCTTCCTAATGCTTTTCTTAGGTTAGATCGTGTGTAGAATGGCTAGGACAGCTAAATCATTCTTGAGCTGTGATTGATAAATAGGGCCTTACTAGGAATGCCATGTGATTTATTTGCATATCTAGATTCCTTGAGTTGCGCATTTTATTACTGATTGTGATTGCTAGGATAATCACTTCTATCTGCATGAATTTCTAGATTTATGGTTCATACCTTACTCATCCGCATGAATCTCAGGCTAGAAAATTCAGTCAACTTAGGTACCGAAAGGGCGTCAACTCTGACAGTTGGTGTAACTAAGTCCCCGAAACCATTTCTCTGGTTCTCGCAGAATTGAATAGAAACTCCCAACTATTCGATTGGGTGGTCCAATCACACCCTAAAAAAATGATTGGTGGCGACTCCATGGCATGCACACTTAGCACATGTCACTAGACCACACTGAAAGTCGATCACGCATACCTCCGTTGCGATTTGGGTAATGGGCCTTGGGAGAGGCCCGCGTCCGACCAGACAGGACGACCCATTAGCCCTCGAGAGCCCGACAACCTCAAGAGGGTCGCGACAGACTGGCGACTCTGCTGGGGACTGGTTCTTAACCATTTAGTGGACTTGAGCCGATTAAAAAGTTGATTGATTCTTCTAACCTAATTTTATGCAGATGCTCTCGAAAGTGAGGTGTATATGCTAACGAATGTGTTAGATGTTTTTGTAGACGGGAGAAATAAGGGGTGAAGTGCTTGTTAACTTTGTTTTATGCAGGCAGGAGTTTTGGATGTATGATTGTGTGGATGTTTATATTGAAGCGGTGATTGTTAAATAAAATGCATGTCTATTGCTTTAGCACGACATAATGAATACACACAATTGCGCCTAAAACCCCAGGCGCCCTCTTTAGGAACACAATAGAAGGAATTGAAGATGGAATCTCCGTGAGGAAAAACATGGGGTAATCCACTTTTCAATTCCGCTCACTTCGAACTATGGATTGAGTCCCAATGCAACGATAGTTGTGCAATGGAATCGGCTCTTCCCAGAATTCGAGGTGAGAACCTTGGCTTTAGGTACCAAGCCCTATCTTTTGATTTTTAGGAGTTTTCCCTCACTTGTCTCATGCGTTTGTCTATGGAAGGTTAGTATACCTAACACTGCAAAAAATACAGAGAAGCTTGATTTTCTCTTAAGTTTGGTTGGTAAGACTTTTCTATCCCTCGAACTTGTTACAGCTCTTAATCATTATATTCATTGCATAATTCCGGTGATTGGATTAAATGCCATTTTGAGGATAGATATGTGTGTTTTCCTCCCAATGTTCTTGATGGAAGATGAAGATGGTGTCATCCCATTACGAGCGCCAAGTGGACAAGAAGAACCTACTATGGACATCATTGAGGTATCATCTAATGAAGATGACGATTTGGAATAGGTGATCCTGAAGTCACGTCTCAAAGATCGAAACTGGGGCATCTCTAAGTATTAAGATCACATTCATTTGTTTTATTTTTCATTTCTAGCCTTCTTGTATAGGATTTATTTTGCTGAGATCCTCTCTATCTGATCCCTTAGATTGATTGTATTAGGGATCTATTTGTGTTTATATACATTCAGATTGAAATTTGTTGTATTTCTATTGACTTGTCATTGGAATGTGATAGTGGCATTTCTTCTAATCACTCGAATACTCCAAAATCAATTTTATAATTCCTTTGGATGAAATTGAAATTGGAAGTCTTATACAACCTTTTGGCCGTATAGGGCAATACAATCCCAATTTCGCCAGAAGGAACTATAAACTTGAATTGGTTCATGCATGTTTTGCATCATTGGTAATCCACAATAATTGATCAAGAGTATTCGTGTTTTTCAAATTTAATGAAAAGATAGATATCCAAATTATTCTCGTTCTTAGCAAACAGCTTTAATTTGGATACCGTATCTTCAATTGAATTTAAAACACATCGTAATTGTGTACTTTTGAACATTCCATTGATTTTCTTGGAATTGATCAAAGGCGATTATCGTGAATTACATTCCTTTCAATGATATGCTTTCCTTTGAGGAATATTGATAAAAAGCTTTTGCACAAGGCCAAAACCCTTGTAAAAGCTCTTATCCCTATTAATCACAAGTAAGCATAAAATTGAAAGGATTTATGCTTTATTTTTCAAATTCTTTCTTCTGATTCTGCCTTTTCATTTGAAACAGGTTAAAAACAAGTAGAGAAGAGAAGTCTTTTTGTGGATAATCGCGGTGGGAGGTTCCTTTATCCGATCATAAGCAAGATTAAAAAATCAAGATGTACACGCTCGAATCATCAATGTCAAAGCGCAGCTTGCCTAGGTTGAGAGTGGTCAGGTGTTCGAGAAAGTCAGCCATACAGAAGTTGAGACACACACATTAGAGCTTTCATTCATTTCGCTCAATTGAGGGACCTTAAAAGCAGATCATACAAATCATCGGGGTGGAAACATAAAACCGCAATGAGCCCTAATTAGCATCACAAAGGAACCTAGTTGGCCCTCCATATTATTGATGCTTTGCTTATACTCACCACCTCGAGACTCGAGATCTGCAAGCTTAAGAAGAAGGCGTTTACATTCCCCTTTAAGATCGGCAACCTTGGTCCCGTGATCTTCGGCGGCTATTTCCAGGTCCCGAACTAGTCCTCTCCCATGGGCTATATCCGCGGTAATGCTGTCAAGCCTTTCTTCCTGCCACTCACATTGAAACTTCAACACGACATTACGACGGTCGTGCTCATAGGTGGTCAGGGATAAGGCCAAGCGCTCCACCAAATTTCCCCTCTCGCGAAGCAACATCGAGACTCGCTTGTTGGCGAACTCAACAGCCTTTCTGTGACTATCGGCCACAAGGTTGGCCAACACCAAGCAGTTGGACCGATCCTCATAGCGAGCTCGCAAAACGTGAGCCACGGTAGCTTTTCGATGAGTGACACGGTAAGTCTCTAAAAAGTTTATAAAGAGGGTTGGGAAGATTCTATATTCCCTATCTAAATTAGTGCCCTCGATGGAGGTGGTGTCTATTTCCACGAGCAAAATACGGATTTCATCTTCAGTTTCTGGGTGATCGGCTATATGAGCATAGCCTCGACCGAGGAGGTTATAGAGTTTTTCCCACTGGGCCAAAATTTCGGCCGAGAAAGCGCGAATAGGAGAGGAGGTCATTTTCGTTGGAGTGAGGGAGAAGAAGATGAGTATGGTAGAGTGATTAAAATACGAAAAGGCAATTATGTAAGAGTGTTAATCTTCTCTGCATTAACTCCTCCTTTTATAGCAACTCGAGAATGAAGAAAGGCATAGCAATAATGCTCGTGGAGCCAAGTTAATTGGGTAAAGCAATGGTGGCTCTTTCGGTGAACCATCAGATCTGTCCCAGTCCGCGATTTCAGGCTTGATAAACCTAAAAAAGTTGTAAAAAGATATGTCGGTGTCACCATATTAAAATTGAACGGGCGTTAAGCGCAACTATCGAAAAAAGTTGCGAAAGGATTTGGCGGTCCCATCATATTAAAAAACTGAGCGGGAGGCGAGCGTAGTTCCACCTTTTTGAAAATAAGTGGGAGACAGACATGGATATCGAGAAAAGGAAATCGATTTGGTGTCCCTCCACGTTGAAAAGAAGAAAGAAGACGACAAAGCGGGAAATATGAAATCTTGGGAGCAACGCTTGCCTGATGATCTTCATCCATGTTTAAAGAACGTTTCATGGGCATACAGAACCACTCAAAAGAAAATTTAGAGAGAGTGAGCATACATGAGAGAGTAGAGAACCCTGAGTGAGCAAAAATTGATCGAACATTTTTCGATCCAACATGTTTGAGGGTTACCATCAGTTGCTAGAGGCGACTGATCCAAAAATCTCAGAAAATGAACTACTGAGAGATCTCGAAGATTCTAGGATGGCGTCTGGTACCAGAACCACAGAACCCAACCCTTTCGGCAACGAAGTTCAGGATCTCAGCAGCGACGACAACAGCAGCAGCGATGGTCAATCCCGGAAAAGGAAACGTCGCCAGTGCCACACTCAGAATGAAATCCAAAAGCTTGAAGCTTTCTTTAGTGAATGCCCTCTCCCGAACATGAAACAAAGAAATGAATTGGGCCAGAAGCTAGGGATGAAACCTTTGAGGGTCAAGTTTTGGTTTCAAAATAAGCGAGTCAAATTGAGGGCTCAACACAGACGTCAAGAACTTGCGATTCTAAAGGAGGAAAACGAAAAGCTTCGAGCGGAGAACATGAGGTATAAGAAAGCTCCCAGCACTATCGCTTGCCTTAATTGTGGTGGCCCTATCACTCTCAGCGAAATGTTCCTTGATAAGCCTTATATGAGGATTGAAAATGCTCATTCACCACCCCACTCCCTCGAACCATCTTCGATACAATCGGATTTTGTTGGAGATATGCATGAACAAATCAATTCTACGAAGTCAATACCGATGCCTTCTAAAGGATGTGATATGCGTCACCATGATTAGAGTTTCCTTAACGATGAGCTTACTATCACGACCGACCAATCCAAAGCTGATGAATTCCCTCCACAACAATTTCCGGCTCGATCAAATCCTACTGGAAATAGGCCAGAGAACAATAGCCAAGTTGTCAACACTGTTCCGGGTCGCAAGAAGACGAGGGTCAATTGGTCCCCCGAGCTTCATCTCAAGTTCCTTAGTGCGGTTCAGCAACTAGGGATCAACTCAGCATATCCAACGCGCATACTTGAGATCATGAACATACCAGGACTCACTAAAGATGGAGTCGCGAGTCACCTCAAGAGCTACAGAAGGGCGCTAAGACAGCGCCACACAGCACTGAACCTGAAAGAACTCAACTTGCGCCTAAACACTAGGCATGGCTATAACTACAATGCCCCTGAAGTAAGAAATACCCTGCCAAATCTAGGCACCGACCAAGCTGGTAGCAGCACCATCGACTACTTGGGCTCTAATCAGAATATTCCCCCGAATCATCTCAGCACCCCTCAAGAGTATATGCCACAAATGCAGCAGGTACGAACTCCTTGGTTTGAGCAGCAACTTTTCGCTAGTGCTCTTCCTATCCCCGATCAACATATTGCGCCTAGTGTTCAAAGATCTGCCCGGCTTGGGCATATGATTTCGGAAGATCAAGCGGGCGGATGCTTTGAGGATTTTTGTTTCTTCCATTCCCAAATGGAAGGTGCTTTTGATAGTGAACCGATCAATCATCCTCTTATAATCTCGAGCAACGACGAAGGTTCTAGCTCGAAGAATCAGATCGCTCACAACAGAAACAGGAATCCTTCAACGCCAAGCGATGATGGTCAACCCGAATATCAGTTGCTCGAAGAATCAAAAGATTTCCTTGATGAGGAGCTCCATATCTGGATCGATCAGTTTAAAACTGATGGACTTATGAAGTTATGATCCAAAATGACGATTATATGTCTGATTCATGGTGTAACTGGCTGATCACCGAGAATCCTCAAGGGAACTAGGCACATGTAACTGGATGTATCATTAATCTTTCTGTCATAAAGTCTTCCATGCAAGATAATCTTCCTTAATGCCTAGAGTTAATCTGGGGCAGCGATCAGTACTACCTGCGAGCATCATCATGCTTGAGTGCGACAATCCCTTGTTAGATTAGAGTCGAGGCGAATCAATTGAACGCCACGAAGAAAAACATTTAAAGGCTTCACATAGGAAAATGCGAGCAAAAGCCCGAGCGAGCTCAAAGACGGTTAGCTCTGTATCGTTCTAAGGGACCTTTAGTCGTTATGAACTCTAAATTGAGCTTGTTTCATTCTCGATGGGGGTCGCTAACTGCTTCAAGAATTTTATAACAAAAAACGAACCAGTTAGGGACGCCAATAGTGCTGTGTCCTGGTAGTCAGTGAAATGGAAGTGGTACGAAACGTCAGGAGTTCGATCTCGGGATTGAAAAATCATTTTATCAGTTGGTCTATCACCCGATGAAGTTCAAAGAGATTCGACGCAGATGACTATAGAACTTGGGGCAATTCGAAAATCATCGATTCATTTTCATCAAGCGGCGAAGTTGGTATTGTAAAATGTGAAGCATGCAAATGACAAATCCGAAGCAGAAGGAGATGAATCATGATTCGCTTATCCAAGGTCGGGATTTCAACCTTCGACTAAAGCCAAATCTAGGATGAGTTTTTGATCTTGCCCACTCGACAAAACCCATCTCCACTGAAAATGGGGGCAAACCATTCCTACATCCGGAAAGCATGTCGAAGCCGAAGACATCAAATTCATCGTTTAATCCGTGGGGCAAGTCCCTGAAGCCATAGTTATCATCCGCAGAGCGTAATGGAATCCATCCTTTCAATGTAAAACGCATTTGGCCGCGGAGCCACCCATTTGGTAAAAAGAACGTATCGTTCCTAAATGATTTTCAATCAGATGCGGGGATAATGTTCTCTCATTTTCCTCTCAGGTGATGAACAGAGACGAGGCACCCAAGAAGCCATGCATTCAAATAACATAACAGTGCATGAAACACGCCCAAAAAGATGAATGAATCTCCTCCGACGTAAATCCTCGAGGTGGATTCGTTGCCCAACCAGACGAAGAAATCATGGCCACAAGCTTGAGGGCCGGCTTCTACAATCTGCACATTGGCATGCAGAATGGAATTCAAATCAAGAGTAAAGTAGTATCGTCCCAATTTGTTTTGAATTTGGAAACCCAAAATAATGCTTAATATTTATCCTTGGCAGGAGCTCGCCATCAGGGCAGACATTGCAGATTTTCACAACCCTTGTACACTCGTTGGAGCATATGACCAAGGGTAAGATGTATCGTTCCAATTTTTGTAAAGTTTTAGAATATACGATGACATATCCCTTTTATATTTCCAGGATCTCCAGCCTCGATGGGCAGGTAAGTATCCCTTTTCCCAATTCATTGGAGATTAAAAACTTTCAGAATTAATTCGATTCTCACATCTAAAAAGACATAGAATTCTTACTTCATTGACATTCATGTTTTAAAACATGAGATTGTCTGAACATGAATTACACATGTATGGTGCGTCACAAAATCCCTTTGAAGGATAAATCTTGATGAAATGAAATGAATTTTTCCAACAAGAGTCGTTTGAACTGTTCAAAAGGGTATTTTCTCATAAGAGAAGCGAGCCTAATCCAAACACGTCCCATACACACTTGAGAGATGAGGAGATTGGAAATGATAGCGAAACCTTAACCTATGGATATAAGGGTAATTCGCAACGATTACATGGATCGAGATGACAGAGGCATTTATTTCTTCATTCCAAACACTACAGATGCCCATTGAGAACCCCATTGAACGGCGATTTTCATTCTCAACCCTGTCAAGAACCATCCCACATTGGGGCAAATGAAGGTTAGTCCAACAGTATCAGAAAGTAAACGGTTTGAAATTTTCTTGCTCGGACTAACATAAATCTTTGTGTGTTGTTTATATGATAATCCAAGTGTCATAGGATGACGAGAATAATTCATTTCTCTATCCTACACACTGTTATCCTTTGCACGACCAAGTTGAGCCAGCAAATTCATTTCATCAACCTATTGGTGATCATTGCATATTCCAAAGTAAAGGCAACATCACTCTAGGAATGGAAGCGTGCCAAAGTTTAAGTTGCATATCTAGCATGTTGCCGAAAATCCTAGCTCCAAAAGAAAAGAAAAACACGGGATTAAAAAAAGGGGGAAAAGAAAAATCCCTAGCATCAAGAAAAAGCAAAGTGCCTGGTAAAAAGCAAGGCTGATGTCTATTCAAAATATCCCCAGTAAAGTCTAGATATACGATGAAAAGACCCTGCAAAGGAGTCAGATCAAGATGACTACTCTCCAAATGATGTCGTGCTCAAATTGCAAACACACAAACAGACGGTCTCTTAATGTAACAAGAGACGCTTTTAAACATCCTTGTGCGCTCTAAAAGAGGAGTGTACACTTCAAGAAATGGAGATGTTCTTCGAAGGACATGTGGCAAATTTGCAATGATCACCAATGCCAAACCCTTCACAATTTCTGGGCAAAAAATAAGCCTTTTTCGGTCCCCAATCCTTCCAATGTTACAACCCTGAAGCAGTCTTATCTGACTAAGACACTTGGGTTAATGTATAACTTAGCTCAAAGAAGTACGAGCAAGACTATTTCTTTCTCATTTTACAGGGTTCTTGACTTGTAAACCCGGAGCAGATAGTGAAAAATTTCGTTCAACGGCCTTGACTCAAAAGTGAGTCCCCCTTGGAAATCGATATCCAAGCCTAACACTACGGTCCCGTGAAAGACCTCCTGATCGGTCGAAATGTATGCGTTGCGAATGATCCTGAAACCCAGGCACAGGTCGGTAGGAAATTGAGCACTTTTCCTATTAAAGATCATTATCACAGAGCAGTGAGGAGCCTTCTTGGATGAGAAATACTCCAATGGATGTTTTGAGCAAACTCTTTTTGAAATTTTCAAATTGTTTGATCTAGAGTTTCCGTGCAAGGAATTTATGATCACATCTGTATATGGTAGGAATGTTTTGGATAACCTCCAGCAATCAAAATGCACATTTCATGACTAAAACTTAAGTCGTAGAATTTTGTCAGTTAGACAATTATTGTCTTCCCAAAGATTACTAATATCTTCTTGGCGAGGAAAATTTTTTCAGGTCTAAGCTTTCTGCAGGACTTTTGTCCGCCCCAAAGACTGGGTGCGTCATCCTTAGGTGAAGCCTTTTAGTAGGCAAATCTTTTCTAAGACCGATCCACAGAATGATCGAGTCTCCGACTAGCCCCGAATAGCGGGTACGTCATCCTTTGATTCATATCAATTTGGAATCTCATAAATGGTAGAAACCGCCTGAAGGGTCAACTCAATGGTAGAAACCGCCTGAAGGGTCAATCAATAGTAGAAACCGCCTGAAGGGTCAACACAATGGTAGAAACCGCCTGAAGGGTCAATGTATGGTAGAAACCGCCTGAAGGGTCAACCAATGGTAGAAACCGCCTGAAGGGTCAAAACAATGGTAGAAACCGCCTGAAGGGTCAATGTATGGTAGAAACCGCCTGAAGGGTCAACCAATGGTAGAAACCGCCTGAAGGGTCAACTCAATTGTAGAAACCGCATGAAGGGTCAATGAATGGTAGAAACCGCCTGAAAGGTCAAAGGACTGGTAGAGACCGCCTGAAGGATCAACCCAATGGTCCGATCCACCATACGGATCAAAACCTTGATGAATCCCGAACGCGGGAGGAGTCGTTTTCCCTAATAAGCCTTACATTAGGCAAGCCATTTCTAGTTTAGTCCACCACACGGATCAAAACCCTTGGCAAATTCCCAAATGTGGGATACGTCTTCCTTAGGTTCCTATCAGTTAGGAATCCCATTATGGTTTGACCTACCATACAGGTCAGAGCTTAACATCCCTAGGACACTCCGATGACAAGTCCTTAGGAATCTACTTGAACCCATCAGACACAGCAAATGCCGCAAGCAATCGGCAGGTAAGGGGCAGGGAAGTCTATCTACTCCTTAACTTTCTTACATCATATCAGGGAATTGAATGAGCACATCTCTTTTTAAGGAAAAGCACACATTGATGGGCATGAAAATTGGATGTCATGATTTCTTTTCTTTTCCTAGTCGAGTTGATCGGAACAGAGGTGTCACCTTGTCTTTGAGAGAAACCTCTGACGAAATTCCTCTCAAAGAGGGGCAGCTGTTGACACCTGATTTTTGATCAGTCTTTCATAGTTTATTTTTAAAAAATTCATAAAAAATCTATAAAAAGTTAAAAAAAATTAAAAAAATCATCTTTGGTAGCCTTGACCAAGCTAAAGGAACCATTTTTGATAAAAAAAAAAATAATTTTTCATATTTTTTAATATTTTTTAATATTTTCCAAAAATAGAAAAATACATGAAAAATGAAGAAAAATAGCGTTCGCTGTCGTAAAAATATAGAAAAATAGTCAATATTTTTATTTTAATTTCTTTTACATTTTGAACTCATAAATAGTCAAAATTTAAGTTCAATTGCATGTGTTTCTTCACAACGCATAGAGTTGAATTTAGCAAAAAAATGTCATTCGAGTATTTTAATTTGTAAATTTCTACATCTTTTTTAGTCTTGAAGTCCAATTAGATCGACCACCATCTACAATAAATGCCCCTTGCTGAATATTTTCGTTTTTGTTTCACATGATTTCATGGTGTAAAACGCCGAGTGGATCTCCAAATATAATCGGGTCGGCATGAGCTCGATAGCTCGTCCAAGACCAAACCAGGGCACGGCGAACCCCATGTGAGTACTCTCGAACTCCTTCGATGCTTCCTAATGCTTTTCTTAGGTTAGATCGTGTGTAGAATGGCTAGGACAGCTAAATCATTCTTGAGCTGTGATTGATAAATAGGGCCTTACTAGGAATGCCATGTGATTTATTTGCATATCTAGATTCCTTGAGTTGCGCATTTTATTACTGATTGTGATTGCTAGGATAATCACTTCTATCTGCATGAATTTCTAGATTTAGGGTTCATACCTTACTCATCCGCATGAATCTCAGGCTAGAAAATTCAGTCAACTTAGGTACCGAAAGGGCGTCAACTCTGACAGTTGGTGTAACTAAGTCCCCGAAACCATTTCTCTGGTTCTCGCAGAATTGAATAGAAACTCCCAACTATTCGATTGGGTGGTCCAATCACACCCTAAAAAAATGATTGGTGGCGACTCCATGGCATGCACACTTAGCACATGTCACTAGACCACACTGAAAGTCGATCACGCATACCTCCGTTGCGATTTGGGTAATGGGCCTTGGGAGAGGCCCGCGTCCGACCAGACAGGACGACCCATTAGCCCTCGAGAGCCCGACAACCTCAAGAGGGTCGCGACACCTCCTTGATCAAAACGGCGTCGTTCACAAGTTTCGAACGGACGCCACAGATTAGGACACGTGGCGCATCCTGGGACGTCGGATTATTTTTTATTTTGTTTTATTCTTTTGGTTATTACCACGCGCTGACGTGGCTGCCACGTGGCTGCCACGTCAGCGCCACGTTGGCGTTGACTCGGTCAACAAACGTTGACCGGTCAATGCCTCGTCGGGGAAGACGACCGGCGCCGGCATTCCGTTGCCGGCGCCTCGTCGGAGGGCGATATTTCGACCCTCCGACGTCCAAATCACGCCAAATCAACGGCATTCGAACCCACTCGACGAGACCTACCACATATGTCGACCTTGACACAGCAGAATCGCACTTGGCCCACCTGCAACTCCGGCCGAGACTCATTCTCCGGCGAGAGATCGCCACGACTATTTTACACGTAAAACCTTTAATATGAAGTATCAGGGAGCTTCTTGGGAGTCAGAGAGAGCTTACCTGATCATCATGAAGCTTCGTCTCGGCCTGAGACGAGCCACGGAGCTTGAAGCGGTTCGGATGGAGTTGGGGAGCCCGCCAGGAAGTTTACTCGGTGAAAAAGGCATGAAACGAAACACAGCAATAAGCACGGGGGTGGAAGAAACAAATTGCAACAAATGGCACAGCAAATGGAGGCCTTAAACTCGAGTTGCCATTGGAGGCCGAGTGAGAGCTCAACGGTGACTCTCACCTTTTCCGGCGGCCTCCGGCGAGTCTGATGGGCACACGAGCTTCGTCTTGGCGTCGCCGAGTTCGGAGGATGGTTCGCCGGCTTCGGTTCTTCTCTGGGCGTGACGACGGGAGCTTGGGAACTTCGGTCAAGCTTCGGGGCTGTCCTCCAAAAATCGCTACCCGTTTTCTCCTCTTCTCCCTTTTTTTTCTTTTGTTGGCCGACCACCCTCAGTGGACGACCCTTTTTTCCTTTTTCCAGCCCCGCCTTCGCCGAAAGAGCTCAGAAAAATCAAGAAACTCAGTTCCCCGACCCCCCCTGCATTTTTAATTTTTTTTTCTCTTCGTCCTGCGCGGGTCTGCAACTGAGTTGCAGACCCGGTTCGGACCGGGTCGGGTCGGGTCTGACCCGACCGGCCCGGTTCGACTCTCCTCGCCCAATTGGGTCCCAAATCGACCCATTTCCATGAAATTAATGGCAAAATCGGAATCTTTGACATGTTTTCCATTAAATATGGGTATTTTCGTGAATCAATCGGTTGAAATTTAATGAAAACCCCAAATTACCCTTAGGATCCGAAATTGACTTTTGATTAATGGACAATGCAAACGACCGAATTAGTCAAAATTGAGGCCACCAATGGATTCATCATGATGAAAAACATAGGGTAGAGGTGTTTAATTTCAATGGGTATGCCCGTGTGAAATTTAATTTTGAAAATTGCGAAACCGGGGACTAAATTGAAAGAAAATTGTGCAATTAAGCCCTTTTGTTTAAAATTGATCAAATTAGAGGGCAAATTGACCCAATTTCACTTCGAGACTTTAGAATCCAATGTCATAGCTTATGAAAAGTGAGAATTGAAAATTAAAAGACTCGAAAAGGAATTTTTGGGCTCGGTTCGGGTTTATGTTTGTTAAGGAACATAGTGACCCGAGCCGAATTTTTGAGATTTAAAGTGACACACTTGAAGAGGAAATTAAAACAAAATTATTGAACATTTTTTGTATTTTTCTGACCACGAATGGTATTTTTTCTGATTTTTTGGGTATTTTATAATTAAATAAATTCGAAAAATATTATAAAATACCAAAAATATTTTTTGTTCAAAATTGGTCCCCGAGGCTAGGCCAAGGCTTCCAAAGTTGATTTTGTAATTTTATGATTTGTTTTGCTATTTTTAATTAATTTTAAAGAATAAAAATCATAATAATAGATGGTCAAAAATCAGGTGTCAACAATCGTCTCGCGAACAACACCCACAAATACAGACGAGATGAAGCAGCATCCATCATCCACATCAAATGAGAAGCGTCAATAATCGACAAAGGAAAGGAATACGTCAGTAAGGCGTCATCAGGAATCCCAAGAGGGAAGACATCCCAAAGAGGATGGAGATTATAGCAAAACGCAGGAATGAATTTAGCTGGGGCAGGCATCACCTAGCCATGATGAACCACGTCTAACTGGGGCAAGTGAATCATTTGTGCGCCGGACAAAGGAAGGACATTTCTTCTTTGGCAAAATCCATGGACACAATCAGAGAGTCGTCCTCATCGGAAGTAAACCCCAGGATACAAACCTGGGTGAACGGTAACTTTGTATCGTTCCAAATTGATCTCCCAAAGATCCCATGCTTAACATGAGTTTGTTCTCATTTGGCAGAAAATTGGTGGCACCAAAAAGCCACAAAAGAAAGGATCTCGCCCAACGTGGAAGCGAAAAGAAATATCCGTTGTAGGGGGCAAGCTGCCAGGAAATGGAACCCCGCAAAATGGCGTTAGAATACGTCCAAAAGCACAAATTGATCTCATCCGGTTCAAATCCTAGAGAAGGATTCGTTGCCAACCAGACAGGTAGATCATGGCCACGAGCTAGATGGCCGACTTCAACAAGCCTTACATTTGCGTTCAAATGGAGGCGCGAAGCGAGAGTAAAGCAGTATCGTTTCGATTTGTCTTGAATTTCGAAACACGAACTGACACTTGATGTTTATTGTTGACAGGGATTCGCCGTCAAGATGGACAGAAAATTATTGGCACCAGAAAGCCGCAAAATAAAAGAACTCGCCGACAAGGAGGCAAATAGAATTATCGACCTTAGAAGTCAGGACTCCAAGAAATGGTCTTTGATTATAAGACAGAGTGGAGGGTAAAAAGTATCGCTCCCACATTACATGCTTTGACATGCATTCTGATAGAAATTTCCTTTTTCCTTGAATAAAAGGAACTCTGAAGAGTGGCGCTGGAATGCGTCCAAAATCACAAATGGATCTCCTCCAGTGCAAATCCTTGAGAAGGATTCATTGCCAACTAGATGGAGGAATCATGGCCACAAGATAGAGGGCCAAATTCTGCAAGCCGCGCGTTTGTGTTCAAATGGAAACACAAAGCAAGAGCAAGGCTGTATCGTTCCAATTTGCCTTGAATTGTGGAACGCAAACTGACACCTAGTTCCCGTCCTTGACAGGGGCTCGCCAACAAGGCAAAACGGGATTCTGACATCCCATGTATTACTAGTTGAAGCACATGACCAAGGGTAAAGCAGTATCGTTCCGATTCTTGAAAAATCCGTGAACATACGATGACATGTTTCTTCTACATTTTCAGGGACCTCCAGCCACGGTGGACATGTAAGTACCCCTTTCCCAACCCAAAACAAAAAAGAGAAAAAAGAGAAAAAGAAAAGTTTTCAGAATCTAAGGTCTAGAAAAGACATAGAGTTCTAACTCCATTAACAATCATGTTTTGAAAATAGGAGGTTGTCTAAACATGATTAGAACATGCATGGTGCAGCATAAAATCCCCTTGACGGGTAAAATTTTTGGAGAAGATGAAAGAGATTTTTTCCAATCAAAAGTTGTTCAAAACTTTCAAAAGGACGTTTTCTCAAAAGACGAGAGGCAAAACCTAATCTAAACACGTCCTATACACACTTGAGAGAGAAGTGGAGCGAATCAGATAGCAAAATCTGAACCTACGGGAGTAGGGACCATTCGCAGCGATTACATGGATTAGGACGACGGAGGCATCCGTTTCATATCCCCAAACACTACAGGTGACTATTGACAACCCCTTTGAACGGCGGTTTTCATTCTCAACCCTGTCAAGAACCACCCCACATCGGGGCAAAATGGAGGTCAGTCCAGCAGCATCAGGAGAAAATGGTTAGAAATTTTCTTGCTCGGACTAACATTAATCTTCGTGTGTTGTTTATATGGTAATCCAAGTGCCATAGGATGATGAGAAGCATTCATTTCTCTATCCCACACACCGAATCCTTTGCATAGCCAAGTTGAGCCTGCAAAATCATTTCATAAACCCGTTGGTGGTCATTGCAAGTTCCAAGACAGAGGCAGCGCCAATTCAAAAACGGAAGAGTTCAAACTTAGGGTTGGCGAAGAAATCCCTAAGTTAATGCTGAAGCTTGTTAGACCTTTGGTCACATGTCTAACACAATCTCTCGAAGATGAGAAAAAAACGGGATTTCAAAAGAAAAATGAAAAGGAAAAGATGATGAGAAAAATCCCCAGCATCAAGAAAAAGCAAAGTGCCTGGTAAAAGCAAGGCCGATGCTTGAATGAACAATCTGCGTTGATCCCCAATGAAACATGACTGAAAAGGGGAAGGAAAAATTCAGAAGGAGTCAGATTCCAAAAACTACTCCTCAAACGGTATCAAGCGCGGAGCAGAGACGCAGATAGAGTTGTTAGTCTCTTGATGCAGCTAGAGGCGCTTTCACAAGAATTTGTGCACACCTCAAAAGCGGTCATGCACCTCAAAAATTAAAGATACAAATTGGAAAAGACAGGTGGCAAATTTGCAATGATCACCAATGTCAATCCCTTCACAAATTCTGGGCCAAAAACAAGCCTTTTTTCTGTCCCATCCTACCAAAGTTACGACCCTGGAACAGTCTTCTCTGATTAAGACACTTGGGTTAACATATAGCTTAGCTCGAAGAGGTACGAGCAAGACTATTTCTTTCTCATTTTGCAGGGTTCTCGACTTGTAAACCCGGAGCAGATGGTGAAGACTTTCATTCAATGGCCTCGACTCCAAAGCGGGTCCCACTTGAAAACCAATATCCAAGCCCAACATTACGGTCCCGTGGAAGACCTCCCGACCGATCAAAATGTATGCGCTACGAATGAGCCTAAAACCTAGGCACAGGTTAGTAGGGAATTGAGTGCATCCCCTATAAAAACCACTATCTCAAAACAGGTGAGAAGACCTCTTGAACGAGAAATATTCCAATTGATGTGTTGAGCAAACTCTTTTTGGAATCTTCAAATTATTTGATCCAAATTTTCCGTGCAAGGGATTTGTGATCACATTTGCATGTTGTAAGAATGCTTTGGATAACCTCCAGCATCAAAATGCACATTTCATGATTAAACCAAAGTCATGCGGCTTCGGCAAGTGGCCAGCCATCGTCTTCCCAAAGATTACTAACATTTTCTTGGTGAAGAAAAATATTTCAGGCTCAAACTTCTGCAGGATACCTGGAGAACCCAGCTCCCAGAATGTCGACTCAACAACTTAAGGTAGAAACCGCCTGAAGGGTCAACTCAAGGTAGATACCGCCTGAAGGGTCAAATCAAAGGTAGATACCGCCTGAAGGGTCAACTCAAGGTAGATACCGCCTGAAGGGTCAACTCAAAGGTAGATACCGCCTGAAGGGTCAACTCAAGGTAGAAACCGCCTGAAGGGTCAACTCAAGGTAGATACCGCCTGAAGGGTCAACTCAAAGGTAGATACCGCCTGAAGGGTCAACTCAAGGTAGAAACCGCCTGAAGGGTCAACTCAAGGTAGATACCGCCTGAAGGGTCAAGCCAAAGGTAGAAACCGCCTGAAGGGTCAACTCAAGGTAGATACCGCCTGAAGGGTCAACTCAAAGGTAGATACCGCTTGAAGGGTCAACTCAAGGTAGATACCGCCTGAAGGGTCAACTCAAGGTAGAAACCGCCTGAAGGGTCAACTCAAGGTAGATACCGCCTGAAGGGTCAAACCAAAGGTAGAAACCGCCTGAAGGGTCAACTCAAGGTAGATACCGTCTGAAGGGTCAACACAAAGGTAGATACCGCCTGAAGGGTCAACTCAAGGTAGAAACCGCCTGAAGGGTCAACTCAAGGTAGATACCGCCTGAAGGGTCAAATCAAAGGTAGATACCGCCTGAAGGGTCAAATCAAAGGTAGATACCGCCTGAAGGGTCAACTCAAGGTAGAAACCGCCTGAAGGGTCAACTCAAGGTAGATACCGCCTGAAGGGTCAACTCAAAGTAGATACCGCCTGAAGGGTCAAATCAAAGGTAGATACCGCCTGAAGGGTCAACTCAAGGTAGATACCGCCTGAAGGGTCAACTCAAGGTAGATACCGCCTGAAGGGTCAAACCAATGGTAGATACCGCCTGAAGGGTCAATCAAAGGTAGATACCGCCTGAAGGGTCAACTCAAAGGTAGATACCGCCTGAAGGGTCAACTCAAGGTAGATACCGCCTGAAGGGTCAACTCAAAGATAGATACCGCCTGAATGGTCAACTCATGGTAGAAACCGTCTGAAGGGTCAACTCTAGGTAGAAACCGCCTGAAGGGTCAACTCAAAGGTAGATACCGCCTGAAGGGTCAAATCATGGTAGAAACCAAGTAATCCCATCGGACGTGGAAAACCTCTGTTTTTGGGAACCTTTTCAAAAAACCAGGCAGTCTTAGCATGACGTGGAGAACCCTCGTCCTACGACCCCTTTTTAAAATTAAACATTCCCATCGGACGTGGAAAACCTCCGTGTTGGGAACTCCTTTTAAGAACCAAACCATCCCAGCGGAAGTGGAAAACCTCCGACTCGGGACTCCTTCCCAGAAAAACAGGTAATCTCATTAGGCGTGGAGAAACCTCGTCATGAGACCCCTTCCCAGAAAAACAGGTAATCTCATCAGGCGTGGAGAAACCTCCTCATGGGACCCCTTTTCAAAATTCAGGTAATCTCATCAGGCGTGGAGAAACCTCGTCATGAGACCCCTTCCCAGAAAAACAGGTAATCTCATCAGGCGTGGAGAAACCTCGTCATGAGACCCCTTCCCAGAAAAACAGGTAATCTCATCAGGCGTGGAGAAACCTCGTCATGGGACCCCTTTTCAAAATTCAGGTAATCTCATCGGGCGTGGAGAAATATCGTCATGGGACCCCTTTTCAAAATTCAGGTAATCTCATCAGGTGTGGAGAAACCTCGTCATGAGACCCCTTCCCAGAAAAACAGGTAATCTCATCAGGCGTGGAGAAACCTCGTCATGAGACCCCTTCCCAGAAAAACAGGTAATCTCATCGGACGTGGAGAAAACTCGTCATGAGACCCCTTCCCAGAAAAACAGGTAATCTCATCAGGCGTGGAGAAACCTCGTCATGAGACCCCTACCAGAAAAACAGGTAATCTCATCAGGCGTGGAGAAACCTCGTCATGAGACCCCTTCCCAGAAAAACAGGTAATCTCATCAGGCGTGGAGAAACCTCGTCATGGGACCCCTTTTCAAAATTCAGGTAATCTCATCAGGCGTGGAGAAACCTCGTCATGAGACCCCTTCCCAGAAAACATGTAATCTCATCAGGCGTGGAGAAACCTCGTCATGAGACCCATTCCCAGAAAAATAGGTAATCTCATCGGACGTGGAGAAACCTCGTCATGGGACCCCTTTTCAAAAGAACAGGTAATCTCATCAGGCGAGGAGAAACCTCGTCATGAGACCCCTACCAGAAAAACAGGTAATCTCATCAGGCGTGGAGAAACCTCGTCATGAGACCCCTTCTCAGAAAAACAGGTAATCTCATCGGACGTGGAGAACCCTCGTCATGAGACCCCTTTTCAAAAATCAGAAAATCCCCTTGGACTTGGAGAACCCTTGTCCCGGGAACCTTTTCAAAAGATCAAACCATCCCAGCGGACGTGGAAAACCTCCGACTCGGGACTCCTTCTCAGAAAAACAGGTAATCCCATCGGACGTGGAAAACCTCCGTTTTGGGAACCCTTTCAAAAAAATCAGGAAATCCCATTGGACTTGGAGAACCCCTGTCTTGGGAACCTTTTCAAAAGATCAAACTGTCTCGCCGGACGTAGCAAACCTCCGACTGAGAAATCCCCTCTGGCCCCGCTAGTCAGCGTCATGGGATCCTCTAAAGCAAATAGGTGCCTAGAAGTCGACCCAAGACTGAAGCCCAAAAAGGCTCGCTTGCCGCTTCGAAAGCACGGTGACCAGATAAATCTCTCTGTAAGTGTTCACAGGTTGGTAGTCGTGGATCTGTCATCTTCCGGACCGGATCGCCAATTTTCAGCTTCAGAAGATTTCTTTCCCCAAAGTCCCCACTACACAGGGATTCACGACAGAGGTGTCTCAAAGCACAGTTCAAGATCGGAGCCCATAACGCTCACGACTTGCCGCCTAGAGATACGGTGACCGCCTTTTCCACGAAGCACGCGCCGGATAGCCACGCCTCGAAGCTCTCACCCTTCGGAATGGATTGCAGCCGGTAGCCGCGGGAAAGACATTTATTCCACCCAAAATCCCACCATACAGGGATTCACGACAGAGGTGTCTCAAAGCACAGTTCAAGATCGGAGCCCATAACGCTCGCGACTTGCCGCCCAGAGATACGGTGACCGCCTTTTCCACGAAGCACGCGCCGGATAGCCACGCCTCGAAGCTCTCACTCTTCGGAATGGATTGCAACCGGTAGCCGTGGAAAAGAATTTCAAGACCCCAAAGTAGCCAATCAGGAGCCATGGAGGGAGTAATAAAAACCTAGCATGGCGAACTAGACGCCACGAAGGGTTAAAAAAAAAAAAAAAAAAAAAAAAAAAAAAACTCCTCAGACTCCGCATGCGCAGGATCCAATGGGCAGACTTCAGGTAAGCCGCTCTCCCTCAGGCCCACGTTCGAATTGCAAGAGTAAATCGGTGATTAATTTGAGCATTCATCAAAAGACTCAAGGGTCCGATGTCATAGCATTTCTTTTCCCCAGTTGAGTCGGTTAAGATTCATGTGTCATTTTGTCTTTGAAAGCAACCTCTGACGAGCTCACTCTCAAAGAGGGGCAGCTGTTGACACCTGATTTTTGACCATCTATTATTATAGTTTATATTTCTAAAATTAATTAAAAATAGCAAAGAAGGTCAAAAAATTGCAAAATCAACTTTGGAAGCCTTAGCCTAGCCTTAGGAACCAATTTTGAACAAAAAATATTTTTTTAATTTTTTAATATTTTTTGGAATTTATTTAATTATAAAAATGCCCAAAAAATCAGAAAAATAACATTTGTGGTCAGAAAATTACAAAAAATATTCAGAAATTTTATTTTAATTCCCTCTTTAATATTTTCACTTTTTATCAGGGAAATTTGGCTCGATGCATGGGGTTCCTTCACAAACATAATCCCGAACCGAGCCTAAAAAATCCTTTTCGAGTCTTTTAATTTTCCATTCTTGGTTTTTATAAGCTATGACATCGGATTCTAAAGTTTTGAAATGCAATTGGGTCAATTTGCCCTCCAATTTGATCAATTTTAACCAAAAGGGCTTAATTGCACAAAATTTTATTCAATTTAGTCCCCGGTTTCACAATTTTTGAAATTAAATTTCACACGGGCACACCCATTAAAATTAAACACCTCTACCCAATATTTTTCATCATGCTGAATCCATTGGTGTGCTCAATTTTGAGTAATTCGATCGTTTAGATATTCAATTTGGCGAAATGCATTTTCGGATCCTAGGGGCAATTTGGGGTTTTCACTAAATTTCAATAAATTTAATAGAAAACATGCCAAGGAATCCGAATTTGCCATCAAGTTCATGAAAAGAGGTCATTTGGGGGGTCAATTTGACTATTTGGTCGAATCGGGTCGGTCGGGTCCGACCCGACCTGACCCGGCCCGACCCGGGTCTGCAGACCATGCACAGAACGTGCAGCAGAATACACAGAACAGAAAAAAAAAAAAAAGGGAGCATGGGGGCGTGCGATTTTGGGGAAGAAAAAAAGGTGACACGGCGTGGGGGACCATGGCAGACGTCGGGGGCCGTGTGCTGCAGGGCGTGGGCACAACAAACGGGACGGTCGGCCATGAAACGGGGGGCTCGGGTTTGTAAAAAGAGAGGGAGGCCGAGAGAGATAGAGGGGGAGTTCGAGCGGAGGGGGAGTTCGAGCGGAGGGGGAGCAAAAAGAGCTTCCTCGGACCTTCAACGTACCACGGCGAACATCACCAAAGGCTCGGCGGTCGTCGGCAAGCTCCGGATAGGTCGGTATTCTCCTCCGATCACCATTTCTCATATGCACGCCATGTGTTCGATAAAATGCCGATTGATGTCTCGACTTGGTTTTGTCTCGGCCATGCCTTTCCCGACCCCCATTCGCGCGTGTCTAGCTCTGAATATGTACTAGCATTGCTTCTAAGCTTGTGTTGACCTTTGTTTTGCATTGAACCGCGACGAAACACGGCTCGGAGCTTCGCCGGCCTTGATCCGGACCGGGAGCTCGACGAGGGATCTCCGGCGGCCGCCGACCATCGAGGGACCCCAGGTAAGTCCTCAAACCTCCCTTGGATGCTATGTGAACGGTTGGAATCAAGTTTAAACGCAAAAAAAAAAAAAAAAAATTGCAAATCGGATCGCCGGAGTCGGGTTCGGGGAGGTCCGGTTCGCCGGTTTTTAGCGTGTTCATGGTTATTATTTGTGTTGTATGTTGATGTGGGTGGTCCAAAAAGTCGAATGCCGAAAAAAGGAACGAAAAACACCAAGTTTGGGACAAGTTCGCGATTTTCCGGCGAAAATTCCTGCGAAGTCGCCGGAATTTTTACTGTTCATCGTCTTCTCGGCGACCCTCCGGCCGGTCAACGGTCAACGGCCGACGTGGCGTGCCACGTAGGCAGCCACGTCAGCCGGGTGGGGTCCGATCCATGTATTTTCAAGTCAAACAGAATGGACGGCCACGATCGCGACACGTGTCGCGATCCTAGAATTTTGGAAAATTAATAAATCATTTTCGGATAATAAATTAAAATTGATCCGGCGGACAAGGTTGTGCCAAGTGGCTCTCTGTGGATCGTCCGATCTTGTCGAAGATCGGACGAACCAAGAGCGGCCACGTGGCACAACGTGGAGCGTTTGATCCGGTGGTTTTTCTTAAAAGGAAAATAAATTAATTTTTGATCCAACGGTCAAAATCACGCCAAGTGGCACCCCTAAGGTCGTCTGATCTAGCCCAAGATCGGATGCGCCTGGAGAGGCCACGTGGCGCATCCTGAACCGTCGGATCCGAAGAATTTTCGGATAATTAAATAAAATAGATAAAAAATCAAAAAAATTGTTAAAAAATAGGGAAAAATATAAAACGGTGTCGTTTTAGGCCGGTGTCGATCCCTAGGGTCGGGCCGGGCGCCCGAGAGGCGTGGGCCGGGTCTGACCCGGCCCGGAAAATATTTTTAAATATTAAAAAAAATTCAGAAAATAATAAAAAATTCAAAAATTCAATAAAAAAATGGAAAATCATAAAAAAATTCAAAAAATTCGGATAATTCAGAAAAATTATAAAAAATTCCAGAAAATAGGAAATGGCCACATTCAACTGGCCACGACCTGTTTCGGGTCTTTCGACCCCCGATCTTTTCAGAAATGACGGTTTTGCCCTTCCGGCAAATCGTCTTCCAAAAAATTCTAAAAAATCCAGGAAAATCCCAAAAACAAAAAAGGAAATGGCCACAATCAACTGGCCAAGGCTCATCCCGGGTGTTTTGAACCCCGAACCTCCTTAAAAATGACGATTTCGCCCTTTGGGTGAATCGTCTTCCAAAAATTGAAGAAAAATCAAGAAATTCCAAAAAATTCTCAAAAATGGGAAATGGCCACAATCAACTGGCCATGGAATATTTTGGGTAATTCGGCATCCAAACCTTCCAAAAAATGACAATTTTGCCCTTCGGGCTAATTGTCCCCGAATCTTCCCATTTTACCCCTAGCCCTAAATCACATCTTCCCTAAGCCCTTATGGCTATACTAGGAGGCCAATGATTGAAATTGATGTGCATTGACATGATTTATTTATGCACTTGACTTGCGCTTTCATTATATTGACTGTGATTTGATAGGACCAGTCTTCCAATCTGCATGAAACCCTGACTCATACCTACCTCACCCAAAATTGCGCCCGCATGAACTCTTAGTCAGGAAAATCACTCGCATTAGGTACCGAAAGGGCGTTGGTAATGACACCGACGTAACCAAGTCCCCGAACCCAAAATCTCTGGTTCCGTAGAACTGATAGATCTCTCCCAATCGGTCAGTAAGGTTTCCGGTCTACCCTCCAAGAAAGACCGGTGGCGACTCCAAATGCATGAACAAGTTGCACATGCCACCACGACCACACTAAGGTCGAAAGCGATCGACTCTTATCGTCGAATCCCTCAAAAAATACTCCCGCCGCGATTTGGTATGGGCCTGGGAGGGCCCGCGCCGGTATAAGGCCCGCGATCCACATTTCAGAGTGGGGGCCGCGATCGGTAATCCATTAGCCGCGTCCGTTTTTCGGACGGGTCGCGACACACAACTCCTTCCCATTGAATAAGTCCTGCAAGAGTTGTTGATCTTTCGGGATCCTCATCGAGCCGCCAACGAGAACACCGCTAGCCATCGGCTTACCCTTCTGCCTCTCCTTAAACACTCCACCTCACATGCCGGCTTCCGCGCCTCCGTCTGGGGGACATCGCTAGGAACAAACTCGCCGCCCTTTGCCGACATGATAGCTTTTACCGTCATGACTGGATCCGCATTCTCTTGTTCTCCATCGGATTCATCATAGATTGGATCACCATCATAAACTGGATTTTCATAACAAATCGAACATGTATCAAAAATCAAATCTTGATCATAGATTGGTTCTTGATCAAAGATCGGATCTTGATCAACGATCGGATTTTCATCGACGATTGGATTTTCATCGACGATCAGATATTCATCCACGATCGGATCTTGATCAACGATCATATTTTCATCGATAATCGGATTTTCATCGACGATCGGATATTCATCAACGATCGGATAATTTTCGGATTGAAAGTCCAACCCCGCTCGCGCAAGTCGTCGCTCCATTCGCTGGATTTGCCTTCTCAGCGCTCGCGCAAGTTGTCTCTTCAAATCCTGCTTTCGTCTCCGTAGCTCTTCGTTCTCTATGTCTCGCAGGTCTCTCAGATGCGGCTGTTCATCTGCATCAGGAACGATTCCACGCTCCCGGCCTCCATGAGCACGCTGTCTCCGACCACCTTGATTTCGTTCAGCCATTGATCTCAAGCAACCTGTGCTCTGATACCAAATGATGCCGAAATGCGATAGAAAGCAAGGCTAAATGGAAGAATCGAAACGATAAACGAGGAACAATCACTGTTCACTCAAAACGATATCAAATCGTAATATTCTCAATATTCAATAACTGTTCTTCTAAAAACTCTAAACACCCTTATATAAGACGCTAAACCTAATTGACCTAGGAAACACGAAATTACGAAAAAGCCACTAGAATTAATTAAAATAACTAAGAACATTAAAATTGTAAAAATGCCTAAAACAAAAAATACGCAATATTACGTAATCTTCGCAATATTACGAAGATCGCGAGATTTATTTGCATCATCATGTCTTCGTCGTTTGTAGCTGCAGCATTTCGACAGACGGAACTAAGTCGTCTTGCTAGAGCATGGAGCGCGCTTGGCTGGATGGTAATAGTCTCTGGGAGTCTCTTGTTACGTAATGGAAAAACACTCTTACGACGAATGAGTTGATGTAGAGCCATAGGTTTCTCTTTATTTATACATTTTTCGTATCTTGCAGGGTTCGTTTTTCAAGCAATTTCATCCTTCCGTGACCGAGTTCGAGTATCACGCACTTCATCTAAATTATATGGTACGTCAAAACATGTACCTACTTTCGATCGAAGTCTAGTCACGAACCATTTCAGTGAAATAGTTTACACAATAATTTACGTTTTCCCCACAGGCACGTCATTTGACTGGGCAGGGGGAAGATTTTCACCACTACATAATTGGTGCGGTGAAAAAGGATTTTGAGAAAATTGTTGGAATCAGGTATTTACAAATTAATACACCTTTGCGATAACAACTTTTATTTAAGTTAGTTACCGATGTTTATAATTTGTTTTTTTTTGTAAAGGTAAGATTTGTATTGACTTTAACCAAAACGCAACTATGCAAAACGAATCCCGACACCACAAAGAAAGGTCTTGTACTCATGGTGACACTAATAAATGTCGCTAAGGGTGCAAGGTGTCGTGGAATCTAAAAAATCTATTTATTTTGAGAGTAGGCCAAATGGAATAGCCAAAAAAGACAGAACACCAGAAACAATATTTTGAAATTATGAGTTAATATTAAGAAACAGAATACCGATGTTTATAAGTTAGTATTTTGAAATTATGAATTCTTCTTATTTCTGAACTAATACTTCTCTTATGTTTCACCGACGCTTACTAACCTTTCTTACTCGCGCCTTAAATTTACCGCATATTATATGGAATTACCAATCTTTTATTTTTTTTCCCAAAAGCTTACAACCTTTACTATTAAGTTACTACTTTTATTGTCTTGGTTGCCAACCTTCTTTTATGATTAAGTCACATACTAGACTTAAGTGCGGTAATCAAACTTTCCATGCAAGACAGTACGTTACGACTTCTCACAAGGATAAATAGTAAACCAGAAAAAAGTGCTGAGCTCTTCGCTTGCTGGTTTTTGTTGTTGTAATACTAATGCGGAAATAATCAGGATCTTGCAAATACGTCAATGCAAAAGCTCAGAGAAAATAACGAGGAACGATATAAGACATCACCAAATATAACGTGGTTCGGTCCGAGTACGACTATTGCAGATAAAGTAAAAGGAAACAAACAAAAGAAAGGGCAAACTCCTTTCTTTTTCTTTCCTTACTTTATTCTATGGGCCCCACGCGATTTCTTCTTCCTTCCTCAAGAATGAAAAGCACGCCCTTCTTAAGTGAGTGCAACCCTATATTTAATATAGGAAAGTTGATCTTTCCTTTTTGTCCTGTAGCACCCTTTCTTCAATATGCGGAAGTTGTCCGCGCGAGTCTAGGTCCACCTCTTGACCCATTAAAAGATTTTCTTTTTCACAAATATATATACATATATATCCGTAGACGATTTAAACTCGAGACATATTTAACATTTATTTTGATCATTGCAGTTGGTACTTGTGGCTATTCGCAGTGATCTTTTTGCTCCTGAATGTGGCTGGTGTGTGACTTTAATCACCTATTCCGCAGCATTGCACTGTCTATCAACTTCATATTTCTAGGAAAATTGTCCAAAAAGTCATAAATCTATTACAGTTTCACCAATTAAGTCATAAACTTTTTCATTTTGCCAATTGAATCCCAAACCTTTTCACGTTTTGTCAATTGAGTCCACTTAAACTTCGATTGTCCTACGTCAACAATTTCCGGCCAAAGTTAGCCAGATGGACTCAAATAGCAAGCATGAATAGATTTAGGACTCAATTGCAAAATTTTAAAAAAAATAGTGCTGAATTGGACAAACTGCTATAGATTTTAGACTTTTTGGACAATTTTCCCTTGTATTTTCCTATAAGAGATGTTTGGTCAGGGAACAAAAAATCCTTCATGTGGCTCTCATATCATGTTTCTATTGTTGGTACCCGCCTGTTTAAGATGTGTTGGATTTTGCTTTTCTTGTTCCTTTGGCAGGATGGCATGCGCTCTTTTGGATGTCTTTCGTTCCGTTGACCGTAAGTAGTGACGACTTTACGAGTAATTATGTTTGCTTGCCTTTGAAGATATGGCGTTCTGCTCATCCTAAGATGCATTATAACCTAAACAGCAAGACTTGTCACGTTGTTGGTTTGCGAAAACATGAGATGTTTGTACTTTCTAAGGGAATTGGAATTGGGGGAGACTCCTCATCTAACTAGGTTTTCTCGCGTCCATGCAGCTCTTGCTCATCACCGGCACCATACTGGAGAATATGATAACACGGCTCACAGCAGACGTCACGACCTCTCTAAAGGCAGGCGAAGTGGACTCGGTTAAGGAGTTTTCACCCTACTATTCCTTGTTCCGTAAGCCGCAGTTCGTCCTCTACGTGATTCACTTCGTGCTGTTCGAGAACTCTTTGGAGCTCGCTTTCTTCTTCTTTATATTGGTGAGCAGATGACAACCCTCGAACTATCCTCATTTCGATTAAGCAAAGATTCTGGCCATCTTGGGGAAATTGCACCTGTATAATGCTTTCTCCTTTCTAAACGCAGTTCCAATATGATTTTCACTCCTGCATTATGGGAAAGGTTCGCTTCGTCATCCCAAGAATAGCTATAGGGTAAGCCCCTTTTGCTCATGTCAATCATGAAATTGTTCTATAATCTGTGAGTTGTGTTGGGTCTATAAATCGAGGTCTAACGGTTGATTTCACTTATGTCGCGTTTGTCGGCGCTCTCAGAGTGTTCGTGCAGGTCATGTGCATCTACAGAACATTACCATTATACGCAATCGTGAAATCGCAGGTGAGTTGAACTTACGACCTATTGTGCACTCAAGATTCAGTAGCTTCTTTGAGTATAAATCGTGGAACTGAAGACGACAAATACTTTTTATTTGCCTCGACGAAATCAAGATCCCTTCGAAGGAGAAGGACGAACCGAACCAAACGCGTCTTGCTTTTAAGAATATTGAGATAAATCTGAAGGAGAACCAATGTGACGAATGTAGAAAAGGGTGTCTTGCTCAACTTGATGAAATTAAGAGAAGGTTGAAGGAGAATGAAACGGACGAAGAGGGAGAAATGGGGATCGTGACCTGGATTTTAAAGTGGACGAAGGGACGGGTGGCCGCAAAAGATGAACCGATACAAACGGGTTCGGGAGAGGGACCAAATGGATTGGTGTGACGGGGTATTTGACTTTCGGTTTCTAGAGGATCAACCAAAACATTCATAGTTTTGCAAAAATACAAATGGGTTCGCCAGTTTACATGCCTTTCGGTTTCTAGAGGATCAACCACGACATACATAGTTTTACTAGAGACCAAATAATAAATATAAGGGTTTTGCTCTCTTAAATATTTATGTAAGTCATATCAATAATTTTCGCCTCCATGTATATTTGATGCGCACACATGACTTGAGGAGTATTGCCCCAAAATTCCTAAACTTATTATGCGGCGGCCTCTTCAGTTCGAAACATTTTAATTATGCCAATCTAGTTCTAACCATTGTGAAGATTTGTCAATGTAATCATTTCGGTCAATTTTAACCGAAAGATCGATGCCATGGAGTACATGGCATGACGGCCAACATTAACGTGGATGATAGCAGGAATAATGTATAGTTGCATATATGCAATTATGCAATAGTAAAAGTTTTTAAGAAAACATACAAATAAAGTGACAGGAAATTTTTGCCGGAACAAACGTGTCCTACTTTCGCGTTTCACCAAATGTTTCGACATGGTAGGTGTCCATCTTTTACAATGCGAAGACGGGCTTCAATGTTTAAGTTTTCCGAAAAAAGCTGGTTCGGATTTTTAGTATACATGTAGGCCCAATGACTCCTTTCGGATCCAACATTATGCCTCACTCATTTATGTTCCAAATCTATAAATAAATTTTCATCTAGAAATAAAAAATAAAATAAAATTGTGGCACCAAACGGATTTCTATTGCAAACCTATTTGAAAAAGAAACAGAGGAGCAGAACGGTTATTATTCTTACCCTACGTGTAATTTGAAGTACTTGTTGCCGTTTGACGTGAACGTAACTACTGAAGATTTTATGGAACGTAGTCCTTAAGGTAGGCCCAGAACCAAAACGTTGAGCAATACTCAATGAGTGAGGCATAATATTCGATCCAAAATGAGTGATGGGGCCTGCAGTCTAAGTAGCATCAATATGGACATGCAATACGCAACACGACATGACAAAAGACGAAATGTTGACACATCATTTCTAAAAAAATATATATAATTCGACATATTAAGACACGTTATATAATAAATGTATAACATTATATAATGATAAATATAAAAATATCAGTAATTGAATTCCTCCTTCTTCTTCTTCTTCTTTTGTTCGAGATTCACGATTAACTTTTTTTGGGCTAGCTACCACTGTTAATTTTGATGTGGTGGGGTATATGAGTTAAGGCGCGCGCGCGCACATACACACACACACACACACACACACATTTTATGGATTTACATTTTGACCTATAATTAATTGAGAATGCTTAAAATTGACAACATCCGTATCGAAATAGCATATCAGGATGCTGGACTTGTGTTTCGCTTGCGTGTTTGAGGTGCCGACCATGTGTTGGATGTCTGAAACCTATTGATCATGTGTCGCATATTGATGTTCGATACACATCCAACACTACATAGAGGCTTCTGAAAAGTGTCGGTACTTCCTAACTTGCCATACCATTGAAGTCCCAAACACTATAAATTCTGAACTATCTTTTATCAATCTCTCTCTCGTCTATTTTCTCTCTTTCTACATGTTTCCAATTTTTTTATATTCTTCTACTTAAATATTTAAATATTTAAATATTTTTTAATTTTTAATTTTTAATTTTTATGGTTTCTTTATTTTTAATTTTTTTCTATTCCTCTGCGGGTTGCTGGGCCTTGGCAATGGTCGCTAACCTAGCAACTAGCCACAGAGACAGTTCGTCGAGCCTCGAGCTCACCTATAGTCGTCATCAATCGATCGTAGCGTAGTTAGGGGAAAAAGAAAAGGAAAGCAAAGGAAAAAGAATAGGAAAGAGAAGAAAAATTAAAAGGAAAAAAAGAAAAGAGAAATACTTAAAATTCATTTTTAGAAAAGAAAAGAGAAATACTTAAAATTCATTTTTAGAAAAGAAAAGAAAAAATAGAAAATAAAAATAAAAATTATTAAAAGCAGTGCATGGTGGAAAATCAAATCCAGATTTCCATATTAGCGAAAAATATTTTTCACTTAATTTTGAGGTATCAACTAATCACCTAAATACCTTACCAAAAAAAAAAAACTAATCACCTAAAAATATTGGAAGATGACTTCTTGAGAAATATTTTTTAGAAATATTATATTTTTTGCAAAACGAACAAAGCTTTAGAATGCCGAAACCATGACCAGAACAGAAGAAAAACAAGAACGAAGGTGTGTAGATTACTAGGAATTGGTACTCATTGTCGCGACCTAAAATTCGGTTTGAATTTCATGGTTAATGGATTACCAGATTAATTAAATGAATTAACTAACCTAGCGCAAGCTCTCCCAAGCTCTACCAATTCGTGACTTAGGTTCACTTGATTTTAATCAAAGGATTTTTAATTTCGGAGCCGCCACTAATCTTTTTTGGTAGGTAGATTAGACACCTAAATAAAGTACGGGAGAATACTTTATTTTCTGCTAACCAGAGGTTTAGGTTCGGGGACTTGATTATGTTAATTTTTCAATTAACACCCTTTCGGTACCATTCTTGTGACAAATTTCCTTGATTGGCAAATTCCATTGATTTCACTTTAAGATCAAGGTGCAATTCATTTTTTTGGGTTTTCTTGGATTAAATGAATGCCATGCAAAATGCAACCAAATGACATGCAATGTGATATGAAACTACATGACATAAGAAAAAGTGACCATGTATGATGATTCTTGAAAAATTTAATTTTAATGCAATAAAGAATGTAAATTCTAATCTAAATGACATGCGATATGGTGATGCATGAGCTTAGATGACATGGCATAATAATGCATGAATGACGTGTAATATGCATGAAATATTTTGAAAGTTGAATTTTGATGCAAGGGAAATATGAATCCTAACTACATGTCACAAAAATAGATGAATTATGCTAATGAAATGATAAAATGCATGACAAATTAAACTATATGAAATGCAAATGGGGTGTCATGACCTTTAATGAATTTTCAGTTTTTTCATGAATTGGTTCGACAATTAACATAAATTGATTAATTAAAATCCAACTTGTATTAAGAGTCACCCTTGAGATATGATTTCTGAAATTTCAATTAAGACTATGACAAGATGCTTTTTTTTATGATTTTTATGAAAAATGAATCAAATAAAAATATAATAGACCTTGAGCATAATACACCTTAAATTTCGAATTTTTCGATGAATTCACTTCGTACCCTGGGGGTCGGGTCAGAAGGTAATTTATTCACGTCGTACCCTGGGGGTCGAGTCAGATAGTGAATTTTGGAATTTGTCGATTCGATCCCAAAGTTGTGTGATAGGTTAGACAAATTGATGTGCGGATGACGTCGTACCTCGGGGGTGAAGTCAGATAGTCGTCACAATGCATATATTCCGAGGGACAAGGCACAAGGGAGCATGCATTATACTCAAGATAGATTAGAAAATTATTTGAATTAAAAATGAATGGTCTTTGGCCAAACTAGGAATAGGTGCCGAAATTTTAAAGGGGATAAGCCCCTATCCACAAAGGATCCAAATCTTTTAAATTAAGAAAGATTATCTCTTAAAATATTCAAGAAATTTTAGATAATCTTCAAAATTTTAAAAGATACCTTATCTGGATGAAAATCTTATGTTAACTCTTCGGATTTTGAGAAAGTTATCTTTAAGGTTCGGAAAGATCAACCACATAATATTCAGAGAGATCGCAAGAGATAAGATACGGAGAACATCAATCAGAAAATTTGCATGCTGGAGATAACAATCGAAATTCGTAGCAAATTAAACAACAACCAATCCGCATGATTATTATCTACATTACATGAGATAAGAGTTAACAACCAACGGATGAATTCAACTCAGCTGCATCAAGAGATATCTATCAAGGATCAAATCATTCATTCAGATGTAACTTTCGGTCATGAGTGTATGGGTGCCTGTTGACACCTAATTTTGATCAACTTTTTTTATTTATTTTTATTTTTATTTTTATTTTTATTTTTATTTTTATTTTTATTTTTATTTTTATTTTTATTTTGAAAATTCATAGAAAATCCATAAAAAGTTGAAAAAATTGAAAAATCAATTTTGGTGACCTTAGCCAAGCTAAATGAACCATTTTGACCAAAAAAATAATTTTCATAATTTTCATTTTTTATATATATTTTCGAAAAATACAAAAAAAAAAAGAAAAAAAAAGAAAAAGAAAATCAAGAAAATCAAGAAAAATAATATTTGAGGTCACAAAGATATATAAAAATAGTCGGTATTTTTATTTTTATTTTATCTATTTTCTAACCTCATAAATAGTAAAATTCAGGTTTGATTTTAGGTGTTCTCTGATCACCATAAAATTGAATTTGACACAAATATTAGTAATGATTAAAAGGAAAATGAGGGAAACATCATCATTTAAAAGGAAAAGGGGACTAATGATTTTGTCTTCTCTTTTTGTTATTTTATTTTATTTTTACTTTTATTATTTTATTATTTTATTATTATTATTATTATTATTATATATTTTTTTCTCTCTCTCTCCCCACTCCCTCTCTCCTTCCCGCTGCCTATTTATCTCCTCCCCCTCATCATCTCCCGACCCTTCTTCTCCCTCAACTCTCTCTTTCATTTTCGTTTTTTTCTCTCACTCAGCTCGCCGCCCAGATCAAAAACTGTCCGGTTTTTCAGCCATAACTCTTTCGTTAGACATCGTATACGAACGAGCCATATACCATTGGAAAGCTTATTCTCTTGCCGTTCTAATGACATATCGTGAGCCCAATTTGGACCATCCGTTTGTCCCGTAGAGCTGTTTGAAGGAGCAAAGGTCAGACTGATCAGACTTGAGTCCGCGGGTGCCAAATTGGATTTTCGGGTTTGTTTTGGGTTCAATATTGGTAAGACCACCTCTCACTCCTTGTTAAGACATATATTATTGTGTTCTATGGTTTGAAGATGGATTATATTTGGATTTAAGGGCTGATCCCTTATTGTTTTGTTCGAAAAATCTGAACCGGTTCTGTCAAGGTGGTGCCGTGAACATTGTGAGTGATTCAAGGGCTTGCCTTGCTTCCAAAATTCGATAAGATGTCTCTAGCACCTAAATTAGGAATCTAGCAAGCTGAGATTGTAGTCTAGTTGAGTTTTGGATGGGTTTTAATGGTTGAATTGAAGGAGTTTTCTGGGACAGATTCTGGTCATTGGGCGATTGAAAACCGTCCGGTGTTTCGGCCATAACTCTTTCGTTAGGAATCGTATGGGAACGAGCCATATACTGTTAGAAAGCTTATTCTCTTGCCGTTCTAATGACATATCGTGAGTCCAATTTAGCCGAGTCATTTGTCCCGTAGAGCTGTTTGAAGGAGCAAAGGTCAGACTGATCAGACTTGAGTCCGCGAGTGCCAAATTGGATTTCCGAGCTTGTTTTGGGTTCAATCTTGGTAAGACCACCTTTCACTCCTTACATTTTACCTATTAGACCCAGAATCGGAAGGCCGAGCCTCCTGTTGGTGTCTAAATATTTGCTGTGTATTTACTTTATGTCATAGCATTTCTATATTTCGCATAAAAGACCCAGAATCGGAAGGCCGAGCCTCCTGTTGGTGTCTAAATATTTGCTGTGTATTTACTTTATGTCATAGCATTTCTATATTTCGCATAAAAGACCCAGAATCGGAAGGCCGAGCCTCCTGTTGGTGTCTAAATATTTGCTGTGTATTTACTTTATGTCATAGCATTTCTATATTTCGCATAAAAGACCCAGAATCGGAAGGCTAAGCCTCCTATTGGTGTCCAAGGTGTTCTATTTATTTATTTTTTGTAAATTATATTGTGCTACCCCAGAATCGGAAGGCCGAGCCTCCTGCTGGTGGTATATACCCCCCACACATTGTTGCACGAGCACCGACGGACTCCGACGTCGTAAAATTCACCGGATCTCATCTCCTTTGCTTATGTTTATGTTGTATAATGACTTAATATCTCCTTTATTTTTTGCATTGTGTTGCGTCCTATAAAAACAAAAACAAAAAATGCTAGATTGGATGGTTGCAGATGAGCCACGTGTCGTGATCCGATGATTTTCAAAATAAAAAATATTTTTAACATTAAAAGAAATAAATTTCAAATTTTACAAAAATTAAAATGATTCGATTGTCACCGAGACGCCACGTGGCGAGTTAGGGACCGTTCAGTTGGGACTTATTTTCAGGAAATTTAAAAAAAAAATCAAATAAAAAAAGTGAATTATTAAGGAAAAATTCAAAAACAAATTGAGAAAAATTGCAGAAAATTCAATCAACTTAGGTACCGAAAGGGCGTCAACTCTGACAGTTGACGTAACTAAGTCCCCGAACCCATTTATCTGGTTATCGTAGAATTGAATAGAAACTCCCGACTATTCAATAGGGTGGTCCAATCATACCCTCCAAAAAATGATTGGTGGCGACTCCATGGCATGCACACTTAGCACATGTCACTAGACCACACTGAAGGTCGACTACGTATACCTCCGTTGCGATTTGGGTAACGGGCCTTGGGAGAGGCCCGCGTCCGACCAGACTGGACGGCCCATTAGCCCTCGAGAGCCCATGGCGAATCTCGAGAGGGTCGCGACAGACTGGCGACTCCGCTGGGGACTGGTTCTTAACCATTTAGTGGACTTGAGCCGATTAAAAAGTTGATTGATTTTTCTGACATGTTAATCGAGTGTTAGCAGTTGATGCACTACCGAAGGCCGTGTCTGCAGTCATCGACCTAGAAAAAGACAAAAAGGAGAAACCCCCGGGCAAAATCGAAGAAGGCGCAAAGAGGCTAGCGAAGATAGAGGAATGCCTAAGCAGCCAAGGGTATGAGCTGGCTCGATTTGACAAGATATCACCATTTGCAAAAATTGAAGCGCCGTTAGACTATAAAGAACCTGATTTCGTCAGAAAATACAACGAGACGAGCTGCCCCCGAGCCCACTTAAAATATTACCTACGCAAAATGGCACTTTTTTCTGACTACGTTCCCTTGCTGATGAACACGTTTCAAGAGAGTCTGGCGGGTGCTGCTCTGGCTTGGTTCATCGAATTAGATTTGGAGGACTATGATGGATGGGAAGACCTGGCGGAGGACTTTTTACATCAATATAAGTTCAATACTGCTACAGCCCCTTCCAGAGAAGAATTGCTGAGGACCACTAAAGGGAAGAATGAGGCAATCCGTGCCTCCGCTCAAAGATGGCGGGCCTTAGCAACACAAGTCAAACCGTCCATTCCAGAGGACGAGCTGGTCGACCTTTTCTTGAGAGCGTTGCCTTACGAGTATTTCGATAGGCTGAACACATCTGGTTGTCAAACATTTGTACACCTCATAAAAATCGCAGAAAGGCTGGAATGGGCGATGAGGGAAAGGAAAGCACCAGAAATCGCAACAAGACGCCAATATCCGGCCCGAAGGGAGAAGGAGGCTGAAGTTGATGTGGCCTTCGTACCAAACCCACCCAACCCTAAGCAGTTCTCCAATTCAAGTACGGTGCAAGGAAACTCGTCGATGTCGGTACAGAAACCATATGAACTAAGGAGGAAGTTGCCTCCCAAGCAGTTCACCCCCCTGCCAAGGCCATTATCGAAATTACTTCCTATGTTACTAGAGGAGCACTTAGTGGCTAAGGAGCCTCCAAGGCCGAATCCGGTGAAATTTAACGGGTACGATGAAAGCCAGTCATGTGTCTATCACATGGGAGAGAAGGGCCATAACGTAGACAATTGCATTGTTTTGAAGCACAAGGTGCAAGCCCTTATCGATAATTGCATCCTTGAATTCGACAAAACAGAGCCGAACGTGCAAAATAATCCACTTCCTGATCACCAAACCGTGGGGGTGATCTTCGACAACAAGTTCGACCGGTTCTTCTCCGAGGATTCCAAACGGTCGAAGGACGAGGGGATAGAAACGACATCGGAGGAACTTGATTTGACCAGCTTGTCTTTGGGAGATTTTGTCAAATCACTCGACGGCGACGCTCCTACCATGGAGTAAAGAGATATCTGTCTCTCTTCGACGCATCTAAATCCACATTAGGTGCCTCGGGCTTTTTCTTACGTGTTGTATTGTAATATAAGTATACTAAAAAAAAAAACCAAAAAAAAAAAACAAAAAAATCATCAAAAATAAAAAATAAAAAAAAAGGGACGTGTGGGAGCCACAAATCGGTCAATGACGAAAAAAAAAAACTAAGACCTGATTTCCCACATGTCTCCTGGTTTGCAAAGTTTTGGGATGCGAGGATGCCCAATGATATGAGGGCTAGCTCCCATCCTACCCTTTCAATTTTTCTTAAGACGTCTCCCAAAGAAGTTTATCATTACATGAACTTTCTCTATTTTATAACCGTCTTTGTGACACTTCAAGCATGCCATTCCAAGCATACATAGCAGTTGTTAAAAAACTCAGGTTCCCGAGGAGGAGATTCCCTCCTAAATGGGGAATAAAACGATGCGGAGCCATCCATTCCAGCGACGATCAAAAGCAGGGGAATCAGATGGCAGTGCTTCCAAATGACGAAACAAGGAGTACCCCTTTTCATAACATAAGTCTGACTCAATGTTTTCAAGAGCGTTCTAATGGCTCAATTTGTGAACAAAATCTTTGAGAAAACCTGAAAAAGTTTCTCATCACCTGAAAACCTCTGTGAAAAGAATGCTTGAAAAGAAAATCTTAAGTTTTATCAATACCTTCTTTGAATAGAATGAAAAGCACGAATTCATAGATGACCAGGATTGGCAAAACTCGTGGGAGCAAGTCTCTCCCTTTTCTCCGAGAAGCCCAGCCAGGGGCAAACTCTCATGATCCCCCCTAAAAGTGTAACAGACTAGGGTCATCAAATCCAGAGAGGGCAAACAGCGAAACCGGCCTCACCGGGGCAAATTGCTCGAAAAGCACGAAAGGACGAAACTTCGGAGGGAGTACCTCTTTTCAGAAATTCCAAATGAAGTCAGATAAAAACCCACGTCTATTTCTTCACATGCAGGTGCGTGGACTCCTTCAGATGGGATTAGAAATCTCCAACAAAAGCGGAAAGCGTTAAGGCATGACTGGGGCATGCGAATCAATTTTGCCATGGGCAAAGAAAGACGTTTCTTCTCTGGCAAAATCCGTAGACGCAATGACAGAGTTATCTGCATCAGAAATAAACCCCAGGATACAAACCTAGAGGCGGTAACTTTGTATCGTTCCAATTTGATCTCCATAAATCCCATGCTTAACATGAGTTTTCCTCATTTAACAGGAAGTCGTTGGCGCCAAAAGCCACAAAAGAAAAGAACTCGCCAATGAGGAGGCGAAAAAATTATTAACCTTGGGAGTCAGCACTCCAAGGAAGGGTCTTTGATCAAGTGGAGGAACTATGAAGAGTGACGTTGGAATGCACCCAAAAACACAAATGGATTTCCTCTGGGGCAAATCCTCGAGAATGATTCATCGCCAACCAAACGGAGGAATCGTGGCCACAATATAGATGGCCAATTTCTACAAGCCGCGCGTTTGTGTTCAAATGAAAACACCAAGCAAGAACAAGGCGGTATCGTTCCAATTTGTCTTGAATTTTGGAACGCAAACTGACACTTATTGTTTGTTTTTGACAGGGGAGTCGCCTGGGAGACGAACAAGTTTTTACATCCCACGTACTACTTGTTAGGGTACATGACCGAGGGTAGGATGTATCGTTTCGATTTTCAAAAAAATTCGTGAATATACAATGATATGCTTCTCTTACATTTTCAGGGGTCTGCAGCCGCGACAGGTAGGTAAGTATCCCTTTCCCAGTTAGCTGGAGATAAAGAATGTTAAAATCCTTTCAGTCGTCATGAAAATTATCCAATGCATCGATGTTCATGATTTAAATCGGGAGGTTGCCCAAAGCATGAATAAAACATGCACGATACATCACAAGATCCCCTCAATGGATAAATTTTGGGAAAGAAGGGAGTGAATTTTTCCAAATATCATTATTTGTCAAATCATTCAAAAGGAAGTTTACTCAAAAGAGAGGCGAGCCTAATCCAAACATGTCCAACACACACTTGAGAGATGAGTGGAGTGGGCAGATAGCAAAATCTGGGTCTACGATGGTAGGGACCATTTGCAGCGATTACATGGGTTGGGACGACAGAAGCATTCGTTTCATATCCCCAAACACTACAGGTGACCATTGATAAACCCCTTTGAACGGCGTTTTTCATTCTTAATCCTATCAAGAACCACCCCACATCGGGGCAAAATGGAGGTGAGTCCAGTAGCATCAGGAGAAAATGGTTAGAAATTTTCTTGCTCGGACTAACATTAATCTTTGTGTGTTGTTTATATGGTAATCCAAGTGCCATAGGATGATGAGAAGCATTCATTTCTCTATCCCACACACCATATCCTTTGCATAGCCAAGTTGAGCCTGCGAATTCATTTCATAAACCCATTGGTGATCATTGCAAGTTCCAAAACAAAGGCAAATCACTTCAGGAACGGAGAAGTTCAAGACTTAGGGTTTACGAAGAAACTACTAAGTTGATACTCAAGCGTGCTAAGAGCCAAGTCATATATCTAGCACAATTGACAAGCATCCCACTTGCGACAAGGGATTAAAGAAATCCCCAGCATCAAGAAAAAGCAAAGTGCCTGGTAAAAGCGAGGCCGATGCTCGGGTGAACAATTTGATCGATCCCTAAAGAAACCTGGTAGGGAAAAGAAGAGGGAAAAACCCCTAATGGAGTCAGATCAAGAAGACTGCTCCCCAAATGATGTCAGCCGTGGAGCAAAAACACAGAAAGAGTTGTCAACCTCTTAATACCACCAGAGACGCTCTCTAAAGAGTTTGTACACACCTCAAAAACGGTTGCACGTCTCAAAAATTGAAGATACAGAATGGAAATGACAGGTGACAAGTTTGCAATGATCACCAAGGTCAATCCCCTCATAAATTCTGGGCCAAAAATAAGCTTTTTTCGGTCCCCAATCCTACCAACATCATAACCCTGAAGCAGCCTTCTCTGACTAAGACACTTGGGTTAACATATAGCTTAGCTCGAAGAGGTACGAGCAAGACTATTTCTTTCTCATTTTGCAGGGTTCTTGACTTGTAAACCCGAAGCAGATAGTGAAAACTTTCGTTCAATGGCTTTGACTCAAAAATGAGTCCCCCTTGAAAACCAATACCAAGCCTAACATTACGGTCCCGTGGAAGACCTCCCGACCGATCAAAATATATGCGCTGCGAATGAGCCTAAAACCTAGGCACAGGTTAATAGGGAATTGAGTGCATCCCCTATAAAAATCATTACCTCAAAACAGGTGAGATAGCCTCCTTGTCGAGAAATATTCCAATTGATGTTTTGAACAATCTCTTTTTGGAATTTTTCAAACTGTTGATCCAGATTTTCCATGCAAGGAATTTGTGATCACATCTGCATGTTGCAAGAATGCTTTGGACAGCCTCCGGCATCAAAATGCACATTTCATGATTAAAACTTAAATCATACGGTTTTGTCAGATGGACAACCGTCGTCTTCCCAAAGATTGCTAACGTTTTCTTGGTGAAGAAAATTTTTTCAGGCTCGAACTTCTGCAGGATCCATTGGAGACGCCAATCTCCCAGAAGAAGGCCTCGCTCTGAAGAGAAGAACGTACAAATCTATTTTTCTGCAGGATACCTGGAGAACCCAGCTCCCAGAAAAGTCACTTCCCGCATCATCAGCGTACCAGTGAAATTTTCGCCAAAATAAAATCTTTCACTGCTTCAAAACTGAATTCCCGACAAACTTCGGGATCTCTAAAAAAAGGGGGGAAGAAAAACCCTTTCAAAAGAAACAGTCTCATCGGACGTGGAGAACCCTCGTCATGAGATCCCTTTTCAAAAATATCAAACAGTCTCATCAGACGTGGAGAACCCTCGTCATGAGACCCCTTTTCAAAATTTAGGCAGTCTCATCGGACGTGGAGAACCCTCGTCATGAGACCCCTGTTCAAAAATCAAGCAGTCTCATCGGACGTGGAGAACCCTCGTCATGAGACCCCTTTTCAAAAATCAGGCAGTCTCATCGGACGTGGAGAACCCTCGTCATGAGACCCCTTTTCAAAGCAACACAAGGTAGAAACCGCCTGAAGGGTCAAAACAAAGGTAGAAACCGCCTGAAGGGTCAAATCAATGGTAGAAACCGTCTGAAGGGTCAAATCAATGGTAGAAACCGCCTGAAGGGTCAATGTATGGTAGATACCGCCTGAAGGGTCAAACCCATGGTAGAAACCGCCTGAAGGGTCAACACAAGGTAGATACCGCCTGAAGGGTCAAAATGATGGTAGATACAGCCTGAAGGGTCAACACAAGGTAGAAACCGCCTGAAGGGTCAAAATAATGGTAGAAACCGCCTGAAGGGTCAATCAAAGGTAGAAACCGCCTGAAGGGTCAATCCAATAGTGAAAATCACTTAAATGGTCAACTTAATGGTCCAATCCACCATACGGATCAAAATTATTGGCAAATCTCAAATGGGACGCGTCTTCCTTAGATTCCTATCAGTTAGGAATCCCATTATGGTTTGACCTACCATACGGGTCAGAGCTTAACCTCTCTAGGATACTCTAGTAACGAGTTCCTAGAAATTCTCTTGAATCCATCAAACACCGCGAAAATCGCACAAACATCGAACAGGTAAGTGGCAGGTATGTCTCTCTATTATCTCACTCTCTCATGTCAAATGAATGTTTCCCCCTTCAAGAAAGAGCATACATGGACAAGCATGAAAATTGGATGTCATGACTCCTTTTCCTTTAGTTTCCCGAGTCGAGTCGATCAGGACTCAGGTGTCACCTTATCTTTGAGAGAAACCTCTAACGAGATTCCTCTCAAAGAGGGGCAGCTGTTGACACCTAAATTTTGATCAACTTTTTTTATTTATTTTTATTTTTATTTTTATTTTGAAAATTCATAGAAAATCCATAAAAAATTGAAAAAATTGAAAAATCAATTTTGGTGACCTTAGCCAAGCTAAATGAACCATTTTGACCAAAAAAATAATTTTCATAATTTTCATTTTTTATATATATTTTCGAAAAATACAAAAAAAAGAAAAAAAAGAAAAAGAAAAAGAAAATCAAGAAAAATAATATTTGAGGTCACAAAGATATATAAAAATAGTCGGTATTTTTATTTTTATTTTATCTATTTTCTAACCTCATAAATAGTAAAATTCAGGTTTGATTTTAGGTGTTCTCTGATCACCATAAAATTGAATTTGACAAAAATATTAGTAATGATTAAAAGGAAAAGGAGGGAAACATCATCATTTAAAAGGAAAAGGGGACTAATGATTTTGTCTTCTCTTTTTGTTATTTTATTTTATTTTTACTTTTATTATTTTATTATTATTATTATTATTATTATTATTATTATATATTTTTTTCTCTCTCTCTCCCCACTCCCTCTCTCCTTCCCGCTGCCTATTTATCTCCTCCCCCTCATCATCTCCCGACCCTTCTTCTCCCTCAACTCTCTCTTTCATTTTCGTTTTTTTCTCTCACTCAGCTCGCCGCCCAGATCAAAAACTGTCCGGTTTTTCGGCCATAACTCTTTCGTTAGACATCGTATGCGAACGAGCCATATACCATTGGAAAGCTTATTCTCTTGCCGTTCTAATGACATATCGTGAGCCCAATTTGGACCAGCCGTTTGTCCCGTAGAGCTGTTTGAAGGAGCAAAGGTCAGACTGATCAGACTTGAGTCCGCGGGTGCCAAATTGGATTTTCGGGTTTGTTTTGGGTTCAATATTGGTAAGACCACCTCTCACTCCTTGTTAAGACTTATATTATTGTGTTCTATGGTTTTAAGATGGATTATATTTGGATTTAAGGGCTGATCCCTTATTGTTTTGTTCGAAAAATCTGAACCGGTTCTGTCAAGGTGGTGCCGTGAACATTGTGCGTGATTCAAGGGCTTGCCTTGCTTCCAAAATTCGATAAGATGTCTCTAGCACCTAAATTAGGAATCTAGCAAGCTGAGATTGTAGTCTAGTTGAGTTTTGGATGGGTTTTAATGGTTGAATTGAAGGAGTTTTCTGGGACAGATTCTGGTCATTGGGCGATTGAAAACCGTCCGGTGTTTCGGCCATAACTCTTTCGTTAGGAATCGTATGGGAACGAGCCATATACTGTTAGAAAGCTTATTCTCTTGCCGTTCTAATGACATATCGTGAGTCCAATTTAGCCGAGCCATTTGTCCCGTAGAGCTGTTTGAAGGAGCAAAGGTCAGACTGATCAGACTTGAGTCCGCGAGTGCCAAATTGGATTTCCGAGCTTGTTTTGGGTTCAATCTTGGTAAGACCACCTTTCACTCCTTACATTTTACCTATTAGACCCAGAATCGGAAGGCCGAGCCTCCTGTTGGTGTCTAAATATTTGCTGTGTATTTACTTTATGTCATAGCATTTCTATATTTCGCATAAAAGACCCAGAATCGGAAGGCCGAGCCTCTTCTTTATTTTTTGCATTGTGTTGCGTCCTATAAAAACAAAAACAAAAAATGCTAGATTGGATGGTTGCAGATGAGCCACGTGTCGTGATCCGATGATTTTCAAAATAAAAAATATTTTTAACATTAAAAGAAATGAATTTCAAATTTTACAAAAATTAAAATGATTCGATTGTCACCGAGACGCCACGTGGCGAGTTAGGGACCGTTCAGTTGGGACTTATTTTCAGGAAATTTAAAAAAAAATCAAATAAAAAAAAGTGAATTATTAAGGAAAAATTCAAAAACAAATTGAGAAAAATTGCAGAAAATTCAATCAACTTAGGTACCGAAAGGGCGTCAACTCTGACAGTTGACGTAACTAAGTCCCCGAACCCATTTCTCTGGTTATCGTAGAATTGAATAGAAACTCCCGACTATTCAATAGGGTGGTCCAATCATACCCTCCAAAAAATGATTGGTGGCGACTCCATGGCATGCACACTTAGCACATGTCACTAGACCACACTGAAGGTCGACTACGTATACCTCCGTTGCGATTTGGGTAACGGGCCTTGGGAGAGGCCCGCGTCCGACCAGACTGGACGGCCCATTAGCCCTCGAGAGCCCATGGCGAATCTCGAGAGGGTCGCGACAGTGCCCAAAAATCAAATTTTTTTTATTCATGACAAATTCTTGTTCATTCCAATTCGACTTTTTACCCACAACAGGAGGCACTCGTGGACGATTCATGGCGAAGCAATTCCCTCCACTCAAAACAAGTAACAAGCATCAATACATGTTAGAGTTCGGCCCAGAGATTTAGGAGTCCAGAAATTCAGGTTTAATCCAACCACAATCTCTCAAACCTCAATCAAGCCAAACAGATCACAAAAGGGTGCATGAACAATTTGTCATTCCAATTATCAATCCCCATGAGCACCACGAAACTCAGTCGACTTTGCGAATATATTGCGCTTGACTCGAAAGAAAACAAATTTTCACGGTAAACGAGACCAACTTTCAATTCAAACATGGAACTAACATTGAAAAGGTTCAATTTTCTTTACAAATCCAGCATGCTCATGTTTTCCAAATAAAACAATGCATGATTCGCAATCTGTAAAAAAACGTACCTTTTCCAAACGAATTCCAGTAGCACGCAACGTAGTAATTTCGCCCAACGCCGACTCTTTTGCACCGAACTCGTGGCCTAAACCTCAAAGGCTTCGACCACCAAGCAGCAAATACGTTAGTCACTAAAATTTCAGCAAGGAATGAAGCTAGATCAGCCCCCCAACAGAACCGAATAGTAGCTCAAAAACTGATGTGGCAGCGAACGGGTTTGGGCAGTTCGACGAACGACGGTCTAAGCCAATCGTCGAGACTGGATGTCAGTGATGTAGACTCCACAATGTGCTTTTGGCTTTGCCATCGTGGTCGAAGCTTCGTCGTAGAGGAACCCCAACAAGGTTGAGCTTCTGCTTTCGGCGGAGGTTGAGCAAGCATAGAAGAATTCATTGGACTGCCTGCAAAGAAATTACCCAGAGAAACTCAAAGAATTCGATTGGTCTCGGTGAGATGTCAAGCGTAGCCATAGAGGGTGAGATGTAGTGGATAGTAATTAGAGAAAAGATAAATTCCCAGAGCTTAATGCAAAAAGAATTCTCCTTTTGTTGCCTGCTTTGATTGAATCAATCTATGCGTATTTGATGCACTAGCAAATTTGTTGCCGAGACTTCCTTGTAGTGGTGGATGACTTCGGCGTGGATTGGCCACGTACTCTCTCAATTTGCCGACCTCCAAAACCTGCAATAAGAACAAACGCTATTCTCACGTTGTCTTGCTCTTCGAGGCCATATATTCTCCATATCTCTCCTCCTCAGTTTTGTCTCTCAGTGCTCTCTTGTTGGATGTTCCCTATTTTCTCTTTATCCCTCTGGGCTTTACACTGCTGCACGGTGACCAAATACTCCACGTGAATTGGAGAATTCATTTAATTATTGAGGGGAGTGGAACTTTCACGCCACTTCCTAATCTCACCTGCCAACTTTTAATGCCGCTCCCTCTTGAACAGGAGACCTAATGAGTCAATGACCTCTCTCTGTCACGTGGAAAATTCTTCTGACATAATATTCAGGTCGGGTGATTCTGTCACTGTACAATATTATGAGACATGTCTGCCTCTATATATTTCCGACATAAGCAATTTTCCATGAAAGGACACAACTTTACCAATTTATCCAGAAGCTGATATCAATAAATGTCACACCTCCACCTCTACAAGTACAAGGGCAAAGGCATAGTCATCTTCCAACGCAAGATGCTGCCTCAAACATAACCATCTTTTAATCATTATCGAAATATCTATACATAAATATTTGATGAAAGGGTCATCCGGTTACAATATCAGAGTTGTTATAATCGATCCCGAAGATTTATACATCTTGACCCGACCACTAAACTCACAAGTTCATCATGGCCATATACAGCTTGCACTCAAAAATCTCCATTATTGAAAAGCCTTCCTGATAATGATAATGCTCTCATCTTACTTGTGGTATCAATTTATAGTAACAAAAAGTACAATAACAAGTCCCAAAATTTGTTAGCATTTTCGTTTGTCAAGCTGGATGAAGTTAATGGAATGTCTTGATTTCATCAACTTGATAAGTTTGAGGACAATTGTATTGTACTTTTTAAGAACTTTATGATACGACTGCACTTTCATGATAAAATTTAAGGCTTTCAGTATATTTATCCCTTTATTATCAACAAAAAGACAAATAATATATACAACAAGATGGCATGGATTGATGTGAAATATTGTATGATGATACCGACGACAACGTCCAATGTATGAAATACGATATTGCTCAATTGATTAGGCCACGTTTGTTGTCATCCATTTAGTCAAGTCAACTCCCTCTTCCTCGTATAATCACCACTAAATATCAATTTTTATAATTGGTCGCGTAGACATTTCTTCCCACTATAAATCCATTAAAAAAACAACATTGACTTTTGTCAATTGACCAATTAATTTATTATTCAGTGACAGTAGGCAGGCTTTTTTCCAAACTATGTCAAAAAACACAAATATTTACCAAAACAGGTTTAGAAAAAAATTACCAAACTAGGTCTGGCTCGGCAGTATACTGCCGAGCGGCACTGTTCATTCATTTTTTTTTTTTTTTGTGAATCATGAAACAGGGCCATCCAAAGACAAATGTTATTCTAACGAGGACTATATAATTGTCGCTTATTTGCGACAAAACTAGCGACAAACAAATTTTATCGCTAATTTCCGACGAAATAAACAATGCTTGCTCGCGACGAATTTTTTCATTGCAAAATTCGTCATTGTAAAACTCGTCTCATGCCCGGTCGCAAAATCCATCGACAATATTTTAAAATTAACAAAATTTCGTTGCTTAAAAAAATACTTGGTCGCGACGAATTTTGTCATGAAAACTCTGGCAATGCGACGATTTTGTGACGAAAAAACCCTCGTCAATGAAAACTCTGGCAATGCGACGGTCACAATGTGCAGGCATTGTGACCGTCTAATGTTTGCCAAATAACATATATCGGTAATTTTTTAAAAAAAAATTAGGTTATCAACTTTCATTCTCACTACTTATAAATATATATATGTATATATATATATATATATATATATATATATATATATATATCTCACTAGGCTTTCCAGGGTTGCATAGTGACCAAATAATCAATTGGAATAAGAGAATTCATTTAATTATTGAGGGGAGCAGAACTATCATGCCACTTCCTAATCTCAACTGCCAACTTTTAATTCCGCTCCCTCTTGATTGGGAGATCTAATGACCTCTCTCTCTCATGTGGAAAATTCTTCCAACGGAAAACTCCGTTTGGATGATTCTGTCGTTGTACAATTATGTGAGACATGTCTATTTGTATCATTTAAATTATGATTGTTTTTGTCCAATACATCAACAATGAAATATGATTCAATACGAGCATTTATCGATCACGTCAATATGAAAAATATGTTGAAGATATCACCACCTACTCTTGGATCTTCAATAATGTGACTCTTCGTATTTTTGTAGTTGTCAAAGACTGTTCAGTTCTCGGTAGATGACTCTTCGGCGAGCGTGTTAAAGTGTCTTTATTATCTCTATTTCTTTGTTATTTTTCAAGAGTCATTATTAATTGTGTCTAGAGAGTCTTTTAGTATTCCATGACTATGTATCTCTAGACGTGTCCTTTCAAGTACCTAGGGTATGTCAAGAGTCATGTTTCTAACCTATATAAAGGAAAGTCTTGTAAACGTTTCGGTAAAAAGATGCAGAGAAGTTTCCTGCTCATAAAATAGTTTATTCATCTCATTCCTTGTGAGCTTTCCTTGAGTGAGTAGTATCAGAGCTACGCCTCTCGGTTTCAACATTTGGTATCAGAGCTTTGTGTCTCTGAGTTTCAACATTTGGTATCAGAGGCCAGTTGCTTGGGACCGTATCGGAGCACGGTTGTCAGGGACCGTGAATCTAGTCTTTCGAAGCGTGGTTCGTGAAGATGGTGGTCAGTGACCATTGTTCGTGTGCAAGAGGTCGAGGATCGAAGTACGTCGAAATTTTGCCAGTGTATAGTCAGGGACTGTGATCGATTGGTCAAGGACCAAGTTTTCTTGGAGTAGTACCGGGCATTATTGCCAGTCAGATGGCAGAGATTTCAAATTCGACGAATGGTATTGAGAAGCTCAACAGTTCCAATTATAATAATTGGAGTACTCATATGCAGTTTTACTTGCTAGGTCAAGACTTGTGGGATATTGTTGGTGGCAGCAACACCACGACACCCACAGAAGATGGTAAACAGAGGAGATGAAGATCAAAGCGGGTAAGGCTCTTTATGCTCTTGTTGTAACTTTTGAAGATGACTTGTTGCAGCATATAAATAGTGCGCAGACTCCCAAGGAGGCTTGGGATAATTTGGCAGCGTTATTCGCGAGATCAAATGATGCCAAGTTGCAAAGGTTGGAGAATGAGTTGCTGTCGATGTCATGGCAAAATATGACAGTGAGTCAGTACTTCTCCAAAGTTAAGTCTATTTGTGACAAGATTTCGAAACTAGATCCGAAAAATGCCATCTCAGAAACAAGAATGAGAAGAATTATTATTCACGGGTTGAAGCCTGAGTATAACGGTATTGTTATGGCTACTCGTGGATGGGCAACTCAACCGACGTTGATTGATCTGGAGAAACTCTTGGACAACCAAGAGACTTTAGATAATCAAATGTCTAAAGTCACAATCAAGGGAAACAAGAGTGCCCTCTTCAGTGATAAAAGAGGGTTCAAGGGCCAAAGGAGATTCGGTACCGACAATAGAGATGGCAAGCCGGAGAAAAGCCTTGTCGAAAAGCACCAGCAACCAGCTCGTGGAGAATGGCAAAGGCGTCCAGGAGAGACGAGTCGTCGACCAAGGGGAGCTTGGCGGAATCGCGATGGAAATGACAAGAAAATATGTAGTTGACGATGCTACATATACGGCAAGGAAGGTCACTTTGCCAAAGATTGCCGAGCGAAAAGAGTTGAAGGAAATGTTGCAGCATCATCGAAAAAGATCGATGGCGATGAGGAATGGGATTTTCATGCGTCTGTTGCAACGGAGGTGCAAGACGAACTCGCTACCTCATCTATTGCTGAGATGAGCGATTCGATGGCTTTAGTCACTGTAAGTGAAAAGTCAATTAACTATGATGCTGATTGGATTGTTGATTCAGGGTGTTTGAATCACATGACCGGAGATCAAGGCAAGCTGTCGAACTTGCTTGACTATGTTGGTGGACGTGTTGTCATTACTGCAGACAACGCGAGGTTGCCAATTTCTCAAGTTGGCAAGACGGTGATAACTCCCCGATTCAATTCAGAGCAGGTTGATTTGAAAAATGTGAAGAAGAATTTGTTGTCTGTGTCCTAACTCCTAGACTCGGGTAATTTTGTGGTGTTCGGTCCACGAGACGTTAAGGTGTATCGAAATGTGAAGCCCACTAGTTGACTAATTATGGAGGGGCGTCGACTGGAGTCCGTTTATCTGATGTCTGCTCAAACGGCGTACGTAAACAAAACCCGAAGGAATGATACACCTGACTTGTGGCATGCGCGACTTGGGCATGTAAGTTATCACAAGTTGAAGATTATGATGCAGAAGAATATGCTCAAGGCCTCCCCCAGTTGGAAGTTCAAGAAGATGTGGTCTGTGCCAGATGCCAGTACGGAAAGGCACATCAGCTTTGTTATGAGGAATCATTGTTTATAGCTTGTAGGCCTCTCGAGCTCATTCACTCGAATGTGTTTGGTCCAGTGATGCATCAGTCTATTGGTGGATCAAAGTACATGATCACTTTCATCGACGACTTCTCCAGGTATGTATTGGTTGATTTTATGAAGGATAAATCTGAGGCATTTATCAAGTTTAAGGAGTTTAAGGAGAAGGTTGAAAGTGATGTAGACAGGAAGATTATTTGTCTTCGTACTGATAATGGAAGAAAATATACTTCCTATGAATTCTCGAAATATTTGCGAAAATGCAAGATACGTCGACAATATACTTGTCCGTATACACCGCAACAGAACGGAGTTACCAAAAGGAAGAATTGACATTTGGCAGAGACATGCAGGAGCATGTTGCATGCGAAGAATGTCCTACTGAAGTTTTGGGCAGAGTGTATGAAAACAACGACACACGTGATCAACAGATTACCACAACCAAGACTTGGCTTTATGTCTCCATATGAAAGGCTATGGAATCGCAAGCCTGTGGTAAGTTATTTTAGAGTTTTTGGATGTGTATGTTATGCTTTTGTGCCAGATTATCTTCGCGGCAAATTCGACAAAAAAGCGGTTCGCTGTATTTTCGTGGGTTATGATGATCAGCGAAAAGGGTAGAAGTGTTGTGATCCTACGATAGGGAGGTGCTATATTTCGAGAAATGTTGTATTCTATGAATTGTTATCATGGTGGTCACCTCAAGCTGTCGAATTGTCAAATTCACAGCATATCGAAGAAGAGGTCGAAGAAAGACTGAAAGAATTCGATGAGGGTCAGCCTATTGAAAAAGATGTCGATGAAGATGTCGAAGCGCAGTCACCAGGATCGACAAACTCATTTGGTGAGCGTCGAAGATCGACAGAAGAACTTCGACCAAGTCAGGTCGAAGAAATTGAAGAAGAGGAGCCTCAACTTCAGAGATCGAAGAGGCTATGCCAATGCCACATTGACTGAAGACATTGGTGTGATCGAGCCATCGACGTATGAGGAAGCATCGAAGGGTGCAGAATGGAGGAAGGCCATGGAAGAAGAAATCCTGGCATTGAAGAAAAATGAGACGTGAGACTTGGTACCGAAACCTGAATAGGTACGTCCTATTTCTTGCAAATAGGTTTATAAGCTTAAAACTCGACCAGAAGGGTCGATTGAGAGATATAAAACACGTCTAGTGGCTCGATGATTTTGCAAAACTATGGCATCGATTATGAAGAAACCTTTAGCTCGATGGCAAAGGTTACCACAGTTCGAGTTCTTTAGCACTTACGACATGCAAGTCATGGAATCTGTGGCAGATGGATGTGAAGAATGCCTTCTTGCATGGAGAACTCGATCGAGATATATACATGGTGCAACCCGATGGTTTCGAGAGTAAAACTAATCCTAAGTACGTCTGCAAGCTAAAGAAAGCACTGCATGGCTTGAAGTAAGCCCCGAGAGCATGGTACGGAAGATATCAGAATTCTTCTTGAAGAGCGGCTACTCTGTAGCTCCAACAGATTCAAGCATGTTCGTGAGGGCACAAGATGGAAAGATTGCAGCTTTGCTGGTATATGTGGATGATCTCATCATTACTGGAGATGATAAAGATGAGATACATCGAATCAGAGCCAACCTCTCTGTTCGATTTCAGATGAAGGAGCTTGGAGAGCTCAAACATTTTCTAGGACTAGAGGTAGATCGGACAAAGGAAGGATTATTTCTTTGTCAGCAGAAGTATGCACGAGATCTCTTGGAAAAATTTGGGATTCTCGATTGCAAGCCTATATCTACTCCGATGGATGAAAATGCAAAGCTATGTGCTGATGAAGGTCGAGAGCTAGAAGATTCGATCATGTGCAGGCAACTGGTAGGTAGTCTAATTTATCTTACCATAACTCGGCATGATATTGCTTTTGTAGTGGGAGTAGTGAGTCGATTCATAGAGAAGCCACGAAAGCCTTACTTGGATGCAGCCAAGCGCATCTTGAGGTATATAAAGAAGACTTATGATTTTGGTCTTTTGTATAAGAGAGGATCATCAAGTGAGTTGGTCGGTCATTGCAATGCCGACTTTGCTGGAGATCAATATTCACGACGATCAACTACTGGATACTCGTTTAATCTTGGATCAATAGTAGTATCCTGATGCAGTAAGAGACAGCCGACGGTGTCCTTGTCTACGACAGAGGCTGAATATAGAGCAGCAGCAATGGCAGCTCAGGAGAGCACGTGGCCAGTGCAGTTATTGGATGATCTTCATCAACCAATAGATTATTCGACAACATTGTTTTTGTGATAATCTATCCGCTATAAGCTTGGTAGAGAATCTAGTTTTTCATGCTAGAACTAAGCATGTCAAAGTCCACTATCACTTTCTGCGAGAGAAAGTGCTGCAAGGCAAGATCAACATGGAGTACACCAAGACAGGTGGTCAAGTTGCTGATATCTTCACCAAAGGTCTTGGAGTTGCAAAGTTTGAAGAGTTTCGAACACAGCTTGGTATGGTCGCGAGGACTATCCTTAAAGAGAGTGGTCGGTGAGGGGGAGTATTGAAGATATCACCGCCTACTCTTGGATCTTCAATAATGTGACTCTTCGTATTTTTACGTTTGTCAAAGACTGTTCAGTTCTCGATAGATGACTCTTCGGCGAGCGTGTTAAAGTGTCTTTATTGTCTTTATTGCTTTGTTGTTTTTCAATAGTCATTATTACCTGTGTGTCTCGAGAGTCTTTTAGTATTCCAATGTGTAATTATGGCTATGTATCTAGACATGTCCTTTCAAGTACCTAGGGTATGTCAAGAGTCATGTTTCTAGCCTATATAAAAGCAAGTCTTGTAAATGTTTCGGTAAGGAGATGCAGAGAAGTTTCCTGCACATAAAATAGTTTATTCATCTCCTTCCTTGTGAGCTTCCCTTGAGTGAGTAGTATCAGAGCTGCGCCTCTCAGTTTCAACATTTGGTATCAGAGTTTTGTGTCTTTGAGTTTCAACAAAATCTAGGTGTATTCATGGTTTTTGTGTTCTATTTCATCCTTGTACCTAGTACTTTGAAAAGTTCAATACATACTTACTTTACTAAAAAAAAATCTAGGTGTATTCAATAGCTTTTGGGGGACCACTAGTCATCATTTTTGACTTATGAGTCCAAAAGAAAGTAAAATTGTGTTTCTTGTGCACACATACAATTGTGAGGATTATTACCAAAAAAGCTCTCGCCGCGGCTGGGCGAGAGTCATGAGCCTTCACCTAGGGACCGACGACCTCCACAGGTGGCTTGCAAGAGCCTGCCGACGCAAGCAAAAAAAATGAAAAAAATAGAAGAAATTATTAAAAATAATTAAAGTTAATCTAAAATTTTGAAAAATATTAAAAATTCATCACATCAACCCCGGATGGCCAAATAGGCTAAATTGGTATAATTGCAAAAAGTTTACGATTGAGTTGGCAAAAAAAAAAAAAGATTTACGACTGAATTTGTATAATTGTAATATATTTAGGAATTTTTTTTTATAATTCTATTGTATACAGATCAGTTACGTCAATTGACCATATTATCCAATGATTTAATGGAAGGGCTTCGAATATAAACAAAGATAAAATTGAATTTTTGAATAAGCAGGTGGGTACCCAGCAACATAAAATAAAGGCATTTCCATCAAAATCATGAAAAGAAGTAAAATTGCATTGTCAGCATGTGCGAGAGAGATATCTATTTTTTTTTTCCGAATAGAGAGAGTTATCTAGTTGAATAACGTAAAGATTATTTGTTCGGAAGAGCGGTGAAATTGAAAATCAATATATGGAAAAAAGATAGAGAGAAATGGTGGCTTTAATCTAATTGATTTACATGTACAAGAGTGCCTTAAATCGTGCAAACGAATGGTCATGTGATTGTAATTTCTTAAACGGGAGAAAAATTTGAAGAGATGTGGTCATTTCATAATGTCAGTATTATAAACAAATACTAGTAAATGCATAAAGACTTATTCGAATATGAACGAGTTCGTTGTAACTATTTGTTAAACAACATACACACATTTTTCGAACCAATTGTCGTGTTCTTTGATGTTGAATTAATGTCTCGAGTTTGAATCGTTTTGCGAATCCAACCTTATGGGCACACAAAAATTGGGCGTGGACTCCTTTAGCAAAAGCCACCGTACGAAGAACAGAAGAAGAAGAATGCGAAGGACGTTCTTTGGTTCTTTCGCACGCAGAGCAAACAAAGAGAATATCAGAATTCTTTTCGTGAGTTTACTTAGTGAGTACTTTGCGAGAAATTTGAGGTACTATTGTGGGTTTGCTTTTTGAGGCTTAATTTAGATACGGAAAATAGTCGAGTGCATGAACGATTGTAAATTCTACTCTCCGATTATATTGAATTATATTGTTGGCTTTTTTCATGAACGTAGATACCGACATTCGGATCGAACCATGTTAATATCTAGTGGCTTTTATTATTTCTCGTAATTTTTCTAGTGATTTCGTATTGACTTATTTACAAGATCCGTTAAAATTTCCGTGTTATATCTCTACATTTGAAAATTCTCAACTCTTGAATGAGCATACGATTCTACTAGGAGACGCAACTCTCCATGAAATGACACAACTTTACCAATTTAACTTGAAGCTGATACCAACATATGTCACTTCCCCACCTCTATAAGTACAAAAGCAATGACACAACCGTCCTTCCACCCGAAAAAGGCAATCTCAAACGCGACCATCATTAACTTGTTGTCAAAATAAATACATCCATAGGAATAAAGTCCTAAATTTATTACAATTATGCAAATTCGATCTTAAATCTTTTTTTTTGTCATTCAATCCTAAACTTTTTTTCTTGTCAATTCAGTCATTCACATCAATTTTTATCGAAAATTGCTGATGTGACATGATCGAAACTAACGTGGTAATTTTTATAATATTTTAGTATTTTTTGCATTTATTTATTATTATTATTTTCTTTCTTCTCCTCTTCCTCTAGACAGTTGCCGGGTCCAGTGACTGGCCACAGATGAGCCTTGCTCAGGACCTGGCGAGGTCGTCCAACAACTAGCGAGGTCAACCTCGCGTTCATTGGGTGAGGTCTGTTGGGAAAACCCCCTAATTGATTTAAAAGTTGACAAAACAATCCATATTCTCTGATATCTGAGTTAATACAATGAAATACTCATTTTGCATATTGTCTTAATGTATATTCGAGTGTAAAGAATGGTTACACAGAATTGAATCTGGTCGGAAAAGCTCAGGCGATGTCGAAAAGTCTCAAACGCTATTTGAAGAGCTTAGACGTTATTACGAAGTTCAAGCTCTAAGAAAGTATTTCATTTGCAATGATTGGATTATAATGATATATCTTCGAGATGAGTTAATTGAGATAATATATCATCACAACGGCTAGCAAGTCAATCTAGATTCATTCTTGGATATTATCAACCATAAAGATCAATCGAGGACTTGTCAGGTCTCTGGTTCAAATCTTCATACTCGTGCTCCGTGACTTAAGTGGAGGTCGCGGCTGGTGGTTGTCGTGCTAGTCCCCCCGATGAATAGTCGAGGTGCACACAAGCTGGTCCGGATAGCTCGGTCATAAAAAAAAAAGATAAATCAAGGATGTGGATTAAAGAAGACGAAGATGACTTACCTTATGAAAAACTCTATCTATAGAAACCCAAAATCATGATTGTATGGGTGATTTGATCTAATAGGGGATTCTTTCTTTGGTTAACCTTAACGGCTACGAAATCTTTTGTATACAAATTCATCCAAATGAAACATTTGGAGAGTGATCCTGATCTTGCAAACGGGTAGTTGGAGATGAGAAGTATAAAAACAGACCTCAAGGCTGAAGAGCGTAGACATTAGAGAGAAGACTATTAAATTTCAAATTAAGAGAGCTTTACATCCCTCATACACTCTAGATCTAAACACTATAATATTCAGAAGAGTTCATCATGTGTGAGTGTTAGGTGGGAAACCTTTCGACTCAAGAGTTGTCATTGAGTTGTAATCTTTGAGATATTCACTAATGGAATCCAGCCGATTGGCTACCAGCATGAAGAAATGGACGTAAACTTGAACAAAACTGAACTATTATAAACTCTCGGTGCAAATTCTCCATCCCTTAAACTCCTTGTTATTATTGTTATAAAATGTCTCGAATTTGAGCCCAAGCGAAAATTGAATTGCATATATAAATAAGGATTTCAATATATATCACGTTGGATATTTCATTCGGTTGGAGATCATGGGATAAAATTCGGTTGGATTTATTTTGCATATTCTTCCTTGGTCTATTTCTTGTGGAGTATGTTTTTCAAGGCGAGAAAAAGATAAAACAGGAAAGTGAATATTGGTTTTCATTAACCGAACTTCCCTGATGTCTATCTCTACAATTCGTGCATGGCTTATATATACATAGCCAAGTGCTGTTGTTGAAAGTGAGAGGGATTATGAGGATTTAAAAAAACGTGGGCAGAAGACAAGATCAAGAAGCGCTGCGAATGTGAGTGCTTGTGCGTTTGGTCTTCGTGCTCGTCCGACGTGCGAATTACATCAAAGAAGAATTTGTGTTTTTTAGATGAGAAATTCTTGTGGTAAAGATTTGTGTATAATTTCCTTTGCGATATTGAGAGATTATTTTGCTAGGAATTGGGGACTAAACACTGTGTTCGTTCTTAGATGTAATTGGGGCTTGGGAAACACTGACAGTGGTTGTGTAACTTGAGTGATCTGTAATATCTGTGTATCGCTTGTTCTATAGTGGAATTCGTTGCTGCTCTCCTCGTGGACGTAAGTCTCTACGACCGAGCCACGTACATATGGTATTCGATTTACTTTACTCTTTCTATCAATTTTATCGTTCGATCGCTTGTTTCACGCAACAATTATTTTGTGATAGTTGACTTGTGCATGCCGCTAAATCTGAGGATACCTTAGATCTTGCTAGCGATCATCGTCTAAACTAAGCTATGAACTTATCTTTTTAAATTCCTCATTGATTTCTATAGTTCTTTAAAATCACTTGTTCACCCTCTCTAGGTGATAATGCTAGCACTAACAAGGTCAGCCTCACCTAGGCGATGGCGAGGTCCGACCTCGTTAGCCCTCACATCTAGCGAGGCTCGACCTCGCCAGCCATCATCTCTGGCCCATCGCCGAGTTCTGTAAATGATTAGAGGAGAAGGGAAAGAAAAAAAGAAAGAGAAAGAAAAGAAAAAAAAAAGGAAAAATTGATAAATAAAAATAAAAATTGTTAAAAAACTATAAATATGTTATTAAAAATTGACACTCTAATGCTGACCGTACTACGTTAACGATTTTTGATCAAAATTAGCCAGAAGGACTGAATTGGCACAAAGAAAAATATTTAAAAGTAAATCGATAAAAAAAAAACTTATGACTGAATTGGCACAATTGAAATAGGTCTAGGACTAACTAACACCACCCAACCACCCCCACACCCCCCCCCCCCCCCCCAAAAAAAAAAAAAACCCACATTGAACTCACATATTCATTATAGCCATATACACCTCATATCCAAGTTCCCCACCATAAAATAGTTCTCCTGATAATAATACCGCTCTCATCGTAGACGTGCGGCATCGGTCTATAGCAACAAAAAAGTATAATAACATATTGGATCGAATTACTATTTTGAAAATATTGTATCTGGTGTTTGTGTAAATTATGTAGAAGGTAAGGATTAAGGGTGGGTTTGGTTCAGCATTTGAAATGAGCTTTGGGGAAATATAAATGCCTTCAACCTAAAGGGATTTAGGAAAATGCTAATTGCATTTGGTAAAATCTCATTTGAAAATGGGCTTTGGATTGAATGGTGTTTGGTAAAAACAACATTGCAAATGAGCTTTCAATGTAATTTTTAAAACTTTTACTTAAAAATTTACCTTTTGCCGAGCCGGAGAAAAAGATAAATAATAAAAAGTGGGGCAAAATAAAAAATATATATAGGAAATTGATGAGGTTAGTTTTGAAAAGAAAAAAATCTATTAGCATTTGGCCAAATGCTGAAAGCCTAATGCTGGTCCCTAACAGTATTGGGCTTTCAACTTTCCCAAGGCCAGCATTTGTTCAAATGCTGGGTTAATGCTGAACCAAATGCTTCAGCATTCTCTCAATGGGCTTTGAGGGCTGAAAGCTCATTGGAAATGCTGAACCAAACCCACCCTAATTATAAAATGGTTTCGTCTTACTCGCGGTGTCAATTTGTAGGCATCAATAACAAATGGAGCGAAAAGTCATGTTATTATTTGGAAAATGCAGACAACGTTAAAGATGATGCCAAGTTGCCAACTACCGCGTCCAATGTGTGACACACGGCGTTGCTCAACTCGAGCAGCTTCAATTCTTAGTCAACTCAACTCCCTCTTCCTCGTACCATCACAGGCTTGGCAGCTAAATATCAATTCGGCTATTTAAGGAGGAGTCCCCGATTGAATGAGAGTCTGAGACCAAGGATAAAAGGTGAGCATTGGATATTCAAGTTGAGACAAGTTGATACCGAAAGATACTTTGAATTAAGAGGGAGTTAGTGGCCTTGTAACTCATCGGATTTTAAGCTTTTGAGTGAAAGCGAATCCAACTGAATATATTAATGGGTTTAGACTTGAGCTCCATCGTGACGATTTGTCGAGCTTCTACCGCATACTCTCAACATTTTGTACTCGTGAATACCCCAACAGGCAACAACGCAGGAGCGGTACCAAATAATCTCTAAGTACTCTTCGAGGAGCAATATCTTATCGATAGACATATTTCTTTTTTTTTTCGAACGATAGACATAATTCTCGGACCGTTCATTTTAGATGCATTGGAACCCGCTAAGAATCGCACACGTGTACGCGTTTGCGCATCTATGTCATCCTATATATATGGGTGCGTGTTGACATGAAGGGGGTAGATAAAAAAACCAGGCTTGGAGAGAGAGAGAGAGAGAGAGAGAGAGAGAGAGAGAATGGCCAACGGCGGTGTAGAGAGTACGACGTTAGAGTTCACGCCGTCGTGGGTGGTGGCTCTAGTTTGCTTCATTATAATGCTGATTTGTGTGGCTGTCGAGAAATTCCTACTTTGCGTCCAACAGGTGCCCGTCTTTCTTCGCTCGGATCACCTTCCTAAAGACTCAGCTCACCCCGTACACGATTGAATTTAAGTTTTCCGTCGAATTTATGCAGCTTCTATGGAGGTCCAAGTGGAAGACGCTTGTGGCTGCCATACGAAAGATCAAAGAAGGTGAAGAATCTATTACTTGCCAACGTCGAATTATTCCGGATGCAAATCTCTGAATTCTCACGTTAATGGTGGCGCAGAGTTGATGCTGCTGGGGTTCATATCGCTGCTCCTGGCGGTGTTCCAGACCAGAATAGGGAGGATTTGCATCTCCAAGAGGCTCGCCGACGGGTGGCTTCCATGCAAGAAGCTCAACTCTTCTTCAACCACAGCCGCCCATTTCGCTCATTTCTTCCAGTCCGGCGGAACACGAGGACGCCGCCTCCTCGCTGAGGCTTCGGCTTCGGCTTCGGCTTCGGATTCATCCGATTTCTGCGGGAAAAAGGTGATTTTATTTCCCCAGCCTGCCCCCGTGAAGCTCTGTCTTCACTATAATATAGAGTAACGCACTGTAGAGTGTATAGAGGTGTTGTCGCACATTGTTTGACAGCGGTACATAAATGTTCTTTATATTCATGTGATCTCCTTCCACCAATCAGTTTAAGCTTTTGAATTGGGCTCTCTAACAAAGTGTACATATTAAATGATTCAATCGTGTATCCGGAGATTGTACGACAAACATATATAAATACCGCACGATCAATTTCTTTGGAGCAATTTCCCCACGCGTGAAATAGAGAGCAGGATTTTGCAACGTACACACATCACATATCGCACACAGTATAGCTTGTATAACAGGATAAGATAGAACCAGATTAATTAATTAATTAAAAAAAATTCTTTGGTGCAATTTCTACTTTTTCCAGGGGAAGGTGCCATTGATGACGGTTGAAGCTCTCCATCACCTGGACATCTTCATATCTGTGCTGGCTGTCTTCCACGTGATTCTATGTGTGGTCAAGTTAGTTCTGGGATATGGAAAGGTACCGCATACACACTACGTTCTTAATCTCTCCAAACCTATCTCGGACCAATTCCGAGACGCTCGCCTTCCACATTGCTGTGTTCATTAGATACATCATTGGAATAAATCGGCCGATCTTGATCTTGATGTCCAGAGCGAAGATTATGACCATCTTCGAGCGGGTAATCATAGACCATCATGTTACACGCTTGTTTGCTTCTCCAATTTCTGGCATAACAGTCTTTGGGTGACTATGAGAATAACAGTATGTTGTGAGCCACAAATTCTTGAAGGAGTTGATCGCATGACAATTTTTACTTAATTTTTATTTTTACTTTTTGGTTGCCCAAAATAGGCTGTTTCTCCCAAAAACTTTTATATAATCAATTCTCTATGTGTATCGTTTGGATTTGCAGAATTAAATGGGCAAAAGGAAAAGCGAGATCGCCTCGCTAGCCTAGGCAATAAAGGGAAAGCACCTGGCTGGATGGTAATAGCTGTTGGGCTTTGGGCCCAATCCAGCCCATTAGGTTGTTAAAAACCTAGGGCAGCAGCAGCAACACATGGTAGAACACACACACGCACGAGAGAGAAATAGAGAGAGCAGCCACCAAGAGGACAAAGAGCAAAAACGCAGAAAAATACTGCAGTTTTTCTGGGCGTCCATCGAAGATCAAATCGACGATCGGAGGTCTTCCCGTGGTCCGATTGGGCTGAAATTTTGACAGCATCTTCAAGACTCGTTGTTCTTGATTCTGTACGGTTGAATCGTGATTTCAAGGTATTTACTGTAGCTGTTCGTGGGTATTTCGGGGCTGCATATTTTGGGGGTGATTTTCATCCGGTTCTCTCGTTTACGGTGTTGTTGTTGCTTGATCTTCACTTATAGCTTTGGGATTTTATTGTCGTTGTATTCAGCGAGTTTGTGTACTCAAACGATTGATATATAGTGGAGATTCGGGTGGACTCCGTGAGCGGTCTCGTGGTTTTTATCCTTCGCATTGAAGGGGTTTTCCACGTAAAAATTCTGGTGTTGTTTTTCTTTCAATTCGCATATTTCCATTGGTTAGCTCGAATCGGTTTCTCACAGGTTTAGTCAAAGGGGGAAAGTTATATCCGCTGCTTGTCTGTTTTTCCCAACATAGTGGTATCAGAGCATTGTTTTTGACTGAACGATGGAACCGAACGTGAGCAGAATGGTTAGTTTGAATGGAAAGAATTATCATGTATGGAGAGGAAAGATGGAAGATCTACTATATGTGAAACGGTGGCATTTACCAGTGTTTGCTGATACTAAACCTGATAATATGAGCGATGCCGATTGGAATCTTGAGCACAAAATTGTGTGTGGATTTATTCGACAATTTGTCGATGATAATGTTTTGAATCACATCAGCAAAGAATCGCATGCTAGGACATTGTGGAATAAGCTGGAGTCATTATATGCACGGAAGACTGGCAACAACAAAATATGTTTGATTAAACAATTTATGGAGTTGCATTATAGAGATGGCCAATCTATATCAGATCATTTGAATGAGTTTCAGGGAGTGATAGATCAACTTTCTGCCATGAATATTAAATTTGATGATGAAGTGCAGGGACTTTGGTTGCTATGTACCTTGCCGGAATCTTGGGAGACTTTTCGTATGTCTTTAATTAATGCTGCACCTGATGGTATTGTTACCATGGATTTTGCAAAAAGTGGTGTTCTGAATGAAGAGATGAGAAGAAAAACACGTGGTTCTTCCTCTCATTCAGAAGCTCTAGTTGTTGAAAACAGGGGCAGAAGTCAGAGTAGAGGTCCGAAAGGTAGATACAAGAACCGAAGCAAGTCAAGATCATGGAAGAAGACTATTGAGTGTCATCACTGTGGTAAGATGGGTCATATGAAGAAAAATTGTTTCCAGCTGAAAAATGAGATGAGGAATGAGAAGAAAAATGGCAATGAAAATAACGAGAGAAGAAATAATGGTGGTGATGATCGGGTGGCAACTGCTACTGATGAACTTGTTATTGTTTGCTATGATGATAATGTTAATTTTGCATGTGATGATTCAAACTGGGTTATTGATAGTGGAGCTTCTCTGCATATTACCTCCAGGAAAGAATTCTTTACATCCTACAGGTCAGGAAATTTTGGTACCTTAAGGATGGGTAATGACGGTTTGGCTACTGTTGTTGGCATAGGAGATGTATGCTTGGAGACTAGTACTGGAGCAAAACTAGTTCTGAAAGATGTTAGACATGTTCCTGATATTCGTTTGAATTTGATTTCGACTGGAAAACTTGATGATGCAGGATTTTGCAGTACTTTTGACAATGGTCAATGGAAACTCACCAGAGGCTCATTAATTGTGGCTAGAGGTATGAAACAATCTTCCTTATATTTGTTTCAGGCTAAGATTTCCAAAGACATGTGTAATGTTGTGGAAGATGATAATGCAACTGCATTATGGCACAAGAGGCTTAGTCACATTAGTGAGAAAGGAATTGGCTTACTAGCTAAAAAGGGTTTACTCTCTGGAGTAAAGAGTGCAAGACTTGAGAAGTGTGCACATTGTTTAGCAGGAAAACAACGAAGAGTTTCATTCAAGAGTCATCCGCCTTCGAGAAAATCAGAGTTGCTAGAATTAGTGCATTCAGATGTTTGCGGTCCAATAAAACCACTAACACTTGGTGGTGCAGCTTACTTTGTAACCTTCATTGATGACCATTCAAGAAAATTATGGGTTTATTTCTTGAAGACGAAAGATCAAGTGTTAGATGCATTCAAGCAGTTTCAAGTTTCAGTTGAAAGACAGACTGGAAAGAAGTTGAAATGCATTCGTTCAGATAACGGTGGTGAGTACATCGGGCCATTTGATGAATATTGTAGGCAACAGGGAATTCGACATCAGAAGACACCTCCTAAAACGCCTGAGTTAAATGGTGTAGCGGAAAGAATGAACAGAACACTGATTGAGAGAGTCAGATGTTTGATTTCAGATGCAAAATTGCCAAAATCTTTTTGGGGAGAGGCTTTGAGTACAGTGGTACATGTTCTTAATATTTCTCCCATTGTTGCTTTAGATGGTGATGTTCCAGACAGAGTTTGGTTTGGAAAGGAAATTTCATATGATCATCTAAAGGTGTTTGGCTGCAAAGTTTATGTTCATGTTCCCAAAGATGAGAGGTCCAAGTTAGATGTCAAGACAAAAGAGTGCATCTTTCTTGATTATGGTTCTGATGAATTTGGCTATAGGCTTTATGATCCAGTTGCTAAGAAAATTGTCAGAAGTCGAGATGTAGTATTTGTTGAGAATGAGACCATTTGTGATATTGAGAAGATGAAGAAGACATATTCCCGTGATTCTGATATGTTAGTTGATACTAGCTCAATTTCACCTTTTGAGTTGCAGGAACAGTTGCATGATCAAGTTGAAGACGATGGTCAGACTACAGATCAGCAGGTTCAGGGTCAGACTCATAATGATCAGTCGATTGAAAATCAGGCTCAGGGTGACCAGCATCATTCAGATGACATTGATGCTCAAGAGATTGCACCATTAGCTCCACCAACTACTGCTTTGAGGAGGTCTACCAGAGACCGCACCTCATCTACTAGATATTCCTCTAATGAGTATGTTCTGTTGACAGATGCAGGTGAACCTGAAATTTTTGAAGAAGCAGTAGAAGATAAAAATAAGAATGAGTGGCTTGATGCAATGCATGATGAGATGAAGTCATTGCATGACAATCATACTTTTGAGTTGGTGGCATTACCTAAGGGTAAAAGAGCTTTGAAGAACCGATGGGTTTACAGATTGAAGCAAGATGAGACGACTTCGCGTCCTCGATATAAAGCTAGATTAGTTGTTAAAGGCTTCAATCAGAAAAAGGGAATTGACTATGATGAGATCTTCTCACCAGTTGTGAAAATGTCTTCAATTAGAGTTGTTTTGAGTTTAGCAGCTAGCCTTGATCTTGAGGTTGAGCAGATGGACGTGAAGACCGCTTTCCTTCACGGTGATTTGGAGGAAGACATATACATGGAGCAGCCTGAGGGTTTCCAGGTAAAAGGTAAAGAGAATTATGTTTGTAAATTGAAGAAAAGCTTGTATGGCTTAAAGCAGGCGCCGAGGCAATGGTATAGAAAATTTGAGTCTTTTATGGGGGAGCAATCCTATAAGAAGACTACTTCTGATCATTGTGTATTTGTGCAGAAATTCTCTGAAGGTGATTTTATTATCTTATTGCTCTATGTTGATGATATGTTGATTGTTGGTCAGAATGCTTCCAGGATTGACAAGTTAAAGCAAGATTTAAGCAAGTCTTTTTCGATGAAAGACTTGGGACCGGCTAAGCAGATTCTTGGTATGAGGATCACTCGCGACAGACAGGCGAAGAGATTATGGTTATCTCAAGAGAAGTACATAGAGAAAGTACTTCAAAGGTTCAAAATGGACAAAGCTAAAGTTGTAAGTACACCTCTTGCTACACACTTTAAGCTTAGTCATAAACAATGTCCATCAACTGAGAAAGATCTGAAAGAGATGGAAAAAGTTCCTTATGCTTCTGTAGTGGGTAGTCTGATGTATGCAATGGTTTGCACAAGACCAGATATAGCTCATGCAGTTGGAGTGGTTAGCCGTTTTATGTCAAATCCAGGTAGAGAGCACTGGAATGCATTGAAGTGGATATTGAGATATCTCCGAGGCACTTCTAGTTTGAGACTTTCATTTGGGAGTGATGAGCCGATTCTTGTTGGATATACTGATTCTGACATGGCAGGTGATATTGACACAAGGAAATCTACTTCGGGTTATCTGATTACTTTCTTAGGGGGAGCTGTGGCTTGGCAGTCAAGGCTGCAAAAATGTGTTGCCTTGTCGACGACAGAGGCAGAGTTCATCGCAGCAACTGAAGCATGCAAGGAATTGCTTTGGATGAAAGAGTTCACGCAAGAACTTGGTTTCAGTCAAGAGAGGTATGTTTTACTTTGTGATAATCAAAGTGCTATACATCTTGCAAAGAATTCCACTTTTCATGCCAGGTCAAAGCATATTGATGTGAGGTATCACTGGATACGAGAAACTCTGGAATCCAAAGGGTTAGAACTTGAGAAAGTACACACTGAAGATAATGCTTCAGATATGATGACGAAGGCTCTCACTAGAGAGAAGTATGAATTTTGTCGGCGTCAGGCCGGCATGGATTTCTGATGAATTCTTTTGTGTCGAGATCTCCCTTAATGGGCTGGAGGGGGAGATTTGTTGGGCTTTGGGCCCAATCCAGCCCATTAGGTTGTTAAAAACCTAGGGCAGCAGCAGCAACACATGGTAGAACACACACACGCACGAGAGAGAAATAGAGAGAGCAGCCACCAAGAGGACAAAGAGCAAAAACGCAGAAAAATACTGCAGTTTTTCTGGGCGTCCATCGAAGATCAAATCGACGATCGGAGGTCTTCCCGTGGTCCGATTGGGCTGAAATTTTGACAGCATCTTCAAGACTCGTTGTTCTTGATTCTGTACGGTTGAATCGTGATTTCAAGGTATTTACTGTAGCTGTTCGTGGGTATTTCGGGGCTGCATATTTTGGGGGTGATTTTCATCCGGTTCTCTCGTTTACGGTGTTGTTGTTGCTTGATCTTCACTTATAGCTTTGGGATTTTATTGTCGTTATATTCAGCGAGTTTGTGTACTCAAACGATTGATATATAGTGGAGATTCGGGTGGACTCCGTGAGCGGTCTCGTGGTTTTTATCCTTCGCATTGAAGGGGTTTTCCACGTAAAAATTCTGGTGTTGTTTTTCTTTCAATTCGCATATTTCCATTGGTTAGCTCGAATCGGTTTCTCACAGGTTTAGTCAAAGGGGGAAAGTTATATCCGCTGCTTGTCTGTTTTTCCCAACAATAGCCTCTATGAGTCTCTTGATAATATAATGCAGCAACACTCTTCACCCAACAAGTTCACGTCGAGCTATAGATTTCTCTTTTTTACGTTTCGATATGTCGCAGTGTTCGTTCGTGAAGCAGTTTTATCCTTCTGTGACCAAGTTCGAGTATCGCGCGCTTCATATGCAGCAACACTATTCTTCTGGGAACATATATGATACGTTTCATGCCCTTTTTCCACGAAACGATTCACGCGCAACTCTCGTCTTCTCCACAGGCACACGATAGGGCACAGGCACGCGATTCGGACCAGCCGGCAAAAGATTTTTAATTTTTCCGTTCTTATTATCGTTTCAAATTTACAAAGGTTTGCATGAATTCATTATTATTTTTTTTCGAGAAACTTACCAACTATTTTTTTAATTAAATTATCAACTAGTTTCGGGTTACTCACCAACGTTTTTTTTTTTTTTTAAATTTATCAATCTTTTTGCCAACTTTTTTTTTTTCGTATTTCTTACAAACGTCTTGAATTGTTAGCTCTTATATGAATTTGCCAACTTTTGTTTATGTGATTCTCCAGCTTTACTTCATTAAGCTATCAATTAGTTTTGATTTCTCAACTCTCATTTGAGTTGCTTCCAATCTTGCAATTATTATGATTTATTTATTTAGCAACTTCTCTATTGAGTTACTACCTGTTATTAGCCTTAGTTACCACCCAGTTAAACTCACCGACTATTGAAATACAAATCCTAAATAATCTAATTACCAACTTTTAATTTTCTTACTTACCGATTCGTTAAATTTTCTACTTTTAAGCAATTACCAACCTTGATTAGAGTGGTGACCAACTTTTGTTTTATTAAGTTACCAACTTTGCGTTATCAACTCTTGCTTGAATTAGTTAAAAATATGTATTTAGCTTTAATCACACTAACTTCTCTCATCTCCAATCAAACAAAATCTTCTCCTGGGTGCACCTACTTTTGAGGATTTACCTTTCTTTCCAATGGCTCAAATACCAACTATTATATGACATTTACCAACTTTTATTTGTGTCACTTATCAACTTTTCTATGATTAAGTCCCAAAAAATATTGGGTTATTGACTCTTTTTAAGTTTCTTTCCAACGTTTATTTGTTTATTTTATTAATTTACCAGTTTTTTGATTGAGTTGTTCAATTTATTTGCATTGCTCAGAAACTTTTTTAATTTACCAAATCCTTTTATAAATTGCCAATATTAATTAAAGTGACAAGCAACATTTCTCTCATTAAATTACTATCTACTTTTACTATACCAAATTTTATTTCAGTTAGTTACCAATGTTTATTTGCATTTGTTGATTACCAAATCTTCTTATCTTTGACCAAATAAAATCTTCTCTTATGTTTCACCAATGTTTATTTTCTTTTATTCCTAACGTCTTAGATTTACACCAACTAGTTTGGGACAAAGGTGTTGTTGATGTTAATGTTGACTAACGTCTTAGATTTATGACCTATTATTAGGTACGACAAACCTTTTTAGTGTGATTACCAACTATTATGAGTTGCCAAATAATTTTGATTTATCAACGTTTATAAATCAAAATTATTTGAGTTACTTACCAACATGTTTATTCATTTTTAAAAAAAATTTACAAACATTACTATTGAGTTATAACTTCCGGTTATACCGCTTTCCAACTTTTTTTTAACAATTAGGTTAGCAACTAGTTTTATTTTTTTTTTCCACTTACTATCTTCTCTTATTTGGAAAAAAATTCTTATCTTTCAACAACTTTACCTTTCTTAAAATGCCCATAATTTCAACTATGATATGAAATTATCAACCAATCACATAAGAGCTGATAAGTTCAAATACTAGTTAACAAAGGTAAAAGAAAGATGGAAAAATATTAGAAAAATTGGTAATCAAAAGAAAAATAAACTTGGCAAGTAATTCAAATTAGAGTATGTAACCCAAAATTAGTTGACGACATGATTAGAAAAAATTTAGAAAGTCACTCCGATTGAATTTTTTGTTGTTGATAAAGGTAAGATTTGTATTAAAAAACTAAAATGCAACTTTACAAGAGCGAATCCCAACACCACAAGAGAGACCTTGCACTCATGGTGACACTAGCTCACTAAGGGTGCAAGGGTATCGCGGACTCCAAAAAGGGAACATGTACCCTCAAGAGAAAGGGAAAGAAAAGGCCGAAAACAATCAGCCCAAAAATGAAAGCCAAAACAAAGGTGGACGACCCTCCAATCAGCTAAAAAAAGACAGATCGATGTCCCAGCTAGCTTCCACCCTTCGGTTTCTTGGGGTGTCATCCACATGCTTAAAAGTTAGGGCCTTGTCCCTAACAACCTTCTCTAGATACTTCTTGATAGCTAGAAAAATAGAATCCGATTCTAAAAAAGGATTTTATTTCTCTCCTTCTAGATGATGTGGCAAAATGTACCGAATGAGAAGCGAGTGAGAGACTAGTAGAAGCTTTGGCTATTGATATGCCGCATGGCCCACTGTAGGTTATTCTGCCAGCAACTATTCGACCAGGCCAAATTACACTTCACTGCCCAAAATTGTGCAAGGGCACCGATGATACAGCATCCGAAGAAGAGGTGATTAATGGAATCCGGTCTACAATTACAAAAAGTACAAGCATATGAAACCTATTATAGTTAAGTAGTAAAACCTAGATAGGCAGTCTATTCAGCATGATCAACTAGAGGTGGAAAGAGTGCCGAGGAGTAAGGGTGCGGTTCTAAATGAAGGGATGCCAAGGCACAGCCTGTCCTCTGCGACAAATGAGATCCCAAGCTATGGAAATAGAGAAGACACCAGAGGAGTGACCCAGCTAGGGGTGTGAATGGTCTGGGTCGGTCCGGTCCTAGCATGGAATCGAGGACCGGACCAATAGTCCCGGTCCCCATACTTTCGGGACCAGGGACCAGGGACCGGACAGGACAAGAACCAGCGGTCCGGTCCGGTCCCGGCCCAACCGCTATAATAAGGGAATCAAAACAGTTTAACGGGGTATTTCACCTCTTTAGGTTAACCATCAAATGTAAACTTCAATTTAATAAACCTGAGTGTTATGTGTACAAAGAACACTAGTATTTTGCTTTGTAAGAGGTCTCAGAATCGCATGATTTAAAATCCATTGAGCAACTTGAGAATCATGAGGTGGGAAACAAACAAAAGAAGAAACCCATTAACAAGGTTGGTTTGGTAGGTAATTTTTATTTAAATTATTATTATTTTTTGTTTTCAATTTTTTTGTAATTATATATATTTATATATATAATTATATATTATTGACGGTGTTGACACCTAAATTTTGACTATCATTTTTAGTCATTTAATTTTCAATAAAAAAATCAGGAATTGATTTTGGTTCCTACAAAAAATAATTAAATCATTTTTTACGTTTATTTTAGCAGGCATTACATTTTTTGGGACCGGCGGCGGAAGCAATTAACTTTATTTAAATTTAAAATATTAGTTTGTGGGCGATTAATCTCAATATTATCATATCTCCAATGTTAAAGGATATGAGCAAATTGATATGATAATATCAAAGATTACCGAGAATATCAGAATATGTGCTTTGAATTAAAATAGGAAAGAGATATGGGCAAGAAACCCTAACCTCGCGCCTATATATATAAACATCGTGGGCAGATTTTGGGGGAGGCCAACTCATTGTAAAACACGGTAGTGAAGGCCACACAATTTACACATACGGCAGAAATTGAGAGAGAGTTCCGAAGAGAGGGAGAGGGTTCTGCGCAAATAAAAAGAGAGAGAGAGAGAGAGAAGATCATAAGAAGGAAGGAAACAGGAAGACTTCTTTTGTTCTTGTTCAGGCTGGTCGCTGGTCAAAAGAAGACATACATAGTAGACAATGGGGAAGGACTCGTTGAATTTTTCTCTCCATTGCCGCACTTCCTCAAGTCTGCGGCATTAATTCCCTCCGTCTACGAATTTCATCATTCATGCCCATGGAAGCGTATTTGTTGACGCGTCCACGATGAGCATTGAAATCGGCCCCGATGAGTCAAAGTCTTCGGCTTTCCATGTCTGTTCTTCTCGGTCCAGTACTGATGAAGGCCAATACCAGGAGCAAACTGGATAATCATTCGGCAAGAGAACATGGAGTTGTCAATTCATTACAATTTTTACTTTTACTTTGTCTCCTTCTCTGTATCATGTCGTCTAAGTATTTAAAGACGAGAATTAAAAATAAAAGAGCTAGAAGGAGACAATTGTCAAAGCAATATTTTTTGAAGTCCAGCATGAGGCGTGGAATTTATTTTCTTTTGATCTTTTAGGGGGGCTTTGATAATTTCGGCACATCAAAATATAGAGAAAGAGCTGAAGGTTCCAAACGTGCAAGTGAGCTAAGGTCAAGGCCTTTGTCCCGGCATCCACACATCCGAACGCTCCACCGTTAGCCGCTAGCCCTTGCATTCACCATCGTTGTTGCTCCTTCGCGCATCGCAGCCCGCATTTGCCCTTCTTTTGTGTAACGTCACAACTTCGACTCGCCACCAGCTCGGTCCGGGAGTCACACGATCAGTTGCCACTCGGATCAGCCCGCCACCGCCGATTCACTGCTGGGAGTCGTCCAAAATAGGCTGCTGTTCAGCCACTGTTTTGCCTTCGCTCTGCCTAATTTGAGTTCAAGGTAGCCCTGTTTTTTGATCGATATTTGGCTGTTAATCTTTTTGTTGCTTGGTGTTGAGATCCATCAAAGTTTCGGAGCCGAAAACCGTCCGAAAGAAAGCGGTTTCAAGTGAAACTCACAGCTTGTGTGTACGCTGGAAGATTGATTGGAAAGCTAATTGCCAATGTCTTTTGATGCTATCACTACGTTGTGGATGAGTGTTGGCCACGAATGTTCAACAAGAGGAGTGATGGCACAGAAAACAGTGGTCTGCCCATCGTCCGAGCCAATCCGTGAGGTTCTTGTTCAAATTTGGATGACATTCAAATTAGGTTACTCTTGGGGAACTTGCTTGTCCATTTTTGTGATTGGTCGAACAAGAATCGCCGAGCATCTTCATCCACGATCAGAAGCCGCAGTACAAGAGAGAGCGATAGCCGATTTATCACAAACCGTATCGAACTGTCGCCATCGCAAACCGCTGCTCAAGCTGCTCGTTCAAATTCCCATTCGAGCCAGTACGAATACTCGAAGCTGGTCGTCAAGCTTGGCCCAAAATTCGAATTTGGGAAGGCAATATCGCAATCTAGGTATTTTCCTAATTTAAAACTCGATATATTTGATTGTATAATTTGATTGATTGAAATTGCATATTCTGAATATTGTCCTGGGAGATTAGAATGTTCACTTGCCTAATTTGGAAGATTGCATGTCAAGAATTAAATCTTGGATTTAGTCGATCTGACCTATCGCCACTTAGGTCCGATTTGCTATCTTCAAAAGGCCAATTTTCTAATTTGGAATGTGGAAATTTTCAGAAAAAAAAAATTGAAAATGGGATGATGGTTGTGATTCTTTCCTTATCTTGCTGAGAATATTGGTGATGGATTGCTATCTTGATTTGGCCTGCCATATTCTGAAAATTCCTGAAGATTTTATTAAATTTTAAGCTTGCAAATCGAGCTAATAAAATCTTCGGAATATCCTTATTGGCTGAAAATTTAAAAGAAAATACAAAAAATATCATTCGCATATCATATAATTTAGCTTGCATTACTATGTTTTCATGATGCCATGTCATGCATTTTTACCACGTCATTATGCCATGTCACGCATCCTTGCCACATCATTATGTCATGTCATTTTTGCTATGTCATTTTACATGTCATTAGTCGCATGTTTAGGGTATTCATGTTAGGTGAGTCTAATTGCTTGGTTGATTTTCTTGAATTAGAAGTTGCATGTCACTTAGTCTAATAATAATTTTCCACATGTTATATGTGGTCATTGCATGATTTGTTTAGTTAATTGCATTTTGTCCCATCGAATTGCCTTGTGTTGCCATTCTTTCCGCATGCTTTAATTAATTAGTTAAACTTTGCATATAGGGAAACACGACCTTGACTTTGTGTGTCTTGCACTGCATCCCTTTATTTGGTCATCTATTCAAGTCATTGCATTCGTGTTTGTTCGTTCATTACATCCATGTCACTCATGCTACCATTGCATTAATCCTCGTCATTTAGATAGCTTCACATCATTGTATCCATGTCATTCACGCATTGCATTTAAAAAGCGAAAACCCCAAAAAAGAGAAACACCTTATTTGAGCTTCAAATTGATTCAATCCGAGTTGTCAATTTAGGACATCTCATATGGAATTAAGGTACCGAAAGGGCATTAGTTTTAATTAACTAGTGTAATCAAGTCCCCGAATCCACAATCTTTGGTTCGTAGAAGTAAAATGATTCTCCCGCTGTTTTACTTAGGTTTCTAATCAACCTACCAAAAATGATTAGTGGCGACTCCAAATCCTAAATCTTTTCTAAATAATTTAAGTTGCGATTTGGTAGGGCTTGGGATAATCCGTATTAGGTTAGTCATTATAATTAACCTGATAATCCATTAGCTTAAATTTTTAGGTCGCGATAGACGGTTCGGTCCAGGCCGGGCCGGGCCGATATGGTCCCAAAATAAGAAACCGAGGACCGAACTGCCCAGTCACCGGTCCCATTTATTGGGACCGGGGACCGGACCGTTTACCTCATGGACCGAACCAACTCGGCTGGTCCAGGGCAGGTCCGGTCCAGTTTGTACACCCCTAAACCCAGCCAAATAAAACCATCGTTGCCCTGATGATCAAGAGAAGGGAGTGCCTTCGCCTGGACTCAATAGTAGCCATGACATATGAAAGGAGGCCCGAATAAGAGAAGAAGTCAGACATTGTTGCCTTTCGATGTATGCCCGACCTATAGATGTCCATGTCAGAGAATATCTTATTGAGAGGCCCTCTTTGATGTCAAGAGTCGAGCCAAAAATAAGCTTTGCAACCATTACCAAGCCACCATCTGAAAAGGTGTTGACAATCAGAGAGGAGTTGCAGAATTTTCTTCGACACCGAAGAACAAAACGTTGGCTTAGTAGGTATCCAGAAATTCTTGTTCTTTAGGAAGTAGAACGGATCCACTTGCACCATAAGGATTCCTTATCAGTGAAGAGAATCCAAATGCGTTTGAGCATAGCCGCTCTATTGTAGTCACTAAGCCTTCGGATGCCAAGGCCCCCTTCCTCCTTAGGGAGACATACGTCTTCTCAAGAAACTTTTGCACCACCGACACCTAGCCCCGGCCCTTTCCATAGAAACTATATGAGGATTTGCTCAATGCGGGACAATACAGATTTAGGGAGGATGAACACACTTGCCCAATAGACATGAATAACATGCTGAACTGACCTAATAAACTGTAGGCGCCCAGCAAAAGATAAGAACCTCTGAAACCAAGAATGTACTCTAGCAGTTATCGAGTTCACCAAGAAGTTGCAATCCACTTTGCCTAGCCGTGATGCAATGATAGGCCAGAACGGCAATGCACCTTCTTGGAACTCAAAGGCATTGAGGATATGTTCTCTAAGTTCCATTGAACCCCCTCCCCTCCCCCCCGATAAGAAAATCTCGCTCTTAGTCATATTTGGCCTAAGACCATCCCAATTAGAAAATCTGTCAAGGCAGTCCTTCAAAAGGGATAGCGATGCCAGATTTGCCTCAGCAAAGAGGAGCACATCATTGGAAAAAAATAGAAGAGAGTTGAGTAGATTTACATCTTCACAAAAATTTGAAGCCTGGCTGTTGAGTCTACATATTCAAGATGCCTGTGAATATTTCCATGACAAGTGTGAATAGGTAGGGTGACAAAGGATCACCTTGTCGATTGCCTCTTCCACTAGAAAAGAAACCATGTAGTTCCCCATTGATAGAGAATTTGTTGGTGCGAACACTAACCATAATAAACTTGGTCAAGGCATTAGGAAACCCAAAGGCTTGTAGGACTACCTCCACAAACTATCAATCCACCGTATCATAGGCCTTCCGAAAGTCAACTTTGCTGGCACATTTGGGAAAGTACGGTTCATGGTGAAACCCACAAAAGAATTCCTGAGCGAATATGATATTGTCACTAATACGATGACCTTTAACAAATGCATTCTGAGGAGGACTACTAAGAGTAGACAAAACAGAAGCCAGTCTATTAGCCATTATCTTTGTAATGCACTTGTATATAGTGTCACAACAGGCAATCGATCTAAAGTCACTCATAACAGCCGCATTGGGAACTTTAGGAACCAAGCAGAGAATGGTAGTATTAAGCTCACAAAGTAGGTTCCCAGTCAAAAAAAAAATCCTTAATAGCCAATACCACGGTTGGGCCAACAATATCCTAGGTGCTTTTGAAAAACTTCACATTCAAACCATTAGGACCCAGGGTCTTTCTAGGGGCAAGGGAGAACACGGTATTGCAAATTTATGAATAAGAAACAGGCCGTGATAGGAAATGTACCTGGTCATCGTTAAGAGTGTGCCCAATAACAAAGCACAGCTCTTGGACCGAGGGCCGAGCAGGCAACATTTTTGGTGCCAACAGTCCTTCAAAATGAGAAACTATAATCCACTGATTTGAAGGCGGATCAGTAACGAGAAGATTCGAGCTGTTCGCAACCGAAAGGATTTTATTTCGGAGATGCCTCTGATTAATCGAATGGTGGGAAGTATTTGGTGTTAAGATCCCCTTCCTTGAGCCATTGGACTTGAGATTTCTATTTGTAGAAGGCTTCCTCTAGGAGACGGAGGTCAGAGAAACCATGGAGGTGATCTATTTCCTGATTAGCCAACAATTAGTTGAAAGGATCCATAACCTAAGCATCTTGTATAGCTGTAAATGCAATTCTAGCATAGGATGTACGTGTCAAACTATCATAGAAGAATTCCTTGTCAAGCTATTTAAACAGACCTTCAGTAACTTGAGCTTCCGACATAAAATAAACATAGGGGTCCTAGACACCTGGCTGTCCCACACCTAAGAAACTACTGTCAAAAAGGAAGGATGAGATATCCACAAGTTGAAGAACTTGAAAGGCCTTCTCAAGTTGGCGGGGGCCGTTAACTTAATGATCATATGAGTATGGTCGGAAACCCCCGAAACCAAGAAGGAGGCTTCGGAGTAGGAGAAGTCATTGCTTCATTAAGCATTGACAAGGACTCTATCAATCATTCTTTGTTTCCTAGCATCACCCGTAGAAGTGGACCACGTAAATCTATAGCCTACATAACGAAGATCCTCCAGTCCAGCTCGGGCTAGGCACTCACCAAATTCATCAAAGGCTGGTAACTAGTAGTTAGAACTATCGACTCTATTAGAAGGGTCTTTTATAGCATTGAAATCCCATGCGACAAGCCAAGGAGAAGCAACCAAAACCAAACTAGTTTGGATAAGGTCAGCCCATAAACATTGTCTAGGCCCAAAGGTGTGTTCTGCATATATAACCAAAAGAAGCAGGCCTTGTTAATGCCCAAGAGCTATAGATGCCCATGGATTGCCTGTGATTATGAAGAAGACATAATAACATCTAGCAAGGGGTTCCACCCAACCCAAATTCTCCCTCTATGGGAATATTCGTAATTTGCAATCCATCTCCAATGAGGCACCAAACTAGCATAGATATCCGAGAAAAGGAACATAGGTATTTTAGTTTCAAGGATGCCAATGATGCCAATGCAGCAAAGATTGTTTGCACGTATGATTAAAATTATTCATATCTACGAAGACTTATAAATTTAAGGCGTCTCTAAAAAGTGCAAATGAAATTTTATAAACGACAAGAAAAGTTGACAAAGTGAAAAAAAAAAAAAAAAACCTTAAAATATTGGTAAGTAACTTAAGGAGAGTTGGCAACCCAATACTATGCAGTAACTTAATCAGAGAAAAGTTGGTGAGTTACATTGATTTAGAATGGCAATCTGTAACAAAAGTTAATAAATATATAGGTTGCAAACCAACGCAAAAAGTGGATGACTCAATAGAAAAGCTGGTTTCGACCAAAAAAAAAAAAATAGAAAAGCTGGTAAATTAACGAAAAGAAATTTAAACATGGGTGAGTAACTCATAAGACAGTTTATAACCCAAAACTAGTCGGTAATTTAACAAATGACAAAACGCTTTAATTCGGGGTGGTAATTTCACACTAGAGTTAGTATATTTGAAACATCCGTGAGATATGCAAATAAAAGTTGGTAAATCAGTACAAAGATTGGCAATTTTTATACTACAAGAAATGTTAGTAAATTACTAACAAGTTATCTGAAAGAAAATAGTCACAAGTCATTATTTTTTATTACCAACATTATTTTTACGCCAACCGACATTTATTGAAATTTACAGGTATGGAAAAAAAACACTATAATTTCGACATGGAACAATAGAAATCCGTTGTTTTAGTTTGTTTGCCATTTGGAACGCGGTATCGCGGGTCGCTTTTGGGATGGGAATAATTATCGCTTCGAATCTCCAGACTCTTCTCGTAATTAAATAGAGTGAAAAGAGTTAAAGCAGGAGACACGAGTTTAGAAGTTGGATACAATAATTGAATAACTAAGTTGGTTTCTGTTTTTTGTCATTGCAGTTGGCACTTGTGGATAATTGCAGTGATCTTTCTGCTCGTGAATGTGGCCGGTGAGCGACTTGAGCACATGTTCCGCAGCATTTGCTTTGTTGATGATAGTCATAATGTCAGTCAGACTACATATTGCCTTTCCTTTTTGCAGGATGGCATGCGTACTTTTGGATATCTTTCGTCCCCTTGGTTGTAAGTAGTCATGACATTAAGGTGTCATGGATTAGGCGCACAAGCATAACGAAATAGAAAGTAAATACGAAAAAGATAAATCGAAACACAAGATTTTATCATGATTCACTCTTAAACTAGGACTATATCCAGCAGAGGATTCCACTATAAAATTTGCACCTCCTATCTCTCTATTGCAACTCTCAATTTCAAGAGAAAATGATTATATATATAGACGGCGCAAGAAAATCCTAAGTGAGGGCCGAGAAAGCCTTGACGAAATCGAGGACCCCAATATCTTCCTGTCTACTGGAAGTATGAACCACAGCCCGACATACGGGCCATAACGTTTTCTGGCCGCAGAAGATAGGCCAGTTTGCCCATCCTGGAAATTCACTCCCGAGACCTGAGTGTCCCTAAGCAACGCTCCAATCCAAACAACTAGACGTGTCATACTGTAAATTTCCGAAAAGTTATATTTATTTCTTTGACGGAATTAATGTTTCTCGCTCCCGAACAGCCTTTGCTCATTACCGGCACCAAACTGGAGCATATGATAACACGACTGGCAGAAAAGGTCGCCACCGGAGAAAGAAAAGAGGTTTCAAAATTTCCACAACGCTACTTCTGGTTTCGTAGCCATCGGTTTTTCCTCCACTTGATTCACTTCGTGCTATGCCAGAACTCTCTAGAGCTTGCTTTCTTCTTCTTCATATTGGTGAGCACTAACATAACTCCGACTGTTTTTCCCCGTTGACGTTAAAGCTTCGTTTGTTTCGGAAAAAATGAATAATCTGGAAAACATTTTCCTAAAAATGATAACTCTGTACTATTCAAAACAATTAATAAGTGGAAAATATTTTCGTTATCTACAACAATTTAGGCCCTAAACATTTACTTTGACAATGAAAATATTTTTAACTCATCCATTTTGTGTAAGTGATACAAGCAAGTCTTTTTCAAGAAATATTGTCTGAATCGTTCATTTTCGCGAAACAAACGGAGCCTAAGTAAAGTTCGATGCCATATTAGGGGGATTCCGACTGTATAATGCTTTCTTGTAATCTCTGTGCAGTTCCAATATGATTTTCACTCCTGCATTATGGGAAAGGTTGGTTTTGTTGTCCCAAGAGTCGCAATCGGGTAAAGGCTAATGACTGCTCATTATCCTCATCCTTCGACCGTCCCTATGTGCCATGTAAGATCAATATTCGAATGCCTATACCGATCAAAATTTATTTCTGTTGCGTGTTTTGGCGCAGAGCGGCGGCCCAGTTCATGTGCATCTACAGAACCTTACCCCTGTACGCGGTAATGAAATCGCAGGTAGGACATACAGATGACGTGCTCGTGAGTCGAGATCTTGACCGAGTTCAACTTTATATACTAACCATGCAGCACGGTGTGCAAATCCTTTTCCGGTTTAGTGTCGAGATGAAACTAAGGATCAGCCGAAGGAGAACAGCCCAGACGAAGAAGAAGAAATGTGGGTTGTGACCCGGATTTGCGAATGGAATGAGAGAAGGAAACAAAGAAAGATGGCCACAAATGAATCCACCAAAAATGGTTCCACAGATAGGTCTGCAGGAACAACCGAGCAGACGAAACTTGATGAAGTTGAATTAAAGACCAAAGCAAGCGTCGAAGCGCAAGAAATCCGAGGATGTACATCAGACATAAAAAACAATTAGAGCAGACATTGATTTCGTCTATTTTTTTTCCATTGGCTCTATGCTATAAGCCTATATGTATTGTTAATACCGAAAAATGAGAGTCATCCGCACTCGGCAATGGGGGGCAAGTGTCACTAGCGCTTGGGACGTGACCAATCGCTAGGAATAAAAGTGATATCGATTTGTGTTTGTACAAATTTACTGAAATTAAAGTTGTTGATTTTCTGGTTTGCCTGGATATTTCCTATACGAAGTCGCCACAGAATTTGTTTCCCTTTAATTAAAGGTCGATGAACGACTTTTAGCGAAAGATATTTCGTCATGAGAGAAATTCAGATGAAACATATACAGATGAGGAGAGCAAGTCTCTTTGGACGATCATTCTTTTCCAATTTTGTCCATATGGGAAAATATTGAATTACAATTTATAAGGGGAAATATTTATTTGTGGTCACCTATAATAAAGGGCATGGCCTTCCATCCACCGGAGTTGATGGTCTCTTCACTTGGGACACCTCTTGCCTCCACCTCCATTTCTTTTGCCTGTGATCTCTCCTTCTTCCTCTCTTCCTCGATCCTTTGTCTCTCTGTCCCTCTAGGCTTTGCAGTGTTGCAGAGTGACCAAATAATCAATGTGAATTGGTGAGTTCATATTTGCGCCCCAAAAAAAAAAATTGAGAGTTCATGAAATTATGAAAAATGCTTCTTCGATAGTACCGTCAGGAACGGCACAATCTCAACCGTAGATCCACATACAATTATCGTATATTTTTCATAAAATACTCATTGATTAAAAGATCGTGTTATCAGAAATAATCGACAGCACTATCAAACTGTCATGTTAGCAATTTCGTTGACTTATTGAGGGAAGCAGAACTTTTTCACGGCACTTTCTAATCTCACAAACCAACTTTTAATAGCGATGTGGAAAACTCTGTCACAGTACAATCATGAGTGAGACATATTCATCTGTACGTGACTTTGGACTCGCATTTTTGCACCACGTTGCTGCTGAGTCGAACTTGAATATATGAGCGATGGGTATGTCAGAGTTCAAGATTTGCTTCAGCTGAATATAAAAAAATGAATACGCCAATGTACAGCTGAGGGCGCACAACGCATGGCGGACAAACCATTGTGCAAGGAAAAGGCATGCTCCATTGACAAAAAGAAGAAGAAGAAGAAGAAGAAGAAGAAGAAGAAGAAGAAGAGCACTCATGCGCCACTAACAACAGAGATTGAGAGACAAGATAAAATAAAAAAAGGGAGGGGACGGCCAAGTGTTTCTTTTTCTTTTGGGGAGCGGCGCCGTTCACCCAACCAAGAATGATAAAAAAAAGAAAAAAGCGACCGAAAGGGAAGTGCGGATAGAGTCTAATGGACTGAGCGATATTTGCTTTAAAAGGGATATTTGAGTCGAATGGCATCGAGCTTACCGTGGATGAACATGGATTTCATTTGCGTGTAGGTTTGTTGAGATTATCGTTTGATAGATATCCTATTTTATCTCTTGCAACCAAATCTCATTATTTTTCGATTGGAGATGAGGTTCGGACAAAATCCGAAATTTTGAGAATTATCGGAATCAATTTTCCGATCTTAAAGATAATTTTCTCAATTAAAATTGGACCAAACTTTGGATGAGGAAAGGTGGATCCCAATCTCATAATTTCGGTCACCCCTCTTGGATTTCGAATTCAAAGCTCAATTGATTCTCATTTTCTTTTAATCTCTGTTTGATCGTTTGTTTTTTTATTGTTATAAGGTTTGCACAATATTGTTTGTTTTTGTTCAAATTTTTATTGTTTTTATGCTTAAATAAATTCCTGAAAAATCCAAAAAAAAAAAAAAATCTCATGCTTTTCTTAAGTTAAATCATATTTCTTTTTACTTTAGTATAGCTTTTTTGCTTCATTTTTCATAAATCCAAAAATAAACAAAAAAAAATGTCATTTGCATTGCATATCATATAATTTAGCTTGCATTATCATATTTTCCATGTCATGCATATTTGCCATGTCATATCATGTGTCATGTAGTTAGATTGCATTAGCATTGCATTTAATAAAAGAAAACAAAAAAAAAATCAGATCATCAAACTAAGGATCTTTCATGAAATTTGGGTACCGAAAGGGCATTAATTTTTTTTTTTTTATGTAACCAAGTCCCAAAACTTAAAATCTCTGGTTCGTAGAAGTAAAATGGTCCTCCCACTGTTTTACTTAGGTTTCTAATCAATCTACCAAAAAATGATTAGTGGCGGTTTCAATTTCTAAATCATTCCGAGTAATTTTAAGTTGCGATTTGGTTGGGCTTGGGAGAGTCCGTATTAGGTTAGCTAATTCATTTGATTAACCTAATAATCTATTAGCCTAAATTTTTGGTCGCGACAAATCGTATCGAGCAGGTGTCGAAATTATCACATATTTGCCAAATTACTTTAAAAAGTCGGCATACTTTTTTTTTTGGGCAGAAGAACAGCAAGAGTGCCAATATTTGTATACGGCGCTCACTTTAGTACCAATATTTTTTTTTAGATTACTTCAGTGCTAATTTTTTCAAAAAACGTTTATTTGAGTGTCATGTTCCACGTGGCTTGCCAGAAATCATGTGTGGCGCTCAAGTGGTTTGCCAGATATCTTAATTAGCATTAACAGAAAAGCCAAAAAAATAAAAAAATTCCACCTAATCTAAAAACTGAAAAAAAAAACAAAATAGTTAAATAAAAAGCAAAAAAAAAAAAAAAAGAGGGAATCCCTCTGTTGAGCGGCGAGGGCTCCGCCGCCCCACCCCTCGTCGGTAATGACCGACGAGGGGGGCCCAGGGTGGTCGCCGGGGTCGGGCGACCCCTGTTGCGGCCTCACTAGGGTCCGTGAGGCACGGCCACGGCCAGGCTCCCAAACCCAAGGCGAGGCCGACCTCGCTTAGATTTGGGCGACATCGAGCCTCACTACGGCGGGGGCGGAGCGATGAAAGCAAAGGAATCTACGGTTCTTCCATTGAGGGTGTATAGGAATTGGGAAATTGGAGACTAATTGGAAGGAATGGTAAAGAATGAAGAGAAGGCCTGTGACGAAGTAGCTGAGATCGGAGGAACACTGAAGCTTGTAAAATCAGCTCATAAGGAAGAAGATGGACCCAAAACCACTTTCGATTCTGGCACTGGGATTTCATCGAGAATCAATGGGGGATCGCATGGATCGATGGCTCGAGGAGGTGGAATCTGTTCTCCGCCTCCCCGCCTCTTTCTTGGGTGGGTTTCTGCAGATTGATGGATGCCATTGCTGCATCTAATCAACCTCTCTCTCTCTCTCTCTCTCTCTCTCTCTCTCTCTCGAAATCGTCCAAGGGGGAGAAGTTCATCCCTTGAAGGCTTTCTGTCCGCATCTGAGCTCCAGCAAGTTGGTCCAGGCAGCTGCTTCAGGGAAGGAAAGGAAAATTGGCACTAAAGTGAGCCGGCGAAAAAAATTGATACTAAAGTGAGCGTCGTGCATAAATATTGGCACTCCAGGTGTTCTTCTGCCCTTTTTTTTTTTTATTAAATGCACGTCTGAGTTGTGTTAAAAAAATTAATTAAAAAATTAGTGTAATATGAACCGGTTAATATATCTTAATTGGTATTATCTCATTAACTTAAACTTTTGAGTGAATGTGGGTCCAACTGAATATATTAATTGCTCCAGATCACACTAATTTTCACATCTCACGGTTTAATTGAGGCATTGGAAGAGCAAGTCATCTTCCTCGTCCATTCACTCGTGTGTGAACGTCATGTAAACAGCATCATGGGTGCACCGTTTTATATATAGGAGCATACGTGCGCTCGAAAATATGCCATATGAGGATAGGATTGAGAGGCATTAAAGACGCACGCACGAGAGAGAGAGAGAGAGAGAGAGAGAGAATGGCTGATGATGCGGGAGGAGACGAGACATCGTTAGAGTTCACGCCGACGTGGGTGGTGGCTTTTGTGTGCTTCTGCATAGTGTTCATTTCTATCGCTATTGATAGGTTCTTGCGTCGCGCCGGCAAGGTGATTACTTTCGTTTCCTCAGGTCTGAGAGTAGGGACCCTGTCCTAAAGTCTTAACTCGGGCATGTTGATCGCGATGCCGGCAATTCTCTAACTCAAGTTTCCTTGTTGAATGCAGGTTTTGAAGAAGTACAAAACGTGGCCGCTCATCGTCGCCTCACGGAAGATCAAAGATGGTGAACGAACCCTATTTTTCCCCCCTCTTTTTGGCTATTTCACAATACTAATATGCTTGCACATGAAATCTCTCTTTGTTCCTTTTTTTTTGTTTTTTTTATTACGACAACGATGGCAGAGTTGATGCTACTGGGGTTTATATCGCTTCTCTTAGCGGCGTTCCAAACTGGAATAGGGAAGATTTGCATATCGGAGCAGCTGGCCAACGTCTGGCTTCCCTGCAATAAGCATGACTCTTCCTCCACCATCGCCAATCTCGCTACTGGTTCCTTCGCTTCCACCGGAACGCGAGGACGCCGCCTCCTCACCATGGCTTCTGATACTTCTGATTACTGCAGTCAAAAAGTAATTTTACCAAAGTTGCTGCTTCTTCTTCTCCTCCTACAATTTTAGATATCTTTGAAAAATATAGAGGTAGGTATGAAAGACTGACACAAAAAAGTGTATGATAAACTGTGAACTTGTTGTTCGTTTCTTCTTCGTCTTCTGTTTCAGGGGAAGGTGCCATTGTTGTCTGTAGAAGCAGTCCATCACCTGCACATTTTCATATTTGTGCTGGCCACCTCTCATGTGGTCCTCTGTCTACTCAAAGTACTATCTATGGTGTGGCATGACATCCCTTTCACTTCCAACTCTCTTTCTGTCACTTCCTTCTTAAGACTTTCACTCCAATATTCGAAAATAAATATTGTATTTAACTATAAAAAAATGAGAAAATTCATATGTGGTCGCACCTGAACATTCTTGTTTGATGAATATGAGAGCCACAAATTTTTAAAGGAGTGAACATGTAGATTAAGGAAAGTCACTCAATCATATTTCTTGTTTGATATTTCAAAAGGTTCTAGTGTTTCTCGAGTATGGCTTTTTATTTTTTTCGTGTGCAAGTTTTTCCAATTTTTACAAAAAATGAAAATAAAAATGAAAACTAAAACTCGTCCAAATTAGGAAAATCACTAAAATATGAGAGGTATCTCTTGAATCAATTTTGTAAGGTTGTTTTCGTGTCCTTCCATGCTGTTAGATGGGGCAATGGAGGAATTTGGGGATATTTGATGCAAAGTTTCCAGCTGATGATGATCTGCAAGACCAAGGTAATGTGGTTGAATTCATCCTCCACAAGCGATGTCGGGAAAAAAAAAATTCTAATATGATCAACGTACTTCTAATCTGTGTGGATCTGCAGAACTCACGAAAATAGTGAAATTTTATGAAAAACCAAGCTTCTCCGACATTAAGGTAAGTCATTGATCCATACGTATATTAGAACCGTTATGAAATGCGATATTTATGTTACCTGGAAGGAAGAGTTCTTTGACAAGAGGCCTGACATGGTCTTGCAGTTTCCTCTTCTGCTCAAGATAGCTTTGCAGCAGAGGCTTTTTTCTATGAGCATGTTCGAGTACGTCGTTCTTCGCGTGAACTTCAACATGGTATTGTACTCAGAGGATAGCAGTCTTATTCTGAAATCTAATCTTGGTCCTCGCAGTATTGCATTGTATGCTTTGAGCAGAAGTTTATTGTTCTACTTCTGGAGAGAAGCGAATTTTTTTTTTTAAACTTCTGCAAGTGGCTCCAGAACTATTTCTAGAGCAAAAATAATAATGTTTTAATAGTAGAGAAATGAAGTTGCGTAACTAAACGGTTTCTATTCCAAAAGTTGCAATATCAAATGGATTGTGCTTTTGGAGCAAAAATTCTCTTCAAGAAGTATTGTCATAGGCAGAGGATCGTAATCCCGTGGGCCATCCGGATGGCCCACGGGATTACGATCCCCTGCTTTACATGCAGAGTATCCGGACGCATTGTCATATACCCCCTAAATGAGCTGTCAGTTCTATCGTCACAGGCACGTGAGCTGAAAGTTTCAGGACAAGAATTTCAGAAGCACATAATGGGGACTTTGTCAAAGGATTTTGAACGTATGATTGAAATCAGGTAAACCTATAGCCCTTCATGATGAAAGTTATAAAGAAAGTAAAACATTTTTGATTTTTGATTTTTCTTGTGTTTCTGTTGATATATAGACTGAGTTTGAATCGATACACAATTACACGATGACAACAAAATTCAATTCTCAAATGGAGGAAAGTATCCTCAAGATTGATTTTAGGTCGATATGATATCAAGTTAGGCTTGGCGATACAGGGCCTATGACATTATTAAATTCATGAAAAGAAACACAATGTGACTCTTTCGCGGACATGATACTTTAAATATCAGAGAACTTCAGACATACTCATTTGCATTATTTTTTTTTTCCAACACCGCAGGTGGTACTTGTGGTTTTTCGCAATGATATTTTTGCTGGTGAATGTAGCCGGTGAGTGACTTAAGCACATAAATCCATTATTATTCTGCATGGCAACATTAGCAGTAATTACAAAGTTTGTGACCGTTTGACGTCCGAACAAGTAAAAAATCATGTGCACACTATTCGCGTTGGAGTTGTATTCCTAATTTGAGTCGGTAAATTATTACACACTAGAGCAAGCATGAGTAGTTACAGGTTTCTCTCTTTATAAGTTTTTTGAGCAAACTCTAGTTGAAAGATGGTGAGATAACACTTACGGAAGTTCATTTTTGTGTTAGTTTTAGTTAAGCTGGGTTTCTATGTTTGCAAAAAAAAAAAAAGCAGTGACGTTTTTTCCGGAATTTAAGTTCGAATTTCCGATTCCAATAATTATTTGCCTTTTGTGAAGAAAGTTTTCATTATTCCAATCCATTTCCGGGTACAATTCTTGCAGGATGGAATGCGCTCTTTTGGATGTCTTTCATTCCGTTGATGGTAATTAGTAGTGATGAGAACTCTTTTGAGCCACCATGCCTTGCAAATTCCAAATGAATGTCGATCAGAAATAAGAAAGATGAGTCTATTTTCGTATCTAATTAGGCGTTCTCGCCAATCCTGCGTAGCTTTTTCTCATTGTCCACTCCAAACTGGAGTTAATGATGAGACGACTAGCAGTAGAGGTTGCCAAAAGGCACAGTGCAAAGGAGTCAGTTTTCCAATTTTCAGACCAAGATTTCTTGCTCGGTAGGCCTGATCTCGTCGGCAAATTGATTCACTTCGTGCTATTCGAGAACTCTTTGCAGCTTGCTTTCTTCTTCTTCATATTGGTGAGCAAATAAAACTCAAATTGTCATTGTCACTGGTTATGTGGAGCAAAGTTTCTAGCTTTCTCATATCTCTATGTAGGTCCAGTATGGTTTTCATTCCTGCATTATGGGAAAGGTTGGCTTTGTTGTCCCCAGAATAGTAATTGGGTAAGGCCTGTTGCTCCTGTTAATGTTCTATAGTCTGTGTGCTGAACATGATTCATGATTGAGGCCTAACAATCAATTCGTCGCGCTCTCAGAGCAGTCGTGCAGCTGAAGTGCATGTTTAGAACACTGCCGCTTTTCGCGATTATAAAATCACAGGTGAGTTGAACTTACGACCTATTATACATTCGAGATTTGTTACCATGAGATTGAAGATTCCAAATTCTCTTTATTTATCTTGACGAAATTCAGAAGGATTTGAAAGAGAAGCAGGACAAAATACGCAGGATTAATCAGCATTTGGAGGAGCATCTATTGAACGAACATATAAGAACGCCACTTGATTATCTTGATGCAATTGAGGCATGGTTGACGGAGAATGGAATGGACCAAAAGGAAGAAATGCGGATTGTGACCCGGATTTCGGAGTTGATTGACAACAGAGAGGACCGAAGAAAGGAGCCAAACTCACGGGAGGAGTCCGCGAATATTGAACCGACCCGAACGGGTTCGAGAGAGGGATCCGTCGGACATGAGATAACGAGAGCCGAGGACGTGAATTCAAGAGGAGATATTGAAGAACAAAATTGAAAACCAAGCCTGCGCCGACAAGACGTATACGAGACGATGAATCGATTTATGCATGGGTGTTTGTCTCTCCTTTTCAAATCGTTTCATATTTCTGTTAGAGATATGCCCTAAAGCAATTATGTAATAGTTACACATTGGGTATATCTGTTGCACTTCTGATTTATTATCAGTGGCAAAGACGTATTTATTCATTTGTCCAAATATATATGAATAAATTCCATACGATCAGTTGTGACCGAACCTATTCTTAAGACGTTGAGAATATGTGTGTAACAGGTTTATGGTTAAACTGGATCTTTAAAATAGTTCCTGATCGATGGATTATTGAATGGATATCAATGATCTTGTTGAGGTCGGTATGTTCTTAACTTCATAATTAAGTATCAGATACTCAAGGGGATGACAAGTCACAAGTCATTGGGTATTGTGATATCTGAGTTAGAACATAGGTGCTTGTATCGGACAAGTTCACTGAACGTGAAACACATTGAATGATTAGCGACATGGAAGCTTTTAGCGTGGTCAATATCTAATCATTCATGCTTTGGTCTTGTGTAAATAATCCTTAGACCTGAGGTACAGTGTTGACTTGTGTGTTGAATGGCTATGGTTCACAAGTGCGCATATTGGCGGTTCGTTGATTCGTCTCTGTACTTGATGGTCGTAGTTCATGCACATACGAAGTCACACGTGTGCGCAATATGAAATCTGTCTCCTTATTTATAAAGGTATAATGTCCTATGTGATATAATTATAACAATGCATTGAAATCCTCGGCTGGGGTTATGATTGAGAATGAAATGTTTATGTCTCATATAAATGCATGTCAAGTTAGATTTGTACATATGATCGAATTGGTGGCTTGACAAAAATTCCATGGTCTTTGTTCGATCGGGACATAGTAAGACAGAAGGATTGAATTACACTGTAGCCAAAGTTGAGAGGTTCCTAATGTTCTTAAAAAGAATTCACACTGTCTGGGTAGTCATGACATATTGCTAGATGTCACTCATGGCTTGTAGGACCTAGAGGATGATCGGGACAATCAATTCTCTTGGAAGTACTAATGTGTTAGTGCATATCTTATTGCCAGCTCGGTGATGAACTTAGGAATGTCACACACCTTAACCAATACATGACAACGCAGTATGGAAAGACGGCATTGCAAATTTGTTTGCAATTATACCAATTAGTTGGGTTGAAATTAAATTAAATGAGATTTAATTTTATTTCTCTTTTTGATCACTTGCACGTGTATATACGATGTACACGTATGCTCTACGTATTTGTACGTTAAATGTATTTTTACTGTTTGGTAACCTCTTTTAACTCCTGTAATAATAATAATGGTTATTATTATTTTTAACACATTTGTGAGTGCTATTTTTTAAATAGCATTTTTGTATTGTAAAATGTGAGTGATATTGTTAGATAGCATTTATAATTGTTAGTGCTATTTTTAAATGGCATTTATTTATGATAAATTGTGAGTGCTATTTTTAAATGACATTTATTTATGATAAATTGTGAGTGCTATTTTTTGATAGCATTTATAATTTGTTAGTGCTATTTTTAAATAGCATTTTTGTATTGTAAAATGTGAGTGCTAATTATAAATTGAGAGTGCTATTTTAAATGGCATTTATTTATCATAAATTGTGAGTGCTATTTTTAGAAAGCATTTGTTATTTGTTAGTGCTATTTTATAATACAATTTATTGGAAGGTGTTTTTGGCTATAAAAGGATGGCAAGAGTTTTGAGAAGAGGAGGGGCACATTGTAGAGAGTATGCAGAATTTTTAGAGCTTTGAGAGAAAAACACAAACACTCTCTATATTCTCATATTCTTGAAGTGACCAAATTTACATAGTTCGGAATATTGATTCCGCAAATTGGTTTGGAATATTGATTCCGCAAATTGCTAGCACAATTGTTGTGGAATTATTCGTTGTCTCTCCTTTCGTCAATTGGTGGTGTGTCTGAACTAGAGGCCCGACACTTGTGGGGCTGAGATCGAAGAACAACGAACCGACATCTACGTTTCAAGCACGCTACAAGAGGTAGTCTATTTACTCCCTTTGTTGCTTGTGATTTTTCGATTGAAATGCACGAAGTACGCCTCTGGAGATACATGTATGGGTTGTTATTTTTTTTTCCGCTACGTTTACTAATTTTTTATATTTGCCCGTACGTGTTACGTGTATCCCAACAATTTCTACAAAAATCACAAGTCAACAAGGAAATCTCGTATCAAATGACTGTCTATTTGAGTTTGAACTTACTCATGTTGAGTATTGTCAGCTCGAGCTCCAGCTTGAAATTGTCTAGTTGAGTTTGAACTTACTAATGTTGCCTCGCACGTGCTTCTTATTCTTTATTTTTGTTATCTAATTTGAACTTTTCATTTGAGACGAACCTGAAGGAGAGAATCAGAGATATGTCTTTCGTTTGATTATACTTCTCGTGCCAAAAGAAGGAGAGCCAACCGGAGGAACGCTTTCGATCCCCCCAAAAAAAAAAAAAAAAAACGAAGGAACGTGCAAAAGAGCGTCTTCCTGTTCTTGACGAAATTGATATACGGTTGAAGGAGAATGAGATCGATGATCAAGAGCCTCGCCACGGTTGGAGGAGAGTGTCTTGCTGTTCTTGATGCATAAAAGAGTGTCTCGCCCAGACTGACAGCCTCGCCCACAAGACGCCATGGCCCGAGAGCTCCAGTGACCCTCGCCGACCTCAATGGGGAAGGAAGAGAGAGAGAGAGAGAGGGGGGAGGAAGAAGAAAGAAATATCAAAATATTACTAAAAGATATTCATGTCAGTGTCGGGCCTGCCGGCAGGGCAAATGGAATGAATTGACATAAATGCAAAAAGTTTAGAGTTTAATTGGCCCAAAAAAGACGTTCAAAAATGAATTTGCACAATTACAATATGCTTGGGACTTTTTTGATATTTTTTTTTCAATTTTGTTTAGTGAAAGCTAGTGGTTATTCGATGCAAAATTAGAATTGGATCTAATGTTCGTTTTTTTTTTTTTTGTGAAATTAAGCTTATTTAAATTTGAGATCAAAAAAGAATGACGTCAGCTCTCGCATTATAGACTATGTAGCACCAATACGATATGCGATACGGGACACGATACGATACGATACGTCGATACGTGATTTTTCAAAAAATAGATATTTCCGATACGCTGGGATTATTAAATATATATTTTATTTATATGTCTAAATATCATAGTTATATGAAAAATGTTAGTAAAAAACTAGAAAAAAGTTCAAATACTTTCAACTCTTCCATATGTTCTTCCAACTGACGACAATGCCACGAAGTATCAAGAGAACTCTGCTTGCTAGGAAGGGAGAGATAACTCCTTATAACAGGTGGCTTCGAGATGATTTGAGCACTTCAGTCCCGTATTTGAAATAAGTTTTACTTTAGGTCTTTATTTAAAATTTTCCTTTTATATTTGATTTGTCTTTTTTTTTTCTTTTCCTTAGATTCTCGAGAGAAAAAGAAAAATTCGCTAATGGTCAGAAGTGGATTGTTGCCTGCAATTTCCAATGTTGATGCAGTTAACCTGGCTTGCGATATAGCACACAAGGTTTGTCCCACATCGGTGAAAAGTCAAGGAAGGGAGAGAAAACTCCCTATAAAAGGTGACCTCTGCACACGTTAACTCTCTGAAGGCCGGGCCGAGCGACGGATTATTGGCTGGGCCCAACGAGTAGGGCTTGATTTGGGTTTTGAGTACGTGTTAAAGCTGGATACGCAACCCAACATATCTGGTATGTGTCGGATTCGGATATGGATGCGTATCGGATACGCAATTCTGAAAAATGACGTGGGCACAGACATTCCAAAAGTCAATAGCAAGTCATGTTCGTTTTTTTAGGCGGAAAAAAAAAAAAAAGCAAATGGGAACGTGTGGCTGCGTAGACATGAAGGCAAGATACAAGCAGTGAGGAGGAAAAGGCCTTGACTTCCACTTATTATTATTATTATTATTATTATTTAATTTTAAGAAAAAGGCGTTGCGTTCTGCTTTTGTTGTTTATTTATTGTGTGCGGATCGCCTGTCAAGCTTCCTTCCTGCCAAGGTGTGCCCGGGTCGATCTCAGCCGTCCGTTGATTGAACGGACGGCTGTGATTGATGGGCGTACAAGAAGTGACAGAAAAGCAAAAAAAGAAAGAAAAAATAGCCAGCCGCAATTTGATGTGATCGTGGCCGTCCGTTGATTGAACGGACGGCCACGATCACGTCTTGGCACCCCTGCTCGGATTTCACCCGGGCAGGGGATCTGGATCCTTATTTGTTTTTGTTTCTCCACTTCTCATTAATGGTAGATATGGCAATGGAGGAATCTGGGGATATAAGATGCAAGGCTTAAAGCTCATGATGATCTGCAAGACCGCGGTAATGTTGTTGAATTCATCCTCCTCATGCGATGTCATTAAAAAAAAAAATCTAATATAATCGACGTACTTCTAATCTGTGTGGATTTGCAGTACTCACGAATATGACGAAATGTTACGAAAAACCAAGCTTCTCCGACACTATGGTAAGCCATATTGATCCACACGCATACGTATACTAGAATCATTATGAAATGCGATATTTATGTTACTTGGAAGGAAGAATTCTTCGACGGAGGCCCGACATTGCCTTGCGTTTTCCTTTCCTGCAGATTATAGTTGCGTAGCAAGAGTTTTTTTGTATGACCATGTTTGAGCACATCGCTCTTCGCCTGAACTTCATCAAGGTATTGTACTCAAAGAATAACATTCTTGTTCTGAAATCTAATCTTGGTCCTCACAGTATTGCAATGTGCCTTGAAATGGTGGCGAGCATGTCAACACTTTTGCTCTAGCAATCAATTTTTGGCTAGAAGTTGATTTTTCTATTTTTTTATGAGATAAGTCGATTGTTCTACGTTTAGAGATAAGTAATTTATTATTATTATTATTCTTCAAGTCGCTTCGAAACTACTTTTGGAGCAAAAAAGTATTCCAAAAGTAGAAAAATGAGGTTGCGTAACAAAATTGATTTCTATTCCAAAAATTACATTACCAAATGAATTTCAGCACCAGAAGCAATTTTGGAGCAGAAAGTTTCTTCGAGAAGTGTTGTCATATACATCATAAATGAGCTTTCATTTCTATCATGTCACAGGCACGTGAGGCAAAAGATCCATGGAAAGATTTTCAGAAGCACATAATTTTTGTCACAGGCACGTGGGGACTTTGCCAAAGGATTTTGACAATAATTTTTAGTTAGTTGTCATTTAATAGTTTTCATTCACCCAAAAATTATTACATAATCAATTCTTCTAAATTGCCCATTTTTCAATTCGTCCCAGAGGAAAAAAAAAGCGTAATATATGAGGCACCAGAAAGTAATGCTCAATTATTGCATGACAAGTTTTCTTGTCGCTGTTACACCACCACCAACAACAACAACAACAAAGATGTATAGCATCATTTTCCGCGGGTCTATTGCTCTCATCTTTTATTTTATTTTATTTTAACTCTTAATTAAACAAAGAAGGGCATAGAAAACAGCCACTGAACTGCCAAGCCGCAATCTTGGCAGGGGTGCCCCTAATTTGATCAGGGCTGTCCGATCAACAACAGACGGCCCAGATCTTCTGAAATTGCGGCTGGCTTTTTTTGTTTTTTTTTCCTTTCTTTCTTTTCCCCGTCAAATCAGGGCGGACGGCCCTGATTGACAGGGGCACCCTATCAAGATGCAAATCTTGACAGAAGATCCGTTCGCCGTGGGTATCATAGCCATCGATGCCAACAATAGTCTTCTCTCCATTTTCCTCGTGCCCTTACCTAAACAGAGGATTAAAAAAAGACCTAGATTTGAAATAAATAAATCAGATATACGATCAAATGTAAACAAAAAAGGACTTTACGAATATACAAGCAGTTATGGCTCTATCAAAGAAAAGGGCACAACTATTTTGTATCCTGGACTACAATAATTTGAGAATCACAACTCTTGATAAGATGTTGTTAGTCGAAAAGTATTTAGAAATTATTTGCTACATACTACAGCTTCTGCGCGGCTGCTGGAGTTACAAAAGAAAAAAAAGGTGCTTTGCCAAACATAAGTGGTTACAATGCCAGTGTATTGCGGCAGTATATGCAGCAACTTTCAAGAAGCCTTCTCACACTGTTTCAAGACTTTGTATCTTCAAAATAAAAATAAAAATAAAAAATAAAGTGTCAAAAAAGTGATAAACCTATTGCATTGATGTCAATTTTTTTAACGAAATTTTTTTGTGCCAATTCAGCTACAAACTTTTCATTGGTACTAATTCAGTCCTAAACCATATGTATTTACGACCATTGAGTTTATCCAGCCAATTTTAATCTGAAATTGCTGACGTGAACACAATCTTCCTACATGACATGACTGACGCTAACATCACTACAAAAAAACAGCCGTTTAGTGATGAACTTTAGCGACGAAAATTTGACAAAATTCGTCGCTAAAAGTATTTGCGACGAAAAATAGCGACGGCAAAAAATTCGTCGCCAAATCAGCGTCGCAAAATTTGGTGACGAAAATTTAAAAATTCATTGCTAATTTGCGACGAATTTTGTGACGAAAATATGTTCGTCGCTAATTTGCGAAGAAAAAATGATTCGTCGCAAATCAGCTACGAACAAATTGTTCGTCGCAAATTAGCTACGAACAGTATTTCGTCGCTAAATTCGTCGCAAATTAGGGACGAAAATAATTGTTCCTCGCTAAATTTGCGACGCCGAATTTACGACGAGTTTATTTTTTTGTCACAAAATTCGTCGCAAATCAGCTACGAACATTTTTCGTCACTAAATTCGTCACAAATTAGCTACGAAAATAATTGTTCGTCGCTAACTTTGCGACGCCGAATTAGCGACGAGTTTCTTTTTTCGTCGTAAAAATCGTCGCAAACCTGTTCGTCACAAATCAGCTACGAACTTTTCTCGTCGCTAAATTCGTGACAAATTAGTGATGAAAATAATTTATCGTCGCAAAATTTGCGACGCCAAATTAGTGACGACTTTATTTTTCGTCGCCAAATTCATCGCTAAATTTACGAAAATTCAAATAAGAAAGAAATACTTAGCGACAAATCACGCCGTTCGTCGCTAAATTAATTTAAATAAAAATTAATATTTAGCGACGAAAAACGTTATTCGTCGCTAAATTTGCTACGGAAAAGCTAATTCATCCCTAATTTTAATATTTTTTATTCATAGTTCTTCGGTCGTGGTTCATCCAGAGCATCCAACGAGAAAATAAAAGGCTCAGCCGACCAACCCCCAAAACAATGGGGAACATTTCTAGCAAAAAAAAACAACAACAGAGAACAACCCCTACTACCACTATTCATCGTCTTCTTCCTCTACGACAGCGACGTTGCTGCTTTGACACCACTGGCCTTAACCCACTTCGCCGCCACACCTTCGGGACTCGTCCCTTGCGTCTCCGTGGGACTCACTCGCCGTACCTTGCTAGGTCCCGCTCCCACGGACCATCTCGTTACAAACGCCGGGTCTGCTCGTCCCCCACCGAAACAAAGGCAGTGGGATATGCCCGTGCCGCCGTCAGTGGTCATCGTTCACCACGTCGACCTCTCGCTGTAGTTGACACCGCTCGGAGCCGCCATCACTAGCGCCTTCACCAGCGCCATCGCGTGGTCCGGCGGCAGCAGGTTGTTCGCCATCTGGCTGTAGATCGGAGCCCCCATCGTGGACGGGGACGCGAGGCCTGCAAGTGGAAGCAGACCAACCAAATTACAGAGGACAGTTCAAAGAGAGAAGAAGAAGACTGAAGATATCCATGCCAGCTTCGGGTTCTCCGGGGCGATCTTGATTTATCTGACGGCGAGGCTCCACCTCCTGCAAGAGTGCCTGGTCCGGCCTCTCGGCTCTAGGAGGAGGTCGCACAGATTCCGTGCGGAGGAGAGACGATCGGATCGTCGGGAGGCCTCGGGGCTTCGAAGCGACATTCTCGAAGGGAGGTTGACCATCGCCTGCGCTTCAGAGAGAGAGAGAGAGAGAGAGAGAGAGAGAGAGAGAGGAGAGAGAGAGAGAGAGTGTGTGTGTGTTAGGAATTTTATAAATCATTTTGACGTACACAAAACCATTTATATAATGTGGTTGCTTCTAAAGGATTTGCACTTCACTACGATTGATCACTAACACTATTCTTTTTTATAGAAGTAGGCAAACCATTTGGCAGACGCACACTAGTTTCAAATTGGAACACAGCCAGTTTGTTCTGCAAACCATTTGGCAGAAGACACTAGTTCCAAATTGAAACACGTCACTTGTGGATTATTCTTCAATCAACTAATTCCATTTTATATCTCTTAGCAGATCAAATTCCCCACTAACGATCGATGATCTGGAAAAGATTTCGATGCTAAGTCATATTATTTTAGTATCAATTAAAATGATTTCCTAAAGGTTTTTTCCTTATATAGGAGATCTTGATTGTCTTTCTAAATTTAGGCAAATACCTTATACTCTTTGTCTAAAGGTCTTATGATATGTTTGTATGGGCGAATATATCTTTCCAAGTTTCTGGTGAATCTTACTGTAAACAACTTGTGCTCCTTTATCAATCAACCAACGTGATGCCGAAACGCAATAGAAAGAAGGCGATGAAGAACAAAATCGATAGAATGAGGAACAATCACTGTTCTCTCAAAAACGATATCAAATCGTATATTCTTCAAATATTCAAAAACTGTCATCAAAACCCTAAAGACGACCTTATATAGGTGTCAACCCTAATGACAAAAGATAACGCAAAAATTACAAAAATACCATTAAATTATAAAATTGCCTAAAAATAGAAAAAAGCTCGGAAATCCATCTACACGACCCCGAATTGCCAAAATCCAATGCCAACGGCACCGAGTATTGATCAGACGGTCGTTTCGCTTCAACCGACCAAATTTGAGCCCAATCCGATGTCGTTGACTGATTCTGTCTGCTGGTCCTAGGTGCATCATCCTCCCATGCTAGAAAAAAGATTCGCCCTCGAATCGGCTTCATCTCCATTAGCATCAATCTCTTCAGGTTCTTCCTCATCAGTGTGGTAAGGAGATAAATCCGCTACATTAAAAGTTCCGGATACATTATACTTACCCGGCAGCTCAACCTTATAAGCATTATCACTAAGTCGCTCTAGAACTCTAAAGGGTCCGTCAGCTCTAGGCTGCAACTTGCTCAACCTGCCAGCCGAAAATCGCTCTTTTCGGAGATGAATCCATACTAGATCACCTTCTTTGAAGACGACCCCTTTTCTACGTCTGTCCACCCGTTGCTTATACTTCATATTCTGCTTGTCTATCTGGATATGAATATGTGAATGCAGCTCTTTGATCTGTTTAGCATGGTCATCAGCATCTGAACTGAACTGTTTGTCCACCGGTAATGGCGTGAGATCCAGGGGAGTAATTGGATTACGCCCATAAACTATCTCGAAAGGACTTTTGCCTGTAGTTCGATTCTGTGATCGATTGTAGGCAAATTCTGCTTGAGGCAACACCAAGTCCCACTGTTTTGGACTATCTCCAACCCAGTTTCGTAGTAAATTTCCCAAGCTTCGATTGACAACCTCAGTCTGCCCATCGGTCTGGGGATGATGAGAGGAACTAAATTGCAATTTGGTTCCCATATGCCTCCAAAGAGTGCGCCAAAAGTGACTCACAAATTTCACATCACGATCTGACGTTATGGATTTAGGAACTCCATGCAGCTTAACAACCTCCTGTAGATACAATCGCGCGACCTGTGAAGCATCAAAAGTCTTGTTACAGGGAATAAAGTGCGCCATCTTTGAAAACTTGTCGACAACTACCATTATGTAATCTTTATTCCGTTGAGTCTTTGGTAATCCCAAGACAAAATCTAGACTGACGTCCTCCCAAGGTGCATCTGGAACAGGTAAAGGCATATACAACCCAGCATTAATACCTCTGGTTTTCGCCACATGACATACCCTGCATCTCTCTATAAATCGAGTCACGTCACGCTCCATTCGTGGCCAATAAAAATGCTCACATAGCAAGGCCATCGTCTTATCCACGCCAAAGTGCCCAGCAAGACCTCCTGCATGACTCTCGATAATAATTGACTCCTTCAAAGAACACTGAGGAATACATAGCCTGTTACCTTTAAAAAGGTAGCCCTCCACAATCTGAAATTGCTGAAAAGGCTCCGCTTTGCACTTCTTCCATATATCGCCAAAATAAGGATCGTCAATATACAAATCCTTAAAAGAATCAAAACCCAGAACTTTCACCTGCATTGTGGACAGTAAGGAATGTTTTCTGCTCAAGGCATCAGCAACTCTATTTAGCACGCCCGCCTTATGTTTAATGGAAAAACTGAAAGCTTGAAGAAACTCCACCCACTTCGCATGTCTAGCGTTCAGTTTATGTTGCCTATTGATATACTTCAAGGTTTCATGATCAGAATACAAAACAAATTCCTTCGAAATAAGATAATGTCGCCAATGCACCAAACTCCTCACAATAGCATAAAATTCTTTGTCATAAGTCGAATACTTTTTTTTTGCTTCGTTCAACTTTTCACTGAAGAACGCTATTGGCTTATTCTTTTGACTCAGGACACCCCCAATTCCAACGCCCGATGCATCGCAATGCACCTCGAAAATCTCACTAAAGTTAGGAAGCACTAACACAGGGGCTTCAGTCACCTTCTTCTTCAGTAATTGGAATGCAGTTTCCGCCTCTTTGGTCCACACAAATCTACCTCCTTTTAGACAATCCGTAAGAGGCGCAATAATAGAACTGAAATCCCGAACAAACCTCCGATAAAAAGACGCTAGCCTATGAAAGCTACGTACCTCATGAATATTTTTCGGAATCTCCCAATTTGTGATAGCCTCAATCTTAGTTGGATCCATCTAAATGCCTTCCTTGGACACGATATATCCCAAAAAGGTCACATGATCAGCCCAAAAATGACACTTCTTAGTGTTAGCATATAGTTTCTGCTCCCTCAAGGCTTCAAATACCTTTCTCAGATGCTGCAAGTGTTGCTCAGTTGAAGCACTATAAACCAAAATATCATCGAAATAAACGACAACAAATTTGCCAATAAAAGGACGAAAAACCTGATTCATCAACCTCATAAAGGTGCTCGGCGCGTTAGACAATCCGAATGGCATCACCATCCATTCATACAGACCATCCCTAGTCTTAAATGATGTCTTCCATTCATCTCCAGGTCGCACCCTAATCTGATGATATCCACTCCTCAAGTCTATCTTTGAAAAGATAGTCGCCCCAAATAACTGATCAATCAATTCATCAAATCGCGGAATAGGAAAGCGATACATTATTGTGATTTTGTTGACAGCTCTGCTATCTATGCACATTCTCCACGACCCATCTTTCTTAGGAACCAACAAAGTTGGTACGGCACATGGACTCATACTCTCCCGAACTGCACCCTTTTCTAACAGCTCCTACACTTGCCTCTGCATCTCCTCATGTTCTTTAGGATTCATCCTATAAGCTGCCTTATTAGGGATAACAGCTCCTGGAATGAAATCGATACAGTGCTGAATGTCCCTCATAGGTGGTAACCCAGGTGGCAACTCTTCCGATGCTACATCGGCAAACTCATTTAGTAGAGGCAAAACTGGTGTAGGAATTTCTCGACTGTCAGAATTCTGCTCTATCACTGTTGACACCTGATTTTTGACCATCTTTTATTTTAGTTTTTATTTCTAAAATTAATTAAAAATAGCAAAAAAAGGTCAAAAATTGAAAAATCAACTTTGGAAGCCTTAGCCTAGCCTTGGGAACCAATTTTGAACAAAAAATATTTTTTTGTATTTTTTAATATTTTTTGTTATTTATTTGATTATTAAAAATAACCAAAAAATCAGAAAAATACCATTCGTGGTCAGAAAAATACAAAAAAAATATTCAGAAATTTTATTTTAATTCTCTCTTTAATATTTTAACTTTTTATTAGGGAAATTTGGCTTGGTTCATGGGGGTTCCTTCACAAACCTAATCCCGAACCGGGCCTAAAAAATCCTTTTCGAGTCTTTTAATTTTCAATTCTTGGTTTTTATAAGCTATGACATCGGATTCCAAAGTTTTGAAATGCAATTGGGTCAATTTGCCCTCCAATTTGATCAATTTTAGCCAAAAGGGCTTAATTGCATAAAAATCTTTCAATTTAGTCCCCGGTTTCACAATTTTTGAAATTAAATTTCATACGGGCATACCCATTGAAATTAAACACTTCTACCCGATAGTTTTCATCATGAGGGATCCATTGGTGGCCCCAATTTTGACTAATTTGGTCATTTAGGCCCTCGATTGAGCAAAAATAATTTTCGGATCCTAAGGGCAATTTGGGGTTTTCACTAAATTCGAATCAATTGGTTAACAAAAATACCTCTATTTGATGGAAAACATGTCAAGGAACCCGATTTTGGTATCAATTTCATGAAAAGTGGTCGATTTGGGGCCCAATTTTGCAAAATTGTTCGAAACGGGCCGGTCGGGTCCGACCCGACCCGACCCGGTCCGAACCGGGTCTGCAACTCAGTTGCAGACCCGCGCGGCGCAAAGGCAAAAAAAAAGAGGGCAGAGAAGAAAGGAGGGTGGAGCCGCGGCATTTGTTTAAGAAAAGGGATGGACGACAATGAAGAGTGGCCAGCAAAGAGTCCACGAACGGAAGTGGGACGGTGCCACCGCGGTCGGCCATAAAAGAAAAATAAAAAAAAGGGGAGGAGGCCGAGAGAAAGAAAGAAGGGAGACCGGGAGGAAGGCAGTGGATTCACAGGCGAGAGAGGGGGGAATAGAGAGCGAAATAGAGAGAGGAAGGAGCGGGGACTCGATCAAACCGCCGCCACACCTACGCCCCGCCGTCATAGCCCTCGGTGAACACAGGTCGGTATTGCCCCTGTTTTTGCTCTGTTCTCGAGCCGTTGAACAGGGCTCGTCGGTCCGGCTCGATTTCAACCGAGTCGGACCAGAACCGATAGTACCCGATGTTCATGAAGGTGCGTAGGGTAGTTTTATACGGGTGTTAGAGCTCGGCATCCCTTGCTGGGTCTCGACGAAATCATTTAATCACGTTTCGGTGTTTGCATATCACGTGTTCGACGAAATGACCGGGGAAGTGTCTCGATCCATCGTTCTCGGCCGAGCCTGTTTGTCCTTTTTTGTGTGAGTCTAGCTATGAGAACTCACTAGAATTATTCCTAAACCCGATTCACCCTTTATTTTGCATAAAACTACGGCGGAAGCACGGCCCGGAACTTCGCCGGCCGCGGTTCCGGACCGCAAGCTCGAGGGGCAGGTTCAAGCCATCACCGAGGAATGGGTGATCTCAGGTAAGTCTTCTGACCCCCCATAGATGCTCTCTGAACGATTAGAATCAAGCTTCAAGTTAGAAAATTTTTCTGCATATTGCTCGCCGGCGCCGGGATCGTGAGGTTCGGTTTTGCTTTCTTTTGGTGTCATTTCGGCCATGTTTTGAAGCCTTATTGATGTAGGACGCGCGGGTGTGGATCTAATATCAAAATCAGGAGCTTTCGACGACGTTTTTACGTCGGTTTAGTAACTCCGGCGAGGCGCCGGCGAGAATCGCCGGCGCCGGTCGTCTTCTCCGACGGACTGGTCGACTGATGACCAGTCAACGCTGACGTGGCAGCCACGTCAGCTGCCACGTCAGCCGGGTGGGGGCCGATCCGACGCTTTTCGAGCGACTGAGGTGGACGGTCCGGATCATGACACGTGTCACGATCCTGTGTTTTTGTGATTTTAACTAATAATTTTCGAATATTAATAAAAATGATCGGATGGTCAAGAACGTGCCACGTGGCCTTCTATGGAGCGCCCGATCTTATCTGAGATCAGATGCACCAGGAGTGGCCACGTGGCACAATCTGGTGCGTCCATTTCATTTGTTTTTTTCCTAAAAAAAAAATAATAATACTTAAAACGGTGCCGTTTTGGTCGCGCGGAGGGGCGGGCCGGACCTGGGTCGTGGGCCGGGTCTGACCCGGCCCGGAAAATAATTTTAAATATTAAAAAAATTCAAAAAATCAATAAAAAATAGAAAATCATAAAAAATTCAAAAAAATTCGGAAAATTCAGAAAAATTCTAAAAAATTCCAGAAAATAGGAAATGGCCACATTCAACTGGCCATGACCTGTTTCGGGTCTTTTGACCCCCGAACCTTCCAGAAATGACGGTTTTGCCCTTCCGGCAAACCGTTTTCCAAAAAAATTCTAAAAAAATCCAGGAAAATCCCAAAAAATAGGAAATGGCCACAGACAACTGGCCAAGACTCATTCCGGGTGTTTTGAACCCCGACCCTTCTTAAAATGACGATTTCGCCCTTTGGGCGAATCGTCTTCCAAAAATTGATTGTGATTGATAGGAATAGTCGTCCAATCTGCATGAAACCCTGAATCAAACCTACATCACCCGAACTTGCGCCTGCATGAAATCCTAGTTAGGAAAATCACTCGCGTTATGTACCGAAAGGGCGTTGGTAACGACACCAGCGTAACCAAGTCCCCGAACCCAAAAACTCTGGTTCCGTAGAACTGATCGATCTCTCCCAATCGATCAGTAAAGTTTCCGGTCTACCCTCCAAGAAAGACCGGTGGCGACTCCAAATGCATGCACAAGTTGCACATGCCACCACGACCACACTAAGGTCGAAAGCTCTCGCGACCCGTCCGGAAGCGGACGCGGCTAATGGATTACCGATCGCGGGTCTTGGATCGGCGCGGGCCCTCCCAGGCCCATACCAAATCGCGGCGGGAGTATTTTAGAAGGATTCGACGATAAGAGTCGATCGCTTTCGACCTTCAGCGTGGTCGTGGTGGCATGTGCAACTTGTGCGTGCATTTGGAGTCGCCACCGGTCTTTCTTGGGGGGTAGACCGGAAACCTTACTGACCGATTGGGAGAGATCGATCAGTTCTGCGGAACCAGAGATTTTGGGTTCGGGGACTTGGTTACGCTGGTGTCATTACCAACGCCCTTTCGGTACCTAACGCGAGTGATTTTCCTAGTTAAGAATTCATGCAGGTGCAATTTTGGGTGAGGTAGGTTGATTCAGGGTTTCATGCAGATTGGAAGACTATTCCTATCAATCCCAATCAATTTAAATGAAAGCGCAGTCAAGTACATAAATAAATCACATCAATGCACATCAAATCAAATCAATGGCTTCATAGTATAGCCATAAAGGCTTAGGGAAGGTGTGATTTAGAACCAAGGGTAAAATGGGAAGATTTTGGAACGATCAGCCCGAAGGGCAAAACCGTCATTTCTGAAAAGACCGAGGGTCAGGAGACCCGAAACAGGTCGTGGCCAGTTGAATGTGGCCACTTCCTATTTTCTGGGATTTTTCTAGAATTTTTGGAATTTTTTTGGAAGACGGTTTGCCGGAAGGGCAAAACCGTCATTTCTGGAAAGACCGGGGGTCGAAAGACCCGAAACAGGCCATGGCCAATTGAATATGGCCATTTCCTATTTTTTAGAGTTTTTTATAATTTTTTTCTGAATTTTTTCGAATTTTTTTTGAGTTTTTTATGATTTTCTATTTTTTTATTGAATTTTTGAGTTTTTTTTTGTTTTTTTTATTAGTATCCGAAAATAGTTATCAGGATTGGGCTTCTCAGCCCAATCTTTCTAAAACCATGGGCTAGGAAGGAGACACGAAGCCCATTTGAAATTTAAAACAAGAAAGGCCCCCCTTTCTTTTTAATTTCTCTTCCAAAGGCCCAATCCAAAACTCAATGCATGACCTAACTTCATTTTTTTAAAACCCACCGTCCAATCCATTTCTCTTCCTTTTGTTTTCTTTTGTTTTCTGTTTTTATTTTATTTTATTTTATTTTCGGACTACACAAGGCCTAGCCGCCCAAATATATACTGATGAAGGAAGCCCGAGCTGCCGATCCTTTCAAACTTAACACAACAATTCCACGCCTTAAGCCCTGGGCCAGACCCAAGTTCCCTTAACCTATTCGTAAGAAACACCCCACATGCATTCAATCAGCTCACCACTTTTTTTACTATCATCTTTCTTTCTATTTTTTTATTTTTCTTTCTCCCCTTTTGTTCTTTTCTGATCCATCTTCTTCTTCGGGACAGCCCTTCGTGAAGGAGGAACAGAAGGTCCTTTTACTCAGAAATTTATCTGACCATCTTTGACGACTACTTTGAACGACCAAAACGACGTCAGCCGCCACCCTCGTCGCCGGTCAGTCGCGACAGTCGCGAGACGTCCGACCACGCTTCCGACTAAACTCAACTCTCGAGTGACCTCCTGCTGGTATATTTCTGTCCATCCGTTTTCTATCCTAAACACGCAACAAACATCCAGGCAAGTCTAGTAACTTACGCGGGTGGCCTCCAACCACGGGCTGCCGTCGTGTCGCCTCCGAGCAGGTGGCTGTGCTATCTCTGAACCGGTGATGACCAGCGCCACTGCACTCTCGGGATCTACCAGCGGGGCCGCCTTCAAGAACTACCATTTCATCTGTACATGCATCGCCACCGTCGGGTCTACTTCAGGTTCATGCCTGGTCGCCGTAGATGAACGTGCAGCCGTCGAGTGGGTGCCGGCCTCGCTCGACCGTTGGCTCAGGTGGCCTCTAACCACGAGTTGTCGTTATGGCGGCCGTCGAGCCGTGGACAAGTTTGAGTTCGGAGAAGCTCGAGCGAGCTCGCGTTCCCACTATATCTAGCTACAGAGGTAGTGTCGACGGCAACGAGTCAAACTGTAGTAGTGGTCTCGAGCGGCAACCCGACGAAAATTCGCTCCCGCACAGATTCGAACCACTCGCACATATTACGGCTTCGACAAGTTTCAGATGGGGGTCGCGATCTGGCGGCGTGAGGGAGTCGCCAGTGGTTAGCGAAACAGCTCGAGCATGCCCAGATGATGGATATCCGTCGGTTTCTTGGTTGGATCCCGACGGTTGGGATTTTGGCCGACTGAGCTCGAGGGATAATGATGATGTCACGGCTGCTCTACGATGAGCGTCGCGGCCACGGAGAGGCGACAGAGATGAATGGCTGGGAGTGCGTCACGATGGGAACGGCACGGCCAGGAGCTCCTTGGAGGCGACTTCGCAAAATGGTCATCTCCCCTTAATCGGATGGAAGACCCGCCACCCCTCATGCTGGTCTTCCCTCCTTTCCCGTGTGTCCAACTCTAAAAAAATATGTATGGAGACCATGTTGTTCTCTTCTTTTTTGCCTTGGATCCCCCCTGCACGTCCTCTTGTCTTTCCTTTTTTATTATCATCCCTTTTTCTAGAGAATCTGTCTTTCACACTCTCTTCTTTTCATTTTTAAATCTTTTTCAGTTCCTTCACGAAGAAGAGAAGCAATGGGAATTCATATATATATTGCCGATGGTGGTCGATGTCAAGACTATAAAATCTAAAAATTAAAATACTCGATTGGCATTTTTTTGCTCGGTTCGGGTTTATGTTTGTGAAGGAACATAGTGACCCGAGCCGAATTTTCAAGATTTAAAGTGGCACACTTGAAGAGGAAATTAAAACAAAATTATTGAATATTTTTGTGTATTTTTCGGACCATGAATGGTATTTTTCTGATTTTTTTGGCATTTTTAATAATTAAATAAATACAAAAAATTATTAAAAATTATGAAAAATATTTTTTTGTTCAAAATTGGTTCTTGAGGCTAGGCCAAGGCTTCCAAAGTTGATTTTGCAATTTTATGATTTTTTTTGCTATTTTTAATTAATTTTTAAGAATAAAAATTAAAGTAAAAAGGAATTAAAAATCCGGTGTCAACAGCTGCCCCTCTTTGAGAGTGAGCTCATCAGAGGTTGCTTTCAAAGACAAAATGACACCTGAATCTCGACCGACTTGACTGGCGAAAGGAAATGCTATGACATTGGATTCTTAAACCTTTTGATGAATGTTCAAATCCCCGGTTTGTTCTTGCAGTTTGAACCTGGGCTGAGGAGATGGAGGTTTACCTAAAGCTCACCTGTCGGATGCTGCCGGTGGCGACGAGTTTCAAGAAGATACCTAGGACTCATCATTTTATCCTAGGGAGATTAAGCTCTGACCTGTATGGTAGGTCATACCATTATGGGATTTGTCAAGGATTTTGATCCGTATGGTGGATCAGACCCTAAGCGGTTCACCTACAGTAAGGCTCACCTAGGAAAATAACTTCTCCGACATTTAGAATTAGTCAAAGTTTTGATCCGTATGGTGGATCGGACCCTTGGATTGATCCTTATGGCGGTATCTACCTTGAGTTGACCCTTCAGGCGGTTTCTACCTTGTGTTGACCCTTCAGGCGGTTTCTACCTTAAGCTGACCCTTCAGGCGGTTTCTACCTTGAGTTGACCCTTCAGGCGGTTTCTACCATTGATTGACCCTTCAGGCGGTTTCTACCATGTGTTGACCCTTCAGGCGGTTTCTACCTTGGTTTGACCCTTCAGGCGGTATCTACCTTTGTTTTGACCCTTCAGGCGGTTTCTACCTTTGTTTTGCTTTGAAAAGGGGTCTCATGACGAGGGTTCTCCACGTCCGATGAGACTGTTTGATTTTTGAAAAGGGGTCTCATGACGAGGGTTCTCCACGTTCGATGAGACTGTTTGATATTTTTGAAAGGGGGTCCTAAGACGAGGGTTCTCCACGTCATGCTAGGACTGTTTGATATTTTTGAAAATGGGTCCTAGGACGAGGGTTCTCCACGTCATGCTAGGACTTGGGTCTGTTGAGGCGACATTCTGGGAGCTGGGTTCTCCAGGTATCCTGCAGAAAGTTCAAACCTGAAAGATTTTTCTTTACCAAGAAAATGTTAATAATCTTTAGGAAGACAATAATTGTCCAATTGACAAAATTTTATGACTTAAGTTTTAGTCATGAAATGTGCATTTTGATGCTGGAGGTTATCCAAAGCATTCTTACAACATGCAAATGTGATCACAATTTCCTTGCATGGAAAATTTGGATCAACAGTTTGAAAATTCCAAAAAGAGTTTGTTCAAAACATCAATTGGAATATTTCTCGACAAGGAGGTCTTCTCACCTGTTTTGAGATAGTGGTTTTTATAGGGGATGCACTCAATTCCCTACTAACCTGTGCCTAGGTTTTAGGCTCATTCGCAGCGCATACATTTTGATCGGTCGGGAGGTCTTCCACGGGACCGTAATGTTGGGCTTGGTTATTGATCTTCAAGGGGGACCCGCCTTGGAGTCGAGGCCATTGAATGAAAATTTTCATCATCTGCTTCGGGTTTACAAGTCAAGAACCCTGCAAAATGAGAAAGAAATTGTCTTGCTCGTACTTCTTCAAGCTAAGCTATATGTTAACCCAAGTGTCTTAGTCAGAGAAGACTTCAGGGTTATGATGTTGGTAGGATTGGGGACCGAAAAAGGCTTGTTTTTGGCCCAGAATTCTTGGAGAGTTTGACATTGGTGATCATTGCGGATTTGCTACCTGTCCTTTCTCTTTTGCGCCTTTATTCTGCGCTTGACACCATTTGGCGAGCAGCCTTTTCGAAATTTGGCTCCTTCAGAGATTTCCTCTTTTCCCATCCGGCTTCATTGCGGATTAATCAAACAACTTACACGAGCATTGGCCTTGCTTTTACCAGGAACTCTGCTTTTTTCTCGATGCCATGGATTTTTCTCCTTCATGTTTGCAATCCCACTTTTTCTCATCTTCATGGGATCGTGTCAGACCTATGATCGAAAGTCTAAACATGCTTTTACCATAAACCCAGGAGTTTCTTTGTAATCCCTTAGTCTTGAGCTCTTCCGTTTCTAAAGTGATGCTGCATCCATCTTGGAATGTGCAATGATCACCAACGGATTTATGAAACGAATTTGCAGGCTCGATTTGGCTGTGCAAAGGATAAACGTATGTGGGATAGAGAAATGAATGCTTCTCGTCATCCTATGGCACTTGGATTACCATATAAACAACACACGAAGATTAATGTTAGTCCGAGCAACAAAATTTCTAACCATTTCTCTTGATGCTGTTGGACTTACTTCTATTCCGCCCCGATGTGGGGTGGTTCTCGACAGGGCTGATAATGAAAACCTCCGTTCAAAGGGGTTATCAATGGTCACCTGTAGTATTTGGGAATATGAAACGAACGCCTCCGTCGTCCCGATCCATGTAATCGCTGCGAATGGTCCCTACCTCCGTAGGTACAGATTTTGCTATCCGATTCACTTCCCTCGTCTCTCAAGTGTATGTAGGATGTGTTTGGACTGGGCTCGCCTCTCTTTTGAGTAAACTTCCTTTTGAATGATTTGACAAATAATCATATTTGGAAAAATTCATTTCTTTCTTTCCCAAAATTTACCCATCGAGGGGATTCTGTGATGTATCGTGCATGTTTCATTCATGCTTTGGGCAACCTCCCGATTTAAATCATGAACATCGATGCATCGGATAATTTTCATGACGGATGAAATGATTTTAACATTTTTTATCTCCAGCTAACTGGGAAAGGGATACTTACCTACTTGTCGTGGCTGCAGACCCCTGCAAATGTAAAAGAAGCATATCATTGTAGGTTCGCGAATTTTTCAAAAATCGAAACGATACATCCTACCCTTGGTCATGTACTCTAACAAGTAGTACACGGGATGTAAAAACTTTTTCCTCTGCAAGGCGACTCCCCTGTCAAGGATAAACAATAAGTGTCAATTCATATTCCCAAATTCGAGACAAGTTGGGACGATACAACTTTACTCTTGATTTTCATCACATTCTGATGTTGCGTATTGATATGAACAACATCTATCAAATCCGCCTCTCCATGCTTGGAGTGTTTGTAACATCAATGGTTCATCTGCCCCCAGCTGGGCAGCGCCTGTTCTGCTATTTGAACGCATGACTCCTTAAGTGATTTATCCACGTTTATCATCTGAGACGGAAAAGAAAGAAGACATGATTTCGGTATCCGATTGGAGATCGTTTAGGAACGATACATCGTTTTACCAAATGGGTGGCTTCGCGGCCAGACGTATTTCGTACTGAAGGGGTAGATCCCATTATGCTCCGGGGGTGATAGTCATTGTTCATGGAACTTGCTCCACGGATTAAGTGACTAATCCACGGCCCTCGGCTTGAAGATGCTCAAAGGGTGATGTTGACACTCACGCGCAATTAGTTCTAGATATTAATGAAAGATGTTCCCGTGGGAACCTTACAGTGCGATCAACAACATATTCAATAGGAGCATTCAACCCCTTTTCTCTAAGCATTTTTCATCGAGTAGCCATGCCTTGCATCAGACGTTTGATCACCGGCTTTGCGTCACCACTGCGATGGTCCTCCGGCTCCACATTGATCGAGCCAAAGATTGAACTCATCGCCAAGGAAATTGCTCGAGTCTTCGAGCCATTGATGTTCAAGTTGGGTATCAACGATTGTTGGGGGCAGATTTCTTTCATTGCCTTCGTTGTGAGGGGCTGGAGTCTTTGAGCTGGAACCTTCATCATTGCCCTGTTGGGGTTGAGACATACATTCCTGAAGAGTATTGATCCAAGTGTCCAGCTCCTCATCAAGGAAATCACCTGTTCTTTCTAGCCCTTGGTGCCCAGATTGGGTGTCGTCAACTGTAGGCGAGGGATTCCTCTCTTTGCTCTCGTCATGAGCAATTTGACGCCTCGAATTGGAACTTCCTCCAATGACCGGCAGGTTTATATGTGCACTCTCTACCAATGCCAGATCCGCTTCAGGGACAGCATTAATGACCGATTCGCGCTCAAACTGAGGAATCCCTATGTGCTGGAACTGTGGTATATACTCTTGAGGAGTATTGAGATAGCTCGGCGGAGCATTCTGATTTGGGTTAGAGGAGTCGCTGACACGACTGCTGGTCCCGTCATTGCTGAAACACGGTTGGGTGCTCTTGGCTCCCCAATCATCATGGTTGTAACTCTGCCCAGCACTTGAGCTCCAACCGGCTTTATGATGGTTTAACGCTATCATTCCATCCCTTAGCAATCTCCTATAGTACTTGAGGTGAGACTCAACGTTAATTCTAGAGAGCCCCGGCACATTCATAATCTCGAGTATGCGTAGTGGGCTAGCCGAATCAACTCCCAGCTCTCGAATTGCATCAACAAATTTGGTGTGAAGTTCATAGGTCCAGTAAAACCTTGTTCTCTTATCACCCAAAATATCGTCAATACTTCGGTAGCTATTCTCTATGGGATCTAGTCGTTTCAAAAGTTGTCCAGGGAGGGACTCACCGACTTCGGATTGGCTGGCTGCAACAGCGAGTTCGTCATTGGGAGAACTCCACTTGTGATGATTCATGTCCCATTTCTCAGAAGATGTTGGTGTTGACCCCATGGTGTTGACTTGCTCATGCAGATCTCCGACGGTATCTGGCTGTGTCGGAAAATGTTGTGGAGAATACGGTAACAGCTGAGCGTTATTCGTCAACAGGGATGGCTCATCGAGGAACACCTCTCCGAGGACAACAGGGTTACCGCAATTAAGGCAGGCGGCCTTGGTCAGAGCTTCCTTATATCTCGCGCTTTCAGCTCGAAGCTTCTCATTCTCCTCCTTCAGGGCCAGTAACTCATGGTCTGCGTGTTGCTGTTTCACACGGGTTCGTTTGTTGGCGAACCAAAACTTGACCTTCGAAAGCTCCAATCCTAACTTTTGGCTCAACTCCATTTTCTGTTGTCTGCTTGGAGCGGAGCATTCATTGAAGAAAGCTTCGAGTTCTCGGATTTGGCCTGGAGTGTGGCGTTGCAGTTGCTTCCTTTTTCGACTCCGGTCATCATTGTATACTCCTTCTTCATAGCTGAAGCCTAGAATTTCATCATTGGAGGAGTCAGCCTCAATGGCCTTCGGGCAGGATTCAGCTCCAGGATCTTCAAAGTCTTCCAGCAGCTCGTGTTCAGAGATGTCCAGGTCGGGCGTTTCTAGCAGATGAGAATAGCTTTTAAACATGATGGATCGGAGTATCTCGGGCTGATCTAGTTCACTCAGCTTTCTCTATTCGCTCTTATGTGTTTGCTCACTCTAGAAATTTTCTCGAGTGATTGTGCGTGTCCTAGAACGATCCTTCAGGCTGCATATGAAGACCAGCAAGCAAGCGCTCCTCCCGAGACCCTGCAATTACTCCTCGTCTGTATTCCCCCTTTCTTTTTCCTCGTGATAGGATCACAAACTCTCTTGCATTGATTCGGTTTCATCGAGTATTGCGCTCGTCCCCTAGTTCAGTCTTCAAAGTGGTGGGTCTACAATCTTTCGACGCCCTTTTATGATTTGCTAGGCCCGAGAACGTGGGGAGTAACGGTGGACCCGCAATTAATGACTCCGTTTAATTCATTTAGCCCCATGGGAATTAACGCTATGATCTTCTCTCAACCCCTTTTCATCGTTCAAACGAAAGTGGCATTTTCCCTGTGCATGATGTTACTCTTCATTTCAGCATCCCGGGCGCTTGGTGAGGAATGAGTTCGTGGCCACTCAAAATTTTAAAGACCGTCTCTGGTTTCAGACTTAATCTAACAAGGGGTCAACGCAACTGAGCATGACGATGTTCGTCGATAGCGTTGGTTTTCATACATAATTAACTATAGCCATTAAAGAAAAATGTTCCCATAGGAACTTTACAATGGATAAAAAGAGTGATCCACTCGTGAACATGTTCTTCTTTCTATGGGTGATCGTAGCGACCAACCCATCGTGCCCCGAGTCAGGTGCTAGATCATGGTTGTCCAAGCATGCCAGCTTCCCATTGATTGAACAAGGCATCGAGCCCATCATCAAAGAAATCGTCTGTCGTGGGTTGACCAGCGGCAGGCAGAGCACCAGCCGACTGCTGCTCGAATGGAGGAGTGCGCACTCGCTGTACTTGTGACACACGCTCTTGAAAAGTGTTGAAATGGCCCGGAAGGACATTCTGATCAGCTTTCAGTTTGCCGGTGGTTGGGTTGCTAGCTTGATTGATGCTTAGATTTGGCCGGGTATCTCTTGATGCCTGAGCATTACAATGGTGGTCGCCCCTAGCTTTTGAGCTCGAGACGGATTCCTCCCGGTTTAGCTCCGCTCGACGCTGTTTTAATCGCTTTCTGTAGGCGGCAAGGTGATTCCTGACCAGTTCCTTACTAAGCCCCGGTACATTCATGGCCTTAAATATGCGCGTCGGAGTTGCTGAATCGATCCCCATTTGGTGAACCACGTCTAGGAATCTGAAATGCAGTTCAGGGGGCCAAGCGAACCTCTTCTTATCGTGGCCCAAAATTGCATCGATGGCTTGACGACTGATTGACTCATCTCCAGCAGAACCCGACCCTATCAAAAATTGTTGTGCATGAGGCTGATATGCTTTGAGCTGGTCGGCGGTAACATCCAGCTCCTTAAAACTGTAGCTCCAATCAAAGCGATGCAAATCCCATCCCCCATGAGGCATTTGTATCGTCTTCGTAGGATCATCCTGCTCATGCGTGACTCCGGCAAAATCGAGGGCGATGGGGTTATCGCAATGAGGGCAAACGGTAATATTGAGAGCTTCTTCATACCTCATGTTTTCTGTTCGCAGCTTTTGGTTTTCTTCCTTTAAAATCTCGACCACCTGACGTTTGCGTTGAGCCTTCGATTTGGATCTCCTATTTTGAAACCAAAACTGGATCATCGACTGATTAATCCCCAACTCTCGGCTCAATTCAATTCTCCACTTCTTTTTCATGTGAGGGCTTTTACTGAAGAGGGTTTCCAGCATTTGGGTTTCCTCCTGAGAGTATTGGTGATGACGTCTTCTTTTCCCGAGTTGAGCATCGTGGATGTCGTTGTCGTCGTCGCCGTGATTTTGATTTCCGTTGCCAGCAGTGTTGGGCTCCATGGTTTTGGTGTTAGACTTGGTCTTGGAATCTTCGAGATCCCTCAGTAGTTCAATTTCTGAGATTTTTGAGTCAGTCGCCTCTAGCAGCTGACAGTAACCTCTTAAATATCTTGGATTGAGAAATGTTTGATTGGTTCTTGCCCACTCAGAGTTCTCTACTCTCTCCTGTATGCTCACTCCCTATAAATTTTTCTTTGAGTGACTTTGTATGTTTAGGAGACGCTCTTCAAGCATGAAAGAAAATCATTAGGCAAACGCTCCCCGTCAAGACCTTGAATTTCTCGCTTAGCTTTTCAACGTGATGTGAGTGCTGAATCCTGTTAGGGCTTTTTTCGATAGTTGCGCTTACCTCCCACCTAACTCTAATAATGGTGATCCCGACAAATCTTTTACATCTTTTAATTGATAAGCCGGAAATCGCGGACCGAGACGAATCCAATGGTTCACGTGAGGGGACCTCCTGCTTTACCCCCTAACTGGGCTCTACCAGCATTATTACTGAGACCCTTCATCGTCCTCGAGTTGCTATAAAATGAGGAATTAATGTATGGAAGGTTAACGTTCTCGCATAATCAGCTTCTTCCTTCTAATCTCTCTGTTAGACTCGTCTTATTCTCAAGCCAACCCAACGCAAATGGCCTCCTCTCCCGTACGTACTTTTTCAACTGATGTCTTGGCCCAGTGGGAAAAGCTTTATAACCTACTGGGTCGCGGTTACGCACACATAACCGATCATTCTGCGACCGAGGATGAAATCCGTGTCCTGCTCGAGGACCTTGATACCACTTCTCTCGAAGGTACTACACTGGGGAGGGAATATAGAATTTTCCCGACTCTCTTTGCATACTCCTTAGAGGCCTACCGTGCTGCTAATCGGGAGGTTCTCGTGGCTCGCGTCTTGCGAGCTCGTTATGAGGATCGATCTGATCATTTGGTGCTGACCAACTATCTGGCCGATAGTTACAAAAAGGCCGTCGAGTTTGCTAATGAGCGGGTCGCGGCGTTGCTTCGCGAGAGGAGAAATCTGGTGGAGCAATTGGCCCTATCCCTGACCACCGGCGAGCATGACCGCCGCAATGTCCTGTTGAGGCTTCAGAGCGACTGGCAGGAAGATCGGCTCGACAAAATAACCGCAGACATAGCTCGCGGGAATGGACTGGTTCGGGACCTGGAAACAATCGCCGAAGAACATGAGGCCAAGGTCACCGAAGTTAAGGGAGAATGCAAAAGTCTTCTCCTCAGGCTTGCCGACCATGACATGCGGAGTTGGGAGTATGAGCAGAGCATTAATAACATGGAGGGTCAGTTGGGCTCCTTCGTGTCGTTAATTAGGGCTCACTTCGGCTTTACTTTTCTACCCCGAATTGTATGACCTGCTTTTGAAAACCCTCCACTGAGCAAAATAAATGAGAACTCTTGTGTGTGTTTTAACTTCTGTATGGTTCATTTCTTCGAGCATCCAAACATCTTCAACTTGGGTGAGCCGAACCATAATATCAATAAGCCGAGCAAATACGTCCTGATTTTATAACTCGCTCATGATCAGATGGAAGAATAGTTGCAGATTTGTCCAAGAAAAGATTTCTCTATACTACTTGTTTTTCACCTGCAAATGAAAAGACCGAGTCAGAAGGAATAATCTGAAAAAGAAAGCATAGACCCCTTTCAATCTTATGCTTGCTCGTGATTAATAAGGACAAGAACTTTTACAAGGGTTTTAATCTTGTGCGAAAATTTTTTATCAATATTCCTCGAAAGAAAGCATACTATTGAAAGGAATGTAATTCACGATAATCGCTTTTGATTAATTTCGAGAGGAATGAATTACTCAAAAGTGCAAGACATAATAACGTGTTTTAAATTCAATTGAAGATATGGCATCCAAATTAAGGTCGTTCACTAAGAACGAAAGTAGTTTGGACATCTATCTCGTCATTAAATTTGAAACTACGCTGATATTCTTGATCAATTATCGTGAATTACCAGTGGTGTACAACATGCATGAACCAATTCAAGTGTGTAGTTCCTTCTAGCGAAATTGGGGTTGGATTACCTCACACGACCAAAAGGTCGTGCAAGACTTCCAATTTTAATTTCCTCTAAAGGAATTATAAACTTGACTTGGGAGTATTCGGATGATTAGAGAAAATGCCACTATCACATTCCCATGACCCGTCAAAAGAAATACAACCAAGTTCCATCTGAATGTATACACCAATAGATCCCTAATACAATCACTCTAAGGGGTGAGATAGAGAAAACCTCGGTAAAAATAAACCCTATACAAGAGGACTAGCAATGAAAAATGAAACAAAGGAATGTGATCCTAACGTTTAAGGATGCCCCAAGTTCGATCTGTGACTTCCGGATCACTTGCCCCAACTCGTCATCTTCATTGGACGATATCTCAATAATGTCCATAGTAGGCTCCTTTGTTGCTCACTCGGTGCTTGTCATGGGATATCATCCTCTTCGTCTTCTATCAAGGACGTTTGGGAAAAACACACACATCTATCCTTGAAATGGCATTTAATCTAATCACCAGAATGCAATTAATGAAATGCCTATATTTATATGAACTGTAATAGATTTGAGGTATAGAGAGTCTTACCAACCAAACTCGTCGATTTATGTGCGGTTTTAGGTGTACCAACCGCCCAAAGACATGCGCATGAGACAAGTGATGGTGAACTTCTAAAAATCAGAGGGTTTGGCACCTAAGGTTAAGGTTCCCACTTCGAGTTCTAGAAAGAGCCGATTCCATTGCACAGCTATCGTTGCATTGGGACTCGATCCATAGTTCGAAGCGAGCGGAATTGAAAAGTGGATTACCCCGCGTTTTTCCTCACGGAGATTCCATTTTCAATTCCTTCTATTGTGTTCCTATAGGCGACGCCCGGGGTTTTAGGCGCGGTTGTGTGTGTCCACGTGTTGTGATCATCACAATGCAATTCATGCATAGCAGTTTATCAATCAGCACTTCAAATCATCCACACAACATACATTCCTACGCCCAACCTGCATAAGACAATGTTAATCACGGACTACACCCCTTATTTCTCCAATCTACAAAAACATATAACCCCTATCATGAGTGGACTTACCTCACCTTCAAGAGCGCCTGCAAGGTTAGAAAAATCACTCAACGTTTTAATTACGGCCTAAGTCCACTTGAGGTCTAGAACCATAGGTTCTAGAACAAAGCTCCCCAGTGGAGTCGCCAGCTGTCGCGACCCGTCCGGAAGCGGATGCGGCTAATGGATTACCGATCGCGGGTCTTGGATCGGCGCGGGCCCTCCCAGGCCCATACCAAATCGCGGCGGGAGTATTTTAGAAGGATTCGACGATAAGAGTCGATCGCTTTCGACCTTCAGCGTGGTCGTGGTGGCATGTGCAACTTGTGCGTGCATTTGGAGTCGCCACCGGTCTTTCTTGGAGGGTAGACCGGAAACCTTACTGACCGATTGGGAGAGATCAATCAGTTCTGCGGAACCAGAGATTTTGGGTTCGGGGACTTGGTTACGCTGGTGTCATTACCAACGCCCTTTCGGTACCTAACGCGAGTGATTTTCCTAGTTAAGAATTCATGCAGGTGCAATTTTGGGTGAGGTAGGTTGATTCAGGGTTTCATGCAGATTGGAAGACTATTCCTATCAATCCCAATCAATTTAAATGAAAGCGCAGTCAAGTACATAAATAAATCACATCAATGCACATCAAATCAAATCAATGGCTTCCTAGTATAGCCATAAAGGCTTAGGGAAGGTGTGATTTAGAACCAAGGGTAAAATGGGAAGATTTTGGAACGATCAGCCCGAAGGGCAAAACCATCATTTCTGAAAAGACCGAGGGTCAGGAGACCCGAAACAGGTCGTGGCCAGTTGAATGTGGCCACTTCCTATTTTCTGGGATTTTTCTAGAATTTTTGGAATTTGTTTGGAAGACGGTTTGCCGGAAGGGCAAAACCGTCATTTCTGGAAAGACCGGGGGTCGAAAGACCCGAAACAGGCCATGGCCAATTGAATATGGCCATTTCCTATTTTTTAGAATTTTTTAGAATTTTTTTCTGAATTTTTTCGAATTTTTTTGAGTTTTTTATGATTTTCTATTTTTTATTGAATTTTTGAGTTTTTTTTTATTTTTTTTATTATTATCCGAAAATAGTTATCAGGATTGGGCTTCTCAGCCCAATCTTTCTAAAACCATGGGCTAGGAAGGAGACACGAAGCCCATTTGAAATTTAAAACAAGAAAGGCCCCCCTTTCTTTTTAATTTCTCTTCCAAAGGCCCAATCCAAAACTCAATGCATGACCTAACTTCATTTTTTTAAAACCCACCGTCCAATCCATTTCTCTTCCTTTTGTTTTCTTTTGTTTTCTGTTTTTATTTTATTTTATTTTATTTTTGGACTACACAAGGCCTAGTCGCCCAAATATATACTGATGAAGGAAGCCCGAGCTGCCGATCCTTTCAAACTTAACACAACAATTCCACGCCTTAAGCCCTGGGCCAGACCCAAGTTCCCTTAACCTATTCGTAAGAAACACCCCACATGCATTCAATCAGCTCACCACTTTTTTTACTATCATCTTTCTTTCTATTTTTTTATTATTCTTTCTCCCCTTTTGTTCTTTTCTGATCCATCTTCTTCTTCGGGACAGCCCTTCGTGAAGGAGGAACAGAAGGTCCTTTTACTCAGAAATTTATCTGACCATCTTTGACGACTACTTTGAACGACCAAAACGACGTCAGCCGCCACCCTCGTCGCCGGTCAATCGCGACAGTCGCGAGACGTCCGACCACGCTTCCGACTAAACTCAACTCTCGAGTGACCTCCTGCTGGTATATTTCTGTCCATCCGTTTTCTATCCTAAACACGCAACAAACATCCAGGCAAGTCTAGTAACTTACGCGGGTGGCCTCCAACCACGGGCTGCCGTCGTGTCGCCTCCGAGCAGGTGGCTGTGCTATCTCTGAACCGGTGATGACCAGCGCCACTGCACTCTCGGGATCTACCAGCGGGGTCGCCTTCAAGAACCACCATTTCATCTGTACATGCATCGCCACCGTCGGGTCTACTTCAGGTTCATGCCTGGTCGCCGTAGATGAACGTGCAGCCGTCGAGTGGGTGCCGGCCTCGCTCGACCGTTGGCTCAGGTGGCCTCTAACCACGAGTTGTCGTTATGGCGGCCGTCGAGCCGTGGACAAGTTTGAGTTCGGAGAAGCTCGAGCGAGCTCGCGTTCCCACTATATCTAGCTACAGAGGTAGTGTCGACGGCAACGAGTCAAACTGTAGTAGTGGTCTCGAGCGGCAACCCGACGAAAATTCGCTCCCGCACAGATTCGAACCACTCGCACATATTACGGCTTCGACAAGTTTCAGATGGGGGTCGCGATCTGGCGGCGTGAGGGAGTCGCCAGTGGTTAGCGAAACAGCTCGAGCATGCCCAGATGATGGATATCCGTCGGTTTCTTGGTTGGATCCCGACGGTTGGGATTTTGGTCGGCTGAGCTCGAGGGATAATGATGATGTCACGGCTGCTCTACGATGAGCGTCGCGGCCACGGAGAGGCGACAGAGATGAATGGCTGGGAGTGCGTCACGATGGGAACGGCACGGCCAGGAGCTCCTTGGAGGCGACTTCGCAAAATGGTCATCTCCCCTTAATCGGATGGAAGACCCGCCACCCCTCACGCTGGTCTTCCCTCCTTTCCCGTGTGTCCAACTCTAAAAAAATATGTATGGAGACCATGTTGTTCTCTTCTTTTTTGCCTTGGATCCCCCCTGCACGTCCTCTTGTCTTTCCTTTTTTATTATCATCCCTTTTTCTAGAGAATCTGTCTTTCACTCTCTCTTCTTTTCATTTTTAAATCTTTTTCAGTTCCTTCACGAAGAAGAGAAGCAATGGGAATTCATATATATATATTGCCGATGGTGGTCGATGTCAAGACTATAAAATCTAAAAATTAAAATACTCGATTGGCATTTTTTTGCTCGGTTCGGGTTTATGTTTGTGAAGGAACATAGTGACCCGAGCCGAATTTTCAAGATTTAAAGTGGCACACTTGAAGAGGAAATTAAAACAAAATTATTGAATATTTTTGTGTATTTTTCGGACCATGAATGGTATTTTTCTGATTTTTTTGGCATTTTTAATAATTAAATAAATACAAAAAATTATTAAAAATTATGAAAAATATTTTTTTGTTCAAAATTGGTTCTTGAGGCTAGGCTAAGGCTTCCAAAGTTGATTTTGCAATTTTATGATTTTTTTTGCTATTTTTAATTAATTTTTAAGAATAAAAATTAAAGTAAAAAGGAATTAAAAATCCGGTGTCAACAGCTGCCCCTCTTTGAGAGTGAGCTCGTCAGAGGTTGCTTTCAAAGACAAAATGACACCTGAATCTCGACCGACTTGACTGGCGAAAGGAAATGCTATGACATTGGATTCTTAAACCTTTTGATGAATGTTCAAATCCCCGGTTTGTTCTTGCAGTTTGAACCTGGGCTGAGGAGATGGAGGTTTACCTAAAGCTCACCTGTCGGATGCTGCCGGTGGCGACGAGTTTCAAGAAGATACCTAGGACTCATCATTTTATCCTAGGGAGATTAAGCTCTGACCTGTATGGTAGGTCATACCATTATGGGATTTGTCAAGGATTTTGATCCGTATGGTGGATCAGACCCTAAGTGGTTCACCTACAGTAAGGCTCACCTAGGAAAATAACTTCTCCGACATTTAGAATTAGTCAAAGTTTTGATCCGTATGGTGGATCGGACCCTTGGATTGATCCTTATGGCGGTATCTACCTTAAGTTGACCCTTCAGGCGGTTTCTACCTTGTGTTGACCCTTCAGGCGGTTTCTACCTTAAGCTGACCCTTCAGGCGGTTTCTACCTTGAGTTGACCCTTCAGGCGGTTTCTACCATTGATTGACCCTTCAGGCGGTTTCTACCATGTGTTGACCCTTCAGGCGGTTTTTACCTTGGTTTGACCCTTCAGGCGGTATCTACCTTTGTTTTGACCCTTCAGGCGGTTTCTACCTTTGTTTTGCTTTGAAAAGGGGTCTCATGACGAGGGTTCTCCACGTCCGATGAGACTGTTTGATTTTTGAAAAGGGGTCTCATGACGAGGGTTCTCCACGTTCGATGAGACTGTTTGATATTTTTGAAAGGGGGTCCTAAGACGAGGGTTCTCCACGTCATGCTAGGACTGTTTGATATTTTTGAAAATGGGTCCTAGGACGAGGGTTCTCCACGTCATGCTAGGACTTGGGTCTGTTGAGGCGACATTCTGGGAGCTGGGTTCTCCAGGTATCCTGCAGAAAGTTCAAACCTGAAAGATTTTTCTTCACCAAGAAAATGTTAATAATCTTTAGGAAGACAATAATTGTCCAATTGACAAAATTTTATGACTTAAGTTTTAGTCATGAAATGTGCATTTTGATGCTGGAGGTTATCCAAAGCATTCTTACAACATGCAAATGTGATCACAAATTCCTTGCATGGAAAATTTGGATCAACAGTTTGAAAATTCCAAAAAGAGTTTGTTCAAAACATCAATTGGAATATTTCTCGACAAGGAGGTCTTCTCACCTGTTTTGAGATAGTGGTTTTTATAGGGGATGCACTCAATTCCCTACTAACCTGTGCCTAGGTTTTAGGCTCATTCGCAGCGCATACATTTTGATCGGTCGGGAGGTCTTCCACGGGACCGTAATGTTGGGCTTGGTTATTGATCTTCAAGGGGGACCCGCCTTGGAGTCGAGGCCATTGAATGAAAATTTTCATCATCTGCTTCGGGTTTACAAGTCAAGAACCCTGCAAAATGAGAAAGAAATTGTCTTGCTCGTACTTCTTCAAGCTAAGCTATATGTTAACCCAAGTGTCTTAGTCAGAGAAGACTTCAGGGTTATGATGTTGGTAGGATTGGGGACCGAAAAAGGCTTGTTTTTGGCCCAGAATTCTTGGAGAGTTTGACATTGGTGATCATTGCGGATTTGCTACCTGTCCTTTCTCTTTTGCGCCTTTATTCTGCGCTTGACACCATTTGGCGAGCAGCCTTTTCGAAATTTGGCTCCTTCAGAGATTTCCTCTTTTCCCATCCGGCTTCATTGCGGATTAATCAAACAACTTACACGAGCATCGGCCTTGCTTTTACCAGGCACTCTGCTTTTTTCTCGATGCCATGGATTTTTCTCCTTCATGTTTGCAATCCCACTTTTTCTCATCTTCATGGGATCGTGTCAGACCTATGATCGAAAGTCTAAACATGCTTTTACCATAAACCCAGGAGTTTCTTTGTAATCCCTTAGTCTTGAGCTCTTCCGTTTCTAAAGTGATGCTGCATCCATCTTGGAATGTGCAATGATCACCAACGGATTTATGAAACGAATTTGCAGGCTCGATTTGGCTGTGCAAAGGATAAACGTATGTGGGATAGAGAAATGAATGCTTCTCGTCATCCTATGGCACTTGGATTACCATATAAACAACACACGAAGATTAATGTTAGTCCGAGCAACAAAATTTCTAACCATTTCTCTTGATGCTGTTGGACTTACTTCTATTCCGCCCCGATGTGGGGTGGTTCTCGACAGGGCTGATAATGAAAACCTCCGTTCAAAGGGGTTATCAATGGTCACCTGTAGTATTTGGGAATATGAAACGAACGCCTCCGTCGTCCCGATCCATGTAATCGCTGCGAATGGTCCCTACCTCCGTAGGTACAGATTTTGCTATCCGATTCACTTCCCTCGTCTCTCAAGTGTATGTAGGATGTGTTTGGACTGGGCTCGCGCCGATCCAAGACCCACGATCGGTAATCCATTAGCCGCGTCCGCTTCCGGACGGGTCGCGACAGCTGGCGACTCCGCTGGGGACAATTCTGTTCTAGAACTTTTGGTTCTAGACCCCAAGTGGACTTAGGCCGTAATTAAAACGCTGAGTGATTTTTCTAACACTGCAGGCGCTCTTGAAGGTGAGGTAAGTCCGCTTGTGATAGGTGTTATATGTTTTTGCAGATTGGAGAGATAAGGGGTGTAGTCTGTGATTAACATTGTTTATGCAGGTTGGGCGTAGGAATGAATGATTGTGTGTACGTTTTATATTGAAGCGGTGATTGTTAAATAAGATGCATGTTTATCGCTTTAGCACGACACCGAAAACACACGCAACCGCGCCTAAAACCCCGGGCGTCGCCTATAGGAAAACAATAGAAGGGATTGAAAATGGAATCTCCGTGAGGAAAGACACGGGGTAATCCACTTTTCAATTCCGCTCATTTTGAGCTATGGATCGAGCCCCAATGCAACGATAGTTGTGCAATGGAATCTGCTCTTTCTAGAACTCGAGGTGGGAGCCTTGGCCTTAGGTTCCAGACCCTATCTTGCTTCTTAGAGTCAAACCTCACTGGTCTCATGCGCATGTATGTGAATAATTGGTACACCTCGAAACCAAAAGGTCATTCAGCGTCGCTTATGAATCAAAATCCAAAGACTTGTGTGAAGAATCAATCGCGAGTTTAAACGAACCAGGATGGCATGGAAAAGCGCTGGACCACCCTGGAGAGTCAACTGATGAGGGCAAATGCCTTTTGACCGGGGCAGCCGGGTCAAGTGTAAAGACGTGTCGTTCCTAATTGATTTTTCAATCTGATACCGGCATAATATTTCCTATCTTTTCCTCTCAGGTGAAAAACAGGTAGAGAAGGAAAATCCATTTGTGAATAGACACGAGGGACATGTTTTACATGGCATACATTTGTCGAAAATGTCCTCATCCGATCACATGCAAGATGATCATGGAACGATGGTGAAACTGTAATCGTTCCAATAAGCCCTTCGAATATTATACTTGACGGGGACCTTTATGTCTTTTGTCTACAGGATAGGATGGTCAAAGACAAACGAAGGAAAATTTATTTTCCCTACAAGACGGAAAGAAATGTGCCTTCAGCAGATGTCACCCATTGTGATTGCAATGACAAATTGAATCAAATTATGAAGAGGGAGCAACCTAATTAGGATTGGCTCTCCCTAAATCGAAAAAGTTGTATCCGTTCCAAATCGGATTGACTGGTTCACGAGTTGATCTGGTTCCTCATTCTTGCAGGTGATGACGAGAATGAACGGGCCCATTGAAAAATTTCCAGCATCTTGGATGCCAGAAGTGACCAGAGCGGGGATAGTAAATCCGTAATCGTTTCAATTAAAGCTCCTTACGCGGTGATTGACTCTTTCACTCCTTTCATCGCGCAGGTTGTTGAAGTACTCAATCACGAGTAAACCCATTTTTGCGGATGTCAAATAGCCTGAATGCGTCAATGCAGCAAAATGCAAAAGGGAGTTAGCTGGGGCAAGCGTCACCTAGCTACGACAAATCACGCCCAACTGGGGCAAGCGAATCATTTGTGCGCCGGACAAAGAATAACGTTTCTCCTCTGACAAAGTCAATGGATGCAATAACAGAGTCGTCCGCATCAGAATTAAACCCCAAGATACGAATTTGGGTGAACGGTAACCTTGTATCGTTCCAATTTGGTCTTCGAAGACCACATGCCTAACATGAGTTTTTACTCATTTTACAGGAAGTCGTTGGCGCTGAAAGCCTCAAATGAAAAGAGCGCGCTAACAGGGAGGCGAATAGAATCATTGGCCTTAGAAGTCAGGATTCCAGGAGATGGTCTTTGATTATAAGACCTAGTGGATGGTAAAAAGTATCGCTCCTACGTCACATGCTTTGACATGCATTTTGATAAAATCTTCTTTTTTTCCTTGAATAAAAGGAACCTTGAAGAATGGTGCTGGAGTGCGCCCAAAAACACAAATGGATCTTCTCTGGGGCAAATCCTTGAGAATGATTCATCGCCAACCAAACGGAGGGATCGTGGCCACAATACAGTTGGCCAATTTCTGCGAGCCGCGCGTTTGTGTTCAAATGAAAACGCCAAGCAAGAACAAGGCGGTATCGTTCCAATTTGTCTTGAATTTTGGAACGCAAACTGACACTTATTGTTTGTTTTTTACAGGGGCTCGCCATCAAGGCAAAACGGGTTTTCACATCCCATGTATTACCCATTGGAACACATGACCAAGGGTAAGATGTATCGTTCTAATTTTTTGAAAAATTCATGAACGTACAATAACATGTTTCTTCCGCATTTTCAGGGATCTCCAGCCGCGGCGGGTAGGTAAGTATCCCTTTTCCCCGAGTCGTTGAAGATAAAAAAAAAAAAGTGTTAGGACTCTTTCAATCATTATGTCTGAAAAGAGGCATCGAATTTTTAAACTCATAGACATCCACAGTTGAAGTTGGGAGGTTGTCTGAACATGAATGAAACATGCATGTGCATCATAAAGCCCCATTGGGAGAAAATTTTATGGAGAAAAAGAAAAGATATTTTTCCAATCAAAAGTTGTTCAAAATTCTCAAAAGGACGTTTTCTCAAAAGACGAGAGGCAAAGCCTAATCCAAACACGTCCTACACACACTGGAGAGAAGTGGAGCGGATTAGATAGCAAAATCTGGACCTACGGAAGTAGGGATTATTCGCAACGATTACATGGATTGGGATGACGGAGGCATTCGTTTCATATCCCCAAATACTACAGGTGACCGTTGATAACCCCTTTGAACGGCGGTTTTCATTCTTAACCCTGTTAAGAACCACCACACATCGGGGCAAAATGGAGGTGAGTCCAGCAGCATCTGGGGAAAATGGTTAGAAATTTTCTTGCTCGGACTAACATTAATCTTTGTGTGTTGTTTATATGGTAATCCAAGTGCCATAGGATGATGAGAAGCATTCATTTCTCTATCCCACACACTGAATCCTTTTGCATAGCCAAGTTGAGCCTGCAAAATCATTTCATAAACCCGTTGGTGATCATTGCACATTCCAAGACGGATGCAGCATCACTTCAGAAACGAAGGAGTTCAAGACTTAGGGTTTGCAAAAAAATTCCTAAGTTAATGCTTAACCTTGTTAGACCTTTGGTAGTAGGTCTAACACGATCCCATGAAGAAAAAAAATGGGATTTCAAAAAAAATGAATGAGAAAAATCCACGGCATCGAGAAAAAGCAAAGTGCCTGGTAAAAGCAAGGCCGATGCTCGTGTAAGTTGTTTGATTGATCCACAACGAAGCCGAATGGGAAAAGAAGAAATCCCTAAAGGAGTCCGATCAAAAAGACTACTCCCCAAATGGTGTCAAGCGTGGAGTAGAGACGCAGACAAAGTCATCAGTCTCTTAATGCGACGAAACGCTCTCTGAAGAGCTGGTGCACACCTCAAAATCGGTTGCGCATCCCAAAAACTGAAGGCGTAGAGAGGAAAAGGGCAGGTGGTAAATTTGCAATGATCACCAATGTCAAACCCTTCATAATTTCTGGGCCAAAAAACAAGCCTTTTTGGGCCCCCAATCCTACCAATGTTACAACCCTGAAACAGTCTTCTCTGACTAAGACACTTGGGTTAACATATTGCTTAGCTCGAAGAAGTACGAGCAAGACTATTTCTTTCTCATTTTGCAGGGTTCTTGACTTGTAAACCCGGAGCAGATGGTGAAGACTTTCATTCAATGGCCTCGACTCCAAAGCGGGTCCCCTTTGAAAACCAATATCCAAGCCTAACATTATGGTCCCGTGGAAGACCTCCCGACCAATCAAAATGTATGCGCTGCGAATGAGCCTAAAACCTAGGCACAGGTTAGTAGGGAATTGAGTGCATCCCCTATAAAAACCACTATCTCAAAACAGGTGAGAAGACCTCCTTGTCGAGAAATATTCCAATTGATGTTTTAAACAAACTCTTTTTGGAAGTTTCAAATTGTTGGATCCAGATTTTCCGCGCAAGGGATTTATGATCACATTTGCATGTTGCAAGAATGCTTTGGATAACCTCCAGCATCAAAATGCACATTTCATGATTAAAACTTAAATCATACGGTTTTGTCAAAATGGACAGCCGTGGTCTTCCCAAAGATTACTAACTTTTTCTTGGTGAACAAAAATCTTTCAGGCTCAAACTTCTGCAGGATACCTGGAGAACCCAGCTCCCAGAATGTCGCCTCAACGGACCCCCCAAGTGAAGCTTTCTCAAGATAAAATCTTTCACTGCTTCAAAATTGAATTCCCGGCAAATTTCGGGATCTTGCAAAAGAAAAGGTGAGGATAGAACCCTTTTTCAAAAGAAGTCAGCAAACTGTCCCAGCAGGACGTGGAGAATCCTCGTCCTAGGACACCCTTTTCAAAACTTAGGCAGTCTCATCGGACGTGGAAAACCCTCGTCATGAGACACCTTTTCAAATATCAAACTGTCTCATCGGACGTGGAAAACCCTCGTCATGAGACACCTTTTCAAAATTCAGGAAGTCTCATTGGACGTGGAAAACCCTCGTCATGAGACACCTTTTCAAAATTCAGGAAGTCTCATCGGACGAGGAAAACCCTCGTCATGAGACCCCTTTTCAAAATATCAAACAGTCTCATCGGACGTGGAGAACCCTCGTCATGAGACCTCTTTTCAAATATCAAACAGTCTCATCGGACGTGGAGAACCCTCGTCATGAGACCCCTTTTCAAAATTTAGGCAGTCTCATCGGACGTGGAGAACCCTCGTCATGAGACCCCATTTCAAAGCAAAACAAAGGTAGATACCGCCTGAAGGGTCAAACCAAGGTAGAAACCGCCTGAAGGGTCAACTCAAGGTAGATACCGCCTGAAGGGTCAAACCAAGGTAGAAACCGCCTGAAGGGTCGACACATGGTAGATACCGCCTGAAGGGTCAAATCAAAGGTAGATACCGCCTGAAGGGTCAAACCAAGGTAGAAACCGCCTGAAGGGTCAAACCAAGGTAGATACCGCCTGAAGGGTCAACTCAAGGTAGATACCGCCTGAAGGGTCGACACATGGTAGATACCGCATGAAGGGTCAAATCAAAGGTAGATACCGCCTGAAGGGTCAACTCAAGGTAGATACCGCCTGAAGGGTCGACACATGGTAGATACCGCCTGAAGGGTCAAATCAAAGGTAGATACCGCCTGAAGGGTCAAACCAAGGTAGAAACCGCCTGAAGGGTCAAACCAAGGTAGATACCGCCTGAAGGGTCAACTCAAGGTAGATACCGCCTGAAGGGTCGACACATGGTAGATACCGCCTGAAGGGTCAAATCAAAGGTAGATACCGCCTGAAGGGTCAACTCAAGGTAGATACCGCCTGAAGGGTCGACACATGGTAGATACCGCCTGAAGGGTCAAATCAAAGGTAGATACCGCCTGAAGGGTCAAACCAAGGTAGAAACCGCCTGAAGGGTCAACTCAAGGTAGATACCGCCTGAAGGGTCAACTCAAGGTAGATACCGCCTGAAGGGTCAACTCACGGTAGAAACCGCCTGAAGGGTCAAACCAAAGGTAGAAACCGCCTGAAGGGTCAATTGAAGGTAGAAACCGCCTGAAGGGTCAAAACTAAGGTAGAAACCGCCTGAAGGGTCAAACTAAAGGTAGAAACCGCCTGAAGGGTCAAACCAAGGTAGAAACCGCCTGAAGGGTCAACTCAAGGTAGATACCGCCTGAAGGGTCAAACCAAGGTAGAAACCGCCTGAAGGGTCGACACATGGTAGATACCGCCTGAAGGGTCAAATCAAAGGTAGATACCGCCTGAAGGGTCAAACCAAGGTAGATACCGCCTGAAGGGTCAACTCAAGGTAGATACCGCCTGAAGGGTCAAATCAAAGGTAGATACCACCTGAAGGGTCAACTCAAGGTAGATACCGCCTGAAGGGTCGACACATGGTAGATACCGCCTGAAGGGTCAAATCAAAGGTAGATACCGCCTGAAGGGTCAAACCAAGGTAGTAACCGCCTAAAGGGTCAAACCAAGGTAGATACCGCCTGAAGGGTCAACTCAAGGTAGATACCGCCTGAAGGGTCGACACATGGTAGATACCGCCTGAAGGGTCAAATCAAAGGTAGATACCGCCTGAAGGGTCAACTCAAGGCAGATACCGCCTGAAGGGTCGACACATGGTAGATACCGCCTGAAGGGTCAAATCAAAGGTAGATACCGCCTGAAGGGTCAAACCAAGGTAGAAACCGCCTGAAGGGTCAACTCAAGGTAGATACCGCCTGAAGGGTCAACTCACGGTAGAAACCGCCTGAAGGGTCAAACCGAAGGTAGAAACCGCCTGAAGGGTCAATTGAAGGTAGAAACCGCCTGAAGGGTCAAAACTAAGGTAGAAACCGCCTGAAGGGTCAAACTAAAGGTAGAAACCGCCTGAAGGGTCAACTCATGGTAGAAACCGCCATAAGGGCCAACACGAGGTAGATACCACCTCAAAGATCAACATAAAGGTCCGATCCACCATACGGATTAAAATCTCTGGCAAATCCCAAAGCATGGGGATGCGCCTTCCTTAGGTTCCTACCAGTTAGGAATCCCATAATGGTATGACCTACCATACAGGTCAGAGCTTAATCTCCCTAGGATAAAATGATGAGTCCTAGGTATCTTCTTGAAAGTTATCGCAACCGGCAGCATCCGACAGGTGAGCTTCAGGTAAACCTCTCTCAATCCGACCCATGTTCGAATTGCAAGAGTAAACCGGTGATTAATTTGGGCGTTCATAAAAAAAGGCTTAAGGATCCGATGTCATAGCATTTCTTTTCCCCAGTCGAGTCGATTAAGATTCAGGTGTCATTTTGTCTTTGAAAGCAACCTCTGACGAGCTCACTCTCAAAGAGGGGCAGCTGTTGACACCTGATTTTTGACAATATTTTATTTTAGTTTTTATTTCTAAAATTAATTAAAAATAGCAAAAAAAGGTCACAAATTGCAAAATCAACTTTGGAAGCCTTAGCCTAGCCTTGGGAACCAATTTTGAACAAAAAATATTTTTTGTATTTTTTTAATATGTTTTGTTATTTATTTGATTATTAAAAAATAACCAAAAAATCAGAAAAATACCATTCGTGGTCAGAAAAATACAAAAAAAAATATTCAGAAATTTTATTTTAATTCTCTCTTTAATATTTTAACTTTTTATTAGGGAAATTTGGCTTGGTTCATGGGGGTTCCTTCACAAACCTAATCCCGAACCGGGCCTAAAAAATCCTTTTCGAGTCTTTTAATTTTCAATTCTTGGTTTTTATAAGCTATGACATCGGATTCTAAAGTTTTGAAATGCAATTGGGTCAATTTGCCCTCCAATTTGATCAATTTTAGCCAAAAGGGCTTAATTGCATAAAAATCTTTCAATTTAGTCCCCGGTTTCACAATTTTTGAAATTAAATTTCATACGGGCATACCCATTGAAATTAAACACCTCTACCCGATAGTTTTCATCATGAGGGATCCATTGGTGGCCCCAATTTTGACTAATTTGGTCATTTAGGCCCTCGATTGAGCAAAAATCATTTTCGGATCCTAAGGGCAATTTGGGGTTTTCACTAAATTCAAATCAATTGGTTAACAAAAATACCTTTATTTGATGGAAAACATGTCAAGGAACCCGATTTTGGTATCAATTTCATGAAAAGTGGTCGATTTGGGGCCCAATTTTGCAAAATTGTTCGAAACGGGCCGGTCGGGTCAGACCCGACCCGACCCGGTCCGAACCGGGTCTGCAACTCAGTTGCAGACCCGCGCGGCGCAAAGGCAAAAAAAAAGAGGGCAGAGAAGAAAGGAGGGTGGAGCCGCGGCATTTGTTTAAGAAAAGGGATGGACGACAATGAAGAGTGGCCAGCAAAGAGTCCACGAACGGAAGTGGGACGGTGCCACCGCGGTCGGCCATAAAAGAAAAATAAAAAAAGGGGAGGAGGCCGAGAGAAAGAAAGGAGGGAGACCGGGAGGAAGGCAGTGGATTCACAGGCGAGAGAGGGGGGAATAGAGAGCGAAATAGAGAGAGGAAGGAGCGGGGGCTCGATCAAACCGCCGCCACACCTACGCCCCGCCGTCATAGCCCTCGGTGAACACAGGTCGGTATTGCCCCTGTTTTTGCTCTGTTCTCGAGCCGTTGAACAGGGCTCGTCGGTCCGGCTCGATTTCAACCGAGTCGGACCAGAACCGATAGTACCCGATGTTCATGAAGGTGCGTAGGGTAGTTTTATACGGGTGTTAGAGCTCGGCATCCCTTGCTGGGTCTCGACGAAATCATTTAATCACGTTTCGGTGTTTGCATATCACGTGTTCGACGAAATGACCGGGGAAGTGTCTCGATCCATCGTTCTCGGCCGAGCCTGTTTGTCCTTTTTTGTGTGAGTCTAGCTATGAGAACTCACTAGAATTATTCCTAAACCCGATTCACCCTTTATTTTGCATAAAACTACGGCGGAAGCACGGCCCGGAACTTCGCCGGCCGCGGTTCCGGACCGCAAGCTCGAGGGGCAGGTTCAAGCCATCACCGAGGAATGGGTGATCTCAGGTAAGTCTTCTGACCCCCCATAGATGCTCTCTGAACGATTAGAATCAAGCTTCAAGTTAGAAAATTTTTCTGCATATTGCTCGCCGGCGCCGGGATCGTGAGGTTCGGTTTTGCTTTCTTTTGGTGTCATTTCGGCCATGTTTTGAAGCCTTATTGATGTAGGACGCGCGGGTGTGGATCTAATATCAAAATCAGGAGCTTTCGACGACGTTTTTACGTCGGTTTAGTAACTCCGGCGAGGCGCCGGCGAGAATCGCCGGCGCCGGTCGTCTTCTCCGGCGGACTGGTCGACTGTTGACCAGTCAACGCTGACGTGGCAGCCACGTCAGCTGCCACGTCAGCCGGGTGGGGGCCGATCCGACGCTTTTCGAGCGACTAAGGTGGACGGTCCGGATCATGACACGTGTCATGATCCTGTGTTTTTGTGATTTTAACTAATAATTTTCGAATATTAATAAAAATGATCGGATGGTCAAGAACGTGCCACGTGGCCTTCTATGGAGCGCCCGATCTTATCTGAGATCAGATGCACCAGGAGTGGCCACGTGGCACAATCTGGTGCGTCCATTTCATTTGTATTTTTTCTAAAAAAAAAAAGTAATACTTAAAACGGTGCCGTTTTGGTCGCGCGGAGGGGCGGGCCAGACCTGGGTCGTGGGTCCGGGTCGTGGGCCGGGTCTGACCCGGCCCGGAAAATAATTTTAAATATTAAAAAAATTCAAAAAATCAATAAAAAAATAGAAAATCATAAAAAATTCAAAAAAATTCGGAAAATTCAGAAAAATTCTAAAAAATTCCAGAAAATAGGAAATGGCCACATTCAACTGGCCATGACCTGTTTCGGGTCTTTTGACCCCCGAACCTTCCAGAAATGACGGTTTTTCCCTTCCGGCAAACCGTTTTCCAAAAAAATTCTAAAAAAATCCAGGAAAATCCCAAAAAATAGGAAATGGCCACAGACAACTGGCCAAGACTCATTCCGGGTGTTTTGAACCCCGACCCTTCTTAAAATGACGATTTCGCCCTTTGGGCGAATCGTCTTTCAAAAATTGATTGTGATTGATAGGAATAGTCGTCCAATCTGCATGAAACCCTAAATCAAACCTACCTCACCCGAACTTGCGCCTGCATGAAATCCTAGTTAGGAAAATCACTCGCGTTAGGTACCGAAAGGGCGTTGGTAACGACACCAGCGTAACCAAGTCCCCGAACCCAAAAACTCTGGTTCCGTAGAACTGATCGATCTCTCCCAATCGATCAGTAAGGTTTCCGGTCTACCCTCCAAGAAAGACCGGTGGCGACTCCAAATGCATGCACAAGTTGCACATGCCACCACGACCACACTAAGGTCGAAAGCGATCGACTTTTATCGTCGAATCCTTCTGAAAAATACTCTCGCCGCGATTTGGTATGGGCCTGGGAGGGCTCGCGCCGATCCAAGACCCACGATCGGTAATCCATTAGCCGCGTCCGCTTCCGGACGGGTCGCGACAATCACCACAACAGCGAAAAGTTCAGAAGCGTTCACCGCCTCCTCTTGGAATTCTGACCTGGACAACAGATTATTCTTCGCCTCCTTCCTCAAATCGGAAGGACCTAGCGTAATAGACCGAACATCCTTCTTGAAAGTGTATGTGTTTTTTAACCCATCATGCTGAGTTTTTCTGTCGAATTGCCATGGTCTTCCCAACAGAATATGACAAGCATCCATGGGGACTACATCACCCCAAACTTCATCAACATAATTCTTTCCAATCGAGAACTGTACCAGACACCTCTTGGTTACTTTCACTTCGTTTCCCTTCTTAAGCCACGACAGTTTATATGGTTGAGGATGATCTTCAGTTTTCAGCCTCAACTTCTCTACCATAGTAGTAGATATCACATTCTCACAACTCCCTCCATCGATTATCATACTACACACATTTCCCCCACTGGTGCACTTAGTATGAAAAATGTTATGCCTAAGCCACGATTCATCATCAACTTCAGCAATATTTAGAATTCTTCGCACAACTAAAGACTCACCAGAATCGGCATAGACAATTTCTTCTTGATTTGGATCCACGTCCTCTCGTTCTTCATCAGTTTCGTCATAAACGGGGTCCTCAACAAATGCAGGATTATCAACCAATGTTACAAACTGCCGGTTCGAACAATCAACGGCGAAATGTCCGAGTCCTTGACACTTGTAACACCGCTTGGCTGCAGCTCCTCCCTTGCTAGTTCCAGCACTACTCTGTTCCCCCTTTGATGTCGGTTTAGAACTCGCGCTCTTAACTGTTGCTGGGTTTGAATTAGTTGAAGAGCTCCCCATTTTTTCGCGGGATTCTTTGCCTGACCATTTAGAACTGCCGCCTGACCACTTAGAACCACTGCCCTTTCTTTTACATTGCCCTTCCACCTTTAAGGCCAACCTGCACACATCCTCATATGTCCAATACTGTTGTAGTTGGACAACATCAGAAATTTCATAGCGCAACCCTGCCAAATATCGAGCAACTGTTTGCTCGTCTTCTTCCGCTACATCACAACGCATCCGTAACCGATCAAACTCCTCTGTATATTCCTCGACTGTCAATTCTCGCTGCTTAACATTGTGATATTCAATAAACGCCTCTTGCCTATAATGAGTAGGCAAAAAAAATTTCTGCAACAATTTTTTCATTTTATCCCAACGATCTACCTTCGATTTTCCTTCCCTAGAACGCTGCTTTTTCACATGCTCCCACCAAATCGAAGCATGCTTTCGTAGCCTAATAGCCACTAACTTCATTTTTTGCCCCTCAGAGAGATCTTTAATATCAAAGATCCGCTCTACTGTATGTAACAAGTCAATAAACTCATCAGGATGAGCCTTACCATGAAACTCTGGAATCTCCATCTTCATTCCGAAATTTTGAGAAAAATGTTGATTTCCAGGTCGTACTCCTCGATTCCGCCCCTGGTCCAGAACCCCAAAAGGGTTTTCATCTTCCTCTTCAACATCGGATGGATCAGCAGATTCCGCTCCTTCTTCAGGTTGCGCGTCAAGCCCTGCCTCTGCAAGACGTCGCTGCATACCCTGAACTTGTCTCCTCAGCTCTTCGATTTCTATGTCTCGCAGGTCTCGCATACACGGTTGTTCATCTGCATCAGGAACGACTCCACGTCCCTGGCCTCCACGACCACGCTGCCTTCGACCACCACGATTTTGTTCAGCCATCGGTTTGAAGCAACCTGTGCTCTGATACCAAATGATGCCGAAACGCAATAGAAAGAAGGCGATGAAGAACAAAATCGATAGAATGAGGAACAATCACTGTTCTCTCAAAAACGATATTAAATCGTATATTCTTCAAATATTCAAAAACTGTCATCAAAACCCTAAAGACGACCTTATATAGGTGTCAACCCTAATGACAAAAGATAACGCAAAAATTACAAAAATACCATTAAATTATAAAATTGCCTTAAAATAGAAAAAAGCCCGGAAATCCATCTACACGACCCCGAATTGCCAAAATCCAATGCCAACGGCACCGAGTATTGATCAGACGGCCGTTTCGCTTCAACCGACCAAATTTGAGCCCAATCCGATGTCGTTGACTGATTCTGTCTGCTGGTCCTAGGTGCATCACAACGGTGTTGACACCTGATTTTTGACTATCTTTTATTATAGTTTTAATTTCTAAAATTAATTAAAAATAGCAAAAAAGGTCAAAAAATTGCAAAATCAACTTTGGAAGCCTTAGCCTAGCCTTAGGAACCAATTTTGAACAAAAAAATATTTTTTGAATTTTTTAATATTTTTTGGAATTTATTTAATTATAAAATACCCAAAAAATCAGAAAAATACCATTTGTGGTCAGAAAAATACAAAACAATATTCAGAAATTTTATTTTAATTCCCTATTTAATATTTTCACTTTTTATCAGGGAAATTTGGCTCGATTCATGGGGTTCCTTCACAAACCTAAAACCGAAACGAGCTTAAAAAATCCTTTTCGAGTCTTTTAATTTTCAATTCTCGGTTTTTATAAGCTATGACATTGGACTCTAAAGTAATGAAATGCAATTGGGTCAATTTGCCCTCCAATTTGATCAATTTTACCCAAAAGGGCTTAATTGCATAAAAATCTTTCAATTTAATCCCCGGTTTCACAATTTTTGAAATTAAATTTCACACGGGCACACCCATTAAAATTAAACACCTCTACCCAATATTTTTCATCATGCTGAATACATTGGTGGCCTCAATTTTGAATAATTTGATCGTTTAGGCCCTCGATTTGGCGAAATTAACTTTCGGATCCTAGGGACAATTTGGGGTTTTCATATAATTTCAATCAATTGATTCACGAAAATACCCATATTTGATAGAAAACATGCCAAGGAATCCGAATTTGCCATCAATTTCATAAAAAGAGGTCAATTGGGGGGTCAATTTGGCGATTTGGTCGAACCAGGCCGGTCGGGTCAGACCCGACCCGACCCGACCCGGCCCGACCGGGTCTGCAACTCAGTTGCAGACCGTGGCCGACCGTGAGTATGGGCAAAACAGAGCAACGTGGGGGGCGGCTTTTCGGGAGGGAAACGAGGCAGTCGAGCGTGGGAAGCAGCTTGGCAGAGCATATTCGGCTTTGACAGAGGTGGTGGACGTGCCGAGGCGGGCGGTCGGCCACGAGAACCGGCGAGATTCTCGGATAAAAACCGAGCTCGGCCGAGAGAAAAAGGGGGATTTTTTTTGGCAAAAACCAAGGAGGAGCGGACGTCCTCGACCTTCAACACACCTCACTGACCGCCACCGGAGCTTCGGCCGCCGTCGAAAAGCCACCACAAGGTCGGTATTCCTCCCCCGACCCTCGTTTTTCACATGTAGGCCATGTATTCGATGAAACGCCCAAACGGGCTTTGAGTTTTTGGCTCTTGGCCGAGCCATCCCGGAGCTCCATTTGCGCGTGTTTAACCTCAAGCATGCATTAGAACCGACTCTAAGCCTCGTGTGAACTTTATTTTGCATCGAACGCCACCAAAAATCGAGGGCCGGAGCTCGCCGAGCTACACCCCAACCGAGGACTTGCTCCGGCGAAGCCGACGGTCGTCAAGCTCAAAATGAGCTCAGGTAAGCTTCTAGACTTTCTGTGGATGTTGCTTGATGGCTTGGAACCGAGTTTAAGTGATAAAAAAATTTTGTAAATTGGTTCGCCGGAGTCGGTTCGGTCGCCGGACTTTTGGGGCGGTTCCCGACGTGTTTCTTGCCATATTTTTGCCGCATGTTAATGCTGAGGTGCTGAGGGGGTCGATTGGTAAAAAAAATCTGCAAACATTTTGAGTTTTAGTCTCGGTTTCGAGGTTCCGGCGAGAATTCCGGCGGTTTGGCCGGAATTTCGTTGCTCCGGTCGTCTTCCCAGGCGAGGGGGCGACCGGTCAACGGGTCAGCGCTGACGTGGCATGCCACGTCGGCAGCCACGTCAGCGTGGTGGGTCCGGGGCTTTTTAAAACAAATGCCCAGATCGGACGGCCGTGGCGTCGCCACGTGTCGCGATCTGGGATTTTTGAAAATAAAATAAAAGATTTTCGGATAATTAATTCAAATCGATCTGACGGCCGAGAATGTGCCAAGTGGCTTTCTGTGGATCGTCCGATCTTGTCCAAGATCGGACGCACCAGGAGTAGCCACGTGGCACAACGTGGAGCGTTCGATCCGAAGGTTTTTCTTAAAAGGAAAATAAATTAATTTTTGATCCAACGGTCAAAATCACGCCAAGTGGCACCCCTAAGGTCGTCTGATCTAGCCCAAGATCGGATGCGCCTGGAGAGGCCACGTGGCGCATCCTGAACCGTCGGATCCGGGGAATTTTCGGATAATTAAATAAAATAGATAAAAAATCAAAAAAAATTGTTAAAAAATAGGGAAAAATATTTAAAAATATAAAACAGTGTCGTTTTAGGCCGGTGTCGATCCCTAGGGTCAGGCCGGGCGCCCGAGAGGCGTGGGCCGGGTCTGACCCGGCCCGGAAAATATTTTTAAATATTAAAAAAAATTCAGAAAATAATAAAAAATTCAAAAATTCAATAAAAAAATGGAAAATCATAAAAAATTCAAAAAATTCGGATAATTCAGAAAAATTCTAAAAAATTCCAGAAAATAGGAAATGGCCACATTCAACTGGCCACGACCTGTTTCGGGTCTTTCGACCCCCGATCTTTTCAGAAATGACGGTTTTGCCCTTCCGGCAAATCGTCTTCCAAAAAAATTCTAAAAAATCCAGGAAAATCCCAAAAAAAAAAAATAGGAAATGGCCACAATCAACTGGCCAAGGCTCATCCCGGGTGTTTTGAACCCCGAACCTCCTTAAAAATGACGATTTCGCCCTTTGGGTGAATCGTCTTCCAAAAATTGAAGAAAAATCAAGAAATTCCAAAAAATTCTCAAAAATGGGAAATGGCCACAATCAACTGGCCATGGAATATTTTGGGTAATTCGGCATCCAAACCTTCCAAAAAATGACAATTTTGCCCTTCGGGCTAATTGTCCCCGAATCTTCCCATTTTACCCCTAGCCCTAAATCACATCTTCCCTAAGCCCTTATGGCTATACTAGGAGGCCAATGATTGAAATTGATGTGCATTGACATGATTTATTTATGCACTTGACTTGCGCTTTCATTATATTGAATGTGATTTGATAGGACCAGTCTTCCAATCTGCATGAAACCCTGACTCATACCTACCTCACCCAAAATTGCGCCCGCATGAACTCTTAGTCAGGAAAATCACTCGCATTAGGTACCGAAAGGGCGTTGGTAATGACACCGACGTAACCAAGTCCCCGAACCCAAAATCTCTGGTTCCGTAGAACTGATCGATCTCTCCCAATCGGTCAGTAAGGTTGCCGGTCTACCCTCCAAGAAAGACCGGTGGCGACTCCAAATGCATGCACAAGTTGCACATGCCACCACGACCACACTAAGGTCGAAAGCGATCGACTCTTATCGTCGAATCCCTCAAAAAATACTCCCGCCGCGATTTGGTATGGGCCTGGGTGGGCCCGCGCCGGTCTAAGGCCCGCGATCCACATTTCAGAGTGGGGGCCGCGATCGGTAATCCATTAGCCGCGTCCGTTTTTCAGACGGGTCGCGACATTGTGCAAGAGCATTAACCCTGATGAGGCAGTCGCACATGAAATTGTAAATTTTTCAGGACACTGATTTCAGTGTTGGTCCTAAAGGAGGCCATCTTAAAAAAGATTTACAGGTGTCCGAAGAAATTACGTATAATGGGCATGGCCTACACGAGTTTGTTCATCAGAGAACATCCGCTTATGTAAGTCAACAAGACTGGAACGTGGCTGAGACAACTGTCAGAGAAACTCTTAAGTTTGCAAATCTGGATGGGGAGATTCTCGAGATGCCCAACTTGAAGGTCTTCAGCTTTTCTGACTTGAAAATTGCTACCAAGTCCTTCAAGTCTGGTATTTTATTGGGCGAGGGAGGTAAGGTCTTCAAGGGCTGGAGGGGAATGGTTGTTGCCATCAAGAAACTGAACCCGGGGAGTGCACAAGGTTTCGATGAGTGGCAATCAAAGGTAAATTTTCTTGGAAGTCTTTCGCACCCCAATCTAGTCAAATTATTGGGATACACTTGGAAGAGGAAGAGGAAAAGAAAGAAGCGTTCCAGAAGGGGAACCGGCAAAGCGAATACCAACTCTGAGTTAGAGTCTGAGGAGATTGAATTCAACAAAGACAACCAGATTCGAGGGCGAATCTTTTTCCTAGCAGGAGAAAATGATGCAAATAAATCTCGCGATCTTCGTAATATTGCGAAGATTGCGTAATATTGCGTATTTTTTGTTTTAGGCATTTTTACAATTTTAATGTTCTTAGTTATTTTAATTAATTCTAGTGGCTTTTTCGTAATTTCATGTTTCCTAGGTCAATTAGGTTTAGCGTCTTATATAAGGGTGTTTAGAGTTTTTAGAAGAACAGTTATTAAATATTGAGAATATTACGATTTGATATCGTTTTGAGTGAACAGTGATTGTTCCTCGTTTATCGTTTCGATTCTTCCGTTTAGTCTTGCTGTCTATCGCATTTCGGCATCACATGACCACTTCGGTCAGATTCGCAACGAAACGAAGACAGCTTCATACAAGAAAATTGAAAAGCAAGCAAGGTGCGACGGTCTTTCATTACCTCGTCCCGGTTCGGCCTCACGACTTGCCACTTTTTTCCACTGGTGTATCTGAATGGACACGGCAACGCGGAAGGCGAGCGTCAGAGGGTATCGGTCCGAGATAAACTTCTGGAGAGATGAAGAACACAGACAGCATACACGCCATACCTTTTCGTATCCAAGCAGGATCTTGAACACACAGAAAATCACGTGGAAGGTAGCTAGCACAAATAAGAAGATGTCCAGGTGATGGAGTGCTTCAGCAGTCAGCAATGGCACCTTCCCCTGGAAAAATTAAAAGTTGCACAAAAAATATTCACCATCAGACATCGCGTCGTGTTTTCTCACGTATGGTCTTTGTATCTGCCCTTCATAAGTCTCTAATTTTGCAGAGACTTGGTTATGTTGGTTAATCTAATGATATGTCGGACTATGGACGCTTGAAGTACAAGATCAGTTTAATTATAATAGTAAACTGGCGTTCATATCCCTAACATTACTTAATATCATCTCGTCTCAAGAAGGAGAACTGGATCTGTCAAATGGATATGTCGGATTAGGCCGAGTTGTGAATGATCGGACCCAAATTGACCCATAAGACCCCTTTATGATCCATTTATTGTAATGCAAGTTTCTCGACCCATACCCGACTTAACACATACCCAACCCATACCATATTACTAAAATATTTTCATATTTAGTCCAATCTAGGAAATCTTTCTTCTTATAATACATATATATATATATATATATATATATATAATATTCTAAAACACTACGCAATTCTTATAATATTCTAAAATTTTTTTAAAAAAAATGTGAATTTCATATCTTCATTCTTTTTCTTTTTTTCTTCTAAGTCCAATGAAGGTCGCTAGCCATGGGCAAGGGCCGAGCCCTCAGCTAGATCTAGCAAGGGCCACGACGTCCTCGCCGGCCATGGGCGAGCACCGGTCGGTGACCCTCTCCGTATTTCCCAAAAAAATAAGGAAAAGAAAGAAATAACAAGTAAAATAAGATAAAAAAAAATTACCTGTTTATCATCACTTAAATTCATTAAGTAATCCATTTAAGACGCATTAAGCATTAAATAATCCATTTATGACTCATTTGAATTTATTTTTAAAATTTAAGGCAACTTATGACTCAAGTGGCTATTTTAAAATAAATAAATAAATATGGATTCTAGACTTATCTTGTCGCCACCAAGGACAATATACAAAAATTAATGAAGACAAAGGGCTTGGCGGGGTGGGCTGGAGGATTAAAATCACCTTTTCACTGCAGAAGTCGGTTGAAGCAGAAGCCTCGGCGAGGAGGCGGCGTCCTCGTGTTCCGGCGAACGGGAAAAAATCAGCGAAATGGGCCGTGGTGGAAGAAGAGCCGCGCCTCTTGCAAGGAAGCCACTCATTGGCGAGCCTCTTCGGAATGCAAATCTTCCCTATTCTCGTCTGGAACACCGCCAGCAGTAGAGATATGAACCCTAGTAGCATCAACTCTGCGAGACCACCACCGACGACGTTAATGTAAAGTTCAAATTCGCATCTGTCGAAGGAGGGAGAGAGATAAACAGATTCTTCACCTTCTTTGATCTTCCGCAAGGCACCGACGAGCGGCTTCCGCTTGTCGGACCTCTCTAAAAGCTGCATCAATTCGACAGACAACTCGAAGTTAAGCTACGCCACACGTTCTTTGATACCAAGAGGCGTATAGGAGCGAAAAAAAAGGTGGGCACCTGACCGACGCAAAGCAGGAACTTATCGACAGCAAGAGAAATCAGGATGATACTGAAGCAAACTAGAGCCACCACCCACGACGGTGTGAATTCTAACGTCTTCCCCTCTCCTCCGCTATCCGCCATCTCTCTCTCTCTCTCTCTCTCTCTCTCTCTCCCTCTCTCTTGATGTGCCCGCCTTCATGTCTTCGCACGGCGGCATATATAGGATGACATTGACGCGTAAATATGCACACATCTGCTACTCTTATTTGTTTAATAGAATAGTAGTGCACAGATTCGTCTGTACGATGAAGATGGACTTAATTAAGAAGAAGATGGCAATAAAGAACTTGAAAGTTGCTCTTCCTCTTCCTATGTCCCGAATAACACCTCCGTTGACTCCAGTTAATCACCACAAAGCGCTAACACAAACTTTACTGGTACGGAGACAAGGCAGCTCATGCAAAATGGCTTTAGCATAAGCCTCTGGCACGAGAACGTACCTTGTGCCTAGGGGTGTGCATGGTCCGGGCCGGTCCGGTCCCAGCATGAACCCAAGGACCGGACCAATAGTCCGGTCCCCATACTTTCGGGACCATGGACCGGACCGGGACCGAACAGGACCAGGACCGTCGGTCCGGTCCGGTCCCTGTCCGGTCCTGGTCCCGGCCCAACCTCTACAAAGCCATACAAACAAGTGCGTAAGACATCAATGACACCCTGGCAAAACATAGATCGGCAGGCAAAAGGCATGCCATACTAACCAAATGCATATATCGACAGAGACATGAACAACAGTTAGACATCAATCCACACATGTTCTCTCAAACAAACGAGTTTACAACTGGGAAGCGGGATTCAAAAGACAACCTCCAAGATGAAACAATATGTCAAAATTTATCGTCGGTTAACCTCACGACGACTCCACAATGTACCATCCCGTCTCCCATCACTTTCACGTCGACGAACTAGGCCTCACCACCCCAAAGCTATCGTTGTCCTCACCAAGAACCATTGGAAGAGGACCAAGGAGTCTGTCCTCCGTTTTGTTTTCAATTTCTTTTGTAATTATATACATTTATATATATAAATAATTATATATTATTGACGGTCCAGTCCGGGCCGGGCCGGTCCGGTCCCAACACAAGAACCCGAGGACCGGACCGCCCAGTCACCGGTTCCATTTATTGGGACCGGGGACCAACCCATCCACCTCAAGGACCGGACCAACCCGCCCGGTCCGGGCCGGTCCCGGGCCGGTCCAGGCCGGTCCGGTCCAGTTTGCACACCCCTACTTGTGCCATACTCAAAATCCAAACCCTACTCTTTTGCTCTTTAAATATTTGGGATGTTTGACCAAATATTTAAAGAGCATGATGCCTAAGGACGAGCAGTCTCAGGCTTCATATAGATTCCAATTGAAACCTGAAACCTATCGTTCATACTTCGAAACTTGAAATTTACTTTGTCACAATTTGAAGATCTACCTATGTTACACATGTATTCTTACTTGAACAATTGTAGTGAATTATTACATTTAATTATCATCATTTACTGCAATATATTGATCACAACTCCCATTTAAATATATGAATAAATATGAAACATTAACAAAATAGAAGTCACATTCATAAATATCGCCGAAATTGGAAACTCATATTAACGATTCCATGTTAGACATATATCAAGAAAAGCAGAGAAACTTGTTCCATATTCCAGATTCCAGGTCCAGATTTCTCAATTTTTGGAACATGAAACCTACCATGCATACCTTGAAATCCGAAACCAGACTGGTTTCCCCTCAATCCGATTTCACATTTTAGGTTCTACCCTAAAACCATGCTCACTCCTAACGAGGCCTACAATACCAGATGGAAAAGTTGGTGCAAAATGCAATGCTTGGGCCAAATCAAGAAATCAATTTGTGGTCATTTTCGGCCTCAAAATCCAATTTGTCGACATGGTTTAGGTGGTTTTACTAATTTTAGAGTGTTCAATTGCATATTATCATGCTTTTCGATATAACGAATAGGATACTGCTAGTATGAACTGGTGGAATGCTAAGCATAAGATCATATCCCGTCATTATTACTATATATTTTTTGCCATTCATAATACTTGCAATTGAGATTGCACCGTCACATTGTCAGCTTCTCAAATCTCTAATAAGTATGATTACTTGAGGATTTCCTTATTAGTTGGGCAAACTCGCATGTTATCTGTTTTCACTGGCTCACGATTCCTAGCCAGTCAACGAGGCGCCGGATCAATATAGTATTTTTTGCGCGTCTACGGCATACATAATTTTCTGAAGGAGTGGGCCAGCTATAGTTATTGCCTCCATAATTTGTCGTGCCCTCACCTAAACAGAGGATTAAAAAAAGACCCGGATGGAAAGACTTAAGACGTGTACAAACATGGGGTCATTAATTTGCTATTTCACCATTTAAAAGCTATCTTATTCTTTATTTTCTTGTAAAAATATTAACAATCGAGGGGACAAGTACACTAAAATTATCAAAAGTTATGTGATGCTCTTACTTTAATACCAAAATTTTTTGAAACAATCACTTAAGTGCTAGCTTCAATATGCTTAGCCAAAAATCGGACATCGCATTTTTTAATTAATATCTAAAGCCCATGCGACTCGCCTGAAGTCCAGTCAGTATTAAAAAATATAAAAATTTCAAAAAAAAATAAAACGATACAAATTTAATTAGATTTAAAAAAATAGAAAAGAGCTAAAATTAATCTAGAAAATTAAAAGGAAAAAAAAAGGGGTTTCCAAAGGCGGAAAGAGTAGTCCCTTTTTTAAGTTTTTAACTTATTTTTAATTTTCTAAATTTTTTAAAAAAATTCACGTCAAATTAAAAATTCAATTATATATAAATGAAAAGTAATCAGTTTGGCCGAAATTTTTTCAATTTGGCACTTAAGTAATTGTTTTTCTTCAATTTTGGAACTTGAATTATTGTTTCAAACTTTTGATACTAAAGTGTGCACCGTACACAACTTCGACACTTCTCGGGTACTTTTCCCATCGATTAGCAAGTGTGAAGACAATTTCATGCTTAGGTCACTCATTCGATCCTTTTGCTCATATGTCTTAATGATGATTGGTGGGGTATTGATGAATTCGAAGTTTAATATAGAATAATTTTATTTCGACCACTTAACAAAAAAAGAAAAATTGAAAATGGCCTCCGCTATACTGAATCCGCTTCGAATAACGTTAGTTGGGGAATATCTTTATGGATTGTCAACTTTATTGGTCAATGTTAAGGGAAAAAATTGAGTTGGTCAATGTCAATTAGTCAATTTTTATTGTTAGTCTAACTGTCTGATTATTTTGGGGATAAAATAAAATGGTGGAAACAAATATCGATGTTTAGCTGTAATCGTCCAAAGAGGAGGGAGTTGACAGTGAACATTGCCACGATGGGTATTGAAACAGGAGGCAGGCTTAAGAAAATAGGTTTGTAATTTATTTAGTTGTATTTCAAATATGTTATTGGGCATCCGACACTTTGGAACAATTCTGAAGTAGCGAGCCGTGGTTCCATTGGCAAGTGCAACAACTTCGTTGTTCATTCAGATCAAAATCGATTTCGGTTATACTTCGCCACTGTAGATCAATCCTGGAGATTTTGTAATCGACTAAGACGTTTTTAATGCCTGATCTAGCCGACTAAGCTCGATTTCCCCAAGTTAAAATTTTATTTTGTTGCGGACCAATAATATATCGACGAAGGACTTATCTAAGCTATTTACTTGGTTATTTGGAGACTTTCCATGATGATTATCTGCTGGTTTAGCCTGGTGGATGAGATTGCTGAAGACTCCAAGTGCAAGTCTCCATGTCTTTATGGTTTTCTAGTTTCTAGTTTTCATTTATTGATTTTCTAGTTATTAGGTCTTCACTTACTTCCTAGTCCCCATGAGTCTTTACTGTTCGAGGAATCTCTATGTCGTAAGTCCCCATATCTTTTATTGTTCTTGTATTTCCTATGTCCGAGTTCCTCTGTACAATGAGGGGTTTTCCATTGTAACGCGGAATTGATTGAATTGCATGAGAATTCATCTGCGTGAATTAAATTATAAACGTTCAGCATCTTTATCCTTGGAGAGCGGATTACTCCTTGGTGGTGAGCCAAAAGCCCTTTATCCTCGATTGGTAGCATAGGTTTTATACCGTGGTGGTGAGAGATCATACCTCCTAACATATCAACTAATTTACCTTTTTTCTATATCTTGTTGTATTTATAATAAATATCTTGCTTATTAAGACAATCTTCTTCTCCCACCAGCATAAAACTCAGCTGCTGCAAACATTAACCAAATCCAAGCAGTGCTTGAATTTAGTAAAGGGCAATGACTTTGTCAACATATCAGCTGGGTTGTCTTCTGTATCAATATTTAAGAACTTAATATAGCCATCAGTGAGAATGTCTCGAATATAATGATACCGCACATCAATGTGATTTGTTTTCTCATGATACATCTGATCTTTAGTAAGATGTATAGCACTCTGACTATCGTAATGCGCAACAGTCACATCATCATCCACACTAAGCTCTCCAAATAAGCCTCTTAACCATATAGCTTCTTCGATTGCCTCTGTAATAGCCATATATTCTGCCTCTGTAGTAGACAAAGCAATTGTATGCTGCAAAGAAGCTTTCCAACTGACTGCACAACCCCCGACAGTAAATATGTACCCTGTCAAAGACCTCCTTTTATCAAGATCCCCAGCATAATCAGAGTCAACATATCTAGTAAGAGTTTCACAAGTTTTCCCAAACTCTAAACCATAATCTGAAGTACCCTTCAAATATCTCAAAATTCACTTCACTGCTTGCCAATGAATTTTACCTAGGCATGATAAATATCTACTTACCACGCTAACAGCATGTGATATGTCAGGTCGAGTGCAAACCATAGCATACATAATGCTACCAACTGCACTAGAATATGGAGTATGTGACATATATTTTATTTCATCATCTGTATGTGGGCATAAATCAACTGATAATCAAAAGTGAGCAGCAAGAGGAGTACTCACTGGTTTGGCATCTTTCATGCCAAAACGATCTAACACCTTCTTAATGTAGCTTTTCTGGGAAAGATACAATTTTTTCTCTTTTTCGATCTCGCTGAATTTTCATGCCAAGAATTTTCTTCGCAGAACCTAAATCCTTCATATCAAATTCAGCGCTCAACTGTGCCTTCAAATTCTGTATATCAAATTTATTTTTTGCTGCAATCAACATGTCATCAACGTATAACAGCAGATAAATATAAGATCCATTTGGAAGTTTGCATTTATATACACAACTATCATATTTGCTTCTACAATAGCCAAGTTGCACCATAAAAGAATCAAATCTTTTATACCACTGTTTAGGTGATTGCTTCAAGCCATAGATAGATCTTTTCAATAAACATACATGATCTTCCTTACCTTCAAATTGAAAACCCTCAGGTTGATCCATATAGATTTTCTCTTCAAGTTCACCATGCAAGAAAGTTGTTTTCACATCGAGTTGTTCCAACTCTAAATCATGCATAGCAGCTAACGCAAGAAAGACCCGAATAAAGCTGTGTTTAACGACGGGTGAAAACACATCATTAAAATCAACTCTCTCAATCTAACTATAGCCATTAGCGACTAGATGTGCTTTAAATCTAATGTCTTCAACTCCAGAAATTCCTTCCTTTCTTTTGAAAACCCACTTGCAACCCACAATCTTCTTTCCTTTTGGTGGTTTGACAAGCTCCCAAGTTTGATTCTTTTCAAGAGATTCCATCTTTTCATTCTGTCGCGACCCTCTTGAGGTTGTCGGGCTCTCGAGGGCTAATGGGCCGTCCTGTCTGGTCGGACGCGGGCCTCTCCCAAGGCCCATTACCCAAATCACAACGGAGGTATGCGTGATCGACTTTCAGTGTGGTCTAGTGACATGTGCTAAGTGTGCATGCCATGGAGTCGCCACCAATCATTTTTTTAGGGTATGATTGGACCACCCAATCGAATAGTTGGGAGTTTCTATTCAATTCTGCGAGAACCAGAGAAATGGTTTCGGGGACTTAGTTACACCAACTGTCAGAGTTGACGCCCTTTCGGTACCTAAGTTGACTGAATTTTCTAGCCTGAGATTCATGCGGATGAGTAAGGTATGAACCCTAAATCTAGAAATTCATGTAGATAAGAGTGATTATCCTAGCAATCACAATCAGTAATAAAATGCCCAACTCAAGGAATCTAGATATGCAAATAAATCACATGGCATTTCTAATAAGGTCTTATTTATCAATCACAGCTCAAGAATGATTTAGCTGTCCTAGCCATTCTACACACGATCTAACCTAATAAAAGCATTAGGAAGCATCGAAGGAGTTCGAGAGTACTCACATGGGGTTCGCCGTGCCCTGGTTTGGTCTTGGACGAGCTATCGAGTTCATGCCGACCCGATTATATTTGGGGATCCACTCGGCGTTTTACACCATGAAATCATGTGAAACAAAAACGAAAATATTCAGCAAGGGGCATTTATTGTAGATGGTGGTCGATCTAATTGGACGTCAAGACTAAAAAAGATGTAGAAATTTACAAATTAAAATACTCGAATGACATTTTTTTGCCAAATTCAACTCTATGCGTCGTGAAGAAACACATGCAATTGAACTTAAATTTTGACTATTTATGAGTTCAAAATGTAAAAGAAATTAAAATAAAAATATTGACTATTTTTCTATATTTTTACGACATCGAACGCTATTTTTCTTCATTTTTCATGTATTTTTCTATTTTTGGAAAATATTAAAAAATATTAAAAAATATGAAAAATTATTTTTTTATCAAAAATGGTTCCTTTAGCTTGGTCAAGGCTACCAAAGATGATTTTTTAATTTTTTTAACTTTTTATAGATTTTTTATGAATTTTTTAAAAATAAACTATGAAAGACTGATCAAAAATCAGGTGTCAACACATTCATAGCAACTAACCACTTTGTAGAATCTTTTGAGGAAATAGCTCCCTTGTACGTTTTAGGCTCAGCACATTCTATCGACTCTGTAGCTGAAAGAGCATAAGCAACAAAATCTGAGTATCCATACATCTGTGGAGGTTTCACTATTCTTCTCGGTCTATCTTTGGTTATGGAATAATTTTCTTCTTCAGATTCTTCAATCTCAATATTATCAGTCACTGACTGAACTGGTTGTTGTTAACACCTGATTTTTTACCAAGTCTTTTTCAGTTTTATTTTTGAAAAATCACAAAAAATTCATAAAAAGTCAAAAAATTACAAAATCAACTTTGGTGGCCTTGGCCAAGCCCAAGGAACCATTCTTGACCAAAAAATAATTTTTCATATTTTTCACATTTTTTAGCATTTTTAGAAAATAGGAAAATATTAGAAAAATCAACAAAAAATAGAATTTGAGGTCACAAAAATATAGGAAAATAGTCAATATTTTTCTTTTAAATCCCTTGTCATTCTGACCTCATCAAGAATCGAAATTCAAGTTTAATTTTGTGTGTTTCTTTATAACGCACAGGGTTAAATTTGTCAAAAAATATGTTCTTAGTCTTTTTATTTGCAATATTTTGCATTTTCCGAGTCCTGACATTCAGCTTGATTGCCCTACATTTCAATTTGGTTCAATTGTGCGCTGATTTGATCAATTTTGGCTTTAGGGACCTAATTGCATAAAATTCTCTTCATTTTAGTCCCTATAATGCCAATTCTGAAATTAAACTTTTCTGAGGGACACCCATAGAACCCCAATGCTTCCTCCCTATGGTATTGGACCCCCTAAATCTTATGGTGGGTCCAATTAGAGCCAATTCCTCCATTAAGAACATCAATTTGGTAAAAAATCAATTTCGGATCCCACCTTACATTTGGAGTTTTCAATCAATTCAAGAGGCATTTGTTACGAAAATCACTTTTTTAGATGAAGTTTGTGCCATAGAACCTGATTTTCGAATCAATTTTATGATATATGCTCATCTGGACATCCAATTTGAATAAAAAAAATTAGAACCGAGTCAACTGGGTCGGGTTGACCGACCCAGTCAACCCGGTTGACCAACCAAGCCACATAAACGCTCGTGGTTTTCTTCTTCTTCTGGACACGCGCACGCAGAGGAAAACCAAAGGAGAGGAAGCCAAAAATTGAAGGCAAATGGAGATGCCCATTTGACGAGCCATCCCTGATCGTTCGACCACATGAGGCCGACGATCTCCAACTGACCAGAGTTGGTGTCGCACGTGCGGAAGAGGGTGGCTGCCCAACGAGCTTCGGACGCCATAACCGAATGAAAATTGGTTAAAACAGGGGGGCGGTTGCGAAGAAGAGATTCGGTTGGAGTTTGGAATCTGTTGAAGACAAAAGGGGAGCTCGCGAACAAAAAAGGAGAGGTTCTCGCAGAGATAGAGAGAGAGGGAGAGAGAGAGAGAGCTTGCAGAGAGAGAAAGAAGCGGCCGGAGCTTACCTGTGCAAGCTTCGACGGATCGTCCCCGGCAAAACCGACGTTGGTGATCATCGTCGTTGACTTCCTAGAGCTTCGAAGTAGCCTCCGAATCCGCTCGATTAGTCTCTGACCTCGAAGAAAGGTGAGAAATATCTTCAAGTTTTACTTCGGCCTCCAATGGCATGTCTCAATTCTGTCGACCATTTTATTTGTTCTTAGTCTTAATCTGTTCATTGAGCATGGCTGATCTTCGTCGCATTTCGTTTTCGCATTTTCGTTGCATAAAACCATCGAGTCAACCCCCGACTTTGACCGATTGGCCGTGAATGCTATGACTCCTCCTAGGTTGAACCGACGCCTCGCGATCATCAGGTAAGTTCTCTCTAACTCCATGGATGCTATTTGATGATTCGAGATGCTTGTTTGACGTTAGAAATGGCTAGGGTGATACTCTCGCCGGAGATTAGCACCGGTCGGAGTTGCAGGTATTGCAAATGTCGATCTGCTGTGTCGAGGCTTTGATATGTGGTAGATGAGATCTGTACGAGTCGAATGGCGGTGGTTTCGTGCGATTTGGCATCCTATAGACGGAGATAAGGGCTTCCGACGAGGCGCGGGCGAGAGGGTGCCGGCGCCGATCGTCTTCTTCGGCGAACCTGTTGACTGGTCAACGAAAGTTGACTAGTCAACGCCTACGTGGCGCTGACGTGGCGCCCACGTGGCAGCCACGTCAGCATCGGTTGTTATAACCGAATAACAAAAAAAAGATCGGACGGTGGTAGTCGTGTCACGTGTCACGATCTCGCTTTTTACGGAAATTAAAAATGATTTTCAGAAATTAAAAATCCCTTAGATCGGACGGCCGTAGTTCGACCAAGCATTTCAATCTGGACCGTCAGTTTCCAGCCTTAGATCAGGCCGTCTATAGCGCGACACTTGGCGCAATCAGGAACGTTGGATCGAGATTGGGCGGGAATCCAAAATTCGAGCGGGAGAAGCCAAAACGGTGCCGTTCTGTCGCGCGAGTCCGGATCCGGGCCGGGCCGGTCGCCCTCGGGTCGTGGGCCGGGTCACCCTACCCGGCCCGAATAACATTTTTTTTAATAAAAAAATCAAAAAATGATTTTTAAAAAATAAAAAAATCAGAAAAATCCTAGAAAATCAAAAAATGCTAGAAAATTCCAGAAAATTCCAAAAAATTGTGGAAAAATTGTGGAAAAATCCTAGACACTCTAGAAATCCCCAAAAATCGAGGATTGACCAAAGACAACTGGTCAACCCTATTTTTGGGGTTTCTTATCCATTCTTCTGAGACTTGACGATATTACCCTTTAGGGGTAAGTCGCCTCTGCTGTATATGCGAGATAAGGCCGATAATGCCAAGGTAAGAATTAGGGTCATGTAGGTGACCAATTCGTAGGCTTGGGTTTTCGAGTCCCGCCTCTTTTCTCAAAATGACGATTTTGCCCTTTAATGGGAAAATCGTCTTTCTTGTTCCAATCGAGTCCTGAAAATTGCTTAAAGTTAGGGTTTGGGTCAGGTTGACGACCAGCCCTAATATTTAAGATTTTCAGTTCTCATCTTTATCCAAAATGACGACTTTACCCCTCCGAGGGTAAAATCACTTTTAAATTCCAGAAAAATCCTGGAAATTCCCGAAAAATTGGAAATGGATTGGATTAATGGCCAATCCTATTTCCCCCATCTTTTGACTCCCCAATGCATCTAAAATGACAAATTTTCCCTTTCAAGGCAAATTGCCCCCCTAAATTGTTCAAAATTACAATTTTGCCCCTCATGGGCAAATCATGCCAAAATCATCCCTAAGCCTTAATTGATATTTCTCTAGGCTAATAGGGCCTCATTAGGGATACCATGCTGCTTTCATGTGTTTTATCCGCATGTACTGGATCCTTGACTTGCGCATTTATTACTACTGATTGTGATTGATAGGGTAGTATTTCCCATCTGCATGAACTCCTAGATTTTAGGAACTATACCCCACTCGTCTGTATGAAACCCTAGGATCAGATAAACCATTCAGCTTAGGTACCGAAAGGGCGTCAACTCTGACAGTTGGCGTAACTAAGTCCCCGAACCCACTTCTCTGGTTTCCGCAGAATCGAATAGACCACTCCCAACTATTCGATAGGGTTTTTGATCGTACCCTCCATGAAACGATTGGTGGCGACTCCTTGGCATGTACACTCATCACATGTCACTAGACCGCACTAAAGGTCGATCACGTATATCCAGCAGTTGCGATTTGGGTAATGGACCTTAGGAGAGGCCCGCGTCCGATCGAGCCAGCGATCGGGCGGCCCATTAGCCCTCTCCGCCGCGAGGGGTAGGGTCGCGACAGTTGTGGAGAAGATACTTCAAACTCCACCTTCTTTGGTGCACTTTGCAGATTTTCTTGACAAGTATCTAATGATTTCTTGACAAGATGAAGCATAACAGACTCATCAAAAGTAACACCTCTGCTAATCATAATCTTAGATGAATCAGAACACCAAAGCTTATAACCTTTTACACCAGAAGCATAACCAAGAAAAATGCATTTTTTCGCTCTAGGCTCTAGTTTCCCTTTACTAACATGTGCATATGCTGGACATCCAAATATTCGAAGAGAAGAATAATCAACAAGTTTACCTGACCATACCTCCTCATGTGTCTTGTTCTCAATAGGTATACAAGGAGAACGATTTATTAACCAACAAGCAGTATTGACTGCTTCAGCCCAGAATTCCTTGCCCAAACCAGTGTTAGACAACATGCACCTTGTTCTTTCTAATAGGGTTCTGTTTATACGTTCTGTAATACCCTTCTGCTGCGGTGTATACACTGTAGTATGATGTCTCACAATTCCTTCGTTCTTGCAAAATTCATTAAATTCGTCTCCACAAAATTCTAACCCATTATCTGTTTTCAGCCGCTTAATTTTCTTACCGGTCTGCTTCTCAATTAATGTTTTCCATTGCTTAAATGTAACGAAAACATCACCTTTTACCTTGAGAAAAAATACCCAAACTTTTCTTGAAAAATCATCAATAAAAGTGAGTACAAACCTGGAACTAAGGCCTTTCGATGGAACTCTAGCAGGCCCCCAAAGATCAGAATGAATGTAATCCAGAGTGCCCTTTGTGTTGTGAATTCCTATTTTGAAACGGACTCTTTTCTGTTTCCCAAAGATACAATATTCACAGAAATCCAGTTTTCTAATTTTTTGACCATACAAGAGACCTCTTTTACTTAACTCCTACATCCCTCTAATACTCATATGACCTAGTCTCATATGCCATAATTTTGTATTATCCGAATCTATCATATCAGAAGAGACCGCAGCTGAACCAGTAACAGTAGAGGCTTGTAGCTGATACAAAGTACCAATTTTAAGCCCTTTCATCAACAAAAGTGAGCCTCTCATAATTTTCAGAACTCCACCCTCAGCAGTAAATCTACAACCATTCGCGTCAAGTGTACCCAAGGAGATTAGATTTTTCCTCAAATCAGGCACATGTCTAACATTATCTAAAGTTCTGATCATGTCATCATGCATCTTAATATTAACAGTGCCAATCCCAATAACTTTGCATCTAGCATTATTGCCCATGAGAATAACTCCACCATCATATTCTTTATACGTAGAGAACCAATCTTGATGATGACACATATGATATGAGCAGCCTGAATCAAGAATCCAACTATCACAGAATTTACCTTTATTATCTGCAAACAATAGCCAATCTTTGTCTTCTTCTTTAGCAATATCAGCTTGAGTAGGATTTTTGTTTCGCCTATTCTGTCTATTCTGATAGTTGCGATTGTTATGACGATTGACATTCCCATGATTTTGTTGATTCGAATTATTTTCTCTTTGCTCCTTTGCCTTCAGTTTTCGGCAATTTATCTTGATATGCCCTGGAGACTTATAACAGTTGCAAATCATATCTCTATACTTAGATTTTGACCTGCTCCTGCCACTATTTCTTCTCTCAATGGATCTTCCTCGAGTGACTAAACTAGCCACATGATTATTGCTACCATCAGAAGTCAATTCTGTATCGAGTTTCTGCTTATTTAGCAGACTAGTCTTGACATCTTCAAAATCAATAGTTTCTCTATTAACAATCATGGTCTCTCTAAAATTCTTATAAGAGACAGGTAGTGAAACTAGTAATAAAAGAGCTTGATCCTCATCTTCAATATTAACATCAATGCTTCTTAATTCAGCGATAAGAGCATTGAACTCAGAAATATGGGATTTGAGAGAAGTACCTTCAGCCATACGAAAAGTGAAGAGTCGTTGCTTGAGTCTTAATCGATTTGTGAGAGACTTTGTCAGAAAAATACTCTCCAACTTCGTCCATAAACCTGCTGCTATTTTTTGATCTAGTACCTCCTGCAAAACTTCGTTCGTGAGGCACAACTGAATAGTGGATAAAGCTTTCTCATCCAATTCTTCCCATGCTTCATCTGACGGTTTCGGCTTTTTCCCTTTAGTAAACAAAGTTTTCTTCAAACCCTGCTGCGTAAGAACGGCTAACATACGAACCTGCCATAGTTTAAAACTGCCGCTCCCATCAAACTTTTCGATATCAAATTTCGTTGCTGGACTCGAAGCCATAACTTATTCCGAGTCGAAAAAGTGGTTACGAGCTCTAAGACTTTGAGGACCCAAACACCAACCAATTGAGGAGTTAGTAGCCAAAATTTAATCAAAAGCAAGGCTAACTTGACCTTAAATCGGGCAGAACAGGGGCTATTCCACAGCTGGGTAGCAGGTACTCGGATGGTGGCCTATTGACCAGCAAGTGATCCGTGAACCTCTAGGCAAAAACAGCTCGTGGAAGATGTCAGGAGTAATCTACGACCGCCAAGGAAACTGCTGGATAGTGCACTGGCCCGAAACAGGATGCACAAAGCAAGGATTGGACGAAGGTGGACAGCGACAGAACACAAATAGCTATTTCCTCAAAAAGAATCAAACTTGGGTTAGTGCTCCTGAATTAAAGTGCTCCAGCGACAGAACACAAATAGCTATTTCCTCAAAAAGAATCAAACTTGGGATAGTGCTCCTGAATTAAAGTGCTCCTGATTTGATAGTTCTCCAATTCGAATCACGAAATCACGATGCCACTGATCTGATAGTGCTCCAATTCGAATTGATAGTGCTCCTGAAGATCGGCTCCTTAACCCGCGGTGGAAGGTGCGTCTCGAGCACGCCAAATTTTCGAAATCCAAATCGTCTTGCACCGAAATCAAATCGTCTTGCACCGAAGACGAAATCCAAATTCCCGAGCTCTCGTGTCTCTCTTTCGTCGACGGATGAACCTTGTGCTTTGATACCAGTTTGTTACGACAATGCGGAAACTAAAACGAAATTGAGACAGATGAGAAGAACGGAACACCAAGATTTACGTGGAAACTCTTGCGGGAAAAACCACGGGAGAGAGGAAAAGCAAAATTCACTATGAGAATAAGGGATTACAAAAGAGGCAACGTAAGTTTGTCTATCAGACAGAATGAGCAAAGAGCAATATTTATAGTATTATCCCTCAAACCCTAATGTTGGCCCAAGGCCCATAACTTAAGCCCCTAACTATTCAAGACATTAACAATCAATTTATATGAGAAAAGGTCATATCTATACAATCCTAATTTATATCATTGGCTGGTGATATCTTTAGGCCTTGGTGGTGAGCGTTCTGTCATTTTGTTCTGTTTTGTCGGCTGGTGGTTCGTTCTTTACGCCTCAATATAGTTCATATTCTATCGGCTAATTACAGTTCTCATACACTTATCCCCAAAAATCCCCATACATCGTCCTCTTCTATTCATTTCATTCCAGTCGATTTCAATTATGAAATTCCTACCCACATACACATTAGCCATTAGGTACACATATGTAGGAGTGAGCAAGATAGACCGACCTAACCGGGAACACTCGGACCGGACTAGACTGGTCGGTTTGGTTCATGGGGGCATCGATCCGATTAAAATGAATCGTTTATTTTCGATCTGAGAACCGAACCAAACTGGTTATTTTTTATTTTTTATTTCTTGTCTGTAAACCTAATAATCCATTGATTATTTTTTCCTATTTCTTAAAAGGAAACATAAATTTAATTAATATATTCAAATTAAAGTTCGTGTTGCTCATCCCTACTAATAATCCATCAGTTCAATTGAATCGCTCGAGAACTGGATAAGGTCCGATCCGATTCCCGCTTCTTGCCTAGGACCTAACCGGACCAAAAACCAATCACCTCTACACATATCGGTCATTACCTTAATTGTTCCTAATAAATGGTGGAAGAGAGTGTTGAAACTGTTGTTTTAAGGTAAAAATTAATAGGCATCGTTCTACTTTTCTCCATTTTTTACGTGGTTAACTTGACTTGATACGACATTTTGGTAATAATTCTTTGGTCCCAAGCTTCCTCTCAAAATATAAGCCATATAAATCTCCGATAGTTCATTGGGTTAACATTTAATTACGTTATTCTACTCTTAAATTCATTGAATGACGTGACGTAATGTTTGCATCACGTTCAACGGTAAAATGCGCGTCAGCAAAACGTTACCACCACACACAAATAAAAATAATGAGAAGTGGAGAAATAAAAATAAATAAACCGCTTGAAGTCAAGGAGGAACCAAATACTTTTTTTGCCTGTCGGTGTTGTGGGGATATAGGCTTCGTTATCCAATGCAGACGGCTATGATAGGAATTCTGTCCAAGAAGACAATGCCTAGACTGAACACGATTCAAGCCTAGAATAAATAGCCATTAGGCTCGTCAAATGTGTAAATCGGGTCAAGAAAAACTTGTCCAACCCAAATAGCTAGATCTGACGAGGCCGACCCTCACATAGGCCAAGGCAGCCTCTTCGCACCTCACCTGGGCGAGGATTGGCCTCTCCAAATCTTGCCTAGGCCTCTTGGGCGACGGTGAGGGCGAGGACAAGGCCTGGGAGCCACGCCCTAACCTGGACGAGGGTTGGCCTTACCAGATCTGGCGAGAGGGGCTTAGTCGGCACTTAGGCGAGGCCAACTCTCGCTAGCTACCGGCAAAAAGAAAAGGGAAAGAATAAAAAAAAATGTCCACATCAGCATTAAAAAGGTTTAAAATATTTGAGAGAATTCTGAAGAGCGGATTTTTGCAATTGATACATTTTTCATGTGTTGGTACATGTATTTATACAAGAGATTACAAGACATTAGAATCAATCAATTTGAATTTACAATCCTTGATCTTAGCACTTGCTTGTACTAGGCTGATTTGATTTGATTTTGATTCCTTGATCAGTGCAATTATCGTTAACAGCCTGATTTGATTTGATAGTGATTCTTTGATCAATGCTATTATCCTTAACAAGCGTTGGCGGTGTCACGTGGCATGATCCGCGTTTACATTAGTAGTTTCTGGCCTAGGATGAATTGAATTGATATTAATGCAAAAATATTTATAATTAAATTGGTCCAATAGAAATGTTTAGGTTGAAAACTCGCTTTGACTGCTGAATTAATATAAGTAATATGTAAACTCCATTGTAAAGCGGGACAACATTTTCAACAGAAGAAATTCAGTAACTCATTGCTATTTATCAATCTTTAGTCTTTATCTATGGTTGAACTTAAAGGGTGTCTGGTTGGATCTGCTCGAGTTTGGCCTTCTTATCTATTCTCTCTGACTTGTTGAATAAATATTGTCACGCCCCGAACCCCGGGTATGCAATATCCCTACCGAATCGCCTTAGGTCAAAATGATAACGTCCCAGGCACGCTATCGACCCTCGATAACATATCGCACACGCGGAAACGAACAAACTCCCAAACAGATAATACAACAGGGATAGTCCAATACAAACATCAGTAACAGAAGAATATCAAAATACATGATTGTCGATACAGTATACAGCAGATGATCACTAACCCTACGGAGCTACAGTCGACTCTCTAGGATCCACTATAGAACAAAAGGGATCAGGCGGGGTTAGGTCCTCATCTACTCCAAAAAGAACCAATGGTCTCCAAAAGTCTAGGTGACGAGTCAGGATCACCATCAAAAGTCGAAAAACGATCACCATAGGGCTTAGCATCACTTCGAACCTGAAAAATGTTCCCACGAAGGGGTGAGATAAAATCCCAGTGAAGTCAATGTCTAGGCCTCGGGTAGGACGATGACTCGTCCAGATATCCTACCAGGCAATGCATTCAAATATTTTTCAACCACATGCAACTTACCCAAATAAAGTCACACATAATGCAGGATGAGTACGTATACATGTCGTGCCAATTCAAATTGATCAAACAGTCAATCAATTCCTTACAATGCACACAGGCATCAATCAGACACTGGACATCACACCAAGTCCGTTTATAGGTCGATGATCTGCGACAATCAGTAAACGCCATGCTTTTTAGCATGCCGGGCATAGTAATAAGATTCATACTACCCCAATGCTTTTAGCATTGCCGAGCTCGACGGTTAGACTTCCAAAGGGTTCAGGTCCATCACAAGCTGCAACCTGCTTCCAACAATCCAAGCCTACGCCGCACTCTTCGGTGCCGTACAAGAGAAAGTCGGGCTTCCAACAAGCCATCACGTGTATGCCCATGCTCTTGGCATGCCGGGCGAGATATGAACTTGTCAGGCGTCGCATCATCTCTCATCGTGTGACCACTCATGTCATCCAACAATCAATCAAGCTTATCTTTAATTATAATGGATGATCACGCATATATGCTTTAAGAATTGGCCATTTGATGCTAAATAACGCCAATGGGTTACACGGAATCACATGAATGCACAACACAATTCGTCATCCAAATCAAACAGTCACGAAGCCAAGATTTCCATATCGATCCTATAACTCTCGCCATTCAATTGACCATTAACAATAAGCCATCAATTGAAACCAAAAATAAATCAAGCAGTTATAATTCCAACGATTATAAATTAACTAACCTAGTTAATTAGGGTCATTTAACCTAAATCCAACTTCTAGCCTAAACCGACCCTAATCGGACTACCTAAACACCTATTATTCTAGGCAAACTAATCCAAACCAAGTTAGGGACCTAATCGAGAATTAGAGGTCAACTCACCGCCAATTCCTCGAAAAATCCTTCGATCCAACTTCGAACTCAACCGGATCGCGAACCGCGAATATCGTCCACTTGGCCTAAAACTCCAATTTTCTTGGCCCACGAGCCCACGACAAAGCCCACAACTCACATCCCGACAAGCTTGGCCTTGGCTCAACACAAGGCCCACACTTCAGCCCAAAACAGAATCTGTCAAGCCCACAACCAGGCCCAACCGAACAACCCTGCAACCAGCCCACAGAATCAATTCAGTCCAAACATCCATAGAGAACGACAGCAGCAAATGCAAGGAGAAAACAGTGGCTACACGATATTGTTTCAAGCGGCTATGGAGGGTGGTCGGATCCGAGGTCGAGGGGGTGGTTCACGGAGGTCGGGGTGGACGTCGGCGGCCGGAGGAGTCGCCGGTAACACCTAACAAAAGCAAGGACAGCAGCAGAACAGAGAAACCAGTGAAGAAATCTCGGGTTTTGGGGTTGGTTTAAGTTTCTAACAGCAACGAAACCTCTCGCAGCTGATAGGGGACGTCCATGAGGGTGTCGAAAAGTATGTGGTGGTCGGAGGTAGGCCGAAAAAAGGGTTAAAGGCGGCTAAACTACTCAGAACCCAAAACTGTGCAAAACCAGCAAAAACAGGGGTCAGGTTCGGTTTTCAGCTTACCTGGGCTTTTCCGCTGACTGGTGGCGGCCTGAGATGGCGAAGGGGTGTTGGAGGGAGTATGGGAGCTATATGAAGTGGTGGTGGTGGCCGGAGACCACCGAGCAGCAAGAAGAAGCCGTTGCAGTCTCTGCTCGAGCAGAGCAGCAAAGCTTTTCCAGCAGCTTTCCGGCGGCCCTGGACGACGGCAACGGTGCTAGGGGGTGGCGACGGACAGAGGAGGAGGTGGTGAAGGGTCGGCAATGGTCTGGTGAGGTCTCAATCGCTCGTGCACAGTGAAAGAGTGAGAGAGAGTCCCTCGGTGCAAGCAAAAACAGAGAAGAAGAAAACGTGCAGGGGGTGTTGTCGTGCACAAATAGAGGAGAGAGAGAGAGAGAAGTTGCAGCTGTCCACTTTTGACTCTTGACCACAATAGTGTTCTAGAGATAAGGATGGCCCACCTCCATTAAGAAAATTGTCCTTTGCTCATAAAAATATCCAAGGGCTCTTTAGGAATTTCCAATCTTGGCCGAGGCAATTCCGTAATTTCGCACTCAAGGGTAAATCGGACATTTGGCTATCCAATCGGAATAATGGATCCTTCGAGGTCGGCTTGGCTACGGCGGGGCTCAGACTCGAAAATTCAAATCCTAAGGCGAATCGACAAACCGATCAAAATCCAAATCAATTCGATCGACGATTACGGAAATCATCCAATTTCCAATTTCTAAATCCTTGAAATAACTTAAGCGACCAAAATGAAATTCTTATTCATACTACCGTCGGGATTTCACTGTTTACAAGAGTCGGGATTTCGAGCGTCACAACTCTCCCCACCTTAGGAAATTTCGTCCCCGAAATTACACTACTATTGAAATTCCTCAAAAAGATCAGGATATTTTTGCCTTATAATTTCCTCATTTTCCCACGTAGCTCCTTCTGTACCATGATGTTGCCAAACTACCTTTACCAGAGGAATTATCTTGTTCCGCAGAACATGGTCCTTTCGATCCACGATCTTAATTGGACGCTCCACGTATGTTGCTCGCTCGTCGAATTCAATTTCCTCATAGCTCAAAATATGAACGAGTTCATGCTCATATTTTCTCAACATCGAAACGTGAAACACATTATGTACTTGAGATAGGTTCGGCGGTAAAGCAAGGCAATAGGCTAAATTTTCAATCTTTTCCAAAATCTCAAACGGTCCCACATATCTCGGACTTAATTTTCCCTTCCTACCAAATCGAGACGTACCTCTCATTGGTGATAATTTCAAAAATACATGATCGCCAACTTGAAATTCCAAAGGTCTTTGCCTTTTGTCAGCATAACGTTTTTGGCGACTTTGAGCTGCTTTCAGTTGATTCCTAATAATTTTAACTATTTCCATCAACTGTTGGACTAACTCCGGACCAGTGACTTTCTTCTCACCCACTTCATCCCAACACAATGGTATTCTGCAAGGTCTCCCATACAGGGCCTCAAATGGTGCCATCTGAATACTCTGTTGATAACTGTTATTATAAGCAAATTCAACCATATGTAATTGCTCCTCCCAGGTACCTTTAAAGTCCAAAACGCAAGCTCGTAACATATCCTCAAGAATCTGAATTGTCCTTTCTGATTGACCATCCGTCTGAGGGTGATAAGCTGTACTAAACTGTAACTTCGTTCCCAAAGCAGTTTGTATACTTTTTCAAAATGTCGCAGTGAATTTAGGGTCACGATCTGAGGTGATCGTCACTGGAACTCCATGCAGTCTCACGACGCGCCTCACATAGAGAACTGCATATCTATCTAAGGCAAAATCCTTTCTAATATGGATAAAATGAGCTGACTTCGTCAGTCTGTCCACTATAATCCAAATTGAGTCGTGCCCTCTTTGACTTCTTGGTAAACCCATCACGAAATCCATCGTAATATGTTCCCATTTCCATTCAGGAATTTCTAAAGGCTGTAATAGTCCTCCAGGCTTACAATACTGTGCCTTAACCTGCTGACAGATCAAACATTTAGCCACGTACCTAGATATATCACCTTTCATGAAACCCCACCAGTAATGCCGTTTTAAATTCTGATACATCTTCGTACCTCCAGGATGTATGCTATAATTATTGCGATGTGCTTCTGCTAAGATATCTTCCCTTAATTTCTCATCCTCAGGCACAACTAAGCGTCCACAAAACTTTAGAATTCCATCGTCAGTTACCTGAAAGTCTGCACTTCTTTTGGCTGAGTCATCTTGAAGGATCTTTCGGACGATGGGGTCGGTCGCCTGTAAAGTCCTAATTCTTGTTCGCACCTCCGGTTCAATCCTCAAAGTAGTAATTAAGCTTGCCAAGTGACTCACTTCAAACTTAAAATCAGAGTCTCTCATCTCTTCTAATAAACGCCACTGACTGGTATGTAATTGAGCAATCACTGATTTTCTGCTCAGGGCATTGTCGCGACCCGTCCGAAATCTACGGACGCGGCTAATGGATTACCGATCGCGGGCTTTGGATCGCGGGCCTTAGATCGGCGCGGGCCCTCCCAGGCCCATACCAAATCGCGGCGGAGGGATATCTTTAAGGGATTCGACGATAAGAGTCGATCGCTTTCGACCTTCAGTGTGGTCGTGGTGGCATGTGCAACTTGTGCATGCATTTGGAGTCGCCACCGATCTTTCTTGGAGGGTAGACCGGAAACCTTACTGACCGATTGGGAGAGATCGATCAGTTCTACGGAACCAGAGATTTTGGGTTCGGGGACTTGGTTACGTCGGTGTCATTACCAACGCCCTTTCGGTACCTAACGTGAGTGATTTTCCTAACTAAGAGTTCATGCAGGCGCAATTTTGGGTGATATGAGTCAGGGTTTCATACAGATTGGAAGACTATTCCTATCAAATCACAGTCAATATAATGAAAGCGCAAGTCAAGTGCATAAATAAATCATGTCAATGCACATCAATTTCAATCATCGGCCTCCTAGTATAGCCATAAGGGCTTAGGGAATATGTGATTTAGGGCTAAGGGTAAAATGGGAAGATTCGGGGACAATTAGCCCGAAGGGCAAAATTGTCATTTTTTGGAAGGTTTGGATACCTAATTACCCAAAATATTCCATGGCCAGTTGATTGTGGCCATTTCCCATTTTTGAGAATTTTTTGGAATTTCTTGATTTTTCTTCAACTTTTGGAAGACGATTCGCCCAAAGGGCGAAATCGTCATTTTAAGAAGGGTCGGGGTTCAAAACACCCGGAATGAGCCTTGACCAGTTGTTTGTGGCCATTTCCTATTTTTTGGGATTTTCCTGGATTTTTAGAATTTTTTTTGGAAGACGGTTTGCCGGAAGGGCAAAACCGTCATTTCTGAAAAGATCGGGGGTCGAAAGACCCGAAACAGGTCGTGGCCAGTTGAATGTGGCCATTTCCTATTTTCTGGAATTTTTTAGAATTTTTCTGAATTTTCCGAATTTTTTGAATTTTTTTATGATTTTTCTATTTTTTATTGATTTTTTGAATTTTTTATTATTTTTTATTATTTTCTGAATTTTTTAATATTTAAAAATATTTTCCGGGCCGGGTAAAACCCGGCCCACGCCTCTCGGGCGCCCGGCCCGACCCTAGGGGTCGACACCGGCCTAAAACGACACCGTTTTATTTTTTTAAACATTTTTTATTTTTTTTACAATTTTTTTTGATTTTTTATGTATTTTATTTAATTATCCGAAATTCCCCGGATCCGACGGTCCTCGTTGCGCCACGTGGCCTCCTCCTGTGCGTCCGATCTCCCGCTAGATCGGACGATCCTCAGGGAGCCACGTGGCTCATTGGTGACCGTTAGATCAACAATTAGTTTATTTTCCTTTTTAGAAAACCAATCAAATCGGACGCTCCAGATTGTGCCACGTGGCTACTCCTGGTGCGTCCGATCTTGGACGAGATCGGACGATCCACAGAAAGCCACTTGGCACATTCTCGACCGTCGGATCGATTTTAATTTAATTATCAGAAAGTCATTTATTTTATTCGAAAATCATTTTTTAATTTTCCAAAATTACAGGATCGCGACACGTGTCGCGATCCGGGCCGCCCAATCCGTTGGTTTGAAAATCAACGGACCGGTCCCACCCGGCTGACGTGGCGCCTATGTGGCCGGCCACGTCAGCCGTTGACCGGTTGACTGGGCCATCGCCGCCGGAGAAGACGACCGGCGACTCGCCGGAACAGTAATTATTCCGGCGAGGTCGCCGGAATTTTCGCCGGAAAAACGCAAACTATCCCGAAACCTCAAAATTTTTTTGTCCAATCTGTAAAACTCGAATCCTCAGGGACTCAGCATCGAAACACGACCGAAACATGGCAATATACACGTCGGGAACGACCAAACCGGACCCCCCCCCCCGAACCGGCGCCGGCGAGCTAATTTTCGCAGGATTTTTTTTGGTTTAAACTCGATTCCATTAGTTCATAAATAGTCTAATGAAGGTTAGGAAGCTTACCTCAGGTCCCTTGAAGGTGCGGAGGTCGCGGGAATCCCCCAATCAAGCTCTCGGCTCGCCTAAAAATGGTGGACCTCCGGCCGTCGGTTTTCGACGAGGTTTGGTGTAAAACAAAGGCCACAAAGGGCTTAGTACATGTTCTAGAGGACATCTAATGCGAGACTCGCACTGAATGAGGCCTAGAGAGACACGGCCGAGAGCCAAAAAATTCGAAGCTCATTCGGGCATTTCATCAAACACACGGAATGCATGTAAACAAATGGAGATCGGAGGGGAAAACCGACCTAGTCGAGGGTTGCTGACGACTGTCGATGCTTTGTCCGTGGTGCCTCGGATGTCCTGAAGCTTGAGGAACCCCCGCCTTGCCCGAGCTTCGTCCGAAAAATCTCCCCATTCTCTCTCCTCGGACTCGGTATAAAACCGAGATTCCCCGGCCTGTTTCGTGGCCGACCGGCGACCTCGACGCCCGCTCCCTCTCCAGCACATGAGCATGGGTCTCTACCCATGTCCGCCCACGCTCGTTCTGCTTTCGTTCTTCCCAAAACGCACGCCCCCAACATGCCCTGTTTTTTTCTCTTCGGTGCGCTGCACGGGTCTGCAACTGAGTTGCAGACCCGGTCGGACCGGGTCGGGTCGGGCCGGACCCGACCGGCCCGGTTCGGCCAAATCGCCCAAATCGGGCCCCAAATTGACCTCTTTTCATGAAATTGATGGCAAAATCGGATTCCTTGACACGTTTTCTATCAAATATGGGTATTTTCGTGAATCAATTGATTGAAATTTTATGAAAACCCCAAATTGTCCCTAGGATCCGAAAATGAATTTCACCAAATCGAAGGTACAAACGATCGAATTATTCAAAATTGAGCCCACCAATGGATTCAGCATGATGAAAACTATAGGGTAGAGGTGTTTGATTTTAATGGGTGTGCCCGTGTGAAATTTAATTTCACAAATTGTAAAACCGGGGACTAAATTGAAAGATTTTTATGCAATTAAGCCCTCTTGGTTAAAATTGATCAAATTGGAGGGCCAATTGACCCAATTGCATTTCAATACTCTAGAATCCAATGTCATAGCTTATAAAAATCGAGAATTGAAAATTAAAAGACTCGAAAAGGATTTTTTAGGCCCGGTTCGGGATTAGGTTTGTGAAGGAACCCCATGAACCGAGCCAAATTTCCCTGGTAAAAAGTGAAAATATTAAAGATGAAATTAAAATAAAATTTCTGAATATTTTTGTGTAATTTTCTGACCACGAATGGTATTTTTCCTGATTTTTTGGGTATTTTTATAATTAAATAAATTCCAAAAAATATTAAAAAATTCAAAAAATATTTTTTGTTCAAAATTGGTTCCTAAGGCTAGGCTAAGGCTCACAAAGTTGATTTTGCAATTTTTTGACATTTTTTGCTATTTTTAATTAATTTTAGAAATAAAAACTATAATAACGGATGGTCAAAAATCCGGTGTCAACAGCTGCCCCTCTTTGAGAGTGAGCTCGTCAGAGGTTGCTTTCAAAGACAAAATGACACCTGGATCTTGACCGACTCGACTGGGGGAAAGAAATGCTATGACATCGGACCTTCAAGTCTTTTGATGAATGCTCAAATTAATCACCGGTTTACTCTTGCAATTCGAACATGGGCCGGAGTGAGAGAGGCTTACCCGAAGCTCACCTGTCAGATGCTGCCGGTTGCGATGACTTTCAAGAAGATACCTAGGACTGGTTCAGAATATCCTAGGGAGATTAAGCTCTGACCTGTATGGCAGGTCATACCATTAGTTGACCCTTATGGCGGTTTCTACCATTGGTTGACCCTTATGGCGGTTTCTACCATCAAGTTGACCCTTATGGCGGTTTCTACCATCAAGTTGACCCTTCAGGCGGTTTCTACCTTTGAATTTAGTTTTGACCCTTATGGCGGTATCTACCTTTGAATTTAGTTTTGACCCTTATGGCGGTATCTACCTTTGAGTTGATCCTTATGGCGGTTTCTACCATTCAATTGACCCTTATGGCGGTTTCTACCATGGAGTTGACCCTTCAGGCGGTTTCTACCTTTGGTGAGACTCCAGACTGATAGGAATCTAAGGATGACGCGCCCGTTCTGTAGGGTTTGTCGGAGACCCGATCGTTCTGTAGATCGGTCTTGGAAAAGGTTTGCCTACTAAAAGGCTCCGCCTATGGAATGACATATCCCTTCTTGTCGGGACTAGTCGAAGACTCGATCGTTCTGTAGATCGGTCTTGGAAAAGGTTTGCCTACTAAAAGGCTCCACCTATGGAATGACATATCCCGTCTTGTTGGGACTAGTCGAAGACTCGATCGTTCTGTAGATCGGTCTTGGAAAAGGTTTGCCTACTAAAAGGCTCCGCCTATGGAATGACATATCCCTTCTTGTCGGGACTAGTCGAAGACTCGATCGTTCTGTAGATCGGTCTTGGAAAAGGTTTGCCTACTAAAAGGCTCCACCTATGGAATGACATATCCCGTCTTGTTGGGACTAGTCGAAGACTCGATCGTTCTGTAGATCGGTCTTGGAAAAGGTTTGCCTACTAAAAGGCTCCGCCTATAGATTGACATATCCCTTCTTGTCGGGACTAGTCGAAGACTCGATCGTTCTGTAGATCGGTCTTGGAAAAGGTTTGCCTACTAAAAGGCTCCACCTATGGAATGACATCATTAAGGTCTCTTTTGGAAGGTTTACCTAACTCTAGGTTCACCTGAAGGCTATCCTGGGATTTAGGGGTTATCTGAAATCTCGCAGGAGGCCGAGTTGTCCTTTCGACATGCGAGGTACCTTTCTGGGATCTGGGGACTCCAATTATCCTGCAGAAAGCTGAAACCTGCAAACTTTTCATTAAAAAGGTATCAGTTTGGGACCTGGGTTCTCCAGGGATCCTGCAAAACATGACCCTATGAGCTTTTCTTGACAGAGCAAGGCGTCCTTCCGGGATCATGGGTTCTCCACGTCCGACGAGACTGTCTGAATTTTGAAAAAGGGGGTCTCATGACGAGGGTTCTCCACGTCCGATGAGACTGCCTAATTTTTTGAAAAAGGGTCCCGAGACGAGGGTTCTCCACGTCTACTGGGACTGCTTAATTTTTTTTTGAAAAAAGGGGTCCTAGGACGAGGGTTCTCCACGTCATGCTAGGACTGCTTGATTTTTGTTTTAAAAGGGGTCCTAGGACGAGGGTTCTCCACGTCATGCTAGGACTGCTTGATTTTTGAATTTAGGGTCCCGAGACGAGGGTTCTCCACGTCTACTGGGATTGTTTGATTTTTGAAAAAGGGGTCCTAGGACGAGGGTTCTCCACGTCATGCTAGGACTGTCTGATATTTTTGAAAAAGGGGTCCTAGGACGAGGGTTCTCCACGTCATGCTAGGACATTTTCTTTTAAAAGGGTTTTTCTTCCCCTCTTTTAGAGATCCCGAAGTTTGTCGGGAATTCAGTTTTCGAAGCAGTGAAAGATTTTATTTTGACAAAGCTTCATTTGGGTCTGTTGAGGTGACATTCTGGGAGCTGGGTTCTCCAGGTATCCTGCAGAAAGTCCAAACCCGTGTGCTCCACTCCACGGAGCAAATGTTTTTCTGGGACTTGGGATTTTCAAGAATCCTGCGGGAAGTTTAAACATGCGTGCTCCTTTCATTAGAGCGAGACATTCTTCTGGATATTTGGGGTCTCCAATGGATCCTACAGAAGTTTGAGCCTGAAAGATTTTTCCTTCACCAAGAAAACGTCAGTAACCTTTGGGAAGACCACGGCTGTCCATTTGACAAAAACCGTATGATTTAAGCTTTAGTCGTGAAATGTGCATTTTGATGCTGGAGGTTATCCAAAGCATTCTTGCAACATGCAAATGTGATCACAAATTCCTTGCATGGAAAATCTGGATCAACAGTTTGAAAATTCCAAAAAGAGTTTGTTCAAAACATCAATGGGAATATTTCTCGACGAGGAGGTCTTCTCACCTGTTTTGAGGTAATGATTTTTACAGGGGATGTACTCAATTCCCTACTGACATGTGCCTAGGTTTTAGGCTCATTCGCAGCGCATACATTTTGATCGGTCGGGAGGTCTTCCACGGGACCGTAATGTTGGGCTTGGATATTGGTTTTCAAGGGGGACCCGCTTTGGAGTTGAGGCCATTGAATGAAAGTCTTCACCATTTGCTCCAGGTTTACAAGTCGAGAACCCTGCAAAATGAGAAAGAAATAGTCTTGCTCGTACTTCTTCGAGCTAAGAAATACGTTAACCTAAGTGTCTTAGTCAGAGAAGACTGTTTCAGGGTTGTAACTTTGGTAGGATTGGGGACCGAAAAAAAAAGCTTGTTTTTGGCCCAGAATTCATGAGGGGATTGACGTTGGTGATCATTGCAAACTTGTCACCTATCTTTTTCATTCTGCATCTTCAATTTTTTGAGGTGTGCAACCGCTTTTGAGGTGTGCACAAATTCCTGAGAAAGTGCCCCTGGCTGCATTAAGAGACTACCAACTCTATCTGCGTCTTTGCTCCGCGCTTGATACCGTTTGAGGAGTAGTTTTTGGAATCTGACTCCTTCTGAATTTTTCTTCTCCTGTTTCTAAACTGGTTTCACTGGTGGGATTGATACAAATTGTTCACCCAGGCATCGGCCTTGCTTTTACCAGGCACTTTGTTTTTTCTTGATGCTGGGGATTTTCTCATCATCTTTTCCTTTTCATTTTTCTTTTGAAATCCCGCTTTTTCTCATCTTTGAGAGGTCGTGTTAGACATGTGACCAAATGTCTAAACACGCTTTAAGCATTAGCCTAGGAATTTCTTTGTAATCCCTAAGTCTCGCACTCCTCCGTTTCTGAAGTGATGATGCATTCGTCTTGGAATGTGCAACGATCACCAACGAGTTTATGAAATAATTTGGCAGGCCCAACTTGGCTGTGCAAAGGGTATGGTGTGTGGGATAGAGAAATGAATACTTCTCGTCATCCTATGGCACTTGGATTACCATATAAACAACACACAAAGATTGATGTTAGTCCGAGCAAGAAAATTTCTAACCATTTTCTCCTGATGCTGCTGGACTCGCCTCCATTTTGCCCCAATGTGGGGTGGTTCTCGACAGGGTTGAGAATGAAAACCGCCGTTCAAAGGGGTTGTCAATGGTCACCTGTAGTGTTTGGGGGTGTGAACCAAATGCCTCCGTCATCCCAATCCATGTAATTGTTGCGAATAATCCCTACTCCCGTAGGCCCAGATCTTGCTATCTGATCCGCTCCACTCACCTCTCCAGTGTATGTAGAACGTGTTTGAATTAGGCTTACCCCCTCGTCTTTTGAGAAAACATCCTTTTGAGAGTTTTGAAACCCTTCTTGGTTTGAAAAAAATCTCATTTCGAATGATTTGAAAACCTCTTGCTGAAAATGCTCATTATCACTCTTTTACTCATTTTTGTTAAGGCTAGACATTTCGAATACGGACCTTGGGGTTTTTACAGGGTCCTAGAGACTTCTGAACTCAAACGAGTTACGGTAGTCCCTTTTTCCTGTAAATTTGACGATGACCTCGGCTCATTGCAGTCGCAGCTCCTATTTCCACGTATCCTCGTCAAGGGTCTGGTCCTTGAATCTCTCATCAATCCTGCGAATGTGAAAGATGCGCATGTATGTATGGAATGCATGAAATGCGTGCTGTGGTCCTATAGCAACTCAGATCATTAAGAAGATAGTCAAATCGGCTTCTGATTCTATTTCAAGGATAGTACTTCTTGACCGCATCGGCGTTTACGGGGTATCCCAGTTCTTTCCCGTCTGAATTCACAAGTATCAAGGCTCCTCCTATCAGGACCTTTTTTACAACATACGGGCCCTCGTAGTTCGGAGTGAACTTGCCCCCAGGATGAGCCCCGTTCGGCAGTGTCTTCTTCACCACGAGGTCTTCGACTTCAAAATGCCTGGGCTTGACCTTCCGGTTGAACGACTTGGCCACCCTTTTCTGGTAACTTTGGCCGTGGCAGATCGCCCTCAGGCGCCTCTCATCAATGAAACTGAGCTGTTCATATCTGTGTCGTACCCACTCAGCCTCAGAAAGCTTGACCTCCGATAGGATTCGCAATGATGGAATTTCCATTTCCACAGGCAGGACCGCCTCCATGCCGTAAACGAGGGAGTAGGGAGTTGCCCCAGTTGAAGTCCGAATCGACGTCCGATATGCCATTAATGCATAGGGTAACCTCTCATGCCAATCTCTGTAATTCTCGGCAGTCTTTGCCAGAATTTTCTTGATGTTCTTGTTCGCCGCTTCCACTGTTCCGTTCATTTGTGGGCGATATGGGGATGAGTTGAGATGTCGGATATTGAAGTCATTCAGCAGGTCATCGACCACCTTGTTATTCAAATTAGACCCATTGTCTGTGATGATCGCTTGAGGAGACCCATATCGAGAGATTATGTCCCTCTTAATGAATCTTGCTACGTTCTTTGCAGAGACGTTTGTGTATGAACTGGCCTCAATCCACTTGGAGAAGTAATCGATCGCTACTAAGATGAAGCGATGACCATTGGAGGCGGCAGGGTTTATTGGCCCGATCATGTCTATCCCCCACATGGAGAATGGCCAAGCTTCTGACATTTGATGGAGTTCATTCGGAGGCGCATTGATCCGATCTCCGTACACCTGACATTGATGACAAGATCTGACATGTTGATTGCAGTCCGACTCCATGGTCATCCAAAAGTAACCAAGTCGCATGATCTTCCTTGCAAGGAGATGGCCGTTCATATGTGGACCGCATACTCCATCGTGTATTTCTTTCATGAGCAAGTTTGCCTCCTTAGCGTCTACGCATCTCAACAGAATTGAATCGAATGACCTTTTGTACAAGGTCTGACCACTCAAAAAGAACTTGGTGGCTATCTTAACTATGTATTTCTTATCAACCCATCGACTTCCTTCGGGAAAGGCTCCTTCTAAGAGATAGTTTCTAATGTCATGGTACCATGGTTCACCATCAAATTCCTCCTCGATCGCCATGCAATGGGCCGGTTGCCTGATCACGTCTATTCTTAGGGGCTCGACGTTAAGCCCGTCTGCTACTTGCAACATAGAGGATAACGTGGCCAAAGCGTCCGCGAAATGGTTTTGCGTCCTTGGCAGATATTCAAAAGTGATTTCCTCGAACCCTAGAGCTAGCTCCTTCAGCCACTCATGATAAGGAATAAGCTTGGAGTCTCTTGTCTTCCACTCTCCTTGAGTTTGGAGAATGATAAGCATGGAATCCCCATAGACTTGTAATCTTCGCACCTTCATGGAGGCAGCTAGTTGCTAGCCGAGAATACATGCCTCGTATTCCGATATATTGTTGGTGCATGGAAATATCAATTTGGCAGCGACGGGATAATGTTGTCCTTCTGGGGATACCAGTACCGCCCCAGTGCCGGCCCCTGATAGGTTGACCGCGCCATCGAAGTACATGACCCACTTGCCTTCTGATAGCATCAAGACTTGGCCTTTGATTTGAGCTGCCTTCGGGGCTGCCCCTGCATGGGGGTCTTCTGCCAGCATATCCGCGATAGCTCTTCCCTTAACAGACTTTTGGGATGAACTATTTATGTCAAACTCGGATAACATAACCTGCCATTTAGCCAACTTTCCGATTAGAGTCGGCTTCTCTAGCAGGTATTTGATCGGATCGCTCTCGGTCACCAACTGTATGTGATGGTGTAGGGTGTATTGTCTCAACCTGCGAAGCACCCAGACTGCTGCAGCGCACGTTCTTTCCACGGGGGAGTAATTCATCTCGGACGAGGTGAACTTTTTACTCAGATAGTATATGGCCCTTTCCTTGCCATCTCCCGGACTGGTCTGTGCCAGTAGAGCTCCCAGCGACTCTTGATGAACAGTCAAGTACAGAGTCAACGGATATCCCGAAGTCGGGGGTACTAGAATCGGTGGGGAGGTCAAGTATTCCTTAATCCTCTGTAGTGCCTGATGACATTCCGCATCCCAAGTTACCTTGGCGCCCTTCTTTAAAAGCCGGAAGAATGGCCTAGCTGTGTCAGTTAGTTGGCATATAAACCTGGCAATATAGTTCAATCGCCCCAAAAGGCTTCTAATTTCTTTCACCGTCGACGGGGTTGCTATGTCGTTTATAGCTTGGATTTTAGAAGGATCAAGCTCGATGCCTCTATGACTGACTATGAATCCCAGTAGCTTTCCAGACTTTGCCCCGAATATGCACTTATTAGGGTTCAGCCTCAGCCTATACTTCCGCAAACGCTCAAACAGCTTCTTTAATACCTGAACATGGTCTTGTCCTGGTCTGGATTTGGCGATCATGTCGTCGACATATACTTCGATTTCCTTGTGGATCATATCGTGGAACAAGGTTACCATGGCCTTTTGGTACGTTGCCCCGGCATTCCTCAACCCAAAAGGCATGACTTTGTAACAGAAATTTCCCCATGGGGTTGTGAACGCGGTTTTAGCCTGATCCTCCTTCTTCATGAGTATCTGATTGTATCCAGAGAATCCGTCCATGAACGAGAACAGTTCAAATCCCGCCGTACTGTCTACTAGAACGTCTATGTGGGGAAGCGGGAAGTCATCCTTCGGGCTTGCCTTGTTCAAATCCCGATAGTCTACGCAAATACGGATCCTTCCATCCTTTTTCATCACCGGGACAATGTTGGCGATCCAATCAGAATACGGAATTGCCTCAATAAAGCCCACCCTTAAGAGCTTCATCACTTCTTCTTTGATTCTATCAGACAGCTCTGATTTCATCCTTCTGCTTCCCTGTTTTACGGGCTTGAAACCGGGATTGATGGGCAGTGCATGCTCTACGATACTAGGATCCAGGCCTGGCATGTCTGCGTATGACCACGCGAAGATATCCTGATATTCTCTCAGCAATTTGGTGATTCTGGCCGCCTCCGTTTGAGATAGGTGTCCACCGATCTTTACTTCTTTGACATCTTCCGAGTCTCCCAGGTTAACGGTCAACGGTTGCTCAGTGGTGGGAGGCATGGATTCTTCGAAAGCAATGCACTCTCTCTGGATGGCCCTCTGACCCTCATCTTCAACATCTTCAATATCACAAGAAGAATCTTCCTGATGATCCGAGTCGTCTAATAACCTGGTATGCATGTTGGAGATGATATGCCTGAAATGTCATGAGAATGGTTAGTTCATCCAATTCGTACGAACGAAACTCAGGAAAAATCCTTTTTTTTGTTTTGTTTTTGTTTTTTTTTTGTTGTTTTTTTTTTTAAATAAAATGAGGAATGCCGAAAGACGGGACCAATCCTCGTATCCCCCGATACTATTGATCTCTGAAACTCACTTGAAAATCAGGGGACATAAGGTAAATCGGGCCTCAAGCCTCAAACCAAGGAGGCGATCATCATAGGGCCGATCCGTTACCCTATGTGTCCTTAATAAAACCCGAGATGTTTTGCAAAATGGACCGTGTTACAAATCGTGCCAATTGGACCCACGGTCGGAGATCTAAGAGGCATTATCCGCTCACACCGGAAGTAGAAAGGGAAATGACTAGACTGAATTAAAATGCAACACAAGCAATAAAACGAAATGCTGAAAGTGAAAGAGAGGTCTCTTTACTCAGTGACGTCATTGTTTGCACCGAGCCAGTCAATGATGACATTCACAGTGTCTTCCAGGAAAGGATTCTCCAGATCAGGATCGATCTCGTCCAGCGCAACTTCGTCTGCCAGCCACTTGGAGGCCTTGGAGAAATACTGCTCAAGCTCGTTGCCAAACGCCTTAGCTTTGCCTTTCCAAACACTTGAGCCAATGAACGAACCATTTCGTCCTCCTCTGCGTCCGTTGCTTCTTTGATTCTCACCTCTGTTTCGGCCAGAGCCTCTACCTCCAGTACGGCGCCAATTTCGCTCGCCAACATATCCTAAGCCAGCCCTGCCTTCGTTCGAGTTCAGCTTTAAAGGTGCTCGGATTCCCTGGTTATGTTTACCTAAACCGCCTCCTGGAGCGAATCCATAGGATAACAGCATCTTTCCTGGCAAAAGGTCATACTTAGAGAGGGCAGGGACTCTTAGCTTGGTCCCTGCGGGCGTGTGGACGGCCGCCACCAGATCAAGGGAATGGAAACTTGCCTCTTCTTTCCCTTCCGGTTCCACATGCGGAACAGCACTATTCTGGTATGTCATGAGATCCACTTCACCGTGCACAGTGATTACTTTGTTGTTAACTACAAAGCGGACCTTCTGATGTAGACTAGACGGTACAGCTCCAGCTATGTGGATCCACGGTCTCCCGAGAAGGAATCCGAAGGCACTTGGTAGGTCCATCACCTGAAATCCGATGGAAAAGCTGGTTGGGCCTATGAAAACATCCAGTTCAATTTCCCCGACCACGGTCTTCCTCGTTCCGTCAAAGGCTCTAATACTGGCTTTAGAGGTTCTGATCAGTTCTTCATTCACGCCCAGACTCCTCAAAGTGGCCAAAGGGCAGATGTTAAAAGCAGAGCCATTATCAACCAATACATGAGATACTTGCTTGCCATGGCATTTCGCTGTTATATACAGCGCCTTATTATGCGTCCGTCCTTCCATCGGGAAATCCTCATCGGAGAAACTTATCTGATCCTTCAGCAAAATAGCACCTACGAAATTCTCCAATTGCACCTCGTTAATGGATTCGGGCACGTGCACCTCGTTCAGGACTTTCATAAGTGCGTCCTTGTGCTTTTCAGAATTTAAGAACAGATCCAGTAGGGAGATCTGGGCTGGCATCTTTCGCAACTGCTCTATGACCTCGAACTCGCTGGTTCTAACGATAGACAAAAGCTTCTCGGCGTCTTCTTTAGACACTTCTCTTTTCTCTGGCTCACCCTCTCGTGGTGCGTAGAATCTTCCCGATCGCATCACGGCGCTGATCTTATCTGTCCCATAATCCCAATGGACCTCCTTAGGGTTGTAGTCGTCTACAGGGGGAATTTTTATTATTACCGGTGACTTCCTTCCAATTTCCACGCTCGATTCATCATCAGCTTCATCGTCAGCGAGGCGGATTACAACTGGCTTAGGCGGGTGGTCACCATCTCCCTTCCAATTGTCAATTCTATTTAGGCTGATGATGAGGGGCTTAGTACTTCCCACCATTCCAACTAAACCGTCGAGCTCCATTGAATTAAACCTCCTCGAGGACTCACCCTGCGACCCCTTGGCTAGTGACCAGTCCCAAAGAGCCCCGGCATTTTTCGCGTCGGCATACGTTCCTCCTTTGAGATATCCCTTTTTGGGATACCTTTCGGGTTCGCCAATCACCATCATACTCAATGGCTTCGTTAGATATAATATTCCATTCCCCTCTGGGATATCTCCTTTGCTCCGGCCGATTGGAATGACTGTCGAAGCCACGCGAGACTTGCCCGTACCCGTTTCAGATCCAAGGCGATTCTCTTCTTCGTCCTCAAAGATTACCCCTACAACTTGATGATCTGGGAGTGGATTTTGCTGGACGTTCGGTTCCATTTTGTCGAATTCGAGAATACGACTATCGATGAGAGCCTGCACCCTGCATTTCAAAATAAAGCAGTTATCCACGTTGTGGCCCTTCTCTCCCATGTGATAGGCACATGACTGGCTCTCGTCATAACCATTAAATTTCACCGGATTTGGCCTCGGGGGCTCTTTAGCGACCAGGCGCTCCTCTAGCAGCATAGGCAGCAACTTTGATAATGATCTAGGCAAGGGTGTGAACTGCTTGGGGGGTAACTTCTTTTTTGGCTCAAATTGCTTCTGTGCCGACCACGATGGGCCTCCTTGGACTGGGCTTGAATTGGAGAACTGCTTGGGCCTAGGTGGGTTTGGTACAAATGCCACGTCGATCCCGGCTTCCCTCTCCTTCCGGGCCGGATACTGACGCCTTGTCACTATTTCTGGCGCCTTCCTTTCTCTCACCGCCCACTCCAATCTTTCAGCAACTTTGATCAGATGCGTGAATGTCTGACATCCCGACGTGTTCAACTTGTCGAAATACTCATAGGGGAGTGCCTTCAAGAATATGTCAACCAGCTCGTCTTCCGGAATAGACGGTTTGACTTGTGTGGCTATGGCACGCCACCTTTGAGCGTAGGTGCGAATTGTCTCACTCTTCCCTTTCACAGTCCTCAGCAAATCCTCTCTAGAAGGTGCCGCAGCGGTGTTGAACTTATATTGGCGTAAAAAATCTTCCGCCAGGTCCTCCCAACCGTCATATTCTTCCAAATCCACTTCGATAAACCAAGCTAGTGCCACTCCCGACAGACTTTCTTGAAACGTATTCATCAGCAAGGGGACGTAGTCAGAGTAATGCGCCATTTTGCGTAGGTAATATTTCAGGTGAGCTCGGGGACAACCTGTCCCATTATATTTTCTCATGAAGTCGGGTTCTTTGTAATCTGGTGGCGCTTCTATCTTCGCGAATGGCGACATCTTATCGAATCTGGCCAGCTCGTATCCTTGGCTACTCAGGCACTCTTCAATTTTTGCCAGCCTCCTTGCACCTTCTTCAGTTTTGCCGACGGGCTTCTCCTTTTTATTTCCATCTAGGCTAATGATCACGGGTGCAACCTTCGGTGGTGCGTCAGCCATCGGCACTTGGTTAACCTTCTCGGTCATGTTTTCCTCTGGAATTTGCGTCGCGTCTGAAGCAACGGATGCCGAAGGACGCGCAGCTTGGTTAAGGTCCGGTACCGGTACGGCGTTCCTCTCTTGTGCAGCTACCATCATGGCTTTCATTTCGGCCAGCATAGCGGCCATTGACGTCATTTGGCCTTCCAAGTTATCCACTCGGGACCCCAACTCCTCTTGCTCCATTCTGACTCGGCGACGAGTTCTAATATGAGCTCTTCTAGGTTCCGTGATTAGAGACTACCTGTTCGAAAGACCAAAAATTAGATTTACGTTGATGGAAAAGCAGTCACAGGGTGTGTGATTCCTTGGTAACATGTTCATGAACAACAATCACCATGCCATTCGGGCAACGAGTAATCCACGACAATCAAGATTGGAGTTTTCAAAGGATGTTTTAATGCATAAGCCAAAATGTTCATTACAAATAAAAGGGCTCTTAGAAGAGCTTGATGAGAATGCGATAACGACATTTCGACATCCTAGGCTTGATGGGAAGGATTGCTCCTTCATCACCCCTCGGCGTCATAAAATCCCTGGCTGTGGACCACTTCGACTTCCTGATAAACTGACGGCCCGACGTCCTCCGGTATGTATGGCTCCACTCCTGGCTGGTATGGGACAATGTACTCGGGGACGTACGGTTCAACCGGTGTCGGTCGAATCCTCTTGAAGGCTCGGATGTACTCTTCGGAGGCCCGATGTAAGTCCATTTCAGGGTCCAGCTGATCCGGCCACTCCACGTCCTGGGGCGGGGAGTCCTTCAGTACTTGTTCTATGTCGTTGATCATGGTTTGGAGGCGCGCCTTGGTTTTCTTGGTAATCGTTCCTTGGGGAACATCGAAGGCGAATTTGTCAGGGAGAACTTGGGGAGGGATTTCCTGCAGCATGCCAAATTGTCTGACAACTCTAATCGGATGATATGATACGGCCCCTGTGAATCCTAAAAGTGGGATCGGTCTCCCACCCTCGGTAGTGATGCGTGCCTTGCACATTTTGGGCCGCCTCAGCCGCCATCGGAGTTGTCCGGGTTCTAGCCTTTTTAGGAGATTGTACCAGCCAATGAAAGAACGATTGGAAATGAGCGATTGACATTTGAGGAAGGACTGGATAGGATGGATATCCTCGTCGATTCGGGTGCAGCCCACATGAAGATTGAGCATTTTAAGGTGAGAGGTGATCCACATGAAGATGAGACCATTGGAGGCTTGAAAGATAGTCTTCCGAGAGGACTGGGAATGGTCTAGAGCAGCTTGGTAGCGATTCAGGGATAGGAAAGTCTCTGCGAGGATCATATGCGAGTAGTCTAAACGGTCGCATGCCTGGTAGACTATGTGGACGATGGAAGGATTGAATGTGGTTCTGGATGTAGGGAACAGTACGAACCCAAAGAACGCTAGGATGAAGATCATTCCCGACTTATGGCCAGTGTCAATAGGCAGATTCGAGTAGTTGTCAAATAGGAATGAGAATGGGAATCTACCGGAGTTAGATTTGAGAATCTTTTCAATCTCGGTGGTCTTGAGACGAAGGAATTTGGATAGCAGTTTGGACGGGTTAAGGCCTAAAGGAGGACGAGCTGATTGTTCTTGGAATTTGACTCCGATGACGGCTGTGTACTCCTCCAGTGTGGGCGTGATCTCTAAGCCCTCGAAGTTAAACGTCAGCGTAGTTGGATCCCAGTATCGTGCCAACGCTTGTATGAGTGCTGGTTGATATCTGATTTTGACAAGATCCACGAGGTGCCCCAGTCTTTGCTTGACGTAAGTCTGGTTGGTCTCGTTGAGGCGCCCCCACCACATTTGTAGCTCCTTATGCGGGACCGGGATGATTTGGATGTCACCTCTCCCCATCAAGTCTAGAATATGAGAATGTGATTAATTATCCATGGATTACTCGGGCATCATTATTTACCCTAGACGTGATGAAGGTTGGGCTCCCCGTTTGGATAAAAGGAATACCAAATTGGGGTTCCAACGCTAACCCCATCAGAGGGTATGATGAAATGGACGAAAATAACGATGCCATGCAGATGATATGCTTATGCATGGCGTGAACTGATTCAATCACATGTCACATGTAATCATGAAATGAGAATTAGATCTTCGCACTGGTGTCGAACAAACCAGACACGAGTTCTAACTAAGATTTCAAATGGCAGCGACATACGATCGGACCAGGGAAGTCTGAATGGTTGGGTGGAATTCCAATGTCGCATTCCGGTGTTTAGGACGCCTATGACTTAGGAATTAAAGCGCAAGGGATAGGAGGGAGATCCACAGGCGGATGCCCTTTACAGACTCAAAAGACCGACTAACTTTCGAAGACATAGCCGAAAAGCAACCCTAAAGAACCTAAGGTGATCCCCCAAAATCGGATCGTCAGATGATGTCGGGTGCCCCTGCTGTCCTGCCTAGATCGGGCCCTCTTCCTCATCGGGTGGAAAGACCACAGGGTGGGTAGGCGACGCATGTCCTCCAGTAGACTCTTCTCCGTCTGACAAAATCTCGATAACATCTGGAGGGGGCGCTGGTATCGCTCCTATCCTGCTGAACACGTCCCTGAGTTTCAGATAAATATTCCACATCTTTTCCCTGTCAAGCTCGAACTTGTGTGCGCGCTCGAGTTGTTCCGCGGACTTGGTGTAAAAACAATTCGTTCCTCGGATAAGGTTGCGTCCCGTAAGTGCCCTTCCTTGGATGAAACGAAAGGAGTGGAACCCATTGAACGTCTCGGTGGCTTCGTGTCGGACGACGCGTCGCTCGTATTGGAATACCTCTAGGACCTTGGGCCGATTTGGGGAAACCATCTCTATTTTATATGTACTGTAAAATGGAATTAGACTCAACCGTTCAAACTTGATGAGTGCAGCATGCTATGCAAGAAGTAAAAGACAGCAAGTGGTCCTAATAATAATGAAAAGATCTTACCAGAAGAGATATCCAATGATTTTGGTTTTGGGTATACCAACCATCCATATGCATGCGCATGAGACAAGTGAGGCTTGACTCTAAAAATCAAAGGGGCTTAGGTGAGGAACCTAGAGGCTTCCCTCTATCCGAGTCGATAAATTCGTCCATGAGTGCAATCCACAACGAATGGATAAAAGTCTCGACTTGGATAGTGAGTGGGATCGAATATGGTCGACCCCAGCGCAATCCACGCTAGGGCGTTGCATATCGATCCCTGATCTATGGCTACCTGAAAAGGTGATTTCGCGGCCTGGGTTTGGGCGCTTTGTGCAAAGTGTCGTGATCCTCAAATATGCAGTGAATCATGCGCAACAATTTATATATCAATCAGCGCTTCAAATCATCCATATAGCATACATTCCTACGTCCATCCTGCATAAGACAATGTTAATCACAGACTACTCCCCTTATCACTCCAATCTGCAAAAACATATAACACCTATCGTGAGCGGACTTACCTCACCTTCAAGAGCGCCTGCAAGGTTAGAAAAAATCACTCAACGTTTTAATTACGGCCTAAGTCCACTTGAGGTCCAGAACCAAGTGCTCTAGAACAATGTCCCCAGCGGAGTCGCCAGCTGTCGCGACCCGTCCGAAATCTACGGACGCGGCTAATGGATTACCGATCGCGGGCTTTGGATCGCGGGCCTTAGATCGGCGCGGGCCCTCCCAGGCCCATACCAAATCGCGGCGGAGGGATATCTTTAAGGGATTCGACGATAAGAGTCGATCGCTTTCGACCTTCAGTGTGGTCGTGGTGGCATGTGCAACTTGTGCATGCATTTGGAGTCGCCACCGATCTTTCTTGGAGGGTAGACCGGAAACCTTACTGACCGATTGGGAGAGATCGATCAGTTCTACGGAACCAGAGATTTTGGGTTCGGGGACTTGGTTACGTCGGTGTCATTACCAACGCCCTTTCGGTACCTAACGTGAGTGATTTTCCTAACTAAGAGTTCATGCAGGCGCAATTTTGGGTGATATGAGTCAGGGTTTCATACAGATTGGAAGACTATTCCTATCAAATCACAGTCAATATAATGAAAGCGCAAGTCAAGTGCATAAATAAATCATGTCAATGCACATCAATTTCAATCATCGGCCTCCTAGTATAGCCATAAGGGCTTAGGGAATATGTGATTTAGGGCTAAGGGTAAAATGGGAAGATTCGGGGACAATTAGCCCGAAGGGCAAAATTGTCATTTTTTGGAAGGTTTGGATACCTAATTACCCAAAATATTCCATGGCCAGTTGATTGTGGCCATTTCCCATTTTTGAGAATTTTTTGGAATTTCTTGATTTTTCTTCAACTTTTGGAAGACGATTCGCCCAAAGGGCGAAATCGTCATTTTAAGAAGGGTCGGGGTTCAAAACACCCGGAATGAGCCTTGACCAGTTGTTTGTGGCCATTTCCTATTTTTTGGGATTTTCCTGGATTTTTAGAATTTTTTTTGGAAGACGGTTTGCCGGAAGGGCAAAACCGTCATTTCTGAAAAGATCGGGGGTCGAAAGACCCGAAACAGCTCGTGGCCAGTTGAATGTGGCCATTTCCTATTTTCTGGAATTTTTTAGAATTTTTCTGAATTTTCCGAATTTTTTGAATTTTTTTATGATTTTTCTATTTTTTATTGATTTTTTGAATTTTTTATTATTTTTTATTATTTTCTGAATTTTTTAATATTTAAAAATATTTTCCGGGCCGGGTAAAACCCGGCCCACGCCTCTCGGGCGCCCGGCCCGACCCTAGGGGTCGACACCGGCCTAAAACGACACCGTTTTATTTTTTTAAACATTTTTTATTTTTTTTACAATTTTTTTTGATTTTTTATGTATTTTATTTAATTATCCGAAATTCCCCGGATCCGACGGTCCTCGTTGCGCCACGTGGCCTCCTCCTGTGCGTCCGATCTCCCGCTAGATCGGACGATCCTCAGGGAGCCACGTGGCTCATTGGTGACCGTTAGATCAACAATTAGTTTATTTTCCTTTTTAGAAAACCAATCAAATCGGACGCTCCAGATTGTGCCACGTGGCTACTCCTGGTGCGTCCGATCTTGGACGAGATCGGACGATCCACAGAAAGCCACTTGGCACATTCTCGACCGTCGGATCGATTTTAATTTAATTATCAGAAAGTCATTTATTTTATTCGAAAATCATTTTTTAATTTTCCAAAATTACAGGATCGCGACACGTGTCGCGATCCGGGCCGCCCAATCCGTTGGTTTGAAAATCAACGGACCGGTCCCACCCGGCTGACGTGGCGCCTATGTGGCCGGCCACGTCAGCCGTTGACCGGTTGACTGGGCCATCGCCGCCGGAGAAGACGACCGGCGACTCGCCGGAACAGTAATTATTCCGGCGAGGTCGCCGGAATTTTCGCCGGAAAAACGCAAACTATCCCGAAACCTCAAAATTTTTTTGTCCAATCTGTAAAACTCGAATCCTCAGGGACTCAGCATCGAAACACGACCGAAACATGGCAATATACACGTCGGGAACGACCAAACCGGACCCCCCCCCCCCCGAACCGGCGCCGGCGAGCTAATTTTCGCAGGATTTTTTTTGGTTTAAACTCGATTCCATTAGTTCATAAATAGTCTAATGAAGGTTAGGAAGCTTACCTCAGGTCCCTTGAAGGTGCGGAGGTCGCGGGAATCCCCCAATCAAGCTCTCGGCTCGCCTAAAAATGGTGGACCTCCGGCCGTCGGTTTTCGACGAGGTTTGGTGTAAAACAAAGGCCACAAAGGGCTTAGTACATGTTCTAGAGGACATCTAATGCGAGACTCGCACTGAATGAGGCCTAGAGAGACACGGCCGAGAGCCAAAAAATTCGAAGCTCATTCGGGCATTTCATCAAACACACGGAATGCATGTAAACAAATGGAGATCGGAGGGGAAAACCGACCTAGTCGAGGGTTGCTGACGACTGTCGATGCTTTGTCCGTGGTGCCTCGGATGTCCTGAAGCTTGAGGAACCCCCGCCTTGCCCGAGCTTCGTCCGAAAAATCTCCCCATTCTCTCTCCTCGGACTCGGTATAAAACCGAGATTCCCCGGCCTGTTTCGTGGCCGACCGGCGACCTCGACGCCCGCTCCCTCTCCAGCACATGAGCATGGGTCTCTACCCATGTCCGCCCACGCTCGTTCTGCTTTCGTTCTTCCCAAAACGCACGCCCCCAACATGCCCTGTTTTTTTCTCTTCGGTGCGCTGCACGGGTCTGCAACTGAGTTGCAGACCCGGTCGGACCGGGTCGGGTCGGGCCGGACCCGACCGGCCCGGTTCGGCCAAATCGCCCAAATCGGGCCCCAAATTGACCTCTTTTCATGAAATTGATGGCAAAATCGGATTCCTTGACACGTTTTCTATCAAATATGGGTATTTTCGTGAATCAATTGATTGAAATTTTATGAAAACCCCAAATTGTCCCTAGGATCCGAAAATGAATTTCACCAAATCGAAGGTACAAACGATCGAATTATTCAAAATTGAGCCCACCAATGGATTCAGCATGATGAAAACTATAGGGTAGAGGTGTTTGATTTTAATGGGTGTGCCCGTGTGAAATTTAATTTCACAAATTGTAAAACCGGGGACTAAATTGAAAGATTTTTATGCAATTAAGCCCTCTTGGTTAAAATTGATCAAATTGGAGGGCCAATTGACCCAATTGCATTTCAATACTCTAGAATCCAATGTCATAGCTTATAAAAATCGAGAATTGAAAATTAAAAGACTCGAAAAGGATTTTTTAGGCCCGGTTCGGGATTAGGTTTGTGAAGGAACCCCATGAACCGAGCCAAATTTCCCTGGTAAAAAGTGAAAATATTAAAGATGAAATTAAAATAAAATTTCTGAATATTTTTGTGTAATTTTCTGACCACGAATGGTATTTTTCCTGATTTTTTGGGTATTTTTATAATTAAATAAATTCCAAAAAATATTAAAAAATTCAAAAAATATTTTTTGTTCAAAATTGGTTCCTAAGGCTAGGCTAAGGCTCACAAAGTTGATTTTGCAATTTTTTGACATTTTTTGCTATTTTTAATTAATTTTAGAAATAAAAACTATAATAACGGATGGTCAAAAATCCGGTGTCAACAGGCATCCGCAACCCTATTTGCTTTACCTGGATGGTAGAGGATCTCACAATCGTAATCTTTAAGCAATTCCATCCATTGACGTTGTCTCATATTCAGCTCCTTTTGTGAGAATAAATACTTCAGACTTTGGTGATCAGTGTACACTTGAAAATTTTCCCCAATCAGGTAATGTCTCCAAATCTTCAAGGAGAATACAACTACAACCAATTCTAAATCATGCGTTGGATAATTTACTTCATGAGGCCTCAACTGACGAGAGGCATAAGCGACTACCCTTCCAAAACACAACCCAATCCCCTGAGTGAAGCGTCACTATAGATTTCAAATCCTCCAGGACCAGATGGAATCGTCAGGACAGGAGCCGTAGTTAGCTTCTGCTTAAGCTCTTGGAAACTACGCTCACATTTCTCTGTCCATTCAAATTTCACATCCTTCTTTAGTAGCCGAGTCAAAGGAGAAGCTAAGGCAGAAAACCTTCCCACAAATCTTCTGTAGTAGCCTGCCAATCCTAGGAAGCTCCTGATCTCAGTCACTGTCATCGGTCTTGGCCAATTTACAACTGCTTCAACCTTTGCAGGATCAACGGCTATGCCATTCCCAGAAACCACATGACCAAGAAATGCTACACGAGCTAGCCAAAATTCACACTTACTAAACTTGGCATATGACTGATGTACTCTAAGGGTTTCTAACACCATCCTTAAGTGTTGATCATGCTCCTCCGAACTTCTTGAGTACACCAAAATATCGTCTATAAATACAATAACGAAGCGATCCAGGAACTCCTTAAATACCCTATTCATCAAATCCATAAAGGCAGCAGGAGCATTCGTCAACCCAAACGGCATCACTGCAAATTCATACTGACCATATCGCGTCCTAAATGCCGTCTTAGGTATGTCCTCCTTCCTGATTCTTAACTGATGATAGCATGTTCTCAAATCGATTTTAGAAAATACAGGAGCTCCTTGCAACTGATCGAATAAATCATCGATACTTGGTAACGGGTATTTATTCTTGATCGTTACCCAATTTAATTGCCTATAGTCAATGCATAGCCGTAGCGATCCATCTTTCTTCTTCACAAATAAAACAGGCGCTCCCCAAGGTGACACACTAGGGCGGATAAATCCTTTATCCAGTAACTCCTGCATTTGAACCTTGAGTTCCTTAAGTTTAAACAATGACATCCTATATGGCGCCTTAGAAATTGGTTCCGTTCCAGGAATCAGTTCAATCACAAATTCAATTTCCCTTTCTGGTGGTAAACCAGGCAATTCCTTGGGAAAAACATCCGGGAATTCATGTACGACTGGTATGTCCTCCAACTTAGGCTCTTCAACAGAAGTATCGACCACAGACGCCAGATAACCATAACAGCCATCTTCTAATAGTCTAGTCGCCTCAAGTGACGAGATCATCATTGCCGTGGTCCCTCCTCGACTTCCCACAAACTCGAAACTGACGTCATCCACTGGGTTAAACCGAATCACTTTACTATGACAATCCATTACAGCCCTTTGTTTCTTCAACCAGTCCATTCCAACGATTTAGTCAAAATCGTACATCTCTAAAATAATCAAATCAATCCTACCTTCATGACCATTTACTACAAGTTTACAGTTAGGACAACCTACCGCGACCATCACATTGTCATGTAATTAGAAATCCTATATGCTGTATCCAACCGTTTCGGTTCCAATTCTACTAACTTAACGAATTGCTCAGCCACAAAAGAATGTGTTGCACTAGGATCAAATAAAGCATAGGCGGCTTGATCATGTAAAAGAACCGTACCTGTGACGGTCGGCGAATCCTTCGCCGTATCTCGAGTGACTACAAATACCCTTCCTTGAGCTGGAGGTCGGCCATGAGTATTCTGTAGTGCACTCCCTCAAGATTGCCCTTCCTGTGGCCTATTCTGTCTTTGAGGGTAGTCCCTCGCCAGGTGACCAAACTGGCCGCACCTGAAACAAGCTCCAGTCCTTCTTGGACACATACCAGGTCTGTGCCTCTGGCGGCACATGCGACATCCTTCACCTTGACGATAAGTCGGCTTGCTAATGGCGCCTGACCGGTTTGGTGGGATATAAGCACTGCCACTAGGCGTCGGCCTCTTGCCTTGTCTGACATCTCTTCTGGTATGAGCAAACCGCGAATTAGCGGCGGCAGCCCTTTCATTCAGATTTCTTTCTATCAATTGAGCTCTCTCATACAGTTCATCATAGTCCTTTAGGTTGAACGGTATCAGAATATCCTTGATTTCGGGTTTTAATCCATCCCGAAACCTCTTCGCCCTATCCTGAGGATTCTCAACCATTCTTGTGGCATATCGAGACAATTCAGCGAAACGAACCTCATACTGATCAACAGTTATCTGATTCTGCCGTAAGCTCATAAATTCATTCAGTTTTCGTTCTCGAGATACATCCGAGAAATACTTATTATTAAAAGCTTCCACGAACTTACCCCAATTCAAGGGTGTACCTTCAGGAAAGACTCGATGCTTAGTTGCATCCCACCAAGAACCAGCATTACCCTGCAATTGGTAGATAGCCAAAGTAACCTTGTCTTCCTCTAAGCATTTTAACAAATTAAACGCTTTCTCCATTTCCTTAACCCATTGAATGGCAGCTTCAGGATCCCCATCGCCTGTGAACTCAGCGGGACCAACTTCATGAAGGATTCTGCCAACTTATGCATCGGCCTCTCTTCAATGTTCACAGATGAAGGACCAGCTTGCGACGTCTCTGCCGCATTCAGATTTCTTATTCGTTGACTAATCAGTTCTCCTAGTGCGGCAAGAATTTTCATCTGTCATTCTTGGATCTCTTCCAGGAGGTCTCTGAGATGGTGATTCACTTTCCATGGTCTCTTCAATCCTGGGTTCCTGCCCTTTAGACCCAACTCGAGGTGGCCTTCCAGCTCCCGATGCTTCACCAATCTCGTTAATCCTCAATCGCCTGGCAGGTCTACCTCGGGGCACTCTTCTACCGCGTTCGCTCATTATACAGGTATAATACGGAGACCTGCTCACCCCAGAGCAAAACACGATAAGAAGACAACTCAAACAGTTAGACTGATAGCCAGCAAACACAAGTAGAGATCGTATAATCCTACTAACTATCCCATTTTTCCTCCGCTCCTTATTACTCCAAACCTATGACCGGGTAATCAGGCCAACCTGGCTCTGATACCACTTCGGGCGGGGATGTCACGCCCCGAAACCCGGGTATGCAATATCCCTACCGAATCGCCTTAGGTCAAAATGATAACGTCACAGGCACACTATTGGCCCTCGATAACATATCGCACACGCGGAAACGAACAAACTCCCAAACAGATAATACAACAGGGATCGTCCAATACAAACATCAGCAACAGAAGAATATCAAAATACATTATTGTCGATACAGTATACAGCAGATGATCACTAACCCTACGGAGCTACAGTCGACTCTCTAGGATCCACTATAGAACAAAAGAGATCAGGCGGGGTTAGGTCCTCATCTACTCCAAAAAGAACGAAGGGTCTCCAAAAGTCTAGGTGACGAGTCAGGATCACCATCAAAAGTCGAAAAACGATCACCAGAGGGCTTAGCATCACTTCGGACCTGAAAAATGTTCCCACGAAGGGGTGAGATAAAATCCCAATGAAGTCAACGCCTAAGTCTCGGGTAGGACGATGACTCGTCCAGATATCCTACCAGGCAATGCATTCAAATATTTTTCAACCACATGCAACTTACCCAAATAAAGTCACACTTAATGCAGGATGAGTACGTATACATGTCGTGCCAATTCAAATTGATCAAACAGTCAATCAATTCCTTACAATGCACACAGGCATCAATCAGACACTGAACATCACACCAAGTCCGTTTATAGGTCGATGATCCGCGACAATTAGTAAACCCCATGCTTTTTAGCATGCCGAGCATAGTAATAAGATTCATACTACCCCAATGCTTTTAGCATTGCCGGGCTCGACGGTTAGACTTCCAGAAGGTTCAGGTCCATCACAAGCTGGGACCTGCTTTCGACAATCCAAGCCTACGCCGCACTAAACAGTGCCGTACAAGAGAAAGTCGGGCTTCCAACAAGCCATCACGTGTATCCACATGCTCTTGGCATGCCGGGCGAGATATGAACTTGTCAGGCGTCGCATCATCTCTCATCGTGTGACCACTCATGTCATCCAACAATCAATCAAGCTTATCTTTAATTATAATGGATGATCACGCATATATGCTTTAAGAACTGGCCATTTGATGCTAAATAATGCCAATGGGTCACATGGAATCATATGAATGCACAACACAATCCGTCATCCAAATCAAACAGTCACGAAGCCAAGATTTCCATATCGATCCTATAACTCTCGCCATTCAATTGACCATTAACAATAAGCCATCAATTGAAACCAAGAATAAATCAAACAATTATAATTCCAACGATTATAAATTAACTAACCTAGTTAACTAGGGTCATTTAACCTAAATCCAACTTCTAGCCTAAACCGACCCTAATCGGACTACCTAAACACCTATTATTCTAGGCAAACTAATCCAAACGAAGTTAGCGACCTAATCGAGAATTAGAGGTCAACTCACCGCCAATTCCTCGAAAAATCCTTCGATCCAACTTTGAACTCAACCGGATTGCGAACCGCGAATATCGTCCAGTGGGCCTAAAACTCCAATTTTCTTGGCCCACGGGCCCACAACAAAGCCCACAACTCACAGCCCGACAAGCTTGGCCTTGGCTCAACGCAAGGCCCACACTTCAGCCCAAAACAGAATCTGTCAAGCCCACAACCAGGCCCAACTGAGCAACCCTGCAACCAGCCCACAGAATCAATTCAGTCCAAACATCTACAGAGAACGGCAGCAGTAAACGCAAGGAGAAAACAGTGGCTACACGGCACTGTTTCAAGCAGCTATGGAGGGTGGCCGGATCCGAGGTCGAGGGTGGTGGTTCACGGAGGTCGAGGGTGGACGTCGGCGGCCGGTGGTGGCAGGAGGAGTCACCGGCAACACCTAACAGAAGCAAGGACAGCAGCAGAACAGAGAAACCAATGAAGAAATCTCGGGTTTTGAGGTTGGTTCAGGTTTCTAACGGCAACGAAACCTCTCGCAGCTGATAGGAGACGTCCATGAGGGTGTCTGAAAGTATGTGGTGGTCGGAGGTAGGCCGGAATACTGGTTAAAGGCGGCTAAACTACTCAGAACCCAAAACTGTACAAAACTAGTAAAAACAGGGTCAAGTTCGATTTTCAGCTTACTTGGGCTTTTCCGGCGACTGGTGGCGGCCTGAGATGGCGGAGGGGTGTTGGAGGGAGAGTATGGGAGCTATATGAAGTGGTGGTGGTGGCCGGAGACCACCGAGCAGCAAGAAGAAGCCGCTGCAGTCTCTGCTCGAGCAGAGCAGCAAAGCTGTTCCAGCAGCTTTCTGCCGGCTCTCCGGCGGCCCTGGACGGAGGCGACGGTGCTAGGGGGTGGCAACGGACAGAGGAGGAGGTGGTGAAGGGTCGGCGATGGTCTGGTGAGGTCTCGATCGCTCGTGCACAGTGAATGAGTGAGAGAGAGTCCCTTGGTGCAAGCAAAAACAGAGAAGAAGAAAACGTGCAGGGGGTGTTGTCGTGCACAAATAGAGGAGAGAGAGAGAAGTTGTAGCTGTCCACTTTTGACTCTTGACCACAATAGTGTTCTAGAGATAAGGACGGCCCACCTCCATTAAGAAAATTGTCCTTTGCTCATAAAAATATCCAAGGGCTCTTTAGGAATTTCCAATCTTGGCCGGGGCAATTCCGTAATTTCGCACTCAAGGGTAAATTGGACATTTGGCTATCCAATCGGAATAATGGATCCTTCGAGGTCGGCTTGGCTACGGCGGGGCTCAGACTCGAAAATTCAAGTCCTAAGACGAATCGTCAAACCGATCAAAATCCAAATCAATTCGATCGACGATTACGGAAATCATCCAATTTCCAATTTCTAAATCCTCGAAATAACTTAAGCGACCAAAATGAAATTCTTATTCATACTACCGTTGGGATTTCACTGTTTACTAGAGTCGGGATTTCGGGCGTCACAAATATGCAGCTGACTTTTCCTTTGGAGTTACATTGGTCGGACTTACCAACAATATAAAAATCCCATTGTTGTAAGAAAACAGTATTGCACGTAAAATATGGTCGCTCTGATTGATATAAAATATTGTCTTTGCTTACATCTACGAATCTATGCTCAGATTCTGGTATTATTGTTCACAACTGTAGCAGAAGCCGATCGGCCGGTTCCAGGATAACACAGGCAGCACCAATGAAGAGGAAAGACGTATTGTGCAGCCAGAAACGAGCTCTCGTAATGTGCAGTATTTCTCGAAGAAAAAGAAACAAAATTCATCGATGAATCAATTTATGGTCTCATCGGTTTTGAACAATGGTGCGGGCCTTGGTTATCCGTTTTGTGCTTCAACGTCTCCTGCTGAATTCATGTCATCAGATTCTGTAGTCTTAACTCCGATAGATCCCTCACTCGAACCCGTTTGGCTTGATTCGACTCTTGCGGCCACCTTTTTCAATTTCGCCTCCTTTACTTTGACGATTATTTTATCGATTATCTTCGAACTCATAGTCACGATCCACATCTCCGCCTCTTTGTCCGTTTCGTTCTCCTTCAGATGCATCTTTATTTCATTGACACAAATGAAAATGAACTTTGCATATTCAGTCCCATGATTTAAACTCAGAGAAAAAAAAAAAGAAATGACCACCTAATCTTGAGTGTATAATAGGTTGTAAAGTTCGACTCACCAGCGATTTCATAATGGCGTATAGCGGTATTGTTCTGTAAATGCACATGTACTGGACGAATGCGCTGAGAGTGCGACATTATGCGACATAAGTCGAATTCATCGTTAGGCCAAAGTCTTTAATCGTATGAAAACACAGAATATAGAAGAATGACATAATGGACACAAGCGATAGGTCTTACCCTATTGCTATTCTGGGGACAACAAAACCAACCTTTCCCATGACGCAGGAGTGAAAATCGTATTGGACCTGTCATAGAGATCAGGAGAAAGCATTAGTCGGAATTTTCGCGGATATGCTAGAGACTTTGCTTGACATTACCAAAGTTGATGAGATTTGAGTTGCTTGTGCTCACCAATATAAAGAAGAAGAAAGCAATCTCCAGAGAGTTCTCGAACAGCACGATGTGAATCAAAATGCGGAAGAGACGAGGGCTGCGGAACCAGAAATTGTCTTTTGAGAATCCAACAACCCGCTCCTTTGCACTCTTTCCAGTCTTATGATTTTCGGCAACCTGTTTTGCTAGTTGCGTGATCATATGCTCCAATTTGGTGCCGACGATGAGCAGAACCTGCGCAGAATTGGCGAAAACGCCTAATGAGATGCATCGGAGACACATCCTTTTCCCGTCGAGATTCATTTGGAATTTTTGCAAGACGTAATGACTTCAAAAGGGGAGTTTTGATCACTACTTACAGTCAGCGGAATGAAAGATATCCAAAAGTAGGCATGCCATCCTGCAAGAATTGTACCAGGAAACAGATTGCGATGACGTTGTCTTTATTCTCAAAGGCATATAAGAAAAGAAAGATGCAATCGAGCTCCATTCCTGATCGATAGCGATCTCATTCGGAAAGTCGAACTTTAATTACAGAAAAACGTCACTTCTTGGTCTTCTAAAACGCGACGAAACCAGTTTATGCATACATATTTCGGGTTTCGAATAGGACTCACTGTCAGGTGTGTTCATATGACCTCTATTGCAATATTATTAAGATCCAATACAATTTTTCAGAGTCACTAATGATGATTTGCTCATCCTTAGTGGCAATCTGCCTTGTATTGGGGAAGCACTGTTTCCCAGAATTCATTTTTCCTTTCATATATTACAATGGGGATTAGGCTAATTCTAGGAATAGTAAGAACCAGTCATTTTTGCTCATCTAACTGCCAGAATTCTCCCGGAAGATCACGTGATCCGGGTATTGTGTCTGTTTACTAGCGCTCGACCCAAGTTGCTTTACCAAACATCTTTTTCTCCATGATAGTCGCAAACTTTCCCATTACCACTACTAAACAGAAGAATTACGCGCGCTTAAAGTCACTTACCGGCCACGTTTACGAGCAAAAAGATCACTGCGCATAACCACAAGTACCAGCTGCAATATTGATAAAAATGCACATCAGTTTGGCTGAACTGAAGAAGAGCTCAACATTCTCCAATATTTTAAGTACCATTTTCGAGAAAAAAATCATATTGCAATGACTTCCATGGATTCAGTAATGTCCAAGAAAGGTTGGTCTGTTCAATAACATTCTCCTATTCACCAAGTAAAGTCTGTTGCTTCTGTAAAGCCTAATCGATTTACCTGATTCCAACCATTTTCTCAAAGTCCTTTTGCACGGCCTCAATTATGTACTTCTGAAAATCTTCCTTTGGACTGTTCAAATCATGTGCCTGTGGACATGACAGAAACAATAACCTATTCAACCATTTTAAGGCCAAACATGATACAACGAGGAACCGAACTAAATGCCAGAATAAGAATGTCTTATGCGTACCTCGATGAAGTTCAGACGAAGAGCAATGTACTCAAACTCGGTCACAGAAGGATAAAACTGCTTGAAAAATGACATCTGGAGAAGGGGAAAATTTGAGACAATGAAACAATTTTTTAGTATATTATGCTCGTTTTAAGTTTCTAAACACCCTAAACTTGATATATTTAAGCATACCATGTTCGGGAACAAAGATGTAAAATTTAAGTATTTAATCATATAACTGTGGAACATTTTGAGAAATGGATGACGGTCGAGGTCGTAAAGATAGACTAAATTTGGCAAACTCTTTCTGATTATGCAGCTGCCGGGAGCTTCAAGAGACTCAAAGACTTACGGCCCAGCCGTGCACGGCTGTTTTGTTGCCAAATTCGGTGAAAAAGCTGTGAATTCCGTTGCTATGATAACTCTCCAGCTTCTTCTTGAATATTACTGCAATTCCACACAGAGCAGAAGTATCTAAATCCAAGTAGAAAATTTTCTGGGGACTCTACAAGAATTTCGAGTGAGTGATATCAATCATGGCCCCCTCCATTTCACGACATTGCTTACCGTCTCGCAGTTTAGAATAATGTGTGCTCCCTACATCATGTTCCTCCAACTTGTTCCATTGACGTATCTAACAGCATGGAAAGACAACATCAATGTTACAAAGTTGATCCAAGAGATACCTCTTGACTTTTTTATTATTTTTATTATAGATTTTCCTAATTTGTATGAGTTTTACTTTTCACTTTTGAATCCTTATAAAATTGGAGAACGCAAATAATTTGCACATGGAATCACAAATAGTTTTCTCATAATTGCTTGCAAAATATTGAAGGGAAACAGAAAGAAAAAAGCACATTCATACCTTCAAATATCCAAGGAGGACTTTGAGCGCACAGAGGACCACGTGAATGGTCGCTAGCACAAATATGAAGATGTCCAGGTGATGGAGGGCTTCAACAGACAACAATGCCACCTTCCCCTGAAAAAAAAAATTAGGACGGTTGCGTGAAAAGTTCACGGTCAGAGATCGTGTCGACTCATTGTAAGTCTTCAGATCTGTCTTAGCACCGGAGATGTGCAAAGACTTGTATGATAAATGACTTGGTAGAAGCAGAAGCAGCTTATTTTGTGTCCGTTTAAGATCTCTATAGTTACAGGAGAAGCAGCAGCAGCTTTGGTGAAGTAACCTTTTGACTGCAGTAATCGGTGGCAGCTGAAGCTTCGGTCAGGAGGCGGCGTCCTTGTGTTCCACTGGAAGAAAAGGAACTGGTGACGGTGGAAGAAGAGCCGGGCTTCTTGCAAGGAAGCCAGACGTTGGCGAGTCGCTCCGATATGCAAAACTTCCCTATTCTATTTTGGAACACCGCTAAGAGCAGCGATATGAATCCCAGTACCATCAACTCTGCCGCCACCGTCGTAACCCGAAAAAAACAAAAAGAAAACAATTCATGTGCATGCACATTAGCATTGTGACATAGCCAAAAAACCAAAACAAAAGAAGATCGCTCACCTTCTTTTATCTTCCGTAAGGCGCCGACGAAAGCCCACATTTTGTACTTCTCCAGAAGCTGCATTCGACAGGGAAAACTGGAGTTAGGAGTTGTTGGCATGGCGATCAACATGTCAAAGTTGGAACTTTCGGAGAGGTCGAAAGCTGTCGGAACATAGGAAGTAAAGAGCGTCACCTTGCCGACGCAAAGAAGAAATCTATCGACAACAATGGAAATCAACACGATGCTGAAGCACACTAGAGCCACCACCCACGACGGCGTGAACTCTAGCGATATCTCGCCTCCTCCGGCGTCCGCCATTCTCTCTCTCTCTCTCTCTCTCTCTCTCTCTCTCTCTCTCTCTCTCTCTAGGCGTGTCTTAGATTGCCCCTCCTTTCGATTTCATATATATCAAAAGTTGCCCAGTTGAAGATGTTTACACGTTGTCCACACCCACATCAACGATTTCATTTTTGTTTGTTAGACGAAACCCACGCGAACCCACGAGGCAGATTACTTGTTCTTCCGCTGACTCAGAGAGAGAAACTACAATCATCGTACGAAGCTCGCCTCCATCTGGTGGAGTGAGTTCTGTCTTGCTAAACGCCAACAGGAGTTCTGGTACCTCGCGTTGACTCCAATCTTATCACCTAACAAGTTAAAAACAAGAATATTGTCAGATTCACACAATTATACCGAGTTAATTTGAGGAAAAACCCTAAGTTGATGCATATGACAAATTTTTTCTCTAATTAATTTTTTGGCCAGACAATTTTACCTTTCGTTATTTTCGTAAAATTGGGTTAACACCATAAAAAATCTTAAAACTTGTGACAAACAGATAATAAAAACCTCAAACTGATACAACATCAATTGCCACGTGTCATCTAACTTAGCAATTTGAATTAATGAAAACTGACGTAAGGTAAATTTGTCATAGGTGTACCAATCTGAAGTTTTTTGTGAATAAAAAATTAAATTGAGATAAATTTATCATAAATATACCAGTTCGGAGGTTTTCATTGTATCAACCCTATTACGATTTAGACGATCCCTTTCCATTACGATTAACCCTCCAACTCGAGTCACATATAAATTTTGACCATCCAATAGTGTGTTTTTTCTCGATTCTAAATGAGTTTTGCTAGCATAAGTGACTGTGAGAATAAAAGTATATTGCGAGACACTAATTCTTAAAAGAGTGGACCTCACAATATTTTTAATAAATTTCTATTTTTTTCCGTCCAAAGAAAAAAAAAACCTAATATATGAGGCACCAGATAGTAATGCTCAATTATTGCTTGACAATTTTTCTTGTCGCTTGGACAACCCAAAAAAAAAAAAGAGAGAAACATCATTTTCTGCGGGTCTATTGCTCTTATCTTTTATTTTATGTTTAACTCTTATTTAAACAAAGAGGTGTAAAAAAAAAAAAAAAAAAAAAAAAAAAAAAAAAAAAAAAGAAAAAGAAAGACACCCTCTGTCTGAACGAGTTGGTATTTGTCTGCTATCTTAAGTCGGAGAGAGAACAATGCAAACATGGCCATCGATGCCAGCAATAGTCTCCCCTCCATTTTTTACGTGCCTTGACCTAAACAGAGGATTCAAAAAAAAAAAAAACTTAGAGATGTACGATCAAATGTAAACGAAAAAGGACTTACAAAAATACAAGTAGTTAACTAGCTATAGCTCTACCAAAGGAAAAGACACGATTATGTTGGACCCTGCGACTACTATTTTCGGTCTATATTTACCACGTCAATAAGTTAGCGAGCTCCGATGCATCTAAGTTTTTTTTTTTTTTTTGGTCGGATCCGATGCATCTTATAAGATGAATAATATGAGAATCACAACTCTTGATACGTTGTCGTTTCTCGAAGAGTATTTAGAAATTATTGGGTGCAGCTTCTGCGCGATTGTTGCACTTATACATACAATATTACAGGGGAAAAAAAAAAGGTGTTTCGGCTTTTTGTAACTCTTTTGGCAAACAAAAAAAGTTGCAACGCCCGTGTGTTGCAACAATTTTTAAGAACTCGTCTCACTCGATTTCAAAATGTTGTGCTTTCAAATCTTAAATTGCCAAATATGGTTACTACAGTACGCAATACAATTGCGAACTCATCGAAAGGACCGCCGATCAATCGCGAGTCTGGATTATGGTTTCGGACGGGCCGAGGTTGTCTTGATAGGGTGCGTAAGGTTTCGGCCTCATTGGATATGTCACAGTAATCGTTAGTTGGGGAGTACTTAAAAATAGTGGATCAAACAGTGGATCAAAATGGTCAACTGTCAATAGTCAACGCTTTTCTTGGGGAATCTCTAGGAACTTGCCATGGTGGAAACGAAAGGTATGCCGGATCTGGATTTCCTACCATAAAGAATTTCCTACCATGGTCGATCTGGACCGTCCAATTCAAAATAAACGATGCAGATCAGTGCACATCATTTTCCGCTAAAAAATCGTGGATTGATCTGGGCCGTCCATTTTGAATTGAACTATGGTACCAAATCCTTTTTCGAGTATGCCCACCAATCATAGGGATTGATGTGTCGCTGTAATGGTACGAGGAGTAGGGAGCTGACTTTACTGAATGAATGAATGAGGAAAAACGTGGCCTAATTAATTGAAGCCGCCCACGTTGACTTGACTAATGGGTGTCGCGATTAATGGCCCGCTTGCCTTTCCACTCAAAATGCCAAATGTAATGTTTGTTACCGTGATCTAACGTTCACAGTTTGTTTATAAAACAAATAAAGAGGTATCTTATCCCACGTCGGCAAAAAACACAAGTATGTGATTTATATAAATAGAAGGTTTCTAGTCTTACAATTGAAGATTATGAGCTTAGTCGACTAGATCTAGGGGTGTCAATAATTTAGTTCGGTTTGATTTTTGAAAAAACGAAATTGAACTGTTTTTGGTTCCATTTTTTTTTCCCTTCTTGAATTGACAATCTATTCGGAAGTGATCATGTTTACAACTAAATGGATCTGGATCCCCTACCTTTAAGGCAGGGGTACCTTAATTCATTTGGGCCGTCCATTTCAAAATGGACGGCCCATATCGTTTATATACGGGGGAGAATTTTATAGGTTTTTTTTTTTAAAGACGATCTGGGCCATCTATTTTTGAAATGGACGGCCCATATTGTTTTAGGGGTTAAGCCACGACAATTGATCTGTTTCGCAACTAAATAATGGCAATAGTAGTTATGAAAATTTGAGCCATTTTATCATTGTTATTGATTAATTACTGTGTAATAACATCCACATATGTCAAATGTTACGAACGAACATGTGATGGGCTTTCAGTTGGACGGGCTCGAGTTAAGACCTTTCTTTAACCGATACTCAAACAATGCCGGAACATGAGATGGGCCATGGGACGGACCATCCCTCTCCCTCGAATGTTCGCTTATGCAAGGAACGTATGCCTTATTTCAATTTAGGCCATGTTTGGTTCAGTATTTGAAATGAGCATTGGGGCTCTAAAGTCCCTTGGCCAAATGCAAATGCTGTTTAATTCATTTTTTTGCTCACTTTGGGCAGATGCAATTGCATCTCAAATGCTCACCAAAGGCCTTTAGGCCAAAGTAAGAGGTACTTTGGGAAGTTGCATATCAAATGCAACTATTTTTTTTTAACTTTGTCACATTCACATGTCGCCTCCCACCCGCAGAAGATCGCCACCGCTGCCACCTGCCGCCGGTCACTACCGGCCACCGCCTGTCGACGGTCGCCGGTAGACCCCGCCGGTCGCTCTCGCCCATCACCGGTCTCCGCACACCACCCATCGCCCATCGTTGCCGTCGTCGGTCGTCGCCGCTGCCGGTTACCGGTCACCGTTGTCACCGATCCCCGGTTTCCCTGTCGCCGTCGGCGATCACCCGCCGCCACTTTTTTTATTATAAAAAAAGTAAAAATACTTTACAAAACATATTTTTCACCAAACAGCATTTACGCCAAAGTTTCTTTCAAATGCGTTTTTAAAAAATATTTTGCCAAACAATACTTGCATTTTGAAAAATGCCTTTAACCCAAAGGTATTTGCATTTACTCAAAGTCCATTGGCTAAATACTGAACCAAACAGGCCATTAGTCTTAAATGTTTTTAGTTATGCCAATTTAATCCTAAATATTTGTGTAAAATTTTAATACAGTCTTTCCGATCAATTTTTGTTGAAAATCGCTTACGTGACTGTTCAATCATCATCGACTGTCCTACACCACTACATTAGCGACTTTCGACAAAAATGGACTAAAGTACTACATTGAAATTTCTCCCAAATGGTCATGACTAAATTAGCAAATTTAAAAAGTTTAAGACTGAATTGGCATCTATACAATAGGTTTATGACTAATTGAATAATGTCCCCTATAGAGAAATTTACATGTTGTCAATGCGAAATTCAGATTTTGAAGATTTAAGAAGAAGTCCTGGAGAAATTACCAAGTACCAAGCTCTATAGCATATCTCCATGCAACAACATATAACCATGCTTGTATGCTTTGTGCGCTCGCAATACTGGACCAACGCTTCAGCTTTCTCTAAGGCTCCGTTTGTTTCACGAAAAATATGACATTTCTAGAAAATATTTTCCAAGAAGTCATTTTTCAGGAAAATGACATTATTTTTCGATGTTTGGCTGAAAATTGAAAATGACCTGGAATATGTTTTCCGCCGTTTGGTGTGGAAATTTGAATTTGATTTTCTCTCATGAACCCCTTTAACTTTTTTTCTTTATTTCATTTCTTTTCTTAATATTTCGAATTCTTATTTATCTTTTCCTTTTTCTCGTTTCTTTTTTATTTTTATTTTTTTTCTTTTGATTTCAGCCAGTCGCCGACCATGGCAACTGCTAACGATCAGTTGTAAACAAGCTCGAGCCTTGGCCGGTCGTCGGCCAGTGCGATCGAGAATAAGCATAGCAGGAAGAGTATGAGCAACATCAAGGATTAAGAAGATCTCATTTCATCAAAATGAAGGGCATACACATGGAGGATAGTTCATCTCAGGCACCCTTAAGAACTAATTCAAGTGTCGAAGGAGATCGTGTATAAAACTGAGGAGCAATCCCATGCCAACGCGAAATCACTCCAAGATCCTTCCTGACCCCTCTAATGCAACTTCCTATTCATCAGTGGCCATGTATCTTGAGTCATGAGGGAGCTCTTGGAAAGCAGGTTCAGCAATCAAAGCACTTGAGCCTTTCTGAAATACTACTTCAGGTTACTCATCCTGTAAGCTGGTTCCTGATCACAATAGCCGAGAAGTATAATGCATAATGCACCCTGGGGCTAATAAGCATTGGCGTGGGATTGAATCTGTGAGCGACATTCACATAATCAGGTCTCGAGAAAGGGAACTTGGAATGGTAGCTTTACGACACCGGATGCAACTAGAAGCGTAAGAACCCATGCAGGCAAAACCCACTGGAACACTGCTATTAAGATGCTTTTTCCTGCATAAAGACTCATCATATCAAACTCAACATGTGCAAGTGCGCGAGAGTGCCCACGGACCTTTCCGGAGAATAATTTGTTCGATTGAAAAGAAAATATCAAGAATGTTTAAGAGAAGTAGCACATACCTTCTCAGAGAATGGATTCTCATAAACAAACAAATGCACGAGTATAATTGAAGGCCAGAAAAGACAAACACTACCTGCAGATGCTGGGCGTCTTTCGATTCGATCCAAGATCTACTCTCCGCTCTCTCGGAGCTTCCTCTTCACTTTCTAGCCATCAGTTAGTAGCACCCCATCTACAACAGACTTCCTCTGCTCCAACTTCTTATACATCTCAAGTGAAGTCACCCTCTCCCCCAATTAAGCATTCACAGTACATGTAAAGGCATTGCCGACAGCGATGAACAATTTAATCTATGCCCATGGAAATGAAGTAAATCAGGTCATCGCCTAGCAACACCAGATAGTGTTGGTCTAATAGTATCCATACTATAAACATTCTCAAAGTACTTATGGTAACAAAATAAAAAGAAAGAACATATATTCTAAATGAAGCACTAAAAAGAAGCAAAAGGAAAAACTATTGGCTTCTTCTAATCCTTTGATAACTAGTCCACATTGCATGTGCAATCCTATCCCTTTTTTATGCACATATTCTATTTTCTTCCTTTTCCTCTCTTTTGAGTAAGTTGGACCCTTTCTCTTTGAGATTCCATTTGGCTATTCATCTCTTCCATGATAGGGTCATTGGGATCAAATCCCATGATAAAATTGTGAACGATACAACATGCCAGGATAACATCAAATTGTGTTTCGAAAGACCAAAAAGGTTCAAAATCTAATACTCGAAAACGCTTCTTTAACACCCCAAATGCTCTTTCAACTGTCATTCTTAAAGATGAATGACGTAGATTAAATAATTCTTTCTCATTTTCAAGCGGCCGATCACCGAACTCCTTCAAATGGTATCTAACATCGCGATAGGGAGAGATGAACCCACTTTGGATTCCATAGCCAGCATCGGCAAGATAATACTTTCCTACAAGATATAAATAAGCTTATCAGTAACATACTAAACTCACTTCAACCATCATGTCGAACTCCATTTTCTTACCTCTAGGAAGATTCAATCCATTCGGCCTTGAAAGTGCATTAGCTAAAACATGTGAATCATGTGCGGTTCCCTCCCAGCCAGCTAGTATATAAGAGTATCTCAAGTCAAATGTAACAGCAGATAATACATTTTGTGTTGTTCCTTCCTTCCGACCACGAAATCTTCCTTGAATTTCCAGAGGGACTAATGCACGTACATGAGTTTCATCTATAGCTCTGACACAATCCTAAGATAATCAATGTAGATCATCCAACTAGTAATGAAACTTTTCAAGCAAAATATATAGATTTTCATTCCAAATTTCGTACCTTAAAATATGGATAAAACCTTCCACCGTTACTTATCTCTGGAGGAGTGGAGTTGCTTGGTTCTTTCACAACATGCTTGTACAATTTCAAGATTGCCTGCAAGACGATTTTGAAATATCTGTGCACAGTCTCTGTTGACCTATGGAATCTTCCCCCAATGACTCTAAACCTCACATTATGTCCAATGATATGACAAAAAACTAGAAGTTGCTCCTTGATAGAAACATTTGCTGTAGAATGCAACGAATTTCTTGCACTAAGTGTTTTGCAAAGTTCTAAAATAGTATTTGGTGTCATCCATATTTGGTCTATGCAATGGTTATCTCCATTGTATAAGATTCGATTCATATACATTTCCCTCTCATGATCTCGATTCACATGAGGCTCTCTCGGTATGCAATTCTCAAAATCATCATCATCATCCATAACTACTGCAATAACAGTCATGACTGCTGCAGTGGCCGCCGTTACTGCCACTTGGATTTTATAATTATCCATCTACATAGTAAATTGTAAATTCCATATTAATAGAAATGTGATTGCCAAGTCACAACTATACTTAAAACTGAGAAATTTGTTTCACAAACTTTTCTGGAGCGGCACATTAAGAACAAGTTTGAACAACATTCATAAAGAAGCACTCCTACAATTGCTTAACTAAAAGATTCAGGAAATCGTAACAAGCACTAGCAGTGAAATACCAATCAATCCTATGGATTTCGTCACTCCTAGATGTCGCGACCCGTCCGGAAGCGGACGCGGCTAATGGATTACCGATCGCGGGTCTTGGATCGGCGCGGGCCCTCCCAGGCCCATACCAAATCGCGGCGGGAGTATTTTTTAGAAGGATTCGACGATAAGAGTCGATCGCTTTCGACCTTCAGTGTGGTCGTGGTGGCATGTGCAACTTGTGCATGCATTTGGAGTCGCCACCGGTCTTTCTTGGAGGGTAGACCGGAAACCTTACTGATCGATTGGGAGAGATCGATCAGTTCTGCAGAACCAGAGATTTTGGGTTCGGGGACTTGGTTACGTTGGTGTCATTACCAACGCCCTTTCGGTACCTAACGCGAGTGATTTTCCTGGCTAAGAGTTCATACAGGCGCAATTTTAGGCGAGGTAAGTTTGATTCAGGGTTTCATGCAGATTGGAAGACTATTCCTATCAATCACAATCAATTCTAATGAAAAGCTCAATCAAGTGCATAAATAAATCACATCAATGCACATCAATTCAAGTCAAAGGCCTCCTAGTATAGCCATAAGGGCTTAGGGAAGGCGTGATTTAGGACCAGGGGCAAAATGGGAAGATTTGGGAACGATTAGCCCGAAGGGAAAAATCGTCAAATTTTGGAAGATTTGGATACCGAATTACCCAAAATATTCCATGGCCAGTTGTTTGTGGCCATTTCCCATTTTTGAGAATTTTTTGGAGTTTCTTGATTTTTTCTTCAATTTTTGGAAGATGATTCGCCCAAAGGGAGAAATCGTCATTTTTAAGAAGGTTCGGGGTTCAAAACACCCGGGATGAGCCTTGGCCAGTTGGTTGTGGCCATTTCCTATTTTTGGGGATTTTCTTGGATTTTTTTAGAATTTTTTTGGAAGACGGTTTGCGGGAAGGGCAAAACCGTCATTTCTGGAAAGATCAGGGGTCAAATGGCCTGAAACAGGTCATGGCCAGGTCTGTCAATCCCAATCGGACCTTGCAAGAGATTCCCAGGCCCACTCCTTTTGTCTTTCATTCTTCTCACAATAGCCCACTCGATCAAGCCCAAGACGTGGAGTGGCCCTATGACTACTATTCATCATCTTCTTCATCGTGCGAATCCTCCACCGCGATGTCTTCACAGCTGGATCTCCAGGAGATGAGACCGTGACCAATGCCAGGCCCGCGCTCTTGACGTCGACCTTCAATGAACCTGATAGCCGTCCTCGGACCTCCATGCTGGCTAGTGGCAGACGTCGTCGACTCTTCCTCAAACGGAGAAGCTTCGGCCAAGTCTTCCACATGTAACGCCCCAACAAAAACTCGCTGGTACCGACGGTTTTGACAAAAAGAAGAAAAAGAACTGGCGGTCATTGCCTCAAGACACCAGTGAGACCTCATCGTACCGCAGCCAGATAACCATCATCGGAATCTATTCTCACTCGCCCGAAACGCCGAGATAGCGACGCCAAGATCTGCTCGGGACGCCACTGCCTTGGGCTCGGCCTCTTCATCGCCTCGTCGGAGCCTATGCCTCGCTCTTCTTAGACCAGCGTAAGGACCTGTTAACGTTCGTCGTCCTCAACCCGAGCTCACATCGTCTCCGGGATGGTCTCATCATTGTCGCACCTGGTTATCTCTCATCAGACCCGCCGATCCTCAACCGGTTCCGCGCTCGTTATGCTCGCTGGCGATCGAAAACTGATATCATAGTTGTTTCGGTTTCACCTGAGATGAGCTCGCAAACTCGAGACGTGTTTTCAAGTTCGGGGTGAATTCATATTTTTTTGTGTCCGATGTGAAGTTCATGGTGGTTGACGTCAAATCCTGTTGCCGAACCAAACGACCTCCGTAACTTACAAACAGACGACCACGGGAATGGACGCTAAAGAGATTAGAGGGACAAACTGATGCCCACATGTCGAGGGACCACCATTCCAAGGAAGCATGCAGGACATTTCCTTACCACTGATCGACGTTCACCCATAGCAGGAGTCAGGACAATTACGCAACGATAACAGACGAAGAAGTAGACATGCATAGGTTGGCATCTCAACGTAGGGGAAGCAACCCCATTCGAAACTCGGGTTCGCACTCGACGCGAAGAAGTCTACGAGCAAAGTTTATCAAAAACGGCTCGCTCTACACCTATATACGCATGAGCCGGAGGAAACAAATCTCAGTGTCAAGTCCGACTGAGACATAGCAAAATAGGAGTTGAGGCTTACCTCGACCTTCGGGCACCACGGACAGTAGCGAGCTTGGCGGAGGCTACGGGTGCGTAGGTCCAGGGCTGGGCTCGAGCTCACGAGGTGCGGCCTTGGCGGATCGGCACGGCTAGATAGCAACGGCGCTCGCGACTCGGGCCGGGGCTGGTGGTGACGGCTGGTGATGATCGGGGCGAAGTGACTGAGGGCGTTCGGTGAGAGAGGGAGGAGGTGGTAGCTCATCTATCCTTGGAGTCGAGATCGAGTTGGCGGGGATAGCGAGTCCTCGGCAGCAGTTAGACAACGACCGGGGTGGTAGTCCGCGGTGGAGCGACGGCTAGGTGGTGAGGGTGACTGCCGTTTCTTGATCGGAGAAGGAAGGTGGCGACGCTCCCCTATTGCCTTCGTATTCACCTCTCTCTCTCCGTCTGTGTGTACGTATATATTGTGGCTTGTTGAGACAGGCTCCTGATCTTGGCGAACTTACCGTCCGAACGGCTACCTGGCGATTCACCGCCATTTACTTCTGCGGATGGCCTTGTCACGATGCTCTACGGGACCCCTGGCCGGGCCCCCAAAAAAAAGCAAAAAACCCCACCTCCTGGAGAGGTTCCCCCTTTTTTATAACCAGACCAACCCATGCATCCCCCATTGTGCCGCGGGTCTCCCCCCTTTTTTTTTTTGTTTAATCTTTCTTTTTTATATGGTGGAAGACAGACTCCTTCTGTCCTCTACTTCTTCCAAGTCTTTTTCTATTCCCCCATCCCCATAACAACATCGTCACCTTTCCCTTTTCTTTTCCTTTTTTTATATCGCCGCACCCTCAACTTCCCTCCTTTAGTGACTTTTGTAAAAGAATTCTTGAAATGCGGAACACTTTGATCTTGAGGATTCGAGGGTGGAGAGTATGCTTGCCCTTCGGCAATTCATTTTAATATATATATATATATATATATATATTAATTTTTATGGATTTTTAATGAATTATTTTCGAAAATAAACTAGAAAAGACTGATCAAAATCCATGTGTCAACAGCTGCCCCTCTTTGAGAGTGAGCTCGTCAGAGGTTGCTTTTAAAGACAAAATGACACCTGAATCTTGATCGACCCGACTGAGGAGAAGAAATGCCATGACATTGAATCCTTAAGGCTCCTTGATGGAAGCTCAAATTAATCCACGGTTTGCTCTAACAATTTGACCATGGGCCGGGGTGAGAGAGGCTTACCTGAAGCTTACCTGTCGGATGCTGCCGGTTGTGACGACTTTCAAGAAGATACCTAGGATTTGTCATTCAGAATATCCTAGGGAGATTAAGCTCTGACCTGTATGGTAGGTCATACCATTATGAGATTCCTAACTGGTAGGAACCAAAGGAAGGTGCATCCCACGCTTTGGGATTTGCCAAGGATTTTGATCCGTATGGTAGATCGGACCTTTGTGTTGATCCTTACGGCGATATTTACCAATGAGTTGACCCTTATGGCGGTTTCTACCAATGAATTGACCCTTATGGCAGTTTCTACCATATGTGACCCTTCAGGCGGTTTCTACCATTAATGTGACCCTTCAGGCGGTTTCTACCTTGGTTTGACCCTTCAGGCGGTTTCTACCTTGAGTTGACCCTTCAGGCGGTTTCTACCTTATATTGACCCTTCAGGCGGTTTCTACCTTGAGTTTGACCCTTCAGGCGGTTTCTACCATTGTTTTGCTTTGAAAAGGGGTCTCATGACGAGGGTTCTCCACGTCAGATGAGACTGCCTAAATTTTGAAAATGGGTCTCATGACGAGGGTTCTCCACGTCCGATGAGACTGCTTGAATTTTGAAAAGGGGTCTCATGACGAGGGTTCTCCACGTCCGATGAGACTGCTTGATTTTTGAAAAATAGGTCCTGGGACGAGGGTTCTCCACGTCTGATAGGACTCTTTCTTTTAAAAGGGTTTTTTTTTTTTAGAGATCCCGAAGTTCGTCGGGAATTCAGTTTTGACGCAGTGAAAGATTTTATCTTGACAAAGCTTCACTTGAGTCTGTTGAGGCGACATTCTGGGAGATTGGTGTTTCCAACGGATCCTGCAGAAGTTCGAGCCTGAAAAATTTTTCTCCACCAAGAAAACATTAGCCATCTTAGGGAAGACGACGGTTGTCCATCTGACAAAACCGTATGATTTAAGTCTTAATCATGAAATGTGCGTTTTGATGCTGGAGGTTATCCAAAGCATTCTTGCAACATGCAAATGTGATCACAAATCCCTTGCACGGAAAATCTGGATCAAACAATTTGAAATTTCCAAAAAGAGTTTGTTCAAAACATCTATTGGAGAATTTCTCATCCAAGAGGGCTCCTCACCGCTCTGTGATAATGGTCTTTTGTAAGAAATGCGTTCAACTTCCTACTAACCTGTGCCTAGGTTTTAGGATCATTCGCAGCGCATACATTTCGATCGATCGGGAGGTCTTCCACGGGACCGTGATGTTGGGCTTGGATAATGGTTTTCAAGGGAGACCCGCTTTGGAATCGAGGCCATTGAATGAATGTTCTCACCATCTGCTCCGGGTTTACAAGTCAAGAACCCTGCAAAATGAGAAAGAAATAATCTTGCTCGTACCTCTTCGAGCTAAGCTATATGTTAACCCAAGTGTCTTAGTCAGAGAAGACTGTTTCAGGGTCTTAACATCGGTAGGATTGGGGACCGAAAAAGGCTTGTTTTTGGCCCAGAATTCATGAGGTTTTTGACATTGGTGATCATTGCAGATCTGCCACCTGTCCTTGCCTTTCTGTATCTTCAGTCTTTGAGGTGTGCGCCCGCTTTTAAGGTGTGCACAAATCCTTTAGAGAACGTCTCCTGTTGCGTTCAGAGACCGGCTCTCTCTATGTCTTTGTTCTGCGCTCGGCACCATTTGGGGAGCAGCCCTTTTGGATTTGGCTCCTTCAGGGATTTCCTCTTTTCCCATCCAGCTTCATTGCGGATCAATCAAACAACTTACACGAGCATCGGCCTTGCTTTTACCAGGCACTTTGCTTTTTCTCGATGCCGTGGATTTTTCTCATTCATTTTTTAAAATCCCACTTTTTCTCATCTTCATGGGATCGTGTTAGACCTATGATCAAAGGTCTAACAAGGTTAAGCATTAACTTAGGAATTTTTTGCCAACCCTAAGTCTTGAACTCCTTCGTTTTTGAAGTGATGCTGCATCCGTCTTGGAATGTGCAATGATCACCAACGGGTTTATGAAATGATTTTGCAGGCTCAACTTGGCTATGCAAAGGATTCGGTGTGTGGGATAGAGAAATGAATGCTTCTCATCATCCTATGGCACTTGGATTACCATATAAACAACACACAAAGATTAATGTTAGTCCGAGCAAGAAAATTTCTAACCATTTTCTCCTGATGCTGCTGGACTCACCTCCATTTTGCCCTGATGTGGGGTGGTTCTTGACAGGGTTGAGAATGAAAATCGCCGTTCAAAGGGGTTGTCAATGGTCACCTGTAGTGTTTGGGGGATATGAAACGAATGCCTCCGTCGTCCCAACCCATGTAATTGCTGCGAACAATCCATACTTCCGTAGGTCCAGATTTCACTATCTGATCTGCTCCACTTCTCTCTCAAGTGTGTATAGGACACGTTTGGCCTAGGCTTTGCCTCTCGTCTTTTGAGAAAACGTCCTTTTAAATGTTTTGACAAATAATCATATTTGGAAAGATTCATTTCTTTCTTTCCCAAAATTTATCCATCGAGGGGATTTTGTGATGTAACGTGCATGTTTTATTCATGCTTTGGGCAACCTCCCGATTTAAATCATGAACATCGATGCATTGGATAATTTTCCTGACGGCTGAAAGGATTTTAACATTTTTTTTTAGCTAACTGGGAAATGGATACTTACCTACCTTTCGCGGCTGCAGACCCCTGAAAATGTAAAAGAAGCATATCATTGTATGTTCACTAATTTTTCGAAAATCGGAACGATACATCCTACCCCCATGTACCCTAACAGGTAGTATGTGGGATGTAAAAACTTGTTCGTCTCCAAGGCGATTCCCCTGTCAAGGATAGACAACGAGCATCAATTCATATTCTCAAATTCAAGACAAATTGGGACGATACAACTTTACTCTTGGTTGTCATCCCGTTCTGATGTTGCGTATTGATATGAACCACGTCTATCAAATCTGCCTATCCATGCTTGGAGTGTTTGTAACATCAATGGTTCATCTGCCCCCAGTTAGGCAACGTCTGTTCTGTTATTTGAACGCCTGGCTCCTTGAGTGCTTTATCCATGTTTATCCTCTGAGAAGGAAAAGAAATGAGACATTACTTCGGTATTTGATTGAAGATCGTTTAGGAACGATACATCGTTTTACCAAATGAGTGGCCTCGCGGCCAAGCGTATTTCGTATTGAAGGGGTGGATCCTATTACGCTCCGCGGGTGATAGTCATTGTTAGGGGAACTTGCTCCACGGATTAAGCGATTAATCCACGGCCCTCGGCTTGAAGATGCTCAAAGGGTAATGTTGACATTCACGCGCAATTAGTTCCAAGCGTAAATGAGAAATGCTTCCATGAGAACCTTACAGATGAGGTTACCAATACATTCATTCATGGTATTCAACCTCTCTCCCTTGAGCATTTTTTGAACAATCGCGCCTTGAATTAAACACATAATCGTCGACTTTGTATCACCATTGCAAGAGTTCGTCAGCCTCAAGCTGATCGAGCCAGAAATTGAGTTCCTCCCCAAGGAAATCGCTCGAATCTCCGAGCCATTGATGCTCAAGTCGAGTATCACCGACTGCTGGCGATGAATCCCTCTCCTCACTTTCGCCTTGAACGATCTGATTGTTCGAGCTGGAAACTCCATTGTTGCCCTGTTGAGACTGTGATTCATTTTCGCGAGAGGTATTGAGATAGCCCAGGGGATCGTTCAGCTGATTGATCCAAACCTCTAGCTCCTCATCAAGGAAATCGTCTGCTTCTTCGAGCCCTTGGGGCTCAGATCGGGTGTCATTGACTATAGGCGAGGGACTTCTCCCACTGTTCTCGCCATGAGCAATTTGACTCCTCGAATTGGAACTTCCCTCATTGACCGGCAAGTTCGTAAACGTGTCCCATGTAAATGTCGGATTCGCCACGGGGAGAGCACTAGCAACAGGTTGGTGCTCGAATCGGGGAGTTCCCATTTGCTGGAGTTGTGGTACATACTCTTGAGGAGTATTGAGGTGACTCAGGGGGGAATTCAGCCGATCGAACCAAGTATAGCGGTCTTCAAGGAGATCGTCTGATCCATCGAGCCACTGACACTCAGGTTGAGTATCGTCGGCTACTAGCGAAGGAATTTTTTTGCTATTTTCGTCATGAACGACCTGATTCTTCGAGCCGGAACCTCCGTAGTCGTCTTGTAAGATTGTATGTGCATCCCATGCCCATGCTAGATCTGCTGTAGGACTAGTGTTATCCGCCGGTCGGTGCTCAAACTGGGGAGTCCCTATTTGTTGAAATTGAGGTACGTAGTCCCGAGGAGAACCAGGGTGACCCAAGGGTGTACTCTGATTGATGTCGAAGTTGAAGTGTGATCGGGTGTTTCCTGCTTCATGAGGATCGCGGTCACAGCCATGCATATCGTTTAAACTTGAGTCATCTACATCCAGGTCTGGCGTCGCTTGTCTACCTTTCAGCTTTCTCCTGTAGCGCCAAAGGTGATTCTTGACATTACTTACAGCCAGCCCTGGCACGTTCAGGATCTCGAGTACGCGCAGTGGGGTAGCCGAGCTGATCCCTAACTGTTGGACTGTGTCGACAAATTTGCTATGAAGCTCCGGAGTCCAACGAAGCTTTCTCTTTTTTTCGTTATCCAGAGTAGCACTAGCAACTCGGCGGCTGCTTTCTTCAAGATCCGACTGTGCTGAAAGCTGCTTTGGGGGGAGTTCACCGCCTCTAAATTGATCGGTCTCAATGGGGAGCTCATCATCGAGAAGGCTCCATTCTTTATGATATAGGCTCCATCCGTCAACAGGCAGTGATACTGACTCTCCAGTGTTGATTTGCTCAAGTGAGTCTCGACCGGCGCCCGACCGCTCCGGAGGATGTTGTGGAAGCCATTGTGACAAGTGGGCGGTATTAAACTGCGGATACGGTCTTTCGAGGAACGTTTCGCTGATTGGAATAGGGTTGTTGCAGTTAAGGCAAGCAGCAACGCTCAAAGCTTCTTTACACCTCGCGTTTTCCATTCGGAGTTGTTTAACTTTGTGATGTAGAATCTGCAAATCGCGATGTCTGAATCCATCCATCCACCGGGACCGTTTGTTGCGAAACCAAATCTTGACTCTCGCAGGCTCCATACCCAGCTTCCGGCCTAGCTCAATTTCCTGTTCCTCCGTTGGACGGGGGCATTCACTGAAAAAAACATTAAGCTCTTGGCGTTGGCGTGGAGTGTGTGGTTCGCAGGGTTTCCTTCTCCTGCGTTGGTCATTGCCGCTGACATTCTCGCTGCCGAGGGTTTGGGTTTCTTTACTGGAAAAACCAATCTCCGTAGCCTTTGTGCCAAATCGAGCTCCCAGATCTTCACACTCTAGCAGTTCAAGCTCGGAGATTCCATGGTCGGGCGCTTCTAACAGGTAACAGTAGCTCCCGGGCATGTTGGATCGTAATATCGCTAATCGATTTCCGTTCGCTCAGTTTTCTCCCCTTCCCCTCGAATGCTCCCTTTCTTTGTAATTTTTCAGAGGTTAAGCATGTTCCAAGGATCCTCCTTTCGATTTAGATAACGATTGTCTGGTGAGCGCTCCTCTCGAGACTTCGCGGTCGCCCCATGTCTTTTCTTATTCTGTTCTATGTGAGTGGAGCCTGAAGATCTTTCGTGTCGATCTCGCTTTGTTGAGCACTACGCCTGTCCCACTAGCTCGGTCTCTAAAGCAATAGGCCTGCCAACCTTTCGGCGCCATTATGTTTTGCTAAACCCGAGATCACAGGACGGTGGTGGATCCGTGACTCACCGAGGACGTATTAATGAAATTTGCTCAGCCCTGCTGCACATAAACAATTAATATAACCCTCCCCTTCTTTATCCGAGCATTATAAGGTGAGAGAGTGATGTCAGGAAGATTAACGTTTTAGTCTAATCAGATTCAGTCTTTCAAGCATTCCCCCAACACTCATTCTCTTCTCTACGTTCAATCGCACATGGCTTCCTCTCCTGTACCTGCTGCCTTGGCCGGGGCTTCAATCTAATGGGAGAGATTTTATCACCTCCTGGGTAGGGGTTATGGTTATATAAACACTCATCCTGAAGCTGAGGTTGAAATCCGTACTCTGATTCCAGCTTTGGATACCGCGTGTATCGAGGGTACGAAATTGCAAAGGGAGTTTGTGATCTTCCCAACTCTCTTCAACAATTTCCTGGAGGCTTACGAAGTCGCTAGCCGGGATGTCACTTTGGCTTGTATCGTGCGAGCTCGTTATCAAGACAGGACTGATTCCCTGGTGTTGGCCATGCTGACGGCCGATAACCATAAGAGAGCTGTTGAATACGCCAACGTCCAGGTCTCATTGCTAGTTCGTGAGAGGGACAACTTGGTGGAGCGTCTAGCTCTCTGTCAAACCGTCTTTGAGCAAGATCAGAACAATCTCATGCTGAGGTTCCAGTGCACATGGCTGGAGGAAAGGCTTAACGATCTGATCGTGGATATAGCTCGCGGGAGAGCGCTGGCCCAGGACTTAGAACATGAATCTGAGTACTACGAGGCCAAGGTGAACGAGCTTAAGGAGACATGCCGTCTCCTCCTCTTCAAGCTTGCAGAACTTGATCCTCGGAGCGCCAGCAGTAGGCAAGGCATGGATAGTATGGAGAGTCAATTGAGCTCTTTCGTGATGGTTGTCAGAACTCATTTTGGGTTTACCGCTCCCCCTCAGTGATCCACTTGTAAAATTTCCTGCCGAATGAAATAAATGCGAGTTTGTTTATACACGCTCTTTCATTCTGCATTGTTGACTAGCCAAGAAAGGTTTTTGCTTTCGGATCTACGCGACTCCTTTTTCGCCTGTGTCAACAGCTTGACTACGCATCATTCTCACAGCCCGACGTTTTATATTTGATTGACTTGAATGCCTCGTGAGAAATAGATTTGTAGTTGCTCGAAACTTAAAGATTGCCCCTGATTTTGTGGTCATGGCGTTTGGGGCCGCTAGTAATCTTTCACTTTCGAGCTCGATCACATTCTGCTAGTAACTCATGCTATCAATTCTGCCTTCACGCGTCGGGGCTGATTTTACCTTGAACTTAATAACAAGGAATTACCGTATACACACGAGATGACGTTCGTGAAAAACATTATGCAAAATCAACTCTAGCTATTGAAGAAACAAACGCATGCGCCGATGAGAACTTTACAATAGGAGATACATCCTTCTCGCGTACATCCCCTTCTTTCTTTGGGCATGTCCAATGACCAACCAATCTGGCCTCGGCTTAGGTGTGTCATTACCGACTGCAGATCATGGTTGCCAACCTTTAATAGCTTCCAACTGATCGAACCAGGTATCAAGTCCTTCATCGAAGAAATCATCTGACCCCTCGAACGATTGATGTGTAGGTTGAGCCGCATCGCCCGACGGGTTCTTCGAACTGGAACCCCCATCCTTGTTTGGGATTATAAGAGGAGATTTAATCGATTGACTACTACAAGCATCTCCCACTTGGGAATTAGGGAAATAAAAATGCTCCAAGCATTCTCCCATTAGATCATCTGAAGCCACATGCTCCGATTGGGCAAACCCTCGAGCACTGGGCGTGGTGGGCTGATCCGCAACAGGAAGAGCGCTGGCTAGCTGTTGCTCGGACGGAGAAGTGCTTACTTGCTGCACTTGTGGTACGTACTCTTGAGGAATGCCGAGATGATTCAGAGGGATATCATGAACAATTTCTCCGTAATCGGCAGTAGAACGGCAGGCTGGGTCGGTGTCGAGATCCGGCCAGACCTCTCTTGACGCACGTAGATCTCGTTCGAGGTCACGCCCGGTGTTTAAGTTCGAATCGGGCCCTTTTAGGCTCAGCATGGTAGAACGTTTTCTTAGCGCCTTTCGGTAACTACCAAGGTGGCTCGCGACTGCATATATAGAGACTTCCGGTTCATTCATGATCTCAAGTATGCGTGCTGCACGAGTTGGTTTGGTTCCTACCTCCCGAACTGCGTCGAGGAACTTGCGATGAAGACTCGGGGGCCAGAAGAACTTCTTTCTTTTTTGTCTGATCATGGCATCGATGACTGGGTGATCATCCTTTGATATACTCTCGGTAGGGTCTGATTGTGCCGGTAGTTGTTGTAGAGGAAGTCGATTGGCTCCGAACTGCTCAGGGGCAAGAGTAGGCCTATCGCCAGGGACTACATAGTGACATATATCCTGTCCTTCAAAAGTCGGTTCGAAGGGGTAGGACTGCGGACGAACATTCGCGACTATCATGGAAGGGTTGTCACGGAGCAACTTGCGAAGGTCGATAGGGCCACCGCAATTGGGGCAAGTGGTAGTAACGAGAGTCTCTTTGTACCATACGTTCTCTGCCTGCAGTTTATCGTGATATTCCACCAGAGTGGCGACCTCTTGACGTCTGCACTGATCTGCCACTTTGGCCCGCTTGTTCTGAAACCAATACGTGACTCTCGCAGGCTTCATCCCCAACTTTTGGCTTAATTCCTCTACTTCTTTTACTTTCGGACAAGGGGTTTTCCTGAAAATAGCTTCGAACACTTGGATTTCCTCCTTACTATGAGGCTGGCGAGATCTGCTTTTTCGAGGTTGGCCGTCGCTATCGTTGTCGTCGTCGTCATCGTCGTCGTCGCCGGAATCCTGAACCTCATTGCTGGGGACGTTGGGCTCTATGGCTTCGGTACCAGACTCAATCATGGAACCTTCGAGGTCCTCAAACTGGATATTATTTAGGCCGTTTGGGCAAGTCGCATCTAACAATTGACGGTAACTCCCAAACATATTGGATCAGGAGGAAGTCTCTCGATTCTTACTCACTCAGGGTTTTGTGATCTTCCTCGTATGTTCACTCTTTCTCTGAGTTTTCTCTTGAGTGACTCCGCGTGTTCAAGAGGCGTTCTCTGGACACGGATGAAGATCATTGGGTGAGCGTTCCCCAAGGTTTCGATTTTACCGCTTTGTCGTCTTCCTTCTTTTTCGTTGGAGAGATCTCGAATCGCTTTTCTTTCCTCGATAGCCGAACTTGTCCCCCCACTATCTTTCCAAAAGACTGCATTATGTACGCCTCCCGCTCAGCTTTCCATCATGACAAGACCGCCACATCCCATCATGGCTTCTTCGACATTTGCGCTCGGCTCCCGCTCCCTCCCAATAATGGTGGGACAGACAACCTTTTTACAACTTTTCAGACTCGTCAGACCTGAAATCGCGGATCAAGACGGGTCTGATGATTCACGAGAGGAGCGGCCCCCCTACTTTACTTAATTACCCCGGTTCCACAAGAATTATTGTTGTGGCTTTTCTCCACTCCCGAGACGCTATAAATTGCGGAGTTAGCGTTTGGGAGATTAACGTTCTCATATAATCGGCTTCCACCTTCTAATCGCTCTACTACCTATCTCTCCTTCAAAAAATGGCCTCTTCCCCCGTTCACACTTTCTCCGCTGAAGCTTTGGCTCAATGGGAAGAATTCTATAACCTATTGGGTCGAGGTTATGCTTACATAGCTGATCATCCCGAAACCGAGGATGAAATCCGAGTCATGTTCGGGGACCTGGACATCACTTCCCTCACGGATACTACGTTGGGGAGGGAATATGGGATCTTCCCAACCCTCTTTACAAACTCACTGGAGGCCTACCGCTCTGCTCATCGGGGAGTTACCGTGGCTCGTGTCTTGCGAGCCCGCTACGAGGACCGACGCGACCACTTGGTGCTGACTACCTTTGTGGCTGACAGCCACGATAAGCTTATAGAGTCTGCCAAAGAGCGGGTCTCAACGTTGCTACGCGAACGAGGAAATTTGGTGGAGCGGCTGGCCATATGCTTGACCACCTATGAGCATGACCGTTGTAACATTATGCTGAAGTTTCAGAGTGAGTGGCTGGAAGAGAGGCTCGATGGCGTCACTGCGGACGTATCTCGTGGAAGGGAAATAGTTCGGGATCTGGAACTCGCCGCTGAAGGACACGGAGCCAAGGTTACCGAGATTAAGAATGAGTGCAAGCGCCTTCTTCTCCAGCTTGCGGACCTTGATATGCGGAGCAGTGAGTGCAGGCAGAGGATCAATAACATGGAGGGCCAGCTGAGCTCCTTCGTGTCGCTGATTAGGGCTCACTTCGGCTTTACTTTTCCGCCTCGCTAATCTGTATTAATCTGCTTCGGAAGTCTTTCGATTAAGCGAAAATGAATGAAAGCTCCTGTGTGTTTGTTTTAGCTTTTATATGATCCATTTCTTCGAGCATCCGGACATCTTAGACTTGGATGAGCCAATCCATAATAAGTCGAGCAGATGTGTTCTGATTTTCAAACTCACTCATGATCAGAAGAAAGAATAGCTTCAGGCTTATCCAGGAAAAGATTTCTCTCTATTACCTATATTTTTTTTACCTGCAAATGAAACGACAGAATCAGAAGGAATAATTTGAAAAAGAAAGCATAAACCCCTTTCAATCCTATGCTTGCCCATGATTAATAAGGACAAGAACTTTTACAAGAATTAATCTTGTGCGAAAAGTTTTTATCAATATTCCTCGAAGGGAAGCATACTGTTGAAAGGAATGTAATTCACGACAATCGCTTTTGATCAATTTCGAAGGGAACGAATTACTCAAAAGTGCAAGACATGATAACGTGTTTTAAATTCAATTGAAGATATGGTGTCCAAATTAAGGCCGTTTGCTAAGAACGAGAGCAATTTGGACATCTATCTCGTCCTTAAATTTGAAACAACGCCGATATTCTTGATCAATTATCATGAATTACCAGTGGCACACAACATGCATGAACCAATTCAAGTGTATAATTCCTTCTAGCGAAATTGGGGTTGGATTACCCTGTATGACCAAAAAGGTCGTGTAAGATTTCCAATTTTAATTTCCTCTAAAGGAATTATAAACTTGACTTGGGAGTATTCGGATGATTAGAGAAAATGCCACTATCACATTCTCATGACCCGTCAAAAGAAATACAACCAAGTTCCATCTGAATGTATACACCAATAGATCCCTAATAAAATCACTCTGAGGGGTGTGATAGAGAAAACCTCGGTAAAAATAAACCCTATACAAGAGGACTAGTAATGGAAAATGAAACAAAGGAATGTGATCCTAACGTTTAGGGATGCCCCAGTTTCGATCTGTGTCTTCAGGATCACTTGCCCCAACTCGTCATCTTCATTGGATGATACCTCAATAATGTCCATAGTATGCTCCTTATCGCACACTCGATGTTCGTCGTGGGATATCACCCTTCTCGTCTTCTATCAAGGGCGTTGGGGACAAACGCACATATCTATTCTCGAAACGGCATTTAATCTAATCACCAGAATGCAATGAATGAAATGCATATATTTACATGAACTGTGATAGATTTGGGGGATAGAGAGTCTTACCAACCAAACTCGTCGACTTATGTACGGTTTTAGGTGTACCAACCGCCCAAAGACATGCGCATGAGACAAGTGATGGTGAACTTCTAAAAATCAGAGGGTTTGGCACCTAAGGTTAAGGTTCCCACCTCGAGTTCTAGAAAGGGTAGATTCCATTGCACAACTATCGTTGCATTGTGACCTAATCCATAGTTCGAAATGAGCGGAATTGAAAAGTGGATTACCCCGTGTTTTTCCTCACGGAGATTCCATTTTCAATCCCTTCTATTGTTTTCCTATAGGCGGGGCCCGGGGTTTTAGGCGCGATTGTGTGTGTTCTTGTGTTGTGAGTATCACAATGCAAGTCGTGCACAATAGTTTATCAATCGGCGCTTCAAATTATCCATACAACATACATTCCTACGCCAACCTGCATAAGACAATGTTAATCACGGACTACACCCCTTATCTCTCCAATCTGCAAAAACATATAACACCTACCATGAGCGGACTTACCTCACCTTCAAGAGCGCCTGCAGGGTTAGAAAAATCACTCAGCGTTTTAATTACGGCCTATGTCCACTAGAGGTCTAGAACCATAGGTTCTAGAACAAAGTTCCCCAGCGGAGTCGCCAGCTGTCACGACCCGTCCGGAAGCAGATGCGGCTAATGGATTACCGATCGCGGGTCTTGGATCGGCGCGGGCCTTCCCAGGCCCATACCAAATCGCGGCGGGAGTATTTTTTAGAAGGATTCGACGATAAGAGTCGATCGCTTTCGACCTTCAGTGTGGTCGTGGTGGCATGTGCAACTTGTGCATGCATTTGGAGTCGCCACCGGTCTTTCTTGGAGGGTAGACCGGAAACCTTACTGATCGATTGGGAGAGATCGATCAGTTCTGCAGAACCAGAGATTTTGGGTTCGGGGACTTGGTTACGTTGGTGTCATTACCAACGCCCTTTCGGTACCTAACGCGAGTGATTTTCCTGGCTAAGAGTTCATGCAGGCGCAATTTTAGGCGAGGTAAGTTTGATTCAGGGTTTCATGCAGATTGGAAGACTATTCCTATCAATCACAATCAATTCTAATGAAAAGCTCAATCAAGTGCATAAATAAATCACATCAATGCACATCAATTCAAGTCAAAGGCCTCCTAGTATAGCCATAAGGGCTTAGGGAAGGCGTGATTTAGGACCAGGGGCAAAATGGGAAGATTTGGGAACGATTAGCCCGAAGGGCAAAATCGTCAAATTTTGGAAGATTTGGATACCGAATTACCCAAAATATTCCATGGCCAGTTGTTTGTGGCCATTTCCCATTTTTGAGAATTTTTTGGAGTTTCTTGATTTTTTTCTTCAATTTTTGGAAGACGATTCGCCCAAAGGGCGAAATCGTCATTTTTAAGAAGGTTCGGGGTTCAAAACACCCGGGATGAGCCTTGGCCAGTTGGTTGTGGCCATTTCCTATTTTTGGGGATTTTCTTGGATTTTTTTAGAATTTTTTTGGAAGACGGTTTGCCGGAAGGGCAAAACCGTCATTTCTGGAAAGATCGGGGGTCAAATGGCCTGAAACAGGTCATGGCCAGTTGAATGTGGTCATTTCCTATTTTCTGGAATTTTTTAGAATTTTTTTGAATTTTCCGAATTTTTTTGAATTTTTTTATGATTTTCTTATTTTTTTATTGAATTTTCAGATTTTATTATTATTATTATTATTAAAGGGGGGTCGAGCCGGGTCTGTCAATCCCAATCGGACCTTGCAAGAGATTCCCAGGCCCACTCCTTTTGTCTTTCATTCTTCTCACAATAGCCCACTCGATCAAGCCCAAGACGTGGAGTGGCCCTATGACTACTATTCATCATCTTCTTCATCGTGCGAATCCTCCACCGCGATGTCTTCACAGCTGGATCTCCAGGAGATGAGACCGTGACCAATGCCAGGCCCGCGCTCTTAACGTCGACCTTCAATGAACCTGATAGCCGTCCTCGGACCTCCATGCTGGCTAGTGGCGGACGTCGTCGACTCTTCCTCAAACGGAGAAGCTTCGGCCAAGTCTTCCACATGTAACGCCCTAGCAAAAACTCGCTGGTACCGACGGTTTTGACAAAAAGAAGAAAAAGAACTGGCGGTCATTGCCTCAAGACACCAGTGAGACCTCATCGTACCGCAGCCAGATAACCATCATCGGAATCTATTCTCACTCGCCCGAAACGCCGAGATAGCGACGCCAAGATCTGCTCGGGATGCCACTGCCTTGGGCTCGGCCTCTTCATCGCCTCGTCGGAGCCTATGCCTCGCTCTTCTTAGACCAGCGTAAGGACCTGTTAACGTTCGTCGTCCTCAACCCGAGCTCACATCGTCTCCGGGATGGTCTCATCATTGTCGCACCTGGTTATCTCTCATCAGACCCGCCGGTCCTCAACCGGTTCCGCGCTCGTTATGCTCGCTGGCGATCGAAAACTGATATCATAGTTGTTTCGGTTTCACCTGAGATGAGCTCGCAAGCTCGAGATGTGTTTTCAAGTTCGGGGTGAATTCATATTTTTTTGTGTCCGATGTGAAGTTCATGGTGGTTGACGTCAAATCCTGTTGCCAAACCAAACGACCTCCGTAACTTACAAACAGACGACCACGGGAATGGACGCTAAAGAGATTAGAGGGACAAACTGATGCCCACATGTCGAGGGACCATCATTCCAAGGAAGCATGCAGGACATTTCCTTACCACTGATCGACGTTCACCCATAGCAAGAGTCAGGACAATTACGCAACGATAACAGACGAAGAAGTAGACATGCATAGGTTGGCATCTCAACGTAGGGGAAGCAACCCCATTCGAAACTCGGGTTCGCACTCGACGCGAAGAAGTCTACGAGCAAAGTTTATCAAAAACGGCTCGCTCTACACCTATATACGCATGAGCCGGAGGAAACAAATCTCAGTGTCAAGTCCGACTGAGACATAGCAAAATAGGAGTTGAGGCTTACCTCGACCTTCGGGCACCACGGACAGTAGCGAGCTTGGCGGAGGCTACGGGTGCGTAGGTCCAGGGCTGGGCTCGAGCTCACGAGGTGCGGCCTTGGCGGATCGGCACGGCTAGATGGCAACGGCGCTCGCGACTCGGGCCGGGGCTGGTGGTGACGGCTGGTGATGATCGGGGCGAAGTGACTGAGGGCGTTCGGTGAGAGAGGGAGGAGGTGGTAGCTCATCTATCCTTGGAGTCGAGATCGAGTTGGCGGGGATAGCGAGTCCTCGGCAGCAGTTAGACAACGACCGGGGTGGTAGTCCGCGGTGGAGCGACGGCTAGGTGGTGAGGGTGACTGCCGTTTCTTGATCGGAGAAGGAAGGTGGCGACGCTCCCCTATTGCCTTCGTCTTCACCTCTCTCTCTCCGTCTGTGTGTACGTATATATTGTGGCTTGTTGAGACAGGCTCCTGATCTTGGCGAACTTACCGTCCGAACGGCTACCTGGCGATTCACCGCCATTTACTTCTGCGGATGGCCTTGTCACGATGCTCTACGGGACCCCTGGCCGGGCCCCCAAAAAAAAGCAAAAAACCCCACCTCCTGGAGAGGTTCCCCCTTTTTTATAACCAGACCAACCCATGCATCCCCCATTGTGCCGCGGGTCTCCCCCCCTTTTTTTTTGTTTAATCTTTCTTTTTTATATGGTGGAAGACAGACTCCTTCTGTCATCTACTTCTTCCAAGTCTTTTTCTATTCCCTCATCCCCATAACAACATCGTCACCTTTCCCTTTTCTTTTCCTTTTTTTATATCGCCGCACCCTCAACTTCCCTCCTTTAGTGACTTTTGTAAAAGAATTCTTGAAATGCGGAACACTTTGATCTTGAGGATTCGAGGGTGGAGAGTATGCTTGCCCTTCGGCAATTCATTTTAAAATATATATATATATATATATATATATATATATATATATTAATTTTTATGGATTTTTAATGAATTATTTTCGAAAATAAACTAGAAAAGACTGATCAAAATCCATGTGTCAACAGCTGCCCCTCTTTGAGAGTGAGCTCGTCAGAGGTTGCTTTTAAAGACAAAATGACACCTGAATCTTGATCGACCCGACTGAGGAGAAGAAATGCCATGACATTGAATCCTTAAGGCTCCTTGATGGAAGCTCAAATTAATCCACGGTTTGCTCTAACAATTTGACCATGGGCCGGGGTGAGAGAGGCTTACCTGAAGCTTACCTGTCGGATGCTGCCGGTTGTGACGACTTTCAAGAAGATACCTAGGATTTGTCATTCAGAATATCCTAGGGAGATTAAGCTCTGACCTGTATGGTAGGTCATACCATTATGAGATTCCTAACTGGTAGGAACCAAAGGAAGGTGCATCCCACGCTTTGGGATTTGCCAAGGATTTTGATCCGTATGGTAGATCGGACCTTTGTGTTGATCCTTACGGCGATATTTACCAATGAGTTGACCCTTATGGCGGTTTCTACCAATGAATTGACCCTTATGGCGGTTTCTACCATATGTGACCCTTCAGGCGGTTTCTACCATTAATGTGACCCTTCAGGCGGTTTCTACCTTGGTTTGACCCTTCAGGCGGTTTCTACCTTGAGTTGACCCTTCAGGCGGTTTCTACCTTATATTGACCCTTCAGGCGGTTTCTACCTTGAGTTTGACCCTTCAGGCGGTTTCTACCATTGTTTTGCTTTGAAAAGGGGTCTCATGACGAGGGTTCTCCACGTCAGATGAGACTGCCTAAATTTTGAAAATGGGTCTCATGACGAGGGTTCTCCACGTCCGATGAGACTGCTTGAATTTTGAAAAGGGGTCTCATGACGAGGGTTCTCCACGTCCGATGAGACTGCTTGATTTTTGAAAAATAGGTCCTGGGACGAGGGTTCTCCACGTCTGATAGGACTCTTTCTTTTAAAAGGGTTTTTTTTTTTTTTTAGAGATCCCGAAGTTCGTCGGGAATTCAGTTTTGACGCAGTGAAAGATTTTATCTTGACAAAGCTTCACTTGAGTCTGTTGAGGCGACATTCTGGGAGATTGGTGTTTCCAACGGATCCTGCAGAAGTTCGAGCCTGAAAAATTTTTCTCCACCAAGAAAACATTAGCCATCTTAGGGAAGACGACGGTTGTCCATCTGACAAAACCGTATGATTTAAGTCTTAATCATGAAATGTGCGTTTTGATGCTGGAGGTTATCCAAAGCATTCTTGCAACATGCAAATGTGATCACAAATCCCTTGCACGGAAAATCTGGATCAAACAATTTGAAATTTCCAAAAAGAGTTTGTTCAAAACATCTATTGGAGAATTTCTCATCCAAGAGGGCTCCTCACCGCTCTGTGATAATGGTCTTTTGTAAGAAATGCGTTCAACTTCCTACTAACATGTGCCTAGGTTTTAGGATCATTCGCAGCGCATACATTTCGATCGATCAGGAGGTCTTCCACGGGACCGTGATGTTGGGCTTGGATAATGGTTTTCAAGGGAGACCCGCTTTGGAATCGAGGCCATTGAATGAATGTTCTCACCATCTGCTCCGGGTTTACAAGTCAAGAACCCTGCAAAATGAGAAAGAAATAATCTTGCTCGTACCTCTTCGAGCTAAGCTATATGTTAACCCAAGTGTCTTAGTCAGAGAAGATTGTGGATTCGGGGACTTGATTACACTAGTCAATTAAAACTAATGCCCTTTCGGTACCTTAATTCCGTGTGAGATGTCCTAAATTGACGACTCAGATTGAATCAATTTGAAGTTTAGAAAATGTAATTCTTTTTTTTTATTTTCACTTTTTATATGCAATGCATGAATGAAAATGAATGCAATGACATGAAATTATCTAAATGATGCAACGACTTGCAAGATTAAGGTCGTCTCATCCTATATGCAAAATTAACTAATTAATTAAGACATGCAGAATTACATGACGTCAAGACACAACGCAAGTCCATTAGTTTAAACATGTGAAGATCTTAGGTGAAGACATAATCCATCACGCAATTGGTTAATTAACACGCAAGCACTACATACATACGAAAACTCATGCATCATGTGACTTTTTGCCTAAGCAATTTAGCCATGCAATCAAACTAACCTTGTATGAAAATTCTAAACATGGTGCAAGAGACATGACAAAACAAATTGCGACACATGCATATAGATATTGGACATATTATGCGTGATTTCCGAAAACGATGATGATGCATGGATATGCAATTGTCGAAAAAATGTATGATAATATAATGAGCAAATTTTTTGTCTTTTTCTTTCTTTATATTTTCGGCTATGAAATATGCATGAGATTTGAAAATATGGAATGTATGAGGTGATACTCGAAAATATGATAGGCATGATTTTTAAGATATGCAATCCTAAATTACATGAGATATGCATGAATGACAAGATATGCATTGGATGTGATTTCTGCTCCTTTCCCTTTCAAATTTTCAGCCATGGTAGGGATGTCTTTGAAGATTTTGTTATCTTGACTTAACTGCCTAAAGTTTTATGAGATAAGGCTTCTAGGAAACCTCGTCTTCCTAATATTTTTAATTAGATAGGATTTCTAAGAAACCGTATCTTACTAAAGCTTTTTTAGGAATTTTCATGATATAGAAAATCAAGTTAAGATAACAATCCATTAACAAAGATAAGGAAAAACAATCGAGACCATATCCCCTCCTTCAATTTTCGAAAAATAGAGCATTGCCCGTTTGAGATCGATTTTCTGAAGATAGTGAATCGGACCTAAATGGCGATAGGTCAGATTGAGTAAATCCACAATTTGTGACAAAAAGTTAGGTTTCGACGTTTTAAATCACAAAAGTTGTTCTTTAAATTTCTGGGAGAAAGTTTGCGTTTTGCTTAGGTGTCATCAAAAGCATACGAAAATAGCTAACCCACGGACAAAACAACATGCCGATACTGCAGACAAAAGCAAGCAAATAGCAACCCTCGGAATATAGGAATATTACCTTGATCCGCGCAGGCGAAAATCAGGGCGATTTGGAGTGGGAACTTCACGGACAGCAGCGTCGGTAGAGCACGGCAGCAGCAACGACAGGGCAGAACGGAAGCGTCGGCAGTGAGGGGAGCGAGCAGCAGCGGATCGAGCAGGGTTGTTGTCGGAATGTCGCGGATCGTCAATGGACTTCTCGACTCGGTTATAACCTGCAAAACAAAATAAATTGATGTCGCAAATGCGTTTCTCCGCTTGGTGACGATGCTCGATGGGTGTTCATGGCCAACAAATGAGCGATGCTATGCTTTGCCTGGTGTGGATTTCACTTCAGAGAACCAGGACAAAAATTGGGAAGATCACTTTTGTCTTTTCTTGCATGTGCAGGCGTGGAATTCTTCAAAGTGTGGTGGATGGCAGTTCATCTCTTCTCTCTTTGTGTCGTGTCTCTCTTTTCTCTCCAAAATTTTCTGCCATGTTTTTGTATTTGTGTCCCCCGTGTTCTCTGACCTTGCTCTTCTTTATATAGGCTAGAATATCCAATCTTGGACAAAGAAAAGGAATATACTTTTTATTTCCTCTCAATCAAGTGAGATTCACGTTTGCTTCTTTCTTTTTCAACTTGTGTGAATATGGCCCGAGAATCGTGCATCCTGTGACGTAAATCAAGCTTATGCGATTTTCCTTCAGTGATGCATAGAAAATATTATCTTTATTATCCTCATTTGCTTGCTTTTTTTTTCTATTCATGGATTTGGGTGCACGAAATTTCCAACTATACATTGCCCTTGCTTCTTTCCTTCTTGCTAACACATCTGGACACATAAAGAGCAAAGAATTTTGATTTTTCTATTTTGTCCATGCTAGCCATCAATTCACGTGCACATGCCTTAGTTCTGCTCATGTCGCCGGTCCAATCAAAAAATGTAAATGCAAATGCATGATAAAAATATAAAAAAAATAATTTATTTTTGTGAGAACTAAAACTAGTTCACATTTTCTTTATGCAAGATAAATGATTTAAGAAAAATTAAAATTTAGGTGTCAACAATCACAAACACTCGTGCTACATAGTTTTTTTCTGATTGAACAAAGAAAAGAAGCTCTTTATCCTACTTTGGATTACACAAAATCGCTTCATACATCAAACTTCACGAGAGAATTGAGGAAAGGATGTCACAGATTTGATTCTCTCTAAGCCCCGAGAACGACGATAATCAATCAATACCACGATAATCCACAAACACAGCTAGAGATGATGGAGTAGAAACTGACCTAGGTCTGGAATTCGACTGAAAACAAGAACGACCGCTCTGCTTAAAAGAAAAGTACGAAGGTGGGTCACGATGGCGTGGTCGAAAAAATCAGATGAAGGAATCGGTAAGCCACAAAATGACAGAACTGACAGTGAGCGAGCGAGCGAGCGAGAGAGAGAGAGAGAGAGAGAGAGAGGGAGAGGGAGAGAGAGTACCAGTTGATGTGAGGAGCTCTAAGAGGGACGAAGAAAAGCGTCAGGCCACAATGGAAAAGAACGAAACGAAGAAGCTGAACATGTAATAGCCCATCATCAGCCCCGCGACAATCACCAGGAACACGCCTCCGTTGAACGACATGATTGTGTGCATCATGAGGTAGCCGATCGCCGAGTTGGCCCCCAAGAGCAAGGCCACCCAGAGCCTCACGGATCTGGCCAGCCAGGAGCCGCCGGCCTTCGGGAGGAGCGGGTACGCGGCAGACGCCTGCGGAGGGGACACGGCGACAGAGGAGGAGGAGGCAAGGGATCTTAAGCAGAGGCGGCGTTCTCCATGTAAGAGAAGATGGGTGAGGGATTTCGGCGTCAAGAAGGGGATGAGAGACAGAGTGGAAAATGATCTCCATTTTTTTAGAAGTGGAGATCATTTTCCTCGATTTCAAGGGGATATTTTCTGTTGACCGAAAATCATTTTCTTTGACCACACATTTTTCGCCCTCCAAACGCTGGAAATTAAGGAAAACATTTTTCGGAAGAATATTTTCCGTGAAACAAACGGAGCCTAACTTTCATTTTACCTTGGAATGTGCCGGCTCGTGACACTCCTGTTTACCAGTGTATTTCATTATTCATAGGGAAAAGTACATTGCAAGTGCCTTAATTTTCGTACGGCGTGCACTTAAGTGCCTTAACTTTTAAAGTGTTCACCTGAGTGCTAACTTTTTTTCAACTCGTGCACTTAAGTGTCTGAACTTTTAAAGTGTTCACTTGAGTGCCTAAACTTTTAAAAAGCGTTCACTTGAGTACCAACTTCTTTTAAAATCGTTCACTTTAGTGTCAACTCTGATGAGCCACGTCAGCACAAATAATAATTAAAAATGCCATGTGTCGGATTTTCGGTAAGCCACGTCAGATTTGGCACTGAACTGAACGATTTTAAAAGAAATTGGTACTCAAGTGAACGCTTTTTAAAAGTTTAGGCACTCAAGTGAACACTTTGAAAGTTAAGGCACTTAAGTGCACGCCGTACAAAAGTTAAGGCACTTGCAGTGTATTTTTCCCTTATTCATCCGAATGGCGAGAATGGTTCAGAGTTGCACAACGCCAAGCGGTACTTCACGCGATTTGTTGGAAGACTTGGAAAGTTAGTCTGGTTCGTGATCGTAGTCAGCGTGCAGTACTCATCTTTTGATGCCGAGGGCATCTTTCACGCACATTCCTTCTTAAATGCCGTTCTACTTCTAGTGTGCTTCTCAAAATCCGGACTACCTCGGCCGGCTCGAGTTGCTGATGATTTCGAGAAAAGTAGACATTCAGATTGCAGGTTTTGTGAAGTTTGAGGTTGTTTTCCCAAGTGCAGCAACTGATGGTTTCGAGAGCCTAATGTTTCGCTTGCATTAGGGTCATTGGACTCTGATGATGGTTGTGCTACTCACCACCACATCCACAAGATGAATCTTAGTTTACTTTCAAAGTTTCGGGTTTTATGGTTGGCCGAACAGTAGAATCTCACTATGTCGACTGATGATGATTCGAGACAGGAAAAAAAAAAATCTGAACTCATCCGGATGAAGTATTGTACAGAACTGTGAACGTCAAGTTTGAAAAGAACTAACTTCACGGCTTCATCAGTCTCTGCGTCTCGGAGGTTGTGGATATTGGAGATGGAGATTGATTGATCTCTTGCGCTTCGACATCTCTCATCTCTGTACCGTCTCCGCCATTTTTTGTCAGCTCAACACCTACCGATCTCTCGTTGGAACCCGTTTGAGTACTAGACCCATCAGCGGCTGCTTTTCTTAAATTCTTGTTCCTTTTCGCGTGCTGTGCCCAGCCGACGAGCCCCTCATGTATGTGATCGTCGAATATCGCCTTCTTAAAGGAAGTCCCCATCTTAATCACATCGACGCAAACAAACGAAAAAAAGCACATCAGTCTCATTGTTTACCTAAATCACATGTAATATAGCAGTCGTGATAAGTAACTGTCACCTGTGTTACGATTGCATATAGAGGTAGTGTGCTGTAACTGCAGACGAACTGGACAAAGGTTCTGCAGAACATGAGCAAAACTCTGATGTCAGGAGTCGAAGATTAGCCTTTGTACGATGCGTGAATCGAATAGATTATTGTCAGCCTCACCCAATGACGAGTCTCGGGATGATATAACCGACCTCGCCCATTATGCAGGAGCTGAATTTATATTGGAGCTGCAGAATGGCAGAGCATTAGTCGAAATCCTGTTTGTGCTTCAGGAATTTCCGATTTTAACTCACAATCAGACCTACTTGTCCTTACCAATATGAAGAAAAAGAAGGCCAGTTCAAAAGAGTTTTGGAATAGGATGATGTGAATCAGGACGAGGACGAGCCGAGGCCGGTGGAACCAAAAATGGTCATCGGAAGGCTGAACGACCAAGTCCCCTGCAATCGCGACATGCCTCTGGGCAACCTCCTGCGCCAACTGAGTTATCACATGCTCCAGTTTGGTTCCGACCGCGAGCAAAAGCTGCACAGAAGCAATAAGCCATTTAGATAAGAGAACCTTCTGCATATTAACTTGGGGGACTTCCGTCTACTTACGATCAACGGGACGAAAGATATCCAGAAGTACGCGTGCCAACCTGCGCAAATTATTCCGAGATAGTTCATCAGTTGGATATAATGTCTCTAGTACAGCTTCTGCATAACTATTAAGACAGACAGTGCTGAGACAACTTACCGGCAACATTGAGCAGCAAGAAGACCACGACGAATATCCAAAGGTACCAACTGTGACAACGAGACGATCATTTAGTAGATATAACCTGAAGAAGATCGAGCTAAAATCTTCCTATGACGCACAAGTTCTTTCTTGAAGTAAAAGGGAAATAGCTAAAAGCAAGTTCCTTTCACCTTATTCCGACAACTTTCTTGAAATCTGCCTCCAGGGCGCGTATCATGTACTTGTGGAAATTGAATTTGGGATTGCCTCTACAGTGAGCCTAAACAGATGAATGAAATAAATGTCAGGATCGGATTTTACTAGGATCGTGGCCATGTATAGATATCAATGGGGTATATGGACTTTTTAAATCATGTCCTAGAGGAATGTCTACCATGATGAAACCCAAGCGAAGCGTGGTATAATCCGACTTGGTCACGGAGCCATAGAACTGCTTGAAAAACGAATGCTGCACACAAACATGACAATCTGTCAACGAGCCGAGGCCTATTAAAATCGCAGGAACATGATCCCGGACATAATTGAATACCGGCAAATGCCATAGTTACGCCGAAAGTTCAATACATGGAGGGTCAATGTCTCCAGACACTAGCTAAGAGTTTCTGTGAAGAGTTAGTTACATGAATAAGGCAGGTGAAGAGGAGCTGTTCAAGACTTACCACCCACGCGAGTACAGATAAGTTCTTGCCAATGCCGTGAAAACGGCCTCTGATGAAGTTATGATCCTGAACATTCGTGAACTTCGTTCGCAGAGCTGCGCATCAATTTTTTGGATGTTTGAGACTCGAAAGTTGGAGTGAGTGTACAGAAGAAATATGCGCCAGCACAAATTTTCCGCCTACGAATCAAACGACATTACCTTCTTCGGAGTCGTACTCCTTCTTCTGGATGGCATCCTCCCACCCCTTCCATAGGCGTATCTGAAAAGCGCATGAGGCGAGATCGGGCACTTAGACAACTTACTTAAGACACATCCGAAAAGGAGACAGACCACTAGATGTCTCCTGGCATGACATTAAGTTACCTGTGCTCCTCCGCAAAGGATAGTTAGAGCGCAGAAAACCACGTGCACAACGGCCAGCACGAAGATGAAAATGTGCAGATGATGAAGCGCCGTGAGAGACAGCAATGGCACCTTCCCCTGAAACGATAATTACGGCGTCATTCTGCCGCGATAATCTTTGACTTTGTTCCATGACTCAAGCCTCAAACAGTTGTAGATCTCACACGAATGGAGTTCACAGAATCATATGTGAGAGCGGTAGAACATGCTTTTGGAGGTAACTAATGACTTTTTTTTTTTTTTTGGATACTAAGGATTGTTAAGCATTGAGAAGACATCTAACATCTGTTTCTGCATAACTTCTGGTGCAAGGGAAATTCTGAAGTTTCCAGTGGAACAGGGACACCAACTTAAAGCATCAACTTAAATTTGGGTATCTATAGAATGTTTGTGATTTTTTATGAGAAACAAAAACGTTCGGGTCAGAATTGGGCTCGAGCTAAAGTCGGTGACTTAAAATCTACAATTTCGATTCGAAATTCTCTGTCAGATAAGAAATCACCGACTTAAAATCGATGCCTCGTCGGGGGAATTGGGCCATGGAAACAGTGACTGAATACTTAGAAAAGCCAAATCATGGATCACTGGATTAGCCAATAGCCATGTCTTTGGACTTTAACTTCTAAGGAAAAAAACACAAGTACAGATGGGATCTCCAAAATGAAAGATGGCATATCCTTTAGAAAATCTACAATACGTGCCCCGCATTAGCTCCACTTCTCTCGTGATGAAGCCAGCGACTATCTTCTTCTTTTTTTCGTGCCCAATCAAGGCAAAAGTCCTGCGTATACCTAACACCAACATATAATAAGATAAGGCCCATCTACCAGCTCTCTCTCTCTCTCTCTCTCTCTGTAGAGGGAGATGAATATTTGTGACGTAGAAGGCAAAGTTACCTTGCTACTGCAGTAGTCAGTGGAAGCTGAAGCTTCCGCGAGAAGGCGGCGTCCTCCGGAAGGAAAGAGATTAATCAGGAAGTGAGCGGTGGTGCCGCTGCCCTCGGCGGGGGCTTCCTCCTTGCAAGGCAGCCATTTGTGGGCGAGCTTTTCCGACATGCAGATCTTGCCTATCCTAACTTGGAACACGGCGAGCAGCAGCGATATGAAACCCAACAGCATCAGCTCTGCCATGGTTGATCATCCACGCATAAAACGCAGAGTTTTAGGAACGTAATTACGATTTTGAGTTCTATTAGGACAGATGAGATGAACCAGAACATATAGGAAATGAAACAGAAATTGTTGTGCACATAAGGATAACCTTCTTTGATTTTCTGTAAGGCGTCAAACAGCGGTTTCTGGTTCCTCTTCTTGAAATACTGCGTGTCGAGAGACGGGAAAGGAGTCCAAGGAGAGACATGCCGGGTTATCACATGAAACATGGCACAGTTGATGCACAGATGTATCGATTGAAGACGAAAAAGAAGGAGAAGGAAAGGGCACCTTGCCGGCATAATGGAGAAACCGCTCGACAGCCAGAGAGATGACGACTATCACGGTGCAAACGACGGCGACCACCCACGTCGGCGTGAACTCCAATGTAGTTCCCTCTTCTCCTGCCATCTCTCTCTCTCACTCTGTGTCGAGAAATTTGATATGAACGTGAATGTCTGTGTGCCTGTATATGTATATATACATACAGATATGACATGGGAAGCTGAAAGAGTACGCGTTTGACTAAGAAAATGGGAAGGATTGGTCTCAGATTGATCGATAAACTAGTGTTTCACTTGAGTCACAAGTGGTGAAGGTAGCATTCCATGCTGGAAATGGTAAAAGTCTCTTGATTGTTTGTAAGAACGTTGACCCTTTAAAGAAAACCATATAGAGAGACTACATAATACTCTTGTTTGGTCGGATTATATAGTACAAGACAAAAATCAATCTCGGTGCTCGGACAAGTTCGTATCAAAACATGTGATTAACTTGGTCTAACAAAACATGGCGGCGGATGAGTTTAGTCACCCTCTCTTGGAAGTTTCTATGCGTTTGAAACCTAATCTGTGCACCACTCAGCCATCTTTCTGATGACATTTTCACAAGAGGCTGCGACCTTAGGTTCGTCCATGGATGTTTTTTTTTTTTTTTTACCTCACTTACTTCCCCATTTTGAATAACCCTAATTAATTTGATTTGTGTGGTGATTGAAAATGAAGACAAAATGGACGTGAATTGTGCCCGGAAAAAATGTTAGATAAACTCGTATTATGCGTTTGTGAAAAAAAAAAAAAAAGGCAGAAGTTAACGGATCCTGCAATTTAAGTCTAACGCGAGAAGAAGAAATTACCGGAGAAATCAATGAGAAATTGTATAGGCACCAGTGTGATCCGCTTTGAGGGACCGGAATTCAGAATTGATCGATCGCACAAGTGTTTCTCATCCCTAGCTACATCCGACCGCAAGTGTTATTTCATAGAGGAAAAAATCCTAACACTCTCTTACTTGTAATTAAACTAGGACAGTATGTTAAATTAGGAAACCTACTCAAACAAGTAAATACATTGGATCTAGTTTCCCTAGCAGGCTCAAATTCGAAATATATTCGCGCTATTGTGGATGATTTAATGAACATGACAATCATATCGCAAACACGAGAATTTATCTCCTTTTTTTTTGTAGGGGCCCAATTGTGTGTACATTATCATTATTATGTTATTTCTTACGTTTGTGATGGTTTAATTTAGTGGGATTAGGTTTGGGCAATATGTAATGGAGCTAAAAGATAGGGCTGACGTAATCAAGGATTTGTTTATTTCACCCAAAGCTATAGGTACTGATGTTTTCTTTTGGAGGTCACACATACGTTGGGACGAAAAATGCACTTTTTTTTTTAAGACTGATACCAACTATCTCCCTGGAAAATATGCCTGAAATCATTTGGTGGGTCAAATTTTCTTGAGAGCCTCTCTGCAATTTTATTTTTATTTTTTCGGAAAGTTTGGCCGGATACGTGAATGGGTTTGGTTGGACTTGTGATAAGTTCGTTCACACTGCTAGACTTTCATGATGATGATGATGATGTACTCGTTGCATGATTTCCAACTTTGCATTAGATTATTACCAGAGATGGAGGGACTAAAATATTTGGTTGAACTATTAATTGATCTAGGTGTGGAGATGGTGATTTACAGAAATTCACATTTTGCTCTAGGTAGCTAAACCTTATATGTACTTGGTTTTGTCATTGATGTAAGTTTTATTTGCTTATAAAAAGTTAAAAGTCACTCCATATAATCATATGCGGCACTTGTGCTTTGATTTTTATTTAGGACGGAACACTTCAAATCTTTCAAAATTTTCAATTTTCAAGTGTTGATGTGCAAAATCATGTATAAGTCGATCATTACTTGGGAAAATTTCAAATAAAGACATGGAGAGTCTTCATTTTCTCATACAAAGACGTGTAACGAACTTCGTTTGAAATAAGGGTATGAAATGTGTTCTTTATTTCAAAGAAGGATATGGCTTATGGGCATCTTCGTCTTTTAATTTTCATGTTGTTTTTCCTTTGAGAGTAGAGCCATCATCGTGAAAGAGGAGAACCAACCCCATGAGCGGACAATTGAACGGGACGAACACCAGAACAAGTAGAAACAGAGGAACAGAAAGTGTAACTCATTTCGGTTTGAGTTCTTTACGTGTGCAACGATCTTGAAAGACCCTCTCCCCTCCCCCGCCCGACGCCGGCCCAGGAGGGCAATGGCTGCCCTCAAGAGGGACGCTCTCCTGACCAACGAAAACAGTGAAGCCACTGTCAAACGGAGGACGGGAGCTAGCAGAGGCTGCCTCGTAGCCAAGGGGACTGCGAGAGGCCGTCGTCAGCTCTAACGAGGACAAGTCTGGGGGACTTCGAGGGGTGAGTCTAGGAGAAAAAATTAGGCTTGCGGTTGGAGAAAAGAGGAGAGCGCGGGATGGTGAAAGCGATGGAAAAGGAGGGAGAGGAAGTGGAACGATAGCTTTCGGAGGAGAGAGCCGCGGTCGGAGCATGGCTTAGCAGCAGCATCTACGGGTCTCTCTCTCTGACATTATATTGTGGTAGACTCTGCTTTTCGCGAGGGCAACCCTCGCCCGGTGCAGGGGGACGGTAGAGGAAAAAAAAGTAAAAGTAAAAGAGGAAAACAAAAAATAGGAAAATAGGAAAAAAATTTCAAAAATAAAAGAACAAAAATACATTTCGGTCAGGCCCTTCTTGTAACAATGAAGACACTTCAGGCTCTTATTTGAAATAATGTCTACTTCAATCGCTTATTTGAGGAAACGAAGATACTTCATGCTCTTATTTGAAATTTTTTTCTCGTTGCTTTTCAAAATTCCAAAGTGTATATATATTACCTTTCAACTTTCAGAGACAAACTCATAAATAAAATTTATAAAAAGCTGGAAAATCTCCAAAGACAGACCTTCCCTTCACATTGTTGGCTAGGGTGCATATGGCAATACTTCTGAAAGTGAATTTCTGCTCCAGAAGTGTTTCTGGAGCAGAAATCCATTTGGTAATGTAACTTCTAAAGCAAAAATTTGTTTGGTAAAAAAATTTATTTATGAAAGAAATTTCTACTTCTTAAGTGATTTTTCACTTCTGAAGTTATTTTTTTTTTTCTCAATTTGAGAAGTTAAAAAAGTTATTTCTCAATTCAAGACGTACTTCTTGGACAAAAAAACTGACAAAGTACTTCTCGCCCCACTTCTTTTCATTACGCTCTCACCCTCTTTTCGCCACCGACCTTCGTCGCCACCGTCGACAACCACCAACCGCTGCCAGCCATCACCCCCCCTCCCGGCGGCCGTGACTGCCAACCATCATCGTCGTCGACCACTGTCCATCGCCATCCACGACCACCATCAACCATCACCCACTGTCGGTCGTGACCGCCAACTGCCGCGGCCGCCGCCGACCACTGTTAACCATGGCGGCCGCCGAAGTAAACAATAAATATTTTAAAGAAATGTAAAAATGAAGTAGAAATTTTTCGGTCGCTGACAATAACTTTTTATAGAAGATATGTGTTAATAATATTTCAGAAGTAGAAATTTTCAACCGTTACCAAATAAATTTCTATTATCAGAAATCAACTTCTGAAGTATCAGTGTTGCCATGTGCGTCTTAGGCTTTCAAGTCAATTAACCGAACTTATGGGAGTAGCAAATTCAGATGTAAGAATCAAGACAGTGGCATGCGTAATTATGCCTAGATTTTCATTAGCAGCACAGTTCTCGTTTGTTCTAGGGGTGAGCAAATCGGACCACCCAAATCGGACCGGACAGGTGGTCCGGTTCCCGATTCTAGAGGTGTCCGATTCGGTTCTCGGTTCCTAATATTGGAACCGGTGAACGGGCGGTCCGATTTTCGGTTCTAAGGCCATAGAACCGAACCGGACCGCCAAGACCGATCGAATTTTCAAGCACAAAAAAGATCTATCAAAGTGGACACCGTATAAAGTCCCGGCCCCTAATCTACAACAAGGGAATGCAATGAGTTTTCAGGGTGAAAAGAAGCAATTATGCTGCGTTTGGTCGTCCGTATAAAACACGGAATAGGATATGTTTTATCCTATCCCATGTTTGGTAGGTGATCTAGATAGTATAAGGTTGGATATAGATGGGATATAGCCCGGATAAAAAAAAAATCCGGGAATGGGGGGTAGGATAAGGTCGGATAGGATTTCTCTCAAAGTAGAAATTCTCAAAACTTCCATTTATGGCTTCGGAGGAAGAAATCAAGAAGGCGCCGGAGGAGAAGAAAGCGATCCGGGGGATGCCGAGCTCATCGGCCAAGTCGAGGGTCCAGCCGATGAAGAAGTCAGAGAGGATGCGAAGGGGGAGGGGGAGTGGGACGGCGAAGGGAGGATGGCGACTGGGAGTTTTTTCATATGTTGTCCCCTGAGGTGATTTTGGGTGAGGATGTGGAGCTGTTCTTGCACTAGTTTGTTTGCAGGCGCCATTTTTCTTGGTTTTTTTTCCCCATTTGCAATATCCATGCTTGAAGTTTTCCCCCATTTGCAATCGTGATTTTGGGTGGGAAAGTCGCTCACTGTGAACCTGGGGTGGGAGGCGAACCAACGGGCGATGGGGAGGCGGAGGGATGAGAGGGCGAAGATGATGGGGATGTTGCGAGTCTGCCGACAAGACCTGAGATTTCTTCTTGATTTCTCCTCCCTTAATATTCGCTCAGGCCGTCCCCTGCTTGCTTTCCCAGAGGGATGCAGACCTCGGCTTTATCAGGAATTTCGTTCGGAGCTCGGGAGTTTATGGCTCTGGCGATGAGGGCTACCATCGACGTGACCACGGCCATTCGGCCTGGGGGCATCGTCAAGAGCGACAAGTTGCCGTCCGATGTGAGGAAGAGAGCGATGGAAGCCGTGGATTCGTGCGATGGCAGAGTCACGATCGGAGAAGTTATGTATCCGACTTTAAATCCGCAGTTCACCAAACAGTTGATAGAATATGATCAAATCCCTGGATTTCTTATCCTATCATATCCAATCCTATCCTGACTAGAAATCCCGACGAACAAACGCAGCCTTAGAGATTAGATGGACAAATGAGTCCAACCATGATATAACTTTACTGTTTCACGTAATTGTTCTATATGTGATTGCTTCAAAATGAGATGGAGCACTACCTTCTAGAACTGTGGTAGAGTCAATGGGTGACGGAAAAAATAGACATGAAAAGTCATTGAATTTTCAACTGGTTGAATGAAACTCAAGCGGAAGATATTTCTGTCATATTCTCAAAAATTTTCTCAACTATTTTCTCACCGTTGATTGTACTGGGAGATATTTTCGCCATATTCTTAAATGGAATTTGATTGCGTTTTTGGTTTCTTGGAACCGAACCGGACCTATGGTTCCCGGTTCTCGGGGTGGCCGGTCCGGTCCATGGTTCCAAAAAATGAGAACCGGGACCATTGGTCCGATTCTCGGTTCTTGAAGGGAACCGGACCGGATCGAAAACCGCTCATCCCTAGTTTGATCAATATGTTAAAAAAATTTAAACCAATTACGAAATCAATTTTAAACACAAAATTTACTAATTCAACTTTATATGCACGACAATAAGTAAGCAGGCTCTACTGTAAAGAGATTGGGAGATGCAGACATTAGAAATAAAGGTTCGAATTTTGACTCTCGTGTGTCTGTAAAAAGGTCGATGAGAGTTAGAGGTAAGACGGACAAAAAAAAAATCTATAAGTACAATTCGATCGCGACGTGGCCCAAACCAATTTTTTTCCCCCTTAAATACAGCGATAAATCATTTTTGGGTAATTACGATTTAGACTGGTTTTAAACATCGATCCCTTTCATAGCCTGTCGCATCATTCTTACGAAGTGACTTTCCAATTAGCTAATTTAACATAAATGGAGAAGAAATTGGAGACCAGAAGACTTTGACGAAGTCCCTTTTTATCCCTTGGCTGTGAATAAAACGCACGCATCAGTAAAACCCCACCTCAGTTAAGCCTTTGTATGCCATCGAGTCACTTGATCTTTTTGTCATTCAAATGGAATTTTTTTTAGTTGTGTATCCACATCGTCGTGCATGCTCACAAATAACTATTGCATGGTCGCGTTTGACATATTCCTCTATAACCTTTTCAAGAATTTTTTTTTTTTTTTGGTTTATGTTTTGTCGAGATCTTGATTTCGCAATCACTCGCCCGCTTCATCGTCGCCATCTATTCTCGTCGTTGTCCCCGCTCTCGCTTTCCTTTCGGTCTCTCCCGTATGACCCCTATATTATGAAGAGGAAGATAACATATGTTAGATGCATGAAACATTACCAAAAATATCCTAAACCTTTTTTTTTCCTCAATTCAGTTTTAAATGTTTTGCATTTATGCCAATTTAATCATTCTGGCCAATCTTGGCAGAAAATCATTGATATGGCACAGTCGGCCTGACGTGGCCAATTTTTAATAACGTTTTAATATTTTTTTATCTTTTTATTTTCTTTTTGCTTTTTATTTCTTTTCCTTCTTCTTCCTCCAGCTGGCCCCCGAACCCGAGGACCAACAAGAGGGGAGGGCCAGCGAGGTCGGCCTCAACAAGCTTCCCCTTGCCCATCCCGACCTCTACCAAGTCCCTAGGCTCAACGGCCGGCTAGAGGAAGAAAAAAAAAGAAATTTACAAAAATAAAAAAAAATATAAATATAAATATAAAAAGAATTTTAGAAAATATTAGAAATTGATCACATTAGCGTCGGCCGCACTACATCAGCAATTTTCGACCAAAATTAACCGATAGGATTGAATTGGCTCATGTATAAAAGGTTAGGACTAAATTGGGACCAAAAAATATTAGGACTGAATTGACATAATTGCAATAAATTTATGACTTTTTTAGATAATTCTTCCATAAGATGCAACATCATGTTCATGACCCACCCTCAACATTTGTCGCTGTTTTTCGCGAGTTCGAATCGCCTGGAAAATCTTTACAAAATGGTAGAGATCATCTCATTGTTGTGGAGGCTTATGTAGTTAAGGTAAAAGTACATTGCGAAATATGAAACTTAGTAAATAAAAAGGGATAAAAGACATTTTTGTAACACGTGAGGAGGTTTGGGCCTAAGACCCGAGGCTTAGTTGGGCCTAAAAATGACACCTTTTTTTTGTCATATCGGACCATTTGACTACTGTTTTAGGGATTTACGCTGATTTTCTTTTCAAGCCGATTGAAGTGGGCCTAACAATTTGGGATCACTACAAAACATTCTTAATACAAACAAACCATGAAAATCATAATCGCCATTATTTAATCCTACATGGCTTGTATTCTCTCACAGAACTTACCAATAAATATTCGAAACTCGAATATATCAGGTTTCAGAGACGACTATATTTGAGGTCGTTCGTCCAAATGATCAACGTCAAGCCGTTCTTTGGGCTTATTAAGTGCCGGCGAGAATTAGAAACGCACCGTCTTGAGTAGCTATGTATCTCTCGGCAATGTATAAGGGAAGCAGAGAATATAAAAAAGGTTACGAGATTTTTTCATGTCATCTTTGCTGAGGTGCAATTCATTAACGAAGTGAAAATATCACATAGAATTAATGGCCAAGAGTGGTAGAATTGGGACAAAAGTAAAATTTGAAGGTGTTTTATGAGCCAAAAAAAGTTTTAGATAAAATTAAGACAGATGCTAAAGTTATGGGGTTTTTTTTTTGTACTAAGTCAGTAGAATTGGGGCAAAAGCTAAACTTGATTTTTTTTTGGGGTATCATGCAGGTAAAATTGGGACAAAAGTAAAAGTTATGGGTTTTTTATGAGATAAAAGTTTTGGATATAATTGAAACAGATGCTAAATTTGAGGGTTTTTTGGGGTATCAAGAAGGTAGAATTGAGACAAAAGTAAAAACTGAACTTTTTTTTAGACAAAAAAAATTTGGATATAATTGGGACATAGGGTAAAGTTGGGAATTTTTTATGAGATAAAAAAAAGTTTTGAATATAATTGAGAAAAAAAGCTGTAGTTGGAGGTTTTTTGGGTGTTGGACCCGAAACGTTAGGAGTAGGAAGAAAGAGTGCGTCTTTTGAATTATATACTAGGATTCTGAGAAGGTCCACACTTTTTCCACTTTTTATTTGGCTTAAGCACTCCATATCATAGTGTTTTGGTCGTTTTGTCCCTCCATATGTGATCCACCTTTTAGCATTATTCTCCTATTTTTATTAGGCCAAATGTAATATCCTTCTCCCTCTCTTTTTTCTCCTTGTCTTTCGTCACAGGTCTCACTTTCCTCCTCCTCCTCCTCCTCCTCCTCCTCCTCCTCCTTTTATCCCGACAATAGTGTCCCTCTCTATTTCCTTTTTGCCATTTTTTTTTTCGATTCAGACACGCCTTTCGTAACATCCTGAAAACTAGCTCCCTAAGTTAAGGTAACTTGACTGTAATGTCAACTGCTATAATACGGTGGGTTGTAATTTGAGACAGGTACACCCTCTTCAATAAATGTCCTTTTGTGGTCAATTATTTGATAGTGTTATGGAGGCCTTATATAGCGAGGAGGAGAGTTCATTCTCCCTTATGAATGTCATTTTGGATATATTGCGAAAGGTATTCACAATAAGTTATTGAGGGTTCAATCGACTGAAAAAATAATGCGACGGTCACATTTTATTGACGAATAATTTATTAAAGAAAAATTTCTTCCTTAGAAATTCCGTCTACAATTAATGAAACCAGAGCTTACAGGGTTCGAGTCCCAAACGTGCCTGTTGTAATGCAACCAATTATTTAACGATAGGAATAAGCCATCTTCATGAAAACTAAGCCTAAGGGCAGATAGCTTCTCACCTTAACTAAGGTTAAGCTCATCATGGGACTTTTCTCGGCTCTTCGTGGGGATCCGCCGGAGACAAAAGGGAGAAAGAGCTCCCAAAGCTCACGGTGAACTGGAAGCCCTCGGTTCAGCCTCCCCGACGCCACCATTGACCGCCGATTTCCGCCGAAGATCGAGCTGCACATCCGTTGATACCGACGATTCAGGCGAGTTGATCCAACTTCTCTCACCCTCACACCCGTTTCATCATACGTTCTCATCCACTGCAGTTAGGTGGGCTAAACTAAACCGACGAGAAATGGAATTCGGAGGCGTATAGAGGTCGAGTTGACGAGCCATGGATTAGGTTGCTGGATGTGGGCGATGAAAGGCTGCCGAACGTGTATAACACCAAAGGTCGGTAGCACGGACGAGGAGTGTGGCTTAGCTTATTGCTGTGCTCATCATGTCATGAATTCGAGCTAGACACTGTTCTCGAATAATGAGGAAAAGATGAAAATGAGGCTAACTAGAGTGAGTTAGGACGGTGAGGTAGCGTGGAAATTGACGACTTCATACAAGCCTAATATTAATCCGACAATCGTACATCTTTGATATTAACTAGGTAGCGGGTATTTAGTCGAGGGTTCAATTAGCACATGAGGTGGATAATGAGAGTTATTAACCTTGTTCCATTTTTGTATGGCTCGACTAGTACACCGATGGGTGATAGGTTGGTCACTGGCTAAAGATGGGACGTAGGGCAATTAGCGTTTAAATTTGAGGTTGGGAGTAATTCCCCTGATCGACTAAGCCTCCGAATTGTGTGTAGTTCCCAAATGGTTGAGCATTCGAGTAGCGTTTTTGTGATTGTAGCTAAGTATTGAGCCAATAAGATGTGTACATGATTGACCCGTAGCCCTCCACCTTGAGGTGTTAAATATGTGAAGTTACGACGCTGTTGAATAGCTTGATCTTGCTTAGTGACATGCTGTGAAAAAAAAAAAAATACCGTGGCATTTATTTGCATTCGCATAACATGTGGGAATTCGAAGTTGTGGAGGAAATTAATGAAATCAACTTTCTCCCCGAGGGAGATGGGACGCCGTGGTAGGTGGTGCCGGTGGACCACGTGGTAATGACGCGTAGCCTCGGAGTGAGAAACTCATGGCGGGGAGTCGCCTTGAGGGTCGGCGGTTGAGGCCGAGAATGCTCATTCAACGAGTCGGACATTGACTTGAGGGCGAGTGCGGCGGCTGTTCACATCGGAGATCATGCATTCCCTCATGTACATTTCATAAAATCTCATATTATATATTGACATGCGTGAAATGTTGTTCGCAGGTCTTGTTGTCACTGTTGGTTAGCTTGTTAGTCATGAATCCGAATGATACGATGAATCGAGCGAGCGTGAGAGTGATTGGATTTCTCGCTAAGTTTACTTACACTTGTGGTATCCGTTTTTTTTTTTTTTTTTAGACTAACAGATGGGATCCATTCCTATTCCCTCGGGTTCTCGTTACGGCCTTCCCATCAAGCTAGTCACCGAGACGCAGGACTTTGAGATACCCAACGAGCATTGGATTACTTTCACCAGCGTGACCGCGGTCCGCGACCCTCCCTATCGACGTTGGAGTCGGCATGGCCCCAGTACAGTACCAAATTGTGTCCATCTTTTTGGTGATAGATAGACAGCACCAGGGCCCCATTCCCCAGGACGTCTTCGACGGGGAAGATGATGGCGGCGACCACGATGCGGACGGCATAGCAGTCGGTGGAGGGTCGGCCGCAGCGGCAGCCTAGATGAGGGATCGGAGTGGCGGGTTGATACTTTTTGGAAGTCCGTAGACTTATGGTGGTGGCATTTTGAGTTTTGACCAAGTACGTAGGAGATGTATTGTCCATGGGTAGATGGGGTTGGAACTATATGTCGTCCCCAGGTTAACATCTCCATGTAAATAGTAACCGGGTTGACTAATATGACTGTATGAACCTGTGTATGTGAATATTGGCTAGGCTAATGGTAACGTTTGGCCTATGTTATTAACTTGTTAGATATGACGGCTTGGGATGTCACGGCTTTGCTGATAGTACCCAGAGTGGGGTGCTACACCTTTAGTGTCTCTTTGTCTTCCATTTTTCCTCACAAAAATATTCAAATGTGATGCTAGATTGAATGCTTCCTGTGAGTCCCCGACAAAAGCACAAAATGAAGAGCAAATTAGGACGCAAAATGTCAAATAAACTTCTGTTAGCATTAGAGTTCGCTCTTCACCGTTCACAACTTCATCGTCAGCTATATTTAAGTGATTCCCAAATAGACAGGGGCATTCACTCTACCCAATCCCGCAGCCATTTTCCTTGCGCCGTTCGCTTCCACGCTCCTCCTCGGCCTCGGGAGGATCGACACGACTTTGGTGAGGATGACGACACAATTGGCCTCGAGGCCGCCGTAAGCCCCAAGAGGCTGGCGGATCCGACACTGAGCTCAATGACATTCTTGCCCAGTGAGAGGAAACTTCGGCGGAAAGCCACTCAGAGAGGACGTGGGAGGGAGGATCCAGAGCCAGGCCGGCAAGGGGATGACCGTCGACTGAATTGCAGGTGCCGTCTTGTTCGAGGATGTGTACTAGCGACTTCGATCTCTCTCGTGTGGTCATTGTGTCATTGAACCCTGTACTTCACTAGCAAATGATAAACGTTATGTGGTGACACTTTTCCTTCTAGATCTATGAACACCATTGACTGCTTGAGTTTAACTTGTTTACAAGCCAATGCTTCCCGGAAGTTTTGGCTCAGTCTCTCTTCCATCAATCCTCCTTATGGAGTGTATGCTTGCTCCGAAGGCTTCTCCAAAACCTTTTCCAAAATGGGGACGCAAAAATTCAATTGTACAAATTTTCAAATAAGGAAAAATTGAGGTAATTATCCTAATTTTCTTCAAAAATATTGTCACATTCAACCGGCATGTTTAAATTGGAAATAGGATTTACTTTTGAAAATAATAATAAAAAATTATATCCTCTTTATTAAGAAATAAAATTAATGCTAGATATAAGTTATTTTTCTAGCTTTTAATCGTTCACAAATACCATTTTCGTCTCAATTTGCACAAGTTCCAAACTCCTACCTCACCGGTATCGAGAAATTAAAGACACTATTATTCTGTATGTATGTTTTAACCTGTAACTTTCTAGCGGTTACATACTGGCCCTCGACATGCACATGCACGATACGATGGTGGTGCATACGTAAAAATACGATCGAGCACAATATTCCACTTCGGATATTCCAAGGGAATATTTTACAAAATAATAGAGATATAGCAATTTTTGAATCTTATTTATGTCGAGAATAATAACACTTAAATAAATTCCAATAGCAATTAGTATTACGATATTAATTTGATTAGTGGTTGTGCACGCGCGCACCGTGCGCGTGCACAATTCATTTAATACGCTGTTGGATTTGAAAAGTAAAGAATAGCGAGATGGGCAAGTAACTAAAAAAGGTTGCCATTCTACCGTTTCCTCTTTTTCGTTTCGATTTTCTACTCCTCTTCTTCCTTCCTTTCCCGCTCGCCCCTCTCCACCCCCGAAGCTTCTGCTGCTGCTAACTGCTGCTCCGCCATCTCCACCACCGGCGAGCTCCGGCCACGACCGCCGCCGCAGCCCCATCGACAAGGAGCGGGCGTCCCGCCTCCGTCCACCTCCATTTCCAGCGCGCTTCTTCAAATCTGCGCGGTTTGGACCGGCCGAATCAAGGGCTTTTCTTCGGCGCCCCTCCCGAAGTGACGGTTAACGGCGACGAAGCCTCCTCGTTTGACGGGAAGCAGCCCGGCGGGGCACCGGCGTGGTCCGTCCTTCTATTTTCCCCATTTCTTCTGGTCCGATTGAGTTGCTGCTGTCGGCGAATTGTGGGGTTCGTTTGTCGTCCACTCCGGCGGAAGTGGCGGAGAACGGCTCCGGGGATTTAGGTGAGTAATACCAAATTGTTGTACTTGAGTTTGGTGTTTCTTCCTATTTGTTTGCAAGTCAACGTCGATTCTTGAGATCCACCGTGATGTCTCTATTCTCGCCTTTTGCTAGTGGGTTTGTGTGAATTGTTCTCGTTTAGGGATTTTTGGTCGGGAACCTGTCGGAGTGTTTGAATGCCATTTTTTTTTCGGTTTGATATTGCACAGTTTGAATGTTTAATGGTGATTGGTTTTGCTATTTGGGCTCTTTATGTTTGTATGACTTCTTTAACTCTTCCAAATTTTTGAATTAAAATGTTCCAGTAAACCGTTGCATTGCACGAACTTTCCTGTGGCGTATCTTTCGGACTTAGCATTTGCTTTTGCTCCTACTTGTGCAGAGCATTGTCGTTGGGAAGTCTGGTGCTGAGGCTTTTTGAGTCAATGCCCGTCTCTAAGAAGGTTTTTCGGAAGCTTTTGCATTTTTTTTCTACGTTCTAGGCATGCGTAAACTTTTTGCAGTGAAGGAGAGATCTTGAATATCTAAAATTTATTGTTGGTTTGATACGAAACGGAGTGCCATTACATAGAGGGTTTATGTAGCTGAACCCACTTAGCAGGATATGGATTGGCTGTTGTCAATGCAATATAAATGATGATTCATGTATTTTATCCTTAATGGATGTCACACTGTCAAGATCTGGATGCTTGAAATTTTTGTCCTGAATGTATATTAAAGGACAGTGACCGCAGACCATCTTTTGATTTATGTTTTTCTCCCCAAAATGAAAGGAAGGTCTGTTGATCTGTGGTCTGTCTCTCTTTAAGCTTGGATTTGATGTTTTTTATTGAAATGAATTTGATAGTGCTATTTTCTCTTGCATTAGTATTCGGAATGTAGCAAGATTGGGCAAGTGTTCGGCAAGTTGATCATGCAGATGGGAACTCCAGTGGAGTTTGAACTCCCAGAATGGTTCACTAAGGGGAAGCCCGCACCATACAGTTTTATAAGGCGCAGTATCCACTAGTGAAATGCAGTTATTGCTATGTTTTCTCTGAGAGCGGACGATCTCTTACGAAATAAGCAGAGCATCACATGAATCTAACAGCCGATGAAGGACAAATATGGTCTTCTTTTTGTTGTCGACCTCACTTAATCAAAGCTCTTTTACTAATGATCCAGTGGTGACCCAAATGATTCTAAAGTCTAAACAAAACTGAAAGTTAAATTCCATGGCTTCTTCCTCCCAGGAAACATACAGAATGGTTGTTTGGGTTTTGGAGTTCGTTTTTAAAGGTGTCATGTTAATTTGTATCAGCTCCTAACTTCGTAGCAGAAGTTTCAATTTAGAGTTTTCAAAAAGATTACTGCATCTTTATCAAGATTAATTAAAGAATTTAGTTTTCTGTCTGTTGGGAGTCATGCCTCATGAGAGGACAGGAACAACAAATAGCTCTCTTTTGCCATTTTGGAATTTTTCTCTACTTCCTGCCCAAATCATATTCTATGATAGGAAAAACATTTTAGCTTACTTGGCTTGTTGTTCAATTCACCTCCTTCCCTCCCTGTTTATCATGGCTGAAACTCAATTACTCCCTCGGTTTTCCCTGCTTTCTATCTTACTTATTATATGCAGTTGCTACCCATGGACTTTATTTTGTTGGATTATTCTGCGTGAACTTTCCTTTGGAGTCTCCTGGACATTGTGCTTCATTGACTTGAGTAATGAAAGACATTTATCTCACAAAGAGGATGAAGAGGCGTCTAGACGATGATGGCATATTTTGCTCTTGTAGCCCATCACCTGGTTCTTCTGTTGTGTGCAATAAAGATTGCCATTGTGGGTAAGAATTCATTCTTTTTCCTGACTTGGGTGCTCTTAAATCCTTCACTATAGTTTTGATGCTTCTAAATAGTAAAATCCATGTAAGCATGTGGTATGTCAAGTCTCATTTTCTTTTGTTGCCAGTGCATGTTGACAAATAATTTGTTTTGATTGTCAAGGTTGATTTATTAAGCAGCTTATCTTGTGGCAATGACGTGTTGTAATTATGTGGTACTCTTACACAGACAACAAAAATGATAGTTTAGTCAATACAAGTTTCGTTTTTTGGTGCTTTAGCATGTCCTTCGGTGCCTATAATTATGAAATAACTCGAAATAATGCAGAGGATTGGCTCGACTAGTTCTTCCTCTGGTTACTGCAAGAGTTAAATGAGAATCTGTGATTTTGAATTGGTAATGCTCATGCAGATTGTTTCTTAGAACTGGGTGAAGGTGTGCCTGGACTTGAAATTGAGCCTCTTTTTCTATTTTCGGTAATGCCCCAAAAAATGTGGATATCTGCATAATAGCCTTCCTATCTATATCTAAGAATCATGATCCTTAACCAACCTCACATGGATTGCAACTGCCACGTTTGCTAACGATTATGTGTATCAATAATTTAAGGTCAGCTACCTTTAAGAACAATAGGTGTCGATGGACAGTATATGGCTATTGATCATCTGCAAACCAGAAGTTATTGACTCAACGTGAGTTTTTGTATTAAAGGTGAATGCTTTTCTATATACAGGATGCTGCTCTCTAGCTGCTCCTCAGGATGCAAATGTGGAAGCGCATGCATTAATAAACCATTTCAAAACCGGCCAATGAAGAAAATGAAACTTGTGCAGGTATGCCTTAAGTGGGCGCATTTTTGGGATTAAGAATTTTTCCATGGACTATATTGTGTATTTTATTTAGACATAGCTCAGCAGACAGGTATAATGTTGAATGTAATATACTACCATCGTTGCTGCCCATTAAGGGTGATTTCGTTGTTTTACTGCAGGATATTCAATTTGTTGTTATGTCTGCTCTTCTGCATGACAGAAAAAACGTTTTTTATTTTGTTTTGTCCGTCTTGATTGTTTTAACAGCTCTGTTATGCTCAAGTCTTATCAAATTTTCTTAAAGTAGGCATTGTTCAATCATGTCTATCAACCTAGCGGAACTGCTTGATCATGTGTTCTGTATTCTAACCTGCATCTATTATGCTTTCTGAGTAAGCCATGTGACATGCTAAATCTAAGCTATGCATGGGTGTAGACCGAAAAATGCGGTTCGGGAATAGTAGCAGATGAAGATATCAAGCAAGGGGAGTTTGTCATTGAATATGTTGGAGAAGGTAAGGCCTTCGAGTTGCTGCTGAAGATTTTATGCTCTTGGAAACTAAGAATTGTAAAGACTCTATTTGGATTTTTTGTTCCATTCGTTAATTATTTTATGCCAAAATTGTTTATCTATTACTTGCCTGCTTCCAAGAATACGAACATGATGTTTTTAGTAATTCCAGCTTTTCATTTTTGTGGAAACAAAAGTAAAAATAGGCAAACTATAGATACTAATTCTTAGGCTTTAGTACACTACGAGTGGCAAAACTTGTGTACGGCGCTCACTTTAGCACCAAAATTTTCAAAACGATCACTTAAGTGCCAATTTTTTTGAAAAACGGTCACTTTAATGCCAAAACTTTCAAAACGATCACTTAAATGCCTACTTTTTTTAAAAACGATCAATTAAGTGCCAACTTCTTTTAAAAACGATCACTTCAGTGCCAACTCCGATGAGCCACGTCACCTCAAATAATAATAAAAAATAGCATGTGTCGGATTTTCGGGGAGCCACGCCAGCTTAAATAAGAGTTGGATCGTTTTTAAAAGAAGCTGGCACTTAAGTGATCGTTTTTAAAAAAAGTTGGCACTTAAGTTATCGTTTTGAAAGTTTTGGCACTAAAGTGAGCGCCGTACACAACTTATGGCACTTGAGGTGTACTTAAGCCCTAATTCTTAGTTCGAATTATCAATATAAGAAGAATGTTGAATTTTCACTCTACAATATCTTAGTGTACTTTTGCTCCTTACCAAAAAATATATATATATCTTTGTGTACTTTTGTATGTAAAAGCTGCTGCGCGAGATTTTTATGTTTTATCTTCAGAAGTTAAGAACTTCTCCGGAGCTCTTTCAAATAGGTAGTAATTTTTGGTTACCGCCTGTTTATTTTACCAACTTAGAGTGTCTTATTGGGCATGCGTTTTGAACTGACCTCTTTAAATAAACCAATTGCTTAAAAGATTAATCAGCATGCCGATCTTCTTTGATGCAGTCATTGATGACAAAACTTGTGAAGAAAGGCTTTGGAATATGAAACATCGGGGTGAAACAAATTTCTACCTGTGTGAAATAAATCGAGATATGGTAATTGATGCGACATACAAGGGAAACAAGTCGAGATATATCAACCATAGTTGTTCTCCCAATACTGAGATGCAGAAATGGTTTTCCACTCATTCTTTTTCCTTGCTTGTATTCCAGTTTGTTCATAAGAAATACAGTCCATGTAAACTTCTTCCTTACAGGATAATTGATGGCGAAACAAGAATTGGTATTTTTGCAACTCGAGACATCAAAAAGGGCGAGCATCTTACCTATGATTATCAGTATGAACACTTGAACTCAGCTTTGGTGTTATATCAGGAACATCCTGTTTTACTGCGCTATTTTGTAAGAATTCTCTTAAATTTCTTAGATTCTTGTATCATTCTAACATGTCTAGCAGGTTTGTTCAGTTTGGTGCAGATCAAGATTGCCACTGCGGTGCTGCAGGGTGTAGGAGAAAGCTTGGTGTCAAACCTAGCAAGCCTAAGATGTGTTCAGAAGCCGCGTTGAAGTTAGTGGCATGCCAGGTTGCAGTGTCCTCTCCCAAATTGGAAGGAGTCTTATCCAGAAATGATGTATGTACATGCCACTCGTTGTTAATATATTCTTGTAGCACTTTTCGCATTCTCCTGGTTTTACAAGGGCTTAAGTTTGAGATTTTGTGAAAGGTACGTGGGAAATTCAAAATTCAGAGGAAAAGGAGCATATTTTAGGTGCCCCTTTGGAACATGGATATATGGAGCATGATGAGAAAAAGGGAAGTCATCTTAGTTGAATGGGAACTTTGACCAAATGATGACAACAGTTGTGGAAATTGTGAAAATATATGCGAGATGTCAAAGCTGAAACTCAAGAATAAGAATGCAAAAGGGAAACGTAAAAGAATTAGTGGGAAAGGGAGAACGTAGACAAGCATATGATACAAATGGTATTATTATGTTTCTGTTTGTTGAGTGATGAGAAGCTCACTGTTGGCCAGAGACGAGATCAGGAGAAGGTTAAAGGAGGACAGGGAGATGGGTATTAGGACTCTACCTGGTGCCTTGTAATAATTGCTTCAATCCGTTATTAGGGGGTTAATCAGGTGGATTTTGTCTGCATCTTGGTCTTTTCCCGTGAACATGGCCTGGGCTATTATAAAAATTTAAAGGGAGATTTGAGGATCCAGCTATAAGCAACGGCACAACTGCTGTTTCTGGAGAGTGGTTCTCTTTGCAAAGTATATCCTACTACGAGTTGACTTAGACAGTTTGAACTTCTAGTGAATAATTGAATCTGTCTTGGAGGATAAACATATAGATATGCGAGAATTTGCCATAGGAATATTTATGGTGTGTAACTTAAGATCAGAGGGTAAAATAAGATATCTACGGATATCTTACCGATTGGGTCTGGAATGTGTATTGAGATGTCAAACTCGAGAAAGACATTTCTGAAGTTCTCCTGCCTGCATGTTCTGCTTTAGAATTCTTGCGTACAATGTAGATACAGTAGGGAAGAGGCTGGACAATGTAAACTTTTTTTCCTTCTGCTGCATGGTTGTCGCTTTGGCCTTTGGCAGTCTTTCAATAGGTTCTTGAAAAATAGAAGAGTTTGGCTTTTTTTGTGCATCTGATTTATTTTTGTCCATCCATATTATCTTAGTATCTGTCTATTGATGTTGTTTTATTTATAATATAGCTTTGGAATCCTAATTTTATTCTCTTCTCTGGAGTTGTATCTCTTGAACTTCCCTCCAAATACTTGTTTTCACCATTTGTTGTTGATTGTATTGTGTACATTACATTTTGCACTAGATCAGACAATAAACTGACTGTGTGTTATTGATAATGGAAGGTTGATCAGAATGGAGGTCCGCGTGTAGGTGTGCTCACTTTTCTCTATATGTTTTGTATGAGCTTTTAAATCGCCATCATTCATTTTCACAAGTTGATTTTCGTTCTATTAGGAAATTCACGGTACATTCGCTGTCAACGATCTCCTCACAATTGCGTAGGTGAACTCGTAAGAATTACTCGTCCAATGAATGAGAGGTTGGTTAGTCTTTCCTTGATCCAGTTTTACTCAAGCCATTCTTTTTTAATTGATCTTTACTCTTTTTCTTTTCCTTCTCTGCAATGACAAAGAGGTGAAGTTTCAAACTGAAAATATGTGACAGCCTGGTGATGTTTATTCGTCTTCTACTGTATTTCCTCATGTAAATTGTCTGATTTAATCTCCAGGACTTTTGGGATTATCAGACGCTTTGATAACTTCTCCAGGAAACATTCCGTAAGATCAAGTCCCTTTTAGTATAATAAAATTGACTGCATGATCTCGTATGAAACCACTTGGTTGCTGCAGATAATGTTTGAAGATGGTGCTGTTGAATTTCTTGATATGTCAAAAGAAGATTGGGAATTTGTGACTCTGTAACCATATGTATCGGTAAGAATTCCACTCAGCCCTTTAACTATTATGCTACATGTATTTCTGGGTAAACAATTTTTTATGGAATGCAATCGGTATTTCCTGGCCTTAATTTTTCCAAGTGCACGCTTCCCCTGGTAAGTAATCTCTAGAATAAGGAAGTGATAATGTATGGGAAGCAGATCCTTCAGGATTGATAGTGGCACTGAAGTCAAACAACATGTTTGATATGACCAAGTAAAGTAGGCTCTGGCAATTTAGCCCACAAAAAGGACGCTGATGCGGCTGCACATATTTTGTGTCTGTAAATGTTTCATAATTCTGCGATGAGGCTCTGGTTTATTGCTAATGCTAGTTTTTGGATGCAGAATGTCTTGGTTGCTGAGATGTCGTTTAATTGATTATATATGAGTGTGTTGCTTGGGCTTGTTGCTCACCCCTGCTGTGCGGTGGCATTGTCAACCCTATACCATCGTGGTTAGGTGATTTGTGTCCACCAAGAAAACCACTAGTACTTATATCTATTAAGGAGGCCAAATATTGGTCCATGGGGTTAATATTCTTGGTCAGTGTGAACTTCTGTGGATGAGAAGCTAGAAAGAAAGTTGTTGTCTTTGGTAGAAGGAGCGAAACAACCTCCATTCGAATTGAATCCATGACGCATGGGTCTGTTACCTTTATCTTTGCGCGTAGATTACTATTTGTCTGTAGTGTTCATAGGCAACCCATGAACTATGCTATATTTGAAATATAACGAGCGCCCTAATTCATATCTAAAGCAATCTATTCTTCCATTCTAAAGAGGTGGTTTAACTTGCTTCGAAATGCTTCCGTGTAGACTGTCTTTGCCATTAACGCATGGAGGAAGTTCCTTTCTCTTGTTCTTATGATGCTCTCTTTCAAATAGTCGGTTAATCGTACGAGTAATAATGCTCAACTGTTGTTTTTTTTTTTTTTTTTGGCATATCCCCGTTTTGAGACAGACCATTGCTTTGTTGGTTGAGGTACCGGAGAGCTTCATGATCCGGGCTTGGCCACTTGCTGCTGCCGATGGGCTAACCTTTCTGAGCTGAATTTCAGGTCGTGGAGTAGTCAAGGTCGACGATGCCAAATCGAACTCCTCGCCGCTACCTGTAAAAAGAGTGTGGATCAATTCGTTCCGGCAGGACGCACGAGAAGCATCGTGTGGATCAATTCGTTCCTACGTCTCTCTCGCGCAGATCATTCATGAGAATGTTGTTGTATCAGTTTGTGTAACAATTCAAAATTGCTCCGGCCATCATTGTTAAATTTCGGTTCCAGCAACTTGGTTTCCGATTCGATTGGAGATCCGGGGAGCGACACCGGTACGTGACTAGAGAACAATAATGGGATTCAGAAAGCTGTTTTTCTTCTTTCTGTGATGCGTCTGCAGTTCACGTCTGTAGTTGTATGGGTTGACTTGGTTCCAACCTCATTACCTGTTTTGACCGCTCCCTCGCACATGCGCTGATTCTCTTCCGCCGTCTCTTATCTCTCAAAAGGGAAGGGCGGGGGTTGGTGGGCTGGGTCACCGACTCACCATACAACAACCCCCCCCCGAGCATTCTTATATCTTCTTGGGTGGGTGAGGATGACGAAATCAGATCCTCGTCCGGTTCCGCGTGAGCTCACCCCACATGAGCCGTTAAATGAGGTGAGACCCGTCTGATCGAACCGTAGATGCGTGCCGAGCTCGCGCGAATCGGATGTACCGGATACATTCTCGAACGCGTTTGGGGGAAAGAGGGAGACCGTGGATCTCGTGGAGTTCCAAAAGTCGTGGGTAACACCTGGCTAGTGGTGGGCCATTGTCCAAAGACTGTTAACGTGCACTGTGCACATTGATCTCAATTGGCAAACACGTTTCTTTTTCTCTCGACTTTCCCCGCGTCAAATTTAAAAAATATCGAAAATGCCCTCAACATTTTCCTTCTCGGGCGATATTACCGGCGATGCGAGATCTAACCACCGGCATCAGGCGACGGTCGTGCCTTAAGCGACGGTCGCCTGTGCTAGATTTTTTTTTTTTTTGGTCGAAGCTGAGCTCTTCTACACATCCGGTAAAGGGTTTGAGTTTGTTTTTATTTACATTTATATTTATATTTATATTTTTAATAAAATAGGTTCCTAACGTAACTTTTTTATATTCCTCACACTTCCAACGCGTTCTTCCCCTTTGCTTTCTCGCCACGCTGTCCGGATTCCTGAACTCCACCGCCAGGTGCGGTGGCATTATTGAACAGTGCCGTTTGCTTTGCTTTATATTCCGTGGACATTGCTCCCTCCCATCGTTCCCATTCGTCCCCTCTTTCTCTCTCTCTCTCTCTCTCTCTCTCTCCGCTGTCGGTGTTGCGTGATCGCCTCCGAGGGAATCACATTCTTTCCGTCCGTCGCTTGCATTGAGGGAGGGTGAAGAAGATGAAGGTGGTGGACAAGATCAGAGAGGCCGTCGCGGCGTGTGGCGGCGACGCCAACGGCGGGGGGAACAGGAGGGGGGCCGTATTCTCGTTCGAGTTCTTCACGCCGAGGAAGGCGTCCGAGGTGGACGACCTGCTGGCCCTCATCGGCCGCCTGGTTGTCCACCGGCCGTCTTTCTGCGACCTCACGTGGCGGTCCGGCAGCTTGGCCACCGACAACCTGACCCTGGGCGTGACGGGGAAGATGCAGAACGTGGTCCCCGTGGAGACCATGATGCACCTCGCCTGCACCAACATGCCCGTCCAGAGGATCGATCGCGCGCTCGAGAGGATCAAGTCCGACGGCGTCCAGAACGTGCTTGCCCTCCGCGGGGACCCGCCGCACGGCCAGGACAAGTTCGTCCCGGTCCCGGACGGCTTCGCCAGCGCCCTCGAGTTGGTAATAACGGGACTCACGATGCATGTTCACGTGCCGAGTTGGGGTTATTGAATCCGTTTTGACTCTTGCCATTGCAAAGCCGATAGCAATTTCCACTGAACGTGCTCATAGTTTGATCCGTCCTGAATTCGTCTCAATGATTGGCAGCTTCATTTACACGTGCATGGCCCTAAATATTCATACCTAGGCATTTAGAGCCTAGTTATGCAAATCATTCACAAGTTTGGTGGACAATATCCATGCGCAAAATGAACCATTTCTCATGATGAAAGAGGCATGTCTTCATGAATTGCAGAACCAACACATCATTTGTAGCAATAAATGCTTTTGTATACCCTGCTTTGTACGTGGTTCTGTCTTGCTCTTTACAAAATTGGTTAGAGATTGGCTGCGGTAGCCGCCTCAGTATTATGTCGCTCTTTATTCGTGCTTATTGTTTTCGTTCTGGATCTGCTTGGTAATAAATGCAGGTGGAACACATCAAAGCCAAATATGGGGATTACTTTGGCATTACTGTTGCTGGCTATCCAGGTTCTTGAATCTGCTCTACTCAATCGTTGCCTTAAAAGCTTGCATATTTCTCTTTGTTTCATTAGATGTGACAGTTATATCATAATGACTTGTTGTTTAATGTGATCAGAGGGCCATCCTGATGTCATAGGAAGCGAAGGCATGGCCTCTGGTGAGGCTTACCAGAATGAGCTCGCCTACTTGAAGCGAAAGGTTCGGTTTCTCCGGTGAATGTTACTGTCGTACCTGTCACATTTGGTGCCAATTCGTGCACACGGTTTTTCATGTTCCCCCTGGTTCTTTTTGTAGGTGGATGCTGGAGCAGACCTCATAATCACTCAACTGTTTTTTGACACCGATATTTTCCTCAAGTTTGTGAACGATTGTCGCCAAGTTGGAATAACTTGCCCCATTGTTCCTGGCATCATGCCGATCGCGACCTATAAGGGCTTTGCGCGCATGACCGGTATATGCAAGACAAAGGTCAGAGTCACCTTCTTCTCTTTGTTACTGTTACACATTTCCTCTTCTAGTGCTTTCAGATATTGCTCATGTTTTACATGGTTTCAGGCAAATTGCTACCCTTCATAGGAATTGTAGTATTTCAATTGCATGGACAGGGGCATCATAGCAGTCTCTTCCCCTATAAGTATGCTTTAATTGGATTCTTTCTCGGGCTTACGCTGAGGAGGAGTAGTGATGTTGACAAGTGTGATAGAAAGATGATAATCAAGTTATATGATGCACGAAAGCAGGACAAATCAGACTACTATATTTGATAGGAGGGTTCATGATGCGGTGCAGAATCAGTTAATCTGTTGATTCTGCTTGTTTAGTCATCACTAAATGTTTCAGTACACATGTTGCAGGTACCAGCTGAAGTCTCTGCTGCTTTGGAACCGATAAAGCATAACGATGAAGCTGTTAAGAACTACGGAATTCACCTTGGAACAGAAATGTGCAAGAAAATTTTGGCCAGTGGAATCAAGACTCTACACATTTATACCTTCAACAAGGAAGCATCGGCCTTGGCGATACTAATGGTTGTTCTCGAATACCCTTCGAATTCGGTACGTTTTGTAGCTTTTATACTGACTTGCACTGTGTATCTCAATCAGAATCTTGGCTTGATTGAAGAGGCCAGAGTTACAAGGTCTCTTCCTCAGAAACATCCTTCAAAAGTCCTTCCTGTTGAGGACGAACAACACCTGAATTCTGTTACCATGGAGGCCGAGAAAAAGTTCTAGCATCATTCCACTGGAAAACATGGTGCAATTCTTTGATGCAACGAATTATTGGCGTCTGACTGTAGGACGAGTCCAAAGCGCTAACATTTCAAGGCCACGGAGTCGGACCAATGCCCTCTCGGATAGGGCGATTTGGGAGCAACTAGAACCGGGGGGGGCGACTCTCCTTTCGATTCAGGTCATTGTATCATTTCTTCACTAGAAAAGAAATTACAGAGTTACATTGGAACTTACACGTTCATTTGCAAAGATAGGTATGTAAATCTCATGTGTTGATTAAATAATATGGAAGACGTTGTCAAGATTCTCTGTTGCACCGAATTTCTGTTGGCAGAAGATATTTGTGATCTTTGACTGTTGACCAGTCGCATTCTGATTTCTCCAAGCCTCATTAGTGGAGTCTCTCTCTCTCTCTCTCTCTCGTAGTTATTCTCATCTTTTATGTAGTGAAAAAAACATCACCCAGCCAATAAAACCTAAGGTTTGACTTATTTCTATTTCGGGGTTTGGTGTAGTGGGGCCCTCTCCAACAACCCCGCATCCAAGCATTCTCATTCCAAGGTTTTGGTGGTGGATAGAGAGAGCCGTGGATTTGCTACGTATGTTTGTCCTACCTACATCTAGACTTAACCTTGACTTTAGCAAATTAATGGGTTTGTGCCTTTTCCTCAGGATCATTCTTGTGAGCGTTAACTTGTATGCTGTTTAAGCCCGTAATGCCGCATCCGTAGATACTGTGATTAGCAGAACTTTTTCCATAGAGATTTTTGCCGAGCATATGTTTAGTGTAGTTCTAGTTCTTGAGCAGAACGAGCTCCGATGTGTCCATGGACGACTATCTTAATTTGATAAGAGGGATTTTGTCTTCTCCGTGGACACGAAAGTCGAGATGTAAAGAAAGGATAAGATCTGGGTTGGTGACACTCTCAGGTCCTCACATCTAATCTAAAGATGAAAAATGGAAGCTGCGAAATCTCATCATGGCAAGAATTTGGGACCATCCTAGAAACCAAATCTCAGAGGGGTGTGTTCTAGCCTGGCGTTCGGTTGTTGAAATCCGATTTGAAGCTTCCATTGGGGACATCTAAAAATGATTAAAAATTCAATCTTTAACCAGTTGAAATGGGGATGAATCAGAACACAGTGATGTAATGTAATGTAATGAAACTGTGTCTGTAAAAAAAGTCAGCTTGAGGGTGGCGGTGGTTGAGTGATGGTTGTGCTTGGGTGTGGTGCTGTGGGCCCTCTCACCTACTCTCTCTCTCCTTATATTTAGTGACTGAATCTCAGATCTCATTTCGTCCCGCCTCTCTCTCTCTCTCTCTCCCTCTCTCTCGGCAATTGATGCGTGAGGCAGAGTAGTGCGCGAACCTCAGCCTCTGATCTCTCCCGCCCTGTCGGTGCTCGCTCTTCTTTCACCCGGGGAACCGACCAGATCTCGCTCGTTGGATACGGCGTAGCAGAAGAAGAAGGCGCAATGAAGGTGATTGAAAAGATCAGAGAGTCGGCCGGCGTGTGCAACGGCGATGCCAGCCAGAGGAAGGCGGTGTTCTCGTTCGAGTTCTTCCCGCCGAAGACGGAGGACGGCGTCGACAACCTCTTCGAGCGGATGGACCGGATGGTCGTCCACAACCCGTCCTTCTGCGACATCACCTGGGGCGCCGGCGGCTCGACCGCCGACCTCACCCTCGACATCGCGAACAGGATGCAGAACATGATCTGCGTCGAGACCATGATGCACCTCACCTGCACCAACATGCCCGTGGAGAAGATCGACCACGCCCTCGCCACCATCAAATCCAATGGAATCCAGAACGTCCTCGCTCTTCGCGGGGACCCCCCGCACGGCCAGGACAAGTTCGTCCAGGTCCAGGGCGGGTTTGCCTGCGCCCTCGACTTGGTTCGTTTTCTTCATTCTTCTCTTGGGCATTTTGGGAGTTTGTAATTGATGCACTTACACTTGCTTGGTTTCGCAATGTGGTATCTAGATTTGGAATACGTTAGATTGTCCAGTGTCATTGTGATTTTGTTCTGGATCTGCTTACTTGTTAGGAGTAAAATGCAGGTGACACACATCAGGGCCAAACATGGAGATTACTTCGGCATTACTGTTGCTGGCTATCCAGGTTGTTTAATTTGCTCTGCTCTCTTCACTCGTCTCCTGAAAATCTTGTGTTTTTTATTAGTTACAAAGCATTGTATGTGAATGTAATGTCTTGCTATTTTGTGCAATCAGAGGGCCATCCGGATGTCATAGGAAACGATGGTGTGGCTACATTGCAGGCTTACCAGAACGAGCTTGCCTATTTGAAGAAAAAGGTACGACAGCATCATCCCAATTCGGATCAATCTAGTGATAGTATATGTTTGCAACTTCTATGGGCATGTGTTCATGTCACAGATAACATTTTGTAGGTGGATGCTGGAGCTGATCTCATCATTACTCAGCTATTTTATGACACTGATATTTTCCTCAAGTTCGTGAATGACTGTCGGCAAGTTGGAATCCGCTGTCCTATTGTTCCAGGCATCATGCCAATTAACAACTATAAGGGCTTCATTCGCATGACTGGTTTCTGCAAAACAAAGGTGTGGTACTTTCTTCTGTATGTACTCCATTTGCTCTACTGGTGCTTTCGGATATTGCTGATGCTAATATGGTTCATGGAAAACTGGTGCTCTGCATGGGTGGTGCAATAATTCACTTGGATAGAATTTCAACTCATTCTCCCTCTCCATGTCCTATTCAGTAAAATAATATGAACTTTTCGTGAGTTATTCTAGTATGCAACCAGAATTCTTCACCTATTTTTTTCTTTACGAGATCCAACTTTTTAAACCACTTCTTTGTTGAGTTTTCTAAAGTGGGTGAGAAAATACTTGAGTATGCGTAATCATATTCTTCTCTTGTAATATCTGTAATTTTTTTTTCGTGGAGCGGAAAAATGAGGTTGGATTCAATATAAATGCATATGCGGAATTGTAAGTTCGCCGAATTTTCTGCCACTTAATTAAATGGGAAGATTAACGTGGCAGCATATCTTGTTAAAATAGTATAGTTTTGGACCATACCGTACTTGATAATACTGTGGTGTTGTGGATCCCTTTTTTTTAGATTGGATGAAAGGGAGAGAGGCAACCCTTATGTCGTCGCTCGGGCTAAGCTAAAAGGAAATAATGTTGAAAATAATCAAAAGAAGATGATAATCACAATGCAATGTAGAATCATGTTTTTGCTGATTTTTTCCAGTCCTATTATCATTAAATGTTTGAATGGAGTATGTTGCAGATACCAGCTGAAATAACTGCTGCCTTGGAGCCAATCAAGGACAACGAAGAAGCTGTTAGAAACTACGGAATTCACCTTGGAGCTGAAATGTGCAAGAAAATTATGGCTAATGGAATCAAGACCCTTCATCTTTACACGCTTAACATGGAGAAGTCGGCATTGGCTATATTAACGGTTGTTCCAACATCCTCGAACTTCTAACAATATTTGCATTGTTGGAGTAGCTTTGATCTCTTTAGGCTTTTACTAACATATACCAAGTATGTCGTCAGAATCTTGGCTTGATTGAGGAGGCTAAAGTTTCAAGGTCTCTTCCTTGGAGACGTCCTACAAATGTCTTCCGCAGTAAGGAAGATGTCCGGCCCATATTCTGGTACATTACATGAGGATGAGAAGTTTAGTGTTGGTTTACATGTAAAAAGGGGATTATTATTCATTGGACGTGATGATTGGGCTTATCATGGCAGGGCAAATCGTCCGAAGAGTTATATTTCAAGGACCATGGGGTGGGACCAATACCCTCGTGGACGATGGGGTGATTCCCGGAGTGCAGCGTATGGCACACTGACTGACTACCAGGTATAGCATGATGCATACATTTGGTTTTTGACAATTCTTGAAGTGATAGAAAGTGCTGGCCATACTATTCTGTCACTACTTGAGCTTTAATGTGGAATTTTCTCTTCATGTTTTTCTACACTGGGTTTGTTTTTTACACTGGAAATTGCGTACTTGAGCATGTGGTTGGTTTGCAAATTTGTTAAATGTTTCCTATATAATCAAAAGAGTTGTGTCATGTGCGGGTTTTCCTCCTGTTTTTCTTTTTGGCTATGTTTGTGCCCGTCTTTATTGGTGTCTTGTCGTGTTTTTGATCGTGTAAAACATGACAAACATTTCATCTATAGTCACAGAGAGGGAGGAGGCAGGACTTATTGATGACTTGTTTATTAGTTCTTTGATCCGTCTCCTATCTTAAGGTTTTTCCTGGTCTTATCTCTGAATTTCATGGACCTGGATTGTATACAGTGATAAACTTCCAATTAAATAGAGAAGATTGTGATGTTGCTGCATTTTCAGTCAATTTAATGGAGTTCCGCAGTCTTCAAGTTCCTATGGATTTGCTAATTTAGAGAGGACATGCTCTTCCTTGGGATTTCCCTTATTTACAATGTTTGTTCCGCTGTGAAATATGTAGTTATTTTGTTCAAGATGGTTTGCAAGGCTTTCTCATTATGATCTATAAGTGGCACTAACCATTCTGTAAATTGTCCTTTTCGGGCACCAGTTCATGCGTCCCCGTGCCCGTGACAAGAAACTTCATGAAGAATGGGTTGTTCCCTTGAAAAGCATCGAAGATGTTCATGAGGTGATGTTGCTGTCTCTTTACTTGTTGTCTTTTGTTTAAATATGAGAGCATATCAGGTCTGAATTTGTGTATTTTATCTTATTGTGCACCAGAAATTTAAGAAATTCTGCCTTGGGAAGTTGAGAAGTAGTCCTTGGTCTGAGTTGGATGGCCTTCAGCCAGAGACAAGAATCATTAATGAACAACTGGGAAGAATTAATTTGAAAGGCTTCCTAACAATTAACAGCCAACCAGCGGTAAATGGGGAAAGATCTGATTCTCCTTCTGTTGGTAAGGAGACATGCCATGGTGTTTCTTTGGGTTCCCTGCTTATCATTGTTGTCTGATAAGTTGAGCTGGTAGAAACCATGATTTTACTTATTTACATAGTAGATTATGAACCATAGAGAAGAAGATTAGTTGCACACAGCAATTCCTTGAATTGGTTTCGTTTTTTAGTAAGAATTTTTATTAGTAGTTACATGCATTAAGCTGTGAATTTGTCCTAGACAATCATTGTGCTTCAAGCCATTATTTGTTGAGTTGCTTTCTGTGGTAAATATCGTCTCATTAGGGTATGTGCAAAGTTCAATCTGAAATTATGGGCAATTACTTTTGTAGCAACTATGCTTAGTATGGAGATTATGAGACAGAATCAGTAATGGAAAAGGCAAGCAGGGTTAGGATCTTGTACTGGTAGGTACCCAACGGCAGTGTTCTTCATTCTTCTGGATTTACTGAGTAGAAATACAGGGGAATATAGCACATGGTTTAAGAACTTTGTTATTGAATATAGTAAATGTAGCATGTCGGTGGATGGTTGTAAAATGTCTTATCGAAGTTTTGTGCCAACAAAGGCTGGGTGATGATGGTAATATGCAGTTCTCCAGCAGATTTATTGTGAGGATACTTTAAAGGTACAGAGAAAAGTTTGTATCACATGTTAAGATTCCGATTGAGTTACGTTGTTAGAGACTGGGTCTGTGGGAGGGCTTACATGCAAAGGGGCAAGAAAGGGCTAGCAAGAGAAGCTCAAAATATTAGAGAGATTCCCAGGATACGGTAGATCTTATTTAGGACATGGACTCAATGAGGTAGAAGAACACGTGACATATAATGAAAACAAAAAAAAAAATCTAGTGAAGTTATAGTAGCAAAAGCCATTGGAATTTGTATTTTATAGATTGGAAGAATCCAGAAAAAAGTAACTTTTATTTTTCACTTCTCAATTGGCATTTTGTTTAGTAATTTAAGAAGCTTAAAACAATTTAAACCTTGAAGTTTTACCAGATAACTTAAGTGGTGATTCTTCCATAAAAGTTCGTGCTGTTTCTGCATTTGTTATAAGTAATTAAGAGACTACTTTACATTGCCCGAGTTCAGTTTGCATATGCTCCTGTCAATTGTGATTGTTGTGGTCAGATGAAAGAAGATGATCATGTCTCAAGTCATTTTTCTTTGCGGAGAAAACTGGATCCACTAGGAATGCGGATCACTATGTTCTTGTGTCTTTCTCTTGCCATTCTCTTGCCATTCTAACGCCTCGCGACTGATGTTTTGGCGCGATTCTTATTCAGGATGGGGTGGGCCTGGGGGATATGTGTACCAGAAGGCCTATCTGGAATTTTTCTGCTCTCCAGAAAAGTTAAACACCCTCGTGGAGAAATGCAAGGGATTCCCGAGCCTGACCTACATGGCCATTAACAAAGAAGGTGACAAATGGATCTCCAACGTCGGGGAATCCAATGTGAATGCAGTGACTTGGGGAGTCTTCCCGGCGAAGGAGATTATTCAACCGACAGTAGTTGATCCGGCCAGCTTTTTGGTCTGGAAGGATGAGGCATTCGAAATCTGGTCGAGGGGGTGGGCTCGCCTGTACCCCGAGGATGACCCGTCGCAAAAATTGCTTCAGGAGGTTCGCACACTGTCACCATATATGTTTTACATATATAGACCATGTCACTTGTCTGCCTGTATATTCCCCACTTTTTTCCTCCCGTCTCTCCCTCCTTTTTGGAGCCTTTGTGATAACTACTGATGTCTTTATCTTTGCAGATACAGAGCAGTTACTTCTTGGTAAGCTTTGTAGATAACGATTACATGAAGAGCGATTTGTTTGCTGTGTTCGATGATATATGAAGTGCGCGGCTTACTGCTATCGAGTTGCAGTGGAGATGCCTGTATTTTAATTTCCTCAAGGAGATTGGTGTGGGAATAACCTGTTGGGGTTCTGGTATTGCAATTTTTACCAAACAAGTTGTAATCTAGATAGTCCAGCAGATGGTTTTTCTTTTCGATCCTTAGAATGTTATATCGATTTACAAATTTTCTCGGCCTCCTATGCTTATATGTAGTTCAGGTTTGTTCGTTGTATATGATGTAATCCATCATTATTCTTCTCAGCACGAACGATGCGGAGTATTTATGATGACGATGATGATATGTCGTCAAATGATTTCACAGCTACATTTCATCCGATTTGATGCGGTTCTAATCAGCGCATCGCGGGACGTTATATCGCTGGAAGCAAGTTTTGACAGTTTGTATTGAAATTCAACAAAATGGACCGTGTAGCTTGTGAGCTCTGGGCAACAGTTTCCTGACATGACACATGAAGCACCCGAATGTGAGCGTCTTCCGTCGCAGCTTTAGGAACTTTTCTGCTATAAAAATTGGGCAAAAAGCCTGTGTAGACACGATATCATCAGCACAAGAAAATATGCCACAAAAAGTTCCCTATCCTCCAAACCAAAGTTGATTAGCCAAAATCCGACTGCTCGAAGCATCTTGCTTCCTCATCGTCGCCAGTGTTAAGTTCGCATCTCCATTCAAAATCATTCTCTCCTTCGAAAAATGGCAAGCCTCCGCCGGTAACATATGTTCACAAAAGAACTGAAGGGAAATATCAACTCTAGCCCTCTAGCGCTTTACAGTATGATGATACTAGCTGATAGGATGCTACTGCTCGTGATTCAAAAGAACTGGACCAGAATGAGAAGCACATTGCCATACACAGTCAAGATATATTGGCATTCTTCAGAGATTTGCATACTACTTTACCTAGAGATGTCCGTATGAAGTGATCTCCAAGCACGGCATTACAGGAAGCATCGGTCTTCAGATGGGGCTGGACCAATTCCCAAATCTTTTTCTTTTGAACCTGCAAAATTTTTGTGCAGAACCATCAAGAAAAAAGACATAATAATACTGTCATGTCTTCAATAAGTATTTTCTTTCGGTTTCGTGCTCATTGCAATTCTTAGTCCACCAAGTATACATATCTTCACTACTTGTTTCACTTCTGACGGGCTGAAAGGCCTGAGATTCTTGGAATACTTGTGTCGTCATGATTCATGAGTGCAGAAATGTATACTTCCCAGATAAAAGAAGCATGCAATGGGAAAATCCTACATCTTCATTGTAGCCTTTCCTAATCGAAAGCTTTTTGCTTTTTGAGCTTTAAAAGCTTTCAAGCTTCTCTGATTGCTAGTACTTTAGATAATGTAATTACTTCTGGACAGGAGGTTTCGGGCAAAAGGCAAGATCAACTGACGTCACGATAAAACAATGGCAAAAATGTGCAATTACATGACAACAGTAAGGCATAACCTACTAAACCTTCAACATAGGTTTTTCTAATTGGAAAACATGGGAATTGTTCTCTCTTGAATGCAAGTAACAAATTATTGGTTTTAACTGATGCAAGGGGTTAAAAAAATTGTTGTAAGACGAGCCATTTTATTCCGGCATTGATTTAAGGCAAGATTCCCGAAAATATTAAGGTCAAAAATATCACATGCTTCGTCTTCCCAGTTTTGCTATGAGAATAATTGAACGTATTCAATTGACTATAATATAACAAGTACAAAACAAAGGAATATAGTTATGAGATCCTAACAATATTTGTAAGAACTTTGGCATTGATATTTTATTTTTTCTGACAAATGAGCTAGTAGCGGGGCCAGTGTCCCTACTGTGTTTTCCGTTTGAATAAAGATCACTCACACATATTAAAAAAAAAGGAAAAATGAAATCACAGTTCACATTATAGGTACTAGGTAGCACGCAATAGACAAAAGGTTGGAGAATGCTTCAGATATAAAATCTGGTTCCTGGAGGGCCAATGTTACAGACTGATCAAGATGAACACCATTTTAAATGAATCAACTAGCTCAATAACCATATTGTTGCGCACAAAATATAGTGTGTTCAATTAAATGATGCCTATGGTACTTAAATCAACACCAAACATCGTAAGAAATAGTAGTGCTCTGGTGATATATCAATTGGCAGGTCAATGGCATCGATCTTAGGCTCGTTCAAGTTCCTTCAGTCGGGCTGTAATCACCATGATAATGGTCAAAGATGGACTTAAGCAGAGGCTGAAATTCTGTGGGGAAAGCTTGACAACACAGTCAATGGTTCACGCATCACAAGATATATCTTTGCAGAAAATTATATCGTAACAGTGTGGAAACAAAAAATAGACTACTTGACGATTGTAATGCATCATGCATATACTCCCGGAGAGTGCATAGAAAGTACCTGATTAGGTGTTGCCGGAGGAGGCTGTTTTTCTTTTTCATCTTCTGAACCAAACCATATTCTCTCACCAGGTATCGAGCCCTCAGGAGGCGAAAGAAGCTCGACATTTTCATGAGATGCATCAGAAGCAGCCAGAAGCATTCCGTTTGATTTAACTCCACGCATATTCCTTGGCTTCAGATTTGCTAGTACAACAACATTTCTGCCCTGCAAATTTTTGAACAAACATCATTAACATTATTCTTCCTGAACGAATCCAAGAAATGATAGCATTCGAAGTCATAGTTCCTTTTAATGTCCCAAATCCCGTCAGTAATTTAACCACCAAAATGTAACTAGTTTTGTATTCTAAGTTCGCAGGTCTTCAAGCAACAAACCTGGCTAATACTTCAATTGTTCAAGAGGAGGACCTGTAATGCCATGTGCAAAAACTCGATCTGTTTAGATGTGCTCTACACACAAAAGGCAAAGATGCACTTTCTGAAACCAGCAACCTTTTTGCCCTTTTACGAAAAGAAACTTTGGGGCTATGTTCAGTTGATAGTGGACCTATAACTCGTTATTGAGGACAGTCAATTTTGGTTTGCTACAATTTCAGTCCTCAAATTTTTTCACATTCTTTGAAAGTAATATGTGCTTGAATTTTATAAAGGCTGTCCTTATATCAGCTATTAATTTTTTTATTATATTAATGGGTGTCCGGGAGCACCTGACCGATACCCATTGTGTATGACAGTCCCCCCTCTTACACTCTATGGGTAATTATCAGAGACACAGATATTTGTTCCCCTGGGGTGGCCCCAAGAGAATATGCAAGCAACCCGAGTCTTGAGTGAGAAGGATGAATACACTTGCCACTTGAGCAACCCCTTGAAATTTCTTTGGATCACATGTTACTTAATTTTGCTGCTAAAGATCATTAAGAATTATAGGATTTCTACTTTTATGTCTATTACAACAGAAATGTATACTAGGGGTGCGTTTGGCAATGATTTTGATCCAAATTTTATGATCCTGTTCTCTAGACGAGTTTTAGAGAATTAGGATGCACTTGGTAACGGCACAAAATTTTTATTCACGGGAAAATTTCTCTTCCCAATTTTTTCATTTAAGTCGAATAATTACCCTTGTCACTATAAACTCAACCTATATAGCATCACTAATAAAATGAACACAGATCATGCGTAATCCATAATCAATCTATTTATTTCGTGAAGCATGATTGCATATGCAAGATACTTAAAAAAGAATATAAGCTCAATAGGCAATTTGCACTTAAATTTTGCCACATATTTGCACATAAATTAGCTTATGAAAGACGTTGGAATAACCCCTAGACTGCTTTATAGTGATATTGATCATGTAGAGACAGATTGAACATAAGCTCAATGGTACTGCTCCACGAAGTTTGCACTTAAATTGCTTGCTACGATAAGCAAATGTTGCAAAGTATTTAAAAAAATTTACAAAAGTCAGAAACATAGTCATGGAATTGAACGACAAGTAAAGGTGTCAAACGGGTGGGTTGAGTCAAGTCGAGTCTAAAATGGTCTTACCCATATCGACCTATTTTCATGCAGTACAAATTTAACGACCCATACCCATCCCAACTAATACCCGACCTAATCCGTATTATTTAAACACTTCTATATTTAACCAAATCATGAATTATTTGTTTCTTATAATTTGTTAAGAAAAATATATATATTGCTAGAACACTTTCATGCAATAAAAATCTAATGAAAATTTTTCAATTTTTATTTTCTATTTTCATTTCATTTTTCCCCCGCCGACCCCAACTAGTTTGGGATAAAGGTGTTGTTGATATTGATGTTGATTTCATTTTTCCCCCGGCAACAACAATCGGCCGCTTATCTCGATAGTGGAGCTGGCTGATTGAGCGAACGGGCGGCGCACGAGCGAGGGAAGCTGGCTGGTCAAGCGTTCTTTCTTGAGGCTTCTTCTTTTTTTATTTTTGGTCGAGGGAGCAAAGTGAGAGCCTTTTTCGCTCACTTTGTTGGTCTTGTTTCTTAAAGTGATTCTGGAACAAATAATCAACTTGTTTGTTTATTCTTGTTTCTGCTGGAATAGAATCTGAGAATCATAATCATTTATGCTACCAAACAAGTTTCTCATTTTGTTCTGTTCCGGGGAACAAAATCAGAGAATCAAAATCATAACCAAATAGGCCCTAGTCGATCCAAAATCCTGAAATCCCTTTTCTGTAGGAGATCAATTCTATCACTCTAAACTTCAAAGTAGAAGATCTACTTCTGACTACAAGCTCATCAACAATGAAATTTAAATTACGTTTTGTTCGCGGAAAGTGAGTTAAAAATCACAGAGCCTACTTGGTCAGATCATTGACATTACAATTCCCTAACAAAGAAAGAAGGCATCACAATAGCCCACCTACTGCAGATACTAAACTGACACAGCTTCCTCAGACCAGGCCATGCATTTGACTATTTCATATTTCCTATAGCAAGGCCACAGTTCCATCTAGAAGACCTCTATTCTACAGTGGCCAGGATAAAGATAAATTAGACGAACAAGAAACTTGCAAGTAATAAGTGGACAAGCTAAGATGGTAGGCTATATAAATTTAACTCAACAAAAAATGACACCATCAGTCTCAGGAGATGTAAAGAACGATAGAGGATCACTATCTGACTGAGCCTTTTGCCTATATTGCAATTTCTAACAGCGTATAAGAGATCCACATCATCAAAAAAGGTGTCTAATTTGTCCTTTCTAATCTAAATGTGTCATAGGACAAACCCCCAACTCACCTCCAGCTCCGACTTCATCTAAATATCTTGATGTAACCCGGTGGAAGTCACAGATTACCTTTGCAGGACTCCCTTAAATTGCAAGACCACTACAAATCATGTACTTATTCAGCGGACTTGATCTTGTAAAGGTGAATAACATATGAAAGAAGGGCTTTTGTCTCCAGCTTTAACCTAAAGAGCCCTATATTTCCTCCTCCAGAGATTCTTTGATTTAACGAAATCAGCAGATCCCCCTTTGAGGCATCGGCGCAAAAATAGATAAACTCCTTCTCTAAGGCTATGCTTTCAAGCCTCTCACATGACCACACCAAGCAGCTCGTTATCATCCAAGTAGCTCTAACTAACAGAGTAGCCATGCTCATTTCATTGCCGCGCATGGTACTTCAGCATTACACTTATTGAATTAGCTTTTCAGACTTCTCAATAAGGCTAGGCAGGGTGCACTTGCAGACATGAACTAAAAAGGTTAGTCATTATGTTCTTCAAAAACGTGCTCAAACAGCAACTCTAAATTCTTCCACTTCGAAGCCTGAGTGGCATATGACTCCTACCTATTAAAAGGTCAGAACACCACAAAATGCAAAAAGTAACCTAAACTGAACCTCAGTAGTCAGTAGGTGAAGTGATGAGAACTATACATGGAGAAATCCCAAGCACAACAAAGGAGAAACTGTCAATCGAAGACCACGAGAAATGCATCTGTCATGTCAGACCATGTTAATTTTTGCCTTCCACACAGTAGATCGATCAAGCAATCATCCAAAACCTCCTAGGCAACCAATGAAATTGAGAGTAAAAACATACACGCGGACCATCTACTTCATCCTCAACCTTCAAGAACAGTGCCAAGCCGCAGTAATATACAGAGCCAAGAGTACCTGAAGCTCTTGGAGAGGGACGTACTTGACGAGGCCGCTGCAGATGATTCTCGGTTCAGGCTCGCCGACGTCCACCTCTTCCACGTACAGAGAGTCGGCCTCCTCGTGCCTCCACGCTTTCAGCACTTGCCCCACTCTTATGTCCAGCACGCTCGCCGCCTCCCCTATCTTTCTCATCCTCTCCTCCTCCGGCTCCGGCTCCGCCTCCTTCACCTCCGTCGCCGGATCCAAGGAGCTCGAGGCGGCGCCGGTGGCGACCTCCGCGTCATTCGCGCTTGCACTGGAGGCCCTGCAAATCCGCAGCCCGCCCCCTCCTCCGCCTCTCGACGCGACGAGCGCGCCGCTCTTGGCGTTCGCCGCTGGGAAGAGGACCAGCGGCCACCGGAGCTGGCGGCGGCAGGTGGAGAGGAGGAGGAGGCCGCCGCACTTGGCGACGCTGTTGACGGCGGCCATCGGCGCCATTCCGATCAGTGCGCGAGACGCGGCTTCTCTTTGTGCCGGAGCTGATGAGAGAGTGAGGAGTGACGAGGGATGGCGAAACCAAAATTAAGAGTCCGTTATCTCGTTATCCAGGATTCCAAGGGCACATCTGCGTTCGAGTCATTTCATTTTCCTCCCACCAAGTTAATTATGACATATATATATATATATATATATATATATATATATATATAAATCATTTATATTACTTACAAAATAAATAAATAAATAAAATTTCATTTTCTGACAAAAATAGTTAGTAATAAATCGCTGTTGATAATGAAAATATTTTTTGCTAGCTAATTTTTTCAAGTGATATAATTAATTATTTCTTGAAAAATATTCTTTAAATCTTAAATTTCTCTAAAACAAATGTATTGTTAGTTTGATAGTTTCTGACCACATGACTCGTGTACAAATTTATATCATGTCGTATTTGAGAGCGCGATAATGGTATGTATTTCTCTTTTATTGCTTGGAAAAATGATGAAAATCAGCAAACGTGTGAGGAAAGTTATATGACTCAATGGAACTCGCAAGGGGAAAAAATTTAATTTTTGATATATAACTCTGAAGCTCCATTAACTTCGCCACTTGAAATACTAAAAATGTGCGACATATAAACAAAGGGCAATGTTCCGACCAAAAAAAAAAAAACAAAGGGCAACGACAAGATGTGTATCCGACAAATCAACTCAAGCAATTAGGGGTCATTTCAGCGGCGCCCCCCCAACCCTCAGGGCTTCCACGGCGGCGGCGGCGGCGGGGTGACGGGATAGAGTGGCGGGACAGCGGAGAAAATGGAGTTCTTGTCGATGCTGCGGCCGCCACTCTCCGTCAGCGATACGAGCGCCGCCACGAGACCAGCGTTCCCAGCCATGGTGGGCTCGGTGTAGCTGTAGTTCCCGCGCACGTCCTTGAACTGGTCGAACCGGTCCGGCCCCGCAACCATGGCCCCGTTGATGGTGTTGGGGTTGCTGTTGCGGGTGTCGCGCCACTTCCATCCCCCGGTGCACGAGTACTTCGTCTTGTCATTCGGAATCGACGCGCCGCGGTGGTGCACGTGTTTCGGGTACTTGGTGCCGAACCCGACCACATAGCTCATGTTCATTGGGTTTGCTCCCAGGATGTAGTTCATCTGAGTTCAGTTGCCCCAACCAGAGCAGAGACTTTAGCGAGCAGGAGTATGAGCAAAGCAAAATTTCGAACTCGGTTTCGATAAGCATATAGAATTAGCAGTCACCTGAGAGGTGGCGAATTTCCGAAGAGTGTCGGACGATATGAAGTTCGGACCGCAGTACCATCCCGGGACGCCGGTAGCGTTCATGTAATCGACGTAGAGAGATGCCAAGAACGCAGCGTTGGCAACGTATTGCAGCGGCTGTGGCCTTCCGTGGTTCAGCTGTATCATTCCCCCTGCAAATTCAAGGCAATAACACTACTGAATTGGACTCTGTTCCTTGTTGAAAACTAAGTGCACCAGATCAGATTTCATGTGATTTGCAGAGACGAGAAGCGGATGAGAACTTACCTTTCGTCCAATTGAACACGCGAAATTCGCGAAGATACGAGCACATGGTAAGGCCGGTCACGTTTTGGTACATGCTCAACATGTCCTCGTACGGATATCCCGGGTTCAGGAGGATTCGCAACCGGGTCAGGAGGAGCATCGCCGCCGGCAATTTGTTGTCCCAGCTCAGGACGCTCAAGTCCGGGATCATGTAAAACGCTTTGGAGTTCTTGGAGAGGCCTGGGTTGGTGGCCAGGGAGATGTAGGTCTTGTTCCCGGTCGCGTAGAACACCCATGCCGCGCCCCACATAAACTCGTCGAAGTATCCCGTCGAGTTATAATAGGGCTCGATGTAAGGATTGCCGCGGGAGTAAGGGGTGCGCCTCCCGAAGTCCCTGGCGAACGCGAAGAGGGTCTCTGCGCCTTTGACCAGCTTCTTGGAGTAGGAGGGGTTGTCCCGGAACACGATTGAGGCGGACGCTAGGGCCGCAGCCATTTCCCCGGCGAGCTCCGGCCCCGAGTTAGCGACTTGAACTGGCCGCGGATAGTCCATGTCCTCCGGCCTAGTCCAACAGTAGTGATCATCCGGAGTCGACGAACCGTTCCTAGATCCGCCCACCTAGAAGAACAGCAACATCAAATGGAGTTCCATATGAATGAGCATTCCTGAAGCTAAATTCTGAAACTGGACTCACAAATTCCTCAGAAAGTTAAGGCACTTCAAGCCTGTGAATCTAATCAAATCTGATCAAGATCCTAACAAAGTTGGGAGAGAATTCCATGTAAATTCTGATCAATAACCCGTTGACCACATTTTACTTGTACTAACTCTGTAGATCATATGATCCGATGTGCCGTCTGTCGGCTTGAGCATCAGAAACCGACAGGAGAGACCAAGATAATCCGAGTTTTTCGTGTAAGATATGAATGATCGAACCGAGTTCGTATGGGAATACACTTTCGATGATCAGGAATTAAAACTAAATAAATAATGGCAATGTCATATTTCCGTCGACATGTGCCAAAGCGTTACCTGACTGTAGATCTTGTCGATCTTGGTCGCCGAGGAGTTGAAGGTGAGGAGGAGGTAATCGGTGCCCCACTTGATGAGGTCCCGGGCGTGGTTGTACTCGCCGACCGCCTCGTACTTGTGGCTGTACTCGATCACGCTCCAGCTCAACATCGTCATCGCGAAAGCCATCGGGAAATGGAACTTGGTGTTGTCGCCGGCGTCGTAGTACCCTCCGACCAGCCCTCCCTTCACGTCCGTCAAGGCGTTCCCGTCCTGCAGCCCCGAGTTGCCTCTCCAAGGGATGCCGTTATTCTTGGGCAATGTCCCGGCTGCACCGGAAAAGGAAAAAAAAAAATTCAAGATTCGCGACGTTATCGACGGACGAATCCTGGTCATTTTGCAAAGCAAACCGACTTCATAATCTATAGATTTCGACGAGACGACCGGCGATCGAGATTGAGAAAGAGGCATATACACTTTTGGGCATTGAAGAAGAGGAGGGCCTTGTGGAGCGCCATGGTGTAATTGTCGGGCGGCGGCGGGCGAGGCTTGTGCCTCGGCACGGTCTTGACGATGATGACGGGGAGGGCGATCAACAAGAATGCGGCGACGAAGGCCCAGCCGGTCCACTTGAGCGCCTTGCGGCTGCAGACGACGCAGCCCAAGTCGACGTACTTGCCCTTCTTGGGGCGCTGGTCGTGGGAGCCGAGGAGCCAGCTCTGCTGGGTCTCGTCGAGCTCGTGGTGGTGCGGCTGTTGGGGCAGGGCGGCCGGGTCCCACTCTCGGCTCCGCTGGTCGTCCTCCGCGGCGGAGGAGTCGCCGGTGATCTCGAACGACCCGCCCCAGTCGTTCCTGGCGTGCATCTCGACGGAGGAGAAACGATGACGTATCAGAACAGAAACATGAGCGACGTTACAGGGTCAAGCGAGGAAGAAGAGCAAGAGCCTCTTCTTCTTCTTCTTCTTCTTCTTCTACTTCTTCTCCGACCAGTTCCTGTGGAGATTCGATCCTCGGCACGACATGACCATATGAAAGCGAGGTCGGTGGGAGCGACTGAGATTTGGCAACTCCCATCTCTGATTTCCTTGTTTATTTACTTTTCTTTTCTTTTTTTTCTTTTTTTGGTCCGTTCAATTACGTGGAATGAACAGACAGAGAGCGTTGACTTGGAATCCCCGATTCTGATTTTCTTCTTCTTTTTTTCCTTTTCTTTTTATTTTATTTTTTTTGGTAATTTTTGTTCTTCTTTTTTAAATTAAGGAAGTCCAGTTATTACATACAAGGAATGTTGAACTGGCCCCTCTTTCCAGGACGTCAATGCACGCTATTGACACAATAAAAACTCCCCGTTATGCACGCAGCCTGATTTTTCCGGATCCACGCGGTATTCGAACTTCCCGACTCGACTGATTCATCTCGCGAGGAACACAAATTGCCCTCCATAGTCCGAGGCACACGGCCTCCTCGGGCATCACTTCAGAGTACGACGCGATTCCAAAACGGAATTCCTCTTATTTAATTCCCGACGAATCCGCTCGGCTCGGTTAATTCACACGCGAACAACCCTGTAGATTCTGGGGCATTAGCCTCCTCGGACATTACTTCGATTGTCATGCGGTTCCATCACAGGGTTCGTCGAATTATCGACTCGACTAATTCACACGCGAATCACCTCAGGGCTTCACCTCGAGTACGATGGGATTCTAGCACGGGGATCCCGTCACGTTCAATGTTTTGGATCTTTTGTTATTGTAAATCGAATACAACCAACTTTTCGTAGGGAAAAAATAAATAAACATTTAATGGATGTCTTAATTAATCTATTTAACTACACTGGAAAACATTAGCATAAAATACTGGCCACGGCAACGGCGGATCAAGGAACGTGGTACGTCTTTTTCAATTTCGTTGGCCAAAATTATTATTTCATTTTTTTTAAATAGTTGTTCACATCTAGGGTATAGACTTTGACAATAATGGCATTAAAATTTAAGTTAGTCAAATTTCCAGTTTGATGAAAACTAAAAGGAGCGACAGCTAATCGCGCATGGGGCCGTGCACTATCATGCCAATTGAAAAAAAAAAATTGTAGAAATCGAGAGTCGTGCTCATTTACGCCCTTAATTTACTTAATTTTTTATAATTATTTTGATTAATTTGTATCGACCTACTTTCCCGTTGGATAGCGAGTGGCCAACTTCAAGATCCATCTCCCGTTTATTTTATTTTTTTTATAATTAGGTGTCGAGGCCAGTTTGCGTACACCTCGATTATTCCTAGGGAGAAACTAGCACAGCAACCCACCGCCATGGCTCCCCACTTAAATCACAGGTGCTTAACTAGAAATCGAACTTGGGACCAGTGCGTCTAACCACACAATTTCAAGTGCGTCATAACCAATTGAGCTACTCATAGGTGAGTTACATGATTATTTATTGACCACCATTGACTTACATAATAACAAATTAAGCCGCGATTTAAGATGGCGCTATTTCTCTTTTGCCAATGACCCACCAAGTGTTTGATAGAGGTTCTTGTCTCGCCGATGTAAACTTTTTATTTTCTCTTTCTGTTAAGCGTATGTTCGTGTCGCTTGCGCTTAGGGACACGATTGTGATGTGCCTTATAAAAACGTAATTTACTGCCACTAGAAGGGGGCATCTTACGCGTTCGGGAAGATGATTCCACGTAACGTTACATTGCTTAAATACGTTAAAAATGTGGGTTTTTTCTTTTTGGTCGAAGTTAAATATGCGATTAAGATGTGTCTTTTTCGATGTAATCTCCATCCGCCTAATGATTCGATTTCGTTAGTCGGATGCTCTAACATCGTTTAAACATTAAAAAAAAAAGAAAAAAAAAAAGAAGGACGTTTCGCTAGCGTGGTGTCGCTGATCAATTGAGGCATTAGGTTGCGAGTGATTATGACTCCATATGTGGACGAGAGAATAAATGCGCATTTGCCATGAACGAGATTGTATCCCAATCTGACACGCCACATCATAGTCGTCGCATGGTATAAAATACCAATTTGAGAATTTTTTTTTTTTTTGGTCAGACCAAATTTGAGATTTTTTTTTTTTTGGGGGGGTCAAAAGTTTGAAGTAGCTACTTTTTATGAGCACTATCGCACTGGGCTCACGCTAGTTAGAAAATGTTCGGCCCAAGTTTGAAAGTATTTCGTCACATCCCCTAATTGGTGCAATTTAAATTTGTAAACCATATGAAAAATTGACACAACTCTCAATGAATAAGCCCATTGAATTTGAGCTTGCTAGTTGCTAAGCCAATATCACTATTCTAATACATAATTTGTTGTAAATACGTCAAATGCACATCATTATTCAATAACTAATTTTCCGAATTTAAGTCGTCTTTACCTCCTAGAAAAACGGATCGTTGACAAATACTTTCGTTATGAAGAATAGTACGTGTCTCAACATTTTGATTCGATAACGAAAACGTTTTCTCTTAATTCATTTGGGTGTACGTTAAGTCAATTAGAGCTAAGATTGTGCAAACCCTCTTGACAGGATTGATGTTAGGTGGGTGCAGCTCAGATTCATGCTTATGCAATGTGAAATCACCCACACACGTTGACCAATTTAATTGAGTGGACCACGTCAGCAGCTAAACTAATAGGTTAACCTTTGCTAACCTATTTGAATTTGACGTGGACAACCGTTACGATCTTTTGCTAGCCACGAGCTAAAGAGGAAAGTATCATTCATCATGGTCCCGAATCAACTCCATCACATACCATAAATGTCCATCACAGGATTGAGCCAAATCAGACTCGGCCTAAAAGGGTTCGAAAGTAAGTTTTCGGCCAGCTCGACTAGCCAAATTTCATAGGAGCCCAAACTGATCGACCCATTAGGCTTGGGCATCAGATTTTTGCGGGCAAAAAGTACACTTTTAATGCCAAAAGTTATGTACGAAAATCACTTTAGTGCCAAAAGTTTCAAGCGAACCATTTTAGTGCCAAGTTTTAGAAAAAAACGACCAGTTTTAGTGCTAATTCCGATTTAGGTCGTTGAAAAGCTGATGTGGCATTACTTTATTATTATTATACGGCCAAAACTATCACGTGTCACATATGAGGTCCAATAAGCAATTAAAAAAACTAAAAAATAAAATAAAAACTTAATTAATTTACAAAAACACAAAATACAAATTGCTTTTTCAAAATAATTTGAAAAATCAGGTTAAATTTAAAAAAAAAAAAAAAAACTTAGGAAAAAAAAACTTTTGCAGACGGCGAGGGCTTGTACAGCCCTCGCCGCTGCCGCCCTACGTCGTCGGCAAAGGCCGACGACTGTGGAGCATGGCAAGTGGGTGGCCGAGCCTCGGCCAAGCGCCGGCGACCCCGCGGCTGCAAGCAAGGGCCTGCATCGCCCAGATCGGGCTGAGGAAAGGGGTCGGGTTGGCTCGTGCTCGATGAGGATGGCGCAAACCAAGTTTTCTCCTTTCGACTGAGAGCTCGAAGTTCCCGATTCGTCATCCATTCATGATGGTTTCCTCGTTGCTTCGATTCCGATGATGAAATCCCCGTTTCGTCGATTCTTAACCCTCTTCAATTTTGCCCCCGAAAAGTCCCTCCCTATAAACCCCAACCCCCAATTGACAGTGGAGGAGGGTTAGACAGAGCTCGGGGATTTCAAGGTGGCTCGAGCACGGATCCAAGGGGGTTGGGGGTCAATTGGCCGGCGAAGGGTGAAGGTTGGGTCGGCGATGGAGGGGCACCACACATGCGGTTCAGGAGGCGTCGGGTTCGGGTCTTGCAAATCTGGGGTCGAGGTGCTGTCTACGGCTCGGACTGGTTGGCGACGGCGAAGGGCTGGCGTCGAGAAAAGTTGGGCAATAGCTGGAGGTCTGCTGGGCGTTGGGGCTGGGGTCGTAGGTCGGTGGGATTCCGCGATGCTCACAGCCAACAGCAACTCGGGGTTGATTTTCGTTGAAGAGGCCATGTCCAGATTCTTCACAAACCCAGAAAATGTGCAGATTCTTCAATGTTCATGTGGAGTTTGATTTTCTTTTTTTTTTCGACAAAAAAAAATGTGGAGTTTGATTTTCTTTTTCAAAAATCTTATGTTAGTATTTTTATTTTTTTCCCTGAATTCTTTAATCCACGTGGAACCAATGTGGACTTTAATTTTTTTTTTAAATGTCAATTAAATTCAAAAATTAAATAAAAAAGCCATGTATTTTTTGGCCGGAGACACTAAAAGTGATCCTTTTGTCTCTGACTTGGCATTAAAGTGGTCCGTTTGAAATTTTTGGCACTAAAGTAATTTCCGTACATAATTTTTGGCACTAAAAATGTGCTTCTACCATTGAATAGATTTTATCAGTGGGTACATATTTCATAAAACCTTAAACCATTTTTTGTCTCATAAAAAACCTCCAACTGTTACTTTTATCCCAATTCTACCACCGTTAACCTTCAGTCTATAATCACAATTAGTTAAACCTACGTGGCATTTTCACGTTGTTAATGAATTACATCTTAGCAAAGCTAATATGAAAAAATCTCTAAACTTCTCTTCTGTTGCTTGCTTCCCCTACATATTATCGAAAGATACAAAGTCAGTAAAATGGCACGTTTCGTATTCTTTTCGACACTCAACAGCCTGAAAAACTACTAGACATGGAGATATTTGAACTAACGATCTAAAATCTCATCATCTTTGAAACCTACTATTTCTAAATTTCGAAGATTCGTTAGTAAGTTCGGCGAGAAAGCTTGAGTCACGTAGGATTAACTAACGATGATTATGGACGGAAGACTAATGGTGGTATAATTGAGATAAAAGTCAAAGTTTTGAGAGTTTTTATGAGACATAAAAAAGTTCTGGATATATTTGGGACATATGTTAAAGTTGAGAATTTTTTTTAATACTAGATTAGTAAAATTGAGATAAAAGTAAAAATTTAGGGTAGAATTGGGTCAAATGTAAAAGTTTGAGATTTTTTATAAGACAAAAAAATATTTTGAATATAATCGTCACAAATGCTAAAGTTGGAGTTTTTTGGATATTAGGCTTGTTTTAGACAAGAAAAATTCGGAACAAAATTGAGATTGGACCTAAAATTGGATTTATTTTTTATAAGGAATTAAATCCTACTTTCAATCATCTAAATTCAATTTAGTCCATATACTACACTTAGGCAATAATTTCCTCGTTCCCTCTCTGTCTACTAAACCTAGGTTAATTACTCGAAAAATTCAAGGAAAGTCCAACCAAGCACGAAACCATCTTGTACGGTTAAAGTACACTACAAGTGCAAAGACTTGAGTATGGCGCTCACTTTAGTTTCAAAACTTTCAAAATGATCATTGAAGTGCCAAATTTTTTGAAAAATATTCGCTTCAGTGTTAACTTCGATTTAAGCTGACATGGCTCACCGAAAATCTGACGTGATAATATTTGAGCTGACGTGGTTCGTCGAAATTGGCACTAAAGTAAGATTTTTTCAAAAAATTAGGCACTTAACTGATCGTTTTAAAAGTTTTGGCACTGAAGTGGTCTTTTAAAAAAAATGTCACTTAAGTAATCGTTTTGAAAGTTTTGGCATTATAATGTACTTAAGCGTATCTCGTTTGATCTATCCTTGAACTGTTGGGCCGGAGCTAGTTGATTTTCAGAGCAATGAATCCATAACCAAGAAAAGAGAGATTCTCAAATAGGAGACAATAGACAGAGAGGCCCAATGGGGTTACATAGAGGTCACGGATGACGTAACGCCACGTAATGGAGTTGACCATCTCTATAAAGTTCCAAATCCGGCTTTTGAACGATCGACAGTGATTAAGACCACTGCTCGAATCTGTCCCAGATGCTAAGCACATTCATTCGAGAAAACGACCTTCGTAAAACAAACCCAACCTCATTGTCATTTGCCGGGAGCAATGTTTGGGTGTGCTATCGTCCGAACGCGGTTTGATAATATGGACGCTGTCGTTTCGTGGGTCGACATGTATGATGGTTGCCGTTGCCATTGTCGTTGTCTTTGAGGTTTTGGAAGTTTATTAGGTAACGCATGATAACACTTCTGGCCAATTTCTCAATTTATAATCATAAATTGATTTTTCTACTTCTTATCAAAAGTAGAAATTGATTTTTCTACTTCTACTCCAGATTGACTTCTGATCAAGGACATTTGTTTGGTAACGGTTGAAAATTTTTATTTTTAAAAAATTATTAAAAAAATCTTTACCTGCTGTGGGCGACCGGCGGCCTGCGGTTATCGGCAACATGTGGCAACGGTGGTCGACCGAGGCTCCTATGATCGAAGAAGTGATTTTGGAGTTGAGAAGTAAAAAAATTTAACTTCTCAAAGTTGGCCAAAAATTCAACCAGAAGTAAAAAATCCTACCATAAATCAATTTTTTTACCAAACGCATTTTTACTTCGAAACTGATTTTACCAAATGAATTTCCTTGCCAAATTGACTTCTGGGAGGGAAATTGTCTTCCATAAGTGTTATCACGCACTATCTTAGCAGCAGAGACAATCATACGGAGCATGAGCGCATGCTCTTCTGTATCAATATCTTGCAAAAATCATAAAAAAAAAATCGTAAACCTATTGCACTTTGATCAATTCAGTCATAAAATCTTTTAGTTTTGTCAATTAAGTTAATCTGTCCAATTTTAGCTGGAATCACTGGCGTGGACGCCAGCTGTCTTATGTTGCACGTCCGGCGCTGACATGGATAACTGTTAATATTATTATATTTTAATATTTTCTTTTCTTCTATTCTCCTTCATTACTTTTTTATTTTTATTTTTTTTCATTTTTCCCTCTACCGAGCCTCATCGATGGTTGGCGGAAGTCTCCCTCGCTAGGGTGGCGAGGGCCGCCCGAGCGTTCCCACGCAAGGTCGGTGAGGGTGGCCCTCACTGGTTGTCGGACGTGGACGAGGTTCGAAGGATGGAAAAAGGGAAAAAGAGAAAACAAAAGAAAAAATATTAAAGAAGAAAACAAAAGAAGAGAAAAAAGAAAAAAGAAACAAGAAACAAAAATTTTATTAAAATTTATCCACGTTAGCACCGTCCGTAATACGTAGGACATCAATTTGTCTACGTCGGCGATTTTCGATTAAAATTGAACGGATGAACTCAATTGATAAAAGATGAAAAAAAATTAGAACTAAAATAACAAAAGTGCAATAAATTTAGTATTTTTTAGATAATCTTTCATTCCGAAGCAGGATCCAAATCCCCTACCATAATAGTAGGGGATCATTAAAATCCCTACCCTTCACATGAGGGGGCCCACCCAAATGACTATCCCAATCCCCTGTCAAGCCGCAATCTTGGCAGGGGTGCCTCTGATTTGATCAGGGTCATCCGATTAACAATGGACGGCCTAGATCTTTCTAAATTACGATTGGCCTTTTTTTTTGTTTTTTTTCTTTCTTTTCCCCGTCAAATTAGGGTCATCTGTGATTAGGGGCACCCTGTCAATATGCAATTTTGATAGGGATCCGTTCGCCCCAAACGAAGGGTGGGGATTTCAATGTGTGGGAATTTCCACGGTAGGAAATCCCCACCCCACACCCTCCGAAGCACGAGTGGTTGCCACAAGTTGACGGCTTCTTGCCCTTACCTAGGTTGTTGTCTTGTCGTGCACGAGTCTTGTTGTGAGCCTCGTCTGTTCTATTTTGCACGACGTGCCTTGTATTTGTCTTGTTATTTCCACCCGACCACAGTCGGGGAACGTCAATCCATCTCTCCATATAGAGACGCTCGATCCAAACCCCCCCGCCATCCCACTTGCAGCTTCTTGGAATCCTTCACACATCCCGTCGCGAGAAAAGAAAAGACAAGAAAAGGGAGGATGGAGAGTAAGAATGGGGAGGGAGTGAGGAACAAGCAGGTGTTATTCAGGGACTTCGTCGCGAATGGAGCATTCCCTGCGGAGTCGGACATGGTGGTCACCGGGTCGACCATCGAACTGGCGAGAGCCGTCCCCGAAGGCTCCGAGGGAGTGTTGGTGAAGAATCTCTACCTCTCCTGCGATCCTTACATGAGGAATCGCATGCGGAAGCGCGCCGGCCCATCTCAAAGCTATATCGATTCTTTCCAACCTGGTTCGGTGAGCGCAGCAGGTCAACTCTTTTTTTTTTTTTTTAGGAATGGAAGAACAAGATTGAACGGGACTCTGTCGTGAGCGGAGTTTATGTAGGATCCATAAGCATAGTGATCGTGATTCCGATTGAATCGCTTCGAAGTTTGCGTTCTCTATAAAATGTGTCTGCTTGTGTCAACACGTCCATGCAGACTGTGACCGGACTAGGAGTGGCGAGAGTTCTGGAATCTAGGCATCCGAACTTCAAGAAAGGCGATCTGGTTTGGGGCCTCACCGGATGGGAGGAGTACAGTCTACTTCCCGCGCTAGAGACTTGCTTCAAGATCGAGCACACCGATGTTCCTCTCTCTTACTACACAGGTCTTTTGGGTACGCTCTTTGATCATCTGATGTATTTGCTCTTTCAATGTTGACGTACTCATTGAATTATGCGACGAGTGTGCAAGTCGGGAATTTCTCAGTCTAGTTAGCGACTTTCCATGAGAAGTCGATGCATATTCCAGGGGCTAGCTTCTCTTCCGGATGAGTATGGTTATCTAGTGATAGTTAGCCGTAGCCATATCGCTCCAACTCTTTAGCTTCAGCGCAATTTTGGTACTCAGTCTAGTTCCTACAAACCTGAACTTTGCAGGCATGCCGGGCCTGACGGCTTGTGGCGGGTTTGTCAAGCTATGCTCTCCTAAGAAAGGAGAGACTGTTTTTGTATCGGCTGCATCGGGAGCAGTTGGTCAGCTTGTTGGCCAGTTTGCGAAGCTGTTCGGTTGCTACGTTGTTGGCACCGCCGGCAGCAAAGAAAAGGTGATGTTCTCACATACATCAGACATCTCGTTTTTCCAGCTCGAACACCGATATGGTGCGAATTTGGTTGACCAAACACGTTTAGCATCTGCAAAGCACACATCTTTTCGGTACTAGACAAACATTTATGTTCGCATGAACCTTAGGACTTCAACTTAGCGGCAATTGCTAAGTTGGATTTAGTCTTCATTCCTTTTTCACTTCTGCAAAATAGGTTGACTTGCTGAAGAACAAGCTTGGATTCGATGAAGCTTTCAACTACAAGGAAGAATCAGATCTGGATGCAGCACTCAAAAGGTCAGTTGGGAAACATGCTAATGATGATCTAGCAATTGACCACTGTTCACGATCGTGAAGCTCTTGAGTCGACATTTTCCGTCTCCAAATCTTTAGGTACTTCCCTGAGGGGATCGACATCTACTTCGAAAACGTCGGTGGAAAGATGTTGGAGGCGGTGCTACTAAATATGAAGCTTCACGGTCGGATTGCGGCATGTGGAATGATCTCGCAGTACAACCTCGAGCAGCTCGAAGGCGTGCGCAACCTGATTCAAATTATAGCAAAGCGGATTCGAATGGAAGGTTTCAATGCGCTTGATTACTATCATCTCTATCCAGAGTTCCTGGAGATGGTTTTGCCTCACATCAAAGAGGGAAGGATTGTGTATGTGGAAGACACCGTGGAAGGGCTCGAGAATGGTCCGGCAGCTCTGATCGGGCTGTTTTCCGGCCGCAACGTCGGAAAACAGGTGGTCCTGGTTTCTCGCGAATGAGTCACTTGTTGTACCGTTTCCATTGGCACATTCTCTTTGGCTTGTGTTTCCGAAAGGACCTGTTTTCTTCCCCATTAGCATGGTCTCTTGTGATAGAACTTCTCGGGTTATCCTTTATAAGATCAATTATTATTTTTTATTATTATCGCGAAAAATGAATAATTTAAAAAATGCGGAGTTAAAAAGTCAAGGTGAATATGCTTAGGACCGAGTAAAATCAAAGTGTAAGAACGATTAGTGATGTGATAATATTTGGCATTGCAAAAATCATCCATCGAGAAATAAAGAAATAGAAGTTTTGCAGAGCTTATATTGGTTCAGCTTGAGCAAACGTAAGTCCGTTCTGCCACGCTGATAGTTTATATTCCTTTAGTTATTTTTTTGTTGTTGGAGGATTACTCTAGTTAATTAATGAGAAATTACGTTAGTGAGTGCTCCTAATATTCAAGCCCTTATCTTCGAAGTTGGTGTTGCTTATGCACACAAGCTAACAGGGCTCTCTATCTCGCCTACGGATCCGACTCCCTGACCTTAGGTCAGGGAGGAAATTGATCGTTTAACATTTCCTTAGAATGTTAGGCCATAACCTTACAATCCGGGCCGTCCGTGTTATGAATGGATGACCCAAATTATTATGAACAAAAATATATAAAAAAATTCAAAAAATTACCCCTTAAAAACAGGAGATCTGGGCTGTCCGTCCAAAAATGAACCGCCCAGATTATAAGGTTAGGTGCCTGACCTTCTGAGGAATTGTTAGACGATTCGGATCCGGTCAAGAATGCCCTTTGATCCGGGCCCTGCATCCCTTTACATAGTGGGAGAGATTTTTAAAAAGAAAAAAAAATGGAATGGAGGGCTTGGATCTTGAGGGCAGGCGATCCAAGCCCCTCTATCTCACGCCTAAGCACACACTATGACTCTGTCAACACTTCTCAAAGAATTAAAATTGTAAGTTCACTAAAAATAAATATGAAAATGCGAAGACTCTTAAACGTTGAAAGTTTTGAACCATCGATCTATCTCTCTGTTCGACACCTTGGTCTTCTTTTATATTCCTTGATGTTCAGAACTTCCCATTAGATTTTGTTCAAAAGGATCAATCTTCAAGTCATTGGACAATTGATTAAAAAAAATAGCCCTCGTTGATGTCGAATAATTAGAGATCCCAAGAGATTTAATTACGAACAAATCTAAGTTTTCAAGAGTAGAATACTTCAAATATGGAAGGATCCTTGCTAATTGTCAATCAAACAAGATATCTCACGTTAATGAAGCTATTACAGAGAAAATCTTATAATTGATATCCAATCAGTATCTTCTTCTAAGGAGAGTACCCAAATCAAATCACAAGTTGTAGAGCTATGAGATTAAGGGTGGTAACCATTCTCATTCTCTGATTTTGATTCTGAGAACAAAAAAGGATGAAAACCCTATTTGGTAACAGAAATAATTTTGATTTTGTTTCTGTTTCCAGGATCAGTTTTAGAGAATCAGAATTAATTTTAGAGCAAAATCCAGAACTAAAAAAAAAGTTGGTTCTGGAAAAAAGAATCACTTTTGAGAATTACAAAACAGAATAAAGTATCACATCTCTCACTTTTCCCTTTCAGTTCTCCATCACTTTTCCCTCAACATAATAAAAATAAAAAATAAAAAATTTGGAAAAAATTGGCAATTTTTAAAAAAATCACAAAAAATTTAGAAAATCCCTAAAAATAGAAGAAGCTTAGATTTGGCTAGTTTGACCTCATTTTCATAAATCATGGCCTAAATTTTCTAGATTTCACAGTTTAAACTCTTTTGCAAAAAATATCGCAGAAGCTGAGGACATCCAACATGGGAATGATAATATATATACTCGTAGCTGTGCATAACAAAATGTGACTATCTACATGTGGAGCTGGAGTCAAACACCAACTTGGATTTAGGACAAAAGCTACAAAATGATAGTGAAGCACTTGCACTTCATATCAAGGAGGATAATTTGATTTTTTTTTTTGTCAGTGGATAATTTGGTTGCTATGTTTGTATGCATTTTGGACAAATCAATATTTTAAAAAATGAGTTCTTAATATGAGAATTATCCTATGTTTCGATCGAACTTCGAACATCATATATTAAAATTTGTGTTTCATTTATGACATGCTAAAAAAATAATGTATTTTAAATTATTTTATTGTGCATTAGAAATCAGTCTTTAATTTTTGATGAAATTTTACAAAATAACTACATAGTTATTTGACTTAAATGAAAAAAATAGAAAGAGAAACAGTTTTTTGAAATAGGAATTTTGTGCAGTTATCAAACACGTTTCTATTCCAGAAACAGAAATTTTGACCAGTTATCAAACATGTTCTGATTCTCTAAAACTCATTAGAATCAGAAAAAGCCATTTTAATCAGAATCAGTTTTCAGAATCAGAATGGTTACCATGCGCAGTCTAATTATCTCTAAAATGATTATCTTTAAGATTCCATCAATGACACTGGTGGTATCGAGCTTTTCCCTTGCTAATATTCCTGTAATAGCTATGTTGATGTTTATACTGTAACTCATGATGATATTCACGTAGACGTGCTTCTAATTTCCTCAATAATATCAGATGGTTCTTTTAAATGACATGTAGATGTAGGCATTAGTATGAAGTAGATCCCATAAGTGGCTCTACACTAAAAAAAGCCTCCAATTTTAACATTTGTGATAATTATATCCTAAATTTTTTCTATCTCACAAAAAATCATCAACTTTTAATTTTGTCTCAATTCTACCACAAACTTTTTACTTTTGTTCCGATTTTATCGGCATAATACCAAAGAAATCCTCAACTTTAACATATGTCCCATATTATATTCAAAACTTTTTTTGTCTCATAAAAAATCTTTAACTTTTACTTTTGTTCCAATTTTACCACCGTTAGCCTTCTGTCTATAATCACCATTAGTTAATTTTACATGACATTTTTATGTCATTAATGAGTTATACCTCAATAAAGATGACAAGAAAAAATCTCAAACTTCTCTTCTGTTGTCTGCTTCCCCTACATATTATCGAGAGATATATAGTCACTCAAGACGACGCGTTTTGTATTGTCTTCGGCATTTAACAACCAAAAAAACGGCTAGACATGAGGATATTCTGACAAACTATTTAAAATATCGTGATCAATGAAACCTACAGTTTCTAAATTTTGAAAATTCATTGGTAAATTCGGCGAGAAAATTCGAGCCATGTAGGATTAATTTACGGTGATCATGAACAAAAAGCTGTCAGTAATAAATTGAGATAAAAGTAAAAGTTGATGGTTTTTAAGAGATAATTTTTTTGGATATAATTGGAACATATGCTAAAGTTGAGGATTTTTTTTTTCAGATCTTAGACCAGTAGAATTGAGACAAAAGTAAAAATTTAGGGTTTTTTATGAGACAAAAAAAAGTTTTGAATATAATTGACATAAATACTAACATTGAAATTTTTTGGGGTATTAGGCCGTCCATGGAGCTTCAAAGTTAATATGATCTTTCCATCTGTATAAACTTGTTTAAGTAGGTCTTTTAGTCAAACAAATTATTTTCAACGTGAATATTATTTGAAACGAACATGTCTTATATCACTTAAGATTGATGTAAAAATATGAATAATTTTGTTAATTTCAAAATATATTAGGAGATTTTTTTAACACTTATTATATTGACTAAATCCTTTCTAAGGTGAAAAGGATAGCAGAAAACATTACATCATATCAATTTAATTATTTCGTACGTACGAATTATTTGATCAGTAAAAAGATATTTCAATTATAATTAAATATTGTTTAATCAAATTCTATGATTTTTTTGTCAAAATTTTATGAGTTTAGCCATAGAGTTTATGAATAATATTTGTGTCGTCTTCGAATTTGCTATATAATTGTGTTAAAACGTGTTACTTCGCGTTAAAAATTGTCATTCGTATGAAAAAGCTAATTACTTATTTATCATTCATGCGGTTTATTTAACCGTCCTCTATTTTCTCAATATCGACATTTTCCCCCCCAAAGCATGGAGTGAATTGCCAAACGCTCCAACGCTCCTGCCAAAGCCCTTCACTCCTCCGCCACCGACCATCTGCGCCGCCTCAGAAGCCCATCGACGCCGCCATAGACGGGCGACTCCGTGGCAACCGCAGTCGCACTTCACGCCGCGTAGCAGTGACGCCACAATCGCCGCGGCCACACTTCACCGGCCCCAGCCACCGCAACATTGGCTGAGCGTTCGCTGCCACCGCTACAGTCCCCGAGTCTGTCACACCTCTCTCTCTCTCTCTCTCTCTCTCTCTCTCTCACAAACTGGTTTTGATACAGCGATTTTTGTTTAACTCCTATCAAACTTAAATTGTCAATTTTTTGTTCAATTTTTGCTTATCCATGAAATTAAACTGCGACTATGAACCTTTTGGGATGAAATGGCCCTGTGCCGCGGCCATTCGTAGTTGGTGTTCAGTAGGGAAGAATGAGTAGCGAAATGCCAAGCCTTGGCCATTTTAGCATCAGTAATGCAGCTGATGCTTCGATCGATTTTGCTGACAATGTATGACCCTGGATGGTTTCATAGAGTAATGCTAGGTATGCTAAGATTGGTCCACTAAATTGGTATGTTAAGTGATGTTAGTGGTGACAGAATGCAAATGGCTTTTAATCCAAGTCTGCCACATCACGTTGCACTAATTAAGTAAATCGGAGTTAGTATGCAAGCACCATTGAGTTAGTATGCAAGCATTATTTCATCAACTGGACTTATTGTCATGATTGGACTGTGGTTACTGTTGGTGCTCCTTTGTACTTTACTCAGAAGCTGTTCTTCCACAGGACTTGGAGATGGAGTATCCGCTAAATTTGTGAGGTTGAGGCAAGAGACCCCACTGATGCAGAGATCATTGGCAATATCCTCCCTAGTGAGCCCTTTTCGTTTCTTTCTTCCCTCAATTTCGTAATTGCTTCTGCATAGATGGCCTTGTATTACTTGTGGTTTCTCTGGGTCTTGAGTAATTGAGACTTGAGTTGACTTTTGGACATTGAAGCTGTTAATAATTTCTCCAATAAAACTTAGTTAATCTTGCCGTGGTTTCATCTCCATTGTCCTTCCTGATGATATTGATGTAGTTCTGTTGAGTTCTTTGTTCCTTGAAACCCATATTATATTGTCTTTACCTTTGCAATGACTGGTAGATAACTTTCCCCTGTCATAACCATTTTTAAATCATTGTCGATTTCTAGAGGTTGCTTTTGATGGCATTTTCTTCGTAATTGGCTTTTGAGGGGGGAAAGGAATGCCTGATGTGGATCAGGATCGTCTTTGGACTTGTTAATGATACATTTGAGATTATAACATATGCTGATATGGTTGCTTTTCACAGGTCGGACGTTTAACTCAATATGGAGTGGTTCGTGTCGAGAAACTTGGTTCCAGTTACACTACAATGGTCCAGCCTCATATATATGGACATTGCGCTGGTGGAGCAAAAGAGTCATCATTAAAGGTGCTTACTAGACCATTTTTCGTGTGCTCTGATTGGTAAAAATAGCCCACAACTCCTTAGGTTAACTTGCGCTTGGAAAAGAAGTAGCAGAAGCCCATAACATAAGAAAACCACAAGGTCTGCCCTTTTTCTTTTTAAGGGACGGCGGAGTTTGTCCCCTCCAGTCAATGTGTCCTTGTAGGTCCATTAATCAGACCATGTTTTTGGAGAATGAGTTGTCGCTTGTCTAAGGAATTAGGGATTAATCGTTTTCGATGGAGGTTCTTTTCTTGTGTATATGACCCCATTATTGATTGCATATATTCCTTTAACCTTAGATTTGTAGGTGCCTTTTCAACTCATTCTTTGCGTTCTCTTTCATATTCTTTGCATTTACTTGGTTGATGCACCTTTACTAAATCATCTGCAGAAAAGATACCGTGGGTACTGCATCTTGAATGTGCCTTTTAAGCTTTTCATTTCAACATCAACAATACCTTTATCCCAAACTAGTTGGGTCGGCGGTCGATGAACCCGAAAGATTCATAAAATAAAAGCAAGACCATTCGAGGGAAATGACTAAAAAGGACAATCAGGAACATGAGAATTCTAAGCTTTTCATTTAACAAGGGAAAATGACAGGATTGTAAAGGTGAAGTTTGAGTAGGCCTATTGGTATCGAGGGTTTCTCTAGAATCCCTTCGTGCTTTTTAATGCAACGGTTCAATTACATGGGCTTCATGGCTTGCTTGATGCGACTCGTATGCCTTCCATCCAAAATCCTCGTATGCCTTTCAGATATCCTTCTGTGGTCTTCCTCCATATCTATTAATAACATATGCTGTAACCGTATATCTCCTCTTTAAAAATAGATGCCTTTTCAGTCAACTTTCCTTACTCCACTCATATGGAATGCTCTTTCATGGTAAGATATTTGAAGGCTGCGTTTAGAAAAGAGTAGTAGATCTCCTATGATGGTCATTTGAAGTCAGAAGCATATGTTGACACAGAGTGGCTTAGATCTGTTGATGTTAGAAGGTTCACATTGGCATTAGCTGTAACCTAGTTGATTGGTGGAGTAAAATATGGTTGATTACTTCTAGATCAAGTGCAGATGGTGAGTATGAAGTTGTGAGAGGAGATGTTATAAGACTTCTTTTGCCTGAGAAAATTAGTTCAAGATGTAGGACTAAAAGTTGAGCAACTGACCTTGCTCTATCGTGATAAAAAAGTGGCTGCTATCAACATTGATCAGAGTCTTGTTCAATGTGTGAGGGCAGAACATTGAAATCAACAAGAATTCCTCAAGTGAAACTAGACAACAGGCTCATTTGTAAATCTTTCGTGAAGTCCATAAAGTGACTGGTAGATATTCTTACCTTGGGCTCGAGTATATTCATTTTTTACCCTTGTTGCAAGATGGGCATGGACAATATATAGCCTCCATTTTGAGGGAGCATACTGAGAGTTTTTCTATTTTTATTTTGGTGGCTGACATGTAATATTAGGTAGTATCATATTCATAATCATACCATATGCATTGAGTTTAGCATGTATGGTACAACTCATCTTTGTACGCTCTTCTTTATTCTTTCAATCCCCAAATCATGTCAGAAAACTATTCATTTGAAGCGCCCATGGCATATGCAGATTTAGTGGCCTATTGCAAACTTTTAGAGTTGTTGGTGTATGGATTGTATGTGCAGGATGTTGCCTGATGAGTGGCCTTTTAGTTGTATTCTTCAACTCAACCAACTTGAAACTTCATTGCAATCTTATCTGTCTCAAGTTTTGTTTTTCGTAGTTGCTATTGTTTGACTTGAACTTAGTGATTGTGTTGCAGGAAGATGGTGATGCTCATGTTGCCTTACATGGTGAGCAGGAAATAGAAAGATCGCAGAAGCCCAGGATTGGAGAAAATGTTTCAAGAAAGGATAGGTTCAATTTTCTAGTGAGCACAGTAAGTATTAATGGGTGGAAGTAGTTCTCAATTATGAAACTTTATAAAATGCTGCTCTGTGAATGAAGCTAATATGAGAGCTATTCCTTTAATTTGCCATATATTAGGATAGAAAATTACACAAGCAGGAAGTTGACTGATAACTAGAATCTAATTATATTCCAGGAAAGACTGGAGCGTGTTTAAGTATAATTGCGTGAAAGCTTGTCATGCACTGAAGGTTAACTGACCAGAAAATCATGTGATGAACGTCTCATGTCACTTTGTTAATTGAGCTTTTTGATGCAGCCCAAATAAACAAGAAGCTGAGAGCAATCATGATTGGAAATAGCCGCACTATAATCAAGTTTCTGTGTATAAATGCATTGTATTATCAACAACTCAAATAAGAGACCTAATAGGTTTACGATTCTTATTTTAGTTGAGTTAGTAGTCTTATCTACTAGGTTAGAATCGTATCAGCATTTTAATGAGTTTATAATTTCTACTTGAAGTAGGATTTCGTGGGATTCTACTTATAATGTAATTAGGTTCTAGGTTCCTATTGCTACTTGGAATAGGATTTTGAAGGGGTTTAGAAAAGCGGTATTAAATCATCTTGTTTATTGAAGTATCACAACTCCTATGCTTATTTGAGTATGGTGATGGACTGATGCAGTTTTATATTTTAGCATGATGCTTAGGGGGTGGTTTTTATGAGCTTTATGTGTGATGTTTAAAACTGTATTAAATTATCGTGCTAAGCATCATAATTTAGGGTTCTTAAGCATCATTTCAAGCGATGAATTTGATCACACAACTCCATAGCAAACAGTTGCTAAGAATTCAAACTTCATCATTAATCTAAGAATATCATATTTAAAGATTCTGCTATAACGTTTTCCAAGTTGATATATAGAAAATGTAAATGCTAATTCAAATATAAATGAGAAACCTTATGTCCTTTAAAATAGAAAAGGAAATTGATTAAATTCTTAATGACTTGGATCCCATCCAACTGATAAGACTATTAATTCAATTAGTAAATAGTGCTACTAATCTAACTCTTACTATTGAGACAAAGGTCCATCGTTATCAAAACTTGAATTTCAACCTTTCAATCACTATCAATGCTATATACCCTCCCCAATTTCATCCTTTGGGGATCCACATTCCATTCATGTTATTTTCTTCGATTCTGTTTACAGTGACCTGCTGCCAAAGTGCTGAGCTGCAACTAGTAGCTCTTTATTGCATAACTTCCTGCTCAAATTACTTTCTGATATACTTAGTCTAGCTTCCCCCGGTAGTAACTAGCTTTGTCAATCACCCTCAAAAGTCCCTGCTTTAATTTAAAATCCATTTGACTCCCTCTTACGTCTTACCAACACCAATGCCTAATCAGAACCCCCAAATAATTTTTGATGTCCAAAACCATTGGGATTGGTTTCAGTTTGCAAATGCACTCTTGGTTTTGCATGGCAGCTTAATCTGCTTCCACCTGTTGACTTTATTGAAGAGTTTTTACAGACATTTCTTCAGGTAATATAGTTGTGTGTTTGCTTATTGCTTTCTCCTTAAAAACAACAGCTTCTTGATATGAAGGACTGCAAACAATCAGTTTACGGGGCTCTTGATGCCTGGGTTGCATGGGAACAAAATTTTCCTCTTGCTTCACTTAGGAGGGCAATGGTTGTTCTCGAGAAACAACACCAGTGGCATAGGATGGTCCAGGTAATCTCACTAAAATTGCCCTAAGAAACATTTGATGCTGTGAGCTACTAAAATTGGTAAATATAGTACGATGAATGTGTTGTTGACCTTTGTTTCAGACGAAGTGTGGGCTTTTGCAGTTCCTATTTGGTTCCCCTTTTTGTGCTTGTGGCACTCAAAGAGTAGTGCACTATGTGCAGTCTGTCTGTCTGACTTTAGACCGGGGTTTGTTTTGCATTCATAGGTAATTAAATGGATGCTGAGCAAGGGACAGGGAAACACAATGGGAACGTATGGAGTGTTAATCCGGGCTCTAGACATGGACCATAGAGCAGAAGAAGCGCACAGATTTTGGGTGAAGAAAATTGGTAGTGATCTACATTCTGTACCATGGAGTTTATGCACCAGCATGATAGCGATCTACTATCGAAACAATATGCTGGAGCATCTTATAAAGGTAATAATTCTGTGGAAGTTAAAATTCACATGCTTCGAGTAAAAGGTCATTATGGTTATGAAGTGACTCTCTGACTGACGAGCTAAACTTTAACTTACCTATGGTTGTCTTTGACAAGAAGATTTTCAGAAATTCTCAAATTCACGATATGTTTGGGTCGACATCCTGATAACTACCTACTAATTCTACGAGGCCTCAAAGTTCTGAGAGGAAATTGTATGCCTAAAAGCATGGAATAATAAGTCTTACGTTTAGTTTCCTGTGAACTACATAAAAGAAAAAGCTTCTGCAGCTCAATCACGTATTAAGAAGGTTCAAATGGAGATGATTTTTGGATTGCATCCTCCCCTCTGTCTCTCTTAAATACCTTCTTGTGCTACACCAAGCCATCACTCCCATTTTAGAACAACTATTAAACAATATAAAGTTTGAAAATTCAGTGATCTTTGAATAGTTGCCCAATTGGCTATCTATTTTGTTTATCTTATGTTTAGATGATTACAATTAATAGGTCCATCTCTAGCTTGTTAGGAGCAGGCTTTTCTTTTTGTTTTCCCACAATTCCCTGAACATTAAATGTTTTACCTTATTGAATATGAAGCTTTTCAAAGGCCTTGAAGCTTTTGATCGGAAGCCACCAGAGAAGTCAGTTGTTCAGAAAGTGGCAGATGCATACGAAGTTTCAGGCCTAGTTGAGGAGAAAACAAAACTTTTAGAGAAATATGATTTTCTTTTCACAGAATCACACAAAGGCTCCATGAAACATACCAGATTCAATTCGAAGAAGGGGAAGAAATCAGGTCAGTATCTAAGAATATAGTGTTTGCCATTCCCGTACTCAAATAAAGAAGTCAATATGCAAATTTCACAGTTTAATTTCTTTGCGCAATGGAAACAAATGATGCTGATTGGGGCATATATATATATATATATATATATATATATATATATATATATATATATATATATATATATATATCTTTGTTTATTTATTTTTACATATAATTCCTCGATTGTTTTGCTTTATTTTTATGAATCTTTGGGGTTCATTGACCGTCGACCCCAACTAGTTTGGGATAAATGTGTTGTTGATGTTGATGTTGATGGTGTTGTTGAGTCTAAAAGAAAGAATTCGGTATTGGTTCATGTATGTGAAATCAAAGTTGTGGATGGGATTCAATTCCCTGCCAATGAAGTTATGATGTCTTATATCGGGGTGATGATATCAAAATTCTAAGCATACCGTTGCACGAATTCCCGGAAAAGTTCATCTGATACATGTTCTTTGTGCATTCAACAATGTTGGTTTTATTGAGTTGTTGCTCCTTTAAAGCTTCTTTGAGCATATAGCATTTCGCACCTGTTTCATATTTTCAAAACTGGACCTGCCATGCTTTTCCAGCATTGCAGTTTAATCCATGTATCGTCTCTTATTACTGTCCTTCAGGGCAGAGGAAAAAGGCGGAGCTTCCATTAGAGCCTTCAATGAAGACAGACCCAAACGACCAGGAACAAAGACGAGACTGTGATGCAGCTTCTGCTTAGCATTTCTTGGTGTCCTTCGTCGTGTGATATTCAATGGCCAAAACCATTCGATGGCTGTGGCGTTTGGAAGTCTTCCAACGACAAGAAAAGGAAGACATGGCGATGGCTAGACCATTAAAGCAGCATCAAATGGATTCGGTCTTTTAACACACAAAAGGAGGGTAATCGAAAATGGCATTGAAGTGATTTTATCGTCTATACTACAAATTTGCTCGAGCCGTTTGTAGAAATAAATTTGGGAGGTAGTCAAAGTATAATTATGCTTTGAGGTGGTCATTGGAGTGAATGTAGCGTGCAATACTCGATTTGCCATGGTTGTTGGATGAAATTTTCTGGCTCATTAGCAAGTTATTGGGCACTAAAGATGCCACGTTCCGACCTCGCGCAGTTAAATTTCCACTTTGACGTTGTGTCTGAATTGTATTACCACGTTGTGTTGAAAATGATCACACCAGATTGGCACGGCAAGTCTTCCTCTCAGCTGCGCGTGACACATGAACTTCTCGCAAATCACGCAAGCTCACCAGACGATCTGGGTTGATGCAACTGTCATCTTTGACCACAATGGTTGACATGAGTTTTGGAAGATCAGCCAAAGCAAAGGAACTCTACCACGACTTGGTTAAGTAAGATACACTCATCAACAATATCAAATTTAAGAACCTGACGTGCAGTGAGAAAATTCAGAACGTTCGTATTTCAAACTTGAGGTGCCCAAACTTCATGGCAAAATGCAGTTAATGTATCAACTCGATTTCTCACGTAAGTGAAGGTATCACATGAACACGAAGTTTATAATTGTTTCGGAGCTACTACAACTGTTACAAGAATCGGAGAACCACATGCGCTCTCTCAGTGTTTTTATTATAGTGCTCAAGTAGCACATTAGTTTGAAAATGCTGCTCCCTCCCTCGGAGATGTCTTGACGATGATATAAATGCAATTCCTTGGATTTGGCCAAAGTCAGAGGAATCATGAATTCATTTCAGTGTTGTAGTGCACTTCGGATAGAGATTGGTGAATCTAGCACAGAGCCTCTGGATATCAAATCATGGTTCAAGAATAAAATAATGACTGTTATATCATCGTGAAAATGCCGCCGAACCTTCTTGTCGATTTTGCGAAGATCTGAATAACGCATTTCTCGCTTTCGTGCGGCTTCTTGGAGAGCAGCCTTAATTAACCTTTTGGCACTTCCCTGAAAAAAAAAGGAAGATAAGTCAATTCGGAGTGCCGACAGAGCCAATTTATTTTCCACCACTTCACAGATAAAACTAAAGATAGACTGCTGCATCAGAATGCCTAGTAATGTAAAATCCAAGCAAACTAATGAAAAGAAGCAATCTCAATGCTCATGCAAAAACTGTCATAACAAATGTTAAGTCTCCACAGAAGGGGAAAAAAATGGCCATGAAAGTTCAACACAGAAAATCTTACCGCCCGAGGATGGCTGTTGACAATCTCTACGGCTTTCTCATTAGTCAAATGTTCCCATAGACCATCAGATGCAAAAATAAGAAAAGAATCATTTGGATGAATAGGGTGAGAGATAATAGCCGGATTGGCAGTTAAAATAGGCATATTCAAAGGCTGAGGAAGTCTGAATTTCGGATTAAGTGGTTCCATGTTGAACCGTGCATGCTTCAGGTATACATCACCAATAGACCTAGAAACCTGCATCAAGTGCATAATCAGATGTCATATCAATTATTTTTATTCAAAAGATGACATTAACAACAAAAGGCAACCGGTGACATCAATATCTAGTACAAAAATAGAAAATTGGAGCTACATACAACTATACAAGCTAAAACAAAACAAAGAGAAAATTTCCAATCAGCCCAGCAGCACCGCAAAAATTGTTGAACTCAAGACAAGTACCTGAATGAGGCCTTTCACTCTCCAAACCCCATGTCTGAGGACGACGATTTGGGGGTCATTTGGGTGTAGCTCTTTAAGTTCCTGCCTGACAGACTCAATATTTGCATTATGCTCTGCTGATAGCTGTATCGCAGCAATACCATCTGTATTGCCAACCTTCTTGCCTAATACTACCCGAGAGTCTCCAAGGTTTGCTACAAAAAGCGTCCTCTGATATATAACTCCAACTAGACAGCAGGAACCAGAAGAAGCTATATTTGGCCGAGTACTCCATAACTCTGACACAAGGGCTGTAAATCCCTCCTCCGCTTCTTGATATGCTCTTTGAATGGTGTCACATGTCACAACTCCGTGCGTTTCAGCTGATAATGCTGCACCAACACAAAGCCTAAGAGTGCCAAGATGAGAAGGCCCCTCCTTAAACAGTACAACACACAAAACAAGGGAAAATACGAGATACGGCAAAAAAGCAATGGATGCCTCCCCATTAACCACGACTCCCACCAGTCTTTCTCTCAATTCAAGTTTTAACTAGGCTATCATACAGGGAGAGCTAAGTTTAATAAGATGAAGAACATGCGCACTCACACAGGAGAGATGATTCAGATCCGGATACATTTAACTGTGCCTGATACAAGATTCTGAAAGTTCAAAAGCAGCAGTCGAGCAAAGCTCTCTAAAATTGGACCCAGCTACATCCTACTCGAATGAGTCTGCTAATCCAAAATTCACCATGAATTGAATGAAAATATGAGCCAACACTTCAAAAAAAAAAAAAAGTACGCTTATGAGGACCCTAAAACTAGAAACACAAATGGAGTCGATAAGAAAGGAAACGATTATGTGTTCCAACCCCTACAAGCCAAACAATTAGAGCAACAAAAATCCAGCAAACCCGCAAATCTCTGCAAAACTTCGAAACGGAACTTCCAATGAATGAGAAAATCACTACTTAAAAAATTCTCAATCAGCTAGTCGCCCGCCTAATTAAAAACATTTCGATCAATCAAAGGCTTTTTTAACCTCAGAGTTCATCAAGAAACGAACCTTGAAAGTGCCGAAATAGATGATCGCACACGTATCGAGCGGCATCGGGCCCGCCGTGACCATCGTAAATGCCAACGAACGTCCCGAACTGGCCAGACTCGATCTGGCTCTGATCCTCCAGCACCTGGTTAGCCTGCACGATGGCCATGGAGAAATCGCCGGTCGCGCATCTCCCCAGGTCCCGGAACCAGAGCAACCCGTCCTTTCCTTCTCTCCCCAAAGAGCCCAACCTGCCGCCGCCTCCGTCGCCGTCGCCGGCGGCATTATCGCTCCCCAAGGGGTTCCAACACGAAGTGAGCAGACTCATCAAGGCCTCGAGCATCCCACATCGCTCGTGGACGCAAACCCTAGCCCCGATGCATCCGCCGCCGCCGTCCGATCCGGAGGTCTCGATCTCGTCGTTGTCCCGGGCGGTCTCCGAGATCGGGGATTTTTCCAGGGCTTGGAGGTTCAGCTAGGGGTGTGTGCCGATTGGGAGAGGAGCAGGGAAGAGAGAGAGGGGGAGAGAGAGAGAGATGGCGAGTGTGAATGTATTCTGCGCGCGTGCGTCGCTTTCGTATGAAAATGCATATCATTTTATTGTTCGAATAAATCATATATTTATACGAGAAATAAATAAATATCGTTCAAATATATAAATATATATATTTTCAATTAAGATGAACAAAAATACCACATGGTAGGTCCAATGTCGCATCGGGCAAGATCCGTTCTCCTTCTATATTTGCAATCCGTATTAGTTTATAGTCATAATTATTCGAGTTTGATTTGACCACTTTTGTTAAATTCGAGAACCTATGAATTCTTATTCTATCAAGGTTGAGTAACCTTGATCGTGATCATACTGGTAGAAGTTTATCTTTTTGTATCAATGTGATCACGCTTCTGATATAGATTACATAAGAGATTAATGAACCAAAGAGTCTTCAACTTCTCACGAAAGTGCAATTAAGTTTTAAAACTTTTCAAAAAGTATAATCAAGTCATAAAATGTCATGAAAGTGCAATAGAGTCTTTTAAAAAAAATGCAATTAAGTCATAATCTTTGTCGCGATGAAGCCTTTCCAAAAAAAAAAAAAATCCAACAAGTTTTAGGACTTAATTACATCAATTTCACAAGTTTTATAATTTTATTCTATCAAGATCGAGTAACTGTGATCATACCGACAACGGTTTGTCCTTTAAATCAATGTGATCACGCTTTTGATATTGATTATATAAGAGATAGATGCACTAAAGAATCTTCAACTTCTCATGAAAGTGCAATTAAGTCTTAAAACCTTCAAAAAATACAATTCAAGTACTAAAACTTGTTACAAAAGTGCAATCGCACTATTACTGATATGAAAATAATGTAAAAAGTTAGATTTTTTTAGGAACATATTGAGAAAGAATTGAGTGTCTTTAAATCCTCCTTGCTCTTTGTCTAAGATTGGACCAAAGGAATTTTGAAAAAAAATGCAATCAAGTCACAAAATTTGAAAAATTGATGTAACCAAGTCCTAAAACTTGTTGAAAGCTTTCTTGGAAAGACTTCATTGCACCAACTCGACAAGGATTATGACTTAAATGAACTTTTTTTTTAAGACTGTTGCCCTTTCATGAGAAATTTTAGAAATTGATTGCACTTTTTGAAAAGTTTTAAGACTCAATTGCAATGTCGTGATAAATTTATCTAATTAGATAAATGTCAAAATTTCAAACATGATTGAGCAGATCAAGAAACTCTTTTGTCTTCAAGTACAAACAATACGTTTAATATGAAAAGAGAAGCAAGTGCAGAGAACTTCTTCCAAGCGGCCCCGTCGGCCATTTGGCCGGCTGCCTTCGACGGGAAGGCTCTTTCCCTTGATAACATCATTTGGAGCCTGACCAAAATGCCATCTCAATAGATGGCTCATGGCTCATTGAAAGGACGAGCTTGACATGATCGAGAGCTGTGTAGAGCACAAATAGTTGCATTCTGGGAACAAGCGCATTGGGGAATTCAGAGGGGGTCGATGAAGAACGTAAATTTTTTGTTTTTACATATCAATGATAAGGATGGGGAGGGGCGATCTGAGCTTGGTCCCATGCCCTCTACAGAAAACGAAATTTTGGTTGCTCATAAAGCTGCCGGATGGACCACTGGCGAGGTCGAGCCTCACCCGGCTGGATGGAATTATATATTTGTGCCGGATGGACCACCGGCAAGCTGGAGCGGCATGATGGAATTACACAATGCACCAGATGGACCACGGGCGAGGTGTAGCCTTGGCCGGCGGGAAGGAATCCTACAAAGCATCGAATCATCCGACAGCCTTTGAGATTGCAACAGATCTTGTGCTACTTTATTGCAAAGAACAAACTAAACGAGAGGTTACACGCATGCATGCTCTGTCCTCTACAATCTGGCAGCAGGTTTCTTTGAGCTCCGTCCCGCTATGAATTCTTGCATCTTCCTGAATTGCTCCTTGGTCATCCCATTGTAGTATTCATGGGCCCTTTCCTGTAAGAGCAGCAGAAACACGTGACCATCGCAAGAGAGTATTAACGCAAGCAGCGCGTAGAAGGGTATTTAGTTTGCTGGTGTTGAGTTGAGAGATAAACAAGACTTGTTGATAATTGACCGACTACTAGGGACGGCTAAACAGCCATGGAGAACCAGTCACCAGGCACCAATATTGGTGACTATCTTTATCCTATCGTTCCGTAGCGCATTCAAACTGCAGAATCTATATTCTCAGTGCCGACACATATGAAGAATTTATCCAACTTCAACAGAAGTGCAAAATACAGTTGTACCCATCAAAACATAGTGCAACTCAAGGAAGAGGCCAAGAACAGAAAACCAAATTCGAGAAGGTGTGCAACAGTAACGAGAGCTATAGCATTGCTCACATTCGCCAGTTACGTAAAGAACTTACGGCTACTTGCAACTTAGTCTTCAGATATCTCCTCTCCATTCTAGTTTTACTAACTAGTTTTGCAATTTCCACAGACCAATAGAACTGAAGAGCGGCTCTTTCTTAAATAGGATGTCTCCAACAAAACAGCCTAATGGACTTGAGATGCACAAAAGATGCATTATAGAATTAATGGATCCAAAGATGCTGGAAACTAAGAGATAGTGACTACCTTCTCCAATGCAAGCGCACGGCCTAGTTCCAGCTTGAAGCCATCGTTTATGACCGATTTGTACCTTAAAACCAAGTCATGGTTGTTCTTGATGATGGCCTCGGCAATTTCTCGCGCCTTCTTCAGTAACTGGCCTTCTTCAACAACATGGTTTACAAAGCCCAATCTCTCAGCCTGCTCAGCGGTAAGAGGCGTGGCAGCAAGAGAAACTTCGCGAGCTTTATTGGGTCCGATGATGCGGGCAAGCTTCTGAGAGAGACCCCACGAAGGAAAGATCCCGAACCTGCAATGGCGCGCATTTGATACTTCAAACAATGAAGGAGCTTCTGTGAATTACTCAGAAAGTTAGCCACTGCAATAGAGTGGGATCAAAAATAGAAGTCCGAGCTCTTTGGGGCACTTCTATGTCCCTTGAGGAACCAAATTTTCATAGTAACTTGCCGAACCCGAGTTCATATTGTCGCAATTCTTATTAGAAGCGTTTGTATCGCACAGACAGCTTTTCATTAGAATAGCCTTGGCAACAAATGTATCCCGACGCGATTGAAATTGCCTGAAGCAAACTCGTTCTCCCTCATTCACTCCCAGTCCCAGCTCAAAACAACAAAACTCAAAAATTCCGATGCAGTACACAGAGCAAAGAAGGGAACGAATCACAACCTGGCATGAGTGTCGATAAACTTGGCTCCCTTAGCAGCCACCAAGATGTCGCAAGCGAGCGCGATCTCGAACCCGGCCGTCACCGCGAACCCGCTGATGGCGCCGATGATCGGCTTCGGACAACGCTCCATCTGAGCGACGGGATCCGTCTCCACGTCCTTGACGTCGCCCTTGAACACGTCCTCGGCCGCCGTGAGGTCCACGCCCGAGCAGAACGAGCGGCCCGACCCGGACAGCACGATGGCCCGCACCGACTCGTCGGCGCCCAGGCTCCGGAATGCCCGAGCGAGGTCCACCATCATCGCCCGGGTCAGCGAGTTCAGGGACTTGGGCCGGTTTATCGTGACGGAGGCGACACCGTCCGGGTGGCGCTCGACGAGAATCAAGGGTTGGGGATCCCCCATCGCCGCGTTGAACAGAAGGTGTTCGACGAAATGCTTCTTCGGGTGGTTGTCGATGCGACTGCGAGACTGGAATCGAGGTTGGGAAGATGGGGATGAATGATTTGTCGTTCCGTTTCCGTGCATCGATGTGCGTGACGTGACTGGCCGGTCGACTTATCCATGTCACCGACGGATAAGGGATTGGTGACCAGATCAGCTCTATCCCTAACAATAATAAAAATTTATAATAGAGAATTGGTAAGTAAAGTTGACGAAACCTGTAATTTTTTAAAGAAAATTTGGTGTAGTCTTGAGCGCATCGCTAAGAGAAAGCCTTAAGCCCGTCAACATATCCAATTGAACTCATTTTCATTCAAAAATTTAAACCAATGAATTATAAGCCAATTAGAATATATTAAATGTTCAACACCGCATCATTTCTCAGATGTGTGACTTCTCTGACACAACTCGCGCATGCATCTTAACAAGAATGACTCAATGACGTATACTGTGTGAGAGTTAACTGTTGTTCGTTTCTTCATAAAAACGCTGATGAATTTTTTGGCGAAGGAACAATCGCCGCTCCTAGATCCTACCACAAAAGCTTCGCAATCGAACACATGATCAAGCACAATTACTCGTGTTGGGAAATTATGTTTAATTTTGAAGAAAACAAAACCTTCCATACTTTGTTGAAAAAACTTTGATTTATACTTTGAGGAATTATTACAAGTATATCTTTATGCCTCTTGCATCTAATAAGCTTAATGTCTGTGATTTGATAGAAGCAGGTAGGATCCGTGGCAGAAGCAGACAAATACGTTATCATTATCGAGATATATTCTGATTCCGTATTTCATCCTCATTATCTAATCAATCTTATTATATATCCCCACTAATAGTCAATGATCTGGTTGGAATTTCGTTCTAAGTCCTTCTAAATTGATATTCAATCACAGAGATTTCCTAGATTCTTTTCAAAGCTAGAAATCGTGATTGTCAATCAGACCGTTAGACACTTACTTAATTTAGTTGCTTTGAGTACGGGTCTCAAGGTTTATTTTTATGGACGAATAGATCTTCTCAAAGTTCTGGAGTACATCTTCACAAACGACTAGTGATCTTTTCCCAATCAACCAAGCGCTAGTTTTGGCTGATTGATCCTCTGAGTGGTTCTGTCCGGCGGGAAGCTTGGAAGACAAGGGCTATAAAGAGCACAAAGTTTGAAAACCAAAAGAGAGATCCAAGAAACTATCATCCTTACTCAAAAAGAGCTCTACTTTGTTGTCTACTTGAGCATTGTTCCAAAAGTGTGTAGAGTGGAATAGCCTTGGTAGAGGCAGAGCTCGCTTCCGTTGGAAGTGATTGTATTCAACCAATCACATCTTTCTATAATTTCTTACTTGATTACTTAATGGAATTCTAGTGGGCTGTTAGTGTGGAAGAGTGGACGTAGACTTCTTAAAACTTAACCACTATAATCTTGTATGCATTAAGGGTGTCAATGGGCCGGGTCGGGCCGGGTTCGAAATCAACAGTACCTATGATGGCCCGGCCCGAGCCCAAATTTTCGGTACGGCAACTATTTGGGCCGGGCCGGCCCGAAATCAACAGTACCTATGATGGCCCGGCCCGGGCCCAAATTTTCTGTACGACAACTATTTGGGCCGAGCCCGGCCCATGGCCACGTTGTTGGTGTTGTCATCGTTGTCGTCGAAGTGGATGTGAGAGCCGGAGGAGGAGGTCGAGGCGGAGGAGGAAGAGCGTGGGGCTCGGGGCTGTGGATGAGCAGATCGTGGACAGCAGTATCACCGATTAACCGTGGACACTAGCATCACAGACCAACCATGGACGAGCCAAGCTCGAGAGTGACGCCGTCCCTCATCCTCGGCCATCATTGAAATTGTTCGCCAGATTTGGCGAGTAGCTCGCGACTGACTCGCGAGGTCTCGAGCTCGCCAGATCTGGGGAGTCGCTCGCGGCCAACTTGTAAGGACTCGAGCTTTAGATCTGGTGAGTTCGCCGCGTCCGCCGAAGAAGCCGAGGCGTCGGTCGAAGAAGCCGAGGAGGTAGATGAAGGAGGCGATGAAGGAGACGATGGCGGCGATCTCCGATGTCCGCTCCGTCCTCCTCTACCCCTCCTCCGGCGCCGTAGCTTCCCTCCGCTCGGGAGGCATCCTCGTGGACATGACCACCTCGAACCCCTCCCTCGCCGAGATCTCCGCAGCGACCTCCGCCAAGGGTTGCCACGTCATCGACGCCCCAGTCTTGGGCGGTGACGGAGGTGCCCACAATGCTGTCCTCGCGAAGCTCACGGCTGTGACGAACGAGATCAAGAATGATACGAGAGAGGCGTGCAGGGGAAGCAGAAGGAGTGGAGAGAGAAGCACTTTTTGGTAACCCTAGTGGGTGTTGGGCCTCAGTTATATTAATAGTACCGGCCCATATTGAAGCAGTACCAGAACCCGGCCCGAAAATCTACTAAATTTTGGGGCCGGCCCGCGCTGGGCCGGGTAGGGCCAGGTCGGCACGGGCCTTTTTGACAGCCCTAGTGTGCATTGCTTTTTTCTTTTAACTCGCATCTATTAGTGTCTAGTTCTAGTTCTATCGAACTCATAATTTCAATTATCGAAGTTTGATTAAATACACATATTTACCCCCTCTAGACTATTAAATACACCTATTCACCTCCTCTAGGTCCTAATCGGAACCTATGTTACACGGACACACCTTCTCAGAATTTTTTTTGCGTGGACACGCACCGACACGTGGGGACACGGGCGAATACGGTCAAGACGCGTCTGACCTCCCCACTTTTTGTACTCACGCAAATTTTACACATGGAAACCAGGACCTCAGACTGGCCCGATGAGCCTTCTATCTTTACTGATAGCCCAGCCATCTCTTTACTGACAGATAGCCCTGCCACTCGGTCCACTTTAAACTGCTGGACTTAGCTTGCTTTCATAAGCAGCTCCCCTCTCCTTCTTTATTTGTTGCCCGATGTGGGACAAAGACGTGGACTAGATTGAACCTTGAGAGCCACGAAGAAGCGCAACTTAGAAGAACCCACTTGAAGAAACAGAGAGCCGAACAACGCAAGACTCGCACCTGAAGGACTTAAAAGGGAGACCAGCATAAACCTTCCCAAGAGAAGAAGGCAAAACCCGAGAGAGAGAGAGAGAGAGAGAGAGAGAGAGAGAGAGAGAGAGAGAGAGAGAGAGAGAGAGAGAGAGAGAGCAGGGTGGAATGGAATGATATCAAGCTTTTCTTTGTAACGTTGGCGCACATAGAGATGAGTTTCACTCCTTTTCTTTCTGCTCGTTTTGTGGGGTGTTGTTGAAGCCGTGGACGTTGGACATACCTCAATTTATCGTGTACATATAAAAATATACATATAATATACAACCGTGTCCCAGCGTGTCGGAATTCTTTATTTTTTTAGAACCGTCGTGTCGGTGTGTCGTGTCGTGTCGCGTCGCGAGTCGTGTCCCATATCGGTGTAACATAGGCCGGAACAACAACTCGGATTGGAGCCGAAGAAGAACAACGATAATCTTTGATTTGACGAGTTGATAATGCTAAAAACTTGCTAAATATCTATAAAAGGAATCAAAATTGGGTCAATAGGTATGCAACCATGTTGATAAAGAGATTGAGAGTAGGGACGCTAATATCATAGATGCGGGGTTCGACTCTCGCATTCTGCAAAGAAGGAGAGCAAAAGTCAGAGAGAGAAGAGTTAAAGATAGGACTATATATATACACACACGAAACGAAAGGTCAATGGTTAGCACATAGACAAGAACGAACGATGAGTTATCTGTATCCTGTCATATGTAGGCAACGTAATTAAGAAAAACCCGTTTACTTGGGGGCTCTGAGCCTGTTGAATCAAAGGGTGGGCAACATTGAAGGACACTGCCAAAATCAGGACCAGCCCGTGACAACAAAACTCGAATTAGAGTTCCAATGCACAATATCTGATAATACTAAAAAGTGCCCGCCTTTCTCGCTCGAGAGTCGAGTTCGCATCCAACTCATGGGACTGCCTAGGAAGCAGGCACGGATCTATGAAACTCTACTCGACCGATGAACCCGGCGTGAGAAGGGAATCATCGGTGGGATTTTCCGGATGACCCGGTTCCGTCGCAAATCGAAAGAGAAATTGTTTACTTCGCTCGACTTGCCTAGGAACCGAATTCCCCCTTCAACTTGCGAAATCGATCTCGGAAGTTGATGGAGATCACTCAAAATATAGTAAGTCCCACCCATTGCTGCATTCATGTCACGGAACTTGAAATTGAAAATTCCTGACCAGAAACACAAGGAAAAGAAGAAATGAAGAAGGGTGAGACAGCTTCATGGTTAAAATCTGATGCAAAGCTTGACTTGAGCAGCAACATTTAATGCATTAATTCATGATTCATTGGCCATCCATCACTAGGGGGTTTGGTCTGGAGAGTTATTGCATCCAAGTGCCAGCCCATCACTACATCATAGTAGTCGCTCTCAAATTCATGCTGATATTGTTTTTATTCCCACTCGAACCTTTCAAGAAATGTGGACTTCGAGAGCCAACTGTTTTGTCTTGCTGACCAGTGCCTCCAGATACCTGCGAAACATGCTTGATGAGAACAGTTACAGCATTGGAATCCCCATGAATAGGATCAAATCTCGATACAAATCGTGACCCGGATCTTGCAGATACTTCCAACTCGTGTATGGTCAAATTTAATACACGTTAGTAAACGCCTCATATAAGAGTTGATGGTGTAGAGCTAGTTGACAATTCATTGGTAAAAAATTCGGTGATAAGTAAATTTGGTTTGCAACTTGAATGAAAACTGGTAAGTTCGAAAAAAGGAAAGGATGATAGGTAACTCAATTAGGTGGTAAATTAATGACTTCAATATAAGGTGGTAAACTGGAAGTGGCTCAAACATATAGTGGTAACCTAAAACTAGACCTTAACTTAATCCAATAAAAGTTGAAAATTCTTTCAAATTAAGATTGAGCATTTCATAAGAGTTGTTAATGATGGGCTGCATGCTGTCCGATATGGATCAAGTAAAAGCTCGTAATTTAATATGAGAGGTGGCATCGGTTAGGATTCGGAGCACAATCAAATCGAAGTAAAGCGTAAAGCGAGAAAGAAAAATCGACATTATCCTGGTTCACATTTAAACTATGGCTTCATCTAGCAAATGATTCCACTATAAGTAACACCTCGAGCCTTTCGTTACATTATTTAATTACAAACGAAAAAGTATATGTGTGTGCGTATACACATACACACACATACACACACAAGGGTTAATACCACCAAAAACTCCAAACTGATATACATGTGATAATTTTATCTCAAATTATTTTTTTAACCTTGAAAAATCTTAAACTGGTATACCTATGACAAATTTACTCCAAACTGGTACAGCTGTGACAAATTTATCCTTGGTTAGTTTTCCTTAAATTTACCATCGAATTGCTGAATTGGATGATACGTGGCAATTATCGGATGTACACATTACCATATATTTGCTACTGGTGCGTTAATTTAAAAATTTCCGTGGTATTAACTCAATTTAATGAAAGCTAACAGAGAATAAATCTGTCATATGTGTTTCAGTTTGAGATTTTTTATGGTAAAAAAATTAATTTGGGGTAAATTTATCACAATTGTACTAATTTAAGGTTTTTTGTGGTAAAAAAAATAGTTTGGGGTAAATTTGTCACAAGTGTACCAGTTTGAAATTTTTTATGGTGAAAAAGATAGTTTGGGGTAAATTTGTCACAGATGTACCAATTTCGGATTTTTTTGTGGTATTAATCCTACATAAAAATAGCTATTCATAGGCACAAGTCCAAACTACTAATGAAAAATTACGAACTCAAATTATAAAATCCTTCTGCTCTGGTGTCAAGGAGGCACTGCCCCCCTTGAGGCCCTGTCGGGTGGCTTCTCTGGACCCCCGTCCGCATGCTTTCCTATCGCTAGAGAGTACGAACCATGCCCCAACAGTTTCTTACGAAGAATCTCAATTGACATTCACCATCGCTTCCATCTATTTATGAGCTTGAATCAATGTGCATTCGACTTCGGAAGGCATGTGGCCGCTGTCGATGTATACATGAGTTCGACTTCTTAGTTCTTACACCTCTCAATCTCATGAATTGGCATAATCAACAAGTACCAATCAAAATGGCCACTTTATGACCGTCATGTCTTGGTTACATAAAGCAATGAAAACACATCTTGATGAGACACACTGTTTTAAACACATGTCATGTCAAATGAGCAGGTGTCTGTTATTCTAACCAAGTTAGGGGAAATCCTGAGTCAATCACTAGCTGCATCCAAGCATGTATCTCTTTCTTTCTGCTACTTAATTTGATCAGGATTCGACAAGTTGCCGAACATTCATCGGCGTAATGTCTTGAACTCCGCCGTCCATAAGACGCTTCGCGACCATGATGTTCGCAGCATCCGAAGGATGGTATGGATCCCAGAAGACGTACTTCGACCTGTCCGGACAAACTCTAGAAGGCGGACCACAAGGTATCAGACCCCCAAACTGACCTGCAGCATAGCAGCAGGACGAATTTGGGTTTTCGAAACCTGCGAGAGAAAGATTTTCGATCGAAATCGAGAACAGATGGTCGTCTGTTAGCTGATCTGATGCAGACAAAAGGAAGAAGTATTTAGAGATTGCAACGGCGGCACTGTACCGTATGAAACGTAATTGTCGATAATGTCTTGTACGATGCGATACACGTCGGCATAAACGAATTTCGATCCTTCCAAACTTGAGAGGATTTCTGCAACAAGGCTTCTCAGTTGGGTATTGAACAACTGAGCCATCTGATTCGGGAAGTCAATGCAACTATCTGTGGTAGCTCCATTGGTGTCCCTCTCGAACGGTATGCAACCTATTGGCCCGACATTCGCTACAACGATTCTCCTCGCCCCCAGTTCATAAAGTCTCTGCAATTAACATTGACAATCTTTATGAAGAACTAGTTACAAATATCACTTCAGGGAATATGGACGCGCGAAATTTACCACAAGCTGCTGTCTATATCTCGAAATCATTATGTTCACGAAAATTTCTGGAGATATCAATCTCTGCTCAGGCACGGAGATCACCGGCGTCAAGTAGTTATTGATGAAATCATTCGATCCGATGGTGACCGAGAAGAGGGCTGTCTTGAACAGCTCCATGGCTGCAGAAATGCCAATGCCCGAGATTATGTCTTGCCTCGTATTCTCAAAATTATCTAACTGCGCATCCAAGTTTATTCGACCGCCCTGTCACCCCGTTAAAGATTGTATTACTTTAACTAATCAACTGGAAATTGATCTTTGCTTCTTCTTCTTCTTCTTTTTCATTTTTTAGTTGCTCTGCTGCAGAACAAAGATTATTCATAATCCGGTCGCGGATTTGATAGCCACAATCACGATTCGAGAAGTAAACAATGCTTACGAAAACATATCCGGTGTGGTTAAGTATTCCGCCTCCACCGGAAGCGTAGTTGACACCCTCCAAGACGACAGGCCAAACCGTTGTCGGAGCCAGGTACGGAGGCGTATAGTCCTCAAAACCCAGCTCTTCGCCTGCAAGAGGAGAACAATGAGTAGTTCAGAATAAAGATCATCGAAGAATCCAGCGTTGTGTTTACGGTTTGGCAAGATAAAAAAAAAAAACTTTGCCTATGATGTCGACAATGGTTCTTCCATTTGTGAACCGCCCCGTTGGGCGGCCGAAGTCGATCCCATTAGGGATGTAGTTGGCCTTCGAAAGCGACGAGATGTAGTTGTTGTTTCCAGCTTCAACCAAGGAATCTCCGAAGATGAAATTCGCAGGAACGTTCTTGGCGAAGCAACTTCGGAGCAGGACCAAGAGAATCAAAGTTCTAAAAGTTAACCCGAGGAATGGCTGTCTTGCAGAGGATCTCCTCATCGTGACAAAGGGAAGTATAAATGCAGAGTACACTAAGTATGACTGTGAACCGGTAAGTTTCTATGCTGTCTGTTCTCCCCGTGAATTCGAAACCGAAGGATTTGACGGAGCAAATGGCCTTTCATTTCTTCATGGGGATGCCGATAAATTCAGGCGAAGAAACAATCGTCGCTCCTAGATGCAGCAACGACACTCCGCGACCGAAGATGAGAGCAATCATCCCAGATTGGAAGCAGGAAAAGAACAAGCTACAAGCCTACAAATGAAAGGTCGATGATTAGCATATATATAGATGAACGATGAGTTGATGTATATTCTATCTAGTGTAGGCTATGTTGAAAGATAAATTGACTCTCTTCTCTGGGGCTCTCTGCTTCTGAGCCTGTTGAATCAAGTGAAACATTGAATGTCACCGCGAAATCAGCATCAACCCGTGATTAAAAAACTCAGTATTCGTTTAACTGTTAGGATTTTGATGCGGTTGCAGGGGCGGGCGAAAGATCGATCAAGCCTGATGCTCATGTATCAGATTCGGCGCACAATCATAATGAAATAAAGAGCAGTGAGAAAGAGAAATCGAGCCACAAAGATTTGTCATGCTTTAACCCTATATCCAGCAGAGAATTCCATTATAATTAACACATCTCTAGTACATCATTCTATCACAAAAAAAGCATATATAATAATAGCTATTCATGGGCTCAAGCCCAAACTACCAATAAAATACTAGCTCAAATTATAAAAGCCCTCCGGTGTTTAGTGGGTGCTGCGCCGACCCCTACTGAGGCGGCTTCCCTGGACCGCCAGGGAACGAGACCACGTGCTTTCCTGTCAATGGGCAGTGTGAATCACACCCCAACATTAACCGCTTGGGTATGGCTTGGAAACTGTGCTTGATCAATCACCCGGCATGAGAAGGGACCGATCGGTCGAGGGAGTATCGGATGACCCGGCAATCGCGTTAATGAATGAATAATTGAATACAAGGAAGAAAGACCGTGGAAGTCAGTGTTCCTTCACGAATCGAGAGACAATTTACTTCACTCAACTGTCGACGAACGCAGCTCGCCTTCGACCTACGGCATCGATCTTGGAAGTTAATGCCGATCGCCAAAGATAGAAAGTCCCGCCCATTAATGCACTCATGCAGCTGAGCTTCTTAAAATAGTAGATCCTGACCCGGGAACACACTCACAGAAGACAGCACAAAGAAAAAGAGGAATGAGACAGCTTCATAGTTAAATTCGTCCTGCTGTTCTTCGGCCAACAGTAGAAGCTTGACCTGAGCAGCAACATTGAATGTAGTGACTGCGTCTGCATAATTCACGATTCATTGGCCATTACTAGGTGGGCTGGTTTCGAGAGTTAAATGCGTGCGACTGCTACCCCACCTCTACCACATCATAATGGTTTACCTCCAATTCATGCCGTTATCGTTTTGTTTTCCCACCTTGAATTTTTCAAGAAATTTGAAACTGTGGACTCTGAATTTTTTCCATATCCGGGGTCTTGTACACAAGCGCCCCAGGTCCTAGGGTTGATTATGTAAATCACGAGGGCGGTCACGGTGTCAAGATTCGCGATATTTCCGTATTCAGTCGCTTAACAAGTGTTTTGGGTAACTAATATTAGGAAAAGAAATCGTATGCAAGCAATCAAGGGGGCATACAGTTTGCTTAGGGGCCTCGAGCCACCCTCTAGGACCTGTCATCGACGGAGATGGACATTGTTCTCTTCACAAGATTAGAGAACGACTAGAACCGATGAGCGACGTGTGTTGAACATGTTAGGGTTTGCATTATGAATCTTACGACCACTCATTAAGCATACAAACTACAAAAGTACACACCATTAATTATGTGTTCATTTCACTTCTATTAACGAGATAAAACGATTGAGTAAAAGGGGAAAAGAAATTTAAAGACGCGTCATGTACTTATGATAATGTTAAATATCAAAGTAAAAAATTGGTTTGTCGCTACAAAATGTTTGAACTAGTGGTAATCAGGACAGTGCAAGCTCATTGAACCTAAAATTGTTAAAAGACTACTCAGTAGATAGGCAAGCAAGATTATACAAGTTGCTGGACTTCACAGCTAAGATCCACCTCCGTGGCTCGCCACCGCCACTAGCATCGCCACCTGCACCACCTCCTCCTCTACTTCTGTTGAATTATCATGTTTTTTAGTAGGAATATGTTTGAATTCTGTATTTTAATACCTAAAGTAGGTTTACCTAACTTAGGTGAGTCTATACTTAAATTAGGCCTCTTGCCTAACTTAGGTAAAGTCAATACCTAAATTAGGCTTCTTGCCTAACTCGTGAGTCTATACCTAAATTAGGCCTCTTGCCTAACTTAGGTAAAGTCAATACCTAAATTAGGCTTCTTGCCTAATTCGGGTCTTCTTTTCTTGTATATATATCCACCTTGTAATTACTCAAGTTATGTAAGGAAATACAGATTTTTTTCCTTCATGGTATCAGAGCTTTAGGCTCATTTTTCTGGGATAGTGTTGCAGTGCAACCTTCATCGCTGCAATAATCTTCCAATCACAGCCTTCATTGCTGGATTATTTTCACAGCCGTGCTTTCATTGCTGGTTCTGTTTTTCGCAGCCTTCATTGCTGCATTCTCAGCTATACTGCTGACTTATCCAGCCTTCATTGCTGGTTCTGTTTTTGCAGCCTTCATTGCTGCAATAATCCTTCAATCACAGCCTTCATTGCTGGATTATTTTCACAGCCGTGCCTTCATTGCTGGTTCTGTTTTTCGCAGCCTTCATTGCTGCATTTTCAAGTCACTTGAAGCCTTCGTTGCTTCTGTTTTGTTGTTCCTTTAAAGTGAAGAGGAAGAATGGATGCTTCAAAGCCTACATGGAGGGATAACCGAGATAGTATGTGGTGTACCCACTGTAAGAGGCCAAGGCATACAAAAGAGCGTTGCTGGAAACTGAATGGCAAACCAACGAGCTCAAGACGAGAGTGGGGAAATAGAGGAGGACGGTCAAGGCCCAAAGCTCGTCTAATTGAACAAACCAGCCAGCAGATCAGTAATAATGAATGGCAGGACAATGAATCCTTCAACAGTGAGGAGATAGAAAGAATTAGAGACCTTTTAGCGTCTCTTGAAAAGCCCTCTGGTGCATGTTCTTTAGGACTCTCAGGTAATCCTCTATTTTCCGTTGGTAAAAATGCCTCAGAAACTCTTTCTAGTGAAGCTTGGATAATAGACTCAGGTGCTACTGATCACATGACTCACACTTCACATTTCTTTAGTACCTATACTCCATGTCCAAGCAATAGAAAGGTAGTGGTGGCAAATGGTTCCCTAGCCACTGTTGCAGGAGTTGGTGATATCCATATTACGCCCAATCTCACTCTCAAAGGTGTTCTCCATGTGCCGAAACTATCAGCCAATCTTGTCTCCATACAAAAGCTCACCAAAGATCTCAATTGTTATGCAATCTTTTACCCTACATACTGTGTTTTCCTTGAGCAGGATTTGGAGAGGAAAATTGGACTTGCTAAGGAAAGGAATGGGTTGTACTATCTTGAGACGCCGAGGGCTTTGAAGAAAGTCATGAATAATTCATCTTTGTCATTTCTTAGTGCTTCAAACAAAGATGTCATTTGGCTTCATCATTTTCGTTTTGGTCATCCATCTTTTCGAGTCTTAAAAATCATGTTTCCTTCTTTGTTTAAAGGATTAGATATGACTGAATTTCAGTGTGATACATGTGAATTTGCTAAGCACACTCGTGTATCTTTTCCTATTAACAACAAAAGAAGTTCTCTTCCTTTTGATTTGATTCACAGTGACATTTGGGGACCTTCCACAATTCCAAATATCTCAGGGGCTCGTTGGTTTGTTTCTCTAATCGATGATTGCACTAGGGTCACATGGATATTCTTACTCAAAAACAAATCCGATGTAAGTAGTGTTATTCCTAACTTCCATTCCATGGTTCAAAACCAATTTGGAGTCAAAATTAAATGCTTTAGGTCAGATAATGCTCGAGACTACTTTAATCAGATCTTGTCAACCTATTTCCAAAAGGAAGGGATCATTCATGAGTCATCTTGTGTAAGCACACCACAACAAAATGGGGTTGCTGAAAGGAAAAATGGTCATTTGCTTAACACTACTAGAGCATTGTTGTTTCATGAGAATGTCCCTAAGTCATATTGGGGGGAGGCTGTCCTTACATCTGCATACATGATTAATAGACTACCATCAAGAGTATTAGATTTCAAAACTCCCATGTCTATTCTTTCTAGCTTTTATCCCCATTTCAGGACAACAAATAATCTCATACCTAGAGTCTTCGGTTGCACCTCGTTCGTACATGTTCATAATCAACACAGGGGAAAACTAGATCCCAGAGCAATCAAATGTGTCTTTCTTGGTTATTCATCTACACAAAAGGGATACAAATGTTATCATCCTCCCTCTAGGAAGACCTATATATCAGTCGATGTTACATTTGTGGAAAACAAACCATACTTTCCGGAGTCTTATCTTCAGGGGGAGAAATCATTAGTGGAAGATAAAGACTTTGAAGACCTTAATCTTGATTTACCTCCAGATAATCTTCCAACTCAAACTTCCACTTCTAATCACCTTGTTCCTGATCAATCAGCTCCTTTTGATGAATCAGTTCCTACTACTTCAAATTCGGACTCACTCCCTACATTCGAATCTATTCCAGAACAACTCTCCACTCCTGCATCTACTCGTATTTATGACTCTATGAGATTTCCTCAGGTGTACTCAAGACAGGAAGCTGTTCCAAACCAAACACAAGTTCAAGATTCTCATCTGAATTCTGCAAATGAATTCCCGGTAAGTTCTGACTTTCCTTTGCATGCAGAATCAATAGATATGCTAGAAAATATGCCAGAAGATGACTCCTACCTTCCCATTGCTGTTAGAAAAGGTACAAGAGAGTGCACAAGGCGACCTTTATATCCACTATCTCACTATGTGTCACTTGAACGCCTATCACCATCTCATAGAAATTTCATTATGAGTTTAAATACCATTGCTATTCCAAATACTTTATCTGAGGCATTTTCTAAAGAAGAATGGAGGAATGCAATGAGAGAAGAAATGGATGCACTGGAAAAAAACAAGACCTGGGAGATTGTCGAAAAACCAAAGGAAAAAAATCTTGTGGGCTGCAAATGGGTTTTTTCCTTGAAATATAAAGCTGATGGTTCTCTTGAGAGATATAAAGCAAGATTGGTGGCAAAGGGATATACTCAGGCTTATGGAGTAGATTATCACGAGACATTTGCTCCTGTGGCAAAGATGAACACTGTGAGAATTTTACTTTCTATAGCTGCCCACTTCAATTGGCAACTTCAACAGTATGATGTGAAAAATGCATTCTTACATGGAGACCTAGAAGAGGAGATCTACATGAGTATTCCACCGGGTTTTGAAGGGAAGATGACAACAAACAAAGCATGTAGATTACAGAAAGCACTATATGGGCTCAAGCAATCGCCTAGAGCTTGGTTTGGGAGATTTTCCAGAGTTATGAAAGGTTCGGGGTACAAACAGAGCCAAGGCGATCATACTCTCTTCATTAAGCACTCGACAACAGGGAGAGTGACGGCACTTCTAGTGTACGTTGATGATATTATTGTCACAGGTGATGATGATGAGGAGAAACAAGAGCTAAAACGTTGTTTGATTAAAGAATTTGAAATAAAAGAGCTAGGAAGACTCAAATACTTCCTTGGGATTGAAGTTGCTCACTCTAGACAAGGGATTTTTCTTTCTCAACAAAAGTACGTGACCGATCTCTTAAAGGAAACAGGAAAGCTTGGGTGTAAACCAGTAGCCACACCTATTGAGCCTAATAAAAACCTTGGGGAGGCAAAGGAAGAACCTGCTGTAGATCGAGAAATGTACCAAAGATTGGTTGGGAAACTCATCTATTTGGCTCATACTAGGCCCGATATTGCCTACTCAGTAAGCGTGATTAGTCAGTTTATGCATGACCCAAGAGAATCACACTTACAAGCCGTCAATCGAGTGCTACAATACTTGAAAGGAAGTCCTGGAAGAGGAGTTATGTTCAGAAGAAATCAAAAACTTGTGCTAGAAGCTTATACCGATGCTGACTATGCAGGATCGTTGGTGGATAGAAGGTCAACATCTGGTTATTGTATATTTCTTGATGGAAATTTAGTGTCTTGGAGAAGTAAAAAACAAAACGTAGTTGCAAGATCAAGTGCTGAATCAGAATTTCGGGCAATGGCCCAAGGAGTATGCGAGCTATTATGGCTCAAAATCATCCTAACAGATCTGAAAATCAAGTGGGAGGGTCCTATGAAGCTGTACTGTGACAATAAATCAGCAATCAACATTGCTCATAATCCTGTACAGCACGATAGGACAAAGCATGTTGAAATTGACAGACACTTCATCAAAGAAAAGCTAGAAGAGGGGTCGATCTGCATGTCCTACATACCTTCTGGAAATCAACTTGCAGATGTGCTGACCAAGGGACTTAATGGTGGAATCTTTTACGAAATAACTTCCAAGCTGGGAATGGAAGACATCTATTCCTCAGCTTGAGGGGGAGTGTTGAATTATCATGTTTTTTAGTAGGAATATGTTTGAATTCTGTATTTTAATACCTAAAGTAGGTTTACCTAACTTAGGTGAGTCTATACCTAAATTAGGCCTCTTGCCTAACTTAGGTAAAGTCAATACCTAAATTAGGCTTCTTGCCTAACTCGTGAGTCTATACCTAAATTAGGCCTCTTGCCTAACTTAGGTAAAGTCAATACCTAAATTAGGCTTCTTGCCTAATTCGGGTCTTCTTTTCTTGTATATATATCCACCTTGTAATTACTCAAGTTATGTAAGGAAATACAGATTTTTTTCCTTCAACTTCCATAGCTACCACTTACACCATCACCGGCACCACCTCTGCCACAAAAATGGCCACCAAAAAAGAAAAAACACACACACACACACCTCTATTCTTCCAAAGCCATGGCCTGTACCACCACCACCACCAACACCAAAATCCTCGACCAGCTCCACCACCTTTCCCATCACCAATGCCACATTTGAATTCTTCTCCTCCGCCACCTCCTCTGCCGCCTCCTATGCCTCCAACGAAACTAGCACTGCCACCACCAACTTCTCCCCCAACACCACCACTTCCCATCACTTTGCCACCTCCTAGCCATTGTCAGCACTCCTACCTGCTTCACTTCCACCCCCCAAAAAATTCACCATTGCCTTTTCCAGGTTCAAACCTGCTCAGCCACCTTTTCGCCCTCCAAAATCCTACACTACCTTCTCTGCGTCCAAAGCCACCGCCAGCTCCAACAACACCTTTCCACTTGCAAAAACACCAGCACCAGTGACTACTCCAGCACCACCACCTTGGCCACCTCCCACTCCTGGGGACACCACATTTTCCTCCAACTCAGCCACCCCCAAGCTCCTCCATCACCACCAAATCCTCATCCGCCCACTATCACCATCAGTTCCTAACTCAACTCCAAAGCCACCACCAACTCCTAGATCGAGAACCTGATCAAATACTCCTCCAGCTCCGCCACTCGATCTTGCTCCACCATCCTAATCAAATGCTCTAGATACAACTACACCGCCTCCTTCAGCACCACCACCCAAGCCTCCTCCAATGTTGTCAGACAACATATATACTACTCATAGACCACACAGACCACTCCAACATCTTTGTTGACAAAGGGAGAAAAAGCACCACCTGCATAATGTATGGTTTTGGTATACTTGGTCCTACTTGTAGTTTGGCATACGAGCAAATATAGGGGATAATTAATGGTGCCAATCCCTGCATTTTGTGGGCTACTCATACCCCCACCAAAACACAAAGTTAAACTTAGGAGCAGAGATTTTCGAGGTGAATATTATAATATCCGTGTCCCCTATTCCTCGACTACTCATGCAATGCATATTAGCGAGTGGTTAGTGTCCATTGAGATACTTCCCCTTATCCATGAACGCTTGTGTTAAGGCCTCATGGCAACTTTCCTAATTAGAGACCATCAAGTTGTCAGATGCAAAAAAAATTAAACTCAAGATGACAGGGTCTTTTTCAAAATTGACAATTAATTCCAACCCAGTTCTTCGTAGACAATCCACCGAATTTTTTCTTTTCTTTTCTTTTCTTTTTTTTTTGGGGGGGGGGGGGTTGGGAATTGGAGAACAAGTCCGCAACACCTTCCAGGATCAAAATCTAGAAGGTTCTAGAAAGCAAAGAAGAAATGGTGTTTACCTTTCCTCATGCAGACAAAAAACTCATACTACACTTTCCACTTGAAACACAAACAACAGGGATGGCCAGCCTAACAGCAAGTGAACCAGAGAAAGAAGCCAAGCAAGTTCGCACCTTGATAATGTTCAGCCAGTCCCATCGTGAACGAATTAATCAGTGCACCCTCAAAGCTTGGATTGATTTACCCATGTAAGTACTGATTCCCAGCCAGTACATCAAGACTGGCTGACGCTTCAATGGTATAATGAGTCAGTACCCACTTCACGAATTTCATCATTACCCTGTGCAAGCCCTTTCAGAAGCATCATCTTTGTAAAACGTAACAAAAGAATTTCAAACAGTAGGCATGACGAGGACTAGTTAACTTCACAAACGTGACCTTTGTATTAATTCCTCACCAATCAAAGAGGAACCATCTATGGATCAGATTGTATCGCCCAAGACCTCCTCTTTCCTAAAAGCCAGACTGTTGGCGTTATTACATGGTACATTACGAGCTAAAACTTCGAGGGTAACCCTGAGAAGTTGATACTGTTACAATCATTGTTGACTCTGTAACACCGTACGGACCATATGTATCTATGACACATGCTTACAGTGGGAGCATATTCCAACTCAACTGTCCATGTGAAGCACTTCAATCACGGAACTATGTGGGAGACAGCTTTTCCTAATGGAAGCCTTGATTGTGTAGCACTCAGGTAGCACTTCTTGGTCTCAAAGTCGCAGCATAATGTTGCATTAGGATAGGAGCTCTAAAGAGATCTGAGGTTACATCTCTGGCTAAAAGATCAACTCCTAACTCTTGAGAAGTCGAGATTAAAGTTGGGGACTTTAAGATGTAACATCTACCAAAATCGGTTATGGAAGTCGATTGATCGAGTACCCATTTGCAGAATTCAATGACATGTTTGGTCCATCCAAGTGTTAGTCAGGAACTTATACTTAGCATATGCCCTTGGAGAGACGGAGGGAGGAGGACCGGCTGAAGTTGAGAAACATTTGAACTTTGATTTTGAGGTCCAGAAAGCTAGTCAATATCCTCTGATTTCTGAGGCATGGGGAGTTCAAGAGTAATGATGAAATAACATCTTTCCGACTCTCTAATATATTGCACTTCACCATTCATGAGCTTTAAAATCTTCCTGCACATGCTCAGCCCCAAACCTTCCTCAGTCATCCACCGACTGCTTTGGAACATGTCTTGAACCAGCTCAGGAGGTAGACCTTCACCAGGACACACAATCCTTCATCAAGGGAATAATATGATAAAATTAGATTCGCATTCATCATAAATGCCACAAGATCCAATCACTAGGTTAAGGTGCAAAAAGCCTACACAGTTTTTGTCTGCATGCACTATCGTATGCTCCTAATTTTCAAATAGACATATGCAGCTATTTGTTTACCGAGGCTAATATGCAGGTAAGGTCTATGATTAAAGGGACCGATCAATGCATTCTCAAAGCAGCCAAAGAGGCATGCACAGCGATTTTGCAGGATTCCCACAATTACCCCTATTGAGAAAACTATCAAGAAAATCTTCATTCACTATCGTTGTAGGGCAATTATACTGGAAGGTTTGAAGAGCTTGAGAAGATTCCATAAGTGCCCCAATAACAAAATGGGCCATCATTTCCCCATATTATATCCAAGACACAACTTAGACAAGAGTTCTTTAATATCAGGTGCATGCCAAGGAAATTTAATACCAGGTAGAGAAGTGTAAAGCTATCCAATGGAGCATGTATATCAAAGAATATTTTTTCCCTTGATTTTGACTGTGCCGTAATTTCATAAATACATGCCACAAGATCCAATCACTAGGTTAAGGTGCAAGAAGCCTACACAGTTTTTGTCTGCATGCACTATCGCATGCTCCTAATTTTCAAATGGACATATGCAGCTATTTGTTTACCGAGGCTAATTTGCAGGTAAGGTCTATGATTAAAGGGACCTATCAATGCATTCTCAAAGCAGCCAAAGAGGCATGCACAGCGATTTTGCAGGATTCCCACAATTACCCCTATTGAGAAAACTATCAAGAAAATCTTCATTCACCATCGTTGTAGGGCAATTATACTGGAAGGTTTGAAGAGCTTGAGAAGATTCCATAGGTGCCCCAATAACAAAATAGGCCATCATTTCCCCATATTATATCCAAGACACAACTTAGACAAGAGTTCTTTAATATCTGGTGCATGCCAAGGAAATTTAATACCAGGTAGAGAAGTGTAAAGCTATCCAATGGAGCATGTATATCAAAGAATATTTTTTCCCTTGATTTTGACTATGCCTTAATTTTATATAACTGAGCAACAAAAGATATATAAGCAGCACATTTATTTATCTATCAAGTAAATAAAAAAGTTGCAAATTCATTTCCCATGACTTCACTGCCTAGCTTGCTTCCTTGTCCAACAGAAGTTCTAAAAAATAGAACACACAGCATAATACAATAGTTTTCAAAACCAAAAAGGTCACAAATAGCCTCAAGCAAGCTCAATGTGGTCAAAACAAACTTGCTCGAAACATGACGCTTTTTTTGTTTTTTTTGGTCTGGACATGACGCAGTTTCAATATCCACATCTGTTGATGATTCTCCAAACACATTGGACAGTCAATCGATGAACACACATATTGATTGAGAGAAACAGAACCTTAAAAAATTTGTTAGACAGCAATCCATCATTCTAGTAGTTAATTCATGCATCAAATCTGATAACCATTAAATTTCTGGAGCTAATTAACCCTCAAGAGCACTGAAGAGTTAACAGGGTCGAAATTTTGGAAAGAAAGCAGTATCAGGAAACCATCTCAGAATAGGAAAAAGCGTTATCCACAGAACATACTCAAAACAGATGAAAACCTATGAAAAGAATACCTAAATTCGTTGAGCACAAGAGTTAGTCCTCCAGGAGTTTGCTTCAGACTTGGATGAACGCGAATCTCCACCCAACCCTCTGGTGATGGAGCATGTCTCACCATATTTAACAAGAAATCAGCCAATACTTGTTGAATTCTCAGTTGATCACCACAGACAGCCAGAGTTTTGATTTCATCTGGAATATCACGAATCAATTGCAAATCTCGTTCTCTAAGCAATATCATTACTTGGCTAACAACAGCATTCATAACGCTTCCAAGAAAGAATTCGGCCTTCTCTAGCTCCAATGAACTAATTAGAAGAAAAGAATCAATTAGACCATGTTTTCGCCAATACCATAATTGTGCTAAGCATATAAATGAGAACCTAAATTCCCTTGCCAGAGCAGTTTGATGCAGCAAACACTGATACTCTTAAGTTAATTTTCTTCATGTCAACGAAGAAAGATAAGATTGTTAGACTACTATGTGTTCAGAATGCCTCAAAGCAGCCAAACCAATGAGACCAAAATATTTTTAGAACACATCTATCGAGACATGTAACTGACTAAACAACAATAAGAGTGAGTGTAAAGATTGATTGTACATGGTTTGCAAATTGAGAATTAAGTGAATCAGTGCTCTTAAATAAGCCAGCTGCGCACACTTGAGGCAGTAGCATGAGGCTTAGCTTAGGTAGAAAAAGGAAGAAGAAAGCAGTCAAGATTTTTTAAAGACACTACTTTTTTCATCGTATTCAAAATGTTATGGAGAAGAATACCAGCACTTGGCCAAATTTCATCACCATCAATAAAGCTCTGATATTTTATATAACAACTCAGCGACTATTTCCAGTTTGGAGTCCAAAACCTCCATAAACAAAACTTACATTCCGAACCTTCCAAGTATAAGACGAAAGGTACATGTCCACAGAAAAAAGCAGCAGCAATTCAAAGCAAATAGCTTCTTCATGCATTAGCTTTTCCTAGGAAAGACCAAAACCTCAATGATATATCAAAATGATCAAACAAACTCACCCATCTTCAATGCTTCGCAAATCAGCATCATTTATTATCTTCATCATCTGCTTCTCACAAGCAGCACTAGTCTCAAGAAACTGCTTTTGATCCTCAGTCAAGCCCGTGGCCTCCAAGAGTGAGTGAGTAAAACGTATGCCACTTAAAGGATTGCTTATTTCTTGACACATATAAGACAACTCTTTCATTCTTGAAAAACATTTGTTGTCCTGCTGCCTCTGAACTTTCAGAGCTTGCTGCAGCTCAGGACTAGCAATTTGCAAAAAGCAGAAGGCTCCAATTATCTTCCCATCCATGCCGACCCTCTTATTAGCAGTCAAAAGTGCTTGCACAAATTTACCATGTCGGTCAAAGAAAGTGAAAGGAAACTTGTCTGCATCCTGACCTCCAACTGCATTATGCAAAACGATCATGAATTTCGTCAATGCATCTGGACCTTTGAGCCGACAGCAACTGCCAAAGACCTCCCCAACAAGCATCTTTCCCATAATCTCACCTCGTGTCCAACCAGTGAGATTTTCCATAGCAGTGTTCCATTCATAGCAGCAAGTATTATCATCGCAAGCAAATATTGGAGGGATCAAAGGATTGGGACTATGAACAATAGCCTTGTAATCACCTTGAATGTGTATAAATTTGTCCATTACTATTTTCTGACCAGTAATATCTTGACCAACAAAGCAGACTCCAACTATATTGTTCATATAATCCTTGCTAGAGCAAGCATTAACCACTACAAAAATAGCCTTCTTGTGGTGTTCTGGCCCAAATGTTCTCAACTTTAGCTCTACATTTTTATCCTCTTCACCTGCACAAGTAATGCCCCCACAATTCGATGAAATACTCAACATTACAGCCTGATTTGCACAAGAAAATTACCCATTTTCTTGCCAGTAAAAGACAACTTAAAAATAGAGAAGTGAGTGAAATCTACCAAATGGCTGTTGTTGGGCTTATACACCAACAGTATTCTGTGGTGATTAGTTGGTGAGGACCTAACCTATATCTTTTTAAAATCCTAAGAAATGAGATTTTATTTCAGGTCAAACTGCAGTCTTTAACAGCATGTTGCTTATGGGAGTGTTGCAGTCACGCAGTTCCTAGTAATAACAAGATTTTAGAGATTAGATTTTGTGATACCTTTTCTTTTGGAGATGAGAAGTAATGGGTTCTAAGCATACTTTATGCAGTGCTGCGCCTGTGTCGAGAAGAATCATAAATTACAAGCATTGGAATGATTGCTAACTATCTAAATTCGGCTTTTTTATGACATCAGGGTAAGACCTCACGTTCATATTATGTATGGCGACAAAATGACACGAATTATCTAGGGGGATTTTCAGTATTATTTGCCATTGATGACAATGACCAATGCAAGATGACTTATTCAAGCAATATATTACATTAAATAGCAATTGGGATTGAAAATTTTCTGCACAGTTGTAAGGCAATGTTTGACTCATCTTGGTTTTTATTTGAACTGCAATCAATGGTGGGAATACCATCCACGAGTGATATATAAATAATCATGACAACACCAACTAGGGAGGTGGAATCTATTTGACATGGTATGGGCTAGAAGAACCTGCTAGAGAGATTTTTGGTGAGATCTCTAGCAAATTTTGGTGGCTTAGACTTTAGAGATATTTCTATACTTCCCTCCACATAGTTTCAAGAGAAGATTGTATGAATGAATATAAAGACGAGACGTACAGGTCTATGCTTGTTAATTTCAAGGAAAAAGTGACGGCCAAAATATTTTTCCAGGAGTAAGTTGCCCTACAAGATTGAAGCAAACAACTTGATGTGATTGTCAAGTTGATTGTCACGCAAGACATGATCTCTTGATTCAAATTGAAGCTCTCGTTAGGTGCATATAAAAAAGTATGGATCAGCTACAACTGGTCAATTTACTGAAGTAGCTAGGCTGAATCCAGGTCAAGACATAGTCTACTCGTAATCAAGATATAGGAATGATGTCTTTCCACTCAAGACATGAATCTACTATGTGGGTGGACAGTTATCGTCCTCTTTCTGACATGTAATGAACTTCACCTAGAAGCTCTATCACGTCATGTCAGAACATCTCCTACAAACTCTAGAACTGGCTAGGTAAAGATATCAAAATATAAAAAGGCTTACCTTGTAGGGCATGCTGCAAAAGTTTGTCAACAATCTCTTCTGATTCCTTAAAAACGAGGTCATGCAACAAGGACTTCCCCATCGCTTCTTCAACCGAGAGCCCCGTTAACTCTGCCATCTTTCCATTCCACCCATTTATGCGGCCATCAACATCTACAGCAAATATAGGAGCAGTTGCTGTTTCTATCAAACGAACCATCTCCCTTGCAACCGAGCTTAATTCGTCCAAGCCTTGCAACTCAAGATCCCCTTGTTGAGCATCGACGACAGCCTTGGAGTGACTGGGCTCAGCATCTCTAAATGAGTCACGCAAAATGAGCTGCAAAGAGTGAATTGCATCCATCTCTGCATTCTCCCATGGCAAACTCCGGCTCTTAACCACTTCCAAAAATGCCTTAAAAGAAGACCGCGGGTGCATCCTCTGCCCATCATCTTTATCCTCGGGATGATGTTTAGCACCACCCCATTTTATCTCTTTTGCTGTATGGGACCGAAACCAGAACAGAAAATCCCTCTTAGTGATATAAGCAACAGCCATCCCACATACTGCATCCCCAAGTGAGGCCGCCCCAGGGTATCCAGCATCAGCCAAACTGTCCGTGCTCAAACCAGTTGACTCTCCATGAAATGCTAATAACCACTCCACAATGTCCTTTATCTGGGCTTCCGTTGGCGTCACACCAAGTGGGTAGTACTTCCCCTGATAAAAAAGTGCCGCACCAGCGCATTTCACCAGGTCCATGATGCTAGGGCTCTGAGTGATAATTCCAGGAGGGGAATCCCGAAGAAGCATGTCACACAACAAAGTTTGGGTCCTTAAAACATGCTTTTCAGACAATTGAGATGCCAACTGCAATTCCATGTTTAATTGAAGTCCAAAGGCCTGCATTAAGAACTCACATGCATATCGGAGTGGGAAGGGAATGAACCTGGCTGACGTGTGATGACACACCACAAGACCCCATAGCCTCATGGAATTATGACCTCCAACAGCTGCTTCATCATTGCCATTTATAATGACAGCCATAGCCAATGAGGCGATGGAGCCCATGTTAGCCATGTACTGCGCATGACAACCATGAGGGGCGCGAAGTGTCGACCCAACCAAGCACAGAGGTTGCATAAGACTCTCGTCCTGTATGACACAAACTGGCATAGCATGGCAGTCCGCAATCATCCTAACTCGGTTCTGCTTAAACAAGAACCTCGATGCCTGCGGTATATCAGTGGCAGGATAGTGCAAGCCAATATATGGCTCCAAGTCCGGCCCCTTGCTCTCAGCCACAACCTCCCCATGCTCATCTTCATGAAACTTGTAGACCATGACCCTATCGTACCCAGTAAGCTCCCTCACACTTTCGACCACAGTGTCACACAACAGCTTAATGTCCCCGCCAGGAAGCGATTGCAGGTGAGAAATAGCTCTCACCGCCAACTTCTGCGACTGCACAGCCCCAGCAATGGACAAGGCAGGGTCCTCTGTTCTCGCTGGTTCCAAATCAATCACAATGCCCACATCAATCCTGTGCAAAATGGCGTAGAACGCCTTGCCCGAATTCTTCGAGTGAATCCAGAGGGGATTCAGCAGCATAATCTCCCTCGCCCCGAACGCCTTCTCGAGCAGGACCCCACTCGAGGGAGTGAAGAGCGTACGGACGTCCGTCCCAATCGCGAGGACCTCCGGCTTCTCGAGGCTCGGCACGGACTGCGGCGTGAGCCCCAGCATCTCCCTCGCGTTCTCACTATAGGCAAGGATCCCAAAAGTAGCCTCGTCCACCGCAATCATGCAGCCGAAGGGCTGTATGTGCCCGCCCCTCTGGATTTTGGAAAGGTAGGCGGTGATTTGCTGCTCGGGGACGGACTGCGTGGTGGTCCTAACGGATTGCGAGTAGTCGAAGGACTTACCGGACTCCCCCGATTGCTCGAACACCGCGTGGAGGCGCGCGTCCTGCGTGTACTGCGCAATGGCCTTGCTCACGGAGTCCGTCTGGTGCGCCACCCTCGCCGCCGCGTTGGAGGACTGAACTTGGTGGTGCGAACTCGCAGCTTTGCTCGTCGACGCCATTTCCACCCCCCGCAACTTCCCCTCCTCCTCCTCTACTGAACAGACAGTGTACGGCCTCTCTCTCTCTCTCTCTCTCTCTCTCTCTCTCTCTATAACTGCTCTGCAGAGAGAGCGTGTTCTGCTGCAAGAAGGAAATGAAGCGATATTCCTGCCTTGTGCTTTTATTCTCTCCTTCTCTCCCCCTCCCCCTCCCCCTCCCCCCTTTTTCTTTATTATTGTTTTTTTTTTTGCTTTTCTTTTCGGTTATGTCGTTTTTTTTTTTTTTGGGGGGGGGGGGGGGGGGTTCACGTGCGACATCGCTTTCCAGTGTCCGAGCTGGGAGTGAAGCTTGTGTGTGGCCACGTGGGCAAAATGCAAAGCAAGAGAGAGAAACTAGAGAGAGAGAGAGTGGAATTATTTGAGATGAGATGAGGTCCTGAGGATGAGATGAGAGCAAGCAAAATTGTGGCTGGTCTCTCCCTTTTCACACCTTTTTCTCTTTCCCTTCCCACCCCTCATTTATCCCTTTGCATAGTTGATTTGACCAGAAAACCCCCCCCAAAAAAATAAAGTTTTTTTTTTATTCCTGATAACGAGTTCCTTCCATTTATTTTCTTTCCTTTTTTGTTAAAATCGTCGGAAAAAAAAATCTCGATCGGGCACCCTGCGACACAAGTTCATCCTCTCGTCCATTTTCATCCCGCGAGAAAATATATATATATATCAACGATCGCCCGGAACTAATTTTCGTCTCGCGAAAAAGAAAAAATCTCAAAATGGGGGCTCCGGGACCGCGATCTATCAACGGAAGGACGATGAGTTATTTCTAAATTTAGGAACTCTCAATTCTCCACGGTGGAATTTTTTTTTTTTTTGGTGTTCATTGTGATTGATTGCCACGCTTTGAGGGACGACTATTCTCCAGACGGGCGTGTTGTCTTTGTTCGCATGTACGTGTCCCCTCGAGTTCGGGGATTGGTAGTACGAGGTGGGGCTAAACATGAAAAAAAAAAAAAGGAGCATGCGGTCTCGTGGCATTTGCACAAAGAGTCAGGTGTTGCCACGTGGGGTTGTTTGCGGAATCTGGTGTGGGTGGGGGAAGAATGACGGGTTACCATTCCTTAATAGCGACATTCGATGCGAGTGACTTAGGCAATAAAGTGCCCTCTCTGTCTCTCTTCAGAATCGCCGTTTGGATCCCGGGGAGATTTCTCGTGTTCCGCGAGTCACCGGCGCCGGGTCGTCGCGTACGATTCGTGCTGCGAATTCCCTGAGTTGCTCAGCAAGGTGAGCGGTGTCAAAAAAGGCTCGATCCGACCCGATCCAATCTGAAAATTCATCCTAATTTTTGGGTCAGCTTGGTGCCGTTTGACGTCTGGATCGGGCTGGCCCGATTCCGGCTCTTCTTTTCTCACCCACTTGTTCTTTTCAATTTATTTTTATTTTTATTTTTTGTATTCTTTCGTTTGATGACATGTTAAGTGATTTTGATCCAAAAAAAAAAGAACAAAAAATAAGAAGCGGACCCGACCCAACTCGACCTGAAGAAGGTCCGGGCCAGGTATTGTTCGGTTTCAGGCCGAGACCCGGCCCGTTGGACACCCCTAGACTGCCCGGTTTCATCTACGTCCATTCGTGAGACGCTGAGAGTTTTCCCGCGGCTGATCGACGGCCTTGTTTGCTTCTTTGCGGATGAGGCTATACTCGCACGACCATGATCGATTGTGGCCGGAACAGCTAGCGTTCACCGTTGCGGCTAGCCAAACTCCCAAAATTCTTTAATGTCATGCTTGGGAGCTAAGCTTGGCGCTTATGGCAAGGGACTCGTAGTTGAGCTTCAAATGCGTCTTGGGGCTAGATTTGGCAAAAGGGTTAGACTAACTTGTGTCAAGGGCGGAAAAATTACCCAGCAATTCATCAATTTATTGTATCGATATCAATTCAGTTCTGAATTTTTCGTCTTTATCGAAAGAGATTGATCGAAAAGCCTACATTAAAATTTCGCATGAGGATTTAGGACTAAACGAGAAAGTTCGTGATTGGATTGATACCCATATGATCGATTTAGGATCCGATCGAATGCATTCCCCTTTTCCGAACCTGTCACATTTGACCATGATCCGATGTTGGGCGCATTTGCTTCTTTTTTGTGTGGTGGACATGGGACGATCGGCAGCTGGTGGAATAGCGCGATCGAGATAGGATCTCGATCCGTATGATAAAGATCCAAAAGACAATGATGTACGTGTTTGAACCTATGTTGGGTTGTTGAATCTTCAACTTTGCATCCAACGTTCTTTCAAATTTTTGTGAAAACCGAACCTCAGCTAGATAGATCACGGCCGGAGCAATTATTTGAGATGAGACGAGATGAGAGCAAACTCTGATTGGTCTCCATTTTCCACTCTTCTCTTTGCGGTTCCATCCTAATTTCATCCTTTGCTTGATTGATTTGACAAAAAGTTTGAGATGACTTTTCAATAGTGATTCATTTTCTTTTTATTCTTATAAATCGAAAGTCTCGAATGTCCGATCGACCGACAGCTCAACCAGACGTAACAGCCTCTCACTCTGCGTACACTAAATGATCGTAAAAATATTCAGATCAATCTTATCGAGACGGCCTCCAGAAAAATCGAGAGAAAAATGGTCATTTCCAAATTAGATCCTCCGAATGTGGATTTCGGGCTCATTCCGATCGGAATTTCGAGGGACCATGTTAGGAATCTCATGTGTAATTTGCATGAGTGTCCATCGAGCGGTCTAATCAAACGTATTGTTCATCGTACAATGGATAATCGTGGAAGCATTCGAGATGGCACTAAGAAAGTGTGAAAAGATTGACGGTTTCTAGACCGACTCCTCTCGAGATGGATTTTGGGCTTATCTTAAGGGGGCTAATTTCCAATTTTAATGATGGATCTGCGGTCTGATTTATATAGACATGCCCCTTTCATGTCTCGATGTCGAGAATCATAGTACGAGGTGGGGCTGGAGCGTGCATTCTAAAGAGCATTTACACAAAGAGTTTAGTGTTAGCCACGTGGGCTTGTTTCGGAATTTTTTGGAAATTAATATGAGGGGTTAGCATCGGTTAATAGTGATGCTGAATGCAGTGATTTAGCGAAGTGAGGTCACACTCCAACCACCAAAATTTGAGTTATGCAATGGAAATTACTGTGGGCATCATATCAACATTAGGATGCCACGTCATGGACATTTCTTTCACAAGTCACGGCCGCGACGTCGTCGTATACATTAAATGTGTAAATTACCCAACAAATTCGGAGGCACACAGAGAACTCGTGTTTCCTAGCTTTAGCAATTGCAATTGGGACATTCAGGTTAAACAAAAAAGTCATTAAAATAATCGATTGGATTGGATTTAAGATGTATTTGTTACGAAAAATCAATGATTCGGAGAATAAATGTAATATAAAAAAATGATTGCTTCGCTCATAAAAATGAATGGACAAGGAATTTTTTTTTATCATCCACGAAACTTTTTAGGCATGAATTGTTGCTGATGGTGGGAACATTTTTCATCAATTTTTTTTGTAAGAGATGCAACCAATTATTGTTTAGAAAGGATTTTCCAAATTTTTTAGAATCTTTTTTTCAAAATCATTTTTTTTTTTCACAAAACAAACGGACTCTCAAATTGATTTGAATTTCAAATTTTTATGCTATTATTCACCCATAGTTTTGACTTTTTCACATATTTTTCAGGTTGCTTGTTGCTTTATCGTTTACAAAATGAGTTTATAAATTTATGTCAATTTGCTGTTTGACTCCTTTACAATTTCGATCTTTTGTTGTGACTGTTATGTTGGGTCGTACGAAACGGAGCCCAACTCAATGTTCTCCAACTTCAATGTTGGTCAAATATAAGTCCAGTCCAATTCATCCGGAGGGCCAGAAAATATGTCGACAAGGCCATAGCTCTACTTCAATCTCGTAACAGTTTATAATGTCCAAACTAAAGAATTCACCAGAAGTCCCCACATGAGCAGAAACCATCCTGAAAATGATGAAACCGCTTCCTATCTCGCACGATAATCAGGCGCTCGTAGACCTTTGAAATCAGTTTCATGGCGGCATGACAATCCTCGCATATGCGTAGGTTCTTGGCAATCCGAAGTGGAGTCTTCGGGCGGGTGCTGATGAGCCCAAAAGCTACGGCGATCTTCTCGCTGTGATAGTGTAATGCACTCTCCTTTTCTTCTTCATCGACTCTGAGCAAGACTTGAGAGGTGTTGGGGCTATAGCCCAATGATCTCAATTTGCTAGAAATTTCCTCCAACATCGAATTAATATCTTTGGCTCTCGGATGAGTCTCGTCTTCCACTAGGAATTCATGAATCACTCCATCGAGTTCGATCCAACTGCACCCAGGGTCCTTCCTAATGTCCATCTCCCTCATCTTCAACCTAATGTCCGAAACTCCCTCCCAGTTTCCTTGAGAAGCAAACATGTTAGAGAGAGCCACATAAGATCCACTGTCGTTAGGAGATAACTTCATTAGCCGTTGGGCTATCCGTTCACCCATCTCAATGTTTCCATGCCTCTTACAAGCACCTAGCAAGGCCTTTAGTATCACATCATCCGGTTCCATGGGCATGTTCTGTAGAAGCTCCTCAGCCTCATTCAATAGCGCAGCACGTCCCAGCATGTCAACCATGCAACCGTAGTGCTCAACCCTAGGCTCCAATCCGACTACATTAATCATATGGTTGAAAAATGATCTACCCTCCTCTACTATACCTGCGTGGCTACAAGCTGTTAATACAGCAACATAGGCGACATCACTTGGTGTTACTCCGGATCGCTCCATTCTTGAAAAGTAATCAAGAGCATCCTTTGCTTTACCATGCATTGCAAGCCCTCCAATTATGGCATTCCAAGTTTTTGCGCTCTCTTTTGGCAGCACCTCAAAAACTTGAAGTGCCTTCTCAATACTCCCACACTTTGAGTACATATCAAGCAAAGCAGAACCAAGAACATCGTCAATCTCAATCCCATTCTTCTCTGCATACAGATGGACCCATTTCCCCAACTCAAGCGCCCCCAAGCGCGAAATTGCCGGAAGAACACTAACTAATGTCACATAATTTGCGCAAACATTCCCCATCTGCATCTCACGGAACATCTCAACAGCCTCCATAAAAAACCCATGCTGTGCATAGCCAGATATCATCACATTCCACGACACGACACTTCTCTGAGGCATTTTATCAAGCAGCTCCCGAGCAGCTCTAAGATCCCCCATTCTAACATACCCATCAACCATCACATTCCTCAAAACCACATCCCCATCTTGCCTCCTGAGATTCATCTTCTTTCCCACACCACCACTCTGAACAAGTCTCCCCTCAAACAAAACGTAAGCATCCTCCATGACACCACATAGCACATACATTCTAACAAGGTTACTAAGGACAAACTCGTCACCATCCCAACCATACTTAGCAACCATCCCATGAACCTGCCTCCCTTCCTTCACTCTCCCCAACCTCGCACAGGCCTTCAACACCGAAGGGAACGTGAATCTGTTGGGCTCCATATCGCCATCCCAGACCATCTCGCGGAACAAGACCAAAGCCTCCAATTGCATCGCGTCATCGTCGCTCTCGGCGAGTGCTCTGATGATGGAGTTCCAAGAAAAGCAATTGGGTCGGCGCATCTGGCTGAAAACCGCGCGCGCGTACCCGAGATCGCGGCGGCCCGAGAGCGCGCAGAAGCGGAGGATCTCGGCGGCGGCGAGAGGGTCCTGCACCTCGCCGGTCTTGATCATGTGGGCGTGGACTGGCTTGAGGTCGGCCATGGACTTGCATCTCGTGATTTGAGGGAAGAGGGAAGAGGGGTGAGCCGGTGGAGTTCTGGCGGTGGGGGCGTACACTGTCGAGCTCATGAGGCAAACGAGGGACAGAGAGGCAAGACGATCCTCCAACCGCATTAACGTTCTTTTCCCGCGCTTTTCCATCATACCTTGGGCCTGGGCCTGGGGCCCAATCACGCCCAATAAGCCCGGCCCAAAGACAATTGTCAACGAATTCCATTCGACGGGATGAACGGCCACGATTGAATCAAACTCCCCCACGCTCGAAAACCCTAGAGATATAAACTCAGAGCTCCCTTCTCTCTTTCGTGTCCAGCCAGAAGCATAGCTCTCGAAGGTTCGCGTGCCGTCGCATATCGCTCATCCATTCGTGCCCGCAAGCTCTGTTGTAGCGAAAATGAAGGTTATCGCTGCGTACTTGCTGGCTGTTTTGGGAGGCAACACCTGCCCCTCCGCCAATGATTTGAAGGACATTCTAGGATCAGGTCCTCTAGTTCTCTCTCTCTCTCGATTTAGTCGATGTTTCGCTCATTTGACTGACGCTAGGTGTAGTCAACGTTTAGTAGTCTTAAGTGTTCTTGCGTCGATTAATTAAGGAACCAGAGTTAGAGAACGTATGCTAAAGTTGCAATCTTTGTGTTTGTGAATTAGTATATTTACCTATTGATCGTGGAAGCTACTGAACAGGAGGGTTGCGATTACTTGATGCGTATCTGGGGACGGATTGTAGCACTGGGGGTTCGAGATTTGCTGTCGTAAATGTCGTTTTCATCGCGTTTCGACTTCGATTGTTGTGATTTTTAATGCTCTTCAAGAGGCTCCAGTAATCAGTTTGTTCATTTTGGCCGTGGTGATGAGATCTCCGCTATCCGATTGTCGCGTTCAGATGGTTTTAGTTGTCATGGCGGATGTGTATTACAGTAATGTCGGGGAGTCGGTAGATTAATCTACAGTAATTTTGCATAGGCAAAAGATGTTCAATGCTTTATTTGCGCTGTTGCTTGGTATTTTGTTGGACCAGCTCATAGAATCTGTTGCTGGTTTTTGTTCTGTAGGGTTAGTAGACTGTGGTGTATTGGGAACAAAAGGGGAAATTTCATACTGTAATGTTGTTTTCTGGGATGTGGGAATCTTTGTTGTACAATGTGTTTCTAAGATCTTTCCAGATTTATAGCTCCTTTCGCGGGGAGTAAAATTTGCTGTGGTATTGAAGGATTGCCTTGTGAATTTTGACAGTTGGAGCTGAGGCTGATGACGATAGGATAGAGTTGCTCTTGTCCGAGGTCAAGGGAAAGGACATAACTGAGCTGATTGCTGCCGGAAGGGAAAAGTTGGCCTCCGTGCCTGCCGGAGGCGGTGGTGCTGTGGCCGTCGCTGCGGCTCCAGCAGGTGGTGCTGGTGGTGGCGCTGCTGCCCCAGCTGCCGAGGCAAAGGAGGAGAAAGTCGAGGAGAAGGAAGAGTCTGACGATGTAAGCACTTTCGGTTCTTTCAGAGTTCATTTTTTGCGGGTGATCTTTGTCTTTCACTTGCCATTTGATTTAACCTGACTTGCACAATTTGCTTTGCTGCAGGATATGGGCTTCAGTCTCTTTGATTAAGAATGCGGACGGCAATTTTTGCTTACAAACGTGTGTCGTGGATATAGGCGCAAGCATGCGGTCTCTGTAGTCCATAGTTAGAAGCTCTTGTTTTTCTCTTCTGTTTGCTGCTGGACTTCTTGAAATTTTTGCTTACCCTAATGAGATGTTTTTTGGGATATGGGATTAATTGTTCTCCTGAATTGTCCATTTCGGGTTCCCTCTTGATTTTAATTTACTACTTATCCGGTTTGGATCATTATTTCGTGGCGAGGCACGGCGCGGCGCGAGCATCGAAGTTGCTCTATGCGACCCAGGTTTTAGAACCAGTGACCACACCAGGATCTCTCATCTCAGTCAAGTATGAGCTTGTCTTTTAGTCTCTGCCTTGTAGTGTTGTGGCTGCTATCTCTGTCTAGTAAGATGCGCTACTCTTGAGCAGAACTATTAAGCTATTCAACTTTTAATGATCTGTGCATTTTCAACTTGAGTTATATATGCAATTTAGTGTTTTTGACGATCGGATTGGGATCTGGACTCCAATGCCGGAACTCAGGATTGGTGTCAGAGTGCTGATATGAGGAGGGGTCTTGAGTCCGGGGTCCTGGTTCTAGTGCATGGATCTTCGGGTTCTTGGCCTCGATTTCCCGAGTTTGTCTATCCAAGCACTAGGGACTTGGAGCTTGTGTGGATGCTTGAGCCCGAAGCTTCGGGCAGTCAGGTCTAGACCCTGAGGGTTCCCGGTCCCGATGCCGAGTTTCTCTTGTTTAAGACCTTAGATCTGGGGGCTGTGCGCCGGGTCTGTCCCCGTGACTAATTTAGTACGCGAATTCTGTATGTGCAATCTAAATTTGTCCGAGATCGTAGTAACATCGTGGGACGGATCCATAAATATCAAAAGAAATCATGGACCGCGGGCGAATTCTGTTGATGCCAGTGATGTCCTTTTCTATTTCCTAGAAATTGTAATTAATTGGTTAATTCTTGTTGTCTTAATTATGAAAGTGTGACGTGGCACATGTGGGAGGGATTAGAAACCTAAAGAAACGCTCGCGAGGGGTGCAACGGGATTAACATGTCCTTAAACACGAAATTAATGTGTAATTAATTTTCTCTCTCTTCCGCACCTCTCTTGCTAGTTGCTACAATGCCCACCCCACCTTTGAATCAAGACATCGTAATCTCAGACTGGAAAATCGAAAAATCCCAGATTTTCTTTTCCTCTTTCGCGGGGATTGATGACCCCTTCATCCTCTGTTCTTAGCCTATTTGCGACGATTTCGGTTGGTAATGTCTCGTAGAATATGAAGGACAAGCTCCGTTCTCATCGCTGGTTCCATGTCGTTTCCATTTGCGTCGCATTGAACATCATTCGTGTTCTAGGCAAGAGTTCCGGCACCGATTCCCAGTCGTATGTGGTCGCGTGTGGATCTACTAGTCAAGGAACCGATTCGAACGGCCGAGTCTGGTCGCCGGATTCCAAGTTCTTCGTCTCGTCCGCCGATTCGGTGCCCGCCACGGCCGCATTCCAGGACCCTTCTCTGCCTTCCGCGGTCCCCTACATGTCCGCCAGAGTCTTCACCTCTCAAGCCTCCTACAAGTTCTCGGTTCCGTCGAAGACTCGGGTATGGCTCCGGCTCCATTTTTACCCTTCCACTTATAGCAACCTCGATCCGTCCGATGCCTATTTTGGGGTCGCCGCCAATGAGTTTACGCTCATGAACAATTTCAGCGCCTTGATCACGGCCCAAGCACTCACGCAGGCTTATATCATCAGAGAGTTCTCCCTCCCGCCTGTCGAATCCGGCGACCTCAATATCACTTTCACGCCTACGGCGGCACACAACGGGGCCTATGCATTCATCAATGGCATCGAGATCATTCAGATGCCCGACCTATTTGAGCAGGCGACGATGGTCGGGTTCAGCGATCAGGCCGTCTCCGTCGACGGATCTTCTTTTCAGACATTGTATAGGCTTAATGTGGGTGGTCAATACATCCCGCCGACCAATGATTCCGGCCTCACGAGGACATGGTACGACGACACCCCCTACTTATTCGGTGCCGCGGCCGGGGTCACTTCCGAGGCGGACAAGAATGTGAAAGTTCAGTATTCCCCGGATGTTCCGGAATATATCGCGCCCTTAGACGTGTATAGCACGGCGAGGACGATGGGTCCGGATCCGAAGGTTAATCAGAACTACAACCTCACCTGGGTCTTCCAGATTGACGCGAATTTTACCTATATCGTCAGGTTTCATTTCTGCGATTTCCTCCTTAGTAAAGTAAACCAGCGGGTGTTTGATATCTATATCAACAACCAAACGGCGCAGGCATCTGCCGATGTTATCGGGTGGTCCGGTTCCGAGGGAGCACCAGTCTATAAGGATTTCGCCGTTTATGTTAGTGACAGCCCCGGCGACGAGCAACTGTGGGTGGCTTTGCATCCGAGCACTTCGATGAAACCCGAGTACTATGACGCGATCCTGAATGGGTTAGAAATCTTCAAGATTAATGATAGCAACATGAATTTGGCTGGTCCTAACCCGGTTCCGTCGCAAATGCTTGTCCACGCTGAGGCCGAGGCGGCCAAGAAATTCGCTCCTTCGGGTCATTCGAGCACCGGCCAAGTGATTGGCGGGATCGCCGGAGGGGTTTTAGGATTCGCTGTAGTTGTTTCGGTATGCCTTTTCGTGCGGCACAGGAGGAACGGGTCCAACGGAACGGAATCTGGAGTTGGCAAATGGTTACCTCTCTATGGAAGTTCACTTGCTTCGACGGCGAGCAAATCGACAATTTCTGGCAAGAGCAGCGGCAGCAGCCACCTCTCGTCGCTCGCAGGAGGCCTCTGCCGACATTTTTCGTTGTTCGAGATCAAACACGCTACCAAAAGTTTCGATGAATCGCGGGTCATCGGAGTGGGAGGATTCGGGAAGGTCTACAAGGGCATGATCGATGGAGGGTCGACCCAAGTCGCCATCAAGCGATCGAACCCTTCTTCGGAGCAAGGCGTTCACGAGTTCGAGACCGAGATCGAGATGCTCTCGAAGCTGCGGCACAAGCATTTGGTCTCTCTGATCGGGTTCTGCGAAGAAGACGGCGAGATGATCCTGGTATACGATTACATGGCCAACGGAACTCTCAGGGAACACATATACAAAGGCAACAAGCCGCCGTTATCCTGGAAGCAGAGGTTGGAGATCTGCATCGGCGCCGCCCGCGGGCTGCACTACTTGCACACCGGAGCGAAGTACACGATCATCCACCGCGATGTGAAGACGACCAACATCTTGCTGGATGAGAAGTGGGTGGCGAAAGTCTCCGACTTCGGGCTATCCAAGACCGGGCCGAACCTCAACCAAACGCACGTCAGCACCGTCGTAAAGGGCAGCTTCGGGTACCTGGACCCCGAGTACTTCAGGCGGCAGCAGCTCACCGAGAAGTCCGATGTCTACTCCTTCGGGGTAGTCCTCTTCGAGGTCCTGTGCGGCCGGCCGGCCCTCAATCCGAGCCTCCCAAAAGAACAAGTCAGCCTCGCGGACTGGGCCCGGCACTGCCACAAGAAGGGAACCCTGGAGGGGATCGTCGATCCGCACATCAAGGGGCAGGTCAGCCCGGAGTGCTACAAGAAGTTTGCCGAGACGGCCGAGAAGTGCGTGGCCGACCTCGGGCTCGACCGGCCGTCCATGGGGGACGTGCTGTGGAACCTCGAGTTCGCACTGCAATTGCAGGAGAATCCCGGCGCCGCCAAGTTCGAGGCCGAACATGTGGACGAGACCGCCATGAGCGGGGAGATCCATGATTCAAATCCGAATGCAGTGTTTTCGCAGCTTGTGAATCCTAGTGGAAGATGAACTCAAGTTATTTCTCAGATTCTTCATGCAGGCTTAGGCAAAATTGATAGTATTTTTGCTTGGACATATCATTTTGTCCTAATTTTGTTTCCCCATTTTTTTTTATTACAATGTGCATAATTATGGATGCTCTTATTGATCTAGCAATAAATTAGCTTAGATTATTTTAAAAAAAAAAGAATTATATCTAGGCTCCGTTCTTTTTAAAAAAAAAAATTCAGTTTTTCTGTCATTCGGGTCAAGGAAAACAATTTTTTAAAATGAAAAAAAAAATACATTCAAAAGTGGAGAAAATGGTTTATTCTTTTTAAGAAGAAAATATTTTCTCTCATATTTGTTTTCTCCACTTTTTTCACATTTCCCTTTTATATTATTTTTATTTTCCTTTTATTTTTTTATTTCTCCTCTTTTTTTTTTTCCTTTTTCCCTTGGCGACCTGCCTAAGAGGGAAAAAGGAAATTATTTAAAGAAGTGCATAAATCAAATTCGATTTTTCATACCAGAAGGTAAAAAATATTTTTTTAGGTCAGGTCTCTGTCGAATATCGAAAAATATTATCAAAATGATTTTTTGAAAAATAATTTACTGAACCTGGTGTGAATTTATGTCAAATTGAGAATATCAATGAACAAAGTAGACGTTTTTTTCGACCAAAAAATAAAAAAAGTAGACGTTTTTATTTTTATTTTTGGTCTGCGTTTTTATTTAATTTATTGACTATACCATCTTAAACAATTAAATGATTTCTTTTAATAATAAAAGTAGGAAATGGTACGTGATAGGGTTTAAGGATCACAGGGTTTTAGAGCTGTTCACGAGCTCTAGCTGCTCGCTATGCTTCGAGCTCTCGCTACCTTCTCGTCGAGCTCGTGCTGATTTTTGCGTTGATCGCGAGGCGCGCGGGCTCGTGCTCTGTAGCACGCTGCTTCGGCATCTGCACGGCAATGGAGGACGTTGATGACGACTTCGGAGTCCTCTACGTCGGCGATGTTGAGCTCAAAGCGAGTGAGTCCATCGGCGGCCTGCTTGACCGCTCTGATTCGCGGATTCGACCTGTAGGCGAAGAGAAATCGAGTGGAAATGGCATCGGAACTCGAAATGCTCGTGGGGGTATTGGGTCGGAGTTGGAAAGTGGTCACGAGTTGAGACAGTTTGAGGTGAGTGATATTAGAGAGGATGGCGACAGGCGCCAGGAGGAGGCGGAGGTGGAGGATAGCGGGAGTGACAGCGAGGACGATCTGAATATAGTTGTGAACGATGAGGATTGCCGGGCATTCGCGGGTTTGAGCATGCAGAGGGCAAGGAGCGGACGTGGGTTCAGTGATGATGCGGACGGCGATGTCAATGTTGTCACCTCCCAGAATGGTTTAGGGATGAAGAAAAGGTGGAGTGATCGATTTTTTAATGGAGGGCGGGATTGCAACGGTCCACCCAGTGAAAGAGAAATTAGATTTAGGCAATTGAAGGTAGTCATAATTCTTGAAGCAGTTTTTCACACATTTTGTAGGTTATTAATTGGTAGTTTGTTGTTTTTGGGTGGTATCTGTAAATTCCGCCTCACCGAGTTCTGTTCGGTTCTTCTGCTATGAAATTATGAATAGTCTATGAATTTTATTTTGGGATCTGTCAATTTAGATAGTGGTTTCCACTTATTTCTGGTTCCAGTGAATGGAGCTGAAGATGCTTTTTACTAAATTAATGTGCGAAAAGTAACAGTGGTTTAGGATGTCACAGTTTATTCAAAAGGATTCATGGTAAGGAGTCAAAAGGACGACGGAGAGAAGTAGTGAGAGTCTTTTGCCATCTTCCAATTTGTCTCTCTTTGATTTTGTTTTTTCTCTGTCCATGATAACCTGTTCAAGATCCTGGTGACATCTGCTTGTTTTACTAATCATGGTTCTAGCTGATGCAAGAAAAATAACTTCTGCTGCATGGATATTTTAGCCTTCCGAATGAACATCTCTGTCATTCTGGCCTTGCTATTTTTCAACTACCACGGGTTAGATGAATTTTTCTTCTGCTCTTTCTGGCACTAATGAATTTTACAAACTGGGCTCATGATGTAATTTTTTACTCTTGGATGGGTAAATTATAATGTTTACTTTAATACTCCTTTGGTAGAATATTTCTTGATCTGGTAAATTTTATGGCTAGCATGTTCAACAAAATCTACTCTCTTGTTGGGTTACCGTGTTGCAGTTTAGAGGACCTTGTGGGTCTGGACATGCACGTGCAAACAATTCAAGAGCTAATCCATCTGGGGGGATAATGGCATTATCCATGTCAGCAACAGGTGATTTCGAGGAAAATGAGAACCAGGATTATAAGGAAGTGAGTTGCATGGTCCATGCTCGTGCTCCACCTAAATTAGCAGTACCTCAAAAAGGACATAGTTTTTCTCTTCCCTGGTATAGGTCAGTAGACGCATTACAGTTTATTCCCATTCTCTGTGCTTTCCAGAGTTGGCTTCATTCTGCACGTGTTTTGTCCCTGGAGGAGACATCAGAACAGCATTATGTTAACTAAGCATGCTTCTACTGTATGTCTGATTCCCTTTGCTGAGGATCATACTTGAGGAATTAGAGGAATAGCCAGAGTTTGGTCAAGTATTCTTCTGTTATGCAGCCACTTTCATATTTCCAGGAACATACTCGATGTAAATATTGATGCGTTCAAGGAGAAGCCGTGGAGGTGTCCTGGAGTGGATATAACTGATTATTTCAACTTTGGTCTTGATGAGGAAAGCTGGAAACAATACTGTAGCTCTCTGGTAATTATGTGACCTGCTGTTCAGTGAAATATGCTGACGTCACACCTTCTGAAAGCAGTGTTTTTTACTCTACTCTTTAAGTATGTTCTTACAGATAGTGTGGTTAAACTGAAACTTACTGCAGGAGCAAGTAAGGCAGCAGGGCTCTTTGCAGTCTAGGGTCCCCACTTACGAGTCTTCAAGCCTCAGTCAGGTACTAAATCTGATTGGTTCCTATGATGACCATTTAGCCTCTAAAATGAGTTTTTTTTTTCCTTTGGCCGCCCCGAGGGGGGCTCTATGTAAAAAAGTTTATCGTAATATTTGAGGTGTATTGAAATGATTTCGACAATTTTTAGGATGTAAATTGGGAAAAATGAAATAGCAGGGGGGAAAATGAAACAGAAATGAAAAGGCTACAAAGTGTAATTAAACCTTATGTATTCTTCGCAATTGTCGTGGCTGTAGGTTTATGAACAGGAGGAATTAGTTCAGGAATGTATGGTTGATGGAGTTGGATCAGGGAGGACACATGCACCCTCAACTACAGTATCTCTTGATAGAGAAAGCCTGTTGACAATGGTTTGTGTAGTTTATTTGACCTGATCTCCATTTAATTACCATCTGCTACATTTCATCGAAGTTTCAGTGTAAATGACTATGTCATGTTGTGTCTGCATTTCTCCAGCAAAAAGGAAAAGCAATTGAGGTTGCGGAAAGCCTTGGTGAACGACAGCCATCTGTGGTTCTAAGGCGCCCGCGATTGCTCGATGCTGATGTAGTAATAGAGGTGTGTCTGGAGTTCATTTAGTCTTGGGGACAACTTTGACAATTCCTTATTAATCTATTTCTGGGGCAGATTGCTTTGCCAGATTCCCCCAAGGATTATTCTAAAGCACTGGAAAGTGGGGAACCGCCTGCAGATGATAGCAGAAATACTTTCCAGTCTCATAGAGCTGAAAAGGATGATGCAGTGATGTCTAATACTGTGGATGAAGACTTACCTGTAGATCGTCTGGAAGAAAATGCTAGAAGGTTCGACGAGTCAGTCAAAGGGACAAGGTATGAGAAACTACATCCAACTTTTCAAGAAGCTGCTGTTAGAGAGCATAATGGAACACACTTTCAAATCCCTTAAGCCTGTGAGCTTAATCTCACTGATAACTTTGGAACTTTGTGCCTAGTTTATCACTGGTAAAAAAATAATTGAACACGCTTGTAGATGTTGTTTCGTGCAATTGTCAGTGAATATGTCCTTTCAAAATCATACAAGAAATGGGCCTAATTCCCTAAAGAACTTCTAATTTTAGGTCCAATCATAATTCTGGTCCCGATCTTTTTTTTTTGTCTAAGAAAAATCCTTAACTTTCATTTTAGTCCCAAATTTGCCCATGCATGTAGAAATTGCCAACATCAGGGCCAGTTAGAGGTTCATTATCAAAACCCAAGTGTTCATCAACATCCTTACCTTCGTATAGAACAACAACAACCCCGTTTTGTTGATAATCTTAAAAAAACCAGATTTTTGGACGCGTGGGCAGATTTAAGACTAGAGTGAAAGTTTGAGATATATATATATATATTTTTTTTGAGTCAAAAAAAGTTCAAGGTAGAATTGAGATTGGACCTAAAGTTGGATTTTTTAAGAGAATTAGCCAACAAGAAATGTAATGCTGGGTAGAGCAATTAGGAACTTACTTCCGCTGGTGGACGAGTGGAGCATGATATGGTCTATCACATTCCGAGTGTAAAAAAAGAAAAAAAAATCAAAGAACATTAATTGTGGATCAGCAATTGTTTTCAAATCACGAGCCCTGCGTATATGCTTTTATGCGCAATAATGTACAGTAGGGTTTGTCTTCCTCAGATTTCTTCAGTTAGTTGAGCTAGTTAGTAATTTTTACATAAATCTAGACAATGCCAAGTTAAAGAACCATGGAAAAATTCTTTGATCTCAGTAGGTGCTTTGAGCTGACAAATGCATCTAGTCTCGATGATGCATCAACTTCTGGAGACGGGAAGATCTCCAATGGTGATGGCTGTGACAGTCAAAAGGCGTGTATCCAAGACGCAGAAGGAAAAGCTCTAGGTGAAGAAACAGTGAATAAAGCTACTCAAGGGGTCTGTGGCACCTCATTTATAAGAGATTCATGCATGATTCAAGATGAACCATCTCTAGGGGACCGGATTCAGCTTAGTTTGTCTTCACTATGCTTTGAAAGTGAATCTGAAGCATCTGAAGATAGCATTTCTGTTGATCTGGGAATAAAAGATGATGTTTATCGTAGAAGTCCATCCTTTGGCTCACACAATGACTTTCAGGACTCTAGTACTTGTGACCAAGCTTCTGTCAAAACCGAGCCAACTAATGGTACATATACTCGGAGATGCAGAATTCACTTTCAAGTGGGAAATGTCAGTGAACCCGATTCTTTCATTGATAGTGATGATGTTGCATCCAACTTGTCTGACTCTAGGGGCATTGATTATTGGGACGACTTGGTGGTTGATCATAGCAGATGGAATAGGAGACAGGTTGCGATAGATCATTCTCGTGAAGAACATGTTCCATGTTCTAGAGAAAAGGTATATGGTGGTGAAAGGTTTGATGACAATCCCATCTATACTTTTTACAAGTTGTCGAGTAGAGGTCAGCAGAACGAGCTAGATCAACATTTCAGAGGGAGTCAAGGTGAAGGGGAAGACTTTTTCAGAGGCAGGTTTAGGGAAAATGGTAAAGATCTTGAAAGGGATGGAAACCACAAGGTGAAATTTAAATGCATGGAGGAGAGGAATTCTTTCTTGCGTAGAGAGTTGAGCCAATTAGTTTCAAGTTATTCCATTGACCCTCCTAAGGGAAATGATGCTCGATCAAGGCTGAAGAGTGAAGATCTTCAAAGCAAAAAGAGAACCAATGATAATGGTAATTTTCTTGATGGGCGTATGGAGGAGTTCATGCTTGAAAACCGTAGAACCTCTTTCTCTTCCACTGACTGGGAAGGGGGTTGTTTGGAGAATAACTCTGGAAGACAATTACTTTACTGGAGAGAGAGAAGAGGTGGACATAGAGGCAATCCCCTATATGGTAATGATTGGCGCATGGAATTGGAAGATGAATGCCAGGAATACAGAGATCATGAGAGCCTTTCCTTCCAGCTGTATGGAGAATCTTATGCATCTGAGAAAAGAAGATGGAATGATACCATGTCACCAAGAGATGAACTGGATCAGTCCAGATTATGTGGACTGTACAAGAGGCTCCGGAGGCAATCCCATCGTGATGAAGGAGGAGAGAGTCGTTGGCGTCATGTTTGTGATGAAGGAGGAGAGAGTCATTGGCCTCATGTTTATAATAAGAACAATGGCGCCGATGATGGTTTTACTTTTTCTGGAGATCATGTATGTAGGGGGAGAAGAAAATATGGATCCCAGACATCTTTGCCTTGGAGCAATGATGACAAATTCCTTCTAAAGCATCAAGATGACCAATTACATGCTGAAGAGGCGTCATTCTTCTGTGGAAAATCAGTAAATAGAGGGGTCAATCCCAAATATAGAGATGCAGATTGTGGATTCGTTGATAATCGTATCAAAGAAGAGAGGGATTGGTGCACAACGTCAAGCAGAGGAAATAGTGCTCTCTTTCTGAATAAAGGATTTCCTGTTAGCCATAAGACTAAGCATGATCAGACCATGTTAATTTCTGGGAATCCAGTTAACTGGTTTGTCAGGAAAGGAAAGGTAAAGTCAGGGAAACTAAGTTTGGAAGCATGTATTGTTATCCTTGTATATAATTACTTGAAAAAAAGGCTTCTCCTTTATTTTGAATTTTTACTGCATGCCTCCTGCTGGTCTCTTTTGATTGCCCTACATACTAGCCTCGAAATAATTAAAATGGTTGATGCGGCTTTGTAGTTCTTCATAACACTTCCCTAATATATGTATTCATGGTTTGACAATTTATATTTTTTTTAAGCCTTTTCGAGTGCAATTCTTGTCTTTCTCACTTTGGTCCCTTTTTCAAGGGTGCTCCAGGGTTGCCCGGGAAACTTCCTTGTTGGCCATTGGAAACCTGAGTTTTTGTGCAGGCATTTCTTTGTTTAAATATAACTTGGTTGCATCTTCTAGGAAATTTTTTTTGGCTATCATTAGGTAGGAAAGCACATAGGAAGTTACAGCCTCATGCCACACTCAAATCAGTCACAAAGAGGGAGAGGTGCGGGGCCACGCCTCCCCAAGGGCACCGACCCAACAGAGCGGGTTATCCCTGCAAGAAAGGGTGGCGGGGATATTGGCATGGTACGGGGCGGGGTAGGTAATAGGTCTTCCCCTTCCCCACCTGTCTGTATACTTATACATATATACATATATATAAGTATGTGTGTGTGTGTATATGTATATGTGTGTCTATACACACGCGCGCGCACACACACACACACACACACTACATATGTGTGTGTGTGTGTGTGTATATATACATATGGTAATTACAAATGTCACATTGAATTATAAATTATCAATAATGATATTATTGTTCACTTCGGTGGATATAATACATTCAGATACTTACCATTAATAAACTATAATTTCAAAATATTTCTCTCTTTAATATTGGGGGTTGTTGCGATCAATCTCTGAGACTTCAATGTAATTTGTAGTTTTTGTTGACTTGATGCTTAAAATGATGGCGAAACAGGGATAAATTGAGAAGATTTACGGAAAAGACATATGGTCGGAATTTTCACCACGGTGGGGCAGGGCACTGCTGCCCCACTCAAGCTGCCTCATCCCGTCCCCCCCATGCCCATCCCTAGTCACACAACAGGACTTGAACACTACCCCTTGGATGGTTTGAGAGGAAAAGCTGGTCTGCTAAAAGAGCCGGATGAGCTCAATCAGAGTAGTGGAGTAGGGCTGAAAAAAACTTTTCTTTCAAATTTCGGGAACCTCTTATTATTCATTGTTCTGTGACGATAAGTTTGTTCTTCCTGCTCTTGTGTGTCCGAAATGCTGAATTAGATAGGTTGAGCTAATGAACAAGGAATATGATTGTTCCTCAGTTAGCTGCTAGCTCCTTTCCCTATTGTTATCCAGTGTTGGCATGAGAAGTATTGGCTTTTTACTTCAATATGCTAGGGGTATGGGTGAACTGGAGAAGATTGTTCTTGGTTTTATTAAATGGTATAGTCATTATTATTAAATTACTGTTCTATGAGCATTGTTACTGTAGTTGAAACTTTTAATTTTGAATTGTCTTTTGTGCAGACGAGTGTCTGCTCATGGGGTTGTTCATAAGAAAGAGGCCTAAAAGCAATTTCTAATGTGGGTTTGATTAGCTGGGTGTCCACAATGACAGCAGTATTTGTATCTTGCAGTGCCGAATGTTACACAGTCCAATATATAAGTATATGTACAATTGACAAGTACCCGTAGGGCAGTTTTTAACTGATTTGAAGTCGTGAACTTAGAAAGATAGCTTATTCATGAATATGTGAGTTTATTGTGCTTTGCTTATTCTAAATGTCAGGAAACTAATATATTATGTGTAATGGGCTCAACTAGTTCCCCTAGGGTATCTTTGATTAGGAAGATGTCTTATATTTAATAGCTTGTTTGGTGAATGACAAGATGTAAGAATGGATATAGGCATCTTCCATCTAATTGACTGGGCGGTTGTGGGATAATTTGAACCTTTACTGATGGTAAGAGAGAGATTGCCATCGACGTGGTGAACAATAATGGGGACATGTCCATCACATTCACCATCAACAGTGGTGTTACCTCTTCCTATCTCTGCCCCCTGGCACTCACAGTCTCTTTAAGTGGATTCTTTATTTTTTCCAATGGGGAAATCCTATCTGGTCTAATCCCATCTCCAAGGCCGGACTCATAAAAAGGGTGAAGCTCAGGCTTATAGAGTTCTTATCTGGTCCAGAGCACATCTCCAAATAACTAAATGGGATAATCTACATCCTATCCTATTGCATATCCTAACCACCCGATGTAGTCTTTTGCAGTTGTTGCATAATAACTCCTTTTCAGTTTGGGTGAGGACCATAGACTGATCTGCATGAATCCTTATATGGGATATAATCTCTTTGAGAATAGGCCATTCTTAGGAATGCGTGGACTTGCTCTGGAGTACATGAGCAGGTTCTGTTTCATATGAATGACCTGCAATATTTTGAGGTAAGCAAAATGTACGTGTCTACCTCAGGAAAATATTTGGAAGACGGTATACGGAGGATATACTGTATGCATTTTTTGCATCCCTATCGGTTTTTCTAGCAAAAAGTTGTTGTGTACTGATCATATAGTGGAGATTAGCTAGTTATCTTGCCTGGCCATTCTGAGTATCATTTTTATTCAGTAATTTGCGCAGAATCATTCTGATGCAAGCTTTTGGAAGAGTCTCCCACACAATTTTTATGTCTTATAAAAAAATTCACTTGCTATTTTAACATGGCTTTATATTGTTACTGAGTGTTTATTTTTTTTTATTTTTTTTTAACATATGGTGTTTCTTCATGGCAATATGTGGTGCAGTCCTCCAGAAGATACGATACACAGAGAAATCTAAGGCCCAATGTTAGTAGCGAAAACATGGATCTCAGAGAAGCTGGGACGGATCCGACTATGAGGTACAGAAATGCATCACAGAGGAGAGAGGCAACTGAATCCAACTTGCCAAATTCTGTGAGCCATCAGGCTGATAAGAAACGGGTTGAGAAGTTGCCAATTAGTGCAGAAATTGAAGATTTGGACATTGAGGAGGGTCAGATTGGGATGGAAGAGCCAAGTAGTGATATCGCTTGGGAGAAGAATCATGTTCCTGGCAACATAGCTGTGACTTGCAACGTGACGAATAAGAAACAAGGACCTAAAAAGAGTCCCGAGATGGATAAGGTAATTGGTGGAATTGATGAAACACAGATTCTTAATACGTTAGCAAAGATGGAAAAAAGAAGAGAGCGGTTCAAGGAACCCCTTACTTACAAAAAGGAAGTCGAGGCGAAAACCAATCACCTAGTTAATTTGATGCTGGAAGTGAGTGCAACAAAGCATGAAAGACCAGCTCGCAAGAGACGCTGGGGTGGAAGTTGAAATCCCTATGTTACAGGCTTCATTTCGTACATTGTTGCTGAGCACAAGGCATGTACATCTTTTATACATATTACACAAGACCAGTCTTGGGGATTCAGGTAAAATCGAATTCTTCGTCTCAATCTTCATTTACCAATTTTACCTTTGAGGATAAATGCCTGAAGATTTTCATTGTCTTCTGTTGGTACAAAGGGTTCTGTTGATGTGAGTTTCAGGGTGATAGATTTATGCATTTGTCTCTTTAGATTTTCGAGATTGTGGAGACAGTCTACACGTTAAATTCCCATGAGTAACTTCTCCGAGGTTGCAGAAACTGTCTGCAGTCAATCTCAGACTATGAACTTCCATTTGATAATGAGCCACCACTCTATTTTGATTTCCCGAAGAAGCTATGAGGAAAACTTTGCTGCATTGGAGACACTGCATGAAGTAGGCAGACAGTGAGGAAAGGCTTGGAGTATCTGAGGAAAGGCTTGGAGTATCTGAATGCTACCAAAAGACTGCAGGTACATTGAGACATTTATATCGTCGACCTCACCAACCCGGGTAAGACGACGGTTGTTGGCAATAGTGAAATTTCCTGGTGTCGGGGAACTTTCATAGTTTTCTCGGATTACAGTTGCAAGTCTTTAGTGTGAATGTTTTGAGATCTAATATCACAACGAGACATCCGTTGATTAAGTGGCAGCGAGGATTGATCAAAATCAGTTTGTCAGGGAGATGTGATGGTCAATTTGTTAATATGAAAATGGCTCTAGCTCTACGCTATATGTGACCTGGGAATGAAGCAAACTTCAGTTCAAGCCACGGGGATTCAACATAGTTGGTGAAAAGTGAAATCACAATGGAAGTGGCCAAAGTCTTTTGGATCTCTGTTGCAAATTTCGTAATCATTAATAACATAGAAGGAAAAAGGACATTAAAAAGGTTTAAAGTCTTAGTTATGACAAGACGACATTATGTCGTTACCTATTTATGGAAGTAATTATTTAGGAAAATAATAAACGTTCTTAACGGTCTCTTTGTTTCGTTAAAAAATGAATAATAATTTGGATTTTTTTTATAAAAATAATCGCTTGAAAGAGTTAGTCATTGAAAAATGTTTTGTTAATGATAGTAGATTATGTGTAAACATGTTTTTATAGATAATGAATTGTTGTTTTTCATGCGTTTATTTTCGTAAGCGGTACAAGTGATTATTTTGATTTTTTTTAAAATTACTTATTTTCTTCTTTTCTATTTTATTTGTGATTTTATTGTTCTCTTTTTTTACTTAGTTAGTGGGAATAAAACAATTGGAATGAGTTATAAGTAGGGCTGATCATAATTGGCCTTATTGGGAAGCTTCAAAGTCAGTTTTCGATTTTAAATTTTTTCTTTATTTCCCATTGTTCGAATCTTCAAGTTATTTCGATAAGAATTAAATATCGTGGAATGGTTAGCAATTGTAACAAAATAAAACTTAAGAGGACTAATATGCAATGATAAAAGTTTGGAGGACTAATACGCATTAAAACCAAAATTCCAAGGAGTTTTGTGAATTTCCCCACCAGAAATAAAAAAAAAAAAAAGAAAATAACGACCTCAAGCTCAAGCATATCGAATAATCCGTCAGCCATAAAATAATAAAAAAAAAACGGAGATATATCGAAATCCATCACAGCCATCCGTTCCGTGCGATCGCGCGCGCGAGATCTCCGCGCTTCCTTCCGCAGCCAGCCAACGACGACGGCGTGACGAAAGAGCATCGGATAGTGGGGTCCACCATTTTTCCGTTGAACAAATCTAAAAATAAAATAAAGGAAAATTGGGGAAAGAACATCGCGAAACAGAGTCGTCTTCGAAGAACCGCTCACTCCTCCACCTAATCTCTGATTTCCCTCGCCGATCGAATCGACCTGATCATCTTCATCCCCAGTCTAAGCGAAGCGAGAGCCGGCGGCTGCTCGACTTCCTTCGACTGCAGGTAACGCCTTCGGCAGTCCCGTGTGCTGGATTCAGCGGTTTTTTTTTTTCGTTTTTCCCCGTCTCCTGATTGTATGGAGGTCGATTTCTTGTGGAAGAATCGTCGGTTTCTTTTGGCTGGTTTTGAGGTGGGAAGTCGTCGGTTCCGAGTTTTTCACCGATCCAGTTCGAAGTGCCAGCGGTTGGCTTGCGCGAGAACGCGCGTCCGGTTCTTTGGTAGTTGAGTGGTCGCAGATCGATGTCCGTCGAGCTGCTCTTGTTAGCCGCTTCCGTTTGTTAGCGCAGCTTTTAGTTGGTTTTGGATCTGGAGTAGGGAAGTTTGAAGACGTTGGGACTGCGATTGCTTGTTGAACTGTTTCTTTAGCTTTCTCGACTTAGTGATTTCTAGATCAAAGCGAACAGTTTCGGAGAATTGATGGTTGTTTGCCAAGTCATGTATGGAGGATTATGACGTAAATCCTCATGTTATGCAAAACCATTGTTGCTGCCTTATGCATAGATTCTATGGATACAAAGTGTTGCGATGGTGTATTTTGAGTGAAGGTGATTCATGAATTCTCATGCTGAACTTGCAAAAAATTAGTTCTAGCGTTTGTAGACTGTTCCTGGGCTGTGAACTTGTTTATACTTTTCCGTGCAATATAGTTAGCAGAATATGGTGTCTTGCAGTCATTGTCAACTGGTGCTGGGGTGAAGAGTTCCGTGGGACTTTGCATCAAATGGCGAGGATAAAACCCCAAACTCTACTTCTTCAGAGTAAAAAGAAGAAGGGCCCTTCTCGCGTCAGTGTTCCTATGATGATTCTGTACTGCTTATTCATTGGATTGGTCGTTTTATCCTTGTTTGCTACATATAGGCACTGGTCAAGAAGGTAGGATTCTATTTGATGACTCAGTTTCCTAAAATGATATTGTGTATAGGTTACTTATTGCCCGTTACTGAGGTTAAACTGATGATTGTTTGCAGGTCTGTGGGACAGACAGGCACTGGCTTATCAACTTTTGAGGTAATGCTAGCTTTTTTCAACTTTCTAACGAGTAACGATCTTGTGGTTAATGTTTGCAGTTTGCTGCTTTCGTATTGATATAATGAAATGTGTTTTATTTATTATATTTTTGTATTTTAGGACACAGATGCTGCTCTGGATTCAAAGAAGTACGATCTTCCTGGTTATGCTGTAAGTTTCTTTTGTAATTCTTTGCACAAACATGCTCATAGAACTTATGGCATATAGACGGGAAGAATTATCACACGAGATAATCTTTCCACATCTTGTCATGATGACTGCTTCTCAACCTGGATGATTTCTCTATGGGGCGAGTTGAGATGGGGATCATTGTGTCCATTTATGCCATGCACCTCAAGAAGCTGGCTCTACTGCCCCATGCTTGGTAGGTCATGCGTGGAGCATTTGTTAAAGCCCCATCCCCACTCCACAGGAACAAATCATGCATAAGTCCTGCCCTACTTACCCTGCAACTGTGCTAATTTAACAGTGTAAACTGTACCAAACCACCCATGAATCTTGAACCTCTTATGTTAATGCTGAAGAGAAACATTACTCTATTATGAGGTGATAAGGAAGGAACTCTGTGGTTATATGTCATTTGTGGATTATGGAGTGGAGGCAAACAATTGTTAATTAGTTAAGTTTATTAATAGATGAAAACAAATCATATGTTGTTCAAGCAATGCAATAAGCTACTCCTTGGATGAACAGATCTCAAAAGGGAAGAAAGAATAAAGATATGTAGGATTGTTTCAAATACCAAGCCTCAGAGAGAGAAAGAGAGGGAGGGAGGGAGAGAGGGAGGGAGAGAGAGTCACTTTTAAGCTAATAAGGTGAGATCTTTAACAACATGTGAATACACAAGTTCTCTCTAACCTCTCTGTGCATTTCCCCAAGCATGGGGTTGTCTTGTTTTTGTGGAGCTTGCCACATACTCTGCATGATGTCATCCTGTCCTGGTGTGGAAGGGGAAGATTAGTTGTGGCCCATTAGCGAAGCGTTACTGTACTTCATTGTGGTTGATGGTTTTAAGGATTTGATATTGAGAATAGTGGTGTTTTGTGTCTCTCTTTCAGCACATTCCTGACTCTGTATGTGGTCCCTCCTGCAAAATGCCAGAATTATTATCCTTTTCTCTGTAATTAATTTTTTACTATTTTCTGTGCAGATTTTGAATACATCAAAAGGTGATATCATTGTGGAGCTTTTCAAGGATGGTGCCCCTGAGATTGTGGATAAATTCCTTGACTTGTGGTGAGTGTATTTGAATATTTAGTCATTCTCAGTGGTCAAGATCACAGACTAAGTCTTTGCAGCTTAACTTTGATTTGGGAAGAAACCCATAAGTGCATAACTGCTCATCAGCTTATTTGATGGCTGATCCTGATTGATATTTTGTCCATGTGCTTTAACATCTCTCTCTTTCCTCCTACCACTTGAGTTTGTTCAGAGTGTGATATGTGTTGATTCAGCTGGTAATGCTACTTGTGGAAATAGTCGTTGAACTGTGGATTCAGTAGTATTGGCTAAAATATTATGCTTTTGCTGCTGAATGTGTATGGTTCTTCTGCTATAGGTTTTGCGCTCTGTGATTGGATGACTATTTGGTCCTTGTGCACGGTAATCTGTTGATGACAAAGACTGCTGTATGAGAAGCTTCATTCCACAAGTGCTTTGGCACTTCACTTTGAAACATCAGTGAAAGTCCCAAAGCTGAATACAAAATTCTTTGAAAATTCCTTGTAGATCCTTTAGTGAATGTTCTTCACTGTCCAACTATTAGAATTACTGCCTGAAGAGAATGACAGGCAATATTATGGGATAAGGGCACTAGAAGTCCTAAAACTTGTCATGAAAGTACAATTGAGTCGTAAAACTTACAAAAAGTGCACTTAAGCCTTAAAACTTATGAAATTGGTATAGTTGAACCCTTTCGTTAATTTTGTCCATTTAAACTAACAAAAAATGCCGACATGGTTTTTTTCATTATTTTCTCTCTAATACGTGGCATTACTTACTAAAACATGAAATATAAGACTAAAATGATGTGTTGACCTAAATCTTAATTTTTTACTAAAATTGTAATTAAATTAAATAAGAAAATAAAAAAAGGCATTTTAGAAAAACACAAAAAAGGAAAAAAAGAGCAAGGGCAAGGGTGGTTGGCCTTCGCCACCACTGCCACCGCCACCACTTCGCCATATAGAGCCGGCGGGGTTGCTGGGGCCTTAGTGATGGCTACCTCGCCTAGATTTGGGTGGAGGGCCGCGACCCTAGGTGAAGGTTGGCAGGCCCTCACTTGCAGTTGGCGAGGGATTGCCGAGACCGGTCTCTGTTGAGCCACCACAAGCTCTTTTCGGCGATGGTGGGGCGGTGGCAAGGGCAGCAACCCTTGCTCTATTTATTTTTTCCTTTTTTGTGTTATTTTCTTAATTACTTTTTTTAATCTAAATTAATTAAGATTTTGGTTGAAATATTAGGATTTGGGCCAAAACGATGCCGTTTTAGTAAGGTACTACCACATATAAGAGAGAAAATATTAAAAAAGCCACGTCAGCATTTTCTGTTAGCTTGAATGGCTAGAGTTAACGGAAAGAGTCGATTGTACTAGTTTGACAGGTTTCGGGATTTGATTGTACTTTTGTAAGTGTAGGGCTCAACTGCACTTTTGTGACGAGTCTTATATGGCCAATATTATTTGACTCTAGCAAATTTTTTTTAACCTATGTGCACTCTCATATTATACGCAGTAACAGCCTGAGACTTGGATTTTTGCAGTCAGAAAGGGCACTTCAGAGGGTTGCCTTTCCATCACGTGATTAAACATTATGTTATTCAAGGAGGGGATTCCCAAGGACTTGGAGCTGCAGAAGATTGGATTTCCAGAGGAAAGCTTCGTGGCAAGCTCATGAGGTATCTTGATTTGACCTGAATCATCACTGTAAGGTCTGTTTCACTTTTGTTTTGCATTTTACATGATCCTTTACTTTTTTCTCTTCTTCACGTGCAGTCCTAAGCATGAGGCTTTTATGCTTGGTACTTCAAAAAGTAAGCAAGACAGCAAGAAATTTGCTTTTTTCATCACAACTGCTCCCATACCGGATTTGAATGACAAGCTTATTGTCTTTGGACGGGTAATCAAGGGACAAGATGTGGTACAGGTAATTTCACATCTTTGTTCGAGAAAGACTTGTCTTATATTCTTATCGAGATACAACTGCTCAATTGGCCCATTATTATTATTATTATTATCATTTTTTTAATTCCTATCAGGAAATTGAAGAGGTGGATACAGATGAACGATATCGGCCCAAGTCTCATATAGTGATAATCGACGTAATTCTCAAACGTGAAATATGAAGCTCTAGCCAAACTGGTGCCTTGTGTTGTTAAACATGTGCTCCTCCGAGATTTTGCTAACCAGGATACAAGTTTTCGTGGCAGACCACATTCCTCGAGTCTGTTGTTTTATCTTCTCCGACGGTTACTTGCATTGTTCTCGGGATCTTTTGGATTTGTAGCACTTTTCGTTTTTCTTTTTGTTACTTTACAGGGTGGGGATGATTTGTGGTAGGGATTACTTTCTCTTTTCAGTGAAAAAGTACATGGAGCTTTGATTTGTGGAGGGTGCGGGAATGCAGAGTTAGGTTCGGTATTACACGAACAAATATGCTGCTGCATCGTTTTGCTTGTATTACTAGCATTATATTCTATGAAGTTGTTAGTTCTTTGTAGATTTGAGTGATGAAACCACGGAATTCTTATTTTTGGCCTCTTTGCTGTGGAAAATATCTAACGGAACCTGCTATGCAATTTTAGCTTTTAAGGTGGTGTTTTTTTTTCCCCCTAATCTTTAAGCTCTTCGATGGAGCGAATTTGAAAGCGGATGGAACTTGACTCTGGAAAGAATTACCAGGGACATTTGATTGGTTCAGTTGCTTATTTGTCTTTGGTTCAACTCAAAGATTGTCATCCAAGTTCAGCCCAAACTTATATATGCTAGCTATTCTTTGCTACAAACTGCATTCTAACTAGTGTCACAAAAGACCTCAAAACTTGCATATTTGTTATAAATTTACTCCAAATTAATTTGTTGACCATCAAAAATTTCAAATCAGTATACTTGTGATAAATTTACCATAACTTGATAAATTTGTGATAATTTTTTTTATAAGTAAAATTTGTGATAAATGTACTCTCTATTAATTTCGTTAAATTGATTAAGACCGTGAATTAGTACACCCGTGACAATCAAAGGATAAAAATCACGTGTTTGAGGTTTTTAGTTGTTGAAAAATTAATTTAGGTTAAATTTGTCACATTTTTATCAACGATTAATGTTAATCCTTCTAATTAATGGGTTCACAGACTGTCTTTCCTTACCACAAGAAAACTGTCCAAAACCTACAAGCTCTTAGAGTTACCTGTCTCGCCTCCATGCAGCCACCACCGAACATCACTATTGCAGCTGCCATTGGGTCCATTCCAGCAAGCTGCCAAAAGCCACCACTATGACCAAAACCACAACTATCCTCACTCCGTCTTGTGTATTCTCTCTTTCAGCTATGGCCATTGAGGTTCGACGACCTCTGATATGAGGCTGTAGACAAATGGCTGAGACAGAGACAGAGAGAGAGAGAGGGAGAGCTTAGTCTGCGCCGACAAAACCTATTTCAATGTCTGATTTGATGGTCCTTTACTGATGAACAAGTTTTTTTCTAGTTGGAACTACGTTTGAATCCATGCTTATGAGCCTTTTGTATGTGAGAGCTAGTGGCACTCGCTTAACCTTTAGAGTCAAAGGTAAAAGTAGATGTAGAATGCTAGCGAAGATGCGAAGTATAATTTGTCCAAGTAATGATCATGCCAGCGGAATATAAAGGGGTTTTAGTTGCAAAAGCTAGCCGTTTCACATAACAAGTTGGTTTTATCATTCAAAGGGGCAAAGCTTATTCGATTCGAGCCAGCTTATCTCTTTACAAAGCATCCTACTTACCGAAAAGTGGCGAATAATTGCGACTTCATTCTGTCTGGTCACTGTGAGATGTTCTTGGCTTTGACAGCAAGCTGTGGTGCAGTAATGGCATCAAGCCTTTGAGACGTTACGCCGGCATTTGTTCATTTACTGCATTTACTCAAGTGAGATCCTATTCCTATTTCTAGATACTTTGCTTTCACTGATTAACACATTTGTTCTTGATTCTCCTTTAAGTAATTGGTAAAGTTACATTCTAGCTGCTTCTGAGAAACTTTTCAGAAGGGATTAGAGGCTCTAAAATGAAGAGCTTCCTTCTCGTTTGTCTAAATCAACCTACTCAAGTTACCTTTGGTTCCTACCTTCTTTGAACGGTTTTTAACGTTTGTCTCGCATATATTAATCTCCTCGTTTTACCTCTATCCTGAAGCTTTTTCCGGACAGCAGTTCCTTGTGTTTCATGCGGGGCATTACATGACATGTCCACCAGATCAGATCAGGCTGCTGTTTGGTGGATTATTTCAGCGAAGCGCCTCAAGCTGTTTCTCTAATAATTGAATTGTGGCTTTGAGTTTCAGATCAGGTGTTTGGTTTTTAGTTTCAAGCTCCAACTTGTGAAGCATTTTCTGTTCGCTGTCATGCCATTTAATGATATCCATGATGTTAATGAACTACTGGCGTCATCTCGTGAAATTAGTCTTACTGATTTTCTTTCTATTCGTTTCATAATGGCGAATGCTGTGTCTTTTTTTTTTTTGTGCGGTCTTATTGTAACTTTCGATGCGGAGTCTTAGTACTTTGCTGCATTATGCATTGCAGTTGAGGCTTCAGTAGGTTTTTGGATTGTGCAGTGGTTTTGAGAATTGATATGATTTGAAGTAACTATTCAAACCACTTCTTCTCCACACCGTAATCCAGAGTACTTAACCTAGCTAGTGGTAGCAAGTATCGATTTATTTGGTATGCCTCGTTCGATCCTAACAGATGATTATATTGTGTACTGCAGACTTCAGTTGCTGAGAAGAACATAGAGCTCAAATCAAAACCATTTGGAAATAGCTCCTCCGGCGAATGATCCTAGTAGCTTAATCAAATGCAAGCACCATCAGTGGCCCGAGACCATGTTTTGGTCCAAATTTGTCAAGATGAAGATAATCTTGTGTCTTCCATTCAGGAAAAGATGGAGAAAGCTTCATCCTCAATCAATATCTGCAGAGTGCCCGAGCGACTTCATTGGGAAAATAGGAGGCACTACTTCCCAGAATTGGTCTCTGTCGGACCTTATCACCGAGGCGAATCGACTCTCAAGGATATGGAGAATCACAAGTGGCGCTCCTTATTTGTACTCCTGAATCGAAAACCTGACATAGGATTGACCTTGGACAAGTGTGTGAAATCGCTCCGAGAGTTAGAGAATCGAGCTCGTCAGTCCTATGAAGGAGATCTCGGCCTCTCCAGCAATGACTTTGTAGAAATGATGCTTGTCGACGGGTGTTTCATCCTTGAACTCTTCATCAAGTGCTCGAGCAGGAGCCTCCGGCGTAGGAATGATCCTCTCTTTTGCACCCCCGGGAAGCTCTATAACTTGAGGTGCGATCTGGTGATGCTGGAGAATCAGATTCCTCTGTTCGTTCTTCAGCGGTTGTTTCAGATTGTGCCGATTCCGAAACAGTGCACACATTCTCTGTTGGATCTTGCCTTTAGGTTCTTCAAGAGTATGATCCCCGGAGAATGGGAATATCTCCAAGAAAAGCTCAACGAAGAAGCCCATCATTTGCTCGACTTGATCCACAGCTGTTTGATACCGGCGAATTACACGAAGAAAGATGCACCGGCGCAAAAAGTTCTGAACAAGTGCGCGGTCGAACTTCAAGCTGCCGGAATCAAGTTCAAAAGATCGGTGACGAGAAGCGTGTTAGACGTCGAATTTAGTAAAGGTGCCCTCCATGTCCCGGCTCTGAGAATCAACCAGAGAACGGAGACCCTTTTCAGGAACCTTATCGCCCTCGAACAACATCAGTGCGTCGACACTCAATGCATGACTTCCTATGCTTATCTCATTCACAAACTAATGTCCTCGGAGAAGGACGAGAAGCTGTTCCGCGAACGCCATATAGTATCAAACTACTCGGGCAGCGACACCAAGGTTGTCAAACTGTTTGGCGATCTGTGCAAGGATGTGAGCTTAGAGGATTTCCACTACGAAGAACTCTGCGAACAGATGATCGAGTACATCGAGAGGAAAAGGCGCAGGACATCAAAGCGCGGCCAGAAGACCGGTCAACAAGCAACAAAACTGCGCGCACTCATCATCGTGGCGATCATCATCTTAATCATGATATTCATCGGAACGCTGTTCTCTGCATTGTCGTTCTTCCACCACCATAACTAGCGCCCCCGCGCTTTATCGTCGCATTATGTTAGCTGCTCTTTTGTTTTATTGGGTCAAGTTTCTGTTGCTTCGCGCACAAGTAAAGCGCTGGAGCGAATGTTGCGCATCTGTGTCTGGAAATTTCGTGATCAGATCGTCGATCGAAATAAGCGGCGAACAATGTCGTCGAGAGTTCATTGTCTAACTTGTTCTGCAGAAATTTCCACTGAAGCAATCATCCTGTAAGAACAAGAGGCAACTGGCCTCGTTTCATATGACAAGCTTACGAGAACGCTCTCATTTTAATGTTGAAGATGTTTTTGGCTACGGAACAGAGATTTGAAGGAAAATGACCAAAAAAAGGCATAGTGTAGATGCACAAACCAGTTTGACTAAGTCGTGTTAAAATTTGTGTACTACGCTCACTTTAATGCTAAAACTTTCAAAATGATTACTTAAGTGTCAATTTTTTTGGAAAACGAACACTTAAAAGTGCCAATTTTTGAAAAATGCTCACTTCAGTACCGACTCTTATGAGCCACGTCAGTTCAAATATTAATATATATAAAAAAGAGGCCACGTCGGATTTTCGACGAGTCACATCAGCTCAAATGGAGTAAGCACTGAAGTGAGCATTTTTCGAAAAATTTGGCACATAAATGATCGTTTTGAAAGTTTTGGCACTGAAGTAAGCGATGTACACAAATTTTGGCACTTGTAATTATGGTGCACTTCAGCCCCGGTTTGGTCTTCTTGTACTTACTGAAAAAATATTAATTATTATAAAGATTGATGGCAAATGCCCCGGATTTCGAAATCGAGAAATCTGGAAAATCCACCAATGACTCATCCCATTATTCAACACATTATTCACATGGTGTGCTTTTCTAAAATGATACTCATTAACGTAAAGTTAGGTTTGCTCTAAAAAAATCAGGAATCAATTCTGATAGGCTTGAGGTTTCTTCACATGGAACCTACCCATAGACATGACCAAACGGAATCGTGGATCCGGAACCGGCCCATTGACCGGGCCCACGGTTCCAAATTTTTAGGAACCGGGGGTTCCGGGTCAGTTCCGAACCGCCATATATATATGCCTTATATATAAAGAGGCATGTGGAGGCCCGTTGGAAATTGCAACGGCCATGCAATTTCCTTTTTTAAAAAAATAAAAAATAAATTCTATAAAAACCTCTCGATTACTCTTTATTTTTCTCACAATTTCTCTCAATTCTCTCCAATACTCTCAAGTCTCAATCTCTCAAATTCTCTCAATCTGCTATTCTCTCTCAATTCCTTCTTAATCCTTTGAATCAACTTTCCGATCAATTCTCTCAAAAAAGGCAAGTGGAAGCAGAAATATTGAAAAGGGAAAGAGCCCGATGGGAAAATCCGATTATCCTGTTCGTAAATATGATCATTGTGAATATGCATGTTGGGAAAACGACGATGTTCACAATCCCAATGTCGAGCATGTCCCAACGCAAGAAAGTCTTTATCCTCTTACTAGTGTCGAAGAATCGTTGATAGCAAAGGAGCCGGGACGGAAGAGCCGAGAATCCGACTTATGACTACACTTCAACAAAGTATGGAATGAAAACGAATGCAAGTTTGATATAAACTGTAAATATTATCCGCAAACATACAAATTTGGTAAAGGAGATGGTTATGGAACATTTCGTCAACATCTGACGAAAAAACATCCAACGCAAGGGGGGATCGACATTAGCCAATAACAAATTTTCGGGTTCACTAATCCTAACCCTCATCCTTTATTCCATTTCACTAATGCACTTTATAAAACAAACATTAGCTGAATATGTTGCCCTTGAGCATGCTCCGTTTAATACTGGTGAAAATTTTAATTTTAAATATTTGGTAAACACTGCGCTGGTTCCGCAAGCACCATATGTTTCGAAAGCTACTCTTAGACGCGAACTTAAATAAGTTTATATAAAACAAAAAAATGGTTTGACAATTTTTTTTTGGAGAATTCAATGGACGTGTACATATAGGTAGTAATATTTGGAGTGATTCTTGGAATATTAATTCTTATATGGATGTCACGTGCTATTGGATAGGTGATGATTGTGTTATTCAAAAAAGACTTCTTGCATTTTGAATTTTTCCTAAGAAGTATACGGCTCATAATATTTATAGACTAATTAGGCAAGTTTTAGAAGAATATAATTTGATTAATAAGGTTTTTTCAATTGGTTTTGATAATGCCGCCACAAATACGGCTTCCATTCCCAAGTTAGAAAAAAATTTGTAAACCCTCTTTTGACGGACAATTTTTTCACATTAGATGTGCTTGTTATGTTTTATAACATGACAAAATTTCTATTTACTGGATAAAAATTCATTTGGTAATAATTGAAAGTTTTTACTTTTGAAACATTATTGATGCAAAATCTTATACAAAAGATTATTGATCCCAACCTAAGATGGCCGAGCTCATATAATGATGGATGTACGTATAATTTGATATTTAATTATTTATACAAATGGGAACCAATTTTATGAGGAAAATTATATCAATGAAAACGATGGCCGAGCTCACATATTCACCCTAAAAACACGAGTAGTTCCGGTGCTTTCTTACCTATGCTTAGAGGTAGACATGGCCAAAATGAACCATGGGCCCGGAACCGGCCCGTTGACTGAGCCCACTATTCCACAATTTTCGAAACCCGATTCAGGGCCGGTTCCAAATGGCAATTTTTTTAATATATATATAATGGGGGAAAGAGCCGTTGGGCTCTTGGGCTCTTTCCCCTGTAGCCGTGGGCCCTTCGAGCCGTTGCAATGCAACGGCTCCCCCCTCCCCCCAACCATTTTTTTTTTCAAATCATATTATACCCCTCCCACCCTTTCTATAAATATCCCCCACCTCTTTCATTTTTCTCACAATTCCTCTCATTTCAATTCTCTCAATCCTGTCTCAATTCTCTCAATCGATTTTTCGATCAATTTTATCAAAAAATGGCAAGTGAAAGCAGAATACTAAAAATAGCCCGATGAGAGAATCCAATTTTCCTCATCCTGAATATGATCTTCGTGATTGTGCATGTTGAGTCGACGACTATGATAATACCAACTTTATTCCCAATCCCAACGTCGAACACGTCCCAACACAAGAAAATCTTCATCCTTCTTCTGGTATTGAAGAAACGTCGATAGCAAATGAGCCGAAACGGAAAGTCACATCTGACTTATGGCAACACTTCGACAAGGTAGTAAAAGCGAAGGTAAGTTTTAGATAAACTGTAAATATTGTACGAATTCATATAATTTTTCTAAAGGAGATGGCTACGGAGTTCCACCTGCATTTGACGAAAAACATCCAACGCAAGCGGGGATCGACACTGGCTAACAATAAATTTCCGAGTATGCCAATCCTAATACTCGTCTTTTATTTCGTTACACTGATGCATTTTATAAACAAAACACTAGCTGAATATGTTGCCCATGAACATACTCCATTTACTACTGGTGAAAGTTTTAATTTGAAATTTTTGGTATGGTTCCGTAAACACCATCTGTTCCGAAAACTACTCTTAGACCCGAACTTTTGAAGGTTCATAAAAAATAAAAATGACAATTTTTTTTTACGAATTTCAATGAACGTGTGCATATAGGTAGCGATATTTGGACTGATCCTTAGCAAATTCATTCTTATATGGGTCTCACATGTCATTGGATATATGACGATTGGATCATTTAAAAAAACTTCTTGCATTTCGAGTTTTTGATGAAAGACATACGTTTATTAATATTTATAGAATAATTAGGCAAGTTTTAAAAGAATATAATTTGGTTAATAATTTTTTTTCAATTTATTTTGATAATACCACGGCAAATACTGCTTCTATTCTCGAATTAGAAAAAAGTTTGTCAACCCTCTTTTGGCAGATAATTTTTTTATATCAGATGTGCTTGTCATGTTTTAAATTTATGTGTACAAGATAGTTTACGAACTCTTGAGAATTCTCTTGCCCCAATAAAGAAAGCAATTAAATTTTTATGGAACCGTGCCCAATTTATGAAAGTATGGGGAAAATTTTGTAAAGAAAATGGAGAACAACAAAAATATTTCCAAAAAATATTTCGACTCGTTGGAATTCTACCTACGAGTTGTTTCGTCAATCTTTTGATTACAAAGATTTATTATGTACGGTTATTTCGAATAATGTTCCCGAAATTACTTTATTCCCTCAACATTGGGTTGTTTGCAAAATTTTTTCACATTTTTTTAAAGTTTTTAATGGTGCTACTAATGTTTTGTCTGGTTTTTATTATCCTACTATGCATTTATTTTTAATAGAATGTGTTCATATTGCTGGTGTTTTTAGTGATTATGAAAAAAAGATACTCAATTAGCTTCGACTATTTTAGTAATGCGAGAAAAATAGTTGCATTATTATTTCAAAATTTCTCTTGTTTATTTGGTTGGTATTGTTTTCAATCCACGTATTAAATTAGATGTGCTTATTATTATGTTTGTTTACATTTGGATGAAGCAATAGATATTTTAATTATAAAGATGCTATAGTAGCATTATATGATGAATTTTGTAGTATATATGGTTTAAGTGATAGTGGATCTTTCCAACCTACTGCCTCACAAAGCGATGTAAGTGGTTCACTTGGTAGAGGGTACAAAATGCTCATAAATAGGGAAAAAAAAAGGGACAACAGTTACTATTTAATCATTGTTTATTAGTTTAGTGATTTCGAACACAACGCAGATTTCAAAATTCTAGAGAGGTGGAAGAACCATTCAACTCAATTTCCAATTCTCGCCCTCATTGTAGGATAAATATTAGCAATCCATTCTTCAACAGTTGCAGTTGAACAAGCATATAACACTGGAGAATTAATATTGGACGCTCACCATTCAAGATTAAGTCCGAAAGCCGTGAAGGCTCAAGCTTGTGTCGATGATTGAACAAATGCTAGATTTCGACAACAAGAGCTGGATCGAGAACACGAATTCTTCAGTGAGGATTGTGGAGATACCACTGTTACGGGTACCACAACGGGTAGCAATGATTGATGATGAGGTAAGTTGGGGTTATCAAAGATAAAAGAACTATATATGCTTTGATTCTTCTATCCCCAAGAAGATATGTATGCGCTTAATGATAATTCATTAAGTTCAAACTCATTCCTCCTCTTTTTTCTCCCCAAATTTTATTACAATGCACAATTTAATTATAATTGATAATTTTTTATTTTTATTTCATTATTTATTATTTTAAAAATTAAATTTAAAAAAAGGGAACCGGAACCGGCCTGAAAATTGGCTCGGAACCAGCCCCTTCAAGGGCCAGTTCTAGTTCCACCTTTTTCAGGGACTTGAACCGCCGGTTCCTGAACCAGAACCGGCGATTTCAGGCCCGTGGACACGTCTACCTAATGGTGTCAAACAGGTGGCCCGGGTCGGATTTTGAATATGATCTAACCCATATTGATCAATTTAACCCATTTTGATTTATTTTCATAAAATATAAATTTAACGACTCATACTCAATCTAACTTAACCCGTTTAGATTCATTTTCATAAAATACAAATTTAACGATTTATACTTGATCTAACCCATACTCGACTCAACCGTATTACTTAAATATTTATATATATTTATTTTTTTATAGTTTATAAAAAATGATATTGCTAAAAAACTCTCATGCAATTGAAATTATTTAATTTTTTAAAATTTATAGGATGAAATTGAAAATATCAACTTCCCTCCTAGAAAAGGACTAGGAAATAAATTCGAATAGTGGAGGGGCATCAGAGCTAATGGAAGGAAAAACTCTAGCCCAAGTGGGGGGAAGCGTCAGGATCACCTGCCTTAAAAAATACCACATGGGCCCCACCCACTTTTTTTTTTTGGTCGAAAGCCCCACCCACTTCACAAGGAGCAATGACACAGGTCACCTTCCGACAAAGCATACGAAGCACCCCCGCGGGGGAGTCATCCCCTACATCTCCGATGCACGTACACCCCCCCTCTCTTTCCACCGTCAGATCCTCTGACCAAAGAGATTCCCCCTTCACCTTATCATCATCACCATCAGGAATCCAGGAGTTGATAGGACGGGGCGCATCGCATCACCCCCGTCAAACGGTGGTGCATCCCCTCCAAAATCTCCTTCCCCTTGGACGAGAGGCTCTTTTATTCTCGGTCAGTTCCTCCCTCCGCCTCTCGAATTTGCCTTTGTTGACAGACCGCCAGAAAACCAGAAGGAGAAAGATCTAAGGACTGAGGTTTCGTTGAGTCGAGAGAGAGAGAGAGAGAGAGATGGAAGGGCACAGGAAAATTGGGGTGGCGGTGGATTTCTCGGCATGCAGCAAGAAGGCGTTGAAGTGGGCGGTGGACAACGTCGTCCGCGGCGGCGATCACCTGATACTCATCACCGTCCGCCCCGAGGGCAACTACGAGGAAGGCGAGATGCAGCTCTGGGAAGCCACTGGCTCTCGTAATACAATCTTCTCTCTCTCTCTCTCTCTCTCGTGCGTGCGTGTTTGGGGATCGGTGACTAGAGATCACAGTTGACAGGGTGTTGATCATCGTGATATATTCCAGTTTTGCAATTTCTTGCCCCTTCAGCTAGAACAGATAGTCTTGAAAGAAGTGAGACAGAAGATTAGATTAGATAGAGATAATTTATGAAACTACACTCTGCTTTTGTTCATCGTGGGTTTTTCGTTTTTACTGTTTTTTGTTGTCGTCGTTCTCTTTTCCTTCCCGGCAATAGATCCTGGCTCTTTGTTCTGAAGTTCCTTTCCCAGAACAGTGAATGATTGTTTGTGTGTTCTTGGTCATGACGTCTGGATTTCATGGGAGATTAATTCAGTTGACCTGGAATGGACCCTTTAAAAAGGGATCTTTATCTTGAGAATTGATCTGTTTCTTGAATCTATCATCTTTTGAATTAGTTTTGGTTCACTGATCTCTCTCTCTGCGTGTGGGTGTCATTAGGGGTTCACTCGTTTTTTTTTTTTCTTTTCCTGGGCAGCTCTTATCCCTCTGGTTGAGTTGTCTGATCCAACTATCATGAGGAAATATGGGGTGAAGCCCGATCCGGAGACACTTGACATTGTCTGCACTCTCGCTGCGCAGAAGGAGGTAACTTTCTGAATCTCGATTGATAGTCCGACCTTACATTTTTTGCATAAGCTGTATAATCCGACCATATCTGTCCCATAGAAAGAGGCAGATGATTGATTCGATGTCGATTTGTGCAGGTTGTGGTGGTTATGAAGATCTACTGGGGAGATGCTCGCGAGAAGATCTGCGAAGCGATCGACAAAATCCCCCTGAGCTGCATCATAATCGGAAACAGGGGCCTTGGCAAGCTGAAGAGGTAACAATCGGTTGCACCCAACTCTGGGCCCTTGTTGCAGTTGAATATGCATTGGGATAAAAATGGTCACTTTTGCGTTATGGCTCGAATTGATTGGCTTGAACTTGATAAAGATGCTGTGAACATTCATTCTACTGATGCATGTCTCGACAAGACGAACCATGAGGTGCACGAGAAATAGAAACCGAGTGTTTCTTGTGGAATCCAGTGCAGGTTTCATTAATCATTGAAACAATTTTATCATGTTCAAAAGTTTCACATTTACTATCTGACCTCATTCTCGTGTTGCTTTAATGGGAAGATGTAGTTAGGTGGCCTCAAGTTGATTGTGCGATTGAGATGCTTTCCCTTCCTCTCTTCGAATGTTTTGCACAAAAGACCGATGCAGTTTGTCTGTCGAATTGGTGCAGGGCCATACTGGGGAGCGTGAGCAACTATGTCGTGAGCAACGGGTCTTGCCCTGTGACCGTCGTGAAGAGTGGAGAACACGAGACCTGATCAGTTCACGTACTCTTCTCGTGTTTTGATCAAGAAATAAGTTCACCTGCGTTCTTTAGCTGATCGGGTTCCTAGTCCTCGGGTATATTGGAACCATGGGAAGTAAAGTTTTTGCTGTCGTGATGCTGCGGCGAAGTTGTGTATGAACTTCATGGTCGGGTGTATATGTCCGTTCTTCAGTTTCCGCATAGCAAAGACCCAAAAAAATTTGATCTTGGACCCCTTGGGTGTGTGTGTCTGTTCTTCAGATTTTCTTGCTTTTGGTATTGAAAGATGCATGCCATGTGCGCAAATATTGGCCAATGCAATTAGACTTGATCACGAGCCTCGCAGGAATTTGCTAGCTCCGGCGAGACCAAAAATGTATGTGGACTTGTCAACTAGAAGCCGGCTTCGGCGACAAGCTACCGACAAACTCGTGTACCCGACACCCCTGTTTGACTACGTCTAGATCTTTCAGGGAAAAACTAGATAGCAAATATGCGATGGTCGATCCAGGAGCAAGACGAGATCGTAGAACAAATTGAAGGAGGGATGCTGATAGATGCTGATTATTCAGATATCATCAAGCAATTATGATAATATGAATGGTAAATTTTTCAGATAAATTTGTTAAAGCAAATTCTGAAGTGATACATGGAGAAGGAATAATTATAATGGTCGGAGCATCACTTTTATTTCGTATGCTTCGAAGCATTTTCTCTCGAAAGCGCTATTCAGTTGTCAAATTATGTATGATATATAAGCTTTTCAGCAAGCCTTAAGTTATTTATTAGAATGAAGTTGAGGTATTATATAATTTGCTGGAAATGCTGTCTTGGAAATTTGTCTGAATCCAGTTCCTTTCTGTAAGAATGATTCTGGCAAATTAGCCATTTCCAATCTTGAAGATGAAGCAATGACAGAATTTGAGCATTTCGGGAAGATTGATGCGGGAATATTGTGTTTTGTCGGACGATTCAAGTTGAAGATGTCGATTGTGCAAGAGAGTTATCGATTAGATGGACAAGTTAACGATTTCCTATGTATTTGTTAATGCATATAGACAATATATGAGATATGTCTCTATATGAGCAAATATCTATCTCGATTTATGTATCCTTGAAAGGTGGATTCTTCCTTGGCGGCGAGCCAAGAAGCGCTCTATTTTCGGCTGATGGTTTTCTTGTAGGCCTTGGCGATGAGCTTCTCCAATCCCAAAGTACTGAATACTTGGAGGGTGGTTCGTCTCGTAAGCCTTGGCGGTGAATTTCGTCAATCACGATCTTGATCCTCAACTGGTGGAGCGTCCTGTATGCTTTGGTGGTGATCGTAATCTATCCCGCATTTGCATCCATCTATCGGCATCCATCCCGCAAATTTTAACCTGTCCGTACTTTCTTTCGACATTCCCTCAAAACGTCATTCGCCCATCCCATGCACCGCATCAGTACCAATCTCAAAATGGACAATCTCGGTACGAGTTTGGTCGCAATGTAACATCGGTTAATTATAGTAGGTATATTCTTGGACTAATGTACACAAGCTGAGTACATAGAAAACAACCATTGTTAGTCTCCGAGAAACGAGGCTGAAATGTCTCAAAAAACCTGAGACTGATACATTCCGCCTCGTCCTGTATTAATGCTCAGCTACTTCTTTAGGAGGATCAAAAGAGAAATTTAATCCCTTTTACTTGCCACTTTTTGTTTTTTTTTTTAATCTTAATCCCTACAATGGAGAACAAGAACGTTAGAATCCTTCTCACGTTGTCCTTCTTCTCTTTCTTTTTGCTCAGCCCCGCCGAGGCAATCTGCGTCCCTCGCAACGCCACTTCCGTCGGAACATCGCCGTCGCCCGACTCTCCTCTGAGCTCGGACGCCTCTCCACCCCACAGACCATCTCCATCGCCAGAATCGGTTCCTCCTCCACCTTCAATGGCCGCCGCTCCCCCACAGAGCTCACAGGTCGAGCCGTCCACGTCGACCGACTCTCCTCCGGACTCCAATGCCTCCCCGTCTCACAAGCCGTCTCCTTCGCCGGAATCGGATCCTCCTCCACCCTCCAGGGCGGCTTTTTCACAAAGCTTACAGGCCGTGGACTCCGGTCCTTCGCCGACCAATGCAGAGGCCACTGCCATGCTTAGGGGCAGCGTAATGCAGGCCGGAGCGGCCAACCTCGCTGTAAAAAAGGTGTGCGACACGACCGATTACCCCGCCCTCTGCGTCTCCACCCTCGCCCCGTTCCTGATCGGGAGGGCCCTGCTGGCGGAGCCCATCGCGCTGCTCCACGCGGCCATCAAGGCGGCGACCGCGGAGACCAAGCTCGCGATGGCGGTGCTAGGGAGGCTCATCGAGACGTCGCACGCGGACGCGGACGCTCGGACCGTGATGAGCCTCAAGGACTGCCACGACAACTACAGCGACGCGCTGGACAACTTCCAGGCCGCGACGGATGCGATCGCAAACCGGGACATAGGGACGATAAACAGCATGCTGAGCGCGGCGGTGACGGACTACGGGACGTGCGACGACGAGTTCACGGATGGGAGCTCGCCGATGGCCGGCCACGATAGCAAGCTTAGCCATATGGCTGATAATTGCCTGGCCATAGCTTCCTTGATCAAATGAGTTTAGTTGTTTGTTGTGTGCCTTTTGAGATGTCTTGTAGTATAAGATCCAAAATGGCACTAAAGTTGAAGGAATTTTTTATATTATTTCTTTTCAATAGGATAACGTGTCTTAGGAATAAGAAGCAATTATGTAATGAACTAACATGCTAATCGGTTCTTTCATGTACGAGAAATTGTTACAAGTGTTTTATAGTTTTGTACTGGAGAATTGTATTTATGGTGTAATTGGGTGATCATTTAAATTTAATTTTCTTCCAAATTCTTTGTATTATTAAAGATTAGGACTAGGAGTCTGACCCAAATGGGTAGCTACGGATTCTTTTCACGAGTATGAACGGTGCGGTCCGATAGTTATCGATGTGCAAACAAGTGAGGGCCGGCAAGAAAGACCAGGCATTTGAGGAAATCTTCGGCCACAAACGAGGGCCGGCGAACTTCACCGGTCAAAGGCGAGCCTCGCCTATGGCCGATGCTGGCCATAGCCTGCGTCTAGGTGAGCAGCGGAAGGAAGAGAGGAAAACAGGAAAAAGAAAAAGAAAGAGAAAGAAAAGAAAAGAAAAAAATAAAGTAAAAATTTTATAAGAGAATTGCAAAACGGCATGATCCGTCCATGTAGCTGCCGCTTGTGCTACGCAAGATAGGTGGAGATGATTGAACTTGGATCCTTGAACTATTTCCGACTAAAATTGATTGGAAAGACTAACTTAGAAAATCATTAAAAAAAATTAGGAAAAATATCAAATAAAGGCATGAAGTGATCTAATTTTCTCAAATAAGGGCACGTAATGCTCTAATTGTTTCAAAGAATGGCCTAACTTAGGGAATTCTCTTCATTTATTTTTGTTTTCTTTTATTTCCCCTTCAGTTTCTCCAGTGGCCGGTCTCAGGCGATATGCGGCCACCGAGGAGGGCTAGTTGAGGCCGCCCTCAATGGCCACAGCGGCGAGGGTTGCCTTGCCCGATTTAGCCAGGCCACGCTCAGTGGCCCTCGCCGGCCGCAACAAAGAAGAAAAAAGGAAATGGAAAAAAAGGAAAGAAAAATTTGTGCTGCAATGTACATTATACAGCAGAATTTGTTTCCCCTTGAAACCAAATAATCAAGTTACCCAGTTTCAAGGGGAAATTCAGGGGTTGAGATGGCTCCATCGCTCGAGTAAAAGGAGCAGTGATGGAGCTGTCACGTACTCAATCTCCTTACAAAAATTGTTACATGAGTAAACACTTCATTTGATTCCTAAACTTTTTTTTTTTTTTTGCTTCCCTTACTCAATAATCTAAGTGAAGCATCAACTATAGCTAGCCAAATACCAAGAGTTAATACCTTGAAAAAATTGAAGCCAGTACCACGTACTTTATTTACCCCAAACTAACTTTTGTATCACAAAAAATTACAAACGTTCCAAAATTACATCCAAATTACAAATTACGAAAAATTGATGTTGCTATCTTGCGCTAGAAACATTCTATAAGATAAAATGAGATGATTAAGTTTTTTTTCTAATTAACGTGAGGGTGCCTTTTTTTTGGCAAAAAAATGAATAATTTGGAGAATATTTTCCTAAAAATAATCACTTGTGTCGTTTGAAGTAATTAGTCAATAACAAATATTTTTACTGTTGATAATAATTTATGTTTAAATATTTTCATGGGTGATGGAAATATTTTTTTTGGTGATGTGGCTCAACCATAAAATTACACTCTACCCAACTTTCTTTTTTCTAATTACTTAGGGATATATGTATTGGCAATTCATAAACAATATAATAGACGAAAAGGAGTGAATAATGAAACGTGGGGGAAAGAACAGCGCAACTAAAAATGCCAAACGCATAGTGGTCCAGTTAAAAAGCGCAAACCCCTTGGGGAATAAGGCTTAGCATTTCAACAAGAAGTTCCAAAAGTTTTTGTTATTTCTATTTTGATATGAGGACACCAATAGAGGTCTAGCCTCAATCATTAAAGTGTGATGGAACACAAAGTATCCACATAAATTTACACAAACTTTCATTTATTATATTAGGATTCGGCCCACAAAGTATCCACTATAATTAGCACCTTACGTCTTTCTGTTACATTTCTCAATTACAGGATAAAGAGATAATGTAAAGTAGTAGCCATTCATGTATCTAAACATAAACTAACAATGAAACGATATAGGCTCAAACTATAAAAGCCCTCTGGCAGCTTTTGGGGTATGAACCACACCCCAACATATCATACCTTAAATCATGTATGTGATCCTGCATGAATGTTAGGATGTCTGAACTTCGTTTGTGTCCCAATTGGATAGATATGAATCACTGAATATTGATAGTTACTGGTTTTGAGTATCTCTAGTTATTAGATACAAATCGCAAAAACACACACCAAATTCCTCCTCCCACATTTAAACACCCTCAACACGAAAAAGGGAAAATGAGAATAGTTTCTTTTCACCGAGTTGATAGACTGGATTGAACGAATTGAAAGTTTAAGACTAAATTTAATATCTAGAAATAATTTTAAGGACCAGATCGAGCGAATTATTGTCAAAAGATAATATTGCATATTGGGTTAAAGCTCATTTTTTGGGGTCGAACGAATTATTAGGATAATGATCTATTTTGAGAGTTCTTATGCATAAGAACTGTCATGAGGCCAATGATGCTTATCTAATAAAAAAGTGCTACAATAGTGGTGAAGGCTTAATGCATAATATAAATCCCTAGTTTTGATTTTATAGGTTGAAAAAAAGATTCATCCATGCTCCGCCGATGTTTATCTATTGCTCTAGAAACATTATATTACATTACATGGGATGATCAATTTCCCCCCCTCAATCTAATGTAAGGAAACATGTCTAAATAATTTTAAGGAAAGTGAGAGGCAATGGAGCTTTATGATGATGTGGCTTAACCATGACAAGTTTTAGCCTAATTTTTTTTAATCTATATATTAGAAATTGATAGACAAATAGGAAGCCAAAAGGAGGGAGTGATGAGACATGTGGGGAAAGAACAACTGAAAGTGCCATCCCCATGTAGGTCGAGGGAAGAAAAGTAAACCCTTTGGGAACAAGGGTTGAACTTCAACAAGAAGGCCCAAAAGCTATTGCTGTGAGTCTTTCATATGTCAACACCAATGGTCTAATCTCAATCATTATAGTAATTACATTAAGGTAGTGGGTCTTGAGGAATCTTATGGCCAATAGGCTAAAATTCCAAAAACTTCTGTATATCATACCTTAAATCAAGTACATGTTCATGCATGTGTCACGGGCTGACAGATTTCAGTCGCGGAATAGCCCGTGCGGCGCTTGGCAAGCCACGCCAAGCCAGCCTTTCCATATATCGCACGTCGGATCGTACCACGCTTCGCCAAGCTTGGGCGTCCGTACATCGAGTAAGCCGAATAGATCTCTTTAAGCACAACAACTGGTTTCGACCTGCCATGGCCATCATCAGGAGAGCGGCATCAGCTCCCGACCAGTTTGTATACGGGAGGCCAAACCCGCCTTCAGAGCTCCTAAGGAATATATCATGTTCGATCCTAGAACTCCTAATACAAACCAATCTGATCCTACCCCCTGACCCAGTTGTCCTATTGCCCTCTACGACGCCTACTCCTCACGATGACACCCCGAGCTTCGCCCGAGCACGAGGAGAACTAGCCCATATGGGATACGAAACTCCCGGACCGTGATATTCTCCCCCACTCATTCCGCAAACGCCCTCGTTGCGGGTTGTTCTGTCGCTTCCTCGCGTCACACACTCGCCCAACAAAACAGCAACGGTCTGGTTGCTTCCTGCAGTCCAAGCTGTTAGCGAACGGTCACTTGTGTCCTGACAAGTGTGGCACCCCTAGCCAACTGCACTCCCGGCAGTACCTTCGTTCGCCTACCATGCAGCTTCCGGGACGTTTTGTCGCTTCCCTGCGTCGCACGCTCGCCCAACAAAACAACGACACTCTATTGGTTGCTCCATCGATCCAAGCTGTTCACGAACGGTCACTTGTACACCTGACAAGTGTGGCATCCCTGGCCAACTGCACTCGGCAGTACCCATCGTTCGGCAACCATGCAGCTAGATTGAGACAAAACCAATAGAGGTTCCACCTTGAAACGTGATAGTGGACCCTTCCTAAATACAGGATCGTTATTCCCCATTCAGTGAGCAAATCCAGTTCCTTCCTATGCCCCCATTGGCATCCCCGAAGCTAGACGAGAGCCGCACCTTGTCCGAGCCCTTGGCCCCGGCGATCACTCTCCGCCCTCAAAGGACCGGGAAGACCATAGGATTTCCCCGAATCACCCACCTACTGGAGGGATCCCGCTCTGATACCAAATTGTCACGGGCTGACAGATTTCAGTCGCGGAATAGCCCGTGCGGCGCTTGGCAAGCCACGCCAAGCCAGCCTTTCCATATATCGCACGTCGGATCGTACCACGCTTCGCCAAGCTTGGGCGTCCGTACATCGAGTAAGCCGAATAGATCTCTTTAAGCACAACAACTGGTTTCGACCTGCCATGGCCATCATCAGGAGAGCGGCATCAGCTCCCGACCAGTTTGTATACGGGAGGCCAAACCCGCCTTCAGAGCTCCTAAGGAATATATCATGTTCGATCCTAGAACTCCTAATACAAACCAATCTGATCCTACCCCCTGACCCAGTTGTCCTATTGCCCTCTACGACGCCTACTCCTCACGATGACACCCCGAGCTTCGCCCGAGCACGAGGAGAACTAGCCCATATGGGATACGAAACTCCCGGACCGTGATACATGCATGATAGGATGTTTGATCTTATTGAATTCATCCCAACTCCAAAAGGTTCACAAACTTTGTGATTATGCAGCAGTGAAGATCGACACTGATTTTGATTATATCTAATTATTAGAGACAAATCACTAAATCTCACACTAATATTTTCGCCCTCCCTCAATTTAAACATACTATTTAAACGAAAAGGGAAAATGGAAATGGTTTCTTTATGCCAGAAAAGAAAAATCACAGTAAAGTTAAAGATTTCAGGGATAATGAAAAAATTCCATCATCGACAATAATTTATATCTAAATATTTTCACGAACGATGAAAAAGTTTTCATTCACCCACTTTTCTAAGAGATATAAGCGATCAGTTTTAGTTTTTTTTTTTTTTTCGAATCATTTATTCTTGACAAAATAAACGAACCTTGTTAGAGTTGGCATGACGTCGGGATGTTCTCCGGCATGCATGGGGCTCAGCAGCAACCTCGTAGAGTAAGCTAAACTATATTCCTCTTCAGACATAGGATGAGGGGGGTCCAGTCAACACAGTGTGGTTTTACACTTCTGAAGCAAGCGAGACAACTAAGTTTTTTTTTTTAAAAAAAGGGGGTCAGTCACTGAGTCAATGCACGGGTCCACAGACTCCACACTATAAATTCCTCAAACTCGGCCAATGTTAATCCTACCTCACTTCAAACCCACCCATAAAAAACTAGTCCTCTTGTCTTCTTCTTCCTCTCTCTCTCTCTCTCTCTCTCTCTCTCTCTCTGCTTGCACAAGTTAGTGGTCTGAATGGAAAACACAATCTCTGAAGTAGTGAGATCACTCCCTCCAGGAATCAGATTCCATGCCACTGATGAGGAGCTTCTGATTCATTACTTGAGACCCAAGATACGCGGACAATCCGACGAGCGCTGCGGCGTCACAATACCGGAGATCGACATATGCGAATTTGAACCTTGGGAATTACCTGCCGTGTTCGGTCAGATGTTCAACAGCAAGGAGCTGTTTTTCTTTTGTCGCGTAAAGCGCAAGTACTTGAAGAGCAAGCGCTCCGATCGGACTACCGGAGCCGGTTACTGGAAAGTGACGGGCAAAGAACGCGCCATCATGAGTGAGAACACCAACATGCCGATAGGAGTCAAGAAGACTTTGGTGTTCTACATAGGCCGTGTGCCTAAAGGCAAAAGGACCAACTGGGTCTCACACGAGTATCACTTAAATCCCAAGTGTTTGGGCCACGATCACAACGAAGACGAGGTACCGGTCCGGTTTACTGAATTGGTTGTGAGCAACATTGAAAATATGCTTTGTAGTTTCGGGTTATTTCTTTATAACTGGGTTGTTCATGATGTATATGGTAGATGCTGCCTTACGTAGCATGTCGGATCAAGAACAAAAAGGAGAAGAAGCTGATGATGGGTGCAACAAACAACCATGTCTCAAAAATCACTGTAAATCAAGCAGGGGACTTTTCCAGTTTCTCTAACACATCCAACGACGAAGTTGCTGACAACCAAGAAGCAGTTGATGCTCAGCACGAGTGAGAGACACGTATTTCATTGGGATAAATATACTAGAAGTCCTAAAATTTGTCACGAAAATACAATCGAGTATTAAAACTTTAAAAAAGTGCAATCGATGAAAGGACTTGACTTTACCAATTTGATAAGTTTTAGGACTTGTTTTTGCGTTTTGGAAGTTTTAGGTACAACTACACTTTCTAACAAGTTTTTTCTATGACTTAATTGCACTTTTTAAAAGTTTTATGACTCAATTGCACTTTCGAGACAAGTTTTAGGACTTCTAATGCACGTATTCCCATTTCATTTGGTAGAACTTATTTAGAATATGATTAGTCTTGAGACCTATAGAGCATATCAAAACCACATAGACTCGTGAGTTTTCCATGGCGAAAATACTAATGACTGCATTATGTGGGGCTACTTTCATTTCATACTTCAAGATTGATTCCGAGACCAAATTGCAAAGCTCAAAACATGGGGTTGTTTTACATGATCAACATTGCTTTGAACTCACAGATGTCAGTGGAAGAGTTAATGGAATCGTTCCCTCCGTTGCAGCCACTGGATGACATTTCATCGGACTACAACGACCCTCCGACCTATCAGCCCCAGGCGAGAGCGGAGGAAGGATCGTCGTCCTTATTCGACTTCTCGTATGACAACGATGGTGATGAGCTCACCTATGGCTACATGCCATCTCCATCTGGCAATCTCGCAAACTTCCCCGGTTTCGGCTGGGGCAATGCCTGAGGCCTTCTCCGCTGCAACGCGCGACGATGGTTGATCATAATTTACAAGGAGGGTTGTGTGTGTGTTTTCACTTGTGATGCATTTTAGTATTGTAAGAATGTGGCTTCTGGACACCAGTGGCCATTGCTGCCCAAAAGATCCCATTTTAGTCAGTTTTAGAGGAACTCTTTTTGGATTCACTGTATCTCATAGTTGTTAAAAACTATTACTAGTTCACTCACCTACGGAAATTTGTCATGGATTTGCAATACAAAATCACCACTTGAAAATAAAAATTACCTTAATATTATAGTTTCAAAGGAAGTCGATGTCGATCTCCATAGACACTGATAATTTACATTGATAAGGTACTTACACAAAAATAGTTTTTAACTTCCGAAGTTTGAAATTCTAATTTGCTTTTCATTTATTATGAAGTTATTCATGCTTAATTTATGTCTTAATTTTTTTTTTTTATAACTGAATGAGTAGGTGCATAAGTTCAAAATTAATATCATACCGCCATGATCACCGAGTTATTGAATTTGACAGTGCCAGCTCAAATTTACTTCAAATCAAGTCATAAAATTTTTTGTGAAAATATTAATTCGACGATTATTATTAAAATAGATATAATACCACGAAGAACAAGAATCATTACCATCTCTTGATTCACTTTTGATGATGAGTGGCTGCACTGGCTGGTTTTATGACGAGTAAAACAAAAAGCAATGCAAAATATATTAAAATTGTTTAAAAATGATGTTCTAATTAGTGGGGAGATTTTAGCCCATCAGATACGAATATTTCATCTTTTTGCTTGCATCTTCGTACCAAACAGTTAGAGAAGACGACGCTGCTTGTTCAAGATTCTCACTCAGATCCATCACAGCCCTGAATTACTCGTCAATCTTACTCGGGATTTAGTTTTTCTCGTCGCGATTTCTTTTTCAAGATCTGGCGCCGATCGGTTTGGGTCTGAATCGAGATACCCGAGTGATGATTGACGAGCCCTTCATGGGTCGTGTTCTTCAAGATTCAATTTTTCGATTCTTGCATTGCCTTGGTCTCGGATCGCAGGTAGAAATCGACTTCCGTCTCTCTCGTTCTGGACTTGGGCAGTTACCCATTTGCGTGGCGTGAGCTTCCGGGTCTCTTCTTTTCTAGGAGGATTTCTGTTTCGTGTTCTTGCGGCGGCACCGGCGAGGCGGAATTGGGTCTAACTTACACATAGCAATGTGTTCCGAAAATCTAAACAAGATTGCAAATTTTACCTGGAAGCAGATGAAACTTGACGTGGGAATAAATGGAGTTTTCCGAAAAAAATATGCTAGTGGAGGAAAGGGAGTTGACACAGTTCTTGTTGCTTTATATCCTTTCTGGAAATTTGACATGCTCTGAATTCTTTATTGTCAGAGATTCATGCTTGCATCTATTATGAATCTGCGGGTGCATTGCCTTATCTATGTTGCGTAAAGTAAACATTGAAACGAGGGGGAGGAAAGATTGGATGGGTGACGTACTAGCGATTCGGGCATTTCTCTAAATTTTGATGCAGTTGAAAATCATTCAATTGGAAAAGATGCAACTTCAAGAGTAGGAAGAATCGCGACAGGCACGGGACTTCATAGTTTTAGCTCTCGTTTAATGTTTTTTCCCCTCCCTGAGTGCAGAATTCGTTTGGAGAAATGAGGGAATCGCTTTCCCAAGTGCTGCAACTGGCCAGCCTCCTTCATTTACATCGGAAGATGGCTTTTTGGGGAATGGTTAGCATGACAATTACTTTGGTAATACATTTCATCAAATAGCAACAATTTTCTAAAACATCCAAACCGTCGGAACTTTGAACCGATACTGATTGGTTTTAATGGTGCTTATGTGTTGATTTGTAGGAGCGCAGCATCAAGGTCATATATCTTAATCCTGAAGCTAAGAAAGGATAAGAACTGAGCATAGATAACGAGCACTTGTGATTACTTCCGTCCTGCAAACAATTTTACTTGAACTCTTAATAGATAAATACGATTGTAAGTGGAGGTTTGACAGGAAGTAAGGCATGAGGGAGCTGAAGACCTTGCTTTTAGCTAAGGACCTTGAGGCAATACTGGTTAGTGTTATGGTAGGGTCGGAAGAAGAAGTAAACTTCCCAAAGAATTTTTGGAACTTGGAGAGCAAGTCTGAAATTTTTCAGCGAGCGCAATTTGTTTTTTCTCCTTTATTTACCATGTTAATGGCAATCCCTTATGTCTTTACTGTGGCTTTTTTTTTTGGTAATGCAAATGGTTTTCTGGTGGATTTTTATTCTTATTCTTTTTCTTTTTTTTCTGAGCCATGGACATTTTCTTTCTTAGTTTGAGTCAAAACAAATGGGAAAAGACTAAGATTTTTCCTTTCCCTCCTTCTGCCCTTTACCACCACCTGGAGAACGAGTCTGAAATTTTTCAGTGAGCAGAGTCTTTCTCTCCTTTATTTACCATGTTAGTGGCAATCCCATATGTCTTTGCGATAACTTCTTTTTTTGTATGTAAATGCTTTCCTGATAGACTTTTCATTTTGTTTGTTTCTTTGCTAAGCCGTGGACATTTTTTCTTTTCCCTCCTTCTGCCCTTTACCACCTCAGTCCTTGTTGATTATCAGGGATTACGGTTTTGTATCATTTTGGACGGTACTATGGACATACCCATTGGTATGACTGAGAGAATAAAGCAGCTATCCATTGATATGAACAGTCACAGGACTAAGGTTAAGATGTGGGAACCACCAAACAGTCAAACAACTTGCTAGCCAAGGTAAGACCCAGTGGAAAGTAGGGATTTTAGCTCATAGTCTATAAATAAGCATTGGATAGAACTCCGGTATGAAGTAATCTGAAGCAAATTAGTATTGCTGTCAACAAATTTCCTTCTCTTCTATTGTAGTTAGTATTTTTGTTAGTTTTTGTTTTTGAGATGGAAAGTGTAGAAAGTTCATTAGTTGATCCGCCGGTGGGATTTCGATTCAGACCAACAGATGAGGAACTTGTCAATCATTACTTGAAGTTGAAAACTCTCGGCAACAAAGCTGTTGAACGGATAATTCCCGAGGTTGATGTACAAATTGCCACCTTGGGATTTATCCGGCAAGATAAATGGTAAGATACCTTCAAAACTGCCCCGTTCATCCTTAGAAATGTGATAAGTTCATGGTTGGTCGATGCTATTCCCTTTTGGGATTCTGTGTCTGTTGGTTTGATCTGTAGTTTGAAGTTTTTTTGCTGCTTGAAATATGCAGAATTATCGAAGGCAAAGTCAGATGGTGATGAATGGTTCTTCTTTTGCCATCTGCAAAATAAGTACCCTCAAAGTAAACGGTCCAGAAGGACAAATGATTATGGCTCTTGGAAGCCAACCGGCAAAACTCACAAAATCAGGACACAAGACAAAAAGAAGATATTAGGCTTAAAGAAAATTTTGGTTTTCAAAAAACGTCAAAGTCCCAAAAATGCCCACACCAAATGGGTACTACATGAGTATCAGCTGAATTCTGATCTTATGGTCGACGTCCTCAATGACCAGGTACTCAATCTTCTTGCTTTTCCTTCCACTAGCAGTGAACTTCAGCGCAAACCACATCGAACCATTTAAGGATGCATATGTATGATTCAGGTTGCTAATTGAATGTTCTCCATTGCACGAGTTTTCGCTTAAGAGGTTCTCTGATTTAATTTTCTTCTCCGACTTAATTTTCTGGAGTTGAGACTACGCAGCTTACTCTTAGTTGCTCTGACTTTCGCTCTTTTCCTATTGAAATGATATAAGTTCTTGTTAAACTTCTATTGAATGGTTTACAACTAAGACCATTTTACCAAGTAAAATCTCCAACTCACCGCTATAGCTATCAGCAGCCCCATTCACTCTAAGCTAAGCAAGGACTCTCTTTTCATGAGGAGTCTTATGAGTTGAATGTGGAGTGTTATCAAAGTTATTATTTTGAATGATATTTGATTCTTTGAGGTCGGTTTTGGCTTTCTTTTCGGATTATGTCACAAAGTGCTTTCAGAGATCAGTGATTAGACTTGAATAAATTGTTACCTCATCTTTTGTCTTTCTATATTAGAGTGACGTCGTTCTTTACCGCTTGAAGAAAAAACCTGATAAGAAGGGCAAGGAAAATTCAAAGACTCAGAAGACCAACACTGGTATCTCTATTAACACACTTGATGAAGTGAACAGCACAAGTATTTCTAATATGCCTCACAAAGGCAACAGAAGTTGCTGTAACACCCCCGACGAATTCAATAACACAAGTTGCTCCAGCGCATTAGTGACTACCAAAAGCTTGGTATCTGAAGAGATTCCGAAGGTCAGAAGAAGCATCAAGTGCCTGTTAAAGATCATTATAGCATGTTTAGCATACTAATGTTTCTTCATGTTTTTGTTTTGAAAATAGGAATCTGTAAAGGAAAATGTGCAGCAACCACCGACGCCAATTCTCTCGCTGGATTGCAACTCATCACAATGTGATGTCTCTGCGAATCCACAGCCACCCACAGCGAGCGGGGAGCAATTTAGTCATGACTTGGTATATCAGGATTTGGAGTCTTATTTAGTTGATACAAAAGTGCAATTGATTCGTAAAAGTTTCAAAAAGTGTAATCAACGGAAGGACTTGATTTCACAAATTTGATAAGTTTTAGGACTTGTTTGTAATTTTTGAAAGTTTGAGGATACTTCCACCCAAAAAAAGAAGAATAAAGTTTTAGGATACAACTACACTTTCTGACAATTTTTAGGACTTAGATTGCACTTTTTTAAAGTTTTATGATTCATTTGTGCTTTCATGATAAGTTTTAAGACTTACAATGCACTTATCCCCATTTTATTTTTGTAGAATTTATTTATGATAGGGCTAGTCCCGAGACCTATAGATAATATCGAAGTCACCGAGACTTAGCGGTTTTCTAGATAACCGCATTATCACCTAAGCACTATCTGCAAGACTATTTTCATTTCATACTTCAAGATTGTTTCCGGGACGAAAATTGCAGAACACTTAAGAGATGGCTTGTTTGATATAATCTACATTGATTTGAATGCAGGGAGAGTCCATGAAATCGCTTCCTCCATTGCAGCAACTGGATGACACTTTATTAGACTACAACAACGCTCCGGCCTATCAACGCCAGGGGGGAGCGGAGGAAGGATCGCCGTCCTTTTTCGACTTCTCGTATGACAATAATGGCGATGAGCTCAACCATGGCTACATGCCAGCTCCATACGGCAATCTCGCAAACTACTTCGGTTTCAGCTGGGGCAATGTCTGAGGACTTCTCCGCTGCAACCCGCGGCTATGGTTGATCATAATTTACAAGGAGGGTTGTGTGTTTTTTCACTTGTGATGTATTTGGCATTGTAGTGTGTGGCTTCTGGAGTGAACAGAAGCATATGCAGTTTCATACTTTGATTAGGGTCTAATACCCAAAAAAAAACTCCAACTTTAGCATTTGTGATAATTATATTCAAAAATATTTTGGTCTCATAAAAAACCTCCAACTTTTACTTTTGTCCCAATTCTACCCATAACTTTTACTTTTGACCCAATTTTATCGGCATAGTACCAAAAAATCTCAATTTTAGCATATGTCCCATATTATATTCAAATTTATTTTATCTCATAAAAAATCTTCAACTTTTACTTGTCCCAATTTTACCACCGTTTGTCTTCCGTCTATAATCATCATTAGTTAATCTTACGTGGCAATTTCATGTCATTAATTAATTATATCTCAACAAAGTTGAAAAGAAAAAATTCTGAACTTCTCTTCTGTTGTTTGCTTCCCCTATATATTGCAAAGAAATATATAGTCACTTAAGACGGCGCATTTCGTATTCTCTTCGATACTCAATAGCCCAAAGAACGTTTAGACATTGAGATATTATGACGGTGGTAGAATTGGGATAAAAATAAAAGTTGATGGTTTTTTATGAGATAAAAAAAGTTTTGGATATAATTTGGACATATGCTAAAGTTGAGGGTTTTTTCGGATATTAGACGGGTAAAATTGGGACAAAAGTAAAGGTTTGGGGTTTTTACGAGATTAAAAAAAGTAAAAAGTTAGAGTTTTTTTTGGGTACTAGGCCCTTTAATTAGTTATGCACACAAAATTCATAGTTTGTTTTGACAATAAACACGGAGTTCGTAGATCAATCCTGTTGAAAACCTAACTTAAAGAAAAAAAAAATTTCAAGGGTATGCATTGGTTCCACTGCGCATCAACACACGGTAAAGAAAATTCATAACAAACAGAAAATTCATTGTAAAAATTTGTCATCAGTTTGCAATAGAAAACTACCAATTGGAAACAAATATTTCCTTAATATTTTGAAAGGATCCTCTTCCTCTTGAACGTGAGAACCAACGTTAACGTTATCATGTTTAAAAGGAGTAACTTAGAAAGTTAGTCTTTCCAAAAAAAGTCCTAAACATATTGCACTTTTGCCAATTCAATCCTAAACCTTTTAATTTTGCCAATTCAGTCCTAAACCTTTTGAATTTATGCCAATTTAGTCCTAAATCTTTTTTTTTGTGTCAATTCAGTCCTAAACCTATTGCATTTATGTCAATTCAGTCCTTCCGGTCAATTTTGCCAAGGCACAAAAAAAAAAAGGTTTAGGACCAACTTAGAAAGTCATAAAAAAATTAGGAAAAATATCAAACAAAGACTAGTGGCTCGTAAGCTGTTTCATCTTATTTTCTCGAATAAGAGCACGAAGCGAAATTTGTTTAAAAAAAGGGTATCAAGTGCTCTCATTATTTCAAAGAAGTGCCTAATCAAGGAAATTCTTATCATTTATTTTTGTTTTCTTTGTTTTCCCTTCTTTTTAGCCGGTGGCCGATCTCAGGCAATGTTCGGCCACCGAGGAGGGCTAGACGAGGCTGCCCTCAATGGTCATAGGTGAGGGTTGCCTTGCCCGATCTAGCTAGGCCTCACCCAATGGCCGTCGCCGGCCGCAACAAAGAAGAACAAAGAAATGGACCCAAAAAAAAAAAATTGTGCTGTAATGTTCATTATATAGCAGAATTTGTTTCCTCTTGAAACTGAATAACAAAGTTACCCAGTTCCAAGGGGAAATTCAATGGTAGAGATGGCTCCATCGCTCGAGTAAAAGTAACAGTGATGGAGCTGTCACGTACTCAATCTTCTTACAGAAATTGTTACATGAGCAAACACTTGATATGATTCCTAAACTCTTTTTTTGCTTACCTTACACCAAAATCTAACTGAAACATCAACACTATAGCTATCCAAATACCAAGAGTTAATACCTCAGAAAAAATTGAAGCCAGTACCACGGACTTTATTTATCCCAAACTAACTTTTGTATCACAAAAAATTACCGACTTTCTAAAATTACATCCAAATTACTAATTACGGCAAATTGATGTTGCTATGTTAACATTTTCCTAAAAATAATCGCTTATATCACTTGAAGTAATCAGTCAATAACAAATATTTTTATTGTCAGCAATAATTTATGTCTAAATATTTTCATAGTGATGGAAATATTTTTTTGATAATGTGGCTCAGCCATAAAATTTACTCCAGCCAATTTTCTTTTTCTAATTACTTTTTTTTTGTCAGAAAAGAAATATTTCATTAACTAGCCAGGAAAAAGAAAACCCAACTCGAGAGCATTCAAACAGATTAAGGCCCAAAGGGCTTGAGGTGGGAAGAGAGACTACTTATTGTGGACTGTCTGAAGCTTTTATCAGCCCATCCAGAAATCTCTATGGCCTATTGTCCTAGAGCTTCAAATACAGTTGCAAATTAGATCGCGAAATCTCAGAGGCTAAATTGTCTTGCACAAAATTGGCTATGTTTTTCTAATTACTTAGGGATATATGTATTGTCAATTCATAAACAATATAATAGACGAAAAGGAGTGACTAATGAAACGTGAGGGAAAGAACAGGCAACTGAAGATGCCAAACGCACGGTGGTCCAGTTAAAAAGCGCAACCCCTTGGGGAACAAGGCTTAGCACTTCAACAAGAAGTTCCAAAAGTTTGTGTGATTTCTATTTTAATATGAGGACACTGATGGAGGTCTAGTCTCAGTCATCATTGGTGTGATGGAACATAAGCATCCACATAAATTTCCACAAACTTCTATGTATCATGTTAGAATTCATCCCACAAACTACAAATGAGATAAAGCGTAAAAGTGACAAAAAAAATACAAGATTTATCTTGATTCACTTTTAAATTAGAATTACATTCCACCGATGATTCCAAGTGCCCCAAACCTCTCTATTACATGATTCAATTACAAGAGAAAGAAATAATATATAGTAGTAGTTATTCATGTGTACTCAAGCCCAAACTACCAGTGAAAAATATAGACTCAAACTATAAAAGCTCTTTAACGGCTCTGGAAGTATGAACCACACCCTAACATATCATAGATTAAATAATGTATATGTTAGGATGTCTGAACGTTGTTGGTGTCCCAATTGGATTAATCCTCACTCTAAAAGATTGACAAACTTTGTGATATGTAGCACTTAAAATTGATAGTTACTGGTTTTGATTATCTTTAGTTATTAGATACAAATTGCAAAAACACACACCAAATTCCTCCACCCACATTTAGACATGCCCTCGACACGAAAAAGAGAAAATGGGAATAGTTTCTTTTCACCGAATTGATAGACTGGATTGAACGAATTGAAAGTTTATGACTAAATTAAATATCTAGAAATAATTTTAAGAACCGGATCAAACAAATTATTGTCCAAGAATGAAATTGCGTATTGGGTTAAAGTTTATTGAAAAAAAGATTTTATGGGTTGAAGAAAAGATTCATTCATGCTCCGTTGATGTTGATCTATTGCTCCATAAACATTATATTACACTACATGAGATGATCAAGTTTTTTTTCCCCTCAATCTAATGTAAGGAAACATGTCTAATTAATTTTAAGGAAAGTGAGAGGCAATGGAGCTTTACGATGATGTGGCTTAACCATGACAAATTTGACCCTAATTATTTTTTCATCTATATATTAGAAATTTACAGACAAAGAGGAAGCCAAAAGGAGTGAGTGATGAGACATGTGGGGAAAGAATAACTGAAATTTCCATCCCCATGTAAAGAAAGTGAACCCTTTGGGAACAAGGGTTGAACTTCAACAAGAAGGCCCAAAAGCTATTGCTCTGCGTCTTTCATATGTCAACACCAATGGTCTAATCTCAATCATTAAAGTAATTAAATTAAGGTAGTGGCTCTTGAGGGAGTCTATGGCCAATAGGCTAAAATTCCAGAAACTTCTGTATATCATACCTTAAAATTAAATCAAGTACATGTTCAGACATGCATGTTAGGATGTTTGATCTTATTGGATTCATCCCAACTCCAAAAGGTTCACAAACTTTTGTGATCATGCAGCTGTGAATATCGACACTGATTTTGATTATCTCTAATTGTTAGAGACAAATCACTAAATCTCACACTAAAATTTTCGCCCTCCCTCAATCTAAACATACTATTTACACGAAAAGGAAAAAGTAAAAATGGTTTCATTCTGCTAGAAAAGAAAAATCATAGTAAAGTTAAAGATTTCGGAGATAATGAAAAAAAATTTCGTTATCGACAATAATTCATATCTAAATATTTTCAAGAATGATGAAATTTTTTTCGTTCATCCATTTTAAAGCGATGTAAAAGATCAGTTCTAATTTTTTTTTTCAAATCGTTTATTCTTGACGAAATAAACGGGAACCTTATTAGACTTTGGCACGTGGTCTGGATGTTCTCTGGCATGCATGGGTTTCAGCAGCAACTTCATAGAGTAAGCTAAACTATATTCAGACATAGGATGAGGGGTCCAGTCAACACAGAACAGTGTGGCTTGCTCCACTTGAACAGTGTGGTTTTACACTTTTGGAGCAAGCGAGACTTGAGCATTTACACTTCCGGGACAATATATGACAATATATGAGAACTTGCTCCAAAAGTGTAAATGTTCAAGTATATAAAGGGGCCAGTCCCTGAATCAATGCACGGGACCACATTATAAATTCCTCAAACTTGTTAATCCTATCTCACTTCAAACCCACCCACAAAATCCTAGTCCTCTTGTCTTGTCCCCTCCCTTTCTCTCTCTCTCTCTCTCTGTGCTTGCACAAGTTAGTGATCTGAATGGAAAACACAATCTCTGAAGTAGTGAGATCCCTCCCTCCTGGATTCAGATTCCATGCCACTGATGAGGAGCTTCTTATTCACTACTTGAGGCCCAAGATACGCGGACAACCCGACAAGCGCTGCTGCGATATAATACCTGAGATTGACGTATGCGAATTCGAACCTTGGGAATTGCCCGCCATGTTCGGCCACATGTTCAACAGCAAGGAGCTATTTTTCTTCTGTCGGGTGAAGCGCAAGTATTCGAACAGCAAGCGCTCCGATCGGACTACTAGTGCCGGTTACTGGAAAGTAACGGGCAAGGAGCGCGCCATCATGAGCGAGGACACCAACGTGCTGATAGGAGTCAAGAAGACGCTGGTGTTTTACATAGGCCGTGTGCCTAAAGGGAAAAGGACCAACTGGGTCTCACATGAATATCATTTAAACCCCAAGTGTTTAGGCCATGATCACAACGAAGACGAGGTACCGTTTCGTTTTACTGAATTGGTTGTGATCAACATTGGAAAAATGTTTTGTAGTTTCGGGTTATTTCTTTATAACTGGGTTGTTCATGATGTATATGGTAGATGCTGCCTTACGTAGCATGTCGGATCAAGAACAAAAAGGAGAAGAAGCTGATGAAGGGTGCAACAATCAGCCATGTCTCAGAAACTCCGGTGAATCAAGCAGGGGACTCTTCCAGCTTCTCTAACACCTCCAACGACGAAGTTGCTGACAACCAAGAAGCAGTTGATGCTCAGACCGAGGTGAGAGACACGTATTTCAATGGGATAAATGTACCGGAAGTCCTAAATTTTGTCATGAAATTGCAATCGATTCTTAAAAATTTCAAAAAGTGCAATCGATAAAAAAGACTCGACTTTACTAATTCGACTTGTTTGTGTTTTTTGAAAGTTTTAAGGTACAAATGCACTTTCTAACAGGTTTTTTTTTTTATGACTTAATTGCATTTTTTGAAAGTTTGATGACTCAATTTCACTTTCGGGACAAGTTTTAGGACTTTCGTACTCCCATTTCATTTTATAGAACTTACAAGACCCATAGAGCATATCAAAACCATAGAGACTCGTGAGTTCTCCATGGCGAAAATACTAATGACTGCATTATGACATAAACAACATATGTGGGGCTACTTTCATTTCATACTTCAAGATTGACTCTGTGACCAATTTGCAAATCTCAAAACATGGGGTTGTTTTACATGATCAACATTGCTTTGAACACGCAGATGTCAGTGGAAGAGTTAATGGAATCGCTCCCTCCGTTGCAGCCACTGGATGACATTTTATTGGACTACGACAACGCTCCGACCTACCAGCCCCATGCAGGAGCAGAGGAAGGACCGCCGTCCTTATTCGACTTCTCGTGTGACAACAATGGCGATGAGCTCACCTATGACTACATGCCATCTCCATCCGGCAATCTCGCAAACTTCCCCTGTTTCGGCTGGGGCAATGCCTGAGGACTTCTCCGCCGTAACGCCCGACGGTGGTTGATATAAGTTACAAGGAGGGTTGTGTCTGTTTTTTAACTTGTGATGCATTTAGTAGGGGTGTGCAAAAAAGACCGCCCGAACCGGGACCGCCCGGACCGGACCGGGACCGATGGTCCGGTTCCCGGTTTTAGGGTGGTCCGGTCCGGTCCCCGGTTCCTAAAATTGGAACCGGTGACCGGGCGGTCCGGTTCCCGGTTCTAGGGTCCGGTTCTGGAACCGGACCGCCCGGACCGCCCGCTTGTAAAAAAAAAGAACAATATATGTTCCTCGCTTTGACACCTCTGGGAAGACAAATTTTGAGCTGCGAAAAGAGAACTCCACTATCAACAATGGCACTCTTGACCTAACAAACCCTCGCCTTCTTCAGCCTTGTTGGCGCTTTTCGACTCAGTTCGTCGCAATGTTCGGATCCTCCTCACCCTTCGGTACTCCGTCCTCCTCGCCGGCATTCTGCTCTGGATTCGGGACCTCTGCTTTCTCGACGCCGTTCTCTTCCCCAGCTCATCAACAGCAGACTCTGTCGTTCCAGCAACCAGCATCCGCCGGCTTCGGCTTCCAGTCTCCGTTTGTGACGTCGCAGCCGGCCGCGACTCCTTTCGGCGGTGGCCAGTTGACGACTCAGATGGCTCCCGTGGCTCCTCTTCCTTTCTCGCTTGCCGATCGGGACATTCAAGTAATCTCTTGTTCTTCTTTGGCTTGAAACGAATTCACATTTGTTTTTAACTCTAATCTCAAGCTTTTTTGCTCTGGTTTTTCGTTGATTGTTCTCGATATGTTTTGGCCGATGATTAGGCTATCGTTGATGCGTACAAGGAAGAGCTTGGGAACCCCAAGTATGCTTTTAAGGTTAGTTTTCAGTTGTTTCAAGTTGTCTCAAACTGTGCGACTCTAATGCCTTCATGTTGTAGCTAGTAATTCGTTGGAGCGAGGTTTCAGAGGTGATTGTAGTGCCCTTTGTGGTTTCAGTTGTTGAAGTTTGCGAACGACAACATTTTCATGAATCTAGTTTAGCGTGATTACTTAGCAGTTGGGTAGAGGAGTTGTCTATGATTTTTTTAGTTGCTTTCATTCAATTTTATGTGTCTTACTTAGACGTTGGAGCATGGATCAGTTTTGTTAACTTTTGCTTCCTTTGGTTGCTTCTGAGTTCGTGTGGTTCTCCTTTGTGTGCCTAAGGTAATGAGAATAGTGGAAGCAATGGAGAGTAAAGGATATCGATTGCCTTTAGTAAAAGGGGAAGCTGAATTGGCAGGGAAGCTGGCTGCAATCACTAGACAGGTTCATGTTTGGTGCACTTTGTCTTTCGGCCGAAATGTTTTGTGCCCTCAATCCCCTGGGATCTCACCTATTTCTCTTTTGGGACTTCAATTGGGTGATCTTACTTATGTTTGTATGATACCAAATGCCAACTGAAAGGATCCGGAGCAGAACTTTCGAGGAGGGTCCAGAATTTGCTGACGATATCTCGAGTTCAAGCAAATGGCATTGGGCCAACTGGTTCTATATATCTCCCAGGATCAACCAAAATACATGACCAGAGCCTTGCTGACTTGCAGGAGGTAAGTCTTTGTGGACCAGATGATTAAGTTTGTTGATATGTTCCTTTATGATTCTTATAGAGCTAAGCACATCAACACAGCAATATAGAATCCAACTGCAAAGGAACCTCTTTAGTTTGTCCATTATATCTTCTGCATTTTCAAATTTAAACACGAGATTAACAGTGACTCCTTGTTGAGATAGGTCTTGCAACAGCAGACTAAGGCGATTGCGAGGCTTGGGAACGTATTGAAGAGAGATATCAGGGACATGGATATCATAATGGCTGAGGACACCGAGATTGGTTCCTTGGAACCGGATCGGAACCGGACCGGACCGACGGTCCGGTCCGGTTCCCGGTTCTCAAGGTGGCCGGTCCGGTCCACGGTTCCGAAAAATGGGAACCGAGACTATTGGTCCGGTTCCCGGTTCTTGAGGGGAACCGGACCGGACCGGGAACCGCTCACCCCTAGCATTTAGTATTGTAAGAGCGTGGCTTCTGGAGTGAACAGAAACATACGCAGTTTTGCACTTTGTGAGGCCATTGCTGTCCAAAAGATCCCATTTTGGTCAGTTTGGATTCACTGTAATATTAAAATTGTTATTAGTTCGTTCCTCTACGGAAAAAAAAAAATGTAACGATCTATCCGTATAGGGAAAAAATGAAAATTCAGTCCAATTAAACCGCTAAGTTAAAGAAAATTCATAACAAAAAGAAAATTCACTATGAAAATTTGTCATCGGTTTGTAATAAAAAAATCATCACTTGGCAATAAAAGTTACCTTAAAATATATAGTTTTAAGGAAAGCAATTCTAACTTTTGAAGTTCAAAAATTCTTATTAGCGTTTCATTTAATCTACATCTCAAAGTTTTCTATAATTGAATGAATAGCTGAATGGGATCACAATTAATATCATGCCAACATGATCATCAAGTTATTGAATTTGACAGTGCTTAATTCCACGACCACTGTTAAAACATATATGATAGTAGTATATAAAATTAGTCATTACCATCTCTTGGGTTCACCTCTGATTACTAGGGGTGTGCAAAAAAGACCGCCCGAACCGGGACCGCCCGGACCGGACCGGGACCGATGGTCCGGTTCCCGGTTTTAGGGTGGTCCGGTCCGGTCCCCGGTTCCTAAAATTGGAACCGGTGACCGGGCGGTCCGGTTCCCGGTTCTAGGGTCCGGTTCTGGAACCGGACCGCCCGGACCGCCCGCTTGTAAAAAAAAAGAACAATATATGTTCCTCGCTTTGACACCTCTGGGAAGACAAATTTTGAGCTGCGAAAAGAGAACTCCACTATCAACAATGGCACTCTTGACCTAACAAACCCTCGCCTTCTTCAGCCTTGTTGGCGCTTTTCGACTCAGTTCGTCGCAATGTTCGGATCCTCCTCACCCTTCGGTACTCCGTCCTCCTCGCCGGCATTCTGCTCTGGATTCGGGACCTCTGCTTTCTCGACGCCGTTCTCTTCCCCAGCTCATCAACAGCAGACTCTGTCGTTCCAGCAACCAGCATCCGCCGGCTTCGGCTTCCAGTCTCCGTTTGTGACGTCGCAGCCGGCCGCGACTCCTTTCGGCGGTGGCCAGTTGACGACTCAGATGGCTCCCGTGGCTCCTCTTCCTTTCTCGCTTGCCGATCGGGACATTCAAGTAATCTCTTGTTCTTCTTTGGCTTGAAACGAATTCACATTTGTTTTTAACTCTAATCTCAAGCTTTTTTGCTCTGGTTTTTCGTTGATTGTTCTCGATATGTTTTGGCCGATGATTAGGCTATCGTTGATGCGTACAAGGAAGAGCTTGGGAACCCCAAGTATGCTTTTAAGGTTAGTTTTCAGTTGTTTCAAGTTGTCTCAAACTGTGCGACTCTAATGCCTTCATGTTGTAGCTAGTAATTCGTTGGAGCGAGGTTTCAGAGGTGATTGTAGTGCCCTTTGTGGTTTCAGTTGTTGAAGTTTGCGAACGACAACATTTTCATGAATCTAGTTTAGCGTGATTACTTAGCAGTTGGGTAGAGGAGTTGTCTATGATTTTTTTAGTTGCTTTCATTCAATTTTATGTGTCTTACTTAGACGTTGGAGCATGGATCAGTTTTGTTAACTTTTGCTTCCTTTGGTTGCTTCTGAGTTCGTGTGGTTCTCCTTTGTGTGCCTAAGGTAATGAGAATAGTGGAAGCAATGGAGAGTAAAGGATATCGATTGCCTTTAGTAAAAGGGGAAGCTGAATTGGCAGGGAAGCTGGCTGCAATCACTAGACAGGTTCATGTTTGGTGCACTTTGTCTTTCGGCCGAAATGTTTTGTGCCCTCAATCCCCTGGGATCTCACCTATTTCTCTTTTGGGACTTCAATTGGGTGATCTTACTTATGTTTGTATGATACCAAATGCCAACTGAAAGGATCCGGAGCAGAACTTTCGAGGAGGGTCCAGAATTTGCTGACGATATCTCGAGTTCAAGCAAATGGCATTGGGCCAACTGGTTCTATATATCTCCCAGGATCAACCAAAATACATGACCAGAGCCTTGCTGACTTGCAGGAGGTAAGTCTTTGTGGACCAGATGATTAAGTTTGTTGATATGTTCCTTTATGATTCTTATAGAGCTAAGCACATCAACACAGCAATATAGAATCCAACTGCAAAGGAACCTCTTTAGTTTGTCCATTATATCTTCTGCATTTTCAAATTTAAACACGAGATTAACAGTGACTCCTTGTTGAGATAGGTCTTGCAACAGCAGACTAAGGCGATTGCGAGGCTTGGGAACGTATTGAAGAGAGATATCAGGGACATGGATATCATAATGGCTGAGGACACCGAGATTGGTTCCTTGGAACCGGATCGGAACCGGACCGGACAGACGGTCCGGTCCGGTTCCCGGTTCTCAAGGTGGCCGGTCCGGTCCACGGTTCCGAAAAATGGGAACCGAGACTATTGGTCCGGTTCCCGGTTCTTGAGGGGAACCGGACCGGACCGGGAACCGCTCACCCCTAGTGATTACGAGTGGCTCGTTTTATGATGAGTAAATTCATTTTGAAAGGCAGATTAAAAAAATCCATTTTTGAGCTGATAAAATCATTAAAAATATCAAATTAATTTCAAGATTTAAGAAGGTCCCACCTTTTTTTTTATTGAAATGAAAATAAAAAGTGACATAAAGCAATGCAAAATATATTAAAATTGTTTAAAAATGATGTTCCAATTAGTGGGGCGATTTTAGCCCGTCAGATACAAAGATTTCATCTTTTTGCTTGCATCTTCGTACCAAACAGTTAGAGAAGACGCCCCTGCTCGTTCAAGATTGTCACTCAGATCCATCACGAGCCCTGAATTACCATTCAGTCTTATTCGGGATTTAGTTTTTCTCGACGCGATTTCTTTTGCAAGATCTGGCGCTGATAGGTTGGTGTCTGAAGCGAGATACCCGAGTGATGATTGACGAGCCCTTCATGGGTCGTGTTCTTCAAGATTCAAATTTTCCATTCTTGCATTGCCTTGGTCTCGGATCGCAGGTAGAAATCGACTTCCGTCTCTCTCGTTCTGGACTTGGGCAGTTATCCATTTACGTGGCGTGAGCTTTCGGGTCTCTTCTTTTCTAGGAGGATTTCTGTTGCGTGTTCTTGCGGCCGCACCGGCGAGGCTGAATTGGGTCTAACTTACACATAGCGATGTGTTCCGACAATCTAGGCAACATTGCAAATTTTACCTGGAAGCAGATGAAACTTGACGTGGGAATAAATGGAGGTTTCCGAAAAGACATGCCAGTGGAGGAAAGGCAGTTGACACAGTCCTTGTTGCTTTATATCCTTTCTGGAAATTTGACATGCTCTGAATTCTTTATTGTCGGAGATTCATGCTTGCATCTATTATGAATCTGCAGGTGCATTGAGGGGGAGGAAAGATTGGATGGGTGACGTACTAATCTACCATGAAGTCGATTCGGGCATTTCTCTAAATTTTGATGCAGTTGAAAATCATTCAATTGGAAAAGATGCAACTTCAAGAGTACGAAGAATCGCCACAGGCGCCAGACTTTATTGTTTTAGCTCTCGTTTAATGTTTTTTTCCCACCCTGAGTGCAGAATTCGTTTGGAGAAATGAGGGAATCGCTTTCCCAAGTGCTGCAACTGGCCAGCCTCCTTCATTTACATCGGAAGATGGCTTATTGGGGAATGGTTAGCATGACAATTACTTTTGTAATACATTTCATCAAATAGCAACAATTTTTCTAAACCATCCAAACTGTCGGAAGTTTGAACTGATGCTGATTGGTTTTAATGGTGCTTATGTGTTGATTTGTAGATAAAGAGCACTTTTGATTACTTCAGTCCTGCTAAAAATTTTACTAGAACTATTGTAAGTAGAAGTTTAACTGGAAGTAGTAATGCATGAGGAAGCTGAAGGCCTTGCTTTTAGCTATGGACCTTGAGGGAATGACTTTTGACTGGTTAGTGTTATGGTAGAGTCGGAAGAAGAAGTAAACTTCCCAAAGAATTTTTGGAACTTGGAGAGCAAGTCTGAAATTTTTCAGTGATCGCAAATTTCTTTTCTCCTTTATTTACCATGTTAGTGGCAATCCCTTATGTCTTTACGATTATTTTTTTTTTTTTTTGTAATAAATTCTTTTCTGATGGATTTTTTTTTTCTTTTTTTGCTGAGCCATGGACATTTTCTTTCTTAGTATGAGTCAAAACAAGTGGGAAAAGACTAAGATTTTTCTTATCCCTCCTTCTGCCCTTTACCACCACTTGGAGAACAAGTCTGAAATTTTTCATTGAGCAGAGTCTTTTTCTCCTTTCTTTACCATGTTAGTGGCAATCCCTTATGTCTTTACAATAACCTCGTTTTTGGTATGCAAATGCTTTTCTGATGGACTTTGCTTTACTAAGCAAATCCGAAAGCAAAACTTCATGAGGGTAGATAAGCAAACCCAAAAGTGGGAAAAAACTAAGATTTTTCTTTTCCCTCCTTCTGCCTTTTACCACCTCAGTCCTTGTTGATTTTTGGGGGACGTACATGATCATGAAGAATCTCACAACGAGATTGCTTGGGAAATTGAAAAATTGAAGTGTCTTATGTAGATTATGCAGAATTCACCCATATTTGTATGTCGTATAATCCTCCGACCATGACTGATTTTTTCTTGGGAAGTTACTACCTCGATAATTGAAGTTACTAACGCTAGTTATTGCACAAAATGGGGAAATTGCTGCGATATTGAGAAGTCTATTATCATGGATTACTGTTTTATATCATTTTGTGCGGCACTATAGACATTGGTCTGACCGAGAGGAAAAAGCAGCTATCTATTGATATGCACACTGAGGTTAAGATGTGGGATCCACCAAACAGTCAAACAACTTGCTAGCCAAGGTAAGACTCAGTGGAACACAGGGATTTTAGCTCATAGCCTATAAATAAGCATTGGATAGAACTCCTGAAGCAAGTTAGTATTGCTGTCTTCAAATTTACATATCGTCCCTTGTAGTTAGGATTTTTTTTTGTTTTAGTTTTAGTTTTTTGTTTTTTGTTTTTGTTTTTGAGATGGAAAATGTAGAAATTTCATTAGCCGATCCACCGGTGGGATTTCGATTCAAACCAACAGATGAGGAACTTGTCAATGATTACTTGAAGTTGAAGACTCTCGGCAGCAAAGCAGTTGAACGGATAATTCCCGAGGTTGATGTTCATCAATTGCCACCTTGGGATATACCCGGCAAGATAAATGGTAAGATACCTTCAAAACTATCCTGTTCATCCTTAAAAATTTGATAAGCTCATGGTTGGTCGATGCTATTCCCTTTTGGGATTCTGTGCTGTTGGTTTGCATCTGTAGTTTGAAGATTTTTTGCTGCTTGAAATATGCAGAACTATCGGGGACAAAGTCAGATGGTGATGAATGGTTCTTCTTCTGTCATCTGCAAAATATGTACCCTCAAAGTAAACGGTCCAGAAGAACAAATGATTATGGCTCTTGGAAGCCAACCGGCAAAACTCACAAAATCAAGACACAAGACAAAAAGAAGATAATAGGTTTGAAGAAAATTTTGGTTTTCAAAAAACGTCAAAGTCCCAAAAATGCCCACACCAAATGGGTACTACATGAGTATCAGCTCAATAATAACCAGGTACTCAATCTTCTTGCTTTTCCTTCCACTAGCAGTGAACTTCAGCGCAAACCACATCGAACCATTTATGGATGCATATGTATGATTCAGGTTGCTAAATGAATGTTCTCCATTCCAGGAGCTTTCGCGTAAGGGGTTCTCTGATTTCATTTTCTTCTCTGACTTAATTTTCTGGAGTTGAGACTGAGCAGCTTACTCTTAGTTGCTCTGACTTTCGCTCTTTTCCATTGAATTTATGTAAGCTCTTATTTTTTTTGTTTTTTTGGTAAGGTATATAAGCTCCTATTAAACTTCTGTTGAATGGTTTTCAACTAAGACCATTTTACCAAGTACAACCTCCGACTTTTTGCCCCTCTGCTATCACTATCAGTAGGAGACTCTTTTCAGGAGGAGTCTTATGAGTTGAATGTAGAGTGTTATCAAGTTGTTATTTTGAATGATATTTGATTCTTTGATGTCAGTTTTGTTTTTCTTTTCGGATTATATCACGAAGAGCTTTCCGAGATCAGTGATTAGAGACTTGAATAAATTGCTACCTTTTCTTTTGTCTTTCAATATTAGAGTGATGTCGTTCTTTACCGCTTGAAGAAAAAACCCGATAAGACGGGCAAGGAAAAGTCAAAGACTCAGAAGACCAACACTGGTATCTCTATTACCACGCTTGATGAAGTCAACAGCACAAGTGTCTCTATTATGCCTCACGAAGGCAACAGAAATTCCTGTAACACCCCCGATGAAGTCCATAGCACAAGTTGCTCCAACGCATTAGTGATTGCCGAAAGCATAGTATCTGAAGAGATTCCGAAGGTCAGAAGAAGCGTCAAAATGGTGCCTGTTAAATGATCGTAATACCATGTTTAGCAAACTACTGTTTTTTTATGTTTTTTTTTTTTTGGTGGCAATAGGAATCTTTTAAAAAAAATGTACAGCAACCACGGACTCCAATTCTCTCATTGGAGTGCAACCCATCTCAATGTGATGTCTCTACGACTCAACAGCCACCCACAGCGACCGGGGAGCAATTTAGTCCTGATTTGGTATTTCGGGATTTGGAGTCTTATTTAGCTCATCATACTGAACGAGAGATAATGGAGATGTGGAACTCGTAAGCTGGTTCCAGTATAAACACACTTCTGAAGAAAGCATTACACAAGCTTCTTGTGGCTAGGTAATCAGCCAGTGGAAGCGCACTCTTTAAGTACTGATAAAGAGTATGCCCATGATGTTGTTGCTGGAAAATATTTTCCTGTCCATGTACGTTATTTGCTTAATGAGTTTTTATTCCAAGTTGCTTGATATGAGCTATTTGTTATGGCAGAAGGTGGAATTTTTAAAGTGAAATTGGCCAGAAATGTAAAAGTAGTTGTTTGAATTCGTCCCAGCTAGTTGTTTCGCACATTGATCTGGCATTGAATTCATGCCCATTCGACCTACTGTTGTTTCTATGGGATTGGATTCGTCCCTTTTAATTGTTTTGCGCTCTCGCTCGGTTCGTGTGTGATTCTAAAATAGTAAGATGGAAAAGGAAAACTGAGTGCTTGACCACCTGATTGTGAAACATTATCAGTTGCAAGAACTGTCTTGGAGATGACTTTGTGTGGTCCGAGCATAACAGATACAAATTACCAGAATTAGCAGGTGCAATTGATCTCCTGTAAACGAACAATTGCAAAAAGGGAAATTCAATTCCGGCGAATCAAACGCTTGCACGTAGGCCAAGTTGTCTGTGCTCAGCTATCTGATCAGCCAGACAGAGTCAAGTCAATTTTGCAAAACACCATCTATAGAGCTCAAAATAGTGTTTCAGGGGCCAATCTGCTTCAGATTCAGCTACTGAAGTTACTACAAATTTGATTTGAGAGTGAAGTTGTCAAGACTTAAGATTGTCCTGCTTCGTTCCCGTACGGATGTTGTATGGACAAATGCACAACTTTCTGCTACGACAAATTCTCAGATTTAAAGGCGATCACCGCGTTATCCCAGAGACCACCTTCTGTCCAGTCTTGATCCTTGGTATTTTCCCCTCCCATTCAGAGGTATAATGCGACATTCTCTTTGCGTTACTCTGTAGTTTATGGGTGATACGATGTTGGTGCTCTTAGCATGGTGAGCCCGTTTGGGAGGCAAACTATGTTTGAATGTCGAGGTTTGCATTTGTTTTCCGGCTTTGAAATGGCTCGCGTACTATCGTCGCAGACTCGCAGTGGCATCGGGAAAAGGAATTGATTGCGGAAGAGTTCGGCGATGTGCCCATAGGATTTGGTCTCGGCGAGGTCATCGCCGGTGATCACATCTCCAAAAATTTATTAGATTTTACCTACGTGAGAAGAGCCATTTATGTCTTCAGTGAGAGCTGGACAGGTTTTGTCAACGAATTCCGTCGAAGTACTACTTAATGAAGAAATATTAAAAAAAAAACATTAATAGTGCATATCACGAAATCAATTAACGAAACCAAAATTGTAATATCTTTTTATTTGATTGCTGAATAATTATACTGAGACACATTTTAGATGAAATGCTCTAGGTAAAAGTACATATCAATGGTTTTTTTTTTATCAGAAACATTAGTGACTTTCATTCATCAACGTGGTAAAGATACCTCAGAGTTTCCACAATATAAACTTAACAGGGAACAAAGGATAGGGGGTGGCTTAAGGGACCACTTTGGGTTAAGGGAATTCGTGCGGCAAGCCTTTGCCACCCAATCGACAGCTTGATTAGCCGATCGTGGGCAATGGGCTATAGAAACTCGCTCTAGTTGGCCCAGTATAACCTAGCTGTCTTTGATAATGTGGCGCGCCGACCATGGGCTTTCTTCAAGGCCCAAAATCCATTGCACTAGTGGTAGGCAGTCAGTCTCAACTGTGACTTCCTGTTCAGTTCCACCACTAGCTCCCCGAAGATCTACTTTACTTTTCTCCTTTCGTACTTGCTTCAGGAACTGTTATGTATGCCTTGAATAGGTAATAGGCTTAAGTTATGGGCCATGGGCCAACATTAGGGTTTGAGGGGTAATACTATAAATATTGCTCTTTGCTCATTCTGTCTGTAAGAGAGAAGCTTACGTTGCTTCTTTTGTAATCCCTTGATTCTCATAGTGGATTTTGCTTCTCCTCTCTCCCATGGTTTTTCCCAAAATGGTTTCCACGTAAATCGTGGTGTTCCGTTCTTTTCATTTGTCTCAATTTCGTCTTAGTTTTCGTATTGTCATAACAAACTGAGCCTAAGGTTCATCCGTCGACGAAAGAGAGACACGAGATTTCGAAATTTGGATTTCGTCTTCGGTGCAAGACGATTTGATTTCGGCGATTTGGATTTCGGGATTTGGATTTCGTCTTCAGAGTCTTCAAGTTCGAGCTTCTCGGTTTTGAAGTTTGGTCCGTGCAGGAAGTTTCCTGTTTTGAAGTTTCCTGTTTAAAGTTTCAACGAGTTGAATATTGTCCACTGAAGCACAATTCTTCCTGCTCTCATTCGTATGACTGAATATTGTCCACTGAAGCTTCATCATTCAATTGTGTCAGAGGGCTAAAATTAAAAAGCAGGTCTTCAATTTGGTTTTTGCGTCAGAGGTCTTCAGTCTTCTCAGTGAGCCTGAAGTGGGAGCACTATCGAAGACTAAAATCGGAGCACTATCGAGACTCAGTCCGAATAGGAGCACGTTAATTGGAGTCCAGAACTCCTCGAAGTTGGACGAAGTTGGAGCACGATCGAGTTGCTGTTACTACTGAAAGCTCTACGTAGCCGCAAACCGAACGCAAGCCTTCATCCCGACGATCAGTCCAAGAGTTTGGCATGCAAGATCGTGCGATTTCGTTTTCAAATAAAAGGCAAGCAACTTCGTGAGATTAGGGGTTTTCGATTCGTGTTGTCCGAGGATTTCGTACGCGTTTCTTCGACTCGAAATAAGTTATGGCTTCGAGTTCAGCAACGAAATTTGATATCGAAAAGTTTGATGGGAGCGGCAGTTTCAACCTATGGCAGGTTCGTATGTTAACCGTTCTTACGCAGCAGGGTTTGAAGAAAACTTTGTTTAAAAAGCCGGAACCGCCAGATGAAGCATGGGAAGAATTGGATGAGAAAGCTTTGTCCACTATTCAGTTGTGCCTCACGAACGAAGTTTTACAGGAGGTACTAGATCAAAAAACAGCTGCAGGTTTATGGACGAAGTTGGAGAGTATTTTTCTGACAAAGTCTCTCACAAATCGATTGAGACTCAAGCAACGACTCTTCACTTTTCGTATGGCTGAAGGTACTTCTCTCAAATCCCATATTTCTGAGTTCAATGCTCTTATCGCTGAATTAAGAAGCATTGATGTTAAGATTGAAGATGAGGATCAAGCTCTTTTATTGCTAGTTTCACTACCTGTTTCTTATAAGAATTTTAGAGAGACCATGATTGTTAGTAGAGAAACTATTGATTTTGAAGATGTCAAGACTAGTTTGCTAAATAAGCAGAAACTCGATACAGAATTGACTTCTGATGGTAGTAATAATCATGGGGCTGGTTTAGTTGCTCGGGGAAGGTCCGTTGAGAGAAGAAATAGTGGCAGGAGCAGGTCAAAGTCTAAGCATAAAGATATGATTTGCAACTATTGTAAGTCCCCAGGGCATATTAAGATCAATTGCCTAAAACTGAAGGCAAAGGAGCAAAGAGAAAATAATTCGAATCAACAGAATCATGGGAATGTCAATCGTCATAACAATTGCAACTATCAAAATAGACAGAATAGGCAAAACGAAAATCCTGCTCAAGCTGATGTTGCTAAAGAAGAAGACAAAGATTGGCTATTGATTGCAGATAATAAAGATAAATTCTGTGATAGTTGGATTCTTGATTCAGGTTGCTCATATCATATGTGTCCTCATCGAGATTGGTTCTCTACGTATAAAGAACATGATGGTGGAGTTATTCTCATGGGTAATGATGCTAGATGCAAAGCTATTGGGATTGGCACTGTTAATATTAAGATGCATGATGGCATGATCAGAACTTTTCAGAACTTTAGATAATGTCAGGCATGTGCCTGATTTGAGGAAAAATCTAATTTCATTGGGTACACTTGACGCCAATGGTTGTAGATTTACTGCTGAGGGTGGAGTTCTGAAAATTATGAGAGGCTCACTTTTGTTGATGAAAGGGCTTAAAATTGGTACTTTGTATCAGCTGCAAGCCTCTACTGTTACAGGTTCAGCTGCGGTCTCTTCTGATATGACAGATTCAGATAATACAAAATTATGGCATATGAGACTAGGCCACATGAGTATTAGAGGGATGGAGGAGCTAAGTAAAAGAGGTCTCTTGTGTGGTCAGAAAATTAGAAAACTGGATTTCTGTGAACATTGTGTCTTTGGAAAACAGAAAAGAGTCAGTTTCAAAACAGGAATTTACAGCACAAAGGGCACTCTGGATTACATTCATTCTGATCTCTGGGGGCCTGCTAGAGTTCCATCGAAAGGCCTTGATTCCAGGTATGTACTCACTTTTATTGATGATTTTTCAAGAAAAGTTTGGGTATTTTTCCTCAAGGCAAAAAGTGATGTTTTCGTTACTTTCAAGCAATGGAAAACATTAGTTGAGAATCAGACCGGTAAGAAAATCAAGCGGCTGAGAACAGATAATGGGCTAGAATTTTGTGGAAGCGAATTTAATGAGTTTTGCAAGAATGAAGGAATTGTGAGGCATCATACTACAGTGTATACTCCGCAGCAGAATGGTATTGCAGAATGTATGAACAGAACCATATTAGAAAGAACAAGGTGCATGTTGTCTAACGCTCTTTTGGGCAAGGAATTCTGGGCTGAAGCAGTCAATACTGCTTGTTGGTTAATAAATCGTTCTCCTTGCATGCCTATTGAGAACAAGACACCTGAGGAGGTATGGTCAGGTAAACCTGTTGATTATTCTTCTCTTCGAATATTTGGATGTCCAGCATATGCACATGTTAGTGAAGAAAAACTAGAGCCTAGAGCGAAAAAATGTATTTTTCTTGGTTATGGTTCTGGTATAAAAGGTTATAGGCTTTGGTGTTCTGATTCATCTAAGATTATAATTAGCAGAGATGTTACTTTTGATGAGTCTGTTATGCTTAATCCTGTCAAGAAATCATTAGATACTTGTCAAGAAAATCTGCAAAGTGCATCAAAGAAGGTGGAGTTTGAAGTATCTTCTTCACAACCAGTTCAGTCAGTGACTGATAATATTGAAGAACCTGAAGAAGAGAATTATTCCATAGCCAAAGATAGACCGAGAAGAACAGTAAAACCTCCACAGATGTATGGATACTCAAATTTTGTTGCTTATGCTCTTTCAGCTGCAGAGTCGATAGAATATACTGAGCCTAAAACGTACAAGGAAGCTATTTCCTCCAAAGATTCAGCAAAGTGGTTAGTTGCTATGAATGAAGAGATGGAATCTCTTGAAAAGAATCAAACTTGGGAGCTTGTCAAACCACCAAAAGAAAAGAAGATTGTGGGTTGCAAGTGGGTTTTCAAAAGAAAGGAAGGTATTCCTGGAGTTCAAGACATTAGATTTAAAGCACGTCTAGTCGTTAAAGGCTATAGTCAGATTGAGGGAGTTGATTTTAATGATGTGTTTTCACCCGTCGTTAAACACAGCTCTATTCGGGTCTTTCTTGCGTTAGTTGCTATGCATGATTTAAAGTTGGAACAACTCGATGTGAAAACAGCTTTCTTGCATGGTGAACTTGAAGAGAAAATCTATATGGATCAACCTGAGGGTTTTCAGTTTGAAGGTAAGGAAGATCATGTATGTTTATTGAAAAGATCTATCTATGGCTTGAAGAAATCACCTAGACAGTGATACAAGAGATTTGATTCTTTTATGGTGCAACTTGACTATTGTAGAAGTAAATATGATAGTTGTGTATATCTGTGCAAACTTCCAAATGGATCATATATTTATCTGCTGTTATACGTTGATGACATGTTGATTGCAGCAAAAGATAAATTTGATATACATAATTTGAAGACACAATTGAGCGCTGAATTTGATATGAAGGATTTAGGTTCTGCAAAGAAAATTCTTGGCATGGAAATTCAGCGAGATCGGAAAAGAGGAAAATTGTATCTTTCACAGAAAAGCTACATTGAGAAGGTGTTAGATCGTTTTGGCATGAAAGATGCCAAACCAGTGAGTACTCCTCTTGCTGCTCACTTTCGATTATCAGCTGATTTATGTCCACATACAGATGATGAAATAAAATATATGTCAGGTATTCCATATTCTAGTGCAGTTGGTAGCATTATGTATGCTATGGTTTGCACTCGACCTGACATATCACATGCTGTTAGCGTGGTAAGTAGATATTTATCATGCCCAGGTAAAATTCATTGGCAAGCAGTGAAGTGGATTTTGAGATATTTGAAGGGTACTTCAGATTATGGTTTAGAGTTTGGGAAAACTTGTGAAACTCTTACTGGATATGTTGACTCTGATTATGCTGGTGACCTTGATAAAAGGAGGTCTTTGACAGGGTGCATCTTTACTGTTGGGGCTTGTGCAGTCAGTTGGAAAGCTTCTTTGCAGCATACAATTGCTCTGTCTACTACAGAAGCAGAATATATGGCTATTACAGAGGCAATCAAAGAAGCTATATGGTTAAGACGCTTATTTGGAGAGCTAAGTGTGGATGATGATGTGACTATTGTGCATTGCGATAGTCAGAGTGCTATACATCTTACTAAAGATCAGATGTATCATGAGAGAACAAAGCACATTGATGTGCGGTTTCATTATATTCGAGACATTCTTGCTGATGGCTATATTAAGGTCTTGAAGATTGGTACAGAAGACAATCCAGCTGATATGTTGACAAAGTCATTGCCATTTACTAAATTCAAGCAATGCTTGGATTTGGTTAATGTTTGCAGCGGCTGAGTTTTATGCTGGTGGGAGGAGAAGATTGACTTAATACTTATGTCTATTTGAGAATTCAAGTCAAGGTGGAGATTTGTTATGTATGCCTTGAATAGGTAATAGGCTTAAGTTATGGGCCATGGGCCAACATTAGGGTTTGAGGGGTAATACTATAAATATTGCTCTTTGCTCATTCTGTCTGTAAGAGAGAAGCTTACGTTGCCTCTTTTGTAATCCCTTGATTCTCATAGTGGATTTTGCTTCTCCTCTTTCCCGTGGTTTTTCCCAAAAGGGTTTCCACGTAAATCTTGGTATTCCGTTTTTTCATCTGTCTCAATTTCGTTTTAGTTTCCGCATTGTCGTAATAGGAACTCTAAAGCTTCTCTGACTACTAGGGTTTCTACTTCTCCGGCTGAAGATGCTCTGAATTTTCTCGTGAAGCCCGACTCCAGAAGGCCGAGGGCGTTCCGCAGCAGACCAGCCGTGGGTGGTTTAGGATTCAAGGACTTGATAGCCTTGAATACTGCATTACTCGGGAAACAAGTCTAGCGCCTAGACCAGACTCCTCATTCCCTCTGGAGTCAGATCTTTAAAGGTATTTACTTCTCGGATGGCGACATATGGAGTGCAAAGAAAGGCCGACGCCCATCCTGGGGTTGGCAAAGCTTATTAGCAGGTAGAGATGCTATAGCGCACCAGAGGTTAGATGGGCGGTGGGCGACGGACGAAGGATAAAAATTAGAGAAGATAAGTGGCTCCCCTCAGGTATTTTTCAGGGGACAGCTAATAGATCAGAACCTCTACTGGTAGCAGGCCTAATAAATCAAGAGGCAAGAAACTGGGATTCTCAACGAGTTGAAGAGCTATGCAGTTAGGAAATGGGTAAAGAGATCCTGGCAATCCTACTCAGCCATAATCCCCCTGAGGATAGATTAGTGTGAACAGGTAACAAGGAGGGGAATTACTCTGTCAAAGCAGGTTATAACAGGATTAAAGCAGTTGCGGATTGTAATCCAAAAACACAGGCATCCTCCTCTTATAAACCCCCCCCCCCAAAGGAAGCTGTGGTCGACCATCTGGAAAACTCAATCCCAACCAAAAGTCAGGCTCTTTCTATGGAGCATCTGCAACAACGCCTTGCCGACAAAGGACAACCTCTTCAGGAGAAATTTGAGCCCCGACCCCCTGTGCCCCATCTGTGGTAAGGTCCCAGAAACACCATAGCACCTCCTGCTGTGCGAGTGGACAAAAAGCATATGGTCAAACAAAAGACTGAACTTTGACACTTCCCCAACGAAAATCTCGAGGATAGAAAGCTGGATCTTGGATCACCTGGATGTAAGGATCAATATCCCACAGATTGAAGCCCCTTCAACGCAATCCATAATGGCAGAGACTCTGTGGGCTATTTGGAAAGCGCGAAACGCCTGGGTCTTTCAGAGGCGAGCACCTCGGCCGTGGAACATCATAGATGAAGCAGTCAGTTCCTTCGAGATCTACATGAGATGGAACCCAACTGGGAACAACAGCTCACCGGGACAGAGTACGTTACCTGCTAGGTGGTGTCTACCGCAACAAGGAAGGCTAAAGCTGAGTGTCGATGCATCGTGGTCTTCGGAAACATATCAATGGTTTCATACGAGAAACTTTTCAACCAAACTAAAATGGAGCATTACAAGTTCCCTGGAGTTCTGCTATTTTTTGCATGCAGTCTTGAGCCGATGCCTATGCTTATTCTTGATCTTTCGAAATCATCTTCCGCAGAAAACAAGTTAAAACCGTCTAGGTTGACAACACATGTATTAAAGGAGTCATTTAACAAGAACACAATCTGTGCAAACTGACAATCTCATTTGAGAAGAAACTGACTGGACCGAACCTATTAACAAAAACAATGTTCTTTCCATGTCGTAACACGAACAGCAGCAGCAAAATCGGCACAACCGACAGCTCAAATAAGCCACCAGAATCAGCCAAGAAGCATCTTCGGCATCCTATCCTCTCCCCTGTTAGAAACTTCAATGCAAAAACCTTAATTTAGAAATTGGCCTAAACAAAAGGCTTAACCAAGAGAAGCCAAACTTCACAATTGTCTGTATCATTTCAAATCGCACAAGATTGACAAGGAGGGGGGAAAAAAGAGCTGCAGAATTGAATGGAATACTTACAAGCAAGGAAACTACAGGATCACGTTGAAAAATCTAGGCGTTTTATACATCAATTTATTAAATACACCCCCTCGAGTGCAAGAAGTCGAATATATAATATATTACAAATAGTTCAATCTTGAGGATTGACAAGCTTTTCCTTTGAACGAACGTTTCGGTATTGATGCAATTCTAGCATCAAATTGCACTCCTGTGTCTAGGATTCATCCATGAAAACGGCACCATGTCCAATAGACTTCATGATTTTTTTGAACAAGAGAACCATAATTGCTATGCTAAGTCCGACCGCAGCCCACGTGAACAAGCGGTCATCAGCCGGTTTTTGAACCCTTGTTTGAAGCTGTTCACTTCTTGCGGGGCTATGCCTAGACGGCTCTGCTCTCTCCAAGACAGGATTTGGATTAGCGGGGGTTTCCGGGGGTTCTTCAATGACCCTATCACCTGCATTGCGTGGAGGTTCTTCAGCTGAAGAATTTCCCTGGTCGCTCCGTGCTTCAGCAGAATGGTCATCAGAAGGCTGAATTTGAGGAACAGGCGGTGCTTTGCTCAGCATATACTCGTGAATCTGACGAAAGAGTTAATTCGATAAGCATTTGGCTTCAAATAATCAGAAAGCACATATGCAAGCAGAAATTGTACCTCGTCAATCAGATTTTGACGCTCAGTGTTACCAAATCGGGGTGCTGCTTCACGAGATTTAATAGCCAAGGTACGTCTTTCTCCCTTCTTATAGTCTAGGGAACCCAATGCACCATTAGGGTTGGTTGGCATGAACGCAATGAGTGCTACTAAAGCAGTCCGTACTGCCAAAACAAAGAAGAAATTAGCATGGATTGGATTCCGAAGCTTCTAGTGATGAATGAACTAAGAATATAAAAACTCCAGTGTAGACCTTATGTCAGGTAAAATTGTTTGACGTATTCCACCATTAATTAATTGTAGCACTGCTCATATTATGCTAACAACAGGAATCCAGAAAATTAATTTTCAAGGATTGGTGTAATTGATTGGGGACGTTACGCACATTCATTAAGAAAAAGCCAAAGAAAGACATATCCCAAGCACCTTCCTTATCCCAGAAAAACATAACGAAAAGATGACAACAAATCTACTCCATGCAACTGTGGAGTCTCCTTTGGAAATACTTTTATAGTTTAGCAAGCAACCTAGGTCAGGAAAAGAATGATTTCCAAGCAACGCCCCTGGGTTTGACAATCAATATTTTATACTGGCCTCATAACCCATGACAATAAACCTTACCGCTCCACGATGGCTGCCAGTGCTCAGGGTGATGATTGGATATGCTCAGGCATATCTTCGTTTGTGTCTCAAAGCGACCATTGGGCTGTAGCATAACGAAACCTCATTTGAGAGTTTTGCACAGTAATGCCAAATAAAGGAACGGAACATGAAGTTGCTGGAGGGGGCTAAAATAAAATGAGACAAGATATGGAAAGAAGACATTACCGTCAACAACATGAACGAAGGCGGCTTAAATGGATACTCCGCAGGTAGTTGGATGCGGCCATGGTAAATACCGCCTTCGAATTCACTATCACGTGGTCCCCTGATAGCAAATTGCCACTCGAAGATGTTCTCCTGCAAGCAGAAGACGCCTAGAAGGTTAAGGCACCAGGCACTGAACAATTTTCTCAGGAGAAAAAAACCAAGGAAAGCCAACCTCGTGTTGAGTATCACTAAAAATGAAGAATCAAGAAGCTCCGGGTAAGGAGCAAGGAAACTCAACACTACTTCGAAATTGACATGGAGTCGCAATACCCAAGCAGCGCGAATTCCTCAAATCTCATATGATAAATCAATCAGGCGACAAGCGAATTCAATAACTTATGGAGGCAGGTCATCGAATAACAACTACTTCGGGAAATAATTTCAAAAACAGAAATCTTCCGAAGCACAAATGAATCAAACGGAACTCCGTCTTCTCATGCACCGTATCGATACATCTCGCTCGCCGTATAAACCTAAACGCAATCGAATCGGCGGAAGAACAATACGTTTTCTTTTCAGTTCGATCTCCCTCCCTAACCCTAATTAAACCTTCACCTTGACGATGCACGAATCGCAGCGCAATAAAAACACGCACGAGAAGAGACGGAATCCGAACGAACCTCGAGAGGGAGGCTCATGAAGTCGTCGGAAGGGGTGGACTGCATCTCCTTGATCTCCTGGAGGATCCGCTTCACCGCCGGGTTCTTCAGGTTATACTTGTCCTCCGCCATGTGGCTCGCCGCCGACGATCCCGATCCCAATCGGATCTTCCCCCCCGAACGACTCCGAGCTCGAATCCGGAGCGTAGTGTCGAGGTTGCGCGTGAGTTGGTGATTTGAATCGCGAGGAAAACGATGGTGTTTTCGTTTCGCGTTGGTTGGGTTGAGCTGGGAGCTGCTGGAGAGAGAGAGAGAGAGAGAGGAGACCCCGTCCTCTTGACTTGACACGTCAGGAGGTGGCAGGTGGATGACGTGGCGCGACGTGACTGGACAAGTGGGCGTTGCTCTCTCCTTTTAGTGGGCAATGGGCATGGTGGAGTGAAATTGGAAATCGTCGGATGCCGGCAAGAGAAAACTAGAAAAAAAAAAGGAAAAAAGAAAAATTGACACAAATCATGTTGAATTTTGACCAAACATGCGATCATCTTTCTGAACTTTTATTATTTTCAATATGAACTTTAACTCAACGTGCAATATCTTCTCTGAATTTTAACTTGAATATTTTCAAGTAATCATCTTCTAGGACAACTAATAATCTGTTGTGATGTTTTTCATTATGAGTTGGCTTAGTTTGAGCTTGAAACTGCTCTGAAGAGAAAGATGAGCATGTTCGCTTGATTTGAACGTTATTGACACCTAAATTTTAAAAACTCATTCATTGCATAGAAAAATCAATTCAAAGTTGGATGACTTGCCGGGACATTGCTCTCAGGTTTTCCTAGTCATGGTGAGTGAACTCAAAAATTGTCGGTTGCCGGCGAAAAGTGGATTATAAAAATACTAACTATTAAAATTCCATTCATTTCATGAAAAATAAATGAATGGAATTGTGGAAATTTTATACTATTATCAAATGGATTTCTATTTCAAGAGTATAAATTTTTTTGTCTATCCTTGGAAGCTCGCCTAGGGAGTGGAAATAAAAAAAATCTATTTTTAGCTATAAATTGTTTTCAGGAATAAAATAGTTATCATTCGCGCTCTTAGTGGCACAAAATATATCTAGACCATTTTTGTCAATTGGGCATAGTTTAAAGCTTTTGATGATACAAAAAAAAATATTATAGGTTATTGGTGTGATATTGGGCATGGTTTAGAGCTTTTCGGTGGTATTAACCCTTTTTTAGAATTTTCATTTTTCATTTTGGTGTGTTTACTTCATGGAAAGTAAATAATCTGAAAAGTATTTTCCCAACAATGATCACTTGTATTGTTTCAAATAGTAAATAAAGAAATATTTTCATTGCCCACGAAGTTATTCATACGGACGGTAGCCTGCGGCAAGGGATCGGTGACTGGTAGCGGAGGAATTACGACGAGAAGAGTTTTTATCTATGTTTTTGTTTCAGAAATAGAAAAGTAGAATTCATTTCTGCTCCAAACCTATTTCTGCTAAAATTTATCTCGAAAAATAAAAATAAATTTGAGTTAGCAAACTGATTTATGCTCCAAATTTGTTCCTGAGAATAGAAAAATAGAATAATAGAGCAATATAATGGTTATTATGCACGCCCTAAATCATCTAAATTATGCCTACTGTGATACTAATACTCTACAATCTTTGTTACACTATTATAAGGTTGGGGTATCTACGACTACTAAATGCAATATCAAGTTGCAATAAAAGCTCCACAGTCCCACGTAACCTGTATTAAGATTACATCGAGTCTATAGTGAAATCATTGCGCCAGTTGAAGTTATTTTAGTGTCCTTTAGGGATGTGATTCCACGGTTCATACAAGGATATCGTTGAGTATGTGGCTTGAGTAACTCTAAGGTAACCCAAGTCTTGTTTGAGCAGTCTTTTTTTTTTTTTTTTATAGTCGCGGGTCTTGATTTAGCTCCCTTTCACATTTGCAACTATAGAGAGCAGTTTGTGACCTTTCAATTCTCCAGTATCACCGCGAAAAAAGAAAGCTTAGGGTATTGTTGTCACACCAAGCAAAAGCCGGATTTTTAAACGGAGAATAGTTTTTGTCACATGGTGCGAGAATATAGTACGGGACATTTTTCAAAATGGATAGCAAAAATCATAAAAGTATTTGAAAATAAAAACAAACTAAGTAAATTGTATGGCTTACGCAATTTTCCAATGGGCTTAGCATTAACCGGGTCATTCCTCTTGATGGGCTGTACTTGAAATGGGCCTTCTTAACCAAATTATTGGGCCGCTTCTTTTGTTGTCCGAAAGAGTGGCTAAATTAGCTAGAAAGCCCAGCTTAGACTTTCGGCATCCGCTCAGGTAGTTTTGATCTATGTTACACGGACACGTGCTCTCGAGGTTGTTTTGCGTATCCGATACATGTCGAATACCGACACACATCCGTCACACTCGGACACACGGTCAACGCGTATCCGAGATTCCAACACGTAGTCAACAGCTGGGGCACGCTAGGACTCACGTGTCCCGGGGGCAATCTAAGAAAATGAAAAAATTTGAGGGCAAGAACGTAAGTGAAGGAAAATATAAAAATCCCTAATATGTTTGACGTAATTTCTAGCGTTTCAGTGTTTTTTTATCATGATGTTATTATTATTGAAATCATAAAAATTATTATTTGTCATATATATTTAATAAATATACATATAATATACAACGTGTCCTAACGTGTCGGAATGTGCTATTTTTTTAAAATTTACATATCGACGTATCGTGTCGTGTCGTGTCGATGCAACATAAGTTTTGATCTCTAGCAATATTTGTTTGTAGGGTTATGAGAGAGAGATGGATGGACCAAACCTCGTTTGAATCGTCGAATCCAACTGGATCGACCCGCCGCATGAGATCCACCATTCGTATAAATCTAGGAATAGTTGAACACATATGATGGACTCACTGTATTGTATAATGACTCAGTACCCATTGAACTTTTACTAATTCAGTACTAAAACTTTTTAGTTTTGCCAACTGAATCCCAAACCTTTTTCGCGTTTTGTCAATTGAATCCATCCCCTCGCCGGCCCGTTGAGAAAATAAAAGAAAATACAAAAGGAAAAATAAATGAAAATTGTCTATGTCAGCTCCCGTCAAATTGGCCGAATAGACTCAATTGGTAAAAATATAAAAAGATTCAAGACTTAACTGAAAAAAATTAAAAAATTTTAAGACTCAATTAATAAAAATACAATACGCGTTTAGGGATACTCAGACAACTATTCCAACTTTTTAGGCAGAATTCCCAGCCACGGCAGAGTGGGGAAGAGCGTGGGGCGTGGATCCCCTGCCTATGTTTTTCCTAGGCAGGGTGATCCTCACCCTTCATTGGGGTGGGCCCCACAGTGTGTGGGGTGGGGATCACCCTGCCCAGCCGAAATCCGGGCAGGGGATGCGTGTACGTGAAAGTTTTTCTTAAACAAGTTTCCAGTACAGTAGCATCTCCAGAACAAAACCAAGCATTTTTTGCCAGGTCTTGCGTTGCCTGTCGCCTCTCGAGTCTCGAGACAGAGACGGCCATTGAAAGTGACCCTGGCCCATTTGAGACTATCCAACGACCAACTATTGATCCACGCATCCTCTCCCGGGCGGATCCGACGTCACAGTTGTCTCTACCGACATCAAATCCACCTCGGTTTCGGGCGTCCTGTCGGGGCAATGTCCGAGGAAGCGACGAAGAGAAGAAGACGAAAGTTCAATATCCAATGATTTCTGCTCGCTCTCCCCAACACTTCGGACGATATTAAGCGCTCCGCTCCCGGGAGCTGTCTGTCCTTCTCCTCTTGCTTTCTTCTCAAGTCCCTTCATCCTTTTAGGATTGAAAGAGGAAAAAGGGTGCATCAGTTCTGCCATGTTTGGCATGTTTTGTATGGTTTTTATCCAGGTTGGAAATGGTTTTCTCGCTTGGCAGCAAAGTGAAAAAGGGCACCGTGTTTGGCTACTAGCTGCCTGGATTTAGACTCGCTTCCTAGTTAAGCTCGGTACTTGTTCGTCGTCAAGACTTCAATCAATCTTGACTAGGTGTGACTCAAGTTGTGGTGAGATTTGAGGCGTGAAGATCATTGTTGTGGCTTGAGTTCGGCGAGGCTTGTTCTCGGGAAAATTCCTTTGCGGAATTGTTTAAGGAGCATTGATCCGATTTCCGGCAGTCAAAGCTTGCACGACAGTTGTTAAGGTACTGCGATTCGGGTGAGCATTTCAGTCCTTCAAGATGTTTTATCCCTTCCTGATTTTGCGATTCATGGCGTTCGGCTGATACTCGAGGATTAGTTTAATGTTCGCAAGATACAAAATGGTCGTCCTGACGGAATATCTGTGAAAATAGTTTATTCTCGCCTTTCCGGCTTGCAAATACCCTAACCTGGACAAAGAACTGAATCAAACTTTCGATTTTTCTTAAGTTTTTGTGAGGGTAAAATTGAAGGTGGGTTTGTACATACATAAACAGACAATGAAGTTCAGACAGAGCCAGGCAAAGCCTGTCTTGGTTGTTTTCAGAGCTGATTAGGATTTTATGAAGAACGTAAATTCCTGCTCATGATTCGATCGTATGAAAACTACTCGTCAAACTAAAACTCCTAGAATAATTGACTGTGGTTTCACAAATTTTCACTGTGCAAAAACGATATCTTTAATATATATATATATATATATATCTTCCAAGGTATATTTTCCCTGAAATAAAGGACATCTCTAAGGGAACCTTGCGTTGAACCTTTGTACTCTTGCGCTTCTTGTTATGTAGGACTACACACCACCACTTGTATAGTGTATTCGTTCTCACTGTGAGCAACGTTTGCAGTGTTAGATGGCAACTTCCGCGTTTGATTCTGTAGAACACAGGTTTTACGGAGTTGAGGACAAGCTGAGTTCAACGAACAAAAGCTGCGGAAGCATCGAAGAAGAAAGAACTCAAATACCGGTTTCAGAAGCGGAAGGTTGGGGGGAGTCCAGGGACATCAGCTTATTTTCAGGTTACGGATTTAATGGCAGTGACGTGACGCAGAAGCCAGCTCCTTTTTCCGAGTATCAGCAGCAAGAGGAGCCACAACAATCGTTTTCGGAATATGGGCTCCTTGATAATCTGCGATGTGATATTGCCTCTCCTCCTATCCAGGCTTGTCTAGACGAGATTGCAAAGTTCAGCAGAATCTCTACGGAGCTGCAAGATATCATTGAGGCAAAGGACATTTCTTCACCATCACTCGAGCTTCTGAGGAACTATCGCAGCGTGTTTAAACGACTGAGTGGGGATGGGGTACTCAATCCGCACACTGAGAGAAAAAAGGCAGAGCTGTCGACTTCTGAAACCATGAGGATTGCCAGCGCCAGATTTATCCAGTCATCTTCCGGGGCAGCCGATGATCTTGAGCTACTAGGCCATCCTTATGAATATTACTTCTCCTGCTTGTCGGAAGATGAAATAAGGAACGTGCAACTTGCCGAGATCCTCCTTGCTGCTGCTGAGAAAGTGGGATGTCAGCAGTTTGATGCAGCACGTGAATCACTTGACCGGTGTGATGAGTTGTGCTGCAGCACAGGAACTCCGGTGGAACGGGTGGTGTACTATTTTTCGGAAGCCCTTAGAGAGAAGATCGATCGGGAAACAGGAAGAGTCAGCATAAAGGGCCTGGGAAATAGGATGAACCTTGATCTAGATGAAGATATGATGCGGCCGAGCCCTCCGCTCATCGCGAATCACCAACTAGTCCCATTCTCTCAGATCCTACAGTTCTCTGCAATACAAACCATCGTGGAGAACGTGGCAGAGGCTAAGAGAGTTCATGTGGTTGACTTCGGGATATGGACCGGTGTCCAGTGGATGGTCCTAATGCAAGCCCTTGTGGCTCGACGCGAATGCTCCCTAGAGCTGTTGAAGATAACGGCGATAGGTACTTGTTCGCAGCAAGTGATCGAGGACACAGGTAAAAGACTGGAGACTTTTGCTCAATTGTTCAATGTGCCATTTTCTTTCAAAATAATCATGCTGCGGGACATCTTAGAACTCAAGGAAGATCTTTTCGATCTGGACGAGGAAGAATCCATTGTTGTCTATGCTCGGTTCCTCCTTAAAACGATGATTCCTCGGCCTGAGAGGCTCGAGTCTGCCATGAAAGTGATGAAAAAGCTAAATCCATGCGTGATGGTGGTTATCGAAGTTGAGGCAAACCACAACTCACCAGCTTTCACAAATCGGTTCGCTGAAGTGCTTTTCTACTATAGCGCATACTTTGATTGTCTGAAAGAGTGTCTGGAACGAGATGATGAGAACAGAAAAATTCTCGAATCTGTGTACTTTGGCCATGGAATAAGGACCATACTGGCCGCTGAAGGAGAGGAAAGGAACATTCGGCACGTAAAAATCGATGTCTGGAGGGCATTCTTCAGTCGGTTTGGAATGGTCGAGGTTGATTTGGGCATGGCATCGCTATATCAAGCAGATTTGGTGGTAAAGCAATTTCCTTGTGGAAGTTCTTGCACGATTGACATGAATGGGAAATGCCTGATCATTGGGTGGAAGGGCATGCCTTTGCATTCTCTTTCCGCTTGGCGATTCGAGTAACAAGTGTTTACAGGAGTGCGATCGCACACTTGCTCTGTACTTGTTTGCTGTAGCCTAATCTGGTGGCAAACTCTTGTTCAAATCTTTGCTCATATTCGTCCATGCGTCCAGTGAACTTGTCTCGTTTTGAATGATCAGAATGCTCGCTAGGCTGTTTTCACTCTACTGCAATGTGATAAGAGAGCTTCTTATGTTGGCCTATCTTTGGTTTTGAGGTTCCTTCCTCGAGGTCTGTAGTGTCATGACAAAATTGCTAGCTCCATGGTTTGTCGCTTACCAAACAATCCCGAGAGAATTATGATATCGTTTTTCTTTCTTGTTCGTGTGTGATACCAGAAATTTAAGATCTTTTACTGATGGTATATGATTATGATGCGTGTTATCTACTGTTATATGACTTGTGTGCTACGCCACGATCTTTCTTGTCTGAGTTTTGCGTTATTCTTACATGTCCTGCAGATGTAGCTGTGTATTTGCATTTTAAATGTTGCATTGATCATGCTTTTAGTGTGGGTCAATTTTCTGAATGGTTTGGCTACTGTCACAAATCAAGTTAGTTCTTACCAAAATAAGAATGTAATTGTTCATATCAAGAATGCAATTATTTCCCTTGGGAGTATCTGCATAATCATAGCAGTACCTACTAGTGTTCCACTTACCCTTTTCGATACTTGGTTCTTGTGATTCGACGTCCGACCGAATTCTGTTTGCTCGCATTGACTCCTTGTCTATATGCGCGGTCCGGGGGCATGGGGGTTCTCGTGTGTTTGTGGTGCAAATGACGGGCGAAAGCACTCATAAATATTGTCAATGATGCCGAAGCTTTTGCACTAACTAAGAGGAAATCATGCTCAAGCGAATTAGTTATCACAATCCATCAAGATGAGTGAAAGGGTCATGACATGAAATACGGAACAAAAAGTATGCTGACCCTCAAGAAATTCACTTCTTTAAAGAAGAACAGGAACACCTCTAGGTACTACTTGCCGGTGAGAGAATTTGAATTCTGAGTTCTGCACATGATGCGAAGGTGACGCAGAGTGCATCATCATAAATGAAGCGAAACATCTTTGGAGCTTCTAAATTTAAGCAATTCACCAAATTGGAAAGCAGTTCTTGCAACCATGGTGAGACTGGAATAGAAGTCATGCTTTGATCTGAAATGGACCTCTCAAAAGGTGTCACCAATTCCCATCCAAGCCCAACTAACGTAATACAGCCGAATTTCTCGCTTAAGTTAATGAACCAAGATGATTTCTTCAAGCACATCCCTTTGACAGATAAAACTGAATGCGGGCATCATTCTCGAGGTAAAAAACGCAGTGTAGCTATGGAGTCTCAAGGAAGATATCAGGATAATTTGCTAATCTATTCTAACTTCTTCGATGATATTGCCGATTTTCAGGACATTGGCTCCGGACATGAGAACATCTTCTGGCTAGAATTCCATTGCCAGTCGACTAGGCAGGCCTCCTGTGTTTTCTTAGCAATAACGACCAAGTTAACCGTCCATTCGGTCAGTTGAAACACCCGAAGGATTTCAGAAAACCATGAAGATCCCCATATTCAACAAAGGGGTGGAGTAATTTTTCTGTTGGAATTCTTGGATCATTGATATCAACTTGATTGCAGAAGCGTGGTTTTGATGTCACTGTTTTAGTTGGTGATTTAAAGTGCAAGTGTGTGTGTGTGTAGGACATATCTGATAGAAAACAGACAAGGTACAAGGTATAGGAACTAAAGGTTTCAAGGCAATGGGACATAGTTTCCAGGATACTTCTGCTCTTGTCAAGCAAATTTTCATCCTACAAGGCTTCAGAAATTGGACCAGCATTTTCACATTCCTCCTTGGATCCAACTTTCGTGGTACTCCAAGCATATTCCGCAACAGTCTCGATCATGGCTTGAAATTCTTCTCGTGCCGTGTCCTGAACCTTGCATCCTTTCGCAGTTGTTCTTTCCCAGACACTTGCATCTTTTTTCGACGATGTCCTATATGTCTTGAGCCATCAAACTGCTCGCATAATCACAGCTGTTTTGGAAGTAGAGAACTGTAGATTTTGTGAGGCAACATTGGCCATAGTTTGAGTTCTGTTAGGTGACTGTAGTAGAGGTTGTTGGTAAGGACAAACGCACAATACCAAAGCTGCTGTTCAGGAGCTTTGTAATGTCTTCTCAACCGTCATCTAGCAATGGTAATGGCCATTCAGCAAACTACGCTTTTGCTGATCAGTATTTTGGTTAGCTCAGTAGTAAACTAACTAGTCTCCTCCTATTTACTACAGGGGGAAATTAAAACCTCAGCTCTGCGAGTGGTTCGAGACAAATTAACATAGAACGGTTCAAACTGAAGACAAACATTTTGTTTCGTCTTGCCTCGCCTTGAGAGGCAGATGGCCAAGGAAAGTGACCCTGCCCATTTGAGACGATCCAACCGTTGATCCACACATCCGATCTCCGGCTGAACCGAAGTCACATTTGTCTTTACCGAAGTCAAATCTAAGTCGGCTGTCCAGTCGGGGCGATGTCCAAGGAAGCGACAAAGAGAAAGCGACCCCGCCTCTATGAGACGATCCAACTATTGATCTACACATTCAATCTCAGGCTAAACTGAAGTCACATATGTCTTTACCAACATCGAATCTACGTTGGGTTTGGCTGTCCGGTCGGGGTAATGTCCGAGGAAGCGACGAAGAGAAGTGTACAAAAGTCCCTGCGGTTCTTTCAGCTCCCTCTCTCATATGCTTCGGACAATATTAAGCTGTCCGTCCTTTTGCCGTTGCTTTCTTCTGAGATACCTTTATTCTTTCGGACCCCAATATTATCCAAGTTGGAAATGTTTTCTCAGGATTAATCAAGATTGGCTTAGCAATTGATGATGAAAAATTACTAAAAAAAGTCTTAAATTTATTGTAATTATGTCAACTTAATTTTAAACCTTTATATTTTTTTGCTAATTGAGTCTTAAACATTTTGCATATATGTCAATTTAGTTCGTTCGGCTAACTTTGGCCAATCGGTCCAAACCTCTTGCGAGGACCGACAAGGCCGAGCTTGCCGGGCGACGGCTAAGTCGGCTTTCGCCTAGCCACTCCTCTGGCTGGTCACCTGGCGACCGGCTGGAAGAAGAAGGAGAAGGAAAAAAAGGGGAAAGAAAAGACAAAAGGAATTTTTTTTTTTTTTGTGGAAAAAGCATTGAAAATATTATTATAGCTAAAGTTGGCCGAATGGACTAAATTGGCATAAATGCAAAATGTTTAGGACTGAATTAGCAAAAATAAATAGAAAGGTTTAGAACTTAGGCATAATAGCAATATATTTAGAACATTTTTGGTAATTTTCCCTAGCAATTGAGGATCGAAAATACTAAGTGAAAAGAGCATCATGTTTGTGCTATTAGCCGGCCGAATGTTGTCTCGCTCCTGAGCCAAGCTCGGTTTCTACTTTCTACCTATCCTTGATGGAATTCCTCGTGAAGAGTTATAATAGATTTTAACTAGTTGTGACTCACGAGGCAGTGAGAAAAAGTTAGAATTGCGGCGTGAAGATCATTATTGCGGCTTGAGTTCGGCAAGGCTTGTTCTCAGAAACATTCCTTACCGAATTGTTTAAGGAACATTAATCCGTTTTCCGGCAGTAAAACCTTGCAGGACAACTGCTAAGATACCGCAGTTCCGGTCAGCATTCCAGTCCTTCAAGATGTGTTCTCTCTTGCAGTGTTCGTGATCCATGGCGTTCGGCCGATGCACAACGATTAATTTAATGCTCGCAAGACACAAATGGCCGTCCGAGCAGTCCGACAGAATATCTGCGTGAATAGTTGAGTCTTGCACTTCCATCTCGCAAATATCCTAAACTGGACAAAGAATTAGCTTGAACTTTGATTCGTTCCGGTTATCTGTTTTATGGTCACTGATGTCGCGAGAATTGTGTTCTTTCATTAACCGTTCGACGGTTACCAAAGCGTGCCTATAAATACCTAAGGTCGTCCAACGTTGAAGCCTCCCACAACACAACAAACAAGTCTTATCTTTTCAATTAGCTCCCAGCTTAGCTGTAGTTTTCATATTCCTGTCGTCGATTCAATTCCGGCGAATTTCATATCCAGAGTTAGGTGTTGTCGATTAGATTGCGACGTCTGCTCACCCAGTTCAGTGCCGTCGATTTAATTCCGGTGTTGTACTGTTTATTCACTCTGCCCCGAAACTCCTTATTTAACGAACTGTTAAAGTTCGATAAAAGGTTTCCGTGCTAGCCAACCCTTTTGGGCTATGGCCTTTTGGGCCAAACCCCAAAAAGCCCACTCAGGCCCAATCGAGGGATTTTAACGCCAACATTTATGTTGCTCATATTAGAGATTGTTGCTTTTGGCGAACAGTAAGTTTTATTATTCATCTTTTACTTTGAATCATTTCATTCGTGAGAGTTAATCGTTGAGAAATTCCAAAAACAAGAAAAGAAAAAAAAATAATCACTCGAAAAAAAAAAGATTTAACCGGAGCCAAATCTGAGCCTTAGAAATTACCCCCAAATTCTTTGGCCATCGTTGCCGACCACGTAGGATTCGGATCTAAAGTCCGACAAAGGTGACAACATCGACAACTTTGGTCGTCTACTTGACCTTCACTGTTTATTCGTTCCGGTCAAACATAAGATTGGATTTTGCACCGCTTAGCGGCGGCGATCGAGAGGGATCACATGCCATTGGAGAGAGAGACAAAAATCATTCAAAAAAAAAAAAAATTTGCCAGCTACTCCTGGTGCATATATTTGCCCTAGCATGAGGCGTTCTCTCATGTGTTCTTCACGAGAGACTTGCTTGCTTGATCTGACCCAGGATCAACTTGAGCTCAAGAAACAGTCCTGGAGGGGCAGAGGGCGAAGGGACGGCGGCGAGGTGGCCGAGGAAGTACCGCCTGATGTAACACTGCGGCCACCAGGCACCCTCTGATCCTCATCATCCTACTTGAGTCCATCGACTTCGACTCCTTCAAAGGGCAGCCGGTGCGTTAGCATTCGTGCTTCTTCGTTTGTTTCGTCTCTACAGAGACCGCTTTGTGCACTGTATGATCTCAAATACCCTTATTTGTCCATCCATCCATTCACTCATGCATCGATGATGTTCGAACTTTAAGCTGTTGGGTCGGTTTTTTTTTTGCCCCCGTAATTTGTTGTTGAACGTCAGTTGAGTGGAAAGACATGAAGCCTTCCCTCATAATGTCTGCTGTGGCAACTCATTGATGAAGAAGGGCTTCTAAAACCAATTATAAAACTCAACTAGCTATAGTTATGTCCTATCTTTTGCCTGGTTTTATCTTCATGTTTTGCCTTTCTGATGTAGAGTTCAAAGTGTGTGTGTTTATACATACCCACATGATGAACTTCCGACAGAGCCAGGCAAAGCCTGTCTGGGTTGCCCTCGGAGCTGATTAAAGTTTGGCTCCACGGCTTTTACTCGGTTAACTCATTTATTTTAGCGTGAGCATGACTCCGGAGTAGAATCGGGAATCAGAGAATTGGGAACCGGTCAGGTTTTAGGTTTTAGGTTTTAGGGTACGTAGGGTAGGTTCTAGGTGGAAACACTCACCTCTAATTTATTTTACCAATGAAAATTGCTCCTCAAACTATTTCTCGCCCCAATTTTTTTGATCAAAATGCATTTTAGGAGCAAAAACCATAATTTTAAGACTTACAAAGTATATAATTGTCATCAGACATGCTGATTAGGTTAAGATTTTCCACTAGACATTCCAACACGAAATCAAAACTAGGTTTTTATCCATTGATTTCAAGTAAGAGGCTCTAGTTCGTCCATTCCACGTGCCGTCCTCAATCCAGTTTGCATATGAAATGGGTGTCAAAGTATCTTATCTCACTTGTCTATGAGGCTCAATAAACCTATTTATCATCTAGTGTCGCTCTACCTATCAGCTTAGGTCTTAAGTAGTTGATTGTGGTCCTACAAAATTTGACAGTGCAATTGTCTCGACAATATCAAACTGCAGCTATTGAAGTCACTATTACAAGTCCTCTTAACTGAGAATCTTCCAAGGATTTTTTATATAAAAGATGTCTCAAAGGAAAGCTTGAGTATAACATCAGTACTGTTGTGGCTTCTTTTTATGTAGGACTACACACCAATAGGCATCTTGTACAAATATCAATATAATGTCGCAGGTACAATTGGGATGACAAACTGGGAGCAAGGTTCGCAGTTTTAGATGGCAAGTTCAGCGTTTGATTATGCAGAACACAGCTTTTACGTAGTCGAGGACAGGTTGAGTTCATCGAACCGAAGCTATGGAAGCGTCATTGCTGGAGAAGGATTGCAAGTCCCGTTTTCGGAAGCAGAAGATTGGGGAGAGTCTGGGGACATCAGCTCTTTTTCCGATTACGGATTTAATCACAGTGACTTGACAAGGAAGCAAGCTTTTCTTTTGGAGAATCAGCAGCAAGAGCAGCAACAACCGTTTACAGATTATGGGCTCCTCGATAATCTGCGATGCGATGTTGCCTCTCTGCCAATCCCAACTTGTCTAGACAGAATGGCTAAGTTCTCTAGAATCTCAACTGGGTTGGGAGATATCAATGAGGCCAGGAAGGACAAGCCGTTCCAGTTTTCTGTAACATCGTTTGAACTACTAAGGAACTATGGAAGCAGATTTAAGCGACTGACCGGGGATGGGGTACTCGAGCCGCACACCGAGCGCAGAAAGGCGGAGCTGTCAACTTCTGAAACCATGAGGATTGCTAGCGCCAAATATATCCAGTCATTTTCTGGTGCAGGCGATGATCTTGCCCTGCCAGGCCATCCGTGCTACAGCTACTTCTCTTGCTTATCGGAAGACGAGATAAGGAACGTGCAGCTTGCCGAGATCCTCCTAGATGCTGCTGAGAAAGTGGGATGTCAGCAGTTTGATGCAGCGAGCGACTTGCTCAACCGGTGTGATGAGTTGTGCTGCAGCACAGGAAATCCGGTGGAACGGATAGTGTACTATTTTTCCGAAGCCCTTAGAGAGAAGATCGATCGGGAAACGGGGAGAATCAGCATAAAGGGCCTGGGAAAGAGGATGACCATCGATGTAGAGGAAGACACCATGAGGCCGAGCCTTCCAATCATCGCGTATCACCAACTAGTCCCTTTTTCTCAGATCCAGCAATTCTCCTCGATACAGACCATCCTGGAGAACGTGATGGAGGCTAAGAAAGTTCATGTGGTTGACTTCGGAATACGGAGCGGCATCCAGTGGATGATCCTAATGCAAGCCCTCGTCGCTCGACGTGAATGCTCCCTGGAGCTGTTGAAGATAACGGCGACAGGTATTTGTTCGCAGCAAGCGATCGAGGACACAGGTAAAAGGCTGGAGACTTTCGCTCGGCTGTTCAATGTGCCGTTTTCTTTCAAAATAATCGTGTTGCAGGACATGCTAGAACTCAAGGAAGATCGTTTTGATCTGGACGAGGGAGAATTCATTGTTATTTATGCTCAGTTCCTCCTTAAAACGATGATTTCTCAGCCTGAGAGGCTCGAGTCCACCATGAAGGTGATTAAAAAGCTAAAGCCGTGTGTGATGGTGGTTATCGAAATCGAGTCAAACCACAACTCACCAGCTTTCACAAATCGGTTCGCTGAAGTCCTTTCCTACTATAGTGCGTACTTTGACTGTCTTGATGAGTGTATGGAACGTGATGATGAGAACAGAACAGTTCTCGAATCTGTGTACTTCGGCCAAGGAATTAGGACCAGACTGGCAGCTGAAGCAGAGGAAAGGAATAGGCGGAACGTAAAAATGGAGGTCTGGAGGGCATTGTTCGGTCGGTTTGGAATGGTCGAGGTAGATTTGGGCACGGAATCGCTGTATCAAGCAGATTTGATGGCAAGGAAATTTCCATGTGGAAGTTCTTGCACGCTCGACATGAATGGAAAATGCCTGATTATCGGGTGGAAGGGTACGCCGATTCATTCTCTTTCCGCTTGGCGATTCAAGTAACAAGTGTTTGCCGGAGTGCATTGCGCATACTTGCTCAGTGCATTGCGCATATATCAGAAAGTACTACTCTTTCTACAGATTTCTCAAATCCTTTGTTTCTTCTCTATTTCATGTCGGTCCCTATACATAGTTTTGCGATATCTTCTCCACCGTCGTCCAGTAATCGCAATGGCCATTCATCGAACGACATTTTCGCCATTCAGAACCTCGGTAGCTCATCAGAAAACTGACTAGGATCCTCCTGTTTACTGCTAAGAGAGATCAAAACTCAGCCCTGTAAGTTGTCCAAGACAGACTAACATAGAACATTTCCACCACTATAGTAAGATAAAAAATCAACTGTGGTCATACAAGAACGTTTCTTGTTGATCTATGTGATGCATATGAGGAACGAATGTCCACATAGCCCGGTCCAATTTTCCCTTCTTTTCTCAGCTCAATTCGCAAGCACCTCGTTTCATCGAATCTGCTCGGGGCCGTGGCAAACAGTAAAGCTATCGTTGAATGGGTATTGCTGTTTTTTTTCCTTCTCAATGCCGAACTGCTACCGGTTGCCAAGCTCGACCGGCTTTCTTCAGTTACAAGTAATCAACTTTCACACTAGCTTTACGGTTGCTAAACCGGAAAATTTCTTCGGCGACTTCACCAAATCCTACACCTTATGATCGGAAATCGGTTTGCGCAAAAACGCACCGCCAAGTCATTGCACCAATTGTGGTACTTGATCAATATCGGCAACTACTTCCGTGCATTATCATAAGACTTTCGCAAGTATATTCGGAACCCTCGATTTGAGGCATAGTTCAAAAATCGCACATTCTTGATCTTATCTTTCTTTGAAAAAGTCGACGGACCTTCAACAAGCTTTTCTAAAGTACGAGAAAAATGTAGAATTTGGACTATGCTTTAAGATTAAAATACCCACTTTACGTTTACGGATTTATTATATTATGTCCATGATGACGTGCATTTGAGAGGACCCCATGAAGAGGCGCCTTCTCGAAAGGCTGCCTTCTTATCCCTTTATCTATAAAAGAAAGATAAGATCCGAAGGGGCACAAGATAGCGAATCGGACATAAAAGCGTATAGACAAAAGTACTTTCATTCTCTCTCTCTATCTCTCTCTCTCTCAAAACAGACACACACTCGAGGCAAAAACATCCTTGCTTTAAGAAACGATCGCCATTTATGTTGTGAAACATGAATATATTTCGCTTGTGATTATATTCGGACCAGCGTGGGTTGTAGATTTGTTAAAGATGGTCTGGTGATTCAATGACATTTTTGAGTAATTTCAAAGTCGTACCTCTAAAAAGGTTAGTCATATTTGTCGTTATATCGTTTCAACACTACTTGATCTCAATAGTTGAACCATTTCGATCATATTTCATAGGGCTTGCTTCATTTAACAACAGCAATCGGAAGTCATTTGTACTAGGGGTGAGCATGGTTCTAGGGTAGAACCTGGAACCTATAGAACCGGACCGGTAGGAACCGATTGGTTCCAGGTTCTAAGGTAAGAGGGTAGGTTCCAAGTTCCAAAAATTTGGGAACCTACTTTGACGGGTAGGTTCCAGGTTCCAAGTAGGTGGAACCTGGAACCGGAACCTAGAACCTGAAGCAATCTTTTGTATTATTTTTTAGTATATGTCATCACGTCATTATGAGGGATTTCATAATGACGATAATGAGTATGTAATTTGAAACTACTTTATCATCGAGTTTTTTACTCTATTATTGTTTTATACTTTTCGTGTATATATGTATGAGTTATAGTTAATAGATTTTAGTAGCAGATGGTGGTCATTAGAGGTAATTATTCGCATTGATCGTTCAATCAATAATATATGTGGAACCTGAATAGAACCTGAAACCGCTCACCCCTACTTTCTTCTATTTTGATGCAAATGAGGTTTTATTTATAGGTTTTAGGGTACCCTGGAACCGGATCCAGAACCTGTGACAGGGTAGGTTCCAAGTTCCAGAGTATAGATGGTAGGTTCTAGGTGCTCACCCCTAATTTGTACTCACAAAATGATCTGAGTAGCCGATCACGTGATTCTCACGTGAGATCTACGATGGTCAAAGTCAAACGGCTGGGAAAGCAACCGACCTCATCTCCTCATCCGAGCTCATGGGTACAGATCATGCAACTACTGCTATAAAAGCCGGCTCAGGTTGCCACGTATGTGCCAGCGGATCCGCAGTGATCGAGCCCCAAGCCAGAAGCCTACAAAAATCCGTTGTTGTTGTTTTTTTTTTTTTTTTTCGAGACGGTAGTCAAAGAAGCTGAGAGACTGGCTGAGACGGAGGGAGAGAGAGTCATGGAGGGGGGACTGGAGCAACCGGCGGAGGAGGAAGGGACGACGGCGACGTGGCTGAGGAAGCACCGCCTGATGTACACGGCGGCCACCAGGCACCCTTTCATCCTCAGCATCCGAGATGGGTCCGTCGACCTCAACTCCTTCAAACGATGGCTGGTACGATTGCGTTCGCGCTTCTTCATTCACGCTTCGTCTCCATAGAAATCGCTTCGTCCGCTGGATTATCTCGGATACCCACTTTCATCCACCCCCCGTCCATTCATTCGTGCGTTAGTGATGTCCTGACTATGAGCTTTTGGGTCAGATTTTCTTGACAATTTGCTGATGAATCTTTGCTGAGCTTTTGGCGTGTTTGGGACAGGAAAAGGTATGTGCAGAGAGGTGTAGTAGTTTGGACAAGTTAGTGGGAATTTCCGTAGATTAGGCGAGAATCGCACTTTTTACATGGATACTAGATTAGATGTGCACATGGTTCCTTTTCGTACGTGCTCTGTTCAATAGCAGAGGAATCGCGAGATGTCTCCGATCTCTCGTGTTTCGGAGACTGATATATGTTTCTAAAGGTTGGAAACTTGTTTCGACATGAGTCGTGACAGAGCTAGGCGGCCTGACCGTGACATTGCGATAAACATATGGGTCCATTGCCGAGCCTGTTTATGCTTTTTGCTTTTGGAACAAACGGTTGCATAATCGAATTTAGCGAATTGTTTGATTGTCGTGAAAGAAAATGAGAAGATCTTACATTCCATCCTAATCTGTTGGTACTTAGCTGCAATAAAAGTAGTTCTGGGTTGCTTTAAACAGGACGATAATGGAACTCTCTGTGATAATTTGCAATGTAAGACTTGAGAATCCTGAGGGAATTCAAATGCACCGGAAAAGCTTTTAAGTTGTTCAGTTGGGTTGGAAAAAATTTGCAGGGACAGGATTACCTGTTTGTTAGAGCGTTTGTTCCTCTTGTATCAAGCGTGTTACTGAAGGCTTGCCGGCAACTCGATGATGACTCCGACATGGAAGTCTTACTAAGCGGCTTGGCTGCTCTAAACGACGAGATCGCATGGTTCAAGAAAGAAGCCTCCAAGTGGGGCGTTGTGCTCGCTTCCATTGCCCCTCAAAGGGTGAACCAAGACTACTGCCGGTGAGTCTTGCGCTTCGAAATTAAGAGCTCTCGTGATCGATAACGTGAAACTTGCACAACTGTGATATTAAGACGCATTGTTGCTGCAACAGGTTTTTGGAGAGTTTGATGGGACCGGACGTGCAGTACACGGTGGCGATAACCGTGCTCTGGGCTATTGAGCTCGTCTACCAACAGAGCTTCGCCTACTGCCTCGAAGAGGGCTCTAGGACTCCGCCGGAACTCGTCGAGACGTGCCAAAGATGGGGGAACGAAGGGTTCGGCCAGTACTGCCGGTCGCTCCAGGCAATCGTGGACCGCCGGCTGCCGAGGGTGACCAACGAGGAACGCAAGAAAGCCGAAGTCGCGTTGCTCCGCGTGCTCGAACACGAGGTGGAGTTTTGGAACATGAGCCGGGGATGAACTAACCAGTAACCAGAGCTTTCAGAGGGCATGGCCATGGGGCAGATGGCACCAGAGTGTTTGGTCGATCTTGTACATGTTTTGTGGGACTATGCGGTCAACAGTCAGTGTTGTGAAGTTTTGCGGCACTGTCTTGTGCCGTTCGTTGTAATATTCTTACACACTTTTTCTGTATCCACAAAAGCTAAAGTAGCTCCTCAACTTGCTTAGCAGAAACCGATGATGGAGTGGGATTAGCTGTGTCATAACAAGTAGTTTAAAATTAGCGTTGATATCACAAAAAATCTTTAGACTAACACATCAATGAGAAATTTATCTGACAATTAAATTTTTTTTTTATTGTGGATATGTGATCAATTCATCTTTTTAATCTTTGTTAATTGTAGTTAATATCACGAAAAATCTCAAATTGAAACACATGGGATAAATAAAAAAATTTCAAATTGATACATTCGTGTATTATGACAAAAAAAATTATCAAGTGTCATAATTTAGGAATTTGATGAAAAAATTTAAGGATGAATTAATGAGATTTAAGGAGGAACTAATGAGAGTAAATTTGTCCTCGGTTTTGATCATTTGTATGATCAAAAATATGTTCTTATGGGGTCGTCGGGGTATTAAACTAAAAATTATTTAAGATAAAATTACTTCCAAAGTAGTAACCAATTGTGGCTGTAGTTTAGTGGTAAGAATTCCACGTTGTGGCCGTGGAGACCTGGGCTCGAATCCCAGCAGCCACAGCATCCCCTTTTTTTTTTCCTTTTGCTCAAACTTCTACCCGAACAGGGAACAATTTCACTCAGCTCTTGAATTCACAAGCACAAACCACCAGAGATTTCTCTTTATTTCAGATTTCTCTACGAGATGCAAAAGCTCCCCACATCTTCTTAAACTTTTCTTTACATGTCGCTCTTAGATGGAGTTGTGACATTGACGACGTGATAAACATCCCAAATCCTCCCCTGTCCGAAGTTGAGTGGGTACTTTGGCTGCTTGTTTGGGAAGAACACCCCGAAGTGCTTCTCCAGCTCCGGCTGCTTCTGGTTCTCGTCGAACAAGGCGAATATGTAGGCCTCGATCGCCCTGTTTGGCCGCTTCGGCGTGCCGCCTTTCACGTGCTTGATCAGGTTCCCGTTGTACGTCCTCGAGTTGTCGGCCGTCGCCCCGACCCCGCCCGCGGACGGCCACCCGCTCTCCGAGACCACCACCTGCAGGGCCGCCCCGCCGGCCCTCTCGAGGGCGGAGTGCAGCACGTCCAGCAACGCGTCGAACAGGTTCCGGTACTCGCGGGCGCCGTCCCGGACGACGACCGACGGCGAGGTGAAGAGGGCGTAGGGCAAGCTGATGTCTTTGGGGTTGCCGACGTAGCTGAAGTAAGGGTAGATGTTGGCCAGCAATGGAGAGTTGGCGCTCGCCAGGAAACTGATGATTGGGTCCAAGTAGGACCTCACGTCCTGTCTGAACGCACCTTGGGACGGAGGGTAGGAGTTCCCTATCAGGGTCATGTCGACGGCGGTGGAGACTTTGATTTGGTTCTGCAGGCCGGAGGACCTGAGCGCGCCCTGTATGTTCTTCATCGCGGGGAGGACGAATTTGGCGTACTGCGCGGTGCCTCCGTTGACGGGGCTCACCTCGTTGCCGACGGCGATGTAGCGGAACTTGACGCCCGGCGAGTAATTCTTCACGTTCCTCTGTACCCACGAATTCGCCTCGGCGGGGTTGGAAGCCAGGGCCTGGAGGCCCGCGTTGGGGACCCCAAGGATGAGCTCGATGTTCGAGCCTCTCAGGGCTTGTAGAGCAGCCGGATTAGGGTCGTAGAGCCTCATTTGCTTGATGCCGTGAGCCTTGCAGAGGTCGACAACCTGTGATGCCGGCGGTAGGTTGTTCCCGAGCATCCCATAACAGACTCCCACGGATTGCACACCTGTTTGCAAAATTCAAAAGATCAGCTGCGAAAGAGAAGATCGGAAAGTTTGCGAAGCACGATCGGGTATTGCCATCCTCAATTCATGCCTCACTGGAAATGCCCTTAGCAAGTGATGCCTAGGGATTTAGTACGAGAATCAGTCCAGTGTGTCATTGTATCGGTGTTCGGCATCGAAGCACTTGAGTTCAGCTCAACAAATCGAAACCGGCTTTTCGAGCATTAGAACAAGATGCGCCGATCGAATCGGGCGAAAATTGAGAATTCGCATGTCGAAAGCATGTGCTAAAATGGACACAAGCATTCAGTAAGATCACCAAAAGCACATGAAAAATTCGCTACTTCAAGACGATGAAATCATCGGAAGCTCCTGCAAGAGGAAATATGGACAGCAGAGATTTCGCATACGTGATACGGTATTCATCCAGACCGGCGTCGAATACAATAAGATCGTCGCCATACCTGCCATGCAAAGGTTGGCTATCAGAAGTCCCAGAAGGCAAACGGTAGGAGCCGACGAGCGTCCTCCCGCCATTGAGATAGTTTTAGCCATATGAAGAGGTAGAAAGAAGACAAGGAAGAAACCTAGGATGATGGATTATGTCTGAACTGAACATCTTAAAACTCTCGTATTTATAACGAGCCAAATCACTGTAGATGACCTAATTGTCTGAGATCTTTTGCTCTTAGCAAGGAGTCGAATTTCCACGGTTTTGACTGATTAAAGCCATGCTTATCTTTCTTTCCTCCAATCAATTTTTTACACTTTCCGAGCCATCGATTCACGTACGTCGCTCTCGAGTTATCTAGATTCCGACAAGTGGGATCGAATTCGATCATGCAGAATCTAATGTCATGAGTAAAAAGTTGTTAAGCAATCGCCATTTTGTGTGCCGGATAAGGGGCAGTGCTCCAATGAACTGTGCCTCTTTCCAGGACAGTGGAGATATGCCAAACTCCAAGGGCCGCCTAGGGCTAGGAGGCTCCTTTTTTATCCAAGTTGTGGTCTAAAGCTTTCATCAGTCCGCCTTGTCACCTTCATCAACTCTCCCGTTCAACTTAGAATCCCGCCACATTAAAAACGAGACATATCTGAATTAACTTACTCAAGATATTGTCCATTTTGATTCATCCCATACCGAGCCTCGATTTTGTCGTACAGACAGGCACTTTGTCATCCACCCTGATGCTACTTTTAACCTGAGCATGCTTAACTTTGGAATTCCAAAGCAAAACTTGTCGCCGCGCCCCCAATGAGTTAATTCCCATTTTTCATATGTATATTTGGTCCCTTCGCCATCCTAGAAGTCGCTCCTTGTTTAGACCTTCTGTCAAGTCTACTTCAACTCGAAAATGACACGGCTCGACATCTTTTCTTTTTCTTTATCTTTATCTTTTTCTTTTTCTTTAGCATATCTTGTGACAGTAGAGAGTCTTTGCGATGGCACAACACGGATCTTCTTGCCTATCCATGATGAAAAGTAGGAGGGGAAGTGGAACTCGCTGTGATGAAAAGTCAAAAAGTATGTGTTGTTGTTTGATTATGAATTCGTTTGGCTTCTTTGTCATTAGTGCCAGCCGTGGAGGCGGCTTCTATGGGATATGATGTGGAACGGTGGCGACAGCGATGTTTATAATCTTCTTCCTTTTTTTGTTAGTCCAACATTTGATGTTGATGTCCAGACAAATAAAAAATTGAACAAGGCATCTGAAGCAGGATAATCGAATCTCCTTCCCCTTTATTTTCCTATTGCTAAGCACGAACTTGAGAATGGAAGTTGAGAAAGTAGAAGGTGAAGGAGATGTTTCTTTTTAAATGGTTTATTTATTAGAAATCACCCCAAAAAAAAAAACAAATTCCAAAAGTTTTACTCCCCTAAGATCCCCATGAAAACAAACGATTCGGATGATGGGTGTATGACATGAATCCAATATGGAAATTTAACAAATTTCTTAAGCAATTTTGTTTTTGGAAAGCCAGATCCGATGCGTCCGTGGGCGAGTGATTCCGTCGGGTAGGGAATGCTATGCTCCCGCATCAAGATCTAAAAAAAAAAGAGAAGAAAAAAAATGATGAAATCTACTAATTTTGCCTTTTGAAAATGTACTAAAATCACTCATTTTGACCAATGAATTTGGTGATGAGCTAAGCCTCATGCCAATCATCCAAGTTGTCTACTCCATGCAGAATTGCACATTCTGTATATGATATCACTGAGGATACTGGATGAAATACTTTAGCCTTTTTTGTGAGACGAAAATTATTTATAAGCAGATATGGAACATATTTAGTCTTGTGCATTAGCCATAGATCTTTTTTTTTTTTTTTTTTGCAGTACCAATCCTTGAAAATGAGAAAATTAAGAGAGTTATTCCAAAACCAACATTAAGGAGAGATTCTCCAAATATGTATGTTAGAAAGTCCATGCTTGTGTAACCATATTGGCAACACTGGCTTTGATACCATGTTATAATGTCCAATTCAAAAGCTTAAGCGGAGAGGTAGAGAGAGACCATATGAATATAAAAAAATATATAGAATATATAAGACCCACTGTTAAGCAACGTGGGATAAATAAGTTCATATTCAAGTCTACATGAATTGCTTCGGAAATAAGGATTCATTTGTTTTGCAAAAAATGAATAATTTAAAAAGAAATTTTTTTTATAGCTTATCAGGCATAAATTATTACCAAGTAAAAGAATTTTCATTGGACTAATCAGCTAAGACTACAGAGAATTATAGCGAGTGGCATGAAATGCTACCCTTTGCCTTAATGGCATATCGGACTTCGATCAGAACTTCTACAGGGGCAACTCCTTATGCTCTGGTATATGGGATGGAAGTTGTCCTGCCCATAGAGATTAAGGTTCATTCTCTGAGAATCTTATCTGAGGCTAAACTCTTCGAGGTAGAGTATTTCAAACACAGATGTGAACAGCCGAATCTGATAGGCGAGAAACGTCTTAGAGCAATATGTCATGGCCAAGATTACCAGAAGAGGGTGGCCAAGTCATTTAATCGAAAGAGATGTCCAAAACCCCACCCGCCATAACATAACATGTCATTTAATCGAAAGAGATGTCCAAAACCCCACCCGCCATAACATAACATGCATCAGTAACTCACGACTCCTGCTGCTGTTGCTTCCTTCAACTGCTATTCTGATCCGAATCCGATTCGGCATTGAAAGAACAGGAGGGACTGCACCGGCTTGGTGTCCGTGGCCGCACCTCTCCGCCTGAATCAGATGAGGAGCTGTCACTCCAGCTCGAAGCCGAGCTACTCTTCCTGGAAACCAATTCGATCGTCGTATCAGAGGAGGATCTTTCGCTCGAGCCGCTCGATTCCAAGGCCGAGTGTGGACCGGGCGACTCCGAGGACGTCGAGCTGGGCGGAAAGAGACTCAGTCGCCAAGTCTCTTCTCCCGAGTCCGACGAGGAACCATCGCTCCAGCTACTCTCCTCCGAAGCTGATTCGGAATCGGATGGCTCAGAGGACGAGCAATCCCGCCTGCACCTCTTGCTCGAGCTACTCTCCGTGGATGAAGGTTCGCTCGATCCCGATCCAGATTCCGATACGCCGATGCTAGGAGGGTCGGTACCGGAATCGGAGGGCTGCTTCCTTTTGCTCCTCCCGTCACCCCCCGAGGTCTTCTCTTCAGGCGCCTCGGTCATCCCTTCCTCCTCGCGGCTTCTCCTCCGTCTTCTCTTTTCCTCGTCGTGAATGCCGGGATTGCCCAGTTTATTAAAGATTGGTCTGATTTGAGAGATGAATTCAATCCATTTCTAGATTTGTCTCGCTAAATACGATTAACATATTTCAAGTTTGAATAATGATAGAGATTTAAGGGATCACGGTGAAAAGTGTTAGTTATTCAATTTATTTTTAAAGAAATAATGATCCCTGAACTTTTAATTTAACTAGTATGATCCGTGAACTTTATTCCAATATGGTTTCTGAACTTTTAATTTGATCGATATAATCCATGAACTTTATCCTAATGTGCAATGGGATCCCTGAAATTTTAATTTATTCTCGAACTTTTAGAAGATGTTCAGTTTAGTCCTGAACTGTAAGAAAATGTTGAAAGTCGTCGCTGAACTTGAATTAATGGACCATGTTGATCAAATTAAAAGTTTAGGCACCACATTATACATTGAATCAAAGTTCATGGACCATTTACGTTCATTATCTCATTTCTAAATTATGATCTCATCCCATATTTTTTTATTCAATTTATACCCATACTTATCTTTTCGGAAAATTTTTGTCTCGATGGAAAACATATCCCTAATAAATTCCATGAAAAATGGTGGATTATGATGGTATTGTAATTCAAAAGTAAAATGATCTGTATCACTTTAAATCGCGATTTCTTGAATCTTCAACACTTTCCAGAATTTTAATTTAAACCTTTCTTAACTCTAGTAAGTTAAAACTTTCTTATTCCACAAAAACCTTAATTCATCTCTCGTTAAAACGTAAAACCTTAATATAATTTAAGTGTTTTTATTAGTTTACATCTTACAATAATTACATTTTAAGAAATCTTAAAATGCACAAGTTCTTCTCCTTTTTATATCTAAATCCAGATCCTCCACTTCTTACCATAGTTAATTTTATTTCCTAAAGTGGGTTTCAAATATTTTGGCTTTTTTTCACAAATGAAACATCTTTCTTTTAGTTTCTGCGTTTGCACAAAGCAAAACCGCTATGAGGGGATGAAATTCCAATTTCAGATATGATGGTGAAAAGCATATTTCAATGAGTCAAAGAATAATTTTTGTAATCCCAAGAGTCTCGCTTATCTTAAAGTGAATATTGAAATCTCCGCATTATTCTAAACCCAACACTAAATTCAAATCATCCAAATCCTAAATCAACTACTTCGTTTCCTGAGCTCATTGGGTTGAGGATAAAGACCCAATCCACTTGAATTTTTTGCGGTTCAAATCTCCAGTCCACCCTTTATGGACTAACCAAGATTCCCAAAATAGATTGGGGAATCAAAGTTAAGGAAAAATTCAAAAAAAGGCCTGAAGTCCTCTTTTTTTCTCAAATAAAGGCCCCAAGTGAACTATGTTTCAAATAAGGGCCCGAAGTGACATATTGTGTTTCAATTAAGGGCCTGAAGTGACCATAATATTTCAAAAAATGGTTTGACCTAAAAGGCATTTTCGTCATTTTATATTTAAATTTTTTCTTCAATTTTCTCTATTTTTCCGTTTTTTTTTTCTTGATTTTTTTAAAAAAAAAAAAAAAAACCACATAGGCAGGAGGGCTGCCCCTCCCGCCTCTGGCCTCTAGCCCACCGTTGGTTGGGGGTCGGCGGGGGAGACGAAAGCTGGCGGGGTCGTCGGCGACCCCCGCGACCCCGCGGACCAGAGGTGAGGGCCTCTAGCCCACGCAGAAACCGAGAGAGGGACCAGGCGACCCCTGCCCAGTCTCAGGCAACGGTCGGCGGCCCCCGACCTGCCACAGGCGTGAGGACAGCCCTTTCGTCTGTGTATGCCTTTTTTTTTTCACTTATGAGAAAACAGATAAAAAAAGTGTAATAAAAAAAGAAAAAAAATCAAATAAGTAAAAAGACGAAAAATACCCTTGAAATCAAGCCCCTTTTTTGAGATTTTATGGTTACTTCCTAATCAGGCCCTTATTTGAAGCAATTTCACTTCAGGCCTTATTTGAGAAAATGATGGCACTTCAAGCCCTTATTTGAAACATGATTCACTTGAAGCCCTTGTTTGAAAAGACACGAGGACTCAGGCTTTTTTTTGGATTTTTCCCTCAAGCTGACCTTCCATTAACATAATAAGCGTTCTCGGAAAACTCGATCAAACACTGACGATTTTGTGCCCTCAGTGCAGATTCTGCATCCATTTTGCCAGGCAAAATAGACTAGTAGTAAAAGACTACTGTTCATCAAAGGAAAAGTTTCCCTGTGAACGGCAGATTACTATGTATTTGCCATCCTCTCTGTCTTGTAGTATGCTTTTGCTTTTGATAAACCGGTTTGTAGGAGAAGCCAACAGAAAGAACAGAGAAATTGGAAGGGACCAGATGTTTCATGGAGGATCCGCAAAGGTCGGCAGGAGAAGATACTGACTGGTGTTTAATGGAAAGATTGCACAATCAATCATACAAACTCCTGCTGGTCAAGTAAATCTAGAAAAGTTCATAACACTAGATAGAAGATGATCTGACGGTATAAACAGATGTCAGTCTCGCATATGTCACAAGTAGAACTAACAGAGACTATGCTGCACCAGCAACCACAACATCAACAATATCACCAGAAACTAAAACAATCATGTGAACCACAGGTGAAAGGTTGTAGAACTGCTAAAATCCAGAAAAAGATTGTACTTCTGAGACAAATAGCAAATACCTGCTTGACATTTTACAACATGAAGATAAACACCAGGAAAAGATGTATCGGAAATTCAATACATGCAATCCCAGAATGACATTTCCATCAACTACTGGATCTATAAGCAACAGATAAGGAAACACCTATGCATCTTAGAGCATCCCAGTCCGCAGGATCTACTGAACCTCCTTTCAGAGCCTCCCCAGAGGAGATGGGAGATTAACCAGGGTCAAGAGACCGATAGAGCTTGTGCTTTACTCGAAAACAATCACATCACATGCCACAGTCATGCCATGTGCAGCTCCCTTAATCCATACTGCACCTTCAGCGCCTTTTCCTGTGCCTTCTGGTCTTCTTTCGGCTGCTATTGTCATCAGAATCCGATTCTGAAGCAGAGTAAGAATCAGATGACTCAGATGATGAGGTGTACCGCCTGCGCCTCCTGCTCCTCTGTTTCTTCTTCTTCCTCCGCCGCCTCCTCTCTTCCTCCGAATCAGAGGATGAACTGTCAGCCGAACTACTCTCCCTGGAAGAGGAATCCGATCCAGATGCCGACTCACTCTCACTCTCGAAAACAGAAGCCTCACTGTCACTAGCAGAATCCGAATCAGATTTGTATTTCCTTTTACTTTTCTTAGAGCGCTTCTCAGTCTTCTCCTCCTTGATATCTGGATTTTCAGGTTCATAAGATAACCGTGCTTCCTTATTCAATTTGGGATTCTTAAGCAGCTGGGTCCTCGACGGTCGTGAAATGTAGACGCGCTCATTGGTGCATTGGTAAGTCCAATGTCCCGGCTGATAGCACTTCTGGCATTGCGCTGAACCACCACTAATAGAGACCGAAGCCTTCAAGTCTTTCCGTTCGCCCAGTTTAACGGCCTTCTCAGTACTCATCAAATACATTTGTCTCTTCGCTTCCCTCTTCTCCTGCCATCTACTGGGCCCTTCCTCTTTTTGCCCATAAGCATTGACATTACGAGCAGCTGCCGCCGCGGCTCGCTCAGCCTGCGCACGGCTAAGACCTTTCGCGGCGCTCAGAGCGGCGGCCTTGATTCGTTCTGCCGCATCTTGAGCCTTCTCTTCTTCCTTACTCGACATCCTATAAAGTACAGTTGTTCAGACACTTCTCAATCAGCCAAGCCCGACGCAATTTACTTTTCTAGCCTGCAGTGAAGAAAAAGAAAACCCCAAATTCTTAAGCACGAAAAAAGCTCACTGACAATTACCCACAAGTTATATGTAAAGGAAACTGGATCATCCTTCGAAATTTATCCCCGCAACAAGAACAACCAAAGGACCAACGGCTTGCAATCATGAAATCAGAAAAACACTTAACAAGTGCCATGAACCATCGATCGCAAAGATAATCAGACAACCTACTCGACCCCTAATTACGCCACCGAAAGAAAAGAATGCGACACTAAGGAGATCATTCGTGATCGCCGTTCTACCGATTTCATCTGCTGCACAAGAAGGACGAATTCGATTCCGCGCAATCTAATTAAACGGAAAAAAAAAACCCCTCGATTCGGAACGCGTCGAAACGAGAAAAAAAAACCGAGGATCGCAACCCCACAGCGAGCGAATTTCAATAGACAAAGACGGGACTTTGGAGGTGGAAACAAAGAGCAAAGTTGGCATCCCTGACCTGGAGTAAAGGCGTCGCTGACTATGTTTCCAATGCCGACGTCAGCTCCGGCACATGAGACCAGCCCTTCCACAGCAAACTAACGCGTACCAGAGGAACAAGCTCGGAGCAGATCTGAAACCCTAGAGAAGCAGGATAAAGGAAAGGATGAGATTTTCTCATATGTCGTTAAAATTCATTAAAAAAAATTAATAATAATAATAATAAGAGACCGTGGACTGGGCTCTTATCAGTAGGGCTGGGCTGGGCCCAGTTAGCAATTGTAAGATAATCTCTGTCTTGGAGAGACTGTGGACTGGGCCCAGTTAGTAATTGTAAGATAAATCTCTGCGTCGGCTTCCCCATGTCAGTTTTAACCCATTTTCATTCATCTTGCCAGTTTTTTATTTTTTATTTTTTGGGTCGAACAACTTGCCAGTTTAATCGGTGAGCATTTTCGATTCGGGTCGGATTTCCTTGAAAAACCCATATAGACCCATGTGGATATTTCTTTTTTTATCATTTTGATATATATATATATATATCATATGTAGACAGCCGACGAGTAATTTCTTTTTTCTTATATACTATTTAAAATTAATGATGAATTGAATTGAAAGTCACGTCAACAAATTCTGTTAAACTTGGATTAACGAAAAGAGAGGACACCATAAAAAGTTAAATTTTGTACAAGGACCATAAAAAGAACCAAATCAAACAATATTTTAAGTTTACCGATTAAACCAATGCTAGTAGTATTCATGTGTATCACAAATTTTTGACCAACTGGGTATGGTCCGGCTGAATTCACCCTAAATCAATGCTGACTCCTAATCATAATTAAATCTCCATCTGTTCCGCAAAAATCAACCATTTAAAAATATTTTCCTAAATATTATTTGTCACTCAAAATAATTAGTAAATTGAAGATATTTTCATTAGTAAAAATAGTATTTTCTTGGATCTAAGTTAAACGTTTGAATATTGTTAAGTCCAATCAACATTGGTTTATTCTATGTAGCACCGACACTCTCCGAGGGGCTCCATGTTGTGTCTATGTCCGACACACTCCGACCCCTCCTCAATAGCGTGTCGGATTTTTGACACGTGTCGGACATATCTCGACAAACAAAAGCCAATTACGTGTGGTTAATTTTGAAAAATTTCGATTTTCAGGAGCAAAAATGTAAATTTATTGAAACCTGATATTCTAAAAAAAAAAAACTCCACCAACAAATGGTGGATTATTAGAATAAAATGTAATTAAATTTGTCAATTCAAAATAATGAATGATACTAACAAATGAAGGATTAATATTTTTAGTGTAAATTTCTTAAAGACTCTTTTTTTATTATTTTTTTATTTGTAAATTTGAATCAAATTAACTTGACTGAAATAATCATAAAAAATTATATGTATAGAAATATAAATACAATATACAATATATCACAACATGTGAAAATTCTCTATTTTGAATGGGCACAGGTGAAACCAATATCAACATCCTCGGCATTCACTTCCTTGCACAACCTCCTCTCGGTGTTCATCATCCGATGGGAGGGACAAAGTTGGTGTTTCGAGTTCAGAAATTGGAATATGCAAATCGTTTGGTTTGGCTGTTTTGGCCCCTTGTCCATAACAAAGAAAGCAACTAATATGTATCAACAGAGCCTCAATGAGGCTGCCTCCCGAAGTCAATCTGCTCAGTCCAGTCTAGACAGACCAACTGGCCATCATAGAAGAGTCGGGAAGGTTAAGAATTAAGGTAACGTCAGGCAAAACTAATCGGTAAAACCAAACCTGTCAAGAGGGATTCTCAATTTTTGGAACCAAAAACCGACCTGGACCAACAAGACTTTGATCCTGCGACAAGACTTGGATCACTTCTTTCCTCAAACCATGCTTATTCGTACCAAATAAAAAGCCCAAAATGAGAAAGAGAAGAAATGAAACGTGATGCTTTCAATATCAACAACTGAACCATCATCAACTAGCTCTAGCCATCTCTCGCCATCCTAAACTTCTTCGCTGTGAACACGCAAATGTCGCCAAGTATAAACACTTTGCAATCGAGGCGCTTTAAGAAGTATCCAGTCCAGACAGAACAACTTTACAAGATCCTGTGGTCCATGCTTATTTAAGAAGACAGAAGGGGAAACTAGGTTTTCTTCTCCAAACAAAAAAAAAGGCCCACCTCTGGGCATGTCAAAATATCCCTGAAAGGAGGTTTGCAGCAGTGGAAATCGCGGCCCCAGTGATGGCGCACTGCACAATCTGCTCGTGCGAAGTCTCGTCCTGTGTGAGTGCGAGCGCCATGCCTGTGATAGCTCCTGCGACTGCGCTGTTCTTCTGCAACATACCATTCAATAAATTGTCGTAGGACACAGAGAATCATAGTTCTATGTGCTGATGCCCTTGAGAACCAGAGAAGTGAAAACAATTTGTTCACAAGTGAACTTTAGAAGTTTCAATAGTAAAGCCATGATATGATATGCCATTCCAAGCTCAACAATAGATGTGAGACTTGATTCCGATGCATGAGGCACAGATGCAAAACCAACACACACAGAAAATATAATAGCTAGATTGTGCTTACAATATGTCATCTACTGCCCATTAATTGCTGAATAATCGACGAAAAATCAAAAAATCATTACCCAATCATGTGCTCCGCGGGCCTCCTTCAACCCATATGTTAAACCCGAGTACACACCTGCAGCCAGTCCTGGGCAGCAGGCCAAACAACCATCTCAGTCACTAACAATACCAAGTTCGTATCTTATCACTCGATCAGGATTTTCAAGCCAAGCCCATGTTAAGCAATCTCAAGGAACAATTCTTGAGCTGAAAATCTGATGCTCCTAACCATCCCTAGACCCTCAACTCAGAAAATCGCGGAGACACGGAATCAAGAAATTGTCACATGCTTACCCCACTGCAGGGACTCTTTGCCAGTGCTCTTCACCTGGATGAACCAAACGAGAAACATTAATCAAGAGAACAATAACTTGAGATGATGCAGCTAACCACATTAGTTTATGCTTATAAGACTCACCATGGCCTCAAGGGAGTTCCTGTTGGTTGCTCCTACGCAGCACACAAGAATGACGATCAGCAAGGCAAAATTACCAGTAATCTAGGATTGATGCATTAAACATGATAATCTGAAAAGAAAGCCATCATTCACGTAGCAATTAACCTTCAATCTCCATTCCAATCAGATTATAGATAAGCAAATACACAGGAATTTAGAAATCCTATACCTCTCAGCTCGGGGAACCGCTGCTTCTTCGCACCTGGAATTTCTGGTACGGCATTGCCCGGATCCAGTCCTGCACCTGTTAATTTAACACCGGCCCTCTTTGTCATCTTAACCGGAATAGACACTATCGCAACATGCATATGTAATTATTCATGCTCTTCTCAACTCAATACACAGTTCAACGCTTCCCAAGGGACCGACTATACCTTCAACCGCTGTGAAGTAGGCTTCCCGCGACACGGCCTGAATCGCTCCAATCTTTGAATTTGTGAAAAGGCAATGCAGATGCTTAGTAGATCAAATCAACTAATTTGAGAAACAAAGACATTGCCAAAACCAAACATTACTAAAACGAGAAAAAAAAATTGCTGAACATTGTTCCAGCAATCTGCTTCCGACGACAGATATGCCTTCAATCCTAATCCCCTTCCTTCTTTGGCAGATAAACAACCTCCCATTTCACTTTCAGTTCTCTCATCAAGTCCAAAGTCCCTCGATCATACAGAAGATGGCGTCCGCGAATCATGAGAAGGAATGCTTCATTACACACGAACGTCTTCCGGGATAGCAAACGCACAATCTAAACACGTGGTTACGCGAACATTTCGCGCGTTACCGACGCGACGATACTCAAGCAAACATGGACACAATCGCAGCCTACGCACACTGGCCGCAGACTTAAAGCGAATCGAGAACATCTAAGCCGTTCCCTGCGCGTCCGAGTCTGTTCATTTGGCAAAGAAACTAAAAAAAGAAAGGAGGCGATCGGGAAATCGGATGGGCGAAACCCTCACCCCGGCGGCCTTGATGAAGCTCTCGGCGATGCGGTTGAGCAGAGGGTGGCCGAGGTCGAAGAAACCGCCCTTGTCGAAGTTGAGCTCGTTGAGCAGCGAATGCGTACGAGCCTCCATGTTCTTGCTCATCTTCCTCGATCTTCTTCTTCTTCTTCTTCGTCAATCAGAGAGAATCCCCTTCAGTTCGCTGTGACGAAGCGATGTTGAGAGAGTGTTTGAAGCGGGAAGAGAGGGGGGAGAGAGTGGAGGGATGGGGAGGGGGGATGGAAGAGAGACACGTGTCGCTTCACGCACACGTGTCCGCCGTTTGGGTAACCAGAACGCGAACGTCGTGGCGAATACTAGAAATCAGTTTTGGGGTGGGGCCCCACGTGTTGAAGCAGCAAAATAAAAGGAGGTAAATAAAAATAAAATAAACCAAATTTATTCCAGAAAATGAAAAAAAAAAAATCGGTCGAGGAGAAATTTTTTTTTTCGGTCGAGGATAAAGAGTTAAGAATAATAAAATAAAATGAGAGGAAAAAAAAAAAGGCGCAAGACGTGTTAAGTCTTCAGCGGGGAAATTGTATGAAGCTACGATTTTTATTTTAGCTTACATTGAATGAGTGAGATCAAGCTCGAGCTCGGACTACTCGATTAGAATAATGTGTCAAAGTTCGAGCAACTTTAGGGATGAGTGAAAATATCTGATCGAATCGAAAATCATGCCCGAATTGAATGGGACTGGCCGATTCTAGGCGGCCCTTCATGCGTGATTCTCGTTTCTTCGATTATGGAACCAATCCTTTATGGGTGGTTCCCGTGGAATTGATCACCCTTGCTTAGCTCCACCTACTCGCCCATGTAATCATGCTTCCATTTCTTAAAAAGAAAATGTAAATGGATATAGAGAGAAGGCATTAATGACACACCCGTAAACACAAATATGAGGGGGAGTGTTAATGACTTATTGATCTAGTTGGAATTCATTTATCCCACATTTGATTATAACACGAATCGAGTCTAGGGCACCAGCCCATTGGGCCTCGAGCCCGACTGGCCTGGGGCCTCATCAGCCCATTCCAGGTGGGCCTCCCTAGGCCCAATTCTTTTTTGGGGACCAGGCTTTTGAATCAGTATCCAAAGTTTGGGCCCAATTATCAGACATTTTTTGGACTCAAGGGCCTAAAAATTTAACGGTCACTGATCCAGTCACCGTTGCAATAAAAATAAATAAAAATAAAAGAATACCCTCTTTAATTGGCTCCCTTTCGACCAAAAAAAAAAAAAAATGGCTCCCTCGCCCTCTCTTTTTCTCCGTTCTTCAATCACGTCACTTTCTAGCACTCTATTTAGCCCTCCAAAAGAGCAACAATCCTTTCCAATTATCTCTACTCAATCCCGACTTCAAGGGCGCGCATGGCGACACTTCTGTTCTAGAAATCAACTTCTGACCAATTCTGAGCAAAAAGTTAATTTTCCTACTTCTAGAGAGGAGTAGTTTTTTTTTTATATACTTCTTCAAGTAATTGCAAAATTACTTCTGAAGCAAAAAAAAAAAAAAAAACCTCAAAGTATAAAAATGAAATTACGTAACTAAATAAATTTATGCTTCAAAAATTACGTTACCAAATGAATTTTTACTCCATAAATATGAAGTAAAAATTCTACTCCAAAAATATTGTCATGCGTGACCGAACCTAGTAAAACTTGTTCAATGAGCTCCATAACAGGAGCATCCACATCGGCTCCATCCCGACAAGAAGCCCATGTCAACTGAGGACGAGACAAAAAATGATCGGGAGGAATCGCATGGGGCAAATGCCACAAGCTATAGTCCACCTCAAGAAATAAGTACAATGCAAACTCTCCATAAGGTCTGCACGTGCCACGTAGCACCGAAAAACTCTTCATCTGTTTTCGTTTCCATCGACACAAGCTGAGAAGAAGAATGGAATACACAATGATCCCCACCTCAATACAAGTACCGTAACTATACACACAAGCGTCCGACAATAGACACGAAAAGGGCTATCAAAATTTTCTTGAGAGAGGACAAATTCCAAAGTACAATTTACAATCAGTTCATGAATGAGAATGTAAGACTACAATGAGAAAACTTCTGAGCTCTTGCCTTGGGGAGGGAAACGACATAAAGGCGCGTTAAAAGCTTCAACCTCTCAACCCAATTCCTCTAAGCCAACCCTTGATTATCATACCCCACCACTGAAACTTGGAAAAAGGGGGAAAAATAAAAGAAATGATACAAAAACAGAGCTTATATCGATGCCCCAACCACATTGCATGTTCGCGACACGGCAAAATACAGAGGGAAATCGCGAAAAATAAAAAAATAAATGTTCGGAGGGAGCGAAACAATTGCCCTGAGTATTTTATAGAAGCAACAAGTACATAGCCAACGCAAAACGTAGTAAGACGGGCGACTCGCCGCATAACCACAAAGGCCGTCCCCTCCCCCTGTTGTCCCGTGTCGCCAACACAGCATCTGTTCCAACATCAACCGGAGAGATCAAAACCGTATTCTGTATATACCCTCTCTGTTGCTATTCTTGGCCGACGCTTTTTAACAACTCTGGGGCCGATTTCCCTTGTTGCAGCTCCCACAGTCGAATGAATGATAAGATTCTCTCATTTCGAGACTAAATGTGATCTAGGATCCATTCACAGCCATCTCCGGTGATGATTTTGGCTGTACCAATGAGGTGTCCTCGCTCCCCAACTGTCTATTATCCGAGGTGCTTTGTACACACTCGGAACAGCTCCGAGGACTGGAAGATTCCTTCTCCTTATGGGTAGGGGTCTCATCATCCGAACTGCGACTATCTGAAGAGCCTCTTGTAGAAGCGAAATCCTTGTGATTTTCGTCATGGGCATTCTTGTCGCCATCCCCAGCCTGTGGAGAACTATGCATGATGCTTGCAGTCTTCTTACCCGGTAGCACTGCTTGACTTAGTGTTGAACACAAAGCCGCAAACACACTGTCTTTTGATTTGGGGTTTTTGTTCAGCCGTGGCCTCTTGGATATATCGGGCTCCTTATCCTTAGAAGCCAGTTTTCTTTTCAACCTGAGGGAATCCATGGTCGCTTCCTCATCATCTGGGTTATCTTTCTGTCTCTTAGGTGGTGGTCTATAGTCTTCGTCATCTTCATCATCATCGTAATCAACCAGCCCACCAGTTCTTGGACTATAAACCAAGGTTAATGTATGCGTCAGACCATAAATGTAGTGTATAGTATTCTAGAAAAATCTGAGGTTTAGGCATCCAAGCACCTTAATGATTGATGGCTTGCTGAAACTCCATTGGATAGGATAGGCTGTGCTTGTACCTTCCGAGATCGAGGCGCAGATGCTGATGCTGTATCTTCTTCATCACTGAGTAAAAGTACAGAGTCATGAACGAGAAAACTAAACAAGCAAAAGGACAAAATATCATACGGATAGTGCAGGTAGACCTGTCTTCATTAAAATAGTCCTCCTCCTCTTTCTCCGGAGCGCGCTCATCTATTCTTTTCCGGGGATCTGACACATTAATAGGGCCTCTCGTTCCACCATTCTCCAAGCACTGCAAGAAAACCAGTTAGAAATTTGGACTTGATTAGTTTCCTTCGAAAGCAGAGAACAGGAATAGGCACAATACATCATACCTGCTCGTACTTGACTTTGAAGGACTGGATACATGGCAGGTGCTCAAACTTAACAAATTCGTCCCAAAACGAATCAACAACGTATTTAAGCAACGGTTTCAGATTTTCCTGCATGAAAAGGGTCATCGACTTGATCATTTCATGCAAGTGACGCCGTCCGATTATTCCCAGCACTCGTTTGTGCGAAGAAGAAACTGAATGAGTGAAAACATGGTACAGGCATACAAACCTTGCGGATGTACTCAAGAAGTTCTAAGACTGCAGAATTTAGCAGGTTGTAACGATCACCATTTCTCACAAAAGCATCCACAATTGGTTTGAGAAGATTGTTTCTAACTATATGGCTTATGATATGCTCATCCTGCAGATCAGAAATATATCACCAACTTGGCACACTAAAAACACGTAAGAAATGTCATAAGACTCATCAGGGGTATGCATCTTTCAGTTTCAACTTTAAAACTTCCATCCACTATCCAAGTTCTTTTTTTTTTAATACGATGCAAGGCCTGCCTTGTGCTCAAACTTATAGATCAAAGGAGAAATCACGGCACTACTCATCTATCACTTCATCCTACCACATAAATTAACATCAACATGGGCAACAACAAAGAACCACCTACATGACGGGAGAGGATAGTACGAAAAAAGCGGACAGCAGCAACTACAAGGTACTTTTCTCTTCTTTGCATCAGCAACAAAACCTTATCTGCCACATTATTAAGGAGGAAGTTACATCTGCAACCAGAGAAGAGAGGACAAAATTAGCTTTCAAGTCTCATTGGACTGTTAAACTTATATGTGACTAACATACTAGATTACTAAATTATCAAAATGGCAAGGGTGTATAAATAAGTACTTTATCCTATATGGATGGTGCAGAACGCAAAAGCAAAGCAATTCACATATGTTTGACAGTATTTCAGGCTTCGTTCTCTGCTGACTTTTGACTCTTCCAGCACCCATTTCTTTTCTCAATGATTGAGAAGTGACAGAGGGGCCAGATGTTACAATGACGTCAACTAACTGTCCCAGATGCTTCTCATAGAAAATCTCGATCACACTGTCCCTCTGCACAAAGAATGAACCAGATCAGTCCAGGTTCAGAGAAACAAAATTTTTTCAAATAACCATGTGAAAATTGAACAGCCAATAATTGAACACGCATCCCCACACACATATGAAATAGAATGACAGAAGAATAGAGTAGTGCATCATACATATTTATCCCCTTTGAGTAGTCCAATCGGGTGAAACAGAAAACACAAGACCCAATGGTCCAATTCACGGGGGCGAGCCTTTATGGCAAAATTTTGACTAGCTAGAAGAAGATCGGAACACAAAACTTCATCCAAATGATGTCGTTGACGCCTCAAATGGTTTAAGATGATTTTTCTGGCACAAAATAATCTAGCAGCTTCATTTTCAGATCTATTGGCTCACAGGATGAAGTTTGAACATGCTTTATCTACCCTGTTCAGCTAAATATTTAATGGGAAAATAGCATTTCTAGAATCACCCACAACAAGACCAAGAATGTGAATCCTCTCCTAAATAGCTTAAGAGCTGTTGGCGTTCAATTCTATAGTCGTATTTGTGGTTCTTCGGCTAAGTTTATAGATTCAAAATTTTGACAGGAGCAGCTTTGACTTTGTTGCCACATGCTATTAATTCTGGCAGGAGTTTGAGAATTGAATTGGTCAATTCAGCCAACAATGTGCTTTTAGTTCGTTGATTAGATTACGTTAGATTAGACATTTCATCGATGATGAAATTGAGAGGACAATTAGCAAAGGACTTAGAAAGAACAACCTCATAGCAGTTGTAGTTATTAAATTGAGAGGACAATTAGCAAGGGACCTAGAAAGAACCATCAAAAGGCAAAACCGAAACCCAGAATTCCTCAAACGTCCAACCACCATGACAAACTAGGAAAATAAAAATCAGGTGAGGGAAGTGTGTGGTTAGGCAGAACCTGTCCCCCTGATAAAGTATACGAGTCCAGCAAACTTCGAAGAATTTCAAGAAACTGGCAATGCATGTCATCACCAAAATCTGTAACCATTCCTTTAACCTACAAGTCACAAGCAATATTTTAGCAGGATCACCATAATTGTTTACTCTTAATACAGAACTGACTGCATTGCAAAAAGCAAAAATCAAACTCAACATCTATATATTTAAGCCAAGAGAGAGGTTTCTCTCACTTTCGCTTTTCAATTTTACCCTTGCATTATCTACTATATTTTAAAGGAAGTATCTCCTTTTTATGACTTTAATTTATTGTTCTCATCAAAAACTTTTTCAAAGGTTAAAATCATATAAGCCTCAAAAACAGAAAACTACCAATCATTTCTTAGTTAAAAAAACTACCCGTTATCTAAAAGAAGAAAAGCCACTCAAATTCATTTGCGAAATGCTTGGAGCGCACATAGCTCGCTGGTTCTAGTATCGGTGATCGCACAAAAAGCACATGAGAACAGCACTAAATGTACTCTGTTTTACAACTATTACAGATCGACCCTCAACCTACTTTGATATCTTAGGTTGAATAACTTTGGTTTCCAAGAATATCATCTCAAGCAGTGCATTAACATATCCCCATGAAAGCCATACCAGAAGTCCCAAAAGCGAAGCTCCTTCTGGGCGTACAACATACAAACGCAAAAGATTTGGGTCTTGATTCATAAAAAGAATAATAATATCTGTCCTGCATCCACCGAAATGGCACATAATTAGGATGGCATCTTCAATAGAGCATTTGTCTTCTGTTCGCCGTCTCTTTCTTTTGTTGTTGTGTGCATATTTATCTATGTGAGTAACGGATGGAGTTACATCTAGGAGTATTTACCCAGTTAGTATAAGCCTATTGTCTTCACTCTGCAAAGCATCAGCGATGATGTCAAAAATGCCCTCATTCACAAGATCCCTACACAATAAGAGTCTCGTCAAATAAGATCTCTACTGGATAAATCTGGCTGTTAAAAAATAATGCATGAACCACTGTATTCTCGCAAATCAAGAATGGAAACTAAATAAAAAATAAGTTCAGAGAAAAAAATCCTGCATAAACTCATACTTGAAAAGCCGGAGCTGCTGGACCATTTGTAAGCTCTTGCTTAAACTACAAAAGTCGTGCAAGAAATACACCTACATCAAGAGAGTAATAACAACATGAACATAGGGGAACCAGATTTAGAAGAGAATGGATAAAACTAAGAGGAGATATTTTGTTTGGTCATCATAGTCAGGCAACTTCCATTATTGTAGAAATCTAACATATGCAGGAAATAGTTCTCTATTGCACAAAAAAAAAAAAAAAAAAAAGATGTCGAAATGTTTGAGAACTACAGACAAAAAAAGTCACCTGATATTAAATCATTCTCACAAGCAAACTGATCCATAACAACATAAAACTACCGCAAACAGCACTTAAATCAGATGCTCTATTTAATTGGCTGTGTAAGAGCTAGATCATTAAAATCAACATTTCAAGCCTGACTTATAAAATAACCTAAAAGTTTCCAGATGAAAATGTACATATGTTTCCATCAGTCAACAAGTTCCATACAACCAGATACACATAATCTCTCACTTTACATGCAACATGGTCTGATGATCCTACGTGCATCCTGCACATTCCAAGTCATTCTAGTAAAGCTCGTACGCTGCTGTGGAGCAAAGACAGAAATAATCTAATTTCTTGTCAAACTACCCTACCCAAGTTTTTTAAAGATGAGTAAAAGAGGTCAATTGATCATAAACATATCAAATTCGAGGTGAGCTCCCTTCAAAGACCAAACTACTTCGAGCAAGTTTTCATACACAATCTTTCCACATGATTAATTGTAATGACAACATTTAAATTTAACTAAAAAGTGGATAGAGTCAAACCATTTGGAAGGAGCGTCTTTCGTGATAACATGACACTACTTTTTTATACGCTTCCATATAAAAATCAAAGAAATTCATCTGTCTTGCAGCAACCAACTTCAGAATAGGATACTGATCATTTCAAGAGAGCTAATGGTATTGATAATCATCGCACTATAGAAAAGCATGAGTTCATGATCAGGCAATAAAGTTATTCTACATGTAACCATAAAAAATATGTGCTAATAGGAAAGACATATCTTACTGATTAATGCAAGCAAAAACTTCGTCACTCTTTAAGTAATAGCAGCCGAAAAATGATCAGCAAGAATCTTTTCCATACATAAACAAATGACCCAGCGAACATAAAAATAAAAAAAGGAGACAAACAATAGGGAAAAGGGAAAATAGAGCAGCAGCAGAAATGCACACTAATATCCCCAGGAAGGTCCCAAATCCTTCCTGTCGTTTTTTTTTAACAAATAGTGATTTCTTAAGCCTAGCCTAATATACACATTCATATTCCTTTAACCATTCCACAGTCTGAAGCGTCCAACTCCAACCTCATGATAAACTTGCACTCCACTGTACAGTTTATCTGGTCTCATCAAACGCATTCAATAGATTACAATCATAATTAAAGCCATGCCATCCAACAACGAATTGCTATAACTCAAACATTTAAAAGTTGTGCAAGTGATCTTAAGCCTAGCCTAACATACGTATTCATATTCCTTTTAACCATTCCACAGACTGGACTGTCCAACTCCAACGTCATGATAAACTTGCACTCAATTGTACATTTTATCTGATCTCGTCAACCGCATTCAATAAATTACAATCATAATTAAAGCCATGCCATTCAACACTGAATTGCTATGACTCAAACATTTAAAAGTTGTGCAAGTGCAATGAATAAGAACCGAATAACAACAAAGACACGAGAAACCATGAATGCCTCAAGCAAATACAATGAAAAGTTCAGGTTTACATTAAAAATCTAACCCAAAAAAATGCATCATTCAAGTCCCAGATGCTGATTCCAAAAAATGAAAATTGAAGACAAATAAATAATGTTAGCGACATAATTACCAAATTTTTCTTTGACTCTGAAGGGGTTATCGAAGATTTTAACCTTGCAAACAGTTCCTGAATAAAGGTACTGTCATCCTTTAACAAAGAAACAACCTACAAGAGAGAAGGTAAATTCAATACAGAAATATTCCAACTTACTTAAAATATGTCTTTATTATACTTACAATGGCATTATTTGCATGGATGATGGAATTGAGATTTGCAATAATTGTGTCATCCAACATTCTAGCCAACACAACATCCTAAGGAAGACAATTCAATGTCAGAAAAGGATCCACAAAAGGAATCCAGTCAAAAAGTAGTTGATATGGAAACACACCTTCAAGTAACCAACTCTATATGTTTGGTGTATCTTCGATAGGACAAGCGGATCTCTAATTGGAATTGCCTAAAAAAGGAAAATAGCCTATTAAGCAGAACTTTCCATATGGATCAGCAAACTTACACATATCATGCCACTACAAGATAAAACATCTCACCTCCTTGAATACAACATGTTCTTTCAAAAAATTGCGATGCTGTTGGACATGAGGAACCTCAGGATCATCTGCAAACAAATACAGAACATCATAGTCGTCCCATGATATTAAGTAGAAAAAAAAATGGACTATGATAAAATGAGCGCATTCAACACATACGTTTAATAAGACAATTGTTTAAAACAGCAAGAAGTTGATTCAGTAACAACTAAAGGAGCAACAGGATAAGACAGTTTTAATTTTGGCTAGTTAAGGTCATAACAGTCCAGTATCTTCTCCAGTATGATCAGAATATTCTCCTTGCTTTCTTTTCTCCACTTGATAATTATTTAAAATAATTTTGACATTTCAAGAATCGTAGTGCAAATGGCACTTCAAAGTGCCTCACATAGGTCAAGGGATGCTAATGGAGCAATGGTATAGCTAACTCCAATAACGTTATATGTCCATATAAGTGTCAACCCACTGTGAGAGACGTTTAATAAACCTGTAAAATCGTTTGTCATTTTCTCATGAAAAGGAACTTACACTCAAGGGAGCCAATAACGTCCATAATCAGCTCATCTCCAAAAATTTTCTCGAAGATCTGAGGGCTATTGAGTAAAACTGCACAAATAGAGCGAAAGCGCAAAATCAGACAGGCTGAGGAAAACATTATGAAGAAGCCAACAAATTAAGCACTGTGAGAAAATGATGTCTAGCTAAAAGTTCTTACTTATCCCTTTCACTATTCTACAAATCATCTGAAGATCACTGAGGTTTTCCAAGTCTTCACACAGTCTAAATAAGTGCATTATCTTCCGGAGAAACTCTTGCTGCATTGAGATAGCAACTTCCATTAAAAATCAATGGTTTCCAAATCAGAGCTTTCATACACATCAAAAAATGGATGGAGAATGATAAGGCTTGTACTAAGAGCACTGTCCAAAGCCCACTACAGCTCACGAGATTACTGCAGTATTAATATGTATATGTACAACAGCAAGGAAATTGATAATAAACTTGACCACAATGATATTCAAATAACCAAACTTATAGCACAAACTGCTCAAACTTTATTATTTAAGTGTTCATTGATGTAGACTAAATATCAGATAAACTCAAAACAAAAAGCCTATCATGACCACACCTTCTTTGATGTCCATTGGACTGGCAAAGTTAACAGAAGCTTACATCATTCAGAATGAGATCTATCAGCTGCATCTTATCAGTAACCCAGCCTTCAGTATTCATATGTATATGTACAACAGCAAGGAAATTGATAATAAACTTGACCCACAATGATATTGAAAGAACCGAATGTATAGCATAAACTGCTCAAACTTTATTATTTAATTGTTCATTGATGTAGACTAAATATCTGATAAACTCAAAACAAAAAGCCTATCATGACCAACCTACATTGATGTACATTGGACTGGCAAAGTTAACAGAAGCTTACATCATTCAGAATGAGATCTATCAGCTGCATCTTATCAGTAACCCGGCCTTCATACACAGTCTGCAAGTCAGAAATCAACAGAGATAAGTTGAGTCGTCAATAAGATATTAGTAAATGGAAATTACAGACACAAGAGGACAGAATTGAAGTGGCCTAAAAAAAGAAAAACCTCTAACTTTAGCTCTTGTCCCAATTCTACCTTTTTGTATCATAAAAAACCTACAGCTTTAGGTGCAGTCTCAATTCTACTCTACAATGTTTTTTTTTGGGTAAGACATTTTTTTTTTTTGGGTAAGTAAACTCTACAACATTTTTTTGTCCCATAAAAACCCCAAACTTTAGATCTAGTCCCAATTCTACCCTAATTTTTTTTATCTCATACAAAACCCTTGACTTTAGGTCCAGTAACAATTCTACCCTAAACTCTTTTTTTTCTTTTTGGTCTCATATATATATATACATATATTTTTGTATCTTTGTTTATTTATTTTTACATATTTATCTCTTTTCCCTCGATCGGTCTTGCTTTTATTTTATGTATCTTTGGGGTTCATCGACCGACAACCCCAACTAGTTTGGGATAAAGGTGTTGTTAATGTTGATGATGGCCTCATAAAGAAATCTCAGCTTTAGTTCCAGTTTCAATTTTACTCTAATTATTTTTTGTCTCATAACAAATCACCAAGTTTTACTTGAATTCTAAATCTACATCCATTAACCCTCCATCAAAAATCAACCGTAGTGATTTTGCACTCGATCTTTGATCTCTCGCGCTTGGGAATGTTTCATCTCTCGCAGTCAGGGAGCTCGAACTCAAGACACTCGAATAGCTCATGTTCGGAAGTTTTCAATTTCTCTATTGTCAACAGAAATTTTGGGCGGATGGTTAAATGGGGGTAGATTTGTAACTCCAGTATAAGTTTTTGATTTTTTTTTTACAAGACTGTAAAAATTTTAGGGTAAAATTGAGACAGGACAGTAATATTGGAATAAGGCCTAAAGTTGGGAGTTTTTCATAGGAAAAAAAATTAGGGTAGAATTGGGACTACACCTGAATTTCGAGGTTTTTTCCAAGACAAAAGGTAGAATTGGGACAAGAGCTAAAGTTAAATGTTTTTTAGGATATTAGGCCATCCGGAAACTAATAGCTTTTTACTAACTGGAAACAGAAAAGGTAGAACTTTTCTAGCCCTAGTATAAATGAATAGGCATCCCACAAGTAATACTGAAGAGTGAAACTTCCACAAAAGCGTTCAAGGATAAAAGAATGTTACTAGCTCTAAACTCTTCACTAAGTACAGAAAAACATCTGAGATATTAATTGCAACTTAATCAGCACCACCAGTGATCACAACCAAGAAGAATTGCTCATTTGCGCCTTTAAGGGAGCTTTGCCTGCATTCGTGCATGCAAACGTGCGGGCATGCATGTGCGTGCGTGTGTGTGTGTGTGTGAGTGAGAGAGAGAGTCTATAACCTTCTTTCCTTATTATACCAAACAATAGCTAAAATGAATCATCACCATCTTGCACTTAAATTTAACCTCTAGGGTTGTTTTGCACAACGACAGAAATGGAAAGGAATGTGCAACACAATCTGATTTCAAAAACAGTAATCACAAAGGGACCAGCTACTACTCATAAAGCCCACTCCTTATGTTTCCACCTTAAACACCAGTAGCACTAGGAAGATGGAACAGTGCAGCTAAAAGAATGAGTGAGAGAGGAAGGGAGAGAGCAGTACCTTGTGTATTAGAGGAAGAGTGGATAGCTCAACAGGCGGCAACTCCCTCAACTCGCTATTCACACTATGGAACGTATTGTCTGTGGAAGAAAAACCAGAACAACTTAGAGAGCAGAAAATTGCAGCTATTAGCATGGTTCGAAGGGAAAAATGCAAAAGCAATAAAACTAACTGGGTTAGGAACTACACACTCTAAGATCTCGATATATGTTATCTGAATTTTGAAATGTTCAGGACAAAAATCAGAAAAATTAGAGTCCCTCTGTCCGAAGAGAAGAAAACAATTCATGGACTATCCTACCACCAATGCATAATGAGGCAAATAAAATCTGAAATCTCTAAATTACAAATGTTTTTCACATTTTCATATGATATCTTTGTGTAGGGCTCAAATTCTATTGTAACTGAAATCTTCTGCTTGAAACCATGGTACCTTTTCAGAACAAAGTCACACTCACCTTATACCACATGAATTCACCTATTTTACTTAGATACCAAGAGACCAAATTTAAAAAGTCAAATATCTTTTGCACCGAGGTCTGTGACCCAAGATTTGTTATATGCTTTCGCAACCAGATCCCTGCTGTTGGGTAAGTAGCTATGTAACTAACAACTGGGATAGATATCAGCAGCAACATTAATTGACTCTCACAACTCCACAATCACAAACTTCTAGCCAAATAGATCATAAGCGAGCAACCACCAGTCATGCATCAGATTACTCTCTTCAAACCCTACTTCAGATATTTACACTAATACTTTCTCGCATTTTGACTGCAAACCAGGTCATCAGTAAGTAAATCCTACATATGCACCAAAAAGCTTCCTTCAAACCCTACTAGAGGCAGATGATTGCTCAGGAGACTGTTACACTAGTATGTATAAAGATCTTTCAGTTATGTTCAGGAGAAAAGAGTATTGCTTCAAGTCATGGATTAATCTATTTGGGACAAGAAAAGAAAAAATCTCAGAATTAACCTGTATCAGTTTTCACAGGTATGCTAATTCTTAGAACGGTGAACCATATAGAGAATGACCAGAAGCCAAACATTTAAAATACATTAAAAGATATCATGTTGCTTGGTGCAGATATGCATGATGTTGTTTCAGGTTACATTTATCTTAAAATGAACTCTTCTCTACCAAAGGTACAACTTGTCCTGACGTTTGAGTTGCACGGCTGCCAATATCAAATATATAAATATGTGTGTGTGTGTGTGTGTGTGTGTGTGTGTGTGTGTGTGTGTGTGAATGTTTAATTCAAATGGTACTTTAAACTACAGTTTGCAAAATCACTTTTACGCAGTCTAAAAGATCTGATTTGAAGATCTATCCTTACAGCTTATCACCTATGTGCAGCTTTCCCTGTCCTCGATTTGATGGGAATGCAAGAGATGCATCCATATATCTTACAAAATTTGCAACAACAAAGTGAATGCAATTATCTAAAATAAAAATACGAATAAAAAAACCTAAAAGATGTCCAGCTCCTATTTCCATCACATTTCAAAGCATTTGCTTTATTTTTTCCACTAAGAGGAAAACTTGCCCATAATTGGCAAACAAGTGAAGATATCAGGAACCAACAGAAAGCAAAACGCGATTCTAGGTTAAGATTCCTTCTGTTCATATTTGATATTTAAAATACTCATAATAGAGCAGTCGAAGGGTAACAACCCGTGCACCGCAATCCCAAGATATTCAACCCTAAAGAACAACCAAACCAATTGGGAAAAGCATAATCATAATCCTGAACACTAAAACGAACTTCTTACACCAGAACAAAACAAAATCAATCCACCATGGATGACAAATTTCCTCATTGAACAAAACAAACATTAATTTTTTCCAAAAAACCTAAAAAGAACAAGAGTCTTCCAAAGACAGTTTCCTGATCCTAAACTCCAATTCCACTTCTCATGGAGATCATCATTTCCATCCTCTTTTTCAAAACCAGAAGAGTAGCCTAAAATTCCAGGCTTGCCGGAGAAAATCCCTCTGTTCATCAAATATGTGGGAACCAAAGTGTCAGAGCTTCATCTATACCAGGTTTCTACCGGAAAAAATAAAAATATCCAAGATGAACTCCGACCAGACCATATTGTTGACAATCGCCTTTCAAGGCTGTGAAAATTCGAGAACCGGTGCAATAATATCCCCATATAGGGTAATTACCAAAAAAACAAAAACCTTTCTGAGACAAGCCAACTCCAGCTCCTCCGCAATAACTTGCGAAAATCAACCAAGTTTAGACTTAGCAATTGCCATACTACTCGACTCAAGGAGCTTCTCGAAAAACCACCACCACCCTGCATTAAAACTCTCACAGTCTAGCCCATCTATATCTTGCGAAACTCCTGAATAAGAACTTTCCAGCAGAACTACATCTTCCCCTGGATAAACTTGAAAATTACTAACAGAACTCTCATTCCAGAGTTAGGTCAAAAGCTATTCTCTATATGATCTTTCGTGCGTTCTCTTCTCGATCAACGAACACAATCTAAAAATTTGCTAAAACCCTCTCAGCTGATCCATAACTTATAACCTTTCATAAAAAAAAAAGTGGGGGGGGGTTGTTAAGGACAAGCGGCAACAACATAAGAGGAAGGGCATAATGCAAAAGATAGGAATGCTCTTCAAGGAGGAGGAGAAAAGGAAGCACTTGACTTCCAACAAAAAGAGACAGTTTCTGATGAAGTTCATGCCTTTCAGTGACAAAAATAGAAGGAAGGTGAGATGGGAGACCGTTTGATAGATGGACGGAAGGCAGGGTTAAGTAATATCATAATCAGGAAATGGGGTAAAGGTTAAGGTTTTGCCAGAGAAGTAACACAAAGGCATTGACGGGACGATAGGGAACGGCAAGTAAAAGCTGAGGAAGACAGAGAAGTTCAATAGTAGAGGTCATCAACTCCTACTGGAGTTTATGCATTTCCAAATGAAAAGAACCTTCCATGTGCTTTCCCCAAATCATTGTATACATGCTTAAGCCTTCCGGAGAGCATGTCGACATCCCTTGATACTTAGAAACTGTAAGACATTTCTACACATTCAACAAAGAGCAAGGTGCTGCGTGATTACAAGTAAATGTCTTCCATTGTAACATGCACCAACAGCAACAAAAACCCTCAAGTAACAAGATCAAGAAGAAAGACGAATCAAAAGCTCTCTAAAATATACTGCAATTTGCACGAATATATTCAATTCATGTCACCGAAAAGTAGACATACAAAGATCTTGAAATTTCAGAAAGCTACCAAAGTAACATATACCCCAGGTTCATCCAAAAACATCAAACACTCCATTTGCCAGAAAAAACTAGCTTAAAAACATCAACTGTTAAGATGAAAACAACTAACTGAACGGTATCTGGAATACTTACTATTAAGACTGCTAAAATGCATATTCCTTTGTACATTACAGATGTGATCCCTGTAAAAGGACGACAGCGTATAAGTATGAAATGTAAAAATTTATACTGAGAGAACAGAACTGAACAAAGGACGTCTATCAACGTAATAGAGCCACCAATTGTTACCATATATAGGAGCAACCAGATGTCTCCTGAAAGCTAAGGGCCAATTCAGTAGCGTACTCAGGGTCTCTCCATGAGATGATGGAATCTGAAAGTATCATTATTGGGAAGAATAAACTCAAACTGGGGTTGAATCATATCATCGTAATTGAAAATAAAGTTCCCATGTATCATGAGAAACAAAACGAAGTAGGACCTTCTTGCTTCCTATATATGTCCTCCGAGCTGATTCGATGCAGAAGCAATGTTTCATTGTCTTCATCAAACACAAATATACCCAGATCATCTGACCTCTGCATCAGTATTTAAATTCAAATAAACTAAGCTTTCGGTGAACAGCAGAAATCAGTTTTTCAGGAATCTAGGAGTGGCAGAAACTCGAAGATAGTGGAGAACAAACCTCTAAATAGTCAACAGTGACATGCCCAGTACCATGGTCATCCCATTTCCCTTCATCATTCAGTTGATATACTTTAACACGCTGAAATTGAATCACCAATGGTCATGCAAACTTAACCTTCAACTCATCCAGCATTACACTTGCTACATAAACCGCATTCTCAGCAAGTATCTTCCAAAATGGAATTATATTCCCAAAATTACACAGGAAAGTGCTCAGAAACCCCCATCACAGGAGGGAGCTATCTAGCCTGTCCTTTCATTCATGCTATTCATTTGAATTGAGAGGATAAGAAGCCATCCACTCGTAAGACCGTGGAGTTCAAATATCAGTGCACCAAAAATAGAAGCCCTAGCCCCCACTAAAAGTGGAGCTAGAAAGACCCATTAACCACGAAACAAACCCATTCGAGAAACCTAATCGAATCGAATTTGGCAAACCCCACTTACTCCACTAGCTTGCATCACCCCCTCCACGACAAACAACTACTCCATCAATCAAGAACCAAAGCACCGCGCGACCTTAACGAGCTAAACCATATTCGGCCACACTGAATTCCCAAACGATTCGTCAACCGAAGGGAAAGAGAAGTTCTATGCAACAGTGAAATGAAAACAAAAGGACAAAAAAAACCAACTCGCCTGCATCGAATTCGAGTTCGAGGAGGATTTCTCTTGCCCGCCCATCGCAGCTTCTCGAAGAACAACAAAACCATGCAATACCCAAACCCCCCCCCCCCCAGGCGACCGGATTCGGCAGCGAGCCAATTCAGCTGGAAGGCACGGCGAATTAGGGTTTGCTGAGGACCAGGGAGAGAGGAAGCCGCCGAATTAGCGAGATTGAGCTCCTGGAGAATCAGACCGCGAAAAGGAAAAACAAAAAAACCACTCAGACCGCCATTGACGCAGTAGCAAAAAGCCTTCGATTCTCTCTCTCCCGCTCTCCCTCTCTCTCTCTCTCCTCAAGTTTCTCTGTCTCTCTTTCCTGTTTCGTGCAAAGTGTCCTTCCCCGACCCTCAGTCGAAGAGCTCCAATTAGAGGAGTAAGAAAAAGGAAAAAACAACTCTCTCTCTCTCTCTCTCTAGAAAAAATTATTTAAAAAAATGAGAAGAAGTTCGTAAACGCCCTTGATTTTGGTCTTAATTGCGGAAACGCCACTGACTCTAAAGCGCGCACGGCCTGCGGTAACTCCGCGCGGGGCGGGCGTAACTTGGCCGGGTCACAGGTCCCTCCGGTTGGTCCCCGACGGTGGGCCCGACTCCCGAGACCGAAGTACCGACGCGTGTGCTTCGCTTCCCGCGTTAAACCGGAGTGCGCAGCTACGGATTTCAAGTATAAGAGTAACCCGGCGGAAGAGAAATTACAAAAGCAAAAGTAATCGGTTACAATTCTTAGCGAATCATATCCCTTGGAGATATTTAGATTTTGATTATTCGTGTGATTAGATGAATTACAATGACAAAATTTAAGTTATGACTGTTAGATTAGCAGCGACCATTCATTGATAAGTCGTGGTAATTGTTATGGTAATTGAGAAATAATGATAAGAAATGGCACAGAATTAAATTTCCAACTTGTATTGATACAAAAACTGTGCACCTATTTATACACAATTCACAACGATACTTCCTAAATTTACTCCTATATTTTAGGTAAGTATAAACAAAGGATTGAAAAAGACAATCTATCAAATAAAGATACGTATCACAATCACAATCAAATCACCTCAAGAATCGTGGCATATTATCACAATTAAATCACACTAAGACTCCCCCTCAAGTTGGCGTGTGTAGATTATGGACACCCAACTTGGAAAGTAATCGGATGTACTGATCTCGACCTAGCGGTTTGGTGAATACGTTGGCTAACTGTGAGTCTGTACGAATCTTCAATGGAGCAATGAGTCCAGCTTGTATTTTTTCACGAACAAGAAGACAATCTATTTTAATGTGCTTCGTTCGCTCGTGAAAAACTGGATTGGCAGCGATATGGAGGGCAGCTTGGTTATCACAGTATAAAGAAACCGGGACTTGGAGGTGCATGCCAATGTCTTGTAAGAGATATGATAACCATGTAATTTCGCATGTTGTTATCGCCATTGCACGATATTTCGCTTCAGCATAAGAGTGGGAGACCGTGCTTTGTTTCTTGGTTTTCCAAGAAATGGGGATATCTCCCAATAAAATACAATAGCCAGTTGTTGAACGACGAGTCATAGGACAACTAGCCCAATCTGAGTCACAATAAGCTGTGAGTTGAAGGTCATTTGCAGTCGGGTAAAATAGCCTTTGGCCTACAGTAGCCTTGAGATATCGTAGAAAACGATATGCTGCATCCAAATGTGGTTGGCGTGGGGCATGCATAAATTGACTTAAAATTTTGACACTATAAGCAATGTCTGGCCTCGTGACAGTCAAATAAATGAATCGACCAATCAAGCGCCGATAGAGTGAAGGATCCTCCAATAAAGGGCCAGTATCAATACTTAATTTTATATTCTGCTCCATAGGAGTATCAGCTGGTCGCGCTCCACTAAAACCACAATCTTCTAGAATATCCAAGATATATTTTCGCTGACATAAGTAAAGACCAGAGCGAGATCGAGCTACCTCAATGCCCAGAAAATATTTTAGAGGTCCGAGATCCTTAATGTGGAATTGATTGTGCAACATAGTCTTCACCAAATCAATCAAAAAGGCATTAGTACCAGTAATCACTAGATCATCAACATATAGTATCACAAAAACAGAGTCATTGCCATTGTGTAAGATAAAGAGAGAATGATCGGCCTGAGAATGTGTGAAACCGAAATCACATAAGGCAGTAGAAAACTTAGAATACCATTGGCGAGACGCTTGTTTCAAGCCATATAAAGATTTGTGAAGTCGGCAGACAAGATTATCCCCCTGACGTCGAAAACCAGATGGAGGTTTCATATACACTTCTTCATCCAAATCACCGTGTAAGAAGGCATTGTTAACATCCATCTGTTCAAGAGGCCATCCCTTAGCGGTAGCGATGGCTAAGAGTACGCGAACTGTAACCAGTTTAGCAACAGGTGCAAACATATCATGATAGTCTTCTCCTTCAACCTGGGTATAGCCTTTGGCAACTAGACGAGCCTTATGCCGCTCAACACTACCGTCGGATTTGCGTTTAATTTTATAGACCCATTTGGAGCCTATGGCTTTCTTACTAGGTGGAAGTGGTACGAGAGACCCCGTATGATTCTAGGAAAGAGCTTGGATCTCAGCTTGCATGGCATCTCGCCATTCCTGATGCCAAATTGCCTCAGTGAAAGTGGATGGCTCAGTGGTAGTAGATAAAGAAGTAAGAAATGCCAAATGGGGTTGTTTAAAATGGGTATATTGAAGAAAATTAGACATGGGATAAGAAATACCTGGACCATTATCTTCGACGGTACTTGGCGTTTGAGTAAGCGAACAACAGTAGTCCTGGAGGTAACGAGGAGGTTGACGTAGTCGTTGAGGTCTGATAGATTGTTTAAGCAATGGAGGTACGGGTGTTTGTGGTGATGTGGGGATTGGTGGTGATGATGTTGGGTTTAGAGGTGAAAGTAGGGTTATTTCATCACATTGTGTGACAGGTAATGGCAATACAGGCGACATTGACAAAGTAGGTTTAGGGAGCAACGAGTAAGGAAAAATTGTTTCGTGAAACATAACATCTCGACTTACATATTTTTTTTTGTGAGGAGATCAAAAATGCGATACCCTTTTTGACCATTAGGATATCCCACAAAAACTCCAGGAGGAGTAGCACGGGCATCAAATTTATTTTGAATGGATGTATTGTGCCCAAAACATAAACAACCGAAGACTCGAAGATGAGTGAGATTCGGTAATTGACCATGCAAAACTTCATATGGAGTTTTCCCTTCCATGACGACAGTAGGAAGTCTATTTTTGATATATGCAGCAGTAAGGACGCATTCACCCCAAAACTCAATGGGAATATTAGATTGGAAGTGCAGGGCACGAGCAATATTTAGAAGGTGTCGATGCTTGCACTCCGCCACCCCATTTTGTTGAGGAGTGGACACGCAACTTAATTGATGGACAACACCCATAGAGTCGAGAAAAGAGATGGTAAGTTGATTAAAAAATTCTTTTCCATTATCAGAGCGGATGCAACGAATTTGTTTATCGAACTGGGTTTTTACCATGTTGAAGAAATTAACGATAAAATGATTTACATCCGCTTTAGAAGACATTAGATAAAGCCAAATACTACGCGAATAGTCATCAACCACAGTTAGAAAAAAAGTGCCCCGCTTAAAGAGGTGGTTCGATATGGGCCCCAAACATCCAGATGAATCAAATCAAAACATGACGTCGTAGAAATTTTACTAGAAGGAAATGACAAGCGAGATTGTTTCGCAAGCGGACACACAGTGCAAGAAATGTATTAGAAAAAGAAATCTTATTATCTAAAGCTGGCAGATGATGAAGAGATGATGAACCCGGATGTCCCAACCTCCAATGCCATAGGTCAAAATGTGCGCCTGGTATGGTGGTAGATGTCAAAGAAGTAGGTTGGGTTATGGAAAGATAGTATAAACCACCATGTCGCTTACCCATCGCTAAAGTCCTCATCGAGATTGGGTCCTGAAATAGGCAAGTATTAGAGGTAAATTTAATGTTGAGAGAGGTAACAATAGTAAGTCTACTGATTGAAATAAGGTTAAAACGAAATTGAGGAATAAATAAAACATGATCAAGAATCAGATCTGGTAGTAGAATAATCAGCCCAATTCGTTCAACAAGAACCATAGTCCCATCGGGAAGGGACACAGGATTGGTAGTTGCATTGTCATAGAATTCAGAAAATAAAGTTGCATCACAAGAGATGTGATCCGTTGCACCGGAGTCTAAGACCCAAGATGAAGTGGAATTTAAACAAATAGAAGTACCTGCTAAATTCACCAAAGGGTGAGAAGAAGTTGCGGTATTACCAGCCAGAAGCAGGTGAAGGAGTTGTTCTATTTGTGCAGCAGTAAGGGTCGGTAGGGAGGAAGAATCAACAGAGGCAATTGCAGCAACAGACCAGCTAGCCGTGAATTTCGTTGGCGGCCAGAATCATTAGTGGGTCGCTTGTTACGGTCGTTCCACCATTCTGGATATCCGTGCCTTTTAAAGCACTTGCTTTCAATATGTCCATCCTTTCCACAGTAAGTACAATGTGAAATGGGTTTAGAGTAACCCACAGATGGATAAGTACGAGCATTATGATGCACGGCCATGGCAGCGGGATCGTGATTAACAGTACGATTGTCCTGAACAGCACGTTGTCGTTCTTCTTGTAAGAGTAAAGCATACGCTTTATTGACGGTAGGGAGTGGATCCATAAGAAGGATCTGACTTCGAATCGCTGCATAAGACTCATTAAGGCTTTGGAGAAAATCTAATAATGAATCTGTTTCAAGAAACTGCAGCAGGTTCGACGTTGCACCACAACTACAATTCGGTAGATTTCGGTACGAAGACAATTCATCTCGATAGGATTTAATCACAGTGTAATAGGCAGATATCGAGGCCGTACCTTGCTGATGTGTAGATAGAGCCCTACGGATCTAAAAAATTCAAGGAGCGTTACGAGGAGAAAAACGCTCTCGAAGATCATTCCATACATCATTTGTAGAGTCATGCCAGAGAATGCTATGTGAAATCGTTGGTATAGTAGAATGAATCAACCAAGATCTCACCATGCTATTGCAACGTACCCATAACTGATAATCCAAAGAGGTTGAAACAGGACGCGGTAAAGAACCGTCAACAAAACACATATTATTTTTGGCCTCGAGGGCCATGAGCATGGCACGATGCCATGTTGGATAATTGTCTCCATCTAAAGGAGGAGAGACTAAAGGAGCATTTGGATGGTCACTTGAGTGAAGAAAATATGGAGAAATTACATCGATCGTGCGAGAAGCAATGGGAATATTTGGATCGGCCATGAAGAAGGAACTACACAAGGATCGATATCTGCTCTGATACCATGACCACTTGCCAACTGCTCTAAAAGCTTAAGCTGTTAGAAGAAGGCGTGGTTTAATATTTATATATTCCAACACTCCCCCTCACGCTTAGTCTGGTCTTTTTGCCTAGTACTAAGCGTGGACAACCCCTCACGCTTAGTCTGATCTTTTTGACTAGTACTAAGCATGGACAAATTCATTGGGGAGGCAAATAGGGGCTTGGAAAGATTTGAACTCAGGACCTCCTGCTCTGATACCATGAGAAATAATGATAAAAAATGGCACAGAATTAAATTTCCAACTTGTATTGATACAAAAACTGTGCACCTATCTATACACAATTCATAACGATACTTCCTAAATTTACTCCTATATTTTAGGTAAGTATAAACAAAGGGTTGAAAAAGACAATCTATCAAATAAATATGCGTATCACAATCACAATCAAATCACCCCAAGAATTGTGGCATATTATCACAATCAAATCACACTAAGAGTAATATATGATCTATGAGTAATATGCTGTGACTTTGAGAATTTCGTCATAACGAGTGGGAATAGATCGCTATTTTCGAGTTCGAGTTTGAATAGAAAATTCGTATACATTGTGCGGCAATATTCGATTGGACAAAAAATGAAAAAAAAAATAAGATGGAAGTGGTTTGCTATTAAGCTGATACAGGAGCTCGTGGACTAAGTACGTAATTGTCAATAGGAATGCAGTCCGGCTGATAAAAAGATTGAGGGGGTGGGGATGCTAGTACGATAAGTGCAGGGTTCAACTCTCGCATTCTGCAAAGAGACAGAACAAAAGCCAGAGTTCTCTCTTTGAGAATGGGGAGGTGGCCGCTTCGAGTCGCACATCTAGGTAATGGAGGATTTTGATCCTACGAATGGGTCCCTTGTAAGTGTAAAGAGCTCTCATTGCATAGAGTATTGATAGTAAAAAATTTGAAATAGTAATCCATTTTTGTGGTGAAAGTGGTATGAACCATGGGTTATGGTGTCACTCCAAAAGAGTATCGTGGAATTAGTAGACATGATCGGTTTCAGATTGGGGTTTCTTCAAAATGTCACTCGGGATACTTAAGTTGTTGACCTAAGGAGTGGTAATCTTAACTGATATTTTTAGGTCGAGAATTTGAGTTATCTTAAATTAAATAATGTCTTATCTTGATGATTTGGGAAGTTATATACATTCAATATGAAAGAATTATCTTTTTGCGTGGTGATGTTCTTATTCAAGAACTGTGGTCTAAAAAGGTAAGACCTAGTTTTTGTAAATCTCTGACCATAGAGACAACTATGAATAATTATCTCGGAAGACATATGAGATCGGAATTTGAAGAAATGGACATCGATCGAAAGTACATTTTTGTTATTCTAATAAAGTGATGATGTGAATTTTGATTTGAGAATATTAAAATGTTGATTGTGTTGTGGTGCTGGAAAGATCCAATTTCGATAAGATGATATCAATTATCTCTACTCGAGATAGTAGTAAGAACATGAAAAGTACTTTAAGGGCTTTCCCTAATAAATAAGAATTGATTTTTAAGTGGATGATGTGATATTCTCAGGGTGGATTTAGTTGGACTTTGCAAATGAGCTTTTGGGGAATGCAAATACCTATAGCATAAAGGGCATTGGATAAATGCAAATAGAGTTTGGTAAAAAATAGTTTGAAAAGCAACTTTAGCCTAACTAGTGTTTGGTAAGAAAAATTTGTAAATGAGCTATCTTACAATATTTCATTTTAAATAAAATATAATGAGAAAAAAAAAATCAAATCTAAGGCAAAGGCCAACGGTCGCGGCGAGGCAGATCTGCCACTGTCGGAGGTCGACCAAGGCCACCACGGGTCGGGCGACCTTCGGTGACTATCGCCTGTGCCGCGTGACCCCAGGCGACCGTCGCGCGGGATGCGCGTACCCGAAAACATGGTTGAGGTTGCGCGACCCAGGCGGCCATCGCCGGGGCCGCACGACCCAGACAACGATCTAATAGGGTGGAGCGACCCTAGCAGTTATTGCGCAATCGCTGGAGGTCGAGCGACCCCGGTGACCGTTGCCTAGGGTCGCACGACCCCAAGCGACCATCATCGGGGGTCGCCCGACCCCGACGGTCACTGTCGCGTCCGTACATGAGCTAGATCTGGCTCACCGGTGGGTTAGGGTTTCATTTTTTTAAAATAAAAAATAAGGGAAAAAATCGGAATTGGAAAGAAAAGTAAGGACATTTTTGGAAGAAAAAAATCCTAGCTTAGCATTTTGCCAAATGTTGAAAGCTCAATGCTGGTCCCTACTAGCATTGAGCTTTTAGCATTCTCAAGGCCAACTTTCTTCCCAAAGCCTCTTGAGAATGGTTGCCAAACGCTCTGTATTTTTCCCAAAGGGCTTTGGGGCTTCAATAGGCTTTAGGAAAGCTAAAGCAAACCCACCCTTATGCTGCATACATAATTGATATCTGACGACCCTTATCCATCAGAGCTCCGGAGTCCCAGGGCGCCGTATGACACTACGAGCTCTGATTTAATATGATATTATATATAAAATAGAGGGGGCATGCTAAAGCCTAAATAACTAGAAACAGGCAATGGACCACCTAAAAAGGAATGCAAGGACATGGAAAAACATACGGATATGCATGACGCTTAATCAGGGTTCACTAATAGTACACATACACCATGCATATCAGAACATATGTGTTATAATGTACATATATAGTTTACAGTTAATTACATTATCTTGCATTAAACAACCGAATGAACACATTGGGAAGAGTGGAAGGGAAATCTACTCAGAGTACTATCCGCATCTCCGTCACCATCTACGTGCTCCATCCATCGTTGTCTTATTGTCAAGGGCCCTTGTTTCTCAAATGGCTGAATCCTATCTGAAAAATAGTGAAATCCACGGGAGTGACCTGAAGCTCAGCTGGTAAGAACTTCTAAGCCGATCAACTAAACCATCTATTCGAGAGATAAGTATGGTATAAGTGCCATAACTTTTGTACGGCGTTCACTTGAGTGATATAACTTTCAAAACGTCCACTTGAGTGCCATAACTTTTAAAAATCGACCACTTAAGTACCAGCGCTTACGTGGACGCTGGAAAAGCTGACTGGCACTGACAAACCAATTTTTTTTTAATATTTTAACGTGCACATGGAAATTGTCATATATTTTTGCAGATTTTATTTTTCTGGGTTTTTAATTTTTGAATATTTTTTAAAAAGGGCAAAACTCTTGCTTTCTTGGTGCTCGCCGGCCGGCCCAGTGGCCAAGGTCGACTCGCCCTGGGTCGGCGAGGTCGCGACGGCCCTAGGCGACGACTGTCGTGGCCTCGCCGAAGGGTTTCCCTTTTTTAAAATATTAAATAACTTTAATAAAAATAAAAACATCAAAATGGATAAAAAAGTTTCAAAAAATATTTAAAAATGTAAAGAAAATCCACATAGCACTGAGAAATTAATAAAACAATAGTGAAAAGTCCACGTCAGCTTTTTCGGTGAAAATAGCACTCAGGTGAACATTTTTGCTCCGACATGGCACTCAAGTGAACGTTTTGAAAGTTATGCCGTACAAAAGTTATGACACTTGTACTGTACTTATCCCACTATTCACACTAGATCGAACAAAGCCACACCCAATAGACTCGATGAGCACACACATACAAGAGGCGAACGATAAATATTTGATGAATGAAATTGAGAAATATTATACGTATCATTTTGGCGAAATCGATTTGTGATATTGATTTTGGATTTGATTTCTGGTGTCGGAGGATGTGAATTCGATGCTCAATAGGTAGTGAACTTATCGAGGGGTTGGTGGTTATGCATATTAGTTTTAGGATATTTTTGTGGGCCAACCACATGCAATATAGGTGAAGACCTAGTCAATGAGGAATCTTGGTCGCCTTGTCACTTAGGCATTCTATTGTAACCATGACTTGATATTTAACAATTGATTGATGATGGAATGAACCATTAACATGGTTTTTGATAGAGCTTGATTAATGGACTTGAACACTGATGCCTGAATCGTAATGGTGGAAAAATGAGTACTTCTTATTTGTATAATTGTTTTTTTTTTACGAAACTACTCATATTTAATTTGGTACATATCTCATATATTGGGTTTAGATTGCGAGTTCTAATGTTGCTTTTTAGGTTCTTCAGCAAACCGCAAATAGGATGAGAGCATTATCATTATCAGGACGGCATTTTGATGGTGAGAATTTTTGCCCATAACTTGTATATGACGACGATGAACTCGTGAGTTAGTTTATTGAATATATATATACACACACACACATACATATGTGGATTATACAAAACTCGGTTATTGTAATCAATGACTTGATATGTGTTGTAGAAAGTTGGATCACAATCGATCGCAGCGGAATTCTAACTGTCAGATTCGCGCAATATGATGCTCGTTTTCTCTTTCGAGAAAAACGTAATCGACGCAACAAAATAAAAGAAGATGAGAAGAGCAATACACCAGTGTCGCGACCCTCTTGAGGTTGTCGGGCTCTCGAGGGCTAATGGGCCGTCCTGTCTGGTCGGACGCGGGCCTCTCCCAAGGCCCATTACCCAAATCGCAACGGAGGTATGCGTGATCGACTTTCAGTGTGGTCTAGTGACATGTGCTAAGTGTGCATGCCATGGAGTCGCCACCAATCATTTTTTTAGGGTATGATTGGACCACCCAATCGAATAGTTGGGAGTTTCTATTCAATTCTGCGAGAACCAGAGAAATGGTTTCGGGGACTTAGTTACGCCAACCGTCAGAGTTGACGCCCTTTCGGCACCTAAGTTGACTGAATTTTCTAGCCTGAGATTCATGCGGATGAGTAAGGTATGAACCATAAATCTAGAAATTCATGCAGATAGGAGTGATTATCCTAGCAATCACAATCAGTAATAAAATGCGCAACTCAAGGAATCTAAATATGCAAATAAATCATATGGCATTCCTAGTAATGCCCTATTTATCAATTACAGCTCAAGAATGATTTAGCTGTCCTAGCCGTTCTACACTCGATCTAACCTAAGAAAAGCATTAGGAAGCATCGCAGGAATTCGAGAGTACTCACATGGGGTTCGCAGTGCCCTGGTTTGGTCTTGGACGAGCTATCGAGCTCATGCCGACCCGATTATATTTGGGGATCCACTCGGCGTTTTACACCATGAAATCATGTGAAACAAAAACGAAAATATTCAGCAAGGGGCATTTATTGTAGATGGTGGTCGATCTAATTGGACGTCAAGACTAAAAAAGATGTAGAAATTTACAAATTAAAATACTCGAATGACATTTTTTTGCCAAATTCAACTCTATGCGTCGTGAAGAAACACATGCAATTGAACTTAAATTTTGACTATTTATGAGTTCAAAATGTAAAAGAAATTAAAATAAAAATATTGACTATTTTTCTATATTTTTACGACATCGAACGCTATTTTTCTTCATTTTTCATGTATTTTTCTATTTTGGAAAATATTAAAAAATATTAAAAAATATGAAAAATTATTTTTTTTTATCAAAAATGGTTCCTTTAGCTTGGTCAAGGCTACCAAAGATGATTTTTTAATTTTTTTAACTTTTTATAGATTTTTTATGAATTTTTTAAAAATAAACTATGAAAGACTGATCAAAAATCAGGTGTCAACAGCTGCCCCTCTTTGAGAGGAATTTCGTCAGAGGTTTCTCTCAAAGACAAGGTGACACCTGTGTTCCGATCAACTTGACTGGGAAAAGAAAAGAAATCATGACATCCAATTTTCATGTCCATCAATGTGTGCTTTTCCTTAAAAAGAGATGTGCTCATTCAATTCCCTGATATGATGTAAGAAAGTTAAGGAGTAGATAGACTTCCCTGCCCCTTACCTGCCGAATGCTTGCGGCATTTGCTGTGTCTGATGGGTTCAAGTAGATTCCTAAGGACTTGTCATCGGAGTGTCCTGGGGATGTTAAGCTCTGACCTGTATGGTAGGTCAAACCATAATGGGATTCCTAACTGATAGGAACCTAAGGAAGACGCATCCCACATTTGGGAATTTGCCAAGGGTTTTGATCCGTGTGGTGGACTAAACTAGAAATGGCTTGCCTAATGTAAGGCTTATTAGGGAAAACGACTCCTCCCGCGTTCGGGATTCATCAAGGTTTTGATCCGTATGGTGGATCGGACCATTGGGTTGATCCTTCAGGCGGTCTCTACCAGTCCTTTGACCCTTCAGGCGGTTTCTACCATTCATTGACCCTTCATGCGGTTTCTACCATTGAGTTGACCCTTCAGGCGGTTTCTACCATTGGTTGACCCTTCAAGCGGTTTCTACCATACATTGACCCTTCAGGCGGTTTCTACCATTGTTTTGACCCTTCAGGCGGTTTCTACCATTGGTTGACCCTTCAGGCGGTTTCTACCATACATTGACCCTTCAGGCGGTTTCTACCATTGTGTTGACCCTTCAGGCGGTTTCTACCATTGATTGACCCTTCAAGCGGTTTCTACCATTGAGTTGACCCTTCAGGCGGTTTCTACCATTTATGAGATTCCAAATTGATATGAATCAAAGGATGACGTACCCGCTCTTCGGGGCTAGTCGGAGACTCGATCATTCTATGGATCGGTCTTAGAAAAGATTTGCCTACTAAAAGGCTTCACCTAAGGATGACGCACCCAGTCTTTGGGGTGGCCAAAAGTCCTGCAGAAAGCTTAGACCTGAAAAAATTTTCCTCGCCAAGAAGATATTAGTAATCTTTGGGAAGACAATAATTGTCTAACTGACAAAATTCTACGACTTAAGTTTTAGTCATGAAATGTGCATTTTGATTGTTGGAGGTTATCCAAAACATTCCTGCCATATACAGATGTGATCATAAATTCCTTGCACGGAAACTCTAGATCAAACAATTTGAAAATTTCAAAAAGAGTTTGCTCAAAACATCCATTGGAGTATTTCTCACCCAAGAAGGCTCCTCACTGCTCTGTGATAATGATCTTTAATAGGGAAAGTGCTCAATTTCCTACCGACCTGTGCCTGGGTTTCAGGATCATTCGCAACGCATACATTTCGACCGATCAGGAGGTCTTTCACGGGACCGTAGTGTTAGGCTTGGATATCGGTTTCCAAGGGGGACTCACTTTTGAGTCAAGGCCGTTGAACGAAATTTTTCACTATCTGATCCGGGTTTACAAGTCAAGAACCCTGCAAAATGAGAAAGAAATAGTCTTGCTCGTACTTCTTTGAGCTAAGTTATACATTAACCCAAGTGTCTTAGTCAGATAAGACTACTTCAGGGTTGTAACATTGGAAGGATTGGGGACCGAAAAAGGCTTATTTTTTGCCCAGAAATTGTGAAGGGTTTGACATTGGTGATCATTGCAAATTTGCCACATGTCCTTCGAAGAACATCTCCATTTCTTCAAGTGTACACTCCTCTTTTAGAGCGCACAAGGATGTTTAAAAGCGTCTCTTGTTACATTAAGAGACCGTCTGTTTGTGTGTTTGCAATTTGAGCACGACAACATTTGGAGAGTAGTCATCTTGATCTAACTCCTTTGCAGGGTCTTTTCATCGTCTCTCTAGACTTTACTGGGGATATTTTGAATAGACATCAGCCTTGCTTTTTACCATGCACTTTGCTTTTTCTTGATGTCTAGGGATTTTTCTTTTCCCCCTTTTTTTAATCCCGTGTTTTTCTTTTCTTTTGGAGCTAGGATTTTCGGCAATCATGCTAGATATGCAACTTAAACTTTGGCACGCTTCCATTCCTAGAGTGATGTTGCCTTTGCTTTGGAATATGCAATGATCACCAATAGGTTGATGAAATGAATTTGCTGGCTCAACTTGGTTGTGCAAAGGATAACAGTGTGTAGGATAGAGAAATGAATCATTCTCGTCATCCTATGACACTTGGATTATCATATAAACAACACACAAAGATTTATGTTAGTCCGAGCAAGAAAATTTCTAACCGTTTACTTTCTGATACTGTTGGACTAACCTTCATTTGCCCCAATGTGGGGTGGTTCTTGACAGGGTTGAGAATGAAAATCGCCGTTCAATGGGGTTCTCAATGGGCATCTGTAGTGTTTGGAATGAAGAAATAAATGCCTCTGTCATCTCGATCCATGTAATCGTTGCGAATGACCCTTATATCCATAGGTTAAGGTTTCGCTATCATTTCCAATCTCCTCATCTCTCAAGTGTGTATGGGACGTGTTTGGATTAGGCTCGCTTCTCTTATGAGAAAATACCCTTTTGAACAGTTCAAACGACTCTTATTGGAAAAATTCATTTCATTTCATCAAGATTTATCCTTCAAAGGGATTTTATGATGCACCATACATGTGTAATTCATGTTCAGACAATCTCATGTTTTAAAACATGAATGTCAATGAAGTAAGAATTCTATGTCTTTTTAGATGTGAGAATCGAATTAATTCTGAAAGTTTTTAATCTCCAATGAATTGGGAAAAGGGATACTTACCTGCCCATCGAGGCTGGAGATCATGTAGATATAAAAGGGATATGTCATTGTATATTCTAAAACTTTACAAAAATTGGAACGATACATCTTACCCTTGGTCATATGCTCCAACGAGTGTACAAGGGTTGTGAAAATCTGCACTTCACATAGTAACACAAGATTGTTGGGTGTTCTAAAGTTCTTTCGACTTCTTGGTTTTTGGAGAAAAATGAAACTTACATGTGTGCCCTGATGGCGAGCTCCTGCCAAGGATAAATATTAAGCATTATTTTGGGTTTCCAAATTCAAAACAAATTGGGACGATACTACTTTACTCTTGATTTGAATTCCATTCTGCATGCCAATGTGCGGATTGTAGAAGCCGGCCCTCAAGCTTGTGGCCATGATTTCTTCGTCTGGTTGGGCAACGAATCCACCTCGAGGATTTACGTCGGAGGAGATTCATTCATCTTTTTGGGCGTGTTTCATGCACTGTTTTGTTATTTGAATGCATGGCTTCTTGGGTGCCTCATCTCTGTTCATCACCTGAGAGGAAAATGAGAGAACATTATCCCCGCATCTGATTGAAAATCATTTAGGAACGATACGTTCTTTTTACCAAATGGGTGGCTCCGCGGCCAAATGTGTTTTACATTGAAAGGATGGATTCCATTACGCTCTGCGGATGATAACTATTGCTTCGGGGACTTGCCCCACGGATCAAACGATGAATTTGATGTCTTCGGCTTCGACATGCTTTCCAGATGTAGGAATGGTTTGCCCCCATTTTCAGTGGAGATGGGTTTTGTCGAGTGGGCAAGATCAAAAACTCATCCTAGATTTGGCTTTAGTCGAAGGTTGAAATCCCGACCTTGGATAAGCGAATCATGATTCATCTCCTTCTGCTTCGGATTTGTCATTTGCGTGCTTCACATTTTACAATACCAACTTCGCCGCTTGATGAAAATGAATCGATGATTTTCGAATTGCCCCAAGTTCTATAGTCATCTGCGTCGAATCTCTTTGAACTTCATCGGGTGATAGACAAACTGATAAAATGATTTTTCAATCCTGAGATCGAACTCCTGACGTTTCGTACCACTTCCAGTTCACTGACTACCAGGACAAAGCACTATTGGCCTCCCTAACTGGTTCGTTTTTTGTTATAAAATTCTTGAAGCAGTTAGCGACCCCCATCGAGAATGAAACAAGCTCAATTTAGAGTTCATAACGACTAAAGGTCCCTTAGAACGATACAGAGCTAACCGTCTTTGAGCTCGCTCGGGCTTTTGCTCGCATTTTCCTATGTGAAGCCATTAAATGTTTTTCTTCGTGGCGTTCAATTGATTCGCCTCGACTCTAATCTAACGAGGGATTGTCGTACTCAAGCATGATGATGCTCGCAGGTAGTACTGATCGCTGCCCCAGATTAACTCTAGGCATTAAGGAAGATTATCTTGCATGGAAGACTTTATGACAGAAAGATTAATGATACATCCATTCACATGTGCCTAGTTCCCTTGAGGATTCTCGGTGATCAGCCAGCTACACCATGAATCAGACATATAATCGTCATTTTGGATCATAACTTCATAAGTCCATCAGTTTTAAACTGATCGATCCAGATATGGAGCTCCTCATCAAGGAAATCTTTTGATTCTTCGAGCAACTGATATTCGGGTTGACCATCATCGCTTGGCGTTGAAGGATTCCTGTTTCTGTTGTGAGCGATCTGATTCTTCGAGCTAGAACCTTCGTCGTTGCTCGAGATTATAAGAGGATGATTGATCGGTTCACTATCAAAAGCACATTCCATTTGGGAATGGGAGAAACAAAAATCCTCAAAGCATCCGCCCGCTTGATCTTCCGAAATCATATGCCCAAGCCGGGCAGATCTTTGAACACTAGGCGCAATATGTTGATCGGGGATAGGAAGAGCACTAGCGAAAAGTTGCTGCTCAAACCAAGGAGTTCGTACCTGCTGCACTTGTGGCATATACTCTTGAGGGGTGCTGAGATGATTCGGGGGAATATTCTGATTAGCGCCCAAGTAGTCGATGGTGCTGCTACCAGCTTGGTCGGTGCCTAGATTCAGCAGGGTATTTCTTACTTCAGGGGCATTGTAGTTATAGCCATGCCTAGTGTTTAGGCACAAGTTGAGTTCTTTCAGGTTTAGTGCTGTGTGGCGCTGTCTTAGCGCCCTTCTGTAGCTCTTGAGGTGACTCGCGACTCCATCTTTAGTGAGTCCTGGTATGTTCATGATCTCAAGTATGCGCGTTGGATATGCTGAGTTGATCCCTAGTTGCTGAACCGCACTAAGGAACTTGAGATGAAGCTCGGGGGACCAATTGACCCTCGTCTTCTTGCGACCCGGAACAGTGTTGACAACTTGGCTATTGCTCTCTGGCCTATTTCCAGTAGAATTTGATCGAGCCGGAAATTGTTGTGGAGGGAATTCATCAGCTTTGGATTGGTCGGTCGTGATAGTAAGCTCATCGTTAAGGAAACTCCAATCATGGTGACACATATCACATCCTTTAGAAGGCATCGATATTGACTTCGTAGAATTGATTTGTTCATGCATATCTCCAACAAAATCCGATTGTATCGAAGATGGTTCGAGGAAGTGGGGTGGTGAATGAGCATTTTCAATCCTCATATAAGGCTTATCAAGGAACATTTCGCCGAGAGTGACAGGGCCACCGCAATTAAGGTAAGCGATAGTGCTGGGAGCTTTCTTATACCTCATGTTCTCCGCTCGAAGCTTTTCGTTTTCCTCCTTTAAAATCGCAAGTTCTTGACGTCTGTGTTGAGCCCTCAATTTGGCTCGCTTATTTTGAAACCAAAACTTGACCCTCAAAGGTTTCATCCCTAGCTTCTGGCCCAATTCATTTCTTTGTTTCATGTTCGGGAGAGGGCATTCACTAAAGAAAGCTTCAAGCTCTTGGATTTCATTCTGAGTGTGGCACTGGCGACGTTTCCTTTTCCGGGATTGACCATCGCTGCTGCTGTTGTCGTCGCTGCTGAGATCCTGAACTTCGTTGTCGAAAGGGTTGGGTTCTGTGGTTCTGGTACCAGACGCGATCCTGGAATCTTCGAGATCTCTCAATAGTTCATTTTCTGAGATTTTTGGATCAGTCGCCTCTAGCAACTGACGGTAACCCTCAAACATGTTGGATCGAAAAATGTTCGATCAATTTTTGCTCACTCAGGGTTCTCTACTCTCTCATGTATGCTCACTCTCTCGAAATTTTCTTTTGGGTGGTTCTGTATGCCCAGGAAACGTTCTTTAAACATGGATGAAGATCATCAGGCAAGCGTTTCTCCCAAGATTTCGTATTTCTCGCTTTGTCGTCTTCTTTCTTCTTTTCAACGTGGAGGGACACCAAATTGATTTCCTTTTCTCGATATCCATGTCTGTCTCCCACTTATTTTCAAAAAGGTGGAACTACGCTCGCCTTCCGCTCAGTTTTTTAATATGATGGGACCGCCAAATCCTTTTGCAACTTTTTTCGATAGTTGCGCTTAACTCTCGCTCAATTTTAATATGGTGGCACTGACATATCTTTTTACAAACTTTTTTAGATTTATCAAGCCTGAAATCGCGAACTGGGACGGATCTGATGGTTCACCGAAAGAGCCACCACTGCTTTACCCAATTAACTTGGCTCCATGAGCATTATTGCTGTGACCTTTCTTCATCCTCGAGTTGCTATAAAAGGAGAAGTTAATGCAGAGAAGATTAACGCTCTTACATAATTGCCTTTTCATATTTTAATCACTCTACCACACCCATCTTCTTCTCCCTCCCTCCAACGAAAATGACCTCCTCTCCTATTCGCGCTTTCTCGGCTGAAATTTTGGCCCAGTGGGAAAAACTCTATAACCTCCTAGGTCGAGGCTATGCTCATATAGCCGATCACCCAGAAATTGAAGATGAAATTCGCATTTTGCTCGTGGAAATAGACACCACCTCTATCGAGGGCACTAATTTAGAGAGGGAATATAGAATCTTCCCAACCCTCTTTATAAACTTTTTAGAGACTTACCGTGTCGCTCAGCGAGAAGTTACCGTGGCTCACGTTTTGCGAGCTCGCTATGAGGATCGGTCCAACTGCTTGGTGTTGGCCAACCTTGTGGCCGATAGTCACAGAAAGGCTGTTGAGTTCGCCAACGAGCGGGTCTCGATGTTGCTTCGCGAGAGGGGAAATTTGGTGGAGCGCTTGGCCTTATCCCTGACCACCTATGAGCACGACCGTCGTAATGTCGTGTTGAAGTTTCAATGTGAGTGGCAGGAAGAAAGGCTTGACAGCATTACCGCGGATATAGCCCATGGGAGAGGACTAGTTCGGGACCTGGAAATAGCCACCGAAGATCACGGGACCAAGGTTGCCGAGCTTAAAGGGGAATGTAAACGCCTTCTTCTTAAGCTTGCAGATCTCGAGTCTCGAGGTGGTGAGTATAGGCAAAGCATCAATAATATGGAGGGCCAACTGGGTTCCTTTGTGATGCTAATTAGGGCTCATTTCGATTTTACTTTTCCACCTCGATGATCTGTATGATCTGCTTTTAAGGTCCCTCGATTGAGCGAAATGAATGAAAGCTCTAATATGTGTGTCTCAACTTCTGTATGGCTGACTTTCTCGAACACCTGACCACTCTCAACCTAGGCAAGCTGCTCTTTGACATTGATGATTCGAGCGTGTACATCTTGATTTTTTAATCTTGCTTATGATCGAATAAAGGAACCTCCCACCGTGTTTATCCACAAAAAGACTTCTCTTCTCTACCTGTTTTTAACTACTTAGAGATGCCCCAGTTTCGATCTTTGAGACGTGACTTCAGGATCACCTATTCCAAATCGTCATCTTCATTAGATGATACCTCAATGATGTCCATAGAAGGCTCTTCTTGTCCACTTGGCACTCGTAATGGGATGACACCATCTTCGTCTTCCATCAAGAACATTGGGAGGAAAACACACCTATCTATCCTCAAAATGGCATTTAATCCAATCACCGGAATTATGTAATGAATATAATGATTATGAGCTGTAACAAGTTCGAGGGATAGAAAACAAGTTCGAGGGATAGAAAAGTCTTACCAACCAAACTTAAGAGAAAATCAAGCTTCTCTGTACAGTGTTAGGTATACTAACCTTCCATAGACAAACGCATGAGACAAGTGAGGGAAAACTCCTAAAAATCAAAAGATAAGGCTTGGTACCTAAAGCCAAGGTTCTCACCTCGAATTCTGGGAAGAGTCGATTCCATTGCACAACTATCGTTGCATTGGGACTCAATCCATAGTTCGAAGTGAGCGGAATTGAAAAGTGGATTACCCCATGTTTTTCCTCACGGAGATTCCATTTTCAATTCCTTCTATTGTGTTCCTAAAGAGGGCGCCTGGGGTTTTAGGCGCAATTGTGTGTATTCATTGTGTTGTGCTAAAGCAATAAACATGCATTTTATTTAACAATCACCGCTTCAATATAAATATCCACACAATCATAAATCCAAAACTCTTGCCTGCATAAAACAAAGTTAACAAGCACTTCACCCCTTATTTCTCCCGTCTACAAAAACATCTAACATATTCGTTAGCATATACACCTCACTTTCGAGAGCATCTGCATAAAATTATGTTAGAAGAATCAATCAACTTTTTAATCGGCTCAAGTCCACTAAATGGTTAAGAACCAGTCCCCAGCAGAGTTGCCAGTCTGTCGCCACCCTCTTGAGGTTGTCGGGCTCTCGAGGGCTAATGGGCCGTCCTGTCTGGTCGGACGCGGGCCTCTCCCAAGGCCCATTACCCAAATCGCAACGGAGGTATGCGTGATCGACTTTCAGTGTGGTCTAGTGACATGTGCTAAGTGTGCATGCCATGGAGTCGCCACCAATCATTTTTTTAGGGTATGATTGGACCACCCAATCGAATAGTTGGGAGTTTCTATTCAATTCTGCGAGAACCAGAGAAATGGTTTCGGGGACTTAGTTACGCCAACCGTCAGAGTTGACGCCCTTTCGGCACCTAAGTTGACTGAATTTTCTAGCCTGAGATTCATGCGGATGAGTAAGGTATGAACCATAAATCTAGAAATTCATGCAGATAGGAGTGATTATCCTAGCAATCACAATCAGTAATAAAATGCGCAACTCAAGGAATCTAAATATGCAAATAAATCACATGGCATTCCTAGTAATGCCCTATTTATCAATTACAGCTCAAGAATGATTTAGCTGTCCTAGCCGTTCTACACTCGATCTAACCTAAGAAAAGCATTAGGAAGCATCGCAGGAATTCGAGAGTACTCACATGGGGTTCGCCGTGCCCTGGTTTGGTCTTGGACGAGCTATCGAGCTCATGCCGACCCGATTATATTTGGGGATCCACTCGGCGTTTTACACCATGAAATCATGTGAAACAAAAACGAAAATATTCAGCAAGGGGCATTTATTGTAGATGGTGGTCAATCTAATTGGACGTCAAGACTAAAAAAGATGTAGAAATTTACAAATTAAAATACTCGAATGACATTTTTTTGCCAAATTCAACTCTATGCGTCGTGAAGAAACACATGCAATTGAACTTAAATTTTGACTATTTATGAGTTCAAAATGTAAAAGAAATTAAAATAAAAATATTGACTATTTTTCTATATTTTTACGACATCGAACGCTATTTTTCTTCATTTTTCATGTATTTTTCTATTTTTGGAAAATATTAAAAAATATTAAAAAATATGAAAAATTATTTTTTTTTATCAAAAATGGTTCCTTTAGCTTGGTCAAGGCTACCAAAGATGATTTTTTAATTTTTTTTAACTTTTTATAGATTTTTTATGAATTTTTTAAAAATAAACTATGAAAGACTGATCAAAAATCAGGTGTCAACAACCAGAAATTTTTACGTAGAAAACCCGATGAGGGAAAAACCACTAGACGCTAGTCCAGGAACGCTTCACTATAATCAAAGGATTACAACTGACACTCTAATGGTGTCTCTCTCACAATAAATCCTCACAATTGTCACGAAACATAATCTCACTTGACGAACTCTCAAGAACTCTCGTGTTTACTCATTGTTGAGAATTTTGTGATTTCTCTGGAGTAATTTTCTGGTGCACTCTAAAAATCCTCCCTTCAATCGCTCTTTTATAGTGACATGTCTCCATCCAAATTAGAATATTCCCTAACTGATTTCGCAATCCCCTCTTGATTGGAAATCTCTTTGATTGGAAATATCTAAATTGAATAATCACCAGAATATTCTATCCTGGTATTCTTCCTTTTCAGCGTTTCGTCATAATAGGAATCTTTCCTATTAGGTATTCTTGATGAGCAATCTTCAGGATTTCTCAAATTAAATCCCGAACATGTTGGGCTACTCCCAACAAATCTCTCCCCAGCCCATCATGAAGGATCTCGAACCTTTTCATCAGCTCGATAAACCAGCCTCTTTCCTACAGAATTTTAGTTTCTCCGTAGGTAGAGACTTTGTAAACATATCAGCACCATTTCTCTCTGTGTAGATCTTCTCGATCTTCAACTGCTCCTCTTCCAGCATTTCCCTTATCCAGTGATATCTAATATCAATATGCTTTGTTCTCGAATGAAACGTGAAATTTTTACTGAGATGAATGGTACTTTGATTGTCGCAATGCACAACATATTCATCGTGCTTGTGCCCTAACTCTTGCAAAAATCTCTTCATCGACAACATCTCTTTGCTAGCTTCAATGGCGGCTATATATTCAGCCTCCGTTGTGGATAATGCAACGCATTTTTGCAATCTTGATTGCCAAGAGACAGCTCCACCTGCAAATTTTATTAAATAACCAGACGTAGATCGCCTAGAATCCACATCTCCTGCCATGTCTGCATCGTGAACCCCTCAAGTATCGATTTTCCATCACCAAAATACAAACATAAACTAGATGTACCTTTAAGATACCATAATATCCACTTGACAGCCTCCCAATGTTGTTTGCCAGGATTTGACATATACCGGCTGACAATCTCAACAGCATACCCAATATACGGTCGTGTGCACACCATCGCATATGTGAGACTTTCGACAACAGAGGCGTAAGGAATCTTCAGCATTTCTTCCTTCTCCCTTTCACTTGAGGGACACTGCCTTGTGCTAAGCTGAAAATGACTGGCCAAAGGTGAATTAACTGCTTTGGCGTTGCTCATGTTGAATCTTTGCACAACTTTTTCTACATATCTCTCTTGGGATAATCACAGCTTTCCACAAGCTCTATCGCGCGATATCCTCATCCTAAGTATCTGCCTTGCCGATCCAAGGTCCTTCATGGAGAATTCCTTGCTCAACTCCTCCTTGAGCTTCGTGATTTTTTTGACATCATACCCTACAATTAACATATCGTCAACATATAATAAAAGAATAAAAAAATCACCGTCATTAAACTTCTTGATGAACACGCAATGATCTCCCGTCGTCTTTTTGTATTCATTCATCTCCATAAATGAATTGAACTTCTTGTACCATTGCCTTAGAGCTTGTTTGAGCCCATAGAGACTCTTCTTCAACTTGCATACAAGATTTTCCTTCCCTTTTGTCACAAAACCTTCGGGCTGCTCCACAAATATCTCCTCATCAAGATCTCCATGTAAGAATACTGTCTTTACGTCGAGTTGCTCGACCTCCAAGTTCAAGGTTGCTGCCAAACCAAGAACTACTCGAATGGATGACAACTTTACAACAGGAGAGAAAATCTCCTCATAATCAACTCCCTTCTGCTGACCGAAACCCTTCACCACCAATCTTGCTTTGTAACGTGGTTTAGGATTGTTTTCTTCGGTCTTCAACCTAAATACCCATTTGTTCTTGAGTGCTTTTCGGCCCTTTGGTAGCTTTACCAAATCATAGGTGTGATTATCATGCAAGGATTGCATCTCTTCTTGCATTGCTTTCATCCTTTCCTTCTTGTGGGCATTAATTTTCACTTCTTGAAAATTCTCAAGTTCTCCCCCATCAGTGAGAAATACATACTCATTTGGAGAGTATTTTATGCTAGGTTGCCTTTCTCTCGTTGATCTCCTTGGTTACTCTTGAGGAATATCATCAGCATCAATTATTTCCTCCTCAACCGCATCATCAATTTCTGCTTCTCTTCTTCTTGAGCATCCGCTCCATCATCTTCACCATCTTCATTATTAGTCTTGACCTCAACTTCTTCAGGAGCATCATCATTGGAAGTTGTCTCAGTTTGTGCTTGCTCAGTCGAGTCATCCTTACCCTCTTCTTGTGCTCCCCAATGAGCAGAATTTTCTGGTAAGTCTGAGGGTTCCAAGTCGACTAAATCTTCCTCTACACTTTGAGGCTCTTCGTGCTTCTTGAGGTCTTTAATTGTTCGATCCTCAAAGAACACTACATCTCGGCTTCGAAACACCTTCTTGCTTTCAGAATCCCACAATCTATAGCCATAGTCTTCGTGAGCATATCCCAAAAATATGCACTCCTTGGCCTTTCCATCTAGCTTAGCTCGTTCGTCTCTCGGTATATGTGCGAATGCCCTGCAACCAAACACTTTCAAGTGACTGTAAGATGAATTCTTACCATTCCATACACTTTGTGGAGTCTCGCCTTTAAGTGGAATCGAATGTGATAGATTTATCAAATCTACTGCCGTCCTCATTGCCTCCCCCCAAAAGGAGTTTGGCAACTTCGCATGAGAAAGCATACATCTTATCCTCTCGCATATTGTTCGATTCATCCTCTTGGCAACACCGTTGTGTTGTGGTGTCTTAGGCACTGTTTTCTCGAGCCTTATGCCATGAACTCTGCAGTAATCCTCAAATGGCCCTCGGTATTCCCCGCCGTTGTCAGCCCTCACACACTTCAATTTTCTGCCGGTCTCCCTTTCTAGTTTCACATGCAAGTCTTTAAACGAATCAAGAATTTGATCCTTCGTTGTTGACACCTAAATTTTGACTAACCATTTTTAATTACTTTCCAGAAAAAAAATAGAACTAATCTTAGTTCTAAAAAAAAAAATCATCATCTAGCATAGTCATCTCTTAGAATATATTACGTTTGCATGAAACCGATGGTGCAAGGACGAGCTTAAACTGATCAGCAAATTGAGGCAAGACCCATTCCGCTAATGTCAAGCTGGAGACTCCTCCTTTTCGACGCAATGAAAAATCCCACTGAAAGCAAAAGAAAGCATGCCACAAAGAAAAAGAAACAAAAGTGGACATCACTTACCATAAAAAAGGATGAGCGGATGCCAACTTTGAGAAAGGAGAATTCATCCTCATCATTGTCTCCACCACCAAAGGAGATGAAGGAGAATGAGAGGGGACGATAATTGATGGCAGGGCCACATGGAGGAGACCATAAAGATTCTTGAAGAAAGAAAGGGCAAGTCGTGGAGATTGGGGATCAAAAGGGGAGTGTTCCCATCTCTGATTTTTCTTTTCGGTGATAATATGCCTTCATGCTTATTAAATCCTATGACCACTCACAGTGTGAGATTCCTTTTTGGTCAATCCTCACAGGTCACCATTTAAAGTGATTCACGTCGAGGCCACATGGGGTGGAAAAATAAGACAGAATTGTGAGAAGAAGCGGACGTGAAGGAGGAAGTTTTGGAATATGAAGGTGGATCCTTGGAGTGTTCTTCCTCTCTGTACCCCTGGAGACGCGTCCGACAATCCCAAGAGTCCAAGAAACAACATGAAGTCCAGTTTTCATTGGAGCATGCCCTATGTTGTTACTACCTTCATCGAGAATCGGTCTCATACTAGCAGTTCTTGATAGCCGACCACCGCCACCAGCTTCGGCTTGAGTCGCGAGCGAGTCGTCGCCATCTAGCCACGCCGATCCACCAAAGTCGCTCCTCGCGAGCTCGAGCTCAGTCTGGGACCTATACACCCGTAGCCTCCGCCGATCTCATCATCGCTTAACACACCTCTGCCACCGTCTTCATTATCCTCTTGAGAGCACAGGAGATCCCACGGACGGCACTAAAAATAAGAGAATATGTGAGCGTTTCGTTCATCTCGAGCTCGACCTCATGGCTAAGTTCAATCCGATCTTTATTTTTTAAGCTTATATTTTCGTTCTGCTCTAAAACTCCTTCTGAGCTCGTCTATGTGTGTATCTTGCATGGTTCGTGGCTCGAAACTCCCGAGCTGATTTCGGACCCTCGATCCCGATCTCGAGCTCCAGCTTATTTCAAGCGCTTGCAAGCTCGCATGGCGTGCAGGTAAGTTTCATCGATCATTGTTAATGGTATACGGCGGGCTAGAACTGAATCGCGCTAGAAATGGCTGTGGTGTGGTTCGCCGGAAATTGTAGTTTGGTCGAACCGTGTGTGTCCAGGAAGCTCTGTAGGGAAGCATCATGAAGAAGACCCCCAAAAGAAAGAATAAAAAAATGTAGAAAGAGAATAATATGATAAAAAAATGGGGAGGATGAGAATGTGTAGAGTGAGTGCACGTTGGGGTCTGACATTGTGGGAGTGTTGTTAATGTACAAAACAAAAAGCAAATAAATAATAATAATAAAAAATCATAAAAATTAATAAAAAAAAATAGAAAATCATAAAAAATTCGGAAAATTCAGAAAATTCAGAAAAATTCTAAAAAATTCCAAAAAATAGGAAGTGGCCACATTCAATTGGCCACGACCTATTTCGGGTCTTTCGACCCCCGATCTTTCCAAAAATGACGGTTTTGCCCTTCCGGCAAACCGTCTTCCAAAAAAAATTCTAAGAAATTCCAAAAAAAATCCCAAAAATGAGAAATGGCCACAGTCAACTGGCCATGGAATATTTTGGGTAATTCGGTATCCAAATATTCCAAAAATTGACGATTTTGCCCTTCGGGCGAAATCGCCTTCAAATCTTCCCATTTTATCCCTGGTCTTAAATCACACCTTCCCTAAGCCCTTATGGCTATACTAGGAAGCCAATGACTTGAATTGATGTGCATTGACATAATTTATTTATGCACTTGACTTGCGCTTTCATTATATTGACTGTGATTTGGTAGGACCAGTCTTCCAATCTGCATGAAACCCTGACTCATACCTATATCACCCAAAATTGCGCCTGCATGAAATCTTAGCTAGGAAAATCACTCGCGTTAGGTACCGAAAGGGCGTTGGTAATGACACCGACGTAACCAAGTCACCGAGCCCAAAATCTCTGGTTCCGTAGAACTGATCGACATCTCCCAATCGATCAGTAAGGTTTCCGGTCTACCCTCCAAGAAAGACCGGTGGCGACTCCAAATGCATGCACAAGTTGTACATGCCACCACGACCACACTGAAGGTCGAAAGCGATCGACTCTTACCGTCGAATCCTTTGAAAAATACTCCCGCCGCGATTTGGTATGGGCCTGGGAGGGCCCGCGCCGATCCAAGACCCGCGATCGGTAATCCATTAGCCGCGTCCGCTTCCGGACGGGTCGCGACATTCGTCTTTAACGTAATTGCCCACACCTTTCTAGAAAAGTCATCTATAAATGTAATATAATATAAAGCACCACCAGCACTTCTCGAAGTCATAGCACAAACATCAGTATGTAACAAATCCAGTCGATTTGTCTTTTTCAATGGCGAAATAGATTTAAAGGCAACTCTATTATTTTTTCCTACAATTCAATCTTCGCAAGGGTTTATAGAGATACCTTTTATATTTGGGAGTAACTTCTTCGATGTGAGAACCTTCATTCCATTCTCACCCATATGTCCAAGCCTTTTATGCCAAAACTCGGTAGATACATCTCTCACCGCATTGACATCTCCTCGGCATAGCTTTACTTGTATGGTATAAAAAGATTTATCTTTTACTCCTCTTGCTACCACCAAGTTACCCTTGGTTAGCCTCCACTTCCCTTCGCCGAAGTGACTCACATAACCATCATCATCTAATTTTCCCGTGGAGATTAAATTAAGACGAATATTAGGAACATGCCTTACCTCTTTCAAGATAAGCTTGCATCCATTGTTGGTCTCGATCTCAACACTTCCCATGCCAATAACCTGCAATGAGCCATCATTACCCATCCTCACGAGATCGAAGTCTCCAGCTGTATATGAAGAGGAAAACTCTCTCTTGGGGACAATGTGAAAGGAGGCTCCAGAATCAACTAGCCAAGTAGTGTCCTGGCATGTTAAGTTGATAGTATCATCAGTGCGGACAACCATCATGTCTTCATAAACTGTAGTGACATTTACAGCTGGTGCTTCAACTTGCCTTTTTGCTGCCTTCAATCGATAATCTCTAATAAGATGTTCGGTTTTCCCGCAATGAAAACAAGCTCTCTTCTCAATCCTTGGCCTTGAGGTTGAACGACCTCTAGGTCCACGGCTTTTGCTCCTTCCACGATCTACTTCCTTCTCTTGTTCATTGATAACAAGAGTTCTTTTACCATGGTTGTAGTACCCATCATCTTTGCGCCTTTGCTCTTCACTCAACAATCTATCCTTCACTAACTCCATGGTCAATGCTCCATCAGGCGTGGAATTATGAATCGACACAACTAAGGTGTCCCAGCTTTTTGGTATAGAACCGGTCAGGAAATGTGCATGCAATTTCGGAGAGATCATCTTCTCCATTGCATTGATTTGATTCACCAAACCACCCATAGTGCCTATATGTTCAGAGACACTCGTTCCATCTTTGTACTCCATACGTGACACCTTCTTTATCAGGCTTGCTATGTTTTGAGAAGTATTCCTCGCGTATGTCCGCTCCAGATTTCTCCACAAATCATAAGCGTTGTCTTCTTGGGTGAAATTTTCAAAGATGCTTGATCAAGCCACTTTCTGATAGTAGCAACACATCTTCTATTGAGGATGGTCCACTTGTCCTCCTCTTCGTCTTCGTCTTCTTCTTCCTTTTTGTCGTCGACGTCTTCTTTTTCGATTTTTGCTGATTTAGAAGCTGGTGCCGAAGTCTTCATCATGCTCTTTGGAGGCACTCTTGTCTTGATTGGCCTTTGCAAGCCCTTGATGTAGAGATGATCCTCCATCTTGCACTTCCATATTGCATAATTCGTAGCCGTGAGCTTGATCATATTATCCTTGTCGTCTGACATCTTCTACAACCTTGCTCTGATACCACTTTGTTGTAGAAAGTCAGATCGCAATTGATCGCAGCGGAATTCTAACTGTCAGATTCGCGCAATATGATGCTCGCTTTCTCTTTCGAGAAAAACGTAATCGACGCAACAAAATAAAAGAAGATGAGAAGAGAAATACACCAGAAATTTTTACGTAGAAAACCCGATGCGGGAAAAATCACGGGATGCTAGTTCAGGAACGCTCCACTATAATCAAAGGATTACAGCTGACACTCTAATGGTGTCTCTCTCATAATAAATCCTCACAATTGTCACAAAACATAATCTCACTTGACGAACTCTCAAGAACTCTCGTGTTTACTCATTGTTGAGAATTTTGTGATTTCTCTGGAGTAATTTTCTGGTGCACTCTAAAAATCCTCCCTTCAATCGCTCTTTTATAGTGGCATGTCTCCATCAAAATTAGAATATTCCCTAACTGATTTCGCAATCACCTCTTGATTGGAAATCTCTTTGATTGGAAATATCTAAATTGAATAATCACCAGAATATTCTATCCTGGTATTCTTCCTTTTCAGCGTTCCGTCATAATAGGAATCTTTCCTATTAGGTATTCTTGACGAGCAATCTTCAGGATTTCTCAAATTAAATCCCGAACATGTTGGGCTGCTCCCAACAATATGAAAATGTATACATATATATTTGACAAAAGTTGAGTTATGATTATGTTTGAACTACGTCTTTTGGATAGGATGTTCGTATCGTTGAGTTTGGGGTGTGACACATTCGAGAGGTTTTCTGATTGAAGAGAAGAGCCTTGCTTTGATAATCACCTCCCGAAGCATTTTCCCCCCTTAGATTTTCCCCTATTATAGGCACCAAAAGTTGCTTAAGGGAGACATGCCAATTGGCCGCCACGTGCACCGACACTAAATTAATCAAACAAATTTACTTTTTCAAATTCAAATGAGTATTAACTTAAAGTTAGAATTATTTGAACAAATACCGTTACTAGTATAAACCATCATTAGAAGGTGAAGGAGATATTTCGAGTTTCATATACCGTTTATAAAAAAGTTTCTATCCCTCGGCACGGGCAAAGTGAAGCTGCCCAAGTAACACAAATGTAAATTGTAATCCAAGTGTAAAGCTGACAAGAATATTAAAATTGAGATTTTCTAAAGTGATTAAAGTTGTATCATCACATCAATAAATGTAACTATATCCACTATTCCTATTTCGACCGTCCAAGCTCTGTACACTATTCTAATGTCATTTTTCTCACGAAATCACTTGGTAAAATGACAACATGATAGCCTTGCGCCTATACCCATGGATCTTTTATTACTAGTTTACGATGTATTATCCACTAAATTCAAAAAGAACTTTCTTTTTTTTTTTTCACGCTGCCAGGAGGTTCGAAGCTAGTAGTCGAGAATAATAATGCGGAAGAGAGAAATGTGAAGTTTTCAGTATATTTCGATGCATCATAATGAGACTACTATCGAAGGTAATACATTTATCAACCAAGATGGACATAACCAAGGGAAATTATATGCCCAGTCTTGAAAGATGCAAAAAAGCAACAAAAATATTACGAGGTTAATACCACGAAAAATCCCAAATTGATACACCCATGACAAATTTATCGTAAATTATTTTTTGACCATAATAAACCCCAAACTGGTACACATGTAATAAATTTACCATAAATTATTTTTTTAGCCACCAAAAATCTAAAACTGATACACCCGTGATAAATTTACCCAAACTGGTATATGTGATAAATTTTACCCCGAACAAGTACGCTTGTGACTAGAGGTGTCAATACGGATCTTTTGACCCACTTTGATTTACGTGGGTCACATATAGATTCAATAGATTTAAAAAATGGGTCGAATATGAGTTTAAGCTTATAAAGCCTATTCAAATATAAGTTTTAACTCAACTCATTTTCGATTCATATTCAACCCGTTTTTGGCTCATAGCTTGCACTTTCCCGAACATTACTTGTAAATGGGCATCAATTTTATTAGTTTATATTTTATATAATATATTTTTTATTAGTAAAATAAAGGAAAACAATAATTTTTTTTAAAAAAGTAAAAACTATTTTGAAATGCCGTCGCCCACCACCTCCGTCCCCGGCCGCCCTCCGTCCCACCGGCCACCTCCATACTCCAATGCTCGCCACCCGTCACCGCCGCCTCTGATTACCAAGAAGCTTGTGAAGCCTCATGATCATGTCGGCCTCGTCCTCTTGGAACACCCGTCTCTTGATGTTTAGCTTCAGATAGTTCAACCACCTCAACCTGCAACTTTTCCCGCGCCTGTTCAACCCTACAAACTCAAACTCATTCATACACGCTCGCTAAGATCCCTCCCTCCCTCTCTCTCTCTCTCTCTCTCTCTCTCTCTCTTTGTGGGGTGATCAGTTGTATACCGCTCTGCGAGGGACCTGGCGCCAGTTTCCTTCACCATGTTTTCCCACGCACTTCTTCAGCAGCACATCCTCTTTCTCAGTCCATGCACCTTTTCTTACTCCTCCTGCTCCCTTCATTCTCTCTCCCTCTCTCTCTCATGTGGGCGGGCGCCAACATGCTTTTTTGGGTGCAGAATCAGAAACGATTCAGGAACGAAGGATGAACACGGGGTTGAGTGAAGGTTCACTTGAGAGGCGGTGGGCGGCAGCGAGCAGCTGGAGGTGGTATCGGGCGGAGGCTGGCGACAGTGACGGGCGGGCGGCGAGCCTCATGTAATAATAAAAAAATTATTTACAAAAATTTAAATTGAAAATTAATTTTTTTAGAAAAATTAAAAGAATTCGATTGCATGGAAGTGTTTTAACAATATTATTTTTCTTAATAAATTGTAAAAAAATAAATATTTCATGATTTGGTAAAATATAGAAATATTTAAGTAATACGAGTCAGGTCGGGTATGGGTTGGACATGGGCTAGGTCGAGTATGGGTCATTAAACTTATATGAAAATGGATCAAAACGGGTTAAATGGATTAATATGAGTCAGATCATATTTGACCTGATCCAAACCTGACCCGACCCACCCGTTTGACACATCTACTTGTGACAAACTTACCTCATAAGTTTTTCGTTAAATTTTCCCATCAAAGTATTTATTTGGATGACACGTGACAGTTGAATGGTATACTATTTTAAGGATTTTTACCCTCTATTTATCACAGATGCATTAATTTGAGATTTTTCATGGTATTAACTCAATTTAACGAAAACTAACGCATGATAAATTTATCATATATGTATCAATTTAGAGTTTTTAGTGGTTTGAGGTGAATTTATCACAAATATGCTTGTTTTTATTTTATGTATCTTTGGGGTTTATCGACCGCCGAACCCAACTAATTTGGGATAAATGTCTTGTTGATGTTGATGTTGAAATTTATTAAATGTGTACTAGTTTGGGATTTATTGTGATCAAAAATTAGTTTGGCTAAATTTATCGCAAATATACCAGTTTGAAGTTTATTTTGGACAAAAAATAGTTTACAGTAAATTTATCACATGTGCACTATTTTTTTTTTTGTCAGAACATTTGTACTAGTTTGAGTTTGAATGAAAGAACTGTCTTCTACGAGATTTTGGGATATGACTCGTGGCGATGGAATCTCAAAAAGAGAAATGAAAAGTTGAGAATTGGAGGCCAACAATATTGGATATCAAATATAGTACATAACATGAGTAATGTGTAGACAGATTAATATCACGAAAATTTTCAGAATGATGATAAATTCATCTCAAATTATTATTTTTTGATTAATTTTGGATTTTTCGAGTTATCGACTAAAAAAAAAGTGAGGAGTTATTTGAGGGGGCGCCACGTGTACAGGTACAAATCAGCAAGCAAGCGACGAAGTGGGGGACAGGAGGGAACAGTAATGCGGTGGTTTATCCGCCGCGCTTTGTTATCTCCGCCTCCCTTCGCTCATTAACTCCTCCCCTCAACGGACCTCTCGGAGCTCCCCTTCTCACTACATTACACACACACACACACACACACACACTCTCTCTCTCTCTCTCTGCAGCTACCTCAGATCTCCCTCCCTCCCTCCCTCTCTCTGCCAAAATGCAGTCGTCTCTCTCCCTCTCCTTCGCCCCCAACTCCTCTCTCGCGGCCCCGTCTCCCAGATCGCGCCCCGGTGGCGAACCGTCGCCCTCGGTCCCGATAAGCCTCAGGTTCTGCGGCCTGAGGCGCGAGGCCTTGGGGTTCACCCCTCTCAAGCAGTCGGCCTCGCGCCTCGTCCGCGTCCCCGGCGGGAGGTGCGGCGGCAGGAAGGTCTTGGCCTCCCTGTCCGACAACGGGAGCGCGCCGAAGTCGTTCGACTACGATCTGGTCATCATCGGAGCTGGCGTCGGCGGACACGGCGCCGCGCTCCACGCCGTGGAGAAGGTATCGTTGGCGATCCCGGTTGTTTTTGCGGTTTCGCTTCTGTTTTGAGTGAGTAAAGGCTGGTTCTAGCTGGGACGAGGAGTTGGTGTCGTCAATTGGTCCGCTAGATGCTTTTTGCTTCTTGTCCTTGTAACCTTGCGGAGTTCTTTTCACTGCTCTAAACTTGGCCCTAATGTGTGCCTATGGTCTAATCAATTATGTTATTCTGCTGATTGTGAGCTTTCATTTCGCTATCGCATTGTCGAATCTCTATTAGTGTTGTAATGAACTTCAATTCATGTTTGCTTATTGTGTTTCATAAAGCTACATGTTTAGGGTCTAAAAACTGCCATCATTGAAGGAGATGTTGTGGGGGGAACCTGTGTAAACAGAGGTTGTGTGCCTTCTAAAGCTCTCTTGGCCGTGAGTGGTAGGATGCGTGAACTTCAGAGTGATCATCACTTGAAGGCTTTGGGATTGCAGGTACTTGTTGATCCATTGGATGACAGTCTCTATCGGAACCATAACTTAATTAACACGGCTTCTGAAAAAGTAAATTATATGCTAATGGAAGAAATAACTTAATTTTCTGGTTTGATCCTTATAGGTTGCAGCCGCTAGTTATGATAGACAGGGAGTTGCCGATCATGCAAATAATCTGGCTTCAAAAATTCGTAGCAATTTGACTAATTCAATGAAGGCAATAGGCGTGGACATATTGACTGGCGTAGGCACAATTCTGGTGAGTCATCTCCAGCACTCTAGCTCTCTGCTGAGAGAGGGTAAACATATCGGATTTCCACCTCAATTTATTTTTTGCACCTAATATTAACTAATGACATCTCGCTATCATGTACATACTCATTCAGGGTCCTCAAAAGGTCAAATATGGAAAAGTTGGCGTCACTGAGAATGTAATAACAGCAAAAGATATCATCATTGCGACTGGTTCCGTACCCTTCGTTCCCAAGGGGATTGAAGTTGATGGTAATGCTATTCGAATACACAGTCGACTTTTTTTTTTGTTGAAGTCTGATGAAAAAAAAAATGTTTTCTTGGAGGCATAGTGTGGGATGAATGGCCTCTTTAAGATTATGGTTTGTCATCCAACGAAGGCCTACTTACATGTTGTGTCATCTATATATAGAAGAAGTCAGTTTATAGTTCTTGTTAGTTGAGGAAAACACATGTTATCCTCTGCTTCATGCAGTGGGGAACGGCACAGTTTAGGGATCACATGGATTGTGGCCACATAGTTTACCAGTGGAGAATGATTTAGTGCATGTCTCTCAGTTGTTCCATACACATGAGGTATTGTGGTGCAATTACCCAACAACCTTGTGATTCATTTGAAAAAATTAATTACTTATTTGCTGATATCATCATTGCTACTGGTTCCGTACCCTTCGTTTCCAAGGGGATTGAAGTTGATGGTAATGCTCTTCGAATACACAGTCGACTTTTTGTTTGAAGTCTGATGAAAAAAAAAACGTTTTCTTGGAAGCGTAGTGTGGGATGAATGGCCTCTTTAAGATTATGGTTTGTCATCCAACGAAGGACTATTTACATGTTGTGTCATCTATATATAGAAGAAGTCAGTTTATAGTTCTTGTTGGTCGAGGAAACCACATGTTATCCTCTGTTTCATGCAGTGGGGAAGGGCACAATTTAGGGATCACATGGATTGAAGCCACATAGTTTACCAGTGGAGACTGATTTAGTGTATATGTGTCTCAGTTGTTCCATACACATGAGGTATTGTGGTGCAATTATCTAACAAACTTATGATTCATTAGAAAAAACTAATTCCCTAAAAATTAATTACTTATTTTCATTCTTTTACATTAAAATCAACGATGAAGGGACGTTTGGAACAGTGGAAGATAGCATTTTTACAAATTTTTTGTCCAATTCTTTTATTTCCTTTTGGCTTTGTCCAGCCTTGCTGACGTCTAATACGTGGATCCTTTTTTTTATGGGAAGCACAAAATCATATCACAAGCACAATAGTCTTTGCACATTCATTTTCTCAAGTCCAGGATTAAAATCTGTTGCACTACTAGATGTTGATGGCTGAATAAGTACCTGGGCTTAAGTTTCAGCAAGTTTCTCTTGGTCCTTTTTTTTTTAATAAGCTAGTGTCTCTTTATGTTTTGTGTAATCATACTCCTGTATGTCGAACAATTTGCAGGAAAGACTGTAATCACCAGCGACCATGCACTCAAGCTGGAGTCTGTTCCTGACTGGATTGCTATTGTTGGCAGTGGTTATATTGGTCTTGAATTCAGTGATGTGTATACTGCACTTGGGAGTGAGGTAGTCCCTACTCTTGCTCTTCATATTATCTTTGGCTTGGAAGATACTGTTTTTTGATCTATTCGAGATGAATAGCTTCTCTAGCATCACTTTTGTCCGTTGTTTTTGTATATAAGCTGCATGTTTTAGTTTAGTGCTTGTTGATCAATTAGTACTCTCTATTCTGACTACTTCAATTACCATGACTCTCCTACATAACTTTTCTACAAGTTTATGTGCTCTTTATATACATAAGGTCTCCTTCCGTTTAATAGCTTAAGTCTTTCCATTAGAATTTCTAACATGGTATCAGAACCAGGTTCCATTGCAGACATATTTCGCATGTGAGGCTCTTGTTCATCAATTCCACGTGCATTTTTTAGTCCAGTTGGCACGTGAGAGGGTTTATAGTGTCCTCCACCTTAGGTTAGGCTTTCTAAAAAGAACTAATTGTATTAGTTTTGTCATTCATAAGGATTACCTTCAAACATTTTAATGTTGATGCTTCATCAACTAACAGATAATGATTACAATTTGCTGTTTTTGAATTCAACAAAGTATGTTTTGTCATATAGGTCCAGATTTGCAGGTGCAGAAAATTTTACTTGTGTTTTGGAAAAATACAAGGGGCTTGACATGACTTGATATGACTCTGTTGCACCGCAGGCCTGGACCCACTTAGGACATAAGGAGTGAAAAAAAGATGGTTGTATGCTTTCACACTTTTCCAGCTTATCAATGAGAGTTAACTGGGTGAAATACTGTGTCCTTTAATGGCATAACCTGAATTTCCCTCTAATTGTCTGACCAGTACCAATTGTTTGAAATCTCTTAGTTTTTTCTACTCTATGATATGCATGGGCATTTTGAAAATTCCTTAAGCAGCTAAGTTGATGGCTGAAATTCTATGCAGGTTACTTTTATTGAAGCTCTAGATCAGCTTATGCCTGGATTTGATCCTGAAATAGGTAAATTGGCCCAAAGAGTTCTAATAAACCCGAGGAAAATCGACTATCATACTGGAGTTTTTGCCACCAAGGTGATTTTATTGTCCATTTCCTGTGTAGATTCTGGAGTTGAATCTGGAAATTTATATTCGGTGACATTCTATGCAGATAACTCCAGCCAAGGATGGTAAACCAGTCATGATCGAGCTTATCGATGCTAAGACAAAGGAACCGAAAGATACATTGGAGGTAAACTAACTAAAATGGCTTCAATATGCATAATAGAACTGATCTCTGTTGCTCCTTAAATAGAGGTAAATGAAGTGAAAAATGCTGATGAATGGAATGGCATCCAGGATATCACTCTGCAAGACTGCGATAGTGATCAGGGATACAGCTATATACTATTACCCTTATGTTTACATCAAAAAATCAACGCGTTCCCTTGACTGTAAAATGGAATATTCGAGTTCCTCAACTTGCTCTTCTTCTAAAACTTTTCATAATAAAAATGAATGAACTTTTGTGTTCTCTCTTCATTATTTCGTAATAACTACAGTACCATGATCTCATGGCCAATATTCAGAGTCGGTTAGATCATTAACACAAGTTATATCCATTGTTATCAAGGCTCGGATGCCCAAGGCGTCTCGTCGCCTTGCTGGTTCTCCTCAAGGCGGGCGCCTTGGTTGTCTAGGCGTCCCCTTGTGGACGCCTTGGGCGCCTTGGACGCCTAGGCGACGCCTTGGATCTTCATATAAGAGCCCATTAAATAAGCTGATAGTATCCAAAAACAGGCCAAGTTTGGGTGTTTGTATCCAAAAATAAACAAAGCCCATACAAACATATTAACATAAAGATAAAAAAATAAAAATCAAGTTTAAGACACCCCAAAATCGTTAAGGACCCTAAAGCCCTAGCTGCTGAAGATGAAGTGATGCTTGATGACACTATTTGAGTTACCACTTTTATATGTTTGAGACCTTTCTTTATATTTGAAACTTATTTTGTATAGCATGTTAGACTATTTCGAAATTATTGAACTTATAGTTACTTAATTTCGATTACTTACTCCATTTTATGATTATTATATGTCTTAAATTTATTTGATAGTTGTTTATTTTTAATAATCTTTCATGCATATATTTGCTCTGTTGAATCATGAATGTAAATTTTGAAGTACAAATGTAAAATATACAATTATACATACATATATATTTAAAAATTTAGCTACATTGTCGCCTTATCGCCTTGCGGACGACTAGGCGGGCGCCTAATCGCCTAGGCGTTTTAGAGGCCTCTAGCTCGCTTTGTCGCCTTAACAACTATGGTTATATCCAAGTAGCAAATTCACCCTCTATATAATCTTTGTGAAATAGAAAAAGTTACCCTGTAATTGTCATTTTCATTTATCTGATTAGTCACACCAATTATATGCTCCTGGAGTTATATAAGCCTTAAAGGATCGACCAGTAGATGATAGGAGTTCAAGTCACCATTTATAGGTTCTTGGAAGTCAACATAATTTTCATATCCGTTCGCACGCACACATATATACAACACATATATCGGTAACTATGCAACTTGGATAAGTAATGTCCAGGACCGACTTTCTACTACATCATCCAGATAGCGCAGAGGATCGTTAACTTGATTTTGCAAATTTGTTGTTTCCTTCTCTTTCTTCTTCCTGCATTGTACTTACTCCTACGATGGCAATCATTGAAAATACTTTTCGGTACTTGCTATAGGTAGATGCAGCACTTATTGCAACTGGGAGAGCTCCATTCACAAAAGGTCTTGGCTTAGAAAATGTATGTACATAATTACAATTAATTTAGTTCGTATAGCTCGGTTACTCTTGGCTCTTTATGCTCACAAAGTTCCATGTATCACGCTTCACAGATCAAAGTTGAGACACAGCGTGGATTTGTTCCTGTCGATGAATGTATGCGAGTGATTGATGCAAATGGCAATCTGGTACGTTGTTATATTTACTAAATCGATAGAAATGACTTTTGTGCCAGTTCTGATGGGCACCAACTTTCTCAGGTTCCCCATTTGTATTGCATTGGTGATGCAAATGGTAAAATGATGCTCGCTCATGCTGCTAGCGCACAAGGAATTTCTGGTCAGTTACTAAAACATACTTTTCCAGTCCCTTCCCTTAGCTAAGCAAAACTTCATAAATAAAGCTCTTCCAATTTCATTTACGCCTGTATTGCTTTGCCATGTATATAAATCAGTGGTTGAACAAGTCACTGGAAAGGATCACGTGCTTAATCATCTAAGCATTCCAGCTGCTTGTTTTACCCACCCTGAAATCAGTATGGTTGGACTGACAGAGGTAAGTAATATTTTTTTGCAATTACACTTATATAATGGTGCTTTTTCCATGACATTTATGTTATGATTGATTAGGAGAGTAACAAATGAAGTTCCTAATTGTTCAATTTCTGAATGAATATTCAGTATTCTTGATTTGTGAATTTTTTCCCCTTCTATGCTGCTGGGAAGTCACCCAGCACTCAAGGGTTGAGCTTTTCTATTTATATATCCTTTCAATCAATTTCTTACATCACAAAATGAAGATATTATTGGAAGACGTGCCTCTCTATTTTGGTCCTCCAAATGTGCTTTTTCCATTTGAATCTTGAAGAACATATACCATTCCTGCGGTTGATATTTTGTCATAAACTTGACTGTGCTTTTTTGTGGTTAGATTGAATTCTGTTGAAGTCCTTTCATGAATTAAGTATTAAGAAACTGTTTGTACTTGTCCTAAATTCTTATTCAAATTGTCGCACATTGATGTGCAGTTTTAAGATGGATTAGTTCTGAGGGTCATCTCCATAGACAAAAAAAAAATCTTCTCTAATGGCCTGACACCGTTGTATGGAATTGATTTCGAAAGGATGATAAGATAGTGATGACACTTTAAACTTCAATGCTATTAAGTAGTCGAAGATATTCGGGAAGATCCTTTTGTGCTTGAGGCTGAGAAGATTGAAACAGTGTGCATAGGTGATATTGGCTATGAGCATCCAATGAAGCGCGTAAACCAAAATGATTTCAAGTTTCAACATTTTTTAAAGTTCTTTTAGAATTCCTGAAATTTATGTTATGGGATTGCTCATGGGATTTTTGAAGTTGTAATTAACGGAATTACAAAAATATTAGTAATCTTGAAGACAAACCTGTGTGTCACTTTTTATTTTGGATAATGTGCTCTAATCTCCTTGTTTTCTATTATGATGTGGGGACTTTCAGCTGAGATTCTGTTTTTAATGACTTCTCAGCCTCATAAAAATGGCACATGTCAAGTCAATAGAAAAAATTTTGACCAAAAAAAAAGTCAATAGAAAATTTGGATTATTTGCGTAAGATAAAAGATGAAGTTTTATTTTATTTTCTTTCTTTTTTTCTAGGGAAAATGTGCAATATGGTCCATGAATTTGTAATTTGTTGAATGTAGTCCTTGAACTTTTGGTACATGTTCAATTTAGTCCATGAAGCATATGAAAATGTTCAATGTTGTCCTTGATATTAAATTGATGGAAATGTAGTTCAGGGACTACATCTAAAATATACCAAAAGTCCAGAGATCACATTGAACATATTAAATGTTCAGGGACCACATGGAACATATTAAATTTTCAGGAGTTCAATCACATTGCACATTGGGTCAAAGTTCATGGATCATTTGTGTCATTATTTATTTTTTCTATAGCATACAAAATATGACTAAATCTATGATGAATGCATGAAACCTTTCAAAAAGTAAAATATAGACATGTAGAGCCATAGTTTTTCTCATTAATGTTTTTGGATTTCAAAATCTTAGAGGAAAAAAAAAGTAGCAAAATATGCTTTGTTTCTAAGACGACAAATAGACCCTAAGGCCACATTTCATTGAACTGTGTATACGTATAATATTAGTTATAATAAAAGAAGTTACCCTACTGAACTATACATGTATATAGGGAAGTAGTCCTTCTTCTCATTATAATGAAGATATTTATCTTCCCTTTTCTGTGAATTGTGATGAAGTTCTCTAACCGGATTGTTCTGTTTGCAGCCTCAAGCCAGAGAAAAGGCTCAAAAGGAGGGATTTGAAGTTAGTGTTGCCAAGACAAGTTTTAAGGCTAATACTAAAGCCTTGGCTGAAAACGAAGGGGAAGGGCTTGCAAAGGTCAACTCTGAACTTAGAGCTGCCGTTCTTAGCCTTTAAGCTTGTTATTTCAGTCTTAAGAATTTTGCAAATTGTCCTTCTCATGCTGCTTCTCCCCATCTTTATTCATCCTAACAAATTTCGTTGGCTCTGAAAATAGATGCATACACAGATTTGCTCCATTAATATTCTTAGTTTTTAGTGTCAGCATTGAATTTCAACCGTCATTTTTTGTTTCCAGAAGTGTCCTAATAATATTATCTATTATTTCTGTCCCCAAATCGCAATTGCTTACCTCTCATGATTTGCCCACAGATGATATATAGACCAGACAATGGAGAAATTCTTGGGGTTCACATCTTTGGTCTTCATGCAGCTGATCTCATTCATGAAGCATCGAACGCAATAGCATTAGGCACAAGTATTAACGTAAGTTGGTTATACGAAAGCTGCTACAGCTTGGTGTCTGAACTACTGCTCTTAATCCTGATCCTTTTTATATTGTTCTCAGTCTGTCCTCTCATGTCTAGACATGGTACAAGTCATGAGTCTAAAAAACTTGCCAATTCTCTTCTGACACTCACTTTTCATTGATATCACTCAGGACATAAAGTTCGCAGTTCATGCACATCCTACCTTGTCTGAAGTTCTGGACGAGCTCTTTAAATCTGCAAAGGTGACATTCCTTTCCTACAATTGTTATGGTTATGATGTCTGGAGACGACTATAACCTCGGTTCTACATGTTAACAGGTGAATCATCCAGTTACAAGCTCTGTAAGTGAACCAGTTGCAGTCTAAGATTCACAAACACACCCGAAAGTATAATTTTTTTGAAAGATGTGCTTGAATTAGGGAGATTCACCAAATTGTTCGACTCCAGACGGGACGGCAAACCAACATGCCAAACCAGGGAAGATCTCCAGGGGTTTTGGGAACGTAGCAAGGCGGGCCAGGCTAGGAAGTAGTAACATGTTCCTCGATTTTGTTATCTATTGCATTTCTGAGATGCTTATATTTATTGAAGCATCATTGAGACACTTCTTTGCTCAGTTTCATTAGAAATACGGACAATAATGATTGCAATAAGATGCCTCAGCATTCAGCATGATGGAAGAGAAACTTGGATCGCCTATGTCATTGCTAGGTTGGCGGTATTTTCGGTGTTCAAATTTGATGGCCATGTGGTCCAGTTGAGCCGAATCCCATGAGGTAAACACACCTCGAATGTGAAATCGATGTGTTTGCGTCGTCGGCAACACACCCCTCGAATGTGATATGAATGCATTTGTGTTGTCGGTTGTTGCCGACGTGAACCCGTTTCCCGGATATGATGAGGATTTATCACTGGGGGAACTGTAGATGAGTTGAAGTTCGCGAGGGGTCGACACTGACCTTCTCGTCGATTGCCGTTGTCACAACTTCTTCACCCTAAGTAGCATCGACACTGACACGCGAATACGATATGTTTTTGAAAAATTTGATATGTTGGGGACACGTTATATATCAGTATCAAAAGAGAGCTTATAATGGATAACCATTGTTTTGCCTTAAAATCATGACGAGGTTGATTAAAAATTGCAACGAACGAGAAATTTGCAATAAAAATCATTTGATCAACTTACGTAAATGAAAATTGATTTAAACATTTTTACTTCCCCTTGTGAATAGATTTATCAAGATATGTGATTCCTTATGTTTGGTTGTGTGAGGATTTAAACTCGTGCAACGAGCCAAACCACTTGAAACATATTCCTTGGTTTAAATTGAATTGAGTAGAAACGCTAAGGAAGGAGTGAGAGATGAGTAACGAACATGAGAATGTCAACAAATTGTCAAAGGACCTTTGGTTAGCACTCATGAGCAATGCCCATGTAGATTCACGCGGCTTCTTTGCTACATCTCCGTCTCAGTAAGAAAAGCAAATGGCATGAAACTAAGGAAATGACCGGGAGAAAAAGAAAAAAACAAAGGAGATTCATGAGTCCCACATTGATCTTGAGAAAAAGAGAGATATGTGAAGTCTCTTTAAGAAGTTAGGAATGACAGCTAGAGATTTACAATTTGAAAGAAATAGTCCCACAATGACTGTCTAACTTGGATAGAAAGTATGACGAATTTTTAAAATACCAAGGAAGACACATGGATGCTTATTTCTCTTGGCTATTTGGCTAAATTGAAGTGTAGTATAAATATTAATTTTTGTTAGAAAGACCCTTCCTAATAGCTTGCTATTAAGGGCTTCCTAGCGTTGGCTTGGCGAATTTTTTTTTTTAAATTTTTTATAAAAAAAATAGATACTCGATGCGACCGTGTGTTCGTATCCGACACCGACACGCACACTCAATGCTTCATAGCCTCCACCTTGCAGACTATGAAATTCATGTACATATGGAACTTCTTTGCCCACTTCTTGCGCCCCATTCTCCCCCACCTGCCCACCTACCAACTATGAATTTGGCAGACTAGGTGGACAGATTTGAAAGTCAAGACTTGCACATGATCATGTCCTTAGTCAAGAGTGTTACAATGGAGAAATCAAACTGGACAATGACAATTAATTTGACCCCAAAAAATTTGGTCCCCCAATGAATAAATAAACAATAAAAGACCCTGAGGTCCCCAGAAGCAAACTTATGGTCAAGGAACTCATGCGCCACTAAAATCAACTCAATGCTAATATTCATCTGCAAAAACATGAATCTAGACTTCCAACACTATAAATTTGCAACTGAAGCTGACTTAGAATGTGTTTGTTCTGGTAAAAAAAAATTATGATAAAGAAAAAATATTTTTCAGGGAGACATTTATCAGGAAAATATTCTTCTGTTAGGAAATTCGTTTTCCTAACTTTTAGCATGCATATATTCTTTAAGAGGAAATGATTTTCTGTCCATTAATCATTTTCAGCAATGCGTGCAAGTCCAAGAAAACTAATTCGCGAAGAATTCTTTCACTCAAACAAACACTCCCTTTAGGCTCATATTCATTAATTTTTAGATCGATCAATCCTCTGCTATGGTCATTTTGGACAATCACTCCAATGTGACCCCGACACAAAGATGTGAAGGTGAACACCGCGGCGATCATAACAACACGTCGTGATATCGTAAAATAATTCATGCGCAAAGGAAGATGAACTTGTTTGCTTTGATATTGATGTAGAGCACTTTCGAAAGGCATTATTGCTTCGACGGTGAAATGAAAGATGAGTTATTCAAGCGATCAAAATTGGAAATTTCTAAGTGACAATATCGTGCCGTAAAAACGACGTTTTACACGAGATCCTTGCACTTGACTATAACAACACGTCATAAGGCCGTAAAATAATTTTACAACGACTCGTTGTATAATTTTAATACAATGGAACTACCATAGGAATGCCCGGTCAAAAGGAAAATTGGTAAAAAAAAGGGGGACAACAGCTCAACAAATCAACAACCCATCTCCACCCATCACCAGATGTAAGCTCAGGCTAGAGCTGGCCTGGCCTGGCCACTTCTTGCAACACAAACCAATAAATAAATAAATGGACAAAAAAAAATTACCAAGGTATAAACAAATAAATACAACCGCATTCAATTCCCAATGACCTGTTTGATCTTCCTCCCGCATCTAGCATTGTAGCTAGATCGAAGATTTCCAATCATCACCCGCTCTGCTCTTTCTTGAAACCGCAGGCCTCTTTGATCCGCAACCATCGACAATTCAGAAGAACCATGTTTCTTCTGGACTGGTTTTATGGGGTCCTCGCCTCGCTCGGCCTCTGGCAGAAGGAGGCCAAGATCCTCTTCCTGGGCCTCGACAATGCCGGCAAGACCACGTTGCTTCACATGTTGAAGGACGAGGTCGGTCGCGTTTCCTCGTCTTGTCGTTGTTGCTTGAGATTTGATTTGATTCTGTATTGGGTTTGTCAATGATTCATTTGCGAATGTGGGTTTTTTTTTTCCCCTTTCCTTTGATGAATTGCAGAGATTGGTGCAACACCAGCCGACCCAACACCCGACATCTGAGGAACTCAGTATTGGGAAGATCAAGTTCAAGGCTTTTGATTTGGGGGGTCATCAGATCGCTCGCAGAGTTTGGAAAGACTACTATGCAAAGGTGTGATCTTTTGTTTTTCTTTTTGATCAAACTCCCCTTTCACGATGGAACCAGATTTGTTATTTGGGAAAGATTATACTGTTCCTTAGTGCGTCAGTTAGGTTGCTGATCCGGACCATGAGTGTCTGCTAATGACATAATGTTTTGACGAATTCGCCTTTTTTCTCTTTGCGAATATGCAGCAGTTTTATGAATCTTTGTGTGAATTTTTAGCTGGTGTCGGTGACTCGGTGGATAGTCTTGTACTATTGAAATCACCATCTATTGCTTTGGATTCGGCTAGATGCGCAAGTTTTTGTATATTCCCTTTTTGTGGGGTTATAAGAGTGTTTCTCTGTGGACCCTGATGGTTTTGTGCTCATAATATTTCACTTAGATTTTCAGCCTTTTATCTTTTCTTGGTTTTGTCAAGGCAACCAGAAAGAAGAAAGGGATCCTGAATCCGTTAGCTCATGTCATGTCTGAATCTAATTCTCTTGGTTGTACCTTAAAGTATCATCATGCAATGAGAACAATGGAGGCTCCACCAATGGCTACTCTTGGACTTGCTATTGTTCTTCCATTGTTAGCGTTGTCTAGGAGACTACATTATGTCATTCTGTTCAACATCTAGAAAAGCAGTCTTTATTTTTGTATCTGTTCCTTTGAATGTGAATAAGGTATTGGATTTGGCACTTTCGTCCATATATAGTGAACCGACAATTGCTGAGTGGCAGTTGCTGATGGTGAAATGCTTGTGACAGCTCGTTTCTAAAAAATGGACATGCTGCATTTGAATCAAGTAGGTTATGGCCAAGGAAAATTTCAATATGGAATTAGGAATTCCATGTACAATTACATGGTTCTCAACTTCTTACATATATTTTATATCGAATCAACATATGTACTACCACTAGCCATTACACTAGATCATGCAATAAATAAATGAATAGATGAAAAGAATAAAGGAGGAGGATTTAAAATGTAAGATCTAAAAACATTTCTTTCTGTGGCACGGTACTAAGTACTCTATGGTTTGGGGCTTTAGCAGGCCTTTTGATAGAGATCTATCGTTTATTTCCGGATGCATTGGCATTCCTTTATTTTCATTCTAGTTATTGATGTGAAGGGGTGAAGAAGATTAGAGATAGAATCAAAAGATTTGTAACTAATCCCTCCCCATCTTGTTTTCTTTCTATACTTAAATGTAACTATGTGCACTTGAAAAAGCTGAAAAGGGATTTATCTGTCAACTATATTTGTCATAGATCATAAGGGTGAAGATGATAGTTGACATTATTTGCTGAGGATGAGAGGAGAAAGATATCGCACTACAAATTGGAAGTGCTTAACCTAAGGCTCCCTATTTAGTAAAGATGGATCATTGGTAGCAGTTCTAACTCGAAAAGGTAAATGTAGAGGCAAAGAGCTTTAGTTCATAATGATGGCATTTGCACCTGCATCTATGTTGCCGAGCTTCCTCCTGTCCCATGATTTCATTTAAGCTAGAGACGATGTGCGAGTCAATGATTTTCGTGGGTCTTAAAATTTAACTCAACTTTTGTACAAAATTTTGAATGAGTTTTATATCAAATGATCGATCTTCCGAACTTTCTTCTCTAGGTTGATGCAGTGGTATACCTTGTGGACGCCTATGACAAGGAGAGGTTTGCGGAATCAAAGAGGGAGCTCGATGCCCTCCTTTCAGATGAAGCTCTTGCTACTGTGCCTTTCCTCGTGCTCGGGAACAAGATAGATATCCCATATGCGGCTTCGGAGGACGAGCTACGGTATCATCTAGGGCTCACCAACTTCACGACTGGCAAGGGGAAGGTGAATCTTGCAGATCAGACTGTTAGACCCCTGGAAGTGTTCATGTGCAGCATCGTCCGCAAGATGGGCTACGGCGAAGGGTTCAAGTGGATGTCGCAGTACATCAAGTAGAGAGCAGATTTGATGGGGTTAGTAAATGTGTTGTATTCATGCAGTAGTGCTTTTTTCTCTCGGCAATGTTGCAGGTTCAATTTTTAATGAGAAAGAAACCAAATCGTCTGATTGCTTTTTAATTTATATTGGAAACATAAGCGCATAGAGAGTTCATGATCCATGACATTTCATGATTTATATTAATCACAGGTCCCGAATCCGGATGGACATATTTTCGTTATATAAGGGCAATAGATTATCATTCACTTCTGTTCCAGATGTATTGAAACTCAGTCATTGCTCCACAAATGAAGTACTCTGCCTGGATTATAAGTTCCTAATAATACAGCTGGTATTTCTGGCCCTTGTGAGGGTCGAAAGCTTGACCTAAATTTTGGTCATTGAGCATAAATTATGTAAATTCTTCTCTGTTGATTTCCTTTTAGGGTTGATTTGTCTCGACCGAGAATTCTGGCACTTCTGATGAAGCTTCTTTTGTTGTTGTATTAATGTTCTGAAAATAAATTTAGCAGTTTGCAAACATAGTTCCGATGTTTCAGGCCTTGTATGTTAGCCGACACCGATTGATCACCCACATGACTGGTAAATGTACATCGGTATATCCATTTTGCACTTCTGATTCATTTGTAAATTATCAAAGAGAATCTGCGAGGAAAGTCGTGTGACTAAGAAGCCGCCTTTGGAAGGAAAGTCTAGTTACTTAAGTTAAGGCTCTCTTTGCTTTTCGATGTTTTCCGGTGAAGTGATAAGATTTCGTGGCGTTTAATGTGCGTGTAAGGGAATGTAGTTCTCGAGGATTCTCGAGCTTAATACTCGATCCGGGCTATAATATTTGGCTCTCCAATCGGGACGTCTGGTGGCTTCTGGGGATCGAAGAGAATTGCAAGGCGAGAGTTTGCCCAGTAAGTGATTTGACCAGACTGTACATCGCCGTTAGCTGTGCTTGTTGACCATCACCGGTAATGGTGGCGATGGAGGTGGAATCAAAAGGTAAACGAGTTCTTGAAAATGCGTAGCGATGGAGGTGGAGTCGATGCTTTCTTTGGCGGTTTATTCTGCCCGCCAAAACCTAGTACGGCATCGAGACCTCCCGAAATCCTAAAAGAAATACTCGGCCTTCTGTGGAAGTGACTGCCGATCGACTCCGTTTCCTCGGACGGTGATTTCAACTGGGTCCTGAGTCCGATTGGATAGCTTGACAGAGAAGAGTTACAGTTGAAGTCGTGATGCATAAGGTTTGGGGATTAACGATCGGATAAAAGTTTTGCGCTCGGTCCGGACGTGACGATAGAACTTCGCTCCTCCTCTCGGTCGCAATCCTTCCTTGTCCACGAATGGTTGCGAGGTTGGACGTGGTACGAAGAGTGGACGCTTGCCACTGGATGATACACATGTTCATGTCATCAACTAATGAATTTTAGTAGCTACAATGCATCAGTTGCATGACAATTCGTCAACTATTAATGCCAAGTTGATCATGTCTCTAAGGTTGGCAAACGAATTAGCCTGTTCTTGTGTCATGGGCTTTTCGAAATGTTGTTATGCAGAAGATGTCAGCTTCTCCTATTCTTGCATGCAATATGGAAGCCTTTCCTTTCCTTGTTCTTTTGACCATCTAAATCATTTCATTTGTCAAAGGAACTTGTTGACTAAAACTTCATTAAATGAAAAAAAAAAATTGAAAAGCTTCAGCTGCAGCATGCCTCTGCCCTCCAAATTTTAACTATTACATAACACCCTCCTTTTTTTTTTTTTTAAATAGCCGATAACAACGTTTTCAATCAAGCATGGTTTTGAAAAGAAAAAACAAAAAACAAGTCAGGGGTGCAATGCCCAAGATTTTTAAGGATAAAGACACATTTTTGTCTCATTTTCTTGAAAAAAAAAAACTTCGAATTGATACATACTGGTGGTAAATTTACCCAAAAACTAATTTTTGGGTCATAAAAAATTTCTGAACTAGTACAGCTATGACAAATTTATCATAAATTAATTTTGATAATCAAACCGGTACATATGTGATAAATTTATCGTAATTAATTTTTGAGTCACTAAAAATTTCAAATTAATACACCCGTGACATATTTATCACCCATTAGCGTACGTTAAATTTTATCGTGAAATTGCTATAAAATCATTTTTCATAACAAGTGAACATGAAAATCCACATCATTTTGGGATGAATTTCTCATAAGTGTACCAGTTTGAAATTTTTTGTTATTCAAAAAATAATTTGGGGTAAATTTATTACATGTGTGCTAATTTAAGATTTTTTGTGGGATTAAAGTCTTAAAGAAATATAAAAAAGTCTCAATGACAAAGAGGTCAAATGACATAAATTGATTAATTGTTATGTTATATTATGAAGGGTTAATTGATATGAAAATTATTGATATGACATTTTTTTAAAAAAAAAAAATATGAAATGACAGCGTCAACTCAAGAAAATGACGAACCGAATGTAATATCGTTAATTAACCATTTAAAGTAGAGAAAATTCCATTTAAAGGCCGGAAATCCTCTTGTTTTCTAAAAAAAAAGGCCCAAGTTAATATTGTTTCAATTAAGGGCCCGAAGTGCCTTTTTTTTTAAAATCAAACTTTTCATTTTTTTGTTTCCTTAAAAATTAATAAAAAAATTTTAAAAAAGAAAAACAACACAACACAAGCAAGAGGGCTACCCTCCTGCTTGTGGCAGCCGCCCCACCACCGGGGAGGGACGGTGGAGGCCGGTGGGGTCACTAGCCATGCAGTTTGGCCAAGATCGGTGTACCCATAGGCGGCGGCTGGCCACCCCTCCTGCAATCGGTCTTCATCAACCTGATCTTCTCTTACCTCCTCGCCAAGCTAATATTGCCCTTTGCCTTCAAAAGACGAAGGCCTCGTCGTTGCTCGTACCTTCGCCACACAGTCGACAAAATTAGACTCGAGAGATAGAGAAGCTGCCAAATCCACCGGCGCTAACGATTCTAGTAGCTGACTTTTGGTTGTCGTCAATTTTTTTTGCCCAGATTCAAGAGAGGGCTAAAGGCCCTCGCCGAGGCGTCGACGACCCCGCCGGCCTTCGTTGTCCCTACTGACCTCGCACCAGCGATGGGCCGGCGTCCACAGGCAGAAGGGATAGCCCTTTTATTTTTTTTACTTTTGGAGCATTTCTTTCTTCAGAAGTAGTTTTGGAGCCATTCGAATAAGTAAAAAAAAAATAATTACTTCTTTTAAGAAGTTATAAAATCAACTTGTATCTAGAAGTTAATTTTTAAGCTGAAGTGTCGCCATGTGCGCCCTTAAAGTGGGAATTTTTTTTTGTTTTTATTTTTGTTTTAGCAAGTATAAAGTGCTCGGAAGTAAAAGAAATAGTAAAAAAGTTCCTTAATTTTTTGGTTCAAAAAAAAAGAAAAAGAAAAAGAAAAAGGCAGCTTCTTAATGACCTTGCCTTTGTTTTGTTGTGCCAATCAAGGAGCCACACCTCATTGCGTTTGTCGTGACGATTATTACGTTGGGACGAACTTGTTTCCCGCGTCAGTCAACCACAGCTTGAGAAAATATTAGAGTGCGTATGGTAACACTTCAAAAACGCTTCGAAGAAAGTGTTTCTGTTTTAAAGGTGTTTCCGGAACACATTTAGAATAAAAACGCGTATGGTTCAAAAATGTTCGGAACACTTTTGTGCCGAGGAACACTTTTGAAGAAATAAAAAAAACTTGCTTCTGAATTTTGGAACCACCACTTACCGCCGCCGGCCACTGTTGCCGCGGGTCGCCCGCCGTCGCCGCCGCCGCCGACTGCGGAAAAAAGTATTTTTTTTTACTTACCATACGCATTTCTATTTTCAGAAATGGTAGCCGGGAACAGAAACACAAAAAATATTTCTGTTCAAAAACTGTGCCCAAGAACAGAAATGTTACCATGCTCACTTAGTTGCTCTTAGAGTGCCAACGGAGAAAATCCATAGAAATATTGACGCGTGTTCTTTGCAGCCCTCTCCCTCTTTTTCTCGAGCACCTCGGCCAAGATCCTCGTCGGATGCTGCTACTGAGTCCGGCTCAGATATGCCTTTGCCGTCTCCTTCGCCAAGAGCCCCGTTGGATATAGCTGCTGGGTCCCGACCTCAGATTTGCCTCCATCTTTACCTCCCCCGAAACCCTGCCGGTTGCAGCTGCTGGGTCCCGACCTCCTTCACCTCAGCCTCCGCCAATAGCCTTTTCGGTCTTAGTTGCTGGGTCCCCGAGCTTAGATCTGCCTCCGTCTTTGCCTCGCCCGAAACCCAGCCGCTGGCTTCTCCTTCTCCTTCTTCTTCTTCATCGTAACCTCGTTGCTCTTCTTTCAAAACACGGAAAGAAGAGGAGCGATGTCCCTGGTGGATTGGTTCTATGGAGTTCTGGCGTCTCTGGGTTTGGGGCGGAAGGAAGCGAAGATCACACTCTTAGGGCATGATGATGCAGGGTGGACCGCTCTGCGTCGCATGTTGGAGGACGAGGTACTTCCGTTCGACTTCAGAGAGACTCGTTCCCTTGGAAACGCACAGCTTCTGAAGTTGCTTTTCTCTTATCATTATCGAGAATCTCTCTTTTCAACTTGTTCTGAAACTTCGTTATCGATTCGTTTTGCTTCTCTGAGGCCTGTCTTTATTTTGTTTGGTGAGTTGATTTGCATGAATCTTGTGCTTGTGTGGTATGCTAGACGCCAGAGGAATTGAGCATAGGGAGGATAAAGTTCAAATTTGTCTACTTGGGTGGTCACCAGTTGGCTCGTAGTGTCTTGCTGGACTACCACCCTAAGGCTCCGTTTGTTTTGCGAAAAATGAAGCGAATCTGGAAAATGCTTTTCAAGAAGTGATTTTCTAGGAAAATGGTTTTATTTTCCAGTGTTTGACTCAAATATGAAAACGAATTGAAAATATTTTCTGCCATTTGGTAAGGAAAACGCGACGTGAAGTCCTACGTTCAACATTTCTGACCGACAATTGCTCATCCCCCAGTGAGAACTGCTTAATTTCGACCTCTCGACATAATCAGGCTTCTTCAAGTTATCATTGACGGTTGAAGTAGCCTAATAAGCCAATTCTCAATCCCACCTCTGTAAACCTTCCAAAGCTTCCCCAACACCATGTTCACCCACTCAACGGATTCTTTCCTCAGCAAATCCTTCTCCAAAAACAAGGAAAAGCTCGTGGGCACCTGCGGCCACACGCCACACCTGATCTCATCGCCCCCCGCTTTATTCCTTCTTCTCGAGGTCCATAGCTTGTCGAAAGCAGCACCAACAAAGAAAAAGAAAACAAATAACCCCCACTATTTTCCGACGAAACAGAGGTGATCCGTCGAAGGAACCAGATCCTCGGCTACCTTCCACACCCTCCTCGAGGTCTACTGCCACCCCTTGCACGCTGGCCGCCGCAAGCAGCTCCGCGGCGTAGCCACTCAGGACCTCCGACAAGAACCTCGCAGGCAATTCGCCCACATCCGCATCCTCGTCCACAAAATCATGCTCCCGCTCATCGAGATCCAGCTAGACCTCGTCGAAGTCCTCATCCTCATCGGGGTAGACGCACTAGGTAGTCGAAGGAAAGCGTGCGAGCGGAGGTGGGAGATCTGGTGGTGAGGGAGGAGGGGCGGTGGCTGGTGAGGGCAGGCCGAGGAGGAGAGCAAGGGCGGGACGAGCGGATGCGGATGCCGGGGGGAAGAGAGAGACGGTGCGGCTGGAGAGAGAGAGAGAGAGAGAGAGAGAGAGAGAGAGAGAGAGAGAGAGAGGGAAGGGGAAGGGGATAGAGAGACACACGATGGGGAGGGATTTCAACAGGAAGAATGAGAGAGCGAAAAATGATCTCCACTTTTTAGAAACAGAAATCATTTTCTCTAGTTTTAGAAAGTTTTTTTTGTTGATCGGATAATATTTTCCGTTGACCATTTATTTTTTGCCCCCCAAACACCGGAAATTAGGGAAAATATTTTCTAGAAAAATATTTTCTATGAAACAAACAGAGCCTAAAGCGAAGTTTTTGCTCCTTTTTTTTTTCCTTTTCTCCTACGAAATGTCTTGATCTGGGATATCCTTGTAATTCCGTGCCATTTGGTCGATTCATTCATGAATTCTGTAATGGTTTTCGAATTTTGTGCAAAATGATGCTTTCGGGGTCGATCATCCTTACTGAGTAGTCTGATGCTTTTGACGAATCATGTTAAACTTATCAATTGCGAAGGCGTTTCTTGTATAGTTATGAGGTTAAGGACGTTGGAAATTGGATATGAACCACGAGAACTCTCGACTTTCGAGACATTTAGAGCTTGTTGGAGCGCGGTTCTTAACTTTTAGTTTATTGGTTTTATTGAATGCGTCCTGTTTTCAATAGAAAAGCCTGGAATTGAACCTTGAGATCAGGTTTGGCTTGTTGGATTGAGGTGATGGAATGCTTATGCCACGCCACAATTTTGCCTTCAGCAATTTGTACTGGTTTTGTTAACATAGAGAGATTTCGAGGAAGAAATCGTATTCTTATATTTTCTGTATATCTTCATCATATTCTTTACAATGACCTAGATGTATATATATACAAATAAAGGAAAGCATCCTAAAAGGTATATTCTATAATCTAGATCCACTAATCTAGCTAATTACAGCTAATACATATCTTCTACGATTACAATATCTTTTACAACTTATTCTAACACCCCCCTCAAGTTGGTGCATAAATGTTGTGAATGCTCAACTTGCCAAATGAGTTGTAGAAGATCTTGCTTGATACCGCATTCGACAAAATATCTGCCAATTGATCTTCAGATTGAACAAACGGAAATTGAATCACATTGTTATCCAAGTTTTGCTTGATAAAATGACGGTCTACTTCAATATGTTTGGTACGGTCATGTTGAACTGGGTTATGTGAGATGTCAATTGCCGCTTTGTTGTCACAAAACAACTTCATCTCGTTTCTCGGAGCGAATCCAATTTCTGACATCAACTTCTTAAGCCATAAGAGTTCACACACTTCTTTGGCCATCCCTCTAAATTTCGCCTCCACACTCGATAATGCCACGACTTTGTGTTTCTTGCTTCTCCAAGTAACTAAATTTCCTCCCACGAAAGTAAAGTATCCTAATGTTGATCTCCGGTCATGGGCACTCCCAGCCCAGTCTACATCAGTAAATCCTTCAATCTCAAGATGATCCATTTTTAAGAATCTCAAACCTCGCCTTGGAGAAGACTTCAAGTAGCAAAGTATACGCATCACTGCATTCATGTGATCTTCACTCGGAGCATGCATGAATTGGCTAATAATACTCACCGCATATGCAATGTCAAGACGCGTATGCGATAAATAAATTAGTTTGCCAACTAACTTTTGATATATTTCTTTGTTCGTTGGCACTTGATCAGGATATACCCCGAGTCTATGGTTCTGAATAATTGGTGTGTCTGCAGGTTTACAGTCCAACATTCCCACCTCTGCCAAAAGATCTAACATATACTTTCTTTGTAAGAGAAATATTCCCCTTGTCGATCTTGCTACTTCAATGCCTAGGAAGTATTTCAACCCCCTAGATTCTTCATCTCAAACTCCTCAGAAAGTTTCTTTTGGAGCTTAGATATTTCGGTCAAATCATCTCCAGTAATAATTATATCATCAACATAGATAATAAGCAATGTTACCTTCCCTTGATGTCGTTTCAGAAATAATGTATGGTTCGAGTCACTTTGGGAATATCCATATCTTCTCATTGCCAAAGTGAACCGGCCAAACCATGCTCGCGGAGATTGCTTCAGTCCATATATGGATCTTTTCAACTTACACGCCGCCTTAGGTTGTAAGGATGAATTATAGCCTGGTGGAACATCCATATAAATCTCTTATTCAAGATCACCATGAAGAAATGCATTCTTGACATCATACTGGTGTAATGGCCAGTCTAAATTGGCTGCAAGAGACAACAAGACCCGAACAGTATCAAGTTTAGCAACATGAGAAAAAGTTTCATGATAATCAATTCCATAGGTTTGCGTATATCCCTTGGTTACCAGCCTTGCTTTGTACCTCTCAATGGATCCATCTGCTTTGTATTTGACAGAAAAGACCCACTTACATCCCACAGTCTTCTTTTTCTCGGGCAAATTCACTAGCTTCCAAGTCTCATTTTTCTTCAAAGCATTCATCTCCTCCTCCATTGCTCGAACCCACTTAGGGACTTTTAGAGCATCATGCACCCATTCTGGAATATGAACAGCAGAAACGTTTGATACAAACGCCTTCAATGGGTCTGATAATCTTTTGGTTGACACATAATTTGCAATGGGGTATGCAGATCTCTTCTCTTCAGCGTCCGGCAAATATCTATTCGGAGGTTTGTCTCGATTGTGCGTAGCAGGTAGTTTATATCCCACAGAAGTACTAGGTTCATCAAAGGCGCAAGAAGGAGTAGAAGAAATTACCTCAGGAATATTCTTAGGAGTTGAGCCAGGTATTGGAGAAGGGGGAAGCTGTTCTTCATGGTTATGCTGAAGTTGTGATGCCTCAGATGATGCCTCAGGTGATGCCTCAGACGATGCCTCAGATAATGCCTCAGACGATGCGTCCTCTCATCTCTCAGATGATGAGTTAGATGAGACCATCTTTTGAGAATCAGAGGACGTTTCAGATGATACATTCCCAGCTTCCTGTTCAGATGATACCTTTCCAGCTCCCTCAGATGATATCTCCACGACTCCCTTAAGACCTCCGTCTCCTCCGGACAATATACTACCAGAAAACTCCCATCAATTCGCCCTTTCTATCTGTGTCTCCCCCTGAAAGGAAGAGTTGGAGTTTGGATAAAAAGATTCAGCTTCAACAAAGGTGACATCCATAGTCACATATGTTTATCGGGAGGTAGGATCGTAGCAACGATACCCCTTTTGGTGTATACCATACCCCAAGAACAGGCATCGTCGTGCATAGGGATCAAGTTTTGTCCGTTGATTCTTCGGGATGTGAACAAATGCAACACACCCAAATACCTGAGGGGGCATGGCCAGAACTAACGGTAGAGCAACATATGTAGATAAGGTCTATAGTGGTGTTTGGAAGTTCAACACTTTAGACGGCATCCGATTGAGGAGATGGATAGCCGTAGTTACAGCACTGTTCCAAAACCTTTGAGGCACATGCCTTTCAATCAACAGAGCTCGAGCTATCTCGAGGATATGTTTATTCTTTCTCTTCGCCACACCATTCTGTTGAGGTGTTTGAGAGCAGGATGTGTGATGCCCTGGAAATTTGCCTTTTGTAAATCGTCTGAATTCGATATAAGGAATGAAATTGAATTTCAGTCGATATGAAATTTTGGACTGTAAGGAATTAAGAGACGAATTTTGGACGATCCTCGAAATTGTCTATCAATTAGATTAGGCTTCGTAATTCTTAGTTACCGCGAATTAGGATTCAAATCCTTGCGACCGAGCCTAGCTAACAAAATTACCAAATTGCCCTTCGTCCAGTGCTCAAAATTTCGTTCAGTCCTAAAAGCCAAATAACCATTTTACCTTCCGATATTATGCACTACAAGATAAAAAAATTCAAACCACAGCTACCATTCAAACCCAACTACCATTCTCACCAATTAGTCAACTCTCCCCTCTCTCTCTCCTCTCCCTCACGTCTGCTGCCTCTCCCTCCTCGACGCTCCCTCATTCCTCTCTCGTGGAAGCCCTAGTTGACCCCTCCTCCTCCGTTTACTGCTCTCGCGCAAGCCCAGCCCCGGTCGACCACCACCACCACCTCACCCCAGCTTCGTCGCCGATCCACCACAGTCGTTTCGACCGCCATTCGTCATCGGAGCAACCTGTCGCCCTATGCTCTGTTTTTGGGTTCGCTGGGCTTTTTGAGCTCCGCCGGCTCTTGCGTCGCTTCCGACCGCCACCAGCCGCCTCACGCCACCCCCTCCGACCCCCTAGAACACCCCACGACCGTCGCTCGCAGCCGAGAGCCACCCCGAAGCCGCGGAGGCCCTGCTCGGGACGAGGTGCCCTGTTTTGGCCCGATAGCATGGCAGAGCTCCTCCGGCCGTCTCCGTCGCCTTCCGCCGCTCACCGTCGACTCCCATTGACCCTCTCTAAGCCCCCGTCGTCCCTTGGTGCCGTTGGACGACTGCCGTTGGCCGTGGAGCCCCGAAAGAGCCGCCTGAACCTCCCTTATTTTTCCTCTGTTTTTCGCCCGGTTCTGGTTGTGGCCATCTCCGGCCACCAGCCGTCGCTCCTTGGCCGTCCCGAAGGTTGCCCTCGACCTGCCGGTGAGCCCTCTAGTCCTTCTCAGCCTCTCCTCGGTCCATGAGGTCAGAATTTCTCGTAAAACAGACTTGGTTTCTCTGTTTGCTCCGCCGCCGACCCCTTGCGGGACCTCCTCGTTGTGTCCTAGTTGTTGCGAGGTGGTGTCGCCGCTTGTATAGCCGAGAAACCCGAGTTGCCCGAAGGAAAATCGAGAACCGTCGCCGGCGCCGTCGCCGTCGCCGCCAGTGTCACCGCGCCGTTACCGAGACTGCTCGAGCTTGATTAGGGGTGAGTTAACCCCTAATCCTTGGTTAGGGCGCTAATTGCGCCTAGGATTAGTTAATTAGTCGGTTAGGGTGTTTAGGTAGAATAATCGTGGTCGGTTTAGTTAGGAACCGGGTTTAGGGTAAATGGCAACGATTAATTAAGTTAGTCTAATTAGTTTAAGTCGTTTGTGGCTAGTTGGTTGCTAGAATTAGTTGATTGGTTTATTGGGCAATCGATTGCCGTCGTTTGATCGCGAGCGAGTGATAGTGCAAAGCCGAGCGATCGTTTAATAATTTCATGAAATTGGGAATTAATTAATGTCGTTTGATTAATGGAATTACTTGATCGATCATGTTACACTGCTTGATTGAGTGCAGTTGATTGACTGTAATGTGATATGATTGAGTTTCTGTATGTTGCATCGTCCGTGTCAAGTGCAAGCCTTGTCGTGAAATTACGCATTCATATAGCATGTAGGAAATCAAACTGCATCATTTAGCATGAGTACGGCTTTGGGCCGAGTTTGGAGCGCATCTGTGTGAGCATCCGACCTAATATCAAAGATGTAAAATTGATTAATTGTCGAATGAAATGCATGGTCATATGATGGGACGATGCCTGGTACTGTCAAGAGAGTACCAACTGTTCAGTGTACTAAGTACCAACCATCAATTGTGGTGGGCTATCATTACCATATTCTTGGGCTGTCACTGCCTCATTCCATGGCTGTCACCGCCATTTTCCATGGCTGTCACTGCCATATAATTGGGCTGTCACTGCTCTATGTACGGGCTGTCACTGCCCTATTCCTGGGCTGTCACTACCCTATTCTCATAATAAACTGACTACGTGTGATGTCATATTTGTCAATTGATGTGATGCTTGCCTTGATTTGGGCTATCTGGCTGTCATGTCGTGTCTGCATTGCATTATGTATGGCTTCTTGGTGGGTAAGTTGCATGTGGTTGGATATCTGTGCTGGTTGATATGCCATGTTTGTGTGGTAGGATATCTTAGGTGAATCAACGTCCTAACCGAGCTTAGGCGTTGACTTTACTGAGATTTATTTCTCACCCCGTCGTGGGATAACATTTTCAGGTCATAAGTGACGGAGTCTCGTGGATGCTGAGGCGTGACTTTTTGGAGTAGCCCTTTGGAGTAGATATGGAGTTAACCCTACCGACCATTGTCTTTTTTGAGATCCTAGAGAGCCGCCCCGAAGAATGTGGTTGTATGTTGTTAGCTCTATAGGATTAATTAGTATCTGCTTTTGATTGAGGGTTGAAGTTGTCTTTTGATAATTTGATTGTATGAATGCTCCTATTGTCCTATTCCATGCTGATCTTGTTGTTTGGGAGTTTGACACGTTCCGCATGTGTATTACGATCATAGGTCGATAGCGAGCCTGGGATGCTATCCTTCGTGACCTAAGGGTGTCAAGGTAGGGATGCCGCGCGCTCGAGAATCGGGGCGTGACAGGATGATTCGTGAATCATGCCATGTTGTTGAAAGTACTCTGTAAGGTATTCATTCATATATTCTCCACCATTATCACTTCTTAGCACTTGGATATGGCCACTAAATTGGGTCTGTAACATAATATGAAAATGTCTAAATATCTTGGCTACCTCATTCTTGCCTTTTATCAAGTAAAGCCATGTCATCCTAGTACAGTCATAAACGAATATCACAAACCATCTACAACCAGAAGCAACAATAATAGGCGATGGGCCTCAAACGTCTGAATGAATCATAGAGAAAGGAACTTCACATTTATTCAAACTTATAGGAAACGAAACTCTATGACTCTTAACCAATATGCAAGTCTGACATTGTAAGTCTGAATCCTTCAAATTCAAAAAGAGATAAGGAAGTAACCGCTTCATATAACCAAATGACGGATGTCCCAACCGTCGATGCCAAAGCCATATCTGTTTCTCCTTACTGATGGATGTACTCCGAGCATTATTTGTACTCCCGAAACTGAAGTCATCAATGTAATACAGCCCCCCTCTCTTAGTACCACGCCCAATTATCTCATTCGTGAGAATATCTTGAAATAAACAAAAATGAGGATACATTATAACAGCACAATTCAAATCCTCAGTAACTTGTCCAACCGAAATTAATTTAGTCGATAAGGAGGGGACAAGCAAAGTGCTAGGAAGAGAAAAGGTAGGGGAGATCGCAACAACTCCAGCCCCAGTCACCGGATAGGTGAATCCATTAGCATTTAAGATACTGTGTCGTCGTGGATCTGAGATACGAACAAAGTCATCATGGGCAAAAGTCATATGATCCGTGTTCCCGAATCAATGATCCAATCATTGCAATTGGCCTGACTGCGACTAGCCAAAGTAATTCCATGGTTACCTTCTGACGTCACATTCTGTGAATCAATGTGAAGTGAGGACTGCTGAGGACACATCGTTTGAGACGCAAAACACATCATCTGAGGCTTAGCAATCATTCGAGAAGCTTTCCCTTTTCCTATTGTTTGCTTTTGAGTCTGAAGCTCCTTCCACCAATCTGGATATCCGTGATGTTTGAAGCACGTCCCCTTGGTATGCTTTGAATTGCAACAATGTGAGCAACCTCCCATAGGAGAAGTTCTCTAGCGAGGTGCTAAGCTAGGCCTTCCTCCTTCTTGCGCAATTACAAGTTTAGCTATTTGCAGCAAGGAATCTGGATTTTCTTTGTTGTTCGCCCTATTCCCTCGAGATATTATGGCTGTCAAATCACGAACAGTGTCACTGTTCGTTAGCATCACAGTTTGTCTCATGTCTTCGCGTCGAACACGCGCATAGGCTTGTTCAACCGTAGGAAATGGCTGCATCTGCAAGACATCTGCTCTGACCTTGTCAAGACGGTCATCCAATCCATCAAGGAATATGTAAACCCGATCTTCTTGTATAGCCATATTGTGTCTTGCAATGTCTTCGGGACATCGCATTGGGTTCGGACGACGGAAGTCGATCTCTCTCCACAACCCTTGAAGGTTGTTGTAATACGCCTCAATCGGTCCTCTTCCTTGTCGCATCCGAGTCACACGCCTCTTCAAGTCATAAACTTGAGAGGCATCCGTTCCGTCAAAGAAGGTTGTTGCAACTGCATCCCAGATAGATTTCGCTGTTGGGAGGCATATGAAATTGCCAATCAACGCCGAATCCATGGAGTTGATAAGCTATCCTTTCACAGTCGAATCTTCGGTTTTCCACCTCCGAAAGCCGGGATCTATAGGATGCGGCTGAGGGAGGTCTCCATTGATATATCTCAATTTGTCTTTGCCGGTGATATACATCTCGACAACCTGAGACCATAATCCATAGTTGGCTCCATCCAGTTTAATTGCAATCTGAGATGAAGCCGAATCATTCTACGGTGTTGATGCTGGAGGAGCGGAGTGGTTTTGAGTCAGAATCTGATTTAATCGGGTAGTCAGATTCTCCAAAAAAGTTTCTGTGGTCGAATTCCCCCCTTGATTCTGGGTGGGAACCAATGATTCGGTAGGGTTCGGATCCGGCATGGATTCAAGGCAGACCGCGAGAAAGATGAAGATGAAGTCGGCGTACAGTACTCCCAAGGATCAATCCCAGGGCTTTGATACCATGTTAACACATAGAGATTTCGAGGAAGAAATCGTATTCCTCTATTTTCTGTATATCTTCATCATATTCTTTACAATGACCTAAATGTATATATATACAAATAAAAGAAAGCAACCTAAAAGATATATTCTATAATCTAGATCCATTAATTTAGCTAATTACAATCAATACAAATCTTCTATGATTACAATATCTTACAATATCTTTTACAGCTCATTCTAACCGGTTTTTCCTTTCTGTAAAAGTTGTTCGCTTCCGGGGATAATACCACGTTGTAGTGGTTCCACAATAGGGAAACTCGAGTTTAGCATCCAGGGGATGTAGCCTTTGTCGATTGGCCGGCGTTCGTTCTCGCTTGGCATTTTTAAACTTCAAATGATCATATCATATGAGTGTTGTTTCATTTTTGTGCTGCGCAAGTATGGGAGCATGTGAAACAATTGCTTTGTGGAAGATGACGGATGCTCTGGAACTTATATGTAGGTCGATGCGGTGGTGTACCTGGTCGACTCCTTCGACTGGGACTGGGATATATTGACCCAGTCAAAGAACGAGCTGCGCGAACTCCTCGCTGCCGAGTCGCTGTTGCAGGTCCCGTTCCTCGTCTTGGGAAACCTGGGGGACTTCCCTTATGGAAGTGCAACTTCGACCTCGGCGCAAACGTCCGCCCTCTCGAGGTGTTCATGTATGGCACCATGGACACGACGAGCTGCGTTGAGGCCATCAGGTGGCTCTCAGTGCATCCAATGAGAATTTCTCTTCCTGCTGATGAGCTGATTTGATGGGGTTAGTAAATGTGTTGTATTCAATGCGGTAGTTCTTTTTTTTTTTTTTTTTTTCTCTCGGCAATATTGCAGGTTCGATTTTTAATGAGAAAGAAACCAAATCGTCTGACTTCCTTTTAATTTACATTGGAAACATAAGCGCATAGAGAGTTGATGATCCATCATGACATTTCACGATTTATATTAATCACATGTCTCGTTTCCGGATGGACATATTTTCGTTCCAGATGTATTGAAACTCAGTCATTGCTCCACAAATGAAGTAATCTCTGCCTGGATCATAAGTTCCTAATAATACAGCTGGTATTTCTGGTCCTTGTAGCTCGACCTAAATTTTGGTCATCGAGCATAAATTATGTAAATTCTTCTCTGTTGATTCCCTTTTAGGGTTGATTTGTCTTGACCGAGCATTCTGGTGCTTCTTATGAAACTTGTTTTGTTGTTTGCATTGATGTTTCCGAAAATAAATTTGGCAGTTTGCAAACGTAGTTCAGATGTTTCAGGCAAAAAGAGATATTGGTCTCTTGTATGTTAGTCGACACCGATTGACTGACCATCACCGGTAATGGTGGCGATGGAGGTGGAATCAAAAGGTACATGAGTTCTTTAAAATGTCGAATCGAAAGGTAACACGATTTGGTTTCTTGAAAATGCGTAGCGATGGAGCCGGAATTGGAACTTTCTTTGGTGGCTTATTCTGCCTACCAAAACCTAGCACGGCATCGAGACCTCCCAGAAGTCCTAAACGAAATACTCGGCCTTCTTGTGCAAGTGACTGCCGATTGGCTCCGTTTCCTCCTACAGTAATTTCAACTGAGACTTACAGAGTGACTGGATGATAACATTTTTGAAAATAGATTTCTTCTTCATCAGTGCTTTTGAATCGGAAATCCTTTTGGTAACGTAACTTCTGAACCGAAAATCCGTTTGGTAAAAATTTTGATTTCTGAAAGAAATTTCTACTTCGTAAATGAATTTTCACTTCTGAAATTGTTTTCCCTCCAATTTGAGAAGTTAAAAAAGTTACTTCTCAACTCAAGAAGTACTTCTTGGACCAAAAAAAAAAAAACTCACAAAGTATTTCTCGCATCACCATCTTTTTATTACGCTATCACCCTCTTTTCGACCAAGCTCGCCGCCGCTAACCATGACACCCACCACTGTCGTCGACCACCGCCATTGCAACCACTGTCGGCCACCGCCCATCGCCGCCTGCGACCACCTCGGTCGCCAACACCGTCCGTTGCCGGCCGTGACCGCCAACCACTGCAGCCGTTGGCCACCGTCTATCGCCGTCCGCAACCATCGCTAACAGTCGACCATCTCTCGCCACCACCTGCTACCGGTTGTGACCATCGACGACCGCTGCTGCCACCGCCCACCACCAAGCCTTCTGTCAACCACCGCCCTTCGCTGGCCGACAGCCGAACTAAAAAATAAATAATATTTTTATTTTAAAAATAAAAATTATTTCTAAAAGTAATTTAAAAAGTTTAAAAATGAAGAAGAAATTTGTTGGCCGCCGATCATAATTTTTTGTAGAAGATTTTGTGTTAATAATGTTTTAAAACGTCTAGCGTAATTAAAGAAAAAATGTGTAGAGATAAGCAGTTGAATAAACAGGTGAAGGGTATCGAGCAAAGGATATAGCACTTAGCACTTCGCAGGGCGTGGGTGCGTTCGGTATCATCCTAAGGACAGACCTAAAGCGCTGCCTAAATCAGTCACACATGGAGAAGCTAGCACGGGAAGAAAACCCATCCCGAATAACATACGTAGCGGATTACACGGAATTAACGAGTTTTAGAATCATCTTAAATTGTTGATCGAAGAAATATATCATAGAATGGACATACCTCGTTTTTCACAAAATAAATGCTCGCATCTCGCAGTCCCTCGAGAGATTGTCGGTCGGAGAGGGGCAGGGATGGTGTCGTCATTTTCTTTGTACTCTGTTCGGTGTTATTTTTGTGAAAAACATTGAAGCATCCATAGGGGGATGAGTATCGAACCCAACAGCTACGATGGATGGTCGCTTGAGGGAACTGAAGCCGCCAAAGAGGCTCCTGGAGGTGACGTGGTGGAGCCGGAGGTAGAGGCGAAGGGGAGAGATTGCCTTCAGACGCACGAGGTTCTCCGAGGTGGGGGATAAAATTTGAAATAAAGCAAGAGAGAGAGAGAGAGAGAGAGAGGAGATTACGAGGAGATATTGGGTGGGGCGGCCCTAGTGCGCCCCACTGCCTCTCTCTCTTCTCTGACACAAGAGAGAGAGGAGAGAGAGAGGGTGGGACGCATGGTCCGGCCCCACCCAAAATTTTTCCGGCAGATTACAGATGCCTTTGATGGAGAGAGACGACAAAATATTAGGTTTAATTCTTGGGATGGGACCAAAGGGGAGAGAGAGAGAATGGGGGAGCAGTAACGGAGATAACTGAGACGGAGAATTACGTGGGTTTAGAAATTTTGGTGCGCGTGGGACTCGGTTTGACACGTGGCGATCTCTGAGTGGTCCAACTCAGAGATGCGTTGGCACTCGAGGAGCACCTAATATTTTCTCCCTTTCTCCGCCGCCTTGCCCCTCCGATTTCCCACCCTCACTCTCTTCTGCCTGCTCCTTTTTCGCTTATCCGAGCCCAATCACTAGCGGCGACGAGCACAATCGAAGTCTTCGGCAACGGGCTCGCCGCCGGATCCTATCCCTACGTTTGTCGATGTGTCTATTCGGGCCGCGGAGCTCAAGCCGAAGGCTCGCTGCCGCCATGGTTGTGGAGCTCAAAAGCTCGAGCTCCATGGCCATAGCGGCGGCGAGCCGACGACGGCCATGTATGAGCCGTGAACTGGCAAGGATGCCTCGACCATGGCTGCTCGAGCTCGACTTGCGACTCGCGACCATGGCCGTTCTAGTCGAATCGGGGTTCACCGGTCACGGCCGAGGCAGCTGTGAGCTCGATATCTGGCGGTCATGGCTGCAAACTGGCAAGGACGCATCGCCCGTGACTGCGAAATGCTAGGTTTATACTCGTCGTCCGTGGCTGGAAGGACACCAGAGTCTTCATCAGTCCAGAAGAGGTTGTGAGGAGAGAGATTTTGCCCCTTTCTAAGTGGTGGGTTCCGTTCGACATGTGTCGCATGGTGATTGAAGATGGGGACCACGTCAGCTGTACATGGTTTGTATGGAATATTTTCTTCCGGGGGGGAAGCGTGGTTGCATACCCCCGGTGATGCAACCCTCCCAATCACCACCTTCCACGTGGACAGGCTCGCCATCCACCGTGGATAGCCAGTCACCCACTTCCTCTCGACAAACCACGTGCGCAATCAACCGGGGATGTACCCCTCTCACCCCGTGTAGCCGGTAAACTCCATTTCGAACAGCATCAAGCAGAGTCTATAAATTCAAGCTTGGCTCCAGCCAAAGTTGCTTCAAACTTCACTCTCGCCTTTCTTAATCCTGTCAAATTGTCGGTTGAAACTTCCGCAAATTTTCAATTGGGCTTTTGTCAAAAGAAGGAAAGAAGAGGAGCGATGTTCCTGGTGGATTGGTTCTATGGAGTTCTGGCGTCTCTGGGTTTGTGGCAGAAGGAAGCGAAGATCTTGTTCTTGGGGCTCGATAATTCAGGGAAGACCACCCTGCTTCACATGTTGAAGGACGAGGTACTTTCGTGTGACTTCAGAGAGACTCCCTCCGATGGAAACACACAGTTCTGAAGTTGCTTTTCTCTTATCATGATCGAGAATTTCTCTTTTCCACCTGTTCTTATTCTTCGCTATCGATTCTTTTTGCTTCTCTGAGGCCTGTCTTTATTTCCTTTGGTGAGTTGATTTGCATGAATCTTGTGCTTGTGCGGTACGTTAGACGATCTAGGACATGGGTTTATAGTATCTGTCTTGAGTCTACAATGTATGGATATGGCGTGTTCGTAGTACGATACATGCTTGGTGAAAGTTCGCTGAGAGATTCTGGTCTGGTTCTGTGAATGGCAGAGATTAGTTCAGCACCAACCCACCCAGTTCCCGACGTCAGAGGAACTGAGTATAGGGAGGATAAAGTTCAAAGCTTTCGACTTGGGTGGTCACCAGATGGCTCGTAGAGTCTGGCGGGACTACTACGCTAAGGTGAAGTTTTTTGCTCTTTTTCTCTCCTGCGAAAGCTCCTGATCTGGGATATGCCCGAAATTCCTTGCCATTTGGTCGTTTCATTCATGAATCATGTAGCAGTTTTCGAATTTTATGTAAAATGATGCATTCGGGGTGGATCATCCTTGCCGACTAGTCTGATGCTTTTGACAAACCATGTTAAGATTTCATTCTTGTCTGTGAAGGTGTTTCTTGCATAGGTATAAGGTTAAGCATGTTGGACATTGGATATGAATTGTGAGAACTCTCGACTTTTGAGACATTTAGAGCATGTTGAAGTGCGGTTCTTAACTTTCAGTTACTGGTTTTATTGAACGCGTACTGTTTTCAATGGAGAACCCTGGAATTGAACATTTAGTTTACTTTGAGATCGGGTTTGACTTGTTGGAATTGACGTGATGGAATGCTTATGCGATCGCCACAACTTGGCCATCGACCATTTGTGCTTCTATCGTCCATGTTCTACATTGCTTCTAAACAGACGCTTTATGTAGGCCTGATTTTCAGTAGTCTGGGTCGACGGGTGACATGTTTTCGTGTTATCTGGTGGCCGGTGCGATGGTTTTCTTGTACACCTGTTGATTTTCGTGTTCTCCTTTTAGTTCTCTTTGGATAACAGTGTATCCATTGCTACTCCATTTTCAAGATACTGTGGGGTCGACCAGTGTATTCAATACTGTGTTTTTCCTTGCTGCAAAAGTTCTCCGCTTCCTGGGATAATACTACGACGTAGCGGTTCCGCGACAGGGGAACACGAGTTTAGCATCTAGAGGATGTGGCCTTTATCGACTGGCCGGCGCTCGTTCTCACTTGGCATTTTTAAACTTAAAACGATCTTATCATATGAATGTGGTTTTATGTTATTCCTGCACAAGTATGGGAGCAAGTGAAACAATTACTTTGTGGAAGATGACGAATTCCTTGGAACTTATATGTAGGTCGATGCGGTGGTGTACCTGGTCGACGCCAACGACAAGGATAGATTCGCCGAGTCAAAGAAGGAGCTGGATGCCCTCCTCGCGGATGAGTCGCTGTCGAAGGTCCCGTTCCTCGTCTTGGGAAACAAGATCGACCTCCCTTACGCCGCGTCGGAGGACGAACTGCGGTACTACATGGGCCTCACCAACTTCACCACCGGGAAGGGCAACGTCGATCTGGCCAGCACCAACCTTCGCCCTCTTGAGGTCTTCATGTGCAGCATCGTGCGCAAGATGGGCTACGGCGAGGGCTTCAGGTGGCTCTCTCAGTACATCAAATGAGAATTTCTCCTCTTGGGGTGTGTTCTTCGCTGTAATTAGATGAACTGGCATCGGGCTTATGCGCTCGAACATATATGTATATGTATAGGTATATGTATGTATATACGTATAGATTTGTGTCTGAATTTTGCTCAAAGAGCTAGAAACTCTTGGCTATTTCACAGGCTTGGCTATTTCACTGAGCATGTGCACGAGTGCTTCAGACGCTCGAGACTCATTCCCTTGTGCAGGCTTTCACAGACCTCTATCTTCCACCACCTCCACCTCCGTTGCAGGAGTAGTGGCGCGCGCCGCTCGGCTAGACTCGGCTGGGCTTTGGTTCGGTCCAGTACGACCCTCAATGAGATCGTTGGGCTCCAAACAAAAAGTTTGGGCCCATTCTAATTATGGTCCAAAGAATTTTGATACATTTATTTTTTTATAAGCGATATAAACGATCATTTTAAGAAAGTATTTTTCAAGCTATTTATTTCAATAAATAGAGCCCAAAATTAGCATTATGTGGCAACTCGTGCATTGCATGGGAAGATATATTTGAAATTGCTACTTTTAAATATCCTGTCAAATTAAAGGTAGATGTTTCAACTGCATTGAATATAATTATTAGATAACCCTTATATCATGTTTGATAGGGTAACTAGAAATGAAGAGGTAAAACAAGAAAAAGAGTATTTAGGAATTGAAATAAAAAACGGGATAAACGAGAAAGACGAAAAATGTTTTGATTATCAAATACATGTATTTCTTGTACTCCGAAAAAATTGTCCAAAAACTCATTAACTTATTGTATGGAGGCTTATTTAATCCCGTTAAATTGTCCAATTTGATCAATTTAACCTCAAATCTTTTGATGATTTTTTGATGTAGTCAATCCGGTTAATTTTGGCCAAAAGATGATGTGGCGGTATAGTCAGTACTGGTCAAAGGTGAGGGTTGCGCTGGTGGGAAGCAAAAAGAAAAAAAATGAGAATTTTTTTAAAAAAAAAGAATTACATAAATCATCAACTTCAGTGATTTTCGGTCAAAATTGATCAGATTGATTATATTGAAAATCCGACAAAAGGTCTGTGATCAAATTGGCCAAATTAAAAAGTTTATGACTGAATTAGCTGATACACAGTAAATTTAGGACTTCTTGAATAAGTGTCCCCTCGAAATCCCTTCTCTGCGTTCATTCATTTCCTTCCAAATGAAGTTGCGTCTTTAGAAATTTTTCTCTTTTTCTTTCTAATCTCTCCTACCATAATGTGGCTTCTCATTTTGGAAACCGCTTTTGCCATGCATTTCACTCATCTAATCCCACTATTATCACAAAATAATGATTGTACCCATCATTAAAAATCTCAAATTCCAACATCTTCTAAGTATGTATGTGTCTTTATATATATATATATATATACCACGTGGCATTATGTAAAGAAAATCTCTTGAAGCTTTCAATAGCGCACGTGAAGGGAAAAAAGGAAAAAAAAAAAAAAAGACAAAGACAAAGACAAAGGGAGGGAAAAAAATTTGACCTTGCGAGCCGCAACCTCAAAGCCATGGACAAAAACCCTAAGTTGCATGTAAGTAGCGAATCTACTTATGGAAATAGCCCTTGGGGCGAAGTGATTGATGAGGAACTCATCTTTCATTCTACTCTCAAGGATTGACATAGACGTGACCGCCAACCCCCGCCTCCCCCATGTAGTCTTGCTCTAAATTGCATGAATTCAATTATAACGGCAGCGTTTTCACTGAATAAATGATACGAATAGTCTATAAACTTTAGCTTAATATATAATGTGATCCTTGAATTTTAAATTTATTTAATATGGTGCATGTACTTTTAGTACATGATCAAATTAGTCCATGGACTGATGAATATGCTCAATATTGTCCTTATATTAATTTAAGCTCAGGGACAATATTGAACATTTTCATACAGTTCAGGAACTAGCTTGAACATGTACTTAAAATCTAGGGACACATTTAACGTATTAAAAGTTTAGGGGGGACATTGCATCTTGGGCTAAAGTTTGAAGACCACATGGCATATTGGCTCAAAATTCAAGGACTATTTGTGTCATTATCCCTTACTCGAACTTACTGCTTTCTTTAACTTAGAAATCGATCTATGCTAGTAGGGTTTCGAGGCGTGCGCGGCCGTATTCAATCGCTCTAGTCGTGAATCGTTTTCCTCGTCGGACATTAATGTCAATTCGAGACGGGGGGGAAGTCCAACCCCTAAAGTAGGAAAATAGTGTTTGGTGAATGTCAAAGTTGGTGAATCTTTAGCCCTGTTGAAAAATATTGGCGACCCATAAATTAGGGGAAAAAACAAAAGATTTAATTATCTGCGACCAAGATTTTGCCCGTAAAGATTGCATTCATTTGTATCTAATTATAGCATCTGGGTCCATCCAAGGACAACACCCGCTGATTGCTGTTGCCGATGCTTCAATCGAGCTAGAATTATTTCGTTATTGTCAGGTTTCTCTGGCAGGAAAAAAAGGGCAGAAATGAATAAGAGGCAATATGAACAGGTTTCGCTTCTTCTTCTTTTATTCGAAGTGTCAGAACAGTTTTTGACGAAAAATTATCCCATCGATCCTGAACTTATTATACGGATGCCAATTCATTCCTAGACTTTTCAGTGTTGCCAATTCAATCCTAAATTTTTGCGCGAAATTTCAATCCGGTCCTTCCAACCACTTCTCGTCTGAAATTGCTGACGTGGTGGTGGTCCAATCACCGTCAATCGTCCTACATTTACATCGGCAATTTCCTATGAGAGACTGAAAGGATTAGATCGGAATTCTGCACAAATGTTCTCTATTGAATTGGAAAAACTGAAAATATTAGGGTTGAATTGGCATCCGTACAATAAGTTTAAGACTGATTGGGTAATTTTTCCCAAGTCTTTTACATGAACAGATTAGGTTAACTAAAAAAACAAACAAACAATTTTTGTTTTGTATATCTGATATTTTAGATCAATCGGGAAAAACTTTGCGCCAAAAGATTTGTCATATTACGAACCTACATTTTCTTCTTTGCCATCATGTATGCAAACTAATTAAATCCAAACCTTTGGCCGTGCAGATGGCCATAAATAAGAGCATTTTCGTGCGACCGATTGGATTGGAACATGTGACCTCCAGTATCCGAATTGAAAATCCTTTTCCACTCCAACAAGTGGGATCCGGATCCCCTGCCCAGGTCAAATCCGGGCAGGGGTGCACCGGTCACATCTGGGCTGTCCGATCAATCACGGACGGCTCAAATCAAAAGAAAATGCGGCTGCTTTATTTATTATCATTATTTTTTTGCTTTTCCACGTCCAATCGTGACCGTCTGTGATTGATCGGACGGCCACGATTGACGGGTGCCCCCTTTGTGGCTGGGCAGACGATCCACGCCCCAATAATTGGGAGAAATTACCAAAATAGTCCTAAACATATTGTAATTGTGTAAATTCAGTTTTAAACTTTTTTTTGTTGATTCAATCCTAAATTTTTTGTAATTGTGCCATGTCAGTCCATTCGGCGAATTTTGGCTAGCTGGCGTTGACGTAGATGCCGACCGACTATTCATCGAATTTTCTATATTTATATTTATAATTTTTTTTAATAAAATTAATAATTTTTTTATTCTATTTTTTCTTTCTTTTTATTTTTCCTTTTTTTCTCTCCCCCTCTCCTCCCTACCTCCAGCCGATCGCCGAGCCTAGGGGTGTGCATGGTCTGGGCCTGTCCGGTCCTGGCATGGAACCGAGAACCGGACCAGGAGTCCCAGTACTCATATTTTCGGGACCACAGACCGGATCAGGACCGGTGGTCCGGGCCGATCCCGGTTCAAGCCTAGTAGGACCGCTAACTCTAACTGCTTATAAAAATCTAGCCTTAGAAATTACAATATAATGTTAATTTACAACCTATAATCAATCTACGATGGTAAGACAACCACGTAAATGCTAGGGCCACCCAACGTGTGTTCGATCTGGCCTTGAAGGCTTCACGTGATATTTTCTCCTCGTAATCGATGCTCGCATGCGGCCCACTGAACTCAGGTGGGCGATGGAACCGAACTCGGATTTTATTTCTTTCTTTTTTATTTTTGGTTTTGAAAAGAAAAACAAATTTCTCAAATCTACATAATGACTCGAGTTTCTGTTCTCATGTACGTGCGTGCTTATTCTTCGTGCACGTGCCCATCATAAGGAACAGATCTTATCAACAATTAAGACATGGTTTTGTCCCAAATTAATACCAAAACCCAAATTGCTAAATAATACGTACAATGACACCACTAAACTCAAGAGGCGTGAGATGAGATTCACGGGGCTTCTCAAAATGTTAAAATTAGGTTAACTCTAAATATAGATTAATTAAAAAAAACATTGGCGGTTCGGTCTGGATCGGGCTGGGCCGAGCCGGTCTGATACCAAATTATGGAATCGAGGACCGGACCGCCTAGTCACCGGTCCCATTTATTGGAATTGGGGACCAAACCGCCAACCTCAAGGACCGGACCAACCCGGCCTGTCCGGTCCAGTTTGCACACCCCTAGCCGAGCCTCATTGGGCCATCAGGTGTCGACTTCACTGTCGTTGGGCGAGGCTTTGCCTCTTCGGTCGGTTGCCGATCAATGATCGATTGGAGGTTGGGAGGGGAGGGGGAAGAGGATAAAAAGAAAAAAGAAAAAATTATAAAAAATTCATATAAAAATTCAAAAAAATATTAAAAATATTCGATCGCCAGTCGGATGGCATCCACGTCAGCGTTGACCGGCCAAAATTCGTCTAATCATCTGAAATGACACAATTGCAATAGGTTTAGGAGTGAATCAGGCAAAAAAAAATTTGAAACTGAATTGACACAATTGCAATATGTTTAGGATTTCTTTAGTAATTTTCCCCAATCAATTGTGTCAATCTCAGACGTTTTCTTTGTCACTATGTCAGTGAGAGCAGCGAGCCGTTCCCTTAGGTTCTTCGATCGGACCGGACTTTCTCCTACTTTCATGCAATTCACGGGATTCAACTTCTTCCCTTAACGATGAGAATTTACGTGCGTCTAGTAAAGGGCAATAGAGCTACTTAGAGTCAAGGGAATGAGTATAAGTTATTTCGAATACTATCAAATGCCTACTACTGCGAGTTCTAACTATTTGGTTTGACTAAACTTTATAATTTTGTTCCAATGAATGTTCAAATAAATTGATGGTATTGTTGTTTGTAAAATGAAAGCAAAGCGTAGGTTGGCTTCATGGAATGTAGGTTGGCTTAACCTAGGCACTTCATGCAGCTACGAACATAACTTTTCCGTCTAATGCCAAATTTCCTTGATTTTTGCATCTAAGCGAAGCCCATATTCAGAAAGAAAAAAAGAAGGCTTTATGCAAGAAGGGATGATGTAGAGGCAGGAAAGGGGAAAAAAATAAAAAAATAAAAAACAAGATGAAGAGGGCTACCAAGAATATGAACCTTAGATTTGCACGGTCAAGGTGGCTGAACAAGAAGTGCTCAAATTGGAAAAGCAAACTAAAGATAATAGTTCAGACATTCCTTGTGCTGCGAGTAGCACCAAACAAGTTCTTTGTCCAGCCGATTATGTCGAATACTTTAGGGCAAGGGCATAATTTTCTGCACTACTCTTTAGAATGTCGAATACTTTAGGGCAAGGGCATAATTTTCTGCACTACTCTTTAGAATTTAGATGCTAATCGGCTGGACAAAGAACTTGTTTGGTGCTACTCGCGGCACATGGAATGTCTGAACTATTATCTTTAGTTTGCTTTTCCAATTTGAGCACTTCTTGTTCAGCCACCTTGACCGTGCAAATCTAAGGTTCATATTCTTGGTAGCCCTCTTCATCTTGTTTTTTTCCCCCCTTTCCTGCCTCTACATCATCCCTTCTTGCATAAAGCCTCTTTTTTTTTCTTTCTTTCTGAATATGGGCTTCGCTTAGATGCAAAAATCAAGGAAATTTGGCATTAGACGGAAAAGTTATGTAATTAGGCCATGCAGGCCTTCTCGTAGCGTGTGTAGGTTGGCCTCATCACATAGACGTGGTTGGTGATCTTGCTGTTTTTACGTAATCCCATAAAACATAGAGTCAAACATTTAAAGAAGATAATTATATTGTTTATCTGTTTGGAGAACAGTTATTCAATTTCTGGAGATTGAATGTAAAATGCAATCGAGAAACAGAGAATAATACAGACAATTTTGTTGGTTTTTCCTCAACTTATAAGAAGTAAGGTCCAACAAATGACTTTAAGGTATCACATATCACTTTATACGTAGCTTTATATGTCATGCATATATACGTGGTCTCCCTCGATTTATAAGTTTAAGTTTTTGAGTTTGACATTCTAACGTAGTATCGAAGTCGAGTTTTGACCCGGTTTATTTTGCGTCTACGTCAAAAAATTACATGTCGTCATACTCACATAAAATCTTGTACATTGATCATTCTAACAAACGTAACCCCTCTCATTTGCCAAAAAACCAATTTAATTACCTGAAATATAAATACGTATAAATCTAACCGAAGTTTACTTTCAAATAATTTGATGTGTATTTTCCCAACACATGACTTTATTGAACCAAATGCGAAAAAGCAATACAACAAGGCTCACTTCGGGAATTAGTTAATGCAATCGTAAGGGTATTGCCATACTTTAGGCTCAGGAACCGATGATTGTGGGTTCGATTCGCATGTTAGAAGTTTAGCAGAATAATTTCTTCAAACTTCAACCCATGAAATTTTATGACTGAAGAGAGCTCGAGTCAAAAAAGTTGTCCATTCCATAGTTACAATTTTATCGTTAGGTCTAAAATTAAGATTATCTCATCCAATTAGAAAAGCTTAATGCAAATTGATTAACGTTTCGGGATTAATCAAATGATATATTAAAAGAATGAAATTCGCATGTTCAAGATCTCGAAGAAGTGCGTACGAGATCTTTGGTTAAGTAGAATGTTAGGCGTGCGATTATGCGAGGGTAAGAGAAGGTTGGCGGGGAGTTCTCGAGGTATGTAGAGAATTCAATTGTGCTCAAGCTGCGATCGTTTTTGTTTATTTAATGAAATTTTGCCAAGAAAGGGTTATGATGGAGATATGAAAGTGGGATGAAAAGTCAAATTTGTCCCATGTATTATTTTAGTGAGACTATGTTAAGGAGGGTATCATGGGGAATATGAAAATATGGACGTAGGGGTTTTTCATGCACAGGCCTCTTTTCCTATTTAAGCAAGCGCATGGCGTCGTGCTCCAAAAGCAGAGCGAGGGTAACAGTGGTGCAGACAGACATCCTGGGAGAGAGGGAGGGAGCGAGGGAGGGAGAGAAGCGATGGTGAGAGACATAGACGATCTGCCGAAGAACGAGGCGAACTTCTCGGCTCTCACGCCGCTATGGTTCCTGGAGCGGGCCGCCACGGTTTACCCGGACCGGCTGTCGCTGGTCCATAGCTCGGTCACCTTCACTTGGCTCGAAACTTACCAGCGTTGTCGCCAGCTGGCCTCCGCTCTCTCCAGGCGCTCCATCGGCGCCGGTAGCACGGTGCGCTATCTCATTTCTCTGAAACACTCGTCCGTCTTCGTTTCCCGTGTTTCCGATGATGGGGACGACGGTGAGAGGTGGTTCTAATGCCAGGAGCTCCTGTTTCCCTCGGCTTTAATTCGATGAGGAATCGAAATCGTGTATTAGCGTTTATGTGATTTGCGTCTACGATTCGCATGAATCCCGATTTCTTCACTGGATTTTAAGACTCTTCGATTGTCTGGTCCATTATTTTTTCAGGCGTCGACCGTGATTCCTTCTCCTTTCTTTTATGCTTACTGCTCATTTCTTTGCCCGTGTGGGTGGCAACTGTGCAGGTTGCCGTGATTGCGCCGAACGTGCCGGCCATGTACGAAGCTCATTTTGGAGTTCCCATGGCCGGAGCTGTAATAAATTGCGTTAATATCCGTCTAAACGCACCGACGACCGCATTTCTTCTCGACCATTCATCTTCTTCCGTGCTAATGGTGGACCAAGAATTCTTCCCTTTGGCTGAGGAAGCTCTGCAGATACTCGCGGAGAAGAGCGAGAAAGACTACGACCCTCCGCTCCTGATAGTCATAGCCGACAGAAGCTGCGACCCGGGAAAGCTCGAACACGCTCTAGGAAAAGGGGCGATCGAGTACGAGGATTTCTTGGAAACCGGCGATCCGGAGTTCACCTGGGAACCGCCGGAAGATGAGTGGCAGAGCATTAGCCTCGGTTACACCTCCGGCACGACCGCCAGCCCGAAGGGCGTGGTGTTGAGCCATCGAGGCGCATACCTGATGTGCATACATAACCCTCTCGTCTGGGGGATGAACGAAGGAGCCATCTACTTGTGGACTTTGCCTATGTTCCACTGTGATGGTTGGTGTTTCACCTGGTCGCTGGCAGCTTTCTGCGGAACCAGCATCTGCCTCAGGCAGGTAAGCTTCAACTTCAAGGTTCAGACAATGCTGCTCTTCCACAAATTTGGTACAAAATTGGTTGTCTGAAATTAATAACGTCATTCAAATCACACACTATAAGTGAAAGGTTTAATTGGTTTGTCCCAAAAAAAGAAGAATGTCCTACGGATCGATCGCTGTCGGCCCTAGCTTAATTATATAAGCCCGAGTCATTATCCGTGCACTTCGTCAATTAGATCTTGTAGATTGCTAGGATCAAAATGACATAACCCCGTCTTCAGACGCGTATTCTGAGCCGTGGATCTTGAACTTTTCCATGGTGGCTGCACATTTTCGTGAACTATGATCGAGTCGAGTTTATGGAGACAGATCTTGTTTTCCTCGCTTGCTCGACAGAGACAAACCTTTTCTTCCTTGTCTTCTCGTCTTCCTCAGGTCACGGCGAAGGCAGTTTACTCGGCTATCGCCGAACATGGAGTGACTCACTTCTGCGCCGCGCCGGTGGTTTTGAACACCATTGTCAATGCCGCGCCCGAAGAAGCCGTTCTCCCTCTCCCTCACAAGGTCCACGTAATGACCGCCGGTGCCGCCCCGCCCCCTTCTGTTCTTTCAGCAATGTCCCAGAAAGGCTTCCGGGTTACGCACGTGTACGGCCTCTCTGAAGTGTCCGGTCCTTCAACGATCTGTGCGTGGAAGCCCGAGTGGGATTCGCTGCCGCCGGAACATCAGGCCCGCCTCCACGCGCGGCAGGGCGTTCGTGGCACGGTGCTCGAAGGTCTCGACGTTGTGACCACTAAAGACATGAAACCCGTTCCGGCCGATGGCAAAACCATTGGAGAGATCGTGATGCGGGGCAACACGGTCATGAAAGGCTACTTAAAGAACCCAAAAGCCAACGAGGAGACTTTCGCCGGGGGTTGGTTCCACACCGGAGATCTCGGCGTGAAACATCCCGACGGATACATCGAAATCAAGGACAGGTTAAAGGACATCATCATCTCCGGAGGCGAAAACATAAGTAGTTTAGAGATCGAGAACACGTTGTACACTCACCCGGCGATTTTGGAGGCGTCCGTGGTGGCGAGGCCCGACAGCCGGTGGGGAGAGTCGCCTTGTGCTTGGGTGACGCTCAAGCCGGGAGTGGACACGCCCGATGAGCGGCGGCTAGCGGAAGACATAATGAAGTTCTGCCGGGATAAGATGCCGCGTTATTGGATCCCGAAGTCGGTCGTGTTCGGGCCGCTGCCAAAGACGGCGACCGGGAAGATACAGAAGAATTTGCTGAGGGCCAAGGCAAAGGAGATGGAACCTGTCAACTATATCAAGTCATGATTCGGCGCCATGGACGTTGAGATGGGTCTGATCTCTCTCCCCTTGGTTCTTTCTTTTTTTGGCTGGGAATCGCCGAGGAACGTAGCAATGACGGGCTGTGGAGGTGGTGGTCTACTCTTAACTGGCCTTAAACAGAACTAGACCCCAACCACTCCGATATCCATTTTGCACTCTTGACGAATAAAATCTCAATAAAAGCTAAAAGTTTAATTGCGATTGCTCGAGATTATAAGTTTAAAAACGAAATAAACTTGACGAATTAGAGTACTTTTAGTCACTATTTATTTCGCGAAAAAAGCGAGTGATTTTTTGAAAATGATTTATTTAAAAATTACCATTTGAAATAATTAATTAATGAAAAATATTTTCATTATCGACAAAAAATTGTATCTTAACATTTTCATGGACAACGGATATATTTTTCGTTCATTCCTTTATGTCAACGATATAAGCAATCACTTTTTGAAAAAGTTTTTTCGAATCACCGGTTTCTCAACGAAAAAGCCTAAGCTTATAACAAGAAATTGCTTAACAGAATTCACCCATATTCCCTCCAAAGCAACAGAGACTAGCATTTCACGATACTTTAATTGTCATTAAAAGTATGAAAAATGATTGTGCATACGGTCATTAATACACTGTGAGATTAACGGTCTACTATGAGGCGCAAAAAATAAATAATAAATCATTGCGGGGTCCACTCCTTTCAGAATTTATGGCACACAACATGCCGTTACTCTCATACTCATCCAAAGACTATTATGCTAGCAAAGCTCTAAAATTATGCTGAAATAGATTTTTGATGTATGGACAGAATATAAAGGAGTCCAAGGGATTTAAAAAAAAAAAATGCAAAGCGAGAAACTTATAGTGGTTCGATTTTTTTCGCTCGCTTATCCACTTTCTCTTAACTCTAGCAGCTCAGATATGAGGGCGGAATATTCCACTATGTAATTTTTGGAGATGTTATAGCATCTTCCTCTAATTACTCCCCTTCCCGAAATACAAACTATCCACCGTTGGGGTAGTTATAAAAAAAAGTCATAAATTCATTGTAATTATGTTATTGTTATTATTTTTTAACAATTGAGTTCTATACTTTTTACAATTGTGTCAATTCAGTCTATTTTGCGGCCGGTGCTAACTAGGGGTGAGTGGTTCCCGGTCCGGTCCGGCTCCCATAAAAAATCGGGAACCTGACCGGTGGTCTTAGTTCCCATTTTTCGGAACTGCGGACCGGACCGGCCATCCTCGGAACCGGGAACTGGACCGGTTCGATTCCCGGGCGATTTCAAGGAACCGGTGTTCGCAAAAAAAAATCGCAAATGTTTAGTTTTGGTCCGATCAAGTTTAAATCCCAAACTTATCACCTACGTCCATCACAAGAACCGAAAAGTGGATTCATGAAGTAGGAACGCGAAAGGCAAGAAAAGAGGTAAGAAAAAAGATACGCGAAGCAAACCTTAAGCCTAAACAAGTAAACATTAAGTTTACTTTTAAAAAAACTAAAAAAAAAAGATCGGTTCGATCCGATCCTAGGCCTAGAACCTGGAACCGGACCGCCCGGTCACTGGTTCAAATTTTAGGAATCGGGAACCGGACCGGATTCCTCTAAAACTGGGAACCGGATCATCGGTCCCGGTTCGGTCCGGGCGGTCCCGATCCGGACGGTTTTTTTTGCTCACCCCTAGTGCTAACATGGATAATTTTTAGTAATATTTTTTTAGTTTTTTCTTTTTTTTCCTCTCTTTTTTCTTCCTAATCCTACTTTGATCGGTGAGCTATGGCCGACGAGGGTTACTTGGCGAGGTGATCGTCGCCGTAGGGCTCACGAGGCGCAGCCACGAGCGAAGGAGGCCATGGCCTCGCCGGACGCAGTTGGACTATGAAGAAAAAAGAAAGAAAGAAAAAAATAAAGAGAAAAAAAATAAGAAATGTTAAATTACTATTGGAAATTATTTGTGTCAACGCCGGCCAGCAAAGTGGACTGAATTTGCACAATTGTAAAATATTTAGGACTTAATTGACAAAAAAGAGAGAGTTTAGGACTGAAGTGACATAATTGTAATAGATTTAAGATTTTTTTTATTTATAATTTTCCCATTATGAATTGGTTGCATGTCAAGTGTTTCGTAAAATGGCTGTGAGATTTCACACATGAGGGGAGAGAGAGTGTGTGTGTTTGGATCTTTTGGACTAAACGGCCCATAGGCCAAAATCCTCGGTTCGATTCACACTCTCAAATTGTATAATACAACTAGGAGAGATGTATTAGCAATGTATATGCATCCCACGTCCTTTACTGCTGCTTTTTCACGTTTTTCGACCGCTACCTTTCTCATGTTTTTGGTTGCTCTTTGATACCCTAGGTGTAGCAACTCCTCTCTAACGATAAATGGGCTAACCGGCTAAAAAAGCCCAACAGATTTGTCGGATCAATTCTAAGAGTCGGAAAGTGTGATCTTGCTTAATAGATGCATCAAAACTTTTAACAACAAGTAATTAATTGCCAGCTAGGCCCAAAAAAAAAATTCAATTGAAATGTCCAAGTATTTATTTTGCTCGGAATATCTAGCCATAGGCGCCAAAGTGACTATTTTGTCTCCGATTTGACAATGAAATTTTTGATACCAAAGTGATCTCCGTTATACAATTTTCAACACTGACAGTGTCCTCTTCCCGAGGGCCAATTACACGTGATCCTTGGAAACATTCAAGGCAAGTGGTGGTCCTGTCCCTTCTTGTCTATGGCTCCCGATTGGAATCGCTGCACGAGGCTCTGTATACGGATTAGTCAATCTGTTTCTACAATACGTACCCAAATGGCAAATAATGGTAAACTGTTCTAATCTCGTCAAGTCCGGTCTGCCATTTGTGGATTTCAACGCCTAAAAAACCTTAGAATTCAGATCAAATTGATAAGATTATGGAACTCGTGCTACTTCTACATTATTTTTAGTGCCTCCAAGCCTATTGACGTCCTCATGTTATGTAGATTGTTTAGATCTTCCTTGGTCCGTCCAGACTCGTCGACAATCACGCGTCCTCTAGTTTGTTCACCACTTGCAAATTCTGTCCAAACCATTTGATAATCGCATCTCGTGTGTAGTTTATCCGCCATCTACCTGAGTATCAGCATATCTCAACGTGCAATAAAAATGCGTAAACATCCGCAAGGTCTCTCTCCCAGTCATTCGACATATTTCGTGTCCCCCGCCTCGTTCACCTTCTGTTAGAGCACAAGGTCCTACCGTCCTAGACACGCGGTCGTTGCTTCTCGTATATTTTTGTCATCCTCAAAACACAATAGGGATTTTTCCTCGATAGTAGCCGGGGTATGTCCGATTTCGGTTACGAATGAGCTATATACATAGTATTGTGTTTGCTTTTCCTATATTGAGATGAGATAAGATTGCTTTGGTTCTATGAAAAGCGGGCACTGAATCTGAAAATTGGCTTCATGCATAGTATGGAATGGATATAGGTAGATCCGTAGAGAGAATGCGCGCTAACAGCTCACACGTTTACTCTCCTCTCCAGGGGGCACGACAGCAGCCATTACAATAGAATTATAGTCAACCTATAATTTTATACAGGGAAAATGACTTAAACGGTCCATGATTATTAACCGAATGTGCAATGCGGTCCCTCTAACTATTTAATTTATTTAATGCGGCCCTTGAACTTAGCTTAATGATGCGGTCCCTGAACTTTCAATTTGTTTAATGCGATCCCTGGACTTTTGTTGCATGTCAATTTAGTCCATGGACTATACAAAGATGTACAATATTGAACATGTACCGGAAGTTAATGGATCAAATTGAACAAATCGAGAGTTCAGGTATCATATTGCACATCGAGTTAAATCTAAAATACAACATTGAACAAATTACAAGCTTAGAAACGACACTGTACATTGACTTAAATTCAGAGATCATTTGAGTGATTATACCTTTTAAGCAAATAGACAGATAGTGAAGTAGGCCAAAGATGGCAATGGCATACCCAAAAAAATAAAAATGATTACTTCCTTTTCCATTTCTGGGGATGGAGATAGTTCATGGTCATTAACCCCACAAATCATTTCGGCCACCAGCTGGCATTCCTGATAAGCCTATCATTTGAACGGCGGATTTGAAAATATTCGATTTTATTATTACGTCATGAATTCACTAACCTAAATTGACGTTACAAACTAGATCACATGAAAAACCTTCCCTCAGGTTGTCAATCTATTCTCAAATGAGTTTTCCCTTGACGAAATTGCAGATCCAAAGGTTGGGACCTGTCCGGTTCGACCTATCGCCGATTTTCGACCCACGCCGCCCTTGGCTCACGACACATGAAATTACAACTTTACGTAAGTCAATTTGATTTTGGACTCCCCAGTTGTAACTTCCCCTTAGGATGAGAAAAGAAATTTGTAATCCTAGTCTGTTTGAATTATAATATCGATTATTTGTCTTCAAGGAGTGGACCCATGGGTCTGTACCAAAATAATTAAACACAAGCATCATTGACAAAAGACAGTCAATTACAAAAACTAATTCTTCACACTTGTCAAATAGTGACCTTTATTTTATATATATAGAGAGAGAGATCAGGAAATCATTCTTTTCCTTGTTCTGTCATTTCAAGAAATATTTTATGGCGATCGCGCGAAAGATCGACACCGTGTATAAACTAAACTGCTATTGGAAAGCATTTTTTTATTGTTATTTTTTTTTTTTGGTCGTGATTGTTCCAAGACATTTAAATGTTAAATCACTCGTTCATCTGCCAGATTGAACTTGTCGAACAGCCGACACTTTGGTCGCATGAAATTTTACGTGATGGCGTGGCGGGAGAATCCAAATCGATCGATGGAGGAGGGCCCATGAAATTTCACAACCTAGTGTCCATCCTATGATAACACAAGGCGTGGTAACGAAGTGTTGGACCTTACTTTACAAATACCATACCCTTCGAGGAAGATCTTGTGAAACGATAATATTGTTGCTGTAGAACAGCATGAGCCCATGTTTACTGTCTCAAGCGAATCAAATAAAATTGGAGTTTGAAATTCGAACGAGCAATGTAGATAAGAAATTGTTTGCGCTCGGTGCCGTCGATGCTCCAACTCCTTCTGAGCGCCCCTAATTCACAATTGTCCGGTCTCCAGTCGTTGACCGATTGATAAACATTTGTCCACTTTTTTATTCCCATGTGCACACCATTTGGATTCTATTCCATTGGATACCATACCACCATCCATATGTTTTCGCTTTTTAGACATAATGAATCAGCGATTTTGCACGTCAATTCAAAAGATTAGTGTCTACATACATGACAAGACTTATTCTATAGTATCTATATTTTTTTACGGTATTCCTAAATTACCCCCGTACACAACTCATGCCCCTAAATTGTATGTTAATTCAACACGTCTCTACCTGTGGCTGTCCAACTCGTACTAGTCCGGTTCCGGTTGCGGCCGTTCTTTCTCCGCTCGGAGATTTTGGTGGTCGTCCTATCCCCTATAAATAAGGCAGGAAAATGCATCCCCTTGCGTCGTGTTCCAGAGCAGTCTCTGACTCACGCACACTGAAAGAGAGGGGGAGAGGGGGGCGAGATGGCGAGGGACATAGACGATCTGCCGAAGAACGAAGCCAACTACACGGCTCTGACGCCGCTGTGGTTCCTCGAGCGGGCCGCGACGGTCCACCCGAACCGGCCATCGTTGGTCCACGGGTCGGTCACCTTCACCTGGCTCCAGACGTGTCAGCGGTGCCGCCGATTGGCCTCCGCGCTCTCCAGGCGCTCCATCGGCGCCGGTACCACGGTAAGGTTCCATGTTTCTGGCGGCGATGATGACGACGATAATGTGTTAGTTCGACTTCTGGGTGTGTAAGAATGTTTGTGAGCTCCTGGAGGTTGATATATGAGATTGGAAATCGAGTTGCGCGTCCTTTCCCTTTCGGGTAAAGTTACAAGGACGCTTTTTTGATTTGTTTATTTCGTTTTTTAATTTGACGAGGAATCGACTGATAAATCCCGTGTCAGCGTTGTTCATGTGATCCGAGGTGTTTGATTCCCCTGATTTGAGAACTGGTTTGAGGTTCTCCTGGTTTGATGCGAGTTGCTGATGGAGATTCTGATGCTCATTCCTTTAATTATGGTTGGTTGGCTTTGGTAATGGTGATAGAATCCATAGGGGCTGTTTTTCTTCTTTGTAAAGACTTGGAAGGCTTAAATAAATGCAAAGTCACTGTGTGAGCTGAGATCTGGGAAATGAAGCTGATTTTGCGAGTGGAGTAAGCCATTCATTTGGAACCTGAATCAAGCTTGGATACATGGAATTGATGTAATGGTTTTCACGGCCCCAATTTTTCTGAATGTTAACTTATCATTTCCTTGCGATGAAGCGGGACATTATTTGGATGCGATCAGGTTTTGTATTTCGCCAGTTGATAGTTTGAAAATTTGTTCAGAATCTGCTTTGCTTGTTATACTTTCCATCATAATTCCGGGCATGCATCGTGATTCTTTCTGTCTTCTTCTATGCTTGCTGCTCTTTTTTTTTTTAGCTGTTTGGGTGTCACTCTGCAGGTTGCGGTGATTGCGCCAAATGTTCCCGCTATATTTGAAGCTCATTTCGGAGTTCCGATGTCTGGAGCTGTAGTAAATTGTGTCAATATACGTCTGAATGCACCGGCAGTTGCTTTTCTTCTCGGCCATTCATCTTCTGTAGTCGTAATGGTGGACCAAGAGTTCTTCCCTTTGGCTGAGGAAGCTCTGAATATATTAGCGGAGAAGAGTGGGAAAAATTATAAGCCTCCGCTTCTGATTGTTATAGCTGACGAAAGCTGTGATCCAAGAACACTCAAGCACGCTGTAGCAAAAGGGGCAATTGAATATGAGAAGTTTTTGGAAACCGGAGATCCAGAGTTTGCTTGGCAACCACCGGAAGATGAGTGGCAGAGTATTGCTCTCGGTTACACTTCTGGTACAACTGCCAGTCCCAAGGGAGTTGTATTAAGCCATCGAGGAGCATATCTCATGTCTTTAAGTGGCCCTCTTGTCTGGGGGATGAACGAAGGAGCCATTTACTTGTGGACTTTGCCTATGTTTCATTGCAATGGTTGGTGTTTCACCTGGTCAATGGCAGCCCTTTGTGGAACCAGCATATGCCTTAGACAGGTAATATTTAAGTTTCAGAAAATGCTGTTTTTCCAGAAATTTGGAAGACAGTTTGCTGCCTAATGACATCGTCTAAAGCATAACAGAAGCAATTGCTTCATTTATGCTTACTGCAAGGACTATTTGTTCTAACTACTCTAGTTTTGTAAAACCCTTCTAATGGAAACGAGCTAATATTTTCCACAAAACCAATGGGGGTAATTGTCCTCTCTCATCAACATGTTTGTTTGTCTGTGCTTCTTTATCCACAAGCTTATTCCCTGTCATGATGTTGAAGTCTTAGTTACGGATGGAATAGTTGCTTGCTGAAACTCAAAAATTCAGCTCAAAAAGTGTCAAATCTTCAAACTTGTATGGGTCAATGCCGCTTTAACCAAGTTACTGAATGGGCTAATGTGTGAGTAAACGGACATCGTTTGATATCAAAACTAGCAGCTTGCTTAACATTTTTAACCTGTTGTCATGTGCTTTCTTGTCCACAGGTAACAGCTAAGGCAGTGTATTCGGCTATCGCCAAATATGGTGTGACTCACTTCTGCGCTGCGCCTGTGGTTTTGAACGCCATAGTCAATGCTGCACCTGAAGAAACCATACTCCCTCTCCCTCACACCGTTCATGTAATGACAGCTGGTGCCGCCCCACCACCTTCTGTTCTCTTTGGAATGTCTCAGAAAGGCTTCCGTGTTGCGCACACATATGGGCTGTCTGAAACTTTTGGTCCTTCGACAATCTGTGCATGGAAGCCTGAATGGGATTCACTGCCTCCAGAACAGCAGGCCCGCCTCAATGCACGACAAGGCGTTCGTTACATAGCTCTAGAATGTTTTGATGTTGTGAGCACTCAAGACATGAAGCCTGTACCTGCTGATGGTAAAACCATAGGAGAGTTAGTGATGCGGGGCAACGTCGTTATGAAAGGCTACTTAAAGAACCCGAAAGCCAACGAGGAGACTTTTGCAGGGGGATGGTTCCATTCTGGAGATCTTGGTGTGAAACATCCGGATGGATATGTCGAAATCAAGGACAGGTCAAAGGACATCATCATCTCTGGAGGCGAAAACATAAGTAGCGTAGAGGTCGAGAACATTCTATACATGCATCCGGCGATTTTAGAGGTGTCCGTGGTCGCAAGGCCTGATGAGCGATGGGGGGAGTCTCCTTGCGCTTTTGTGACACCGAAGCCAGGAGTGGATATATCCGATGAGCGGCGACTGGCACAGGATATAATGAACTTCAGCCGGGAGAAGATGCCGGCTTATTGGGTTCCAAAGTCCGTTGTCTTAGGGCCGTTGCCGAAAACGGCCACGGGAAAGATACAGAAACATTTGCTGAGGGCCAAGGCAAAGGAAATGGGACCTGTCAGGCATAGCAAATTATGAGTCACCAGCGGTGGGGGTGGTTTAGTCTCTTCTCCTTGTTAGTAGTACTGTGAAGCGTGAAGCCTGCTCTTTGTATCCAGTCTTTTAATAAAAAAAAAGCCCTTTTGCGTAAAACATCTTCCTGCTTTTTCGTATAAAAAAACCTATTCATCTGTTGGATTTGGATGCTTGTCGGAGCTGATTTCAGGTCGCAAGCCATCTTTGTGAAAAGGGCAGAATTGGGCCTTGGAGATGGCTACGTTGCTGGGCTGAACTGACTTCCCCACTCTCCAAGCCATCGGTCCCAACAGGCAACTGCCTGCCTGACGGGCCGTCAACGCCTAACGGGTCGGGTCGTGTTTTGTTTCTGTGATACCCGATCCGAAACACTTGGAGGAATGTCCGTGAGCCAACTCGAAACGCCCATAGAAAAACCCGTTGGGGTTTTGCTTTAGCACCTCTCACGTCAAGTCAGCGGGTGAGACATAGCCAGAAAACGATAAACAGATGAACAAACGTGGTCTGGAAGGGAGAATGGTCATTAGTCTTGCTAGTTACCAATCGGGTGAAGACACTTCGATGGAGGCTTGAGAAGGTTGTTTGAATTTCGTTCGTAACACTTGAGAAAATTCTTTCTGTAGGACTTGTCTAAGAGCGATAAGCAAAGGCCAAAACGGGTCGGTATTTGGATCCGTCGGGTTGACTAAAGGATAGGCTTCATCGACTTTCAAGCTTTATTTAACTTCATCTATAGGCACACAAAGTAGAAGAAGTTAGCGTGTTCTAAAAGGAACTCGCGATCTCCGCCGATCAAATCAAATGGCGCCTTGTCGTAATTGTACAACATTGACTAGCACGTAGCACCCCTTAAGTTTAAGGAGGTCACTTGTTCACCCATTCAATCTCTCTCTTTCTCTCTCCTCTCTAAAACACCCGCTTCATGCAACCTTGTTTCGTTACCCCTCTTGGGTGCCACGTCAGCCATATAGATCCAGTGCTCCGAAAATTTCAAAGCTCGTGCGTCGGGTTCTCTAATCTACCCTCCAATTTTCTCCTCCACCCCACGGTCGCCAGAAAAGAACCCACTTTTTGAAATTTTCCGCGTGTTGCGAGATGGTTGGATCTGGGTAATGACTGATGTGGCACCCAAGGGATGCACAATATTTTCTCTGTGTTGTATAATAAGGTGCAACGTTCCGTTAAGAAATTAGAATCCAAATTCCCTATTATAAACGTATGGATGACATTGATTGATTCGGGCTATCCAAATCAAAATGGATAATTTTTTTTTAAATTTTCGATATTTTTCGCTTAAAACTTTCTCTTCCGATTGATTCGAGCCGTCCAAATAAAAAATAGACGATCCGAATAAATTACGTTCCCATTAAGAAGGGTCAGGGAAAGACGTCATCATTGCGATTCACGAAACAACGGCTCTCCACTCCACTCGCCCCAATTTGTGTGTACTCCATCGTTTCTTGTGAGAGAGAGGGAGGGGGGGAGGGTGTCGGTAGGGGGAATGATGAGCACATGATCTCACTCGTACGGTGTCGCTTTGCAATGGACCAACTTGATAGTGATGTCTTAACAGCCTAAACCCAACCCCCCCCCCCCCCCCCCCCCCCAAAAAAAAAAATTATTAAATAAAATCAACTCTAACTTTCTCCCAAGAAATTGAAAGAGGAAAAAAAAGAGAGAGAGAGGAAAGTACAAGCTCTAGGCAACTTGAATTTCAAGCGGCTCTTTTTCTTTGAAGGGTTCCTACACTTCACCTTCGCCCAACCACCATACGACCAAACGCCCACCCTCTCCCCCTCTCTTTGAAGGAAGGAAGGAAGGAAGAGGAGGGAGGTGTTTGATTAATTGTTTTTTTTTTCTTTTTGTTGATTAAGTAATCTAACTAGTGATTAATCTGATAATGGTAGCTAGATTTTTACATGCAAGTTTACTGTTCTTTCCATCTAATTTTTATATGGAAGTTGTTGACCTGACAACTTGACAATAATTTTTGACCACACGATATCTCAATCAATGATTTTTTTTTTATGCAAAACACGTGATTGATGGGGTGTTGATTTACGGGTTGAGATTGTAATATCCTAATAGTACTGTCGGAAAAGTATTTCCTTTCCTTCTATCTCATCTCCCACGTGTAAATGCCCATATTCTTTTCTCGCCTTCTCACTCCATCCTCCTCTCTTTTGTTCCCTCTCTCTCTCTCTCTCTCTTTTTATCTGTTTCTGGGGGAAACTTCTGTGTTGCTTTCTCTTGCATCTCTCCCTTTTCTCCTCCTCAAGGTACTGCCCATCTCTCCTCTCCCTCTCTCTGGGCAGCAAGGTTTGTGTACTTTCATTTCTGTTGTTTCTGCAATTCTGTGTTGCCATGTCTTTCCCCCCATCGAGACCGAGCATGACCATTAATGTCTGCATCTGCAGCAGCAGCAGCAGCAGCAGCAGCAGAGAAGACATGGCAGATTGCAGCAGAGGAGATAGCTACGGTTCTGCCCAAGGACATGAGGTACGTACGGCCCCCCATTTCCCTCCTCTTCTTGTCAATAGAATTAGGTATGTTTGGCAACCTTCCTACCTTGCTCATCACCATAACAATGTCCATTCCCTCTCTGAGAGAGAGAGAGAGAGAGAGAGAGAGAGAATCGACATGATAAGCGTCCACCATAGAATTTAGCAGTTTTGATTAGGCGGGCTCGAACGACAAGCCATGAGCTGGGGCGACCGATTAGAAAATGACGACGAGAAAATCTCGGCTCGCGGTTGCATTGATGATCCGTGCCCTTCTCTTCACGTTAGCTTGCATTAGTCCATTGTCAAACAACTCGAAAACATAAACGATCGGTCATTAGTATCGCTAAATTTCGCCCAAAAAAAAAAAAAAGACATGTCTAATCGTCAAATTCTCCGGTGTCCTTAGCGACCCGTGAAGGAATTATCTTTCATGGTCATTGTGTAGTTCATAGATTTCATAAATTTAAGTGTCTTAAAATGGACTCGAAGATAAATGTAGTCCTTTCATTTAGATGGGAAAATTTATCTAGCCAAAATAATAATAATAATAAATAGCAAAAGGGCCCCAAAGATATTTAGTATGGCCAATCAAATTCGGTTTGGGCCTTCCTCGGATTCTTCCTTGTAGCATTATTACAGCCAATGATAACCTTAAATTTACAAGGAAAAAAGCTTATGATGTCAATCCCACGGTCAAGTCAACGTGGTTCCCACATCCAACGGCTGTGGCACAGACACGTACTGTAAAGTAGGTTCCGGCCTCCATCTGCATATATCACCCATAATAATGTCGGCAGGTGCCAAATTGTGCCCATTCCACTGCCTAACGTAATTAAAAGAGAAAAAAAAATAGAAAAGGATACAAATGATCTCTAAACTTTGATTTAATGTGCAATGTGCTTCCTGAACTTTAACTCAATGTGCAATATGGTCCATGAATTTTCAATTTGTTCCATGTGGTTCCCAAACCTTTAGAACATGTTCAAATTAGTCTCAAAATTATAAGAAAATATTCAATGTTGTCTCTGACTTTAAATTAATGGAAGGGATGCATTAAATATCTTTCTACATTTCAATGACTAAATTGAACATGCTCTAAAAGTTCAGAGACTATATTGATTAAAGTAAATATTCATGGACTATATTGCACATTAAGCTAAAACTTAGGGACCAAATTGGTCAAATTAAAAGTTTGGACATCATATTACATATTGGCCCATTGGGTCAAAACTCAAAAATCATTTGTGTCAATATCCCAAAAAAAAAAAAACTCAAAACACAGAAAAAAGTGAAAAAAAAAATAAAGATAAAATAGAAGAAGACTAGTGACGGCTGACGTTATAATTTTTAAAATTTATTTTTGGCACAGCTTATTTAAAAGTTCTAGAATTCGAACCTAATCAAGACACCATCCGTGGAGTTAATTTCGCCTAAGATAATGTTAATGTTAACATAGGAAACTACGAATCAATTACTTTAAGTGAAAAAAAAAAAACGACTGCTTTTCGTGCCGTTTTTATCTTCTGCATGCTTTTGCTTTGTTAAGATCTAGAGAACACCCGAGACTACTAATTCTACATTGGGGTCTCTTAAGACGCACTGATAATGATCTCACTCGCGATTAATTTCTCGATTAAAGCTCCGTTTGATTTGTGAAAAATATGGCCTTATTGAAAAATATTTTTCATTAAGTCATTTTTCAAGAAAGCGACGATTTTTTTTTTTTTTGGTGTTTGACTGAAATATGAAAATGAAGTAGAAAATAGTTTCCGCCGTTTGGTATAGAAAATTATTTGATTTTTCTCTGTGCACTCATATTAATAATTTTTATTTTTATTTTATCTTTTCTTTTTTTCCCTTTTTTTAATGACAAATAAAGTTTTGAATTATTCTGAGTTTTTTGTTTTGTTTTTTTATTTTTATTTATTTTTATACTTGTTTAGTTTTTCTTCTTCTTTGGTTGGTCGTCGGCCACGGCGATAGCCGACGGCCAGCCTAGGCGTGGTGGCGTCGTCGTTCTTTGGCGAGGCCGGAGGGGTCAAGTTCGCGTCAACCTCGAGCGAGGTTGAGCTCGAACTCACGATAGGTCGCCAGCCGTTGTTGTGGCCCGGGATCGGCTGAAGAAGAAACAATAACAAAAATATAAAAAAAAACAATTTTTTTGAAACATATAAAACATAAAAAGAAAAATAAAGGAAATATAAATATAAATATAAATAAATAAATAAATATATATATATATAAAGGAATGTGAAGGAGTGAAGGGAAGAAATACGAGGGAAAATATTTTCTTGTTTCCAAAAAGAGAAAAACATTTTCTCCACTTTTGAAGGAACTTTTTTCATGGGTAGAAGATATTTTCCTTACTAGCATATTTTTCGTGAACGAAACACCGTAAAATCTGAAAAGCATTTTTCTGAAAGTTGTATAAATAGAGCGATTTACGTTTTGTCGTCATGTTTTGAATTCATCTTAGTTTTATCCGTGATAGGATGCCTCCACGGGGAAGAAGTATGGGGGACTCATGCCCAAGAAGAAGCCTTTGATTACAAAGGCAAGGCAGTATTATTAACTCAACAATTCTTGATCAATTCACTTAAATTTTTCAATTAACAATGACATAATTAAGTGGGTGCAGGACCATGCAAGAGCCTTCTTTGATTCAGCAGACTGGGCATTGGGCAAGGTAAATGTACCAAATGCGTATATATAATACACACACACACACACACATTTGTACATGTGTTTAATCAAATCCTAATTCCCTTGTGCAGCAAGGGGCTGTCATGAATCAAGAATCCACAGTCCCTATGGAGACATTGCGTCCGAAATTACAGGTCCCTTTTCGAACCGAAATGTCATTCTCAGACTAAATCTCGCTCTTATTATTGTTATTGCTGTTGTTGTTAAAAAGAGATTCCGACATGAATAGTGAATAAACTATTGTACAGAGAACGCCGCACCAGCGGCTCCCCCCTCGAAGACCCGCTTGTACGTCGGGCCGAGATGGTCCGGTGAGTCGCCGACAACCCGAATCGTATTACTGAAATGTTCACCACTTTGGTAGTAATTTCTGTTTTTGTGTGCTGTTTTCGCAGGCGGATTAAAATTTCCGGGTTCCCAAGGAGAGAAGAAATGGAATCACAAAATTTTTTCTCTTGTCGATTGTATGTATATTGAAATCGGATGGACATGTTTAGGTGGCCATTGAAAGAAGCAGAAGCCCGGTTGAGTTATCAGCACCATAACTATTGTAAACTTTTCAAGCAATCATTTAAATGCATATCTTTCAAAAATCGATCACTCAGGTCAGGGGTGTCAATGGGCCGGGTCGGGCCGGATCCCGAAACGAACAGTATCTATGATGGCCAGGCCCCAGCCCCAATTATCTATACGACAACTATTTGGGCCGAGCCAGGCTGGGCCGGCCCAAAGAGAAGCCATTGAGCTCGCGGTGTTGTCATCGTTGTCGTCCCCTTCGGAGTCGTCGAAGTGGATGTGAGAGCCGGAGGAGGAGGAGCGTGGGGCTCGGGGCCGTGGATGAGCAGATCGTGGACAGCAGTATCACCGATTAACCGAGGACACTAGCATCACAGACCAACCGGCAACCATGGATGAGCCAAGCTCGAGAGTGACGCCGTCCCTCATCCTCGGCAATCATCGAAATTGCTTGCCAGATCTGGCGAGTAGCTCGCGACCGACTCGCTAGGTCTCGAGCTCGCTAGATCTGGGGAGTCGCTCGCGGCCGACTTGTGAGGACTCGAGCTTCAGATCTGGTGAGTTCACCGCGACTCGTGAGGCGTTGAGTTTTCCGTGACTCGCCGATTTCTAGCGAGGCATCGGCCGAAGAATTCGAAGAGGTAGATGAAGGAGGCGATGAGGGAGATGATGGCGGCGATCTCTGGAGGGCGACGACGTGGAGGGCAACGCGAGGTAGTAGCAGGAGGATCGAGGATGAGTGGCTTGGTAGTTGCGTGAGAAAGATGGGGAATATGAGCAGATCTGGAGAGAGGAGTGGGTTGGCTCACTACGGAACAGTACCGGTACTGTACTGAAACAGTATCGGATCCGGCCCGAAAATTTCTCAATTTTAGAAGCCGGGCCGGTCCGGGCCGGGTCGGGCCGGCGCGGGCCCATTTGACAGCCCTAACTCAGGTAGCTTTGGCGACAGAAAATTGAAAATAAAAGAATTCCTTAGAACGAGCTTGTTTTGGGAGAAACGTCATGATAAAAGAAAATGCTTTTCGAAAAGTCATTTTTCAGGGAAGTTTTGTTTTTGCCCTTTCTCAAGTTAGGGAATTCATATTCCTTATTTTAAGCATGCTTGTTTTCTATGATCGTGAATGATTTCCTATCGACTGATCATATTCAGCGATCCAAACGCATAAAAGTCCAAGAGAACCGATTCGCGGAAGTCTTTTTTCACCGAAACAAACGCACCATAAAGATTAAAATCTATGTGAAACTTGGATGAAGTATAGCATTAGGGTTGGTCGTGGACTTTGTTTGGATCCACTACATTTTGGGCCTTATTGATGAAGCTTTGTAAATGTGTAGAAAGAACCTGGAGCATCTAGTGCTGCAACAACCTCCTCATGCTGTTGCTACTTTCATTTTTAGAATACATGAAGTATTAATCAGATTTCAAATGAAAAGATTGAAACTCGAAATAATTTTTTTAATTCTCGAAGAATGATGGACAATGAGATTAATCGAGAAGAATCACTTGTTCTTATTATAAGATCGTGATTAAATATGTCGATATTTGGTAAAAATAAAAATTAACATCATTATCATGTTCTACCAAAAAAAAAGAGAGAGAACACTATACCAAGAGACAGTGCCCCCTCAGCGTCCACCACGACCTATTCATACGAAATAAATATGTTATATTGCCAATTTAGCAACTAATTTCAACACAGACATTCTTTAATTACTGATTAAATTATATCAATCCCTTAATATAATTGTGTTATGTAAGAAGTCCATATTTTCCCCGACAGCGTGCGGAGTAATGCTAGCAACACATGAAGGGGTAGACAAGGCAGTTTAAAACTTTAGAGGTTTAGGGCACGCATGGTAACACTTCTGCTGGAGAAGTCATTTCTGAAGCAGAAGTTGGTTTTTGAACTTCTGCTTCGGAAGCAGAAGTTGGTTTTTGAACTTCTGCTTTGGAAGCAGAAGTTAAAAAATAGCTTCTATTTCAGAAGTTATTTTCTGATCAGAGAAAAGCGTTTGATAACTAGATGGAATTTCTACTTCTGGAATAGAAAACTGTTTGGTAATGGTTTGAAAATTTTCACTTCTGAAATATTATTAATATAAAATATTCTACGAAAAATTATTGCTATTTACGAAATAAAAGAAGAATATATTAATATTCTACGAAATATTCTGCTTCATGTACTCTTTTGCTTGCTTTTGAGTTCTTGCGCAAAGAAATGGTCGATATGCATTAGTCACTGATGGAAGAAATACGTCAGAATCTATTTGTAATTTACCAATTTCGTGATCTTCATCACCTTTTTTTTGCACATACATGGAATTGTGCAAGCTCCTCCAAAAATAGGCTATTTGCATGTGGTTATCTTTAAGGCCGAAACAGAATAAAGATTGAAATATTGCCTTGCTGTTTTCATGTGGCCTAAAAAACTGAAATAATAATCGGTATCATATAAATGCTGCAATGGCAAAAAATATTGGCAAATTAAGGTAGTGAACGGCAAGCTATTCTCACACGTCGATTAAAATTCCATTCACCAAACAAACTTTCGACACATAGTTTAGGTGAAAGAATACGATAGAACAACAATGAACCCAGGAAAAAGGGACGGCTGTCTTAGGGCCATTCGCCTCCTCCACCATCGTGACTTTAAAATCATCGACACAGCATTACAAACTATATATTGCATG